>OY282501.1:52729686-55129686 GCA_958295605.1 Ajuga chamaepitys | reverse complement strand
TTTGAATCTTTTGTATCAGATATCCAGTTTGCATCTGTGTATCCTTCCAATACGGCTGGATATCTTGTATACAAAATTCCATGATTCATGGTATGTTTTAAATACCTTAAAACTCTCATCAGAGCTTTCCAGTGATCCTTGTTAGGATTACTTGTAAATCTACTAAGTTTGCTAACTGAATATGCTATATCCGGACGCGTACCATTTGTCAAGTACATCAGGCTTCCGATAATTCTTGCATATTTCAGTTGCAGCACTGGGTCACCTCTATTTTTGGCTAAGTGTAGATTAACATCTACAGGAGTGTTAGCCGGGGGTACGTCATAAGCATCAAATTTCCTCAACACATTCTCAACGTAATGAGATTGTGATAGGAAAATTCCATCAGAAGTTCTAGAGATTTTCATCCCTAGAATGACGTCAGCCAGACCCATGTCTTTCATGTCAAAATTTCGTTTTAACATGTTTTTAGTATTCACGATCAGGTCATGATTACTTCCCGTAATAAGCATGTCATCGACGTATAGACACACTATTACATAATCTTCTGGAGTGCCCTTTATATAGACACACTTATCGCACTCATTGATTTTGAAACCATTAGAGAGCATCACATTATCAAACTTTTCATGCCATTTAAGAGGTGCTTGTTTGAGTCCGTACAAAGATCTAACAAGTTTACACACCTTCTTTTCTTGGCCAGGAACTACAAACCCTTTAGGTTGTTCCATATATATCTCCTCCTCCAATTCCCCATTTAAGAAGGCCGTCTTCACATCCATTTGATGTATCTCAAGGTTATGCAGAGCTGCAATAGCAATGAGAACTCTAATGGATGTGATCCTCGTAACTGGGGAATATGTATCAAATAAGTCGTATCCTTCTCTTTGCTTGAACCCTTTGGCTAGATTTCTACCAATCTAGCCTTATACTTATCAATTGATCCATCGGCTTTATACTTCCTCTTTAGGATCCACTTGCATCCAAGTGGTTTACAGCCTGGTGGTAGATCTACAATCTCCCACGTGTGATTTTGCATGATGGACTCGATTTCACTGTTTATTGCTTCTTTCCAGAGAGGAGCATCTGGACTGGACAATGCCTCATGTATTGTCCTGGGTTCACTTTCCATCATGTATGATAGAAAATCCGGCCCAAAAGGCTTTTCCTTTCTGGCCCTTTTACTACGTCTCGGTTCATCATTACCCTCAGGTTCTTTATTAACCTCAATAGGTGAACCATTTGTAATTTCATAAGTTCTTTTACGAGAACTCACTTCTGTGTTTTCCTTATTAGGGAATATGTTCTCAAAGAACACTACGTTCCTTGACTTAATAGTCATTCCCACGTTTATGTCAGGAATGTCTGATTTGTGCACCAGAAATCGATATGCACTACTGTTATGCGCATATCCAATGAAAATGCAATCAACAGTTTTGGGTCCTATTCTCACTTGTTTTGGCTTAGGTACTTCAACCTTAGCTAGGCACCCCCACACTTTAGGGTAATGGTAGGAAGGTTTTCTTCCTTTCCACAACTCGTACGGAGTTTTGTCCCTTTTCTTATGTGGCAATTTGTTAAGAATGTAGTTGGCAGACAAGATTGCTTCCCCCCACATGTTCTAGGGTAAGCCCGAACTTATCAACATAGCATTCATCATTTCTTTTAGAGTTCGGTTCTTGCGTTCTGCTATGCCATTTGATTGAGGTGAATATGGAGCTGTAGTTTGATGAATAATACCGTTTTGTTGGCAAAATTCTTCAAATGGAGCTACATATTCTCCACCTCTATCACTACGAATCACTTTGATTCTTTTGCTAAGTTGATTTTCAACTTCATTCTTATAATTTTTGAATGCCTCAATGGTTTCATCTTTACTTTTCAAAAGATATACATAACAATATCTTGTGCAATCATCAATAAAAGTAATGAAGTAATTCTTACCACCTCTAGTTTGCACAAACTTTGAATCACACACATCAGTATGAACAAGTTCTAGAGGAGAAGTACTTCTATCAACTGAATGGAATGCTGTTTTGGCCAATTTTGCCTCCACACAGATCTCACACTTTTGTGAATCAAATTCCATTCTAGGAAGTAAATCTAAATTCACTAAACGTCGAAGTGTATTTTGATTTACATGTCCTAATCTACCATGCCATAAATTAGAACGCTCAAGCAAATAATTAACTTCACTTATATTAATATTGCGCTTAATATCGCGCTTTACAGTCATTACATTCATTTTGAAAAGGCTCTTTTCGAGATAGCCTTTCGCAATAAATTGACCACATTTGGTCAGTACAAAATTATTTGCTTCAAAAACCAACCTAAATCCGGCCTTACTCAATAAAGAACCGGAGACTAAATTCTTGCGAATGTCTGGGACATGCAGCACATCCACGAGAGTTAGTTCTTTTCCCGACGTCATCTTCAACACGACCTTTCTCAATCCTACCACTGGAGATGTTGCAGAGTTTCCCATAAAAAGCTTTCTGCCATTGATCTCTTGGTAAGTGGAGAACAGTTCCTTGTCTGAACAGATATGACGGGTAGCCCCTGTGTCGATCCACCACTCCCTTGGATTATCTACCAAGTTGGCCTCGAATACGACGACGGATAGATCCAATTCAGACAGTTCTTCTGGCAAGGATTTGTGCTCGGCAAGGTTGGCCTGATTCTTTTGGCCTTGATTTGCTTTCTTTGGCAGTCGACATTCACTCGACTTGTGTCCGGGCTTATCGCAGTTATAACAGTTACCTTTGAATCTTTTGTTCGAGGTCTTTTGTTGCTTATTAGAGCCAGCACTGCGTTTTCTCTTCTTGCCACTTCCGGACTCTGCCAAATTCAGACGTGCCTCATCACGGTTCTTGTCGCTTTTGACTTCGGATTTCCGGTTGTCTTCCTCGATCCGTAGTCTCACGATCAAGTCCTCAAGCCCCATTTCCTTGCGTTTGTGCTTGAGATAATTTTTGAAATCCTTCCATTGAGGCGGTAGCTTTTCTATGAATGCGGCTACTTGAAAGGATTCAGATAGTTGCATACCTTCAGCATGAATCTCATGGAGGATCAACTGCAACTCTCGAACTTGGTCCATGACCGTCTTCGAGTCTATCACTTTGAAGTCGAGGAACCGTCCGACAATGAATTTCTTCATTCCGGCATCCTCCGTTTTGTACTTTTTCTCCAAAGATAACCACAATTCTTTTGCGGTTTTAAAAATGGAGTAGACATTGTAAAGAGAATCGTCTAATTCATTCAGAATGTAATTTCGACACAAGAAGCCACTGTGGTTCCATGCGTCCAAAGCAGTCATTCCCTCTTTATCCCCTGTTTCAACGGTAGGAGGATCTTCCCTCAAGAAACGGGCAAGACTGAGAGTTGTCAAGTAGAACAGCATTTTCTGCTGCCATCTCTTAAAATCATTTCCGGCAAATTTCGTCGGTTTTTCGGCGTAAGCAGCAGGGATTGAAGGAATAGAAACAGTAGAAGACATCTCCGAATATACAAAAATTTCGTCTTACGCTGTTATATTTTGGTATGTGAATGTATAGACGAAGATGTAGAATACAGACAAAGTCGAGGCTAGAGTTTGACTCTATATCCGTAAGACGAAATTGCCACGTACTCAGGTGCAATACGTTATTGTAGCAAAACGCCTCCAAGATACAACGACTTTAAAACTTCAGACCGCTGCACTACGAGTCGGAAGTTATCGGCGAACGTACTCGGATATTTGGAACTTTCGGACTTTACAATGCAGAATTTAGAAAGCTTTTGAATTGCAAAGAACTTGTGAATTCGAATGTATGAAATGAAATGTGGAGGGGCCTATTTATATATGTTGAAGAGTTGAAGTGCCTTTTTGGAAAGGCACCTCTTCACCCCTTGGTTGCACCCTTTGGACTGGACCCACCAGTTCGCTGGGTGGTCGCACCAGTAGGCTGACCCGCACCCTTGCGGGCGACGGGTCGCACTGGTTCGCTGGCGGGTCGGTCCGACCCACTGCCCCGGTCCGGTTCGACCGGTCCGAACCGCCGACCCGGTTCGACCCACCGGTCGGTCCGGTCCGCCCAACGATCCAGTCCGGTTCCTGACCGGATCGGTCCACGTCACCGCACCGCCTGACTCGAACCGCCACGAACCCGTGAGCCATCCGTCTGGACCACCTAGCCAAAACTTTAAGGCTCCTCCAGTTCCTCGCGACGACGCGTACGTGCGAAGTGCAAAGTGCGCCTCTAAAGCGACTCAATGCGACATGTGCGACGTGCGGGCCCGGGCTCGGATGGTGCGAAGCACCATCCTCGGGTCCATTTTAGCCAAAGGCTAAAATCCCACTAGGATCCACCATAAGGTCCACCATAGGGGAGCACACTTGATAACTACTTATCAAGTGCTCTACTATATAAGGAGTATCCACTTACTCCAATTTTTCTATGTGGGACAAGTTCCCATATATTTACTTCATAAACTCTTCAACTTCCATGTTTAAGTTGCAACCTTTGACAATTAATATCTCATTCACCCGAAATTGGTTTTGAGCATATTAATACATTAAATTCATCTACTCGAAGTGTAGATTATGAATTTGCAACTTGTTTCCATTTTTAACAAATGGATTGAATTAATTAAATTGGTCAATTTTGAGTCAAAACCTAAAATTCCAAATCAATTTCCAACAAAATTGAGAACAAGATTTACGTGGTTCAATTAAATAATCTATGTCCATGGAGTTGATCTACTACCTTCCTTTAACAACTCAAAGTACAACAAATACAAGCATGCACAATCATAGCACATGGAAATCACACACACTTCAATAATTTCTTGATCCAATTCTAATCTAACCAAGTATATTTTCCTCTCAATCTACCACTCTCTAGTTTCTCTCTCTATCTTTCAAGACTAACTAGTTGAGCTCTTTGAATTGAATGAGGAACAATATAAGAATGAATGGGAAATAACATATCACATCTCCCAAACCGAAAAAACTTGAATTCTGATTGGCTAAACCACAACGGTTATGAAAACCATTGCGAAATCGTTGCAAACTACGGTTACAACTAATTTATAACTATTGTCTTTGAAGGCAACCTGTTTTATTACTCTTGCTTCTCCAAATGGTTTTACACCTCTACAACTTATTATCCGAGTGTGATAAGTCTTAAATCCCACAAATCTCCTCCTGGCCTGCTTATACACAAAGTCAAAATTGCACCTTAAATCCCAAAGTTAACTCACTAAATCACCTCAACACATGTCCTAATTTAGGACATACACGACAACACTGGAACACTTCAACACTGCACCACTTGTACCAAGAAATATTTGAACTTCTCTGCTGGAAGAGCTTTGGTAAGCATGTCAGCAGCATTCTCCTTGGTACTCGCTTTCACTACTTCAACATCTCTCTTTTCAACCACATCACTAATATAGTGATGCCTAACATCTATATATTTGGATCTTTCATGAAATACCTGATGGTTTACCAAGTGTAAAGCACTTTGAGAGTCACATAATGTTGTTCCAAACCAAACTCTGCTAGGAATCCTTTGAGGCATACAACCTCTTTCACAACCTCTGTCATTGCCATATGCTCTGTCTCTGTTGTGGACAATGCTACCACAAATTGGAGCATTGATCTCCAACTGATGGAAGCACCAAATAATGTGAATACATACCCTGATTGAGATCTCCTATTATCCAGATTAGCTGCATAATCAGAATCCACGTATCATTACAGAAAAACCTAGTAAAGTCATTATTTCTTTTAAACACAGTTCCATAATCTATAACACCCTTCAAGTATCTAATACCCACTTAAGTGCTTCCCCGTGTTATTTTCTAGGATTGACCATGTATCTGCTGATGACACTCACAACATGTGAGATGTCCGGCCTAGTACATACCATTGTTGGAAAAATTATATTTCAAAAGAAATTATTGTACTCATAATTATATATATAATAACATTCATAAATATCTAAAATTATCAATTATTTTGTTATATTAATGTTCTATTATAAATTGCATAACCTCTATTCATTATTATTATATTATTATTCTCATATACTAATCTTTTATCTAATTATTAGTATATTACTATGTTTGACCATAAACGGCACTATTTAGTATTGATATTACTCAACATTGTCTGCAAATGGTCCAAACATTATTCAAAGGTATAAGTTTCAATTTGAATTTATTTGCAATGAATTTCATTAAATATTTCATATTTAATAGGTGTGTTTCCTACCTATATATATTAACGATTTTGCTAAGAAAGAGTAGTAGATAACTTATCATATTTTATTCTTCTACATACTAGCTATATATATTTTTGTTGGGTTTGTGTTTAACTTCGTTGATTCCTGTTCCTATCATAAGTTAGATGTTCTATTGTATCCTGGGGGATTACTCAAGTAAATCCTATAGGACAGTGTTTTTATAACACGCCTCGGAAATTATTTTTTTCAACTAAATCATTTTTCCCAAAATCCGAATAATCTAAAGGATTTAGAGTATAGATCCCAAAAGTACAAGTATGTTCCAAGAACCGTGATAGTTTCTTGAAGCGTATGAAAAACTGAGTATGAAAAAAAAAAATCAACTAAGACTAGAGATGAGTTCTACTATTGTTTCACGTTTAGCCTCCTATCATGTATGTTTCTTGGTCTTATCACTATTATGGAAAAACCTTGAGTGAACCTGTGATTTAAGTAGTATTGTTTCTCTTATTATATACATGATAGATGCATGGTTTAATAGTTACATTTGAATTGATATGCTACATATATATGTGTATAAAAATAATTTGTTTCAATATATGGCACTGGAATATGATGAAATTGTTGAGAATTCTCGATTTCATCTAATGTGAACAACATAATAATTCATCGAGAATAACGATCGTGATCTATAATTGAATTGAACGTTGAGCAATAATCAAGTAGTAGTTAGAACAACTTACTTGTTGAATAATTAATCGGAAGGAATTACGCAATTGATTCACCACTGCAGGTATCCACGCATATGCCGTTTGATGCAGGAACTATCCTCTGTACAATCTCTCGATAAGCGATTGCTAGGAAATCACTTATTGAATTTACAGTGCCTCTCTAAGTTTTATCTGATAAAACCCCTTAATTCTCTACTATAGAGAATATGTATGTATAGTACCTAGAGGTGGCAATTCGGGCGACCCGGCCAAGGGAAAGTTCGGGCCGAGTGTCCTAGAAATGCTGGGCCCGGCCCGGAGGATCTCGGGCCATCGGGCTATCGGGCCAAAAAAGCCCACCGATGAATTTTTTTCTTTTCTTTTTTATTACTTTAACATGAAGTACAATTATATATTGAGGCGAACTTCAGTTTAATTCTCTTAAGAAAAAACTTGATCGGAAGATAATATATTACTATTCGTTGCAATATGGAATGATATCTATAAATCTATAGACATGTCTCAAACCCCAGATATAACAATAATAATAATAATAAAAAAGAAGGAATGGATGATGATATATAGTTATATACTACACGTCACAAGTTATTTAATTTTTGTGTACGTACTATACTACATGTTAATCAATTTTTCATTTTTCGACACATAACAATTAATGAGCATGCTTGGATCCAATTCATTTTCCATCTTCGGCTAATAAAATTGAAGAATTCGAGTATTAAATTAGTCAAATGTTTTAATTTCTCGGTACATAGATACATTTATGCTCTGCTGGAAAAAGAAAAAAGAAAAACATGTTTCAAATAGTAGACAAGATATTACCTAATTCCTAAATTTTTCTTATTCGATTAGTGAGGGGAAAAATATTCAATTCCATCGGGCCGGTCCACGGGCCTTCGGGCCAGGCCGGGCTTGGCCCGCCAAATGAAAAGCCCGTTCGGGCAGGGCCAAAAAAACCCGAATTTTTTCGGGCCTCTAATATTCCGGCCCAGCCCGCTCTATATTTCGGGCCGGGTCAGTTTTGCCAACTCTAATAGTACCATAGAACCCTAGGTTTATGGGCCTAATATCCATGTCTGCTTAATTAATTATTTAGTCTGACTTATTAATTAATAAAACCCACATATCCTAATCTATTCCATATCTTTCAATCTCCTACTTAGACTAGCATTAAATATAATTCAAAGCACTAACCTTGTACCCTTGAGTGGAACAACAATGCACATAAAATGTGACATTTAGGCCCTCATTATCGATGATACTCTTATTAAAGCCTGCACAAAACTCCTAGACTGCGTTGTGCAGCGAGCTCGGTATATGAAGGACGTTTACGTGAATCTAGTAAACAAACCTTTATATGAAGTTTATGTAACATCCCTTCATTCACGAACCACATGATTGAGCCTCGGATCTTCCATGTGTCTATCCAAATAGCTTAATCACTTTTCTCATCTTTATTATATGACACATTCGATCATATTCAATTACTTTAATTGAATATATCTTTTGCATCGGTTAATGACTTTATTGTCAATAATATAGAGAAATATGAGTGCATTCTTGAACTTTTAATCAAGGAATGAATCCCAATCTAGCTCAACTACCATTTCCATTTGCCTCATGATAAACCCAACACAAGACATGTCTTATCCTCCTTTGGGAGGCAAGCGTTGTACTTAGTAAAAGTTCACTATTTATCAAACAAAATGAGTATTGACGTCAGGTCAAAGGATCTTTACATACTCCACACACTAATAAACCGCAGACACTAAAACAAACGATTTAATAGTAGGGTATACCAAAACTCTCCAAAGTATTCGTGTGTCCATAATAGATATCTAATCTCTCGTAGTTGTGAGACCCACTACATTCTCTAAGAATATGATGCAGACCACATGCTAACCTATTGCATGTCCTCAATATCATGCTCTTGATGACCATCGATTATGGCAATTTTAGAATCATACTCTATCATTTATGTCTCACACCATAAATGACAGTCATGGTTCAAGGGAAAAATCTTAAGAATAATAAAAAACCATCAAAATAATTATTCTAACAAATACATATACCCATAAGATAAACATATTATCATAGAATGTGATCAAATATTGAATGTCTCTATGAAAAGGTTTCTAAGACATACAAACTATAAACTCCCACTGAATCAAAGCCAACTACCAAAATGTCTAACACCTAAGCTCTCAAAGTGCTTGTTGTGCTTTGCTATACGCAACGACTTGGTGAAAAGATTAGCCAAGTTATCATCAGTAGGTACTCTACCTAACTTCACGTCTCCTTTATCTATTATTTCTCTAATCAGATGATATCTCCGGGGAATGTGCTTATTCATGTTCGTGGTTCTCGGTTCCTTTGCTTGTGCAACGGCACCGGTGTTGTCACAATACAACGGTATTGCATTGCTGGCACTTGGAACGACACCTAGTTCTTTTACGAACTCCAACAAAGCAACAACCTCTTTGGCTGCTTCAAATGCAGCAATATATTCAGCTTCAGTGGTGGAATCAGGAGTTGTGCTCTGTTTGGAACTATTCCAACTCACTGCACCATCATTGAGAACGAAAATATATCATGACTGAGACTTGAAGTCATCATGGTATGTTTGGAAGCTAGCATCAGTATATCCAGTAACTGATAACTCTGGCTGCCCACCATAGACTAAGAAATATTCTTTAGTCCTTCTAAGGTACTTAAGAATAGTCTTGGTAGTCCTCCAATATATCTCACCGGGATTTTGTTGAAATCTGCCTGTCATGCTGAGGGCATAAGCTACATCTGGCCTAGTACATATCATGACATACATAATAGATCCTATAGCAGAAGCGTACGGGATCTTCTTCATGTAATTTCGTCATTAGAAGGGCAACATTTCTTAGACAATATAATGCCATTTCTTGGAATTTTCCATTGAGAAACGTCTCAGCAGTTTATCTATGTAAGTGGACTGGGACAATCCCAACATCCTATTAGGTCTATCTCGATAGATCCTAATTCCAAGGATGTAGGAAGCCTCTCCCAGATCTTTCATCATGAAGGAGCTAGACAACCAATCTTTCACGGATTGCAACATGGAACGGCTTTCCATTATCAGTATATCGTCAATATATATGATAAGGAAGACAACATTTCCATTCTTGCTTTTACTATAAATTCATGGATCCTCTTTGCTTCTGACAAAATCAAACAATTTGATAGCTCTGTCAAAGTAAATATTCCAACTCCTAGATACTTACTTGAGTCCATAAATGGACATCTTTAACTTGCATACTCCATTCGGCTTTTCTTTGGATACAAAACCTTCAGGTTGTGACATAGACACAGTGCCTTCCAGCTCTCCATTGAGAAACGCGGTTTTAACATCCACTTGCCAAATGTCAAAGTCATAATATGTAGAAATTACAAGTAATATCCTAATGGACTTGATCTTAGCGACTGACAAAAACGTTTCATCATAGTCAATGCCCTCGCGCTAACTATAACCCTTTGCCACCAACCTAGCCTTGTAGGTTTGTATCTTGCCATCTGCATCTCTCTTATTCTTGAAGATCCATTTGTAGCCTATGGGGCGAGCTCTATCTTGTAAATCAACTAGTTCCCAAACTAGATTGAGGTACATCGAGTCTATTTCAGATGTTAAGGCAGCAAACCACATCTTCGAATCGGTGCTCGACACCGCTTTGATATAGGTCTTAGGTTCGTCGTCTTCTAAATCAACCTCATCATCTTGGTTCTCAACTAGTAGATTTAGTCTTTTAGGTGCACGACGATTCCTTTGAGGCCTATTGCGTTGGTTTTGCATTGGTTCAGGCGGTTTATTCTGATCGTGATGAGGTTCCTGCGTGTTGAGGTTTTCAACATTTAGGATATTCTCAAGAATTTCACTATGATTTTCTTGAAGTGGGTTGATACAATATCTTGTCTTTAATGCATCACATTGTCTTGAGGTGACCCTCTAAGAGTCATTTTCCCTCCCAATAGATCATAAAAAACTCCCACTGAGTTCTTGTCCACTCCATACGACAATACCTCATCCTCCATGTTATCTTGTGGTTCTTGAATTTCTTCAAGATCTACCGTGTTGTGACATTGTTCCTTGGAGACATAATTATCTTCAAGAAATGTCACATTCCTGGATACTATCACCTTGTGATCTCCATGGACAATAGAATTCATATCCTTCAGTTTCTTAAGGATATCCTACGAAATAATATTTTTCACTTTTAGTTTTCAACTTATCAGTAATCATCTTCTTAACAAAAGCTGGACAACCCTAGGTCCGCATATGGTTAAGACTCAGTTTTCTACCACACCATAATTCATATGGTGTTTTCTCGACCGATTTAGAAGGAACTCTATTCAAAATATAAACTTCGGTAAGTAAGGCATAACCCCAAAGGAATAAAGGGAGACTGGTGAAAATCATCATGGATCGAACCATATCCAATAAAGTTCGTTTTCTCCTTTCAGATACTCCATTCATCTGTGGTGTGCCCGAAGGTGTCCAGTCTAACCGAATTCCATGTGATTTCAAATAATCAAGAAAATCTCGACTTAATTATTCCCCTCCTCGATCTGATCGGAGAGTCTTAATACTTTTCCCAAGTTGTTTCTTGACTTCTAACTTAAACTCCTTAAATTTCTCAAAGGCCTCAGATTTGTGTTTCATGAGATACACATATCCATACCTGGAAAAATCATTAGTGAAAGTTATGAAGTACAAACCTCTTGCTTGAGTTGGGAACGGTCCGCACACATTTGTGTGGATCAACTCAAGCACAACCTTGGCAC
Source organism: Ajuga chamaepitys (assembly GCA_958295605.1). Classification (NCBI taxonomy): domain Eukaryota; kingdom Viridiplantae; phylum Streptophyta; class Magnoliopsida; order Lamiales; family Lamiaceae; genus Ajuga; species Ajuga chamaepitys. The sequence goes on along the minus strand of OY282501.1, from coordinate 55,117,919 downwards.
GTAGCCCTTTCCCAGAAAGTGATTTACTTGTCATCTTTCCTTTGGGACAAGATTCGCAAGCACCATATGATTCGAAATCAAATGATGTGAGATAGTCTAATTTTCTCAATCTTGTTATTCATTTCTCATTGATATGACCAAGTTTACAATGCTATTACTTAGCTTAGGTCGTTTCTTTATTACATTGAGGATATTTTGTCCACATTCAAGCATATATAAATCATTTGAAAGAGAGGCACTTCCATAAAACAATCGATTAAGCGAAAATGAGCATCTACTGTTTGCAAAATGAAAGGAAAAACCTTGAATGTCTAACATTGGACTGGAAATAATATTCTTTGAAATTGTAGGAACAAAATAACAATCAAGTAAATCTAGTCTCTATCCTGAAAGAAGATCTAATCTATAAGTCTCCACACGTTCTGCAGCAACTCTTGCTCTATTTCCCACGCATAAGTCGACCTCCCTAGGTTTCATTTTTCTGCTATCACTTAGACCCTGCACATTAATATAAATGTGTAAGCCACAAGCTGTATCTAATACCCAGGATTGTGAATTGTTCATAGACATATTTATCTCAATGACAAACATAACTGAGCTCTCAACCAATGAACTCTGTGCTTTGAACTTTGGGCAGTCTCTCTTCCAGTGTCCCTTCTCGTGATAGAATAGACACGCATCCTTTGGCAGTTTCGGCTTCTTTTGAACCCCTCCACTCTTAGGCTTCAAGGCCGCATCGTTAGATGCTTTCTTCTTCTTCTTCTTCAAGGCCACAATTACTGGGTGCCACCTACCCAGGCATAAGAAATGCGAACCACACATATTGGGCGTCGCCTACCCATACATAATGTCACGGACTACATGTATTGGGCGTCGCCTACCCAAGCATAAAAACGGTCTTAATTACTATAGTTTAAATTTAAGGTTAATTACCAAAAGCAACCTGTATTATGAGCCTTTTTTAGTTTTGCAACCTAAACTTTTTATTTTTACCAATGACAACCTGTATTAATTATTTTTTTTCAATTTGCAACCTCCGGCGATATTTCCGGCTATATAGGCCATGTGACTTGCACATGTTCCTTTTTCGACCAATAAGATGGCGACACGTGGCGACTAATAAAATAATTTAAAAAATATTAATAAATATTTTAAAAATTTCAGAAATTTCATTAATAAATCTAGAAAATAAAAAAAAAATCTGAAATTCTTTGAGAAATTCCAAAAATTTATTTAAAATTTAAAAAAACAAATTTATAATCGAAAAAATAAAAAAATAATTTTTTAATTAATTAAAAAATTCTAAAAATTCAGAAATTTTATTATAAATTCTGAAAATAAAAAAAAAATTATTTCTAAAATTAATTTGAAAATTCTAAAAGTTTATTTAAAATTAAGAAAAATAATTTAAAATAAAAAAATAATTTAAAATCAGAAAATAAAAAAAAATTAATTGTGGAAAATTAATTTTTAAATACTAAAAAATAATTATAAATTGTAGAAAATTAGTATAAAAGAGAAGGGAACTTCGTATATTCCGGTATAAATAAATTTAAGAAGTGCATTTTATGAATTTAATTTTTGGGATTATAAATAAATTTTCTGAATTCTTAATAAATTTTTAGAATTTCTAAAATAATTTTATTTTATTTTTTTAATTTTCTGGAGTTATAAATGAAATTTCCGATTTTTTTTATTTTTTTATTTTCTGATTTTAAAATTATTTTTTTGATTTTAAATGATTTTTCTTAATTTTAAATAAATTTTTAGAATTTTAAAATTAATTTTAGAAATATTTTTTTTTTCAGAATTTATAATGAAATTTCTGAATTTATAGAATTTTTTAATTAATTACAAAATTATTTTATTTTATTTTTTCGATTTTAAATATATTTTTTTAATTTTAAATAAATTTTTAGAATTTCTAAAAGAATTTCAGAAATTTTTTTTAATTTTCTAGATCTATTTATGAAATTTCTGAAATTTTTAAAATATTTATTAATATTTTTTTAAATATTTTATTAGTCGCCACGTGTCGCCATCTTATTGGTCCAAAAAGGAACATGTGCAAGTCACATGGCCTATATAGCCGGAAATATCGCCGGAGGTTGCAAATTGAAAAAAAACAATTAATACAGGTTGTTATCGGAAAAAATAAAAAGTTTAGGTTGCAAAACTAAAAAAGGCTCATAATACAGGTTGCTTTTGGTAATTGACCCTTAAATTTAATAAGCACAAAAATAATAGTTTATCACATAGTATATCAAATAATGCTCAACGAATAAAATTGTTAATCCAATTAATTTTTTTATTCTTCAATCAAATGTGGATTAAAATTATATATATTAATTTCAAATTAATATAAATATACATTTAGTATTAATTTTAAATTAATATAAATATATATGTCTATTATTATCATTCAAAATAATAATAATAATAATAATAATAATAATAATAATAATAATAATTAAAATACATTAATCTAATTAATAATATTTAATTCTGAAAAAATCTGATTTTTTTTATTATTATTATTAATAATAAGGCCCAATAGATTTTTAAACTTAATACGCCCTCAGGAGGCCCAGTCACATACATTCAATTGTTGGATTGAGGAGCCTAAACAGTCGCAGGGAGTGCCACAGCTGCTATGCGGAGTCGCGGCCGCGACGAAGTGTGCGAAGGTTGGTGGCTAAGCAGAGGCCGCAACCAAGAGAGCGAAGCAGTGCAATGTTTCGAACTAAGTGTTGCGGGCGCGACATTGGACCGCGGGCGCGACTTGGGTTCTCGGATGCAACCCATAGATGCGTCTAAAACTTGGGGGACAAGTTTTGGGGTTATTATAAATAGTAGAATCCTTCTCCACTCATTATATTCCGAAAATTATCAATTTTAATGTATATCCTGGCTTGGTATCACCCCCAGACGTAGTTACACATCTTAACGAACTGGGATACCAAATTGTTGTGTTATTGTGTGTGATTTTATTACTTTCTTCTTCGATTTTCTTGTCGTATTCGTGGTAGTGAGTGAGTTGAATTCCCAACAACTGGTATCAAGAGCATCAGGTTAGTTTCCTAGGAGTATTCACGATGAACGACGGAAAGATTTCGGTGGAGAAGTTCGATGAAACTGATTATGGCTTTTGGAGGATGCAAATTGAAGATTACCTCTATGGTAAGGATTTACACTAGCTCCTCAAGGAGAAACCCGAGAAGATTTCTGCTGAGGAGTGAGAGTTGTTGGACAGGAAAGCGATGACCAGTGCGTTTGTCATTGTCCAAGGAAGTGGCTTACCATACCACAGGCGCGAAGTCTACATGGGAGATGCCAAAAACCTTAGAGGAGATGTATCAAAAACCATCGATGGCGAAAAAAGTCCATCTGATTCGACGACTGTTTAATCTTAGGATGGCGGAGGGAACACCGGTACAGCAGCATCTGAATGAATTCAACATGCTAACTTCACAGTTACATTCGGTGGATATTAAATTTGATGATGAGATATGGGCCCTAATAATGCTATCGTCTTTGCTAGACAATAGGCCGGTATAGTGATAGCCGTTAGCGCGACAGACGCTAAGCTAAAGTTTGACAAGGTGAGGGATTTGATGATCGGAGAAGAGATAAGGAACGAATCAGGATCGTCCTCAGGGTCAGCGCTGAATACCGAGAACAGAGGCAGATCGAAGGGAAGGCAGTTTAGGGGGAGGTCGAAATCCAGAGGGAAAAGTCAGACAAAGAAGGACGGGAGTTTTGTGAAGTGCTGGGATTGTGACGAGGTCGGTCAGTTTAAATACCAGTGCAAGGCGCCGAAGAAGAACAAGAGGAAACACACAGACAGGAAGACAGCGAACACAGCCACGAATGAAGATGATGGCGATGTGTTGGTCTTGAGTGTGTGCAGTCCCATGGAGTCTTGGGTCTTGGATTCTGGCACATCATTCCATTCTTGCGGTAATATTAGTATTATGCATGATTACATTTTTGGCGATTATGGACAGGTATATCTGGCTGATGATGAACCCCTGAAAATTGTGGGAAAGGGAAACGTAAAGGTTGAGACATCAAAGATGTCAAAGTTGATGTTGAATGGAGTGAGACATATCCCTGGATTGAAGAAAAATCTGCTTTCAGTTGGACAGCTTGACAAGGAAGGTTACGTGGTGACGTTCGACTGTAGCAACTGGAAAATTACCGAGGGGGCTATGGTGGTAGCTCGGGGTAAGGAACGTTGTACATGACTAGTAATTCGCAAGATTCCCTTGATCTTGCGAATGGTAATCGTGATGTAGATTTTGTGGCATAGTCAATTGGGTCATATGAGCGAGAAAGGGATGAGACTGATGTGCTCGAAGGGTAGATTGTCTGGCCTGCAAACTGTTGAAGGTGGTCTGTGAGAAGACTGTGTATTCGGGAAACAAAGGTGCGTGAGTTTCTCGAGGAGTGGCAAGGCCCTGAAGAAACAGAAGTTAGAGTTGGTCCATAACGATCTATGGGGACCAGCTTCGGTGGTATCTTTGGAGGTCATTGTACTACATGACGTTCATCGACGATTCGACCCGAAAGGTATGGATTTATTTCTTGAAAAATAAATCTTACGCATTTGATGTTTTCAAAAGATGGAAAGCCTTGGTTGAGAATGAGACAGGGTTGAAAATGAAGTGTTTATGTTCCGACAATGGAGGTGAATATGAACTCAAGGAGTTCAAGGATTATTGTGCTGAGCATGGGATTCGTACAGAGAGGACTGCAAGAGTTGGATAGATTGATATAAATTGGACCATTTAACGTGTCTGACTTGTTTTAAGGCATTTTTTAGCAATTTCAGGACTAAAAGTCGTGATTTACGACTAACAGACGAAAGAACAAGTCAAAGGAAAGTCTAAACTGGACAAAACCGGTCCGAACCAGCCAAAAACCGGCCTAGACTAGCTCAGACCGGTCTGAACCGGTCCAGAAGTCAAACCAGGAGAGAACCGACCCGGCCGTGTCAAAAGCTCAACACGACCGCATCAAAACATGCCTGCAATGCAAAACTACACTGATGCTACAACGCGGCCGCGTTCAACATGCAACATGGCCGCGTCATATTGTCACATTTTAAAGAAGTTTTGAGTTCAAAGTGACGCGGCCGTGTCAGAAGCACAACACGACTGGGTCAAAAGGCCGTTTTTGAAGAACTTTAATGTCCCAAGTAGGAACTGATTCCTAATCTCCCCATAACTATTCCGAAGTCTATAAAAAGACAAGTAGTGCTCGTTTTTACGGGGGATCATCAGACACATTACATCATATACTTTGAAGAGATTTTAGAGAGGAACTTGAAGGACGAGCATACGAAGATTGACGAGCTGATATAGCCAGGTTTAATTATTTCTTACCTAGTCTTTATTTCTTTATGATGTATTCTTTGAATTATTTTAAGGAGTTGTACTAGGCATGAGTAGCTAAACTACTCGTGTCCTAGGGTTAGAGAGTAGTATTTATGACAATATTTTGATTTAAAGTTTTGATTTATGGACTCCAGTTTTAAGTATTTATCTATATGTTTGTTTTATTCCTAAGCATAAATTGATCACTTAGGCTTAGTTACATGTTTAAAAAATCCGCTTCGAGAGAAGGGAATTGTTAATAGACGTACGACATATAGCGTAGTTGTCTATGACTGTGTAGGCAAGGGTTAAGGGTCTTTTAGGAGTTGTTAGAATTAATTGACTCGAGAGGGTAGTTGATCAATCCACGACTTAGTCTCTTCGAGGGGAGGACTAAGTTACTTAAGTGCCGCCTAATAAATACTAAAACTTGGTTTAAAAGTCTATAAGTTAAACTTAATCGACATTGAAGTAATTCACGAAATCAAAACTCTAGGATACAGTTCCGTTAATTGGAATTTAATCATTTGACAAGTTACGTTAATTAGTATAAGTAATTTAGTTTATTAAAATCAACCCTGAAATTCGAGTGTCTAGTTAGGGTAATCCTATAAAATTGGGGTATCGCACTGTGTTAACCTGTTCTCTGACGATCGACCTTGACTTATCCTATATATATCTACACCCGTATACTTGCAGTATTTAGGGTTAGAAATTAGGCCTGTCAGGACTGTACGTGGAATGCCTAGCAGAATGGAGTGGCCGAGAGAATGAACAGAACACTGAATGAGCGAGAAAGGTGTATGAGATTGAAGAGCGGCTTGCCTATGTCGTTCTGGGCGGATGCAGTGAGCATAACTGCATTCTTGATCAACCGAGGTCCATCGATTCCCTTGGATAATCGAATACCCGAGGAGGAGTGGACTGGAAAGGAGGTAAACTTATCTTACTTACGTATTTTCGGTTTTGTTGCTTACGCTCTTGTAGATTCTGTTGATAGAAGCAAGTTAGATGCCAAATCGATCAAGTGTACGTTTATTGGGTATGGAGGTGATGAGTTCGGTTATAGGCTGTGGGATGAGCAAAAATGAAAGGTAATTCGCAGTCGGGATGTTATATTCAATGAACAGGTTATGTACAAGGACAGGTTGAAGGATTTGGGCTCTACTGCTTCTAAACCCTGCACCGTCGAACTACCTGATCTAAACTCGAGTGGGAGTAAGGGGAGTCCGGTCGATGAGGAGTTTCTTGAGGTTAAACCCAGAACACCATCACCACCTCAAAGACCAGTAAGAGATCGAAGGCCACCAGATAAGTATTCGCCCTCTTACTATTACTTATTGTTGACTGATGGTGGTGAACCTGAGAGCTTTACAGAAGCAAAACAGGTTAGTGATACACAAAGATGGAAGTCTACCATGGAAGATGAAATGGCGTCTCTTCGTGTGAATGACACTTGAGAATTGACTGAGCTTCCCAAGGGCATGCAGGCATTGCACAACAAGTGGGTCTACCGAATTAAGAATGAGGCCGATGGTAGCAAGCGCTACAAGGCAAGGTTAGTTGTGAAGGGGTTCGAGCAACAGTATGGTATTGATTGTACGAACGTATTTACTCCTGTCGTGAAGTTGACTACAATTTGCATGGTGTTGAGTACGATCGTTGCAGAGAACCTGTTATTGCATCAGATGGATGTGAAGACGGCTTTCCTTCATGGTGATCTAGTGGAGGAGTTGTACATGGTACAACCGGAGGGATTCGTGGTCGATGGAAGGAAAAATCTTGTGTGCAAGTTGAAGAAGAGCTTGTATGGGTTGAAGCTCCGAAGCAGTGGTACATGAAGTTCGACAATTTCATGGTGGAGATTGGTTACCATAGATGTCACGCCGCCCCTTGTTGCTATTATAAGAGGTTTGACAAAAACTATCATATCCTATTACTATATGTTGATGATATGTTGATTGTAGGAGCCGATCCAAGGAAGTTGGAAAGGTTGAAGAAGCAGTTGTCTGAGAGGTTCTCCATGAACGATCTTGGAGCAACGAAGCAAATTTTGGGTATGAGAATTGAGAGGAATAAGACAGCAAATTTGTTGTATCTTTCGCAGGCGGATTATGTCCAGAAGGTCCTGGAAAGATTGAACATAGAGGATTCGAAGTCGGTTAATGTACCCTTGTGGGGTCACTTTAAGTTGTCGAAGAAGGAGTCGTCGAGTATTAAGGAGGAATGCACCCAAATGATGAATGTTCCATATGCATCGGCAATTTTGAGTATCATGAATGCCATGGTTTGTACTCGTCTAGATATTGCGCATGTAGTGAGAACAGTGAGTCGGTTCATGGGTGATCCGGGAAAACAACATTGGGAGGTGGTGAAGTCGATTCTAAGGTATTTGCGAGGTACCACAAATAAAGCTTTATGTTTTGATAGAAGAAATTATGAGTTGGTTGGTTTCGTTGATGCGGACCTAGTATCGAACGATCTTGATGGGAGAAAGAGTACGACCGGGTATGTCTTTACTTATGGTGGTACGACGATTTCTTAGACATCAAAGTTGCAAAAGGTGGTTGCACTGTCCACCACGGAGGTGGAGTACGTAGCCGTGACGGAGGCAACTAAAGAGATGGTGTGGTTACAAAGTTTCTTGGGAGAACTTGGGAAGGAGCGTGAAAATAGTGTACTCTACAATGATAGTCAGAGTGCAATTTTCTTGGCTAGTAATCCGGCGTTTCATTCGAGAATGAAGCACGTTGAATTGCAGTATCATTTCATCCGGCACCTATTACAAAAAAAAGCCTTGTGACTTGTCAAATTTCTCGGGAGTGAAAATCCAGCTGACATGTGTACTAAGGTAGTAACCTTAGAGAAATTGAAGTTGTGCATAACTTCAATTGGCCTCGGAATGTGAAGAAAAAGAGGAGATGGTGATACCAAGCGGAAACGGGAAGACGAGCTCAAGAGGAGTTGAATGGAGAGGATGTTTAGTCTCCAAGTGGGAGATTGTTGGATTGTGGAGCCTAAATAGTCACAGGGAGTGCCACGGTCGCGACGGGGTATTACGACTGCGACGAAGTGAAGGTTGGTGGCGAAGCAGAGCTCGTGGCCGCAACCAAGAGAGCGAAGCCGGGAAATGTTTCAAACTAAGTGTCGCGGGCGCGACATTGGACTGCGGGCGCGATCGTCAGATTTGACGATACGCCTCGCGGGCGCGCCGTAGACGCATCTAAAACTTGGTGGACAAGTTTTGGGGCTATTATAAATAGTAGAATCCTTCTCCACTCATTGTATTCCGAAAATTATCAATTTTAGTGCATATCCTGGATTGGTATCGCCCCCAGACGTAGTTACACATCGTAACGAAATGGGTTACCAAATTGCTATGTTATTGTGTGTGATTTTATTGCTTTCTTCTTCGATTTTCTTGTCGTATTCGTGGTAGTGAGTGGGTTAAATTCCCAACAACACTCCCAACAACATTTGAATAAGGTATTTTGCACATTTCCATTTCCTCTTCCTCTGTCTTTGGTTTTTGCAACTTAGATAACTTGAAATGCTGAGCTAATAAAACTGAGACTGATCATGATTCACACATGTGGAATTTCCTCAAGACTTTCTGAATGTAACTCTTCTGTTCCAACCACAACAAACCCTTCTTTCTATGTCTAACAATGTGCATTCCCAATATTCTCCTAGCTTCTCCCAGCTCTTTCATCTTAAAACATGCCTGTAAATCTACTTTAAGTCTTTCTATTTCTGATTGACTCTTGCTTGCTAAGAGCATGTCATCCACATATAACAATAGAAAACTTAAGATCTCATTTCTTCATGAAGATGTAGTTATCATACTTGGACTTAGTATACCCAATCTTCTTCATGTGGCTGTCAAATTTAATATACCACTGTCTTGAGCTTTGTTTAAGCCCATACAGTGATTCCATCAACAAGCAAGCCTTGTTTTCATTACATGGTAAGATAAATCCTTCTGGTTGTGTCATGAATATGGTTTCATTTGAGTCACCATGCAAAAAAGTTATCTTCACATCCTATTGCTCTAGTTGAAGTGCAACCATTGCTAAGAGAATTCTTATTAAACAATGTTTCATCATAGGAGAGAAAATTTCATTGTAGTCAATTCCCTTCTTTTGCGTGAAACCTTTTGCAACCAACCTTGTCTTATATCTGACCCTTTCAGTTCCAGCAAATTCTATTTTCTTCTTGAAAATCTACTTGCAACTGATAAGCTTTTGATGAGCTGGTTTGTCAACTAAGACCCAAGTTCCATTCCCTTCCAAAGAATATATCTCTTCTCTCATAGCAATCATCCAACGGTATTTATTCTTGATTTGAATGGCGTCTCTCTAGTTACTTGACTCAGAATATTCAGTTTCCTATGCTACATTTAAAGCATAGCAGTGAGATGCTCACTTCCATATCTTGTGGAAGGTTTCAGTATCCTTCTCTGTTTATCTCTAACTAACTGATATTCACTAAGATCATCTGTTTCACCTAGATCATAGTTAGAATAAATTTCCTCGGCAATTTCAATATCAGAGTTGGCACTTTTCTCACCATGCTCCACCTTGACTTCTGATCTGTTGTCAGGAGTAGAAACTATTACTTCTTGTGCCTTTTTCTCTTTCAGTGGCATTTGATCTTCACAAAACACTACATCCCTACTTACTAGTATTTTGTTCATTCATGACTCTATGCACCACAATCTGTAACCCATCACACCTTTCTGATATCCCACCATCACACATCTCAAGGCTCTAACATCCAATTTATCTTGTTTTACATGGGCATATACCATACATTCAAAAGGCTTTAAGTATGAATACCCAGGTGGATTTCCACTCCACCTTTCTTCTGATGTAATGAAGTTGTTTGTTGTTGATGGACTTCTGTTAATCAGATAAGCTGCAGTAGATGCAACTTCGCCCTAGAATTTCTTCTGTAAACAAAAGTATAGTAACATACACCTCACTCTCTCGAATATGGTCCTATTCATCCTTTTAGATATGCCATTTTGTTGTGGGTTTTCAGGGACTGTTCTATGTCTCTTTATTTCCCTTTACTTTACAGAATTCTTAGAATTAATCAGACAAAAATTCAAGACCATTGTCAGTTCTGAGGCATTTAAGAGTTGAACCTTTTTCAACCTCTACTTCACTACACCACTCTTGAAACTTGCTCAATGCATCTGATATATTTATGAGGACATATATCCACAGTTTTCTGGAGTAATCATCAATTATGCTCATAAAGTATCTACCACCTCCAAGAGTTTCTACCTTAGAGGGGCCCCACAAGTCTGAATGAGCATAATCAAGTGGATATGTTGGAGTATGTTTCCCAATAGGAAATGGTTTTTTTTTGCTCTTGCCTAAAATGGAACTTTCACATGAAGCAATCTTAAAATTTCCTTGGTTATGTAATAAGTTCTCCTTTAACAGTTCATTTAGGCCAGTTTCACTAATATGTCCTAACCTGTTGTGCCACATGATGGAATTATCTGTTACCACAACATCTACACTTCTTATCAAGGTTTCTGTCATTAGGTAATACAAGCTTGACTTCCTTATCCCCTTAAACACTATCTTGGAATTCTTTAAAATATGAAAATATCCATTCTCAGACTTAAAACTACATGCCTTGTTTTCCAAAGTTCCAATGCTTATTAAATTTCTTTTGATTTGGGGAATGTACCTCACATCTATTAATATTTTTGTAGACCCATCATGCATCCTAGTTTGATGTTGCCAACACCTTCAATAAGACATACTTGGTCATTCCCTAGCATTATTGAACCAGACTTATGATTCTTGAAATCACTGAACCAGCTGCATCCTAAGTCATGTATCCATTTCTCTCCAGTTTTTCCTTCTGTAAGACATCTGCATTGTTTTCTCCTACTGCCACATCATCAGTACTTGGCTTTCCATTCTTCTGTGATTGCTTCCTTTTCCATTCAAAGCAATTTTTCTTGAGATGTCCTAGTTTTCTACATTAATGACACCTTCTTGTTTCCTTTCCTTCAATGGCCTTTGGTTTGTTCTGAAAAGGCTTATTACTTTGATTAGCTGAGAAAAACCTTTTCTGCTTGGAATTCTTGCTCTTCTTGATGTTTAAGCCCTCTCCTTGGGGATCATTTCTTGAATCACTAGATTTCTGCATTTCTTTTGCTCTAAGAGATGTTTGAACTTTAGCTAAAGTGATCTTTGATTCCCTGTCATACAACATGGCATCTTTCAAATGCTCAAAACTCTTGGGCTAAGCATTGAGAAGCATGATGTCTTTGTTTTCATCTTCAATCTGGGCCTCCATGCTTTCAAGATCATCAAGGGGCTTGTTAAATTCATCTAACTGATCATCTATGCTCTTATCTTCTGAGATCGTGAATGAATAAAGTTTTTGTTTTATGTAAAGTCTACTCGCCATGGTTTTCTTCATGTACAATTCTTCAAGCTTATCCTAAACACCTTGTGTTGTCTTATCCCTTGCAACCTCCCTGAGAACTTTATCACCAAGGGATAGAATTATTGCAGAGTGAGCCTTCTCCACCGATTCAAACTTCTGAGACTCATCCATCTTTTCTGGAAATCCTTTCAAGCATTTTTTAGCATTTGCCAATCCTTGTTGTACCAATATTGCCCTCATCTTTATTTGCCACAACCCAAAGTTATTTCTCCCCTTGAACTTCTCAACATCAAAATTCATCGCAGCTATGGTGATTCTTCCTGTTCGATTCCTCAAATCTTTGATTCCCACAGACGACGTCAATTATTGCAGAAATGAAACAGTAATTGAACCTCACAAGAAATCACCCTTCTCTCTAATGATTGAAAGTAAAATTGAGAACAAGATTTACGTGGTTCGGTCAAATGATCTACGTCCATGAAGTTGATCTAGTAGCTTCCTTTAACAACTCAAAGTACAGCAAATACAAGCATGCACAATCACAGCACATGGAATTTATACACACTTCAAGAGTTTCTGTTGATCCAACTCTAGTCTAACCAAGTGTGTTTTCCTCTCAATCTACCACTCTCTAGTTTCTCTCCTATCTTTCAAGACTAACTAGTTGAGCTCTCTGAATTGAATGAGGAACAATACAAGAATGAATGGGAAATAACATATCACATATCTCAAAACAGACTTGAATTCTGATCGACTAAACCAGAACAATTCTGAAAACCATTGGAAACCATTGCAGATTGTGGTTATAACGGATTTATAACTGTTGTCTTTGAAGGCAGTCTGTTTTATCACTTTTGCTTCTCCAAATGGCTTACACTTCTACAACTTACTATCTGAGTGTGATAGATCTTCAATCCCACACTATATTTCTAGCCGATCGGACAAGACAAAAATTTGATAGGGCGGACCTAAACTTAGCCAGTTTGGCCCAGCCTAGCCCCCTCCAATATATAAATATTATCAGGCTGGCTTGTGGTCCGTCGGACCTGCTAGGCCAAATAATACTTAGGCTAAATTTATATAGCCTAAGTATTAGATCAGATCAGTTTGACCACCTTTGCCAATTTTTAGATAGGTTTACGGGCTATCACACAAGCATGAATTTTACCCCGTGTGCATATCTTTGTAGGTGTTGTTCCTTTTGTTGAAAAAAGAAAGAAAAAAGGAAATGAAGATTTACTGGATAAAGCCAATGCGATTTTTTTTTTTTTTTAAATTACAAGAAGTACCAGCAAACTAATGATTTGTTTGCTTACATGATATGGGTATATAGATGTGGACGATACAATATGAATCTAAAATTTAAAAAAATTAGAATCATAGCAGTGTTTGGTACTCCCAAAATATCAAAATTAAAATAGAACCAGAACTTATAAATATATGTATTGAAATATCCAATAATTTGGGATAGGTCTGCACAATAATTTAATTAGATCTTACAAATGTAGTGAGGTAGCTTGGTTCGGTACCAAAAACTCGATTATTCTAAACTTTTTTTAGTTTTGTATTTCAAAAGTTCAAGTTCAAGTTGAAATTAAAATTTAATATATCTATACTTAATATAATAACAAAATCCGCCGAAATTAGTAACCTTAAAGTTTTCCCTCCCAAAATTTATTACCATTTTTGGAAATCATAATTTTTTGTATATAAAATTCAACCCCAATATAAAACAAAATTATTGGCAATAACTTGTAATATATTAGCCTAAAATAAATAGGATAAAACTATTTTGGTTGATTTCGCCCGGGTCGAAAAAAAATATTTTCTTAAAATTAATTTTTTTATAAATTTATTGAATATTATTAATGAAAAGTTATTTATGAAGACGGTAACTAAATTTTTAACACTACAAATATATCCGTTGTCAACCGCATATTGCAATTACAGCACCAATCATCAACATGACTTCTATGTAAGGATGCTAGAGATATTCATACATTAAGAAAAATAAATGTCCATACTAATATATATTTTAGTTTTTAATACTTTTCGCTGCACTCTTTTTTCATTAACATATAATTTGTCATATCTTATTATTTATTGATTGTAATATTTTATTATATTTAAATTATAAAAAATATTAAATTTATTCATTTAGGCTTATAAATCGTGCATTGCACGGGGATACTACTAGTTTATTTCAAAGTTGAAACTAAAAAAGAATTTTGTGTTGTCATTAATATCAAACCCTAAATAAACTTTTCAAATAGTTGAAACTAAATGAATAAAGTACATACAATGGCTTTTCTTCTAGGTTTTTATATAATGGTATAACTATTAATAATGATAAATTTGTTGTAACTAACAATTTTTAATTTGCTCGAATGATGACGTTCATTAATTTCGTGGTAATAAAAATTGTACTGGGATTGTTACCATTATGCAACGTTACATAGTACGCTACAGTACAAATTGGTGAAATACAATTATTTTATTTTTTATTTTCTATAAGTTAAAATTTCTTCATCGTGGGGTGGACGATTGAAAGTATATTTATGTGTAAAAATAAAAAATTAAAATGGTATAATCGAATGACCATTTTTTAAGTAAAGAATTTTAAATTATCTAATAATTTTTTATTTCATAAAAGGAACTATTTACTTTTTTATTTTATTTTATTTGCACCAATACAAATAGTTACCACAGTATTAATTTAAATCTAAGTACAACAATTAATCAATAAATAATTTATTATTTTAAATTTAATATTTTATATCAATCTATTTAATATGAGTATCCGATTAAATGCTGAGAAAAGATGATTAACTTTTATTTATTATAATTAGAAAACATCTATAATATAATAACAAAATCCGCTGAAATTAGTAACTTTGAAGTTTACCCGCCTAAAATCTATTACCAATTCTGAAAATCACAATTTATGGTATATAAAATTCAACCCCAACATAAAACACAATTTTTGACAATAACTTACCATATATTAGCCTAAGATAAAAACTTGCGCGTATCAGTTGCACAATAAGTCTTAGGCAAAAACTTGGGTGCATAAGATGCACCATAGTATTATTGTACACCTTGTGGACTCCCAAATAAACCGCGTTGTTCAGACCGGTCTGAACCGGCCAATTATTATTATATTATTATTTTTTGCGCGCGCATTTTATATATTTAATGGCCTGTTTGTTGAACACTAAAAGCAAGTGGTCTGGTGGTAATTGATGCAGTTTTAAATATCTCAACCTTAAGGT
Organism: Ajuga chamaepitys; assembly: GCA_958295605.1. Taxonomy (NCBI): domain Eukaryota; kingdom Viridiplantae; phylum Streptophyta; class Magnoliopsida; order Lamiales; family Lamiaceae; genus Ajuga; species Ajuga chamaepitys. The sequence goes on along the minus strand of OY282501.1, from coordinate 55,102,852 downwards.
CAAGGGTTCAATTCCGTTTGCATCTTTTTTCCTTCTTCCTTCATTTTTTTTTTCCTTTTCCTTCTTCTTTCTTTCTTTTTTTTTGCCCTTTAATTTTTTTATCTTTTAGCCTGTGAGTCTGGAAAAAATTATAAATTGTATTATTAATTTTTTTTATAATGCAACAATAATTGTATTGTAAGTTCGAAACATAAATATTGTACAATATACAAGAAAATTAATCTAACCAAACCTATATTGTCATACATCATAATATACACCGTATCGAAATATTAAATATACTGTGAGTATTGTAACTTGAAAAAAATAAATATTTAGGGTTTTAGGGGTTTTTGGAGTTTTTTGGGTTTTTAGCGGTTTTTCGGGGTTTTTAAGGTTTTTGTATTTTGAGTTTTTTGGGTTTAGGTGTTTTAGGATTTTTTTTTCTTTATGTTTTTAGGGTTTTTAAGGGTTTTTTTAAAGGGTTTTTAGGATTTTAGGGGTTAGGGTGTACAATAACACTACTGTGCATATGATGCACACAAGTCCCACTCTTAGCCTAAAATAAATGGGATAAAGCTATTTGGGCTGATTCCGTCCGGGCCCAAAAAAACACATTTTTATTATTATTTTTTAGATAAATTTATTGAATATTATTAATGAAAAATTATTTATGATGACGGTAGCTAAATTTTTAACATGTATCCCTGTCAACCGCATATTGCAATTTCAGCCCCAATCAACATGACTTCTATGGAAGGATACTAGAGATATTTATACATTAAGAAAAATAAATATCCATACTAATATATATTTTAGTCTTTAATATTTTTCACTGCACTTTTTTTCATTAGCATATAATTTTTCATATCTTATTATTCATTGATTGTAATATTTTATTATATTAAAATTATATAAAAATATAAAAAAAAAATTATTCATTTACACTTACAAACCGTACTATCGCACGAGAATACTACTAGTATTAAGAATAGAAAATATATTTGTGCATGTAGCAGGATGGATAATACTTTAAAATGAGGGGGAGTGAGGGAGAAAGAGAGAAACACAGAGGGTAGTTGTAATAAATATTTCTAATACAAAATAATCAAACTCGTATTATATACACAAATCTAACACACACACACACACATATATATATATATATATATACAAAATGGATTTATACTACAATTGAAAAATAGTGTTTTTCCCGCCCAAACTGCTTACTATATATGATAATAAAAATATATTTTTAATTAAAAAAAGAACACAATATATGCCTAAATATCTCCGAATCTGGTACATATATATGAAATGGTAATGTTTTAGCAAAATTAGGGAAGTTGTTGCTGAATTTATTGGAATGAGTTTTTTTGTCCCTAAATATAAGTAATAATTAGTTGTATCAGATTTACTTTACAAAATTATCAAATCGTAAGATACAAATCAATCTTTAACCATAATATTTTAGAATGAATCTTTACCAATATTATTTATGTTACAATACCTAAATAAATCAGCTATTTCTTTTATTGAAATTACTATGCAAATGAATATACAAGTTTATTTTATCGCATAAAATTAGGGTAAAAAATACTAATTACAAACCCTATATTCCAACTATCTAAAAAATGTATTATTTTTATACCTGGAAATAAAGCATTTCATCCCCCCCCCCCCCCCGCCCCCAACTTATATACTTATTTGGGAAATAAAAAAGTATTTTATTTATTTGATTATAAATTTTAATTTATGGCTGGCCCACTTACCTACCCTTTTTTACTCCGATAAATTAGGAAACGGTTTCCTTAACTAGCTAATTTGGTAAAAATTAAATCAAATCACATTTTCTTTTGTGGAAGTTATGTATCCCTCCCTAAAAATCTATATATATATATATATATATATATAATAAGCCAAGTCATCCGAAATTAGTAAGTTGAAACTTTTTCCGCCCATTTTAATAGTTACCATAAATAGATGTGAATTTGAATTTTGAAATTTGAAAAATCCAATGATATTAGCGGGATTCAAGTTTTCGAATATTTTTTTCGTCTGAAATTCAGCAATAACAAATCTGTACATATATGTATAACAGAATTTGTTGCACATTTTTTAAAATTTTGAAATTTGAATTTAAAAAAAAATTATCCAATAACATTATTGCTCCTATAAGTACATAAGGTCTTCAGTAAATGAGAATCACTTTTGCAGCTGGTATTTCTATTTCTTATTCATTTCGCAATTTACATTTTTTACTGTAAATTTCTATAATTCCTTCATTCCTTGATTATTATGTGTCTACTTTTATAGTTCATTTCGCAATTTACATTTTTTACTGCAAATTTGTATAATTCCTTCATTCCTTGATTATTATGGGTCAACTCTGATAGGTACTTCACAATGGATGCTCCAAAAGTACTACATGCAAATCAAGATAAGAAAATATCAGCAACACTGAATCTTGATTATGGCGAAAACAAGTTTGATGATTGTAGAATTCAAATATATGTACCATCATCGTTTTCTACGGTAATCTGTAATCATATAAAAATTCAACCTATATATTTAATTTCTGTTATGTGAATTATTTATATTATTGTCCATATATTGTGCTAAACTTTACATTTTGTTTATAACATGTACAGTCTCAATCCGTCAAAAGATTAGAGACAATCAACTCATCCGACGATCAGCTGAGATTGAAGACTAATTTTGATTTTATTGTAGCAGAATTTAGTTTTTTAATTTCTGCAATAATAAGTTCATGTATCAACTTCAATTGAAATTCTAATTTTATGGCAGTATTTCATTTTTTGTCATTACAATATGTTTACAATTAAACTTTGATAAAACTCAGTCAAAAACGTTTACTATACACAAGACTTTTAAGAAGAAATATCCCATTTAACAACTATCATGAACTATTGCAGAAAAAATTCCAAAATATTATCTTATAAACAAAATAAATTTAATATATGATGCACGTTGATTATGCATGTAATTAGGTCGATGTATGGGACTATTTTATAGGAATTATGTGCATAAATGGTTAGAAATTGTATGAAATATGATATAAGTGACCAATTGATGTACTCGACTTGTTTTAAGGTATTTTGAGCATTTTCAGGCTAAAAAGTTGTGATTTACGACTACCGGACAAGAAAACAAGTTGAAACGGAGTAAAAATCGGCCCAAAGTAGTGAAAATCAGTGAGAACCGGCCCGAACTGGTCCAAACCTGACCGAATCGTCCAAGAACCGGTCCAAACCGGTCCAAACCGGTCCTAACCGGTCCAGGAGCAAAATGGAGCAAGAACCGATGCGGTCGTGTTGCTTGTGTCAAAAGTGGTCTGCAACGCTCAAATTGGCTCTGGAATAGAACACGGCCGTGTCACAAAGCAACACGGTCGTGTCAAATTGTTGCTGGAAATAGGAGTTTTGCAAAGCGACACGGCCGTGTCATTTAAGCAACACGGCCGTGTCAAAAGAGTCGTCGTTGTTTAAAATCCTGTTTTAAGTGAGGATTTGATTTCCTAATTCAATTGGGATTATCTAACTCTATAAAAAGGATTCAAGTGCTTCTTAAAACAACACAACACGCATATTATTCGAGTTTGAGGCACGAGACGACTTGGACGACAACGAAGATTCGATCAACTGGACGATTTACTCGGGTTTAGCAAATTTTTCCTAGTTTAATTCTTTAGAATGTTTTGTCTTAAATATTGTATTGAATTGAGCCTAGGCATGAGTAGCTAAGCTATTCGTGTCCTAGGGTTAGAAAGTAGGAATTATTTGTGACAATGTTTTGATTTATGTTTTAACTTATTGAATTCCGTTCTTTGATGTGTTTATCTTTATATCCGTTTTAACAACTAAATTTGGACTGGCCATCTAGGTTTAGTAATTTCGTTTAACAAATCCGCTTCGAGAGAAGGGGTTTGTTATTAGACGTACGATATAGAGCGCAGTTGTCTATGACTGTGTAGGCATAGGTTTATGAACTGTTTGGAGTTTCTAGGATTAATTGACTCGAGAGGGTAATTGTCTTAGTTAATCAACGATCTAATTACTTCGAGAGGAGAGTTAGGTTAATATTGCGCCACTTAATAAACATTAGATCGGTTAAAATCAATAAGTTAATTCTAATCATCATTGGAATAAATATTCTGAAATCGATACCCTAGGATGCTGTTTTCCCTTGATTGTTAATTATTCGTAATTTTAAATTTGAATTTAGAGTTAATTAAGTATTTTAGTCAGTAAAATCAATCTTTCCTGAATTAGTGTCTAGTTAGGATATTCCTAGAATATTGAGGTATCAAACTACCTAAAGACCCTATTCCTTGTGGGATCGACCTTGACAATAGTATTACACCTACATCCGTACACTTGCGGAACACTAGGTTAGAAACCGACGTGTCAATATACAGATTGGTTGATAACAACTATAAAATGATATCACATATAAATTTAGAACTATCACATAATTGGAATGATTAACGAAATTAATACTCATTATAGACCGGATTTTTATTTTAATATAAATTATAATTATGATGTGTATATTAATATATGAATTACCATAGCTTTACCAAAAAATAGATGTGATTTTATCAAATTTTTAATATACAATAATATGTAATCTTTAATTGAAGATATCTGATAACAGAATGTCCAGATCATTCCAAATCTTTCAGATATGATTTCTGATTTTCTATACTCCTATAAAAAGGGCAAAAGGATGGCCGCTTGCTTGATCTCAAGAATTTCAAAATTGTAAAAATCAATATATCAAACTATATATAGATTATTGTATATCTATAATGATATGGAACCACCAGTGAGTTTTTTTATAGAACCCACCATGATGTGTTCGGTGAGCTAACACACTCTACCAAAAAAACACGCTAAATATATTTTTGATTCCTTCCTCGCCTCTTATTCCACAAAATCAGTTTTTTTAGTTTTTTTCCACAGTACAATATTATTTTTTCCCAAATTATTTTATCTGTAAAGTATTTTATCCGTTTTATTTCTTCTCTCGAAAATAATTTCATTTATTTTTTTTTCCTCTCTCATCACTCTTCCAAAATCTTAATATTAAATTTTAATAAATTTTGGAATAGATCATACTGATTAATAATAATAAACAAACAACCAAGATATACAATTCAGAATTGCAATATAATTTAATAAGATTGAGAAAAGAATATATTTTCTTAATGATTAATTTTATATAAAGTATTTTATTAGTTTAGTCCATTAATTTTTTAAATTAAAATCCAACTTTATTTATATTAATGAGCTCATCTTATGGATATAGGAGATTATTGGATAAAGAAATTGAAAGATTTGAAGTCATCTATGACTTTTAAAATTCTAAATCCAAATCCAACTCTATTTATATGAATGAGCTCATCATATGGACTATGAAGATTCAGTTCATCCTAAATAAAATTGTATTTTCTATGTCTTTCTTAAAATTTATTTCCAATAGAGGATATTTTATAGGTAAACTAATAATTTTTTTTATATAAGAATAATCCTTAAAAGAAAATTATGTTTGTTTCTAATAGAAGTTGTTTTGTACGTAAACTAATAAAATATTTTATATAAGAATAATCCTTAAGATTATTTGTTTCTCAATTCTATTAACTGATATCGGATTCTGGATTATGTATGTTCGCTTTATTTATTATTACCAATCAGTGTAGTCTATTCAAAATTTATCATAATTTAATATTAATGTTTTGATAGAGACAAGATATAAAAATAAAATTTAAAAAAAAAAGGGAACAAGATACGAGTAAGAAATTCGTGAAAAAATTAAAATGTGTTTTTATTAGTGGAAATTACTGATTTTCCGGAGTAAGAGGCAATGAATGAATAACACTGCAAAAGAACACAAAAGTTTTCTTTGTAAATTTTTTTAACCATTTCCTTTTTTGTTATATATTATCAAATAAAAATGTGTTTTCAATAAAAAAGTATTGTTCATGTTAATATTGATTTACTTTTTTAAAAAATAGCCTGTGCATCGCTAGAATGACAACTATTTACAAACAAAATAAATTAGTTAGAATGACAACTAAAAAAAACGGAGGTAGTACTACATTAATTAATTAGTTTATGGAGAAAAAAAAATTCTTATGGAAGTTCCCCACGTTGATTACCTACTTCTTATTTTTTTATTTTTTATTTTGGTTGATTATTGCTAGGGAGAAATCTATTCTCCACTATATAAGTAATAGCAATACGCCAATATCCTGATTTGTTTCACATTTATAGTTCATATATGAGTTTCAGGAATTGAAGATCTTGCAAGCAATTACTTTCTTCTATGAGGATAATTAAAGAAATATTTCTAGGTTTATGATGTAGATTTTGGTGGATCCTTTTGCAAAGTCTCCACCGAGGAACAATTTGTAGATTATATTCTCTTGCTTTTCTGCAAAAGTTTCAAATGGCAAACATTTTCTTGATAGATTTCTTATTATTTTCTATAGTAGTTCCTAATGGGGAAAATTGTATACCGACTTTTTCTTTCTTTTCCGATGTTATTTTCAATATTTTCAAGACTATATTTTCAAAAGTGGGAGTTTGTGATACTACTGGAATTGACGATATATACTAATTGATGGTACAACTTGATATTTTCGCAATCAGGTTAGGATTGCTCTTTAGTAAGCCTATCTTCTATCTTGGTATATTCTTAGTTGTTTTTAGAGTTACAAATCAAGAATAATTGAAGATTTTGATATTTTATGGAAAAGCTACTACAGGTTCATGTATAAATAAGTATTTCAAAATTCGTTATCATTTATGTCTTTTTAGAAACTTGAATGATCTATATTAGTTTTTTCCAGTAATTTTTTGTTATAGTATGTTGATACTAAACCTTTTGTGTTTTTGCATGATTTTTTTTCTAAGAAAACCTACTAATTTCGAATTTTTTGAATTTTTGTTGTTTATTTATGATGAATTTTGATGTTATTATGTTTATTATTGAGGATATATTTATGAGAGTAAAAATGACAATTAAAACATTCCTAACAAGAACACACGTACGCACACACGAAAGTTACACATTCAAATTCCAACATGTTATACTTTTAGCACTAAATTAAATGATATTTCTGTATATAAAAAATATTAATTTAAACTCTTTCCCGTGCATCGCATGGGGTAACTACTAGTATATATATATATATAAGTCAAATGGAGGACTTTTATGTAATTTTATCTTTCCCGCCTAAATTTTTAGGTTATAAATGATAAGTTTTAGTCACTTTTGGTAAGTAATAACTTTCTTTCATTTTTTTAAAATGTAAATAACTTTTTTATTTTTTTTTTAATTTTTATATATAATATATCAAATTATTCATTTTACCACGATTTTCAGTATTATTTAACATTTTATAACGATTCATTTCTCTCTCAGTTTGGATCATACAAGATCATCGAGTATTTTATCTTTTTTATATGTAATGAAGCATAAATTTATGCCCTCTGTCAGGCCACATGTTTCCACCAAGTATAAAAAGAACATGTAATAGCTAGAATGATAGATATTCGTACCTAAATTACTTTAATTTGTTCTGATACACTAATAATGATAGGTATGGCCCAGTAACTTCGGGTCGGATTGACACCCCGGGCCAGATCAACCCGACCCGAGCAACTGAGCCCAGGAGGATAAGCCCAACAACCGGCTCAGATATGTGCGCTCAAAATAGCGTGGCCCAATTGCGGCGTACCCCACGCTCTTGGCCCACGATCTACTCCCAACTTCCATGCAACGATAATAGGCGCGATTGTAGGGAGTTAGTTAGGGTTTGGAGTTGAGTGGTATAAGTAGGAGAATTGTACTCAGAATTAGGGTTCGCTTTTTGTATTCAGAAACGGTTACGTGTAATTTGAAAAGGATAGTGAAGAAAACACCTCGGCAGGTGATATTTTCAGCCCGTGGACGTAGATCTCCGGATCGAACCACGTATATCCTGTGTTCTCTAAATTTCTTGCATTGATTTACATTGCGAAGAGGGGTTTTACGTTCGGAATTTATTTGATAACCAGATTGCGCTTTATCAATTGGCGCCGTCTGTGGGAACGACGACTGGATTTTAATATCGATACTGCACTTGTTATACCATGGTAACCACTCGCTTAACTCAATCTCGCCAAGGTGATCAAATCAATCAAGATCCACCCGTGGATCAAACTTTGCCGCCGAGGCAATCGCTGATGCGGGATACATCTCATCATCAGGGCAACCAAGGCCCGGTCGTGAAGCCGGACGGCCAATTTTTACCTCTACCTCCACAAGATATACAAAATCCTAACCCCGCTGTCACACAGCCGCAGGTTAATATTCAGATGACTCCGGAACTACTCCAGGCTTTCTTACAAGAACATGCTCATGTTCTCCAAGACTGGGCAGCCAATCGCCTAAATCCTGATGGACCTGCTGGACGAGCTACCAACCCCGTAGCACATCCACCTTGTCGAAACCCGCTCAACCAACAAGATCCAGTGCACTCTGGGCGTCAGGACCGACGACGAGAACGACCTGGTTCTCCCGAGGACCATGGGAGTTCTAATGGGTCAAGACAATGCAATGACGAACTTGCCGACGCTGATCGTCGCCGTCCACTTAACGTGACTAAGAAAGCTCGTTATGCCAATCCCCATACCCTAGATCTTCAGGAGTATGAGCGAGTACAGCGCAATGTTGAACTAGATAGAATTCTAGGCCTTGACGCCAATGGAGACATTATCACCCCATTCTCCCAAGAAATACTGGCTACGCCCCTTCCCGAAGGGTTCAAGAGACCTGCCATACCACCTTATGACGCCACTGGAGATCCGGCCAATTTTCTTGGAGCTTTTAGGCACAACATGCTCAGTCGAGATCATACCACATCTCTTCACTATTGTAAGATCTTCCCCGAGTATCTTCAGGACGAGGCTCGAGTTTGGTTTGACTCTCTCCCCCGTAATAGCATATCCTCTTTTAGAGAACTTGCTAAGCACTTTTGGGCACGTTTCGAAGCACGAGCAAAGCCCATGTCCACTTTGGCCGATCTGATGAATATGGAATAACGGGATGGCGAAACCGTTACCCAATTTCTTGACCGCTTTACAGCGGAGAGTCTTAAAGTAGGAAACTGTTCGGATGATGTTATCATCAATGCCTTCATGAATGGCCTTCGTCCCGGACCGCTCTACACCGAGTTGGCTCGAAACCCTCCGGTCACAACCCGGGCTTTGTTTAATACTGTGTGTAGATATGCTAAGGCCGAGGAGCAGACTCGTCGTAAGCGTGAGAAGCATGCTAGCAAACGACAGTCCGATAGGGCACCAGTTAGGCCCTGTACGCGACCCAGTGCCTTTTCTCGTCTGAACCGGGGACGTTCAGAATCTCGAGGGGATATTCCACAACTCACCCCGCTTACAAAATCGCGAGCCGAAATTCTTTCTGTTCACAAGAACGATTTACGGTCGTGTCCGCGGATGACTGCTCCACCTGAAAAGCGAAACCGCAAGAAGTGGTGCGCGTACCACCATGATCATGGACATGAGACAGAGGAGTGTCGAGAGCTCGGTAAGGAAATTGAAGATGGTCTAAAGAAAGGTTTCTTGCGACAATACATTGCTCGGACCGACGACAAGCCTCGGTTAAGCCAGAATGGGGGTTCATCCCAAAACCGTGGAAGTTATCATGACCGTGGTTCACGTCAAAACAGGCCGCAATGGCAGAATAATAGGCCGGGGTCAAACAATTATGCACGACAAGACCACGGAAATCGTCAACAACCTCGTTTTTTGCCACCACCACCTCCTCCGGGAGGATCCGGAGACAATTTGCCTACCCATGTCATAAACGTGATTTACGGGACCCTTCCCACTGGGGCTTCTCGAAATGCCTTGAAGGCCGAGGCACGCCGTCCTCCTCCCGAGGAGCCGCGTCACAAGCGCCTCCACTAATCTGAAACTGTCAGTTTTACAGATAGAGACCCAGTTCCAGAGATTACACCCCATACCGACGCCATCGTCATTGACATGGCTGTAGCTAATGTTACAGTAAAGCGGGTCTTTGTAGACAATGGAGCCGCAGTAAGTGTCATATTCACCGACTGTTGTCAGAAAATGGGGATTCCTCGTGAGCACCTTCGACCGGCCCCCGGGCCGTTACAGACCTTCACCCAGGGTGAAGTTCACCCAGACGGAGTTATTAATCTCCCGGCATCTCTTGGCACTTATCCGGCCAAAAAAACCATTTTTGTGGATTTTTACGTGGTTAATTCTCCGTCCCCATATAATATGATCTTAGGTCGGGACTGGCTTACTCCCGCCAGAGCCATCTGCTCCACATACCACCTCGCACTAAAATTCCCTACATTGCATGGCGAGGTGGCTATCCGCGGCAGTCAGCGGGTTTCTAAGGAGTGCATGTACGTCGCACTCAAAAAGGCAACAAAGGTTCCTCCAAAGCAGCAGCTCCAAGTGACATCCTCGGCTCTCGAACCTGAGTTATATACATCGCTGGAGGACACCACTGTCCAGGTGCCGCTTGATCCATCCAAGCCCGAACAAACAGTAATCGTCGGCGCCGTGGACGTGCCGTGGTTACATCGTGCCATCATCCAGACCTTGCGGGAGTACTCCGACGTCTTCGCCTGGTCTCCCTTGGATATGCCCGGGGTCTCTCCTGATGTCATAACCCACAAATTGAACATCGATCCCAATGTCAAAACTATACAGCAGAAGCAAAGGAAATTCGCTCCGGAGCGAAACGCGGCCATTCGAATCGAGGTACAACAGCTCTTAGATGCAGATATCTTGTTTGAAGTCCATTATCCTTCTTGGTTGTCTAATCCCGTGATGGTAACAAAGTCCAGCGGGGCATGGCGAATGTGTGTCGATTTTTCCGATCTTAATAAATACTGTCCGAAGGATTGTTATCCTCTGCCTTCTATCGACCAAAAGGCCGAAGCCATTACTGGGCACGTGGCGCTTTGCTTCCTGGACTTATACAAGGGTTACCATCAAATCCACATGGACCGTCAGGATGCCCTCAAAACAGCATTTATCACTGATTTTGGATGTCTTGCCTTTAAGAAAATGCCCTTCGGGCTCAAGAACGCGGGGGCCACATACCAACGTCTTATGGACCGTGTTTTCCGAGGTCAAATTGGTCGCAATGTTGAGGTTTACGTTGATGATCTAGTCATAAAAAGTACCTCCCAGTCTTCATGAGTGCAAGATATTGTTGAAACATTAAGTACTTTGTGGCGTTATAATTTGCGTCTCAATCCAGCAAAATGCACCTTCGGTGTTGGCTCCGGAAAATTCCTCGGTTATCTGGTTTCGCAGCGCGGCCTCCAAGCCAATCCGGCCAAGCTTCGGGATGTGTTAGACCTGCAACCACCGAAGACGGTCAAAGACGTTCAACGCCTCACTGGTGGTTTGGCGGCCTTAAATCGTTTTTTGTCTAAAGCTGCGGAGCGTCAACTCTCATTCTTCAAAATTTTGCGACAGGCGAAGTCATTTGAGTGGACCCCGCAGTGCACCGAAGCTTTTGAGGCTTTAAAGCATCATATTAAGCAACTGCCCACTCTGTCGGTCCCTCTCTCCGGAGAGCCGCTTTACATTTATTTGGCCTCCGCCGAAGAAGCTATTAGCACGGCTCTTGTGCGCGAAGTAAATGGTGTGCAGCACCCGGTGTATTTTGCAAGCCGAGTACTTCACGGGGCAGAAACTCGGTACTCCACGGTGGAAAAAACAGTGCTCGCTCTTGTCATGGCGGCTCGGCGCTTGCGGCCATATTTCCAAGGACGTGAGATACGGGTTCTAACTAATCACCCCATTCGTCAAATTCTCGTCAAGCCCGAGGTGTCAGGGCGCCTCGCTAAGTGGGCTGTCGAGTTAGGAGAGTATGATATTCAATTTCTTCCACGCCGAGCTATCAAGGGTCAAGCACTAGCAGACTTTTTGGCCGAGACCCCAGTGGATAATCATGAATCTTCCGCAGATAATGATAGTCATCACCCTCCTGCCCTTGAATCCTGACACGTCGGTTTCTAACCTAGTGTTCCGCAAGTGTACGGATGTAGGTGTAGTACTATTGTCAAGGTCGATCCCACAAGGAATAGTTTTAGGTAGTTTGATACCCTAATACTCTAGGAATATCCTAACTAGATACTAAGTTTTAAAGGTTGATTTTACTAATTAAAATACTCAATTAAATATAACTTCAAACTTAGGAACACGAAAACTAACAATCAAAGAGAAAAGGTATCCTAGGGCTTCGATTTCAGGATATTATTTCAATGTGGAATATGATTAACCTATTAATTTGCCAATTCTAATGTTTATTAGGCGGCACGACAATAATCTAATCCTTCTCTCTAAGCGATTAAACCGTTGATTAATTAAGCTAATTACCCTCTCGAGTCAATTAAACCTAATAACTCCCAAACGATCCTAAGCCACGGCCTACACAGTCATAGACAACTGCGCTCTATGTTCTAAGTCTGATAACAATTCCCTCCTCTCGAAGCGGAATTGTTAAACTAAATTACTAAATCTAGGTGATCAAGCTAAATTCAGTTTAAGCATAAACATAGAGATAAAACACATAAAGAATGGAATTAATAGATTAAAACATAAATCAAAACATTATTATAAAAATCCCTACTTTCTAACCCTAGGACACGAATAGCTTAGCTACTCATGCCTAGTAATAATCCAATACAAAATTCTAATAAAAACATTGTAAGAATTAAAACTAAGAAAGAACAATTTAACCCGGATGACTCCGTCTCGATGATCTTCGTCTTCTTTGTCTTCCAAGATGATGTAATTTATGTTCTTGATGATTGATCTCTTTTTCCTAGAGCTTGAGGTCCTTTTTATAGAGTTGAGGACGAATCTTGGGGAAGATAGGCTCAAAAATCCTATTAAAAATAGGAAATCTTCGCATAAAAACACTTTTGACACGGCCGTGTTGCTTAAGTGACACGGCCGTGTTGCTTTGCAAAAATTCACTTTTCCAGCAACAATTTGACACGGCCGTGTTGCATCTGTGACACGGCCGTGTTCCATTCCAGAACCCACAATGCGTTGCAAGACACTTTTGACACGGCCGTGTCGCTTTGTGACGTGGCCGTGTCGGTTCTTGCCCGGTTTTGCTCCTGGACCGGTTCAGGGCGGTTCGGACCGGTTTGAACCGGTTCTTGGACGGTTTTCACTCCTTTGGGCCGGTTTTCACTCTATTTGACTTGTTTCTCCTTCGTACTTCATCCAAATGGCATAAAAATACCTAATTATCTTCAAAATAAGTCGAAACACGTCAAATGGCCCAAATATTATAAATATCAATAAATGCTTGTCAAATATACGCGTATATGCCATAAAATATGATCCTAAATCGACCTAAATACATGCATAAATAACGTGTTATCAAACTCCCCCAAACTTAAACTGTTGTTCGTCCCGAACATCATACAAAAAGACACAAAGAAGACAAGTGATTATGCATTTTGTTTAGGGCGATTAGACGATGAATTCAGTTTCAGTTTGATTTTCCTTAAAACAACTAGGCACACAATTCACTTGAGCATATGCGATAACGCGAAAATCAACTACTCTCGAGACTTTGAACTTTCGAATTATTCAACCCTCACCAGGTGAGTGTTTCACTCATCTCTCAAGTGTTTAGGCTAAAATAATGTTCACTCATATTGAATTACATGCAAAGCCTACCATATGCTTGCCAATCATCTACACTAGACCTCGTACTTGATATGTGTGACAAAAGATAAAAAAGGTCTTTATTTTGGTTGTAATGTGGGCTTAAGGTAAGGTGGGATACATTTGGATATAAGTGACTATTCATTGGACTAATCAAGTTACGTCTAACCCGACTATCCCTCAATACAATCACTCAACCTCACTCTTCAAATTTCAGCAAATCACCCCGCAAGTTGACTTCTTCACCTTCCCAAGTCCATACAACTTAAGTGCTTTTCAATTCTGTGGGTACCACATTTTTGGGACTACCCGAATGTTCTAAGCAAATTCACAATTTAAGCACTTTATTTTCTAGCTTCTCCTCTATAATACAACTTTTCTCTTTATTTTTTTTTTTTTTTTTTTTTTTTTTTCTAGAGAGGCCATTCTTCGTTTTTCACCTATCACTTTTCTCTTATTTCCTTCATCTTTTGAAAATATCCCTACTTCCCATTCCTTCCCACAATTTGTTCACCCAAAAATTCCTTCCAATTCTCCTCCCTCTTACTTGATTAATCCAATTAAGGCCAAAAGAGTTAAATCAAAAGGTTTTGGCTGATATTGTTAGGTTATGAATAAATAAAGCTATAAGGCTCAAGTGGGCTAACTAGGGACAATTTTTTTCATTATGGTTCAAAGGCAATTTTCATGGTTCGAACAAATAGGCTTAAACAAAAAGTTGCCTAAGATCATTTCCTAAATCACAACATATACTTGACACATTCTTAGTAAAGACTCAAGGCAAGTTCTAGAGACTAGTACACATATTCAATCAAATTCACACCGAAAGAAAGTATCTTACTCCGAAAATTGGAGTATAATTAGGCTCAAATTCTCACAAGGTAAATTTTGATTGAATATTCTCAGTTCAAGCTCAATTTCGTCTCAAAACACCTCTCATGCTCTATTATGTGCCATTTTTTTTCATCTAAATCATCTCATCATTAACTATTCATCATCCATCTTTCCCTAATTTTCTCTTTTTATTTTTCTTTTCACTTGTTACCTTTTTCCGGGTTTTATCCTTCTTATGACTCTAAAAATTGAAACACTAATAAGACTCTAAACTCTAAACTCCTAAGACTCAACATGAAAACAATATGCAATCAAACTCGGGCTCACAGACCCAACAACACCGATAAATCAGATAACTGGGCTCACAGACCCGATAACACCAATTGAAACAATAAAAATCAGCACAATGGGCACACGGACCCACAATTAACAGCAAGAATCTCGAACGAAAAAAATAAATCAAAACTAGAAATCTAGCTGCCAAGACGTTCCACGGTCTACCCCCTCCCCCAAACTTGGCTGAAAGTCAATGTTTGGAGGAAAAACGTGGTACGCCTTGGTGCTAACTTACAAATCGTTCGACGATGGCGTTTTGAAACCCCTACGAGCTCCGAAATCGTGCCATTTTGCTCCTACTGAATCTTGGTTCGGCCGTCTCCGCATCACGCTCTGAATTTTTAATTTTTTTTTTTTTATAAACGTACTGACACGGCCGTGTTGAATGTTGTGACACGGCCGTGTTACATTTGAGCCAAACTTGATATTTTTTGGCTGATTTTGACACGGCCGTGTCGGTTGTGTGACACGGCCGTGTTGAGTTCCAGTGTGAAATCGTGTTTGTAGCTTGGTTTTGACACGGCCGTGTCGTTTGTGTGACACGGCCGTGTTGCATTCCAGTGCTGAAAACACTTTCTAAGTGCTTTTTGACGCGGCCGTGTCCGTTGTGCGACACGGCCGTGTTGCATCTTCTGCTCCTTTTAACGCAATTTTTTCGTCTTTTCGACCCCCGTTTCTTGCAACACTCGTCCATGTTGATTCCTAAAAACATAAAACACTAAAACACACGTAAAACGCAATAAAAAATATAAACATTAAACATCGGGTTGCCTCCCGACAAGCGCTTTGTTTTACGTCTTCAGCCGGACGTCCTTTTCCTATCAACCTTCTTCTAGCCACCCCGAGTCGGATGTTTTCTGACCAATTAAAGAGCTATTTGGGCCATGAGGGTTTTCTACAGCAGCTAGGGTAGTGTAAATAATGCTACAATTGTGCCTACCCCTTAGACCCGATTTATGTATGTTGAGTGTGATTATTTCGTTTTGAACCCGAAAAACCAACTCCCCTTTAGGTATATCTATTAGTGCTTGGCTAGTCGCCAAGAAGGGTCTTCCTAAGATAAAAGGGAATTCATCACTCCCTTTCATGTCAACAACTAAGAAATCACTAGGGAATTCAAAATTTAGCACTTTTACCACTACATCCTCTGCTACTCCCAACGGCGTTAATGAAGATCCATCCGCCAATTTGATAGTAGTAAAGGACCGTTTAATTTCCCTTAATCCTAATTGTCTATACTGCTTAAGAGACATCAAATTTATGCTAGACCCTAAGTCACACATGACATTATGAAATTCATGACTACCAATTGAGCAAGAAATAGTAAAACTCCCTGGATCTTTTGCTTTTGTTGCTCTTCTTGGTTTCATGCTTGTGTTTGCGTTCTTCTTGGGCCTGCTCGGTCTCTTCTTTGTCGCCTCTTTTCCATCCTCCCACTCCTTTGTTTTCTCTTTAACTTGGATTCTCTCCTTTAGTGGTTCCTGTTTCACAACAACAACTCTAGATTGCTCTAAAGGATCAAGGTTAGCAAAGAACGAATTTTTAAAACAAAAATCAAAAGACTCATCAAGAATAGGAGATGAAGTTTTCTTATCTATGATTGTATTGACCTCCTCCTTCTCAATGTTTTTGACTTCCTCGCTTGATTCCTTTGCTTCTTGGTCCTTCAAGCTCTCTTCATGCTCATCTAGCTCCACAATATTGCAGTGCTCCTTCGGGTTAACCACTGTATCACTCGGGTATTGGCCTTGCTTGTGTTGAGCTCCTACTATCTTTATCAGCTGACTCATGTTTGATGTCAACTCTCCAATGCTAGCTTGAGTCTGCACCAACGTGTTCTCGAGCCTCTTGATGTCTGCCCCTTGCCCAGTGATATGCTTGTTTAGCTCCATGAATTTTTCATCCACTTTCTTCTCCAACTGAGCTAATTTTTCATCATACTTTTCGAATTGTGACATCGCGATCTCTTCTTGTGATGGCTTCTTACCGTCATGGATCATGCCATTTGTAACAGCAAATCCGGGTGGCGGATTGAGTGTATTTTGCGCGTTCCCATATGAAAAGTTCTGATGGTTCAGATTCTGAGGGTACTGATTGTACCGAGGCTGATTGTTCTGGAAATTGTTGAAGTTCCGTTGATTCACAAATTTTACTTCTTCAACTTCTTCCGGACCCCCTGGCTGTTGTGCTAACGTCAGATTAGTTAGCAGATTCACCTGGCTCGTCAATGCTGTTACTTGTGCTGTGAGCTTTTCAATTGGCTCATTATTGACGGGCTCGACTTTTTGGACACTCGCTACCCTCCTTGGCATGTTTCTCCCGTTCGACCATTGGTAGCTTGTTCTGGCCATCGCGTCCAGGATTGAGAATGCCATCCTCACTGACTTCTCCATCAAACTTCCACCCGCAGCTGCATCCACTTGGTTTCTAGTCGGAGCAAGTAGACCATTGTAGAACTTGCATACTTGCTGCTTCTTGGTGAACCCATGTTGAGGGCAACTCCGGATAAGATCCCGGAATCGCTCCCAAGCCTCTCCGAATGGCTCTTGGTCCAGCTGTTTGAACTGATTAATTTGATTCTGCAAGTCGAGCATCTTGCTCGGTGGAAAGTACTTCAATAGGAACGAAGTGCTCAACTCTTCCCAACTGATGATATCTTCCAAGGAATTGAACCATTGGAGGGCTCTATCCTTTAACGAAAAGGGAAACAATCGCAGCTTAACCTGCTCGTGTGGCACATGGTTTATTTTGATTGTGTCCGCCAATCTTCGGAACTTTATTAGGTGAGCATTCGGATCCTCCATTGCACTTCCTCCATACTGGTTCTGCTGCACTATGTTGATCAGTGCAGGCTTCAGCTCGAAACTATTTGCATTCAGAGGCGGGAGTTGTACTCCTCCTGACTGTTGATTAGGATTCGGCCTTAAACAGTCACTAATAGGTGTATTGTCTTCTTCTCCCGCATCTGGCTCTATTGGAATCTGTCCGTGCTGTTGTGGCAACTGTTGCTGCTGTACAGGTATCTGCTGCTGTATAGTAGTGACGCGATCGTCCAATCGTGCTAAGGCTGTTAGCACTCTATTTAATGCTTCATCATTCGGTTGCTGTGGTGGGTTCTCCATCTCAGCTGTGAGGTTTCTTCTCGTTCGATGTCTGCGAGCTGTCGCTTCCATTTCTGGATCGAAAGGAAGAAGGGTTTCTTTCCCTTTTGATCTGGTGTGCATACGAAGCCTGAAAACACAAAAAACAAGAACTACCGCGTAACACTAAAATTAACCCAAAAATAAAAACGAAAATTAAAATTAAAATTATGAAAAAAAAAATAAAATCTAGTCTAGTTTCCTCCTATTTTTCAAGATAAAAACTAAGCGCTAAATCCTATTCCCCGGCAACGGCGCCAAAAACTTGACACGTCGGTTTCTAACCTAGTGTTCCGCAAGTGTACGGATGTAGGTGTAGTACTATTGTCAAGGTCGATCCCACAAGGAATAGTTTTAGGTAGTTTGATACCCTAATACTCTAGGAATGTCCTAACTAGATACTAAGTTTTAAAGGTTGATTTTACTAATTAAAATACTCAATTAAATATAACTTCAAACTTAGGAACACGAAAACTAACAATCAAAGAGAAAAGGTATCCTAGGGCTTCGATTTCAGGATATTATTTCAATGTGGAATATGATTAACCTATTAATTTACCAATTCTAATGTTTATTAGGCGGCACGACAATAATCTAATCCTTCTCTCGAAGCGATTAAACCGTTGATTAATTAAGCTAATTACCCTCTCGAGTCAATTAAACCTAATAACTCCCAAACGATCCTAAGCCACGGCCTACACAGTCATAGACAACTGCGCTCTATGTTCTAAGTCTGATAACAATTCCCTCCTCTCGAAGCGGAATTGTTAAACTAAATTACTAAATCTAGGTGATCAAGCTAAATTCAGTTTAAGCATAAACATAGAGATAAAACACATAAAGAATGGAATTAATAGATTAAAACATAAATCAAAACATTGTTATAAAAATCCCTACTTTCTAACCCTAGGACACGAATAGCTTAGCTACTCATGCCTAGTAATAATCCAATACAAAATTCTAATAAAAACATTGTAAGAATTAAAACTAAGAAATAACAATTTAACCCGGATGACTCCATCTCGATGATCTTCGTCTTCTTTGTCTTCCAAGATGATGTAATTTATGTTCTTGATGATTGATCTCTTTTTCCTAGAGCTTGAGGTCCTTTTTATAGAGTTGAGGACGAATCTTGGGGAAGATAGGCTCAAAATCCTATTAAAAATAGGAAATCTTCGCATAAAAACACTTCTGACACGGCCGTGTTGCTTAAGTGACACGGCCGTGTTGCATCTGTGACACGGCCGTGTTCCATTCCAGAACCCACAATGCGTTGCAAGACACTTTTGACACGGCTGTGTTGCTTTGTGACGCGGCCGTGTCGGTTCTTGCCCGGTTTTGCTCCTGGACCGGTTCAGGGCGGTTCGGACTGGTTTGAACCGGTTCTTGGACGGTTTTCACTCCTTTGGGCCGGTTTTCACTCTATTTGACTTGTTTCTCCTTCGTACTTCATCCAAATGGCATAAAAATACCTAATTATCTTCAAAACAAGTCGAAACACGTCAAATGGCCCAAATATTATAAATATCAATAAATGCTGGTCAAATATACGCGTATATGCCATAAAATATGATCCTAAATCGACCTAAATACATGCATAAATAACGTGTTATCAAATCCCCACCTCGCAAGTGGCAACTATATGTGGACGGTGCTTCCACGGCTCGAGGGAGTGGTGTTGGGGTGCTTCTCATTGGCCTCGAGGGGGTTGAAGTTAAGTATGTTATCCGATTCAAATTTAAGGTAACTAATAATGAAGCAGAATACGAGGCAGTTCTCGCTGGGCTCCGGCTCGCTCAATCCTTAGCAATCCGCCATCTTGAGCTCTTCACGGACTCCGAGGTTGTTTCTAATCAGATCATGGGCACCTATACCGCTAAGGATGAAACGATGGTCAGGTATCTCGCTTTAGCACTTAAACTTATGTCAACTTTTGATTCGGTTGATATCCAGAAGGTACCACGTAAACAGAACGTTCAAGCTGACGCTCTCAGTAAACTGGCCTCCGCGGTGATCACTATTGGAATCGGAAGTCTCTGAAGTCACTAATGTGTCTCCGGATATTATAGTCGAAGATGTCTTTCATCCGGCGATTCATGAGGCAACGGTCTCAGTATTGACCGACAGTGATCCCAATTTGATGACCCCCATTGTTCAGTATCTCCGAGATGGAACTCTGCCGAATGACAAGCTGCAAGCTCGGCGGATAGTTCTCAAGGCACCCAAGTACTCATTCCATAATGGAATCTTGTACCGACAGTCGTACTTGCAACCGAATCTTCGGTGCCTTGCTCCTGCCCAAGCCGATCAGGTTCTTCGGGAGGTTCACGAAGGGGCCTGCGTCAGTCATATCGGCTCACGGACATTGGCCAAAAAAATTCTTCGGTGGGGGTACTACTGGCCAACCTTGTTTAACGATGCCCATGAATTAGTGACCAAGTGCAGCAAGTGTCAGCTACACTCCCGTGTGAAGCATCTACCACAAACCGAGCTCACGGGAATACAAAGTGCTTGGCCATTTATCCAATGGGGAATTGATATTGTGGGCCCCTTTCCAGTCGCTCCGGGTGGACTGAAATTTCTTGTAGTCGCCGTTGATTACTTCACCAAGTGGGCAGAAGCTGAACCTCTTACTGCCATCACTGGTCAGAACATCTTGAACTTCGTCTGGCGACATATTATATGTCGCTTTGGCATCCCGAGCACTATTATTTCGCATAACGGCAAACAGTTTGCCAATGATCCCTTCCGGTCATGGTGCGAGGAGCTCCACATTAAGCAGATTTTCACCTCGGTAGCTCATCCGCAAGCCAATGGTCAAGTTGAAGTCACTAATCGTACACTCCTTATGGGTCTAAAGAAACGTTTGGATCACGCTAAAGGACTTTGGGCCGAGAATCTTCCGCAGGTTCTTTGGGCCTATCGCACTACGCCACATACCTCTACTGGGGAGACCCCCTACAGTCTTACTTACGGCTCCGAAGCCGTTATTCCGGCGGAAATTAGTGTACCTAGCCCCCGCCTCGTAACTTCTCCCGAGGATAATGACGAGGCTCTCCGTACAAACTTAGATGAGCTGGAATATCGCCGTGATCAATCTTTCATCCAGCAAGCCAAGTGTAAGCAACGTGCAGCTCAGTATCACCACCTCCAGGTTCGGGGTACTCAGTTTAATGTCGGGGACTTGGTACTCCGACTCAATTCAGCCAGCAAGGCTGCCCCTGAGGGGAAATTGCATGCTACTTGGGAAGGTCCTTATCGCGTCGTTGCTGCGCACGATTCCGGGTCCTACCAGTTGGAGCATCCTGATGGAACCCCGATTCCCCGAAGCTGGCATGTTACCAACTTAAGACGTTTCTATCTATGAACATCGAATAACAAGTATCGTTCCTCTCTTTACATTTATTGTACATTTCTTTTTCGTTGTGATTTCTCTTTGTATCGTTTAAGTTGTTCCGGCACTCATCCTGAATAAAAGTTTTTTATTTGTGCATCTTACTGTGCTTTCTTCTACGTTACGGGGACGCCCTAGCGTAGTCGTACTATTATTATTCGTCTCCGGACAATTGGATCTCTCACCCGGTTCGTCCGGGGAGATTCACGTTTGGTCCCCGGACTTGTGTCCCCTCTCGTCTGTTTAACCGGAGAGGTGTTTCACTCCGGCCCGATCCGTCCGTGGAGATTCTAATTGGCGTCGTCCATATAGTGTTCCCGAGCACCTGTTAAGGCAATTATTATTGCATTCTGGTTAACAATTCATTATTTTCCTTTCAAAGTACACAACTTTGCAGACCAAAACGGTTTTTTACATTTTTTCGATTACACGCCAAAAGGTTCTTTACATATTACTTAAAAAAAAAAATATATATATATATATATATATATATATATATATATATAAGTAAAAACTATCTATGGCCTCCGAGCCAGTACTCGGCGCTCCGGCGTTGAGATCTATTCCCGGACCTACTTCGTGTCCTCCGGGATTCTGTGGCTTCCCGGCGTTGAGGCCCGGCTCTTTCCCCATCGCGGCCCCCTCGACGTCGCGGGCTCATCCTTGGTACTTGTCTGGGGGCTTCGCCTCTTGTACGGCCCCGAAGACTCGGCTGCTGTGTAGACCTCGGTGTTTGGGCCCATTGCACGGGATCCCACTCCGCGGGGTCTATCACTTCGATCTCTTCAGCCAGCTTCTCGACTTCTTCTTCGGCGACGACCACGGGCCCTTCTTCGACAGCAGTCACCGAAGCCAGCTCTTGAATTACAATTCCTTGGCTTTTCCCTGCTGGTTTCTTTTTACCCTTCCGGGGGGCTTTTGAAGAACCTCGGCTCCGGCTAGGGCCCGCGATGTATTCCTCGGCTGTGTGCCGCCACCTGCCGCGGCCTTTCAGGCCCTCGTACATGCCGAGCAATAATTCCAGCACCTCTCGCTTTCTTAAAAGCTCCGAGGACTCGGCCGAACCTGCCGCCATCAGTGCTGAAATCTCACTTTGAATCTCGGTGACCCGCTCCTCAACTTCCTCAAAGGTCAGCAAGTCGTACTCTGTCAGTTTTCGGTCATACTCCCTTTGATGGATGAGGACGCGGTCCAGTTCAGCAACTTTCGCCAGGTACTTTAATTCCTGGTCTCTGGCCCTCTCCGCGGCTCTAGCTCTTGCCTCCTCGGCTTCCTTCGCTCTTCTCTCCGCAGCGGCCACCCGTTTCTCTAACCTCGGCACAACTTGCCTTTGCAAGTTATCTTTCTCTCCGCGGAACCAATCCAATGATTGCATGAGCTTCTTTATCGTGTTATGCAGCTCCGCGGTGTCCTGAGCGGGCAACAGAATCAGTGGGAAAGATGAATTTCAAAAAATACGTTGAACAGCTATTCATATAATCAACAAACACTTATATTCAACAAAACCAGAGTACATTATTGGTAGTGTGGTACAAGGGATTTACAATTATTCCTATCATCTACTATATCAAATTTGCGGGGAACGACTGACCTCCTCCTCCTCGGTCCCCTCAGCATCTTCGGGCTCCACCTCCTGCCGCTCTTCCGCCGTTCCTGCCTCTTCTCCTGCAGCTCCTGCGGCAATCTCCATGCGGGGGGGTGGCTCTTTGTTTCGGGGCTCAGCGACGAAATCACCCCGGCGGAATGCCAGGAACTCCTGGTCTTGGTCCGCCTCACAGCTTGCAACCTCCTCGGCCCTTAAAATCTCTTTCTTCTCTGCTAGAGCCTTCACGAGGGGCCACTCCGGGAGGTGCGTTAAAGCTTGATAGTAGGCCTCCTCCACCCCGGCCACGGCATTGTAGTCATACCCGAACTTTGGGCGATAAACGTCCACATTCGGGTAGATCTCTTTGACCTGCTCCAGCAACACCGATCGCGTGGCTGTGTCCCTGACAGCAACAAAGTTGGTCTGGAAGTCGAGAAATGTGCTCGTCTGGAACAACTTCTCGGCAAACGCTTTTAGCATTGCCTCTTGGCCTTCAACAATTGCCGCTTCCGGGGCCTTCATCTCTGCCCGCAGCTGAGCCGTTTCTCCACGGAGAGCCCCGGCCTCCGCCTCCACTTCGCGCAGTCGCGCAACTTCATTCTCCACCAAGGCCGCCCTCTTGCGCGCCTCGGCCAGATCCTGTGTCAGCTTATCGTTGCGCGCGCACAACTCCCTTGCCACCACGGCCAGCTCTTCTTTGGCCTCCTTCTCGCTTTTTCGGCCGAGCTCCATAATCCCCCGCGCCAAGTGCAACAGCTCCTCGGCGTCCGCCCCCTCCAATCCCAGCAGGCTTGTGGGCCCTTGCTCCTTAAAAAAAAAAAAAAAAACGGAATCAGTACTGGAGTTTT
Source organism: Ajuga chamaepitys (assembly GCA_958295605.1). Taxonomy (NCBI): domain Eukaryota; kingdom Viridiplantae; phylum Streptophyta; class Magnoliopsida; order Lamiales; family Lamiaceae; genus Ajuga; species Ajuga chamaepitys. The sequence continues at coordinate 55,078,973 of OY282501.1, read as the reverse complement.
TACCTCAACGCAAACAGCAACTCACAGAGAAAGTCATATCAGCTTTACCTCAACGCTTTCCCCCGTGCGGAGTTTTTTGGCTGCCGCCGGCGGTGTCCCGGATGGTTCCGACCTCCTTTTAACTCCGGGGGTTGACCCCGCCGCCACCACTCGCTCCTCCAGCCCAGCAGAGGGTCTTGGAATGGGTGACATCTTCCCCTGGGGAGACACTTCAGCCGTTTTCCCTTTCTTCTTGGCTGCCGCAGCCACAGCGGGGCTTCCAGCCGGCTCCTTTCCGAAGCGTCCCACTGCATACAGAAATTGAAGTTAGTCCTGCACAAGGCAACAATTTTACACAAGATATAAGAACTCTTACCCTCCTCGGCAACCCCGGTTCCCGACTCTTGACCCCGGGCGGACATCCCCTCCGCATCGCCCGAGTAGTATGGGCTCGGTCCCGCCTCCTCCAGCTCCGCTTCGGTGCAAAGGGTCTTGAAAGTCCCCACTGCACGGAATACGTCCACCACCTCAGCCTCCGGATCCCCCACCAGAGCAGTATCTAACACCTCATCCCTTCTCCACCTCGGAAGGGCCACTCCGGTCTTCACGAAGATGAACTTCTCCTTCCACCCCTCCACCTTACTGGGGTTTTGTACTTTGAAACCACCTCGTGCTCGGGGACTGAAGGAATACCAGCCTTTGAATTTCCCGAACGCTTTCAGTTGGAAAAAATACCTAAACAACTCTACAGTTGGTTTCACCCCGGTATTCTTGCATACCACGGTGAACCCGACTACTTGCCTTATGGCATTTGGCGCTAATTGGCTCAGGGCAATATTATAATATCTCAATAGCAGGTTAACAATGTCCCAAAGGGGGAATCTCAAACCTATCCTCAGTGGGTCTATATATACGCCGATGAACCCCTTCGGCGGGCAACAGGCCCTATCGTCGGGTTCCGGCACTATGTATTCTAAGTTAAATGGGAAATAGAAGGAGGGGATTAAGGCTTCTATCTGCACCCGCGTCATCCGCGGCGCTATAGTGGACACTTCGAAGTCATTCTCCGTACATTCATAAAAATCGACGACCCTGATGTTGGTTTCCATGCCATCGGCTCTTTCCACTGTCCTAATTTCACTCCTCTCTGGAATAACGAAGCGTAGGGGTGGTACATATAATGGAGACCCCTCGGTACCTACTTCCCTAATAGAAGAAGAAGATGATGAAGAAGGCATACTTACTTGGTTTGTATTTGAGATGAATCACAAGAGCACAAAATTCTCCTTTTTTCCCGCTTTCTGTAACTTGCAAATCGCAATGATGAAGATGAAGTATACTGTGCCATTATTCAAAATATATACTCGTGGAAATAACGGTCTAGATATGGCCTTTTCAAATTCTGTGTTTCAGATTTGAACGTGCTGGACACGCGCCTTACAGTTCCCAAGGCGCGTGGGGAACAGGCTCATTGGAAATTACAAAGCGTGTCACTTCACATCTCTCTCTCTCATGATGGCGCCGCCAGTCACATCAACCTCATTCTTGGCCAGGAAGTTTTGGGAAGCTCTCCGGAGCCCCCTTCACCTCGGCCAGATTACTGTTCTCTTCCGTTACACTTTATTGCCTTCGGGGTTCTTTAGTTTGGCTCTGGTCAGTTTCCTTCCTCCGGGGGGTTTCACCATAGATCGGGCCCTCGCCGCCACCTCGGAGTCATTCAGTCCGGTTCGTTTTGGTCCCCACGGACCCCACCGCGGTCTTAGCAAATTCTCGGCTCCCCAAAACACTTCGGCTCACAAGTGACAACAGCTCATCTTGCTTACTGCTCCACCCTGCTCATAACCGTAGCTCCTTCCTCGCTCCGGCTGGGGGGGGCATCTGATAGGTATGGCCCAGTAACTTCGGGTCGGATTGACACCCAGGGCCAGATCAACCCGACCCGAGCAACTGAGCCCAGGAGGATAAGCCCAACAACCGGCCCAGAAACGTGCGCTCAAAATAGCGTGGCCCAATTGCGGCGTACCCCACGCTCTTGGCCCACGATCTACTCCCAACTTCCATGCAACGGTAATAGGCGCGATTGTAGGGAGTTAGTTACGGTTTGGAGTTGAGTGGTATAAGTAGGAGAATTGTACTCAGAATTAGGGTTCGCTTTTTGTATTCTGAAACGGTTACGTGTAATTTGAAAAGGATAGTGAAGAAAACACCTCGGCAGGTGATATTTTCAGCCCGTGGACGTAGATCTCCGGATCGAACCACGTATATCCTGTGTTCTCTAAATTTCTTGCATTGATTTACATTACGAAGAGGGGTTTTACGTTCGGAATTTATTTGATAACCGGATTGCGCTTTATCAAATAATGAGTATATAATGACACACATATATAGTTGATCGTGATCCAGCATATACAAACAATATATATCATTGATCATAATAATCAGTATTCTCACCAAATTAAGGGTCCGCTTGATTAGAGGGTTTAAGGGTAAGGAATGAGAATGAATGATGACTCATTTCCATTTATGGTACTTGATACGTAATAAATAAGTGAATTCTTACCCCATTTCATTAACAATTTCCCCCATTTCATTCCATAATATGATTGATCACTCATTCATACTCATTATCATTTTCATTGATGATTTGCAACCAAGCGGCCCTTAATTACTTTAATGTGATTTTGATACCTTTGTGGCAAGCGAATGCATATATTTTTTTTTTTAAATCGAAAAATCTTATTAATCATTTCAAATTAAGCACAAGACTCAACACATTTAAGAAAATCAGGACCCATTCATACAATTGGATCGGTTGAAGAAAAGAAAAAAATGTGCAAGCCTATGAACAACTACATTAAATTATCTATAAAAACATACGTTGAAGAACATCTACATGAAGCTCAATAGCAGTAAGACCCGATTCTTGCCTCGTGATTATATGCACAAGAAGCAATGAATCGGAAAAATCACTCCATCTCCATTAAACTTCGTCTTGAATGCTTGTCAATTAAAACAAAATCAAAATTAATAATAATCAATATCATTTTTAAAAGTATTCCCTCATTTTTTTATGATTGGAGGATGAGGAAAAGAGGAGAATATCTTAAATTTTTAGGTGATGGAGATAATATAGAAAGGAGGCTAGGATTTTTTTTGGATAAGCAGATGCATATTTAATTATGTACATATGTGCAAACAATATATATGTTATAAATACTATTCCTTTTCGTCTCACAAATATTTTTTCTTTGGTATTTAAAACGATAGTCTTATTTTCTTATTAGATGTGTATTAAATGCTAATTTTTCTCTGTTCTAAAAATCCCCGATTAGCTCCGATTAATCCCCGTCTAGGCGCTAGGCTCTCATTGACCGCCTACGTTTATTTTCCGATTCCTCCCCGCCTAACTACGTCTATGTCCCGATTAGTCCCGCCCAGACCCCGATTAGTCGCTAGGCCCCAGTCCACCGCCTAACTAGCGCCTAGCGACTTTTAGAACATTATATATACCTATGTTAAATGATTGTTAGGTTTGTTACTTGCCCTTATTATCTTTTAGTTCTTAATATTAAAAAAGAGTATAATAGGAATTTTCATGTATATTAAAAACTAATAAGGATATTAAGGGAATGTTTCGACAATAAATTATACATTCGGATGAGAAATGCGTCCAGAAATGGAGGCACACAACATACTACCTAGGAGGGCCATGCCCCCACTCCTGCCCAAATAGAACTCACTGCATTCGTTTTCATTATACAAGATAAGAGGACGAAGTTGGATAGCTCAAGTGGCAGAACATCTACTACCTAGGCCTTTGGTCTTGGGTTCGAGTCACCGTGGGGGAGAGGAGGGTTTTTTCTTTGTTCTTAGATTAGGAGAAAGAAAAAAAAATATACAAGATAAGAGTAGTAAATTTTGTTCTCATACTTATATTTTATATCAGTTCAGATTCTTTATACAAGATACGATTGGCACGCTGTAATTGAGACAAAGGATCCGAAGTGAGTTTCTATAGCTATAACGACGAGATGTTTTTCAACGATGATTTTAGCGATGTACTTTAAGATATTCAATGATAAATATTGTTTTTGGTACAACATAGAATATTAAATTTTGTTGTGACATAAGACCATTTGTTCTTTTTAATCCCCCTTGTTACAACAGAATCAAGCAATGCAAATAACTCAGAAATCAAACACACAACTCATAGATTTTAGAAACACACTCCGCGCAAGAAAATTTAGAATGAGCAAGCAAGAACACAAAGATTTACGTGGTTCGATCTATGATCCACGGAGGTTATGAGTATCTCAATTCACTCAACAATTCAATCAATTACAGATTACAACAACTGAATCAAGAAAACCCCAAATTAAACCCTAATTTGGTAGAAACAACCCTAACACTGCAATTCTACAATTGAATTATCGAATACAGAGGAAAAATTTGTTATTGGCTCTCTCTTCTTCATTCCGAGTTGAATGGTGTATATATCACGAATTGAAACCTCCAAAACCGTTGAGGAGAATGAGCAGAAACTGAAACTGTCACATTTAGATAAAACCGCTGCAAAACCATTGTGAAAGCATCCTGTAACTAACTTCCTTTCCCAACTGCCGGTTCAGCACCAAGTGACACCCGGTTCACCTTTCTGACTCAGTTCTTGGACGAATAATCCCGATTCTGAATTTCTTATCCACATATACACTTGTATCAATCCAGATTTGATGATATTGAATCTCATACAACACCCCCAATGGTAAATACTGGCTCCGCCCCTCAATGTGCATATTCAAAAGGTATGTGTGTATTGAAATGAGTAAACATGGTATGACGTGTATTATATATGTCATATCAATAAACGAATAAATGGTGATTTAAATTATAATATTATGAAAAGTTATGAGTCATGATTAAAAAATTGTTATAAATAATAAATTTTATCATATTATAAAAAGTAATATAAATAATGATAGATATTAAGTGGTAATTTAAAAAGTGATTGAAATTTATGGATGGGTACATCCTTATGCAAATACCCTAACATGCCCATATTTTTAGACTAAACCGAATAATATTGTTGGTCAAAATCTGAATTTTAGTTAGCCTTACTTTGGTGAGTACCAAAAAAGAGTTATTTAATTTGGTGATGCTTCACTTTCTGGAGCCAAAAATAGTGACACGAGATTTACATCCTTATTTATTGGGATATTTATCATTGGTTTGAATCGAGGACAATAATACATTGCTTGGAGATGCAAACTAAATACCCCGACGTGTCTTTTGATAGTGCTAAGCTGCCTTGTTAATTTTAATTTATTATTTTCACCTATTTTGAGATACTCGTACCCATTCTAGGTCACTTTTTTGTCACCCCCAAAAATGTTACACTCTTTTCCCCATGTGCCCAAAATGTTGCTGCTGCACTATTTACTAGCAGACCAAAGGGAACTGGGGATATATAGTATACATTACAAATTTCGAGGAAAAGTTATCAAAGGGTTATGTTTGAGGGCTAGTTCTATGCTACTCAATCGGATAGTATCTGGATGATCCTACTATGTGTTTGCATGCTTTTATTTGATCTCAATTCACTTTTTAAATTAAATAATTGGATCACCTAGTAGATTAGTACCCGACTGAATATCATAAAATTACTCATGATATCATAGGCCCGAAAGTAGGTCGAAAGAATTGATCACTAATCCGGCAGGGCGGACTAGTTTGCCTGATATTTTAATTCGACTGGACCATAAATTTTTTAGTTCAAACACCATCGAATTCAATAAGCCTAATTCAACGGATCATTGGTCCGACAACTTGTACTTGGCCTAAAAAAATATTAGTATATTCTAAACGAACGACCTAAACTGTGTTTATTAATTTTAGAGCCAATAAAATTTTACCTGATCCAATATATTGACATTTGGCCAAAAGGATGGGTAAGGCCACCCACATCATTGGTTCGAAAGTAGGCCGAAAGAATATTAATTGATCACTAACCCCACTTAGACAATATGGGGTAATTTATATTTTAAATCAGAATTTATTATCCTTTCATGGTTTACAGAAAACGTTGACAAAGATCACAATAATGATCAGAATGTTCATTTGCCGATGATATATTAAATTATGTTATTTGATACATTTTCTTGTTTTAATTTAGATCGGAAGTAATAGTCTGCTGTCTTTGACCGCTCGGTGCTATTTTATTAGAATTTCACATTGGACTTTATGTATAGATAAAATTGTGTACATTGTATTGTAAGATATTAGTTATTTTTTGGTTAATTATAATAGTGCTCCCTCTCCGCTCCCTTCCCCTTTCTAATTCTTCGATATTCTATCAATCTTGACGATTTCCCCGTCGAGAACCACCATGCTGGTCCCCGAAATTAATGGGTTGGGGCATCACCGAACAAAACATAGATGGTAGCAGGTGGTGGGATTCCTAGATAGTTGTAGAGATAATACTTAAGCCTCTCAGCCAAGCCCAACCTATAAATAAAATCATAACTAATTTTTGCTTATATCCTGATTTAGCAGTTCTGTTTAGACAAAGTAACATCATGTTAATTAAAATTTAGGATGAATAACTAAATGTAATTACTATTCTGAAGATTCAACATATACCTTCTCCGTTCACAAATAAGTGTCATTCTAGAGAAACATATTTTTTCACAAAAGAGTGTTATTCTAGTATTTTTTTGCATGTATCTTCCAATATTGTCCTTAACTAAATTTAAGAAATTTTCCTTGCAAAACTTTATAATATTAAATAAAGAAGATTTAAAGAAATTTATGGTAATAAAGAATATGATGGAGAGTATTGTCGTTCATTATATAATTTCTTAAATTCCACCTGAAAGTCTAAAATGACACTTATTTGTGAATGGAGGGAGTAATATATTTGGAATTAACAAAGCTTTCGTTGAGTTATTACAAAAACATCATTGACTTATGTATCTTTGACTCGATTGGTGCAATTTTAAAAAACTAGAAGAATCGTCCTAATTTACAAAAAAAGTGTTGAGTTTTTCTCTTTTTAATTTAATGGTTCATGGATACTTTGTTGAGGCATTTGTAGTTTAATTGATGTGACAAGGAGTGGGACTTATGTTATTAGATTTTCACAAGAAAAAGTATAATAAACTAACAAATCCTGCCTAATCAGATACACTTGAATCTGGTTTGGCCCATCATTTTAATATATCTCACACGACATGCCAACATCCCAATAAATAAATGAAAACTTAATTGGGGTGGTCATTTCATTTGTCACATAATTAATTAGAGTATCAATGGCTTGTAGAATTGCAGACTCTGGACGCCACCAACAGTCCACCTCTTTGACTCATTCCTCTAATTTCCATCGCATTATGTTTAATTAACTCTTGTTTAAAATCTAGTAAAATAATTTAATCATTTTATCCAAAAATTGAATAACTTCTTTAAACATGGACGACGGAAAATGTGAATATGAGGGCATTTTGGATACGATTAATACAAAACATTTCATCAAACCTTTAAAAAATCAAAGTGTCCAAAGAACATAGGTATATGTGTCCATTCTTTGAGAATTATTTTAATTTCATAATAAGTACAAATAAATAGTATAATATCTAAATAAGGGCAAACAAAAGATGTTTGGTTGAAATTATTCTTGCATGATCTGACACCTATAATTGAAAGAAATAATTGATGTACTTTAGGAAACATCATCATTTTATTTTAGTTTTCTTATAGAAAGGAAAGAACATCATCTTCGAATCATAAGATGTTTAAAGACTTCATTAGGATTTCCATATCTTAAATTCCATGCAAAATTGTCTCTTCGTCATTTTATTGGAGATTGTAGCCTCGAGCACCACAATATTTGTACGTAATCAATTAATTAAATTCCATACAAATCAATAATAAACCACACTTAAAAAAATATCAAAATGTAAGAAAAGTTTAGGCAATAATTAATAGGATTAATTACGTGAAAATTCACGACATTTTGATTAATTATCATTTACAACATCATCTTTCAAACATAACATGGAAACTCATCAATTTTATGACTTTTTTTAATTCAATACACCCAAATAAAGTTTTTGCTCCAACTACTGACTTAGAGCCCAAAATCGGGATTTTAGCTATCCCAGCTCCAAACGTGTGATCATACAATATTTATAAACACCTAATTAAATTAAATTGATAAGGTTTAATGTTTATGTTCAATGTTAAAATAATATATTTTTTCATTTGATTAAGGATCAAAAGAATTCGTATAAGTAGACCTATGCACTTGGGCTGTTGGGCATGTTAATTTCAAGATATCGAGCTCCACATCAGCAATTAGAGTAAGAAATTTGCTCGAGTGCATTGAATTGAAATAATTATAAAGGTAGAGCATTTCTACGTTGGGGTTAAAAGGTCATGTTGCAAATGATAGTTAACTAAAAGTTCGTGACGATTACGTAATTAAACCTAATTAATATAACTATTAGAAGTAGATTGGTCCGTTCGTCTGAATGAATCATGAACGAACATAACCTTGATGAATATGCATCATGTGATGAATGGCATCGATGTTGATATTTGCATTAACATACATAATCTATATTAATAAAATAAAATATTAAACAAAAATAGGGCATGTAATAGAAGTAATACAAATTCAGAAGATAAGGCACATAAAAAAGTAACCGAATTAACCATATACAAGTAATATGTGTTGGGCCCCCGGCCCATTATAAGTTTATGTGGAACTTTTTTTATGTGAAGTTTATGAAGGACTTTGGTTGATTGTGAAACGTGATTCTTCGACAATGTGGATAGACTAAGCTCTTGTCTGTGACAGGGGGCAGAATTCTTGTTTCTCAGAAACATGAAAATTATTTTTCCGGTTGTTGAAATGTTGAGGATGTTGATGTTAAATTTAGTGCCAAGGCACTAATTGAAATTTTAACTTTAATACTAGATTAATTATAAAACAAATCGCGACTTTTGGTCCAATTTTTAATAGCAATATGATCAAAGTTGTTAAACTTACGATTTTAAGTAGAGTCGGTGGATTGTTCGTAAAATCAGATCGTAAAATTCTACAACCTATATAAAATGATCATATATATAAATTATTGTATATATTTTAATTACAATAAGTTTTGAATTGATGTCACATATAAAAAAATCACATATTATATACACAAATAATCAAAAAAGAAAAAAAAAATACAATTATGGAGCAATGTTTTTGGCATCATGGTTCATACTTATATTTAGTAAGACATTCCTAAACTATAGTTAAGACTACTTTAAATTTTAAGAGAAAATTAAAAAAAAATGACCATTGTTATATTAAATAGTAAATATATATATATATATATATATATATATATATATATTATCAAGCACATTATAATTTTAGAACTTGATAATTAGAAATAAGAAATGCTTTTCAAGAAAATTGGCTCTCTTTGTGTAAATTTTACAATCCGTATTGTATGTTTTTTTATTGTTAAAATAGAATAAAAAATAACATTTTATAAAACTGTTAAATTCTTACACAAAATCGTAAAATCGTAAAACTCGTAATATTGCATGAGCAAACTCGAGAGTTTACTCCGATTTTATCAAATCTCGATTTTTAAACCCTAATTTTATCATGAGTCACTTGTTTTAGGGAGAAATAAATCGTAAACTCATAGAATCGTTAGAGTTAACTCGAGATTTTGACAACAATAAACATGACCTTTAAAATTTATCAACTTCGGTCACGAACTATGAAATTTTTCAATTACAACATCGACGATCTTTTTTTTTTTTACATTCACCACTATTGTTAGATGCATCTTGACAAGATCTTCATTTATCCTCCAACAATTTCACAATTAGTCACTTCCACTGCCGTTAATTGGGAATGAAAGGTGTGCCATAATAATTTCAACCATCGATTCACTATGATTGTAGCAATGTATGACAAAATAAGTTATATATTTAGGACAATCCCGTCATGATGTATCTAATGGTAGCGGTGGTGACACAATTAAATATAAAAAATGTGACCGATGTTATAATTGAAATTAGTATACAGTTGATGATTAATATTGCTAAGTTTTTGCAATTTAAAATTGAACCAAAAAATATCGTGATTTTTTTAATAATTAAGTCAATTTTTTTCTGACAATTTTCCATCATAATAGTAATCTAACATTAGGGTTAATCGCTATTGAAAAAAATTATTTTCCAAAAAAAAAAAAATATTTTTCACGGACAGAATCTGTCCATTTTGTTATTGGCTATTTTAGAAAAATGATGTACCGATGACTATATTACCTACATGGGAATTTTCCAACCTACACATGTTAATGTTAGAAATTAAGACGCAATTAATTGAGAATATAATCGAAACGAAAATTAAAAGATACAAATTTGATAATTCAATTTGTCAAGAATTCAAGAATTACTATATTTGAAGGCAATACCAAGTCAGGAGATTTACTAATTTTTCTGGTGATGACAAATACAATGAATGATAAAGGTATTTATAATCCAAATTGAACCGTATCCCTAAAAGTCCATTTAACCAGAATACTATTTTTAAGGCCAAAAATATTTCATTAGAGGCTCTGCCTCCGAACCGTGGCAACTCACCAACGAATTGGATCGCTGTGTGTGAGGAAATAGTGGTGCAGGCTCCATAACCTTAACAATTAAGATGAGGGTAGAGTGGAGAGGAGGTGGCATGATAAGAGGGGCGGTGACGATGATGAAAACAATGTGACAGTAGTTTGGGAACATAGAGGAATAAATGCAGAGGTGGTCCATTCCTCCAATATTAATGGCTCAATACGTGCAACATTATATACAGGCTGCATATATATCATGATTCTCATCATCTAACCAATATTTATGCTTCTGCCGCCCTTGCAACATTTTGTCTTAATTTATTCCACCACTGCACTCTTCCTACCCTTTTGCCGCTTCTTCATATTCTACCCGCGTTAATGTAATTGTGTATGCAAATGTGTAGTTAAAAACTCCAATTCATGCATATATATGTTGTACCATCTTAATAACCTCTTTCATCTCTTCCTATATTTTTATATGGGCTGATTGATAGTCAGGTAAATAGTAGTATACCTATTATCAGTTGAATCTTCCGTAGAGCTTTGCTATTTTATCTCTTCCAGATCTTGGTAGTCTGGTGACCACTGGCGGATCCAACTGGGGCGGTGGGAATACAATTGTACACCCAATTTAGATGTTTTTTCTTTTTAATACTATATATTAAAAATATGTGACCCAAAATAATTATAATTGTACTCCTAAAATAAATTCTTCTTATCTAAATATGCAATCTCACTTTCGAGAAGACTCACTTTCAAACTGTCGACCACTATAAGTTTTTCACGTTGCTACTGCAAGTGTAGAAAGAGTATTTTCCGGAATAACCTACATAAAAATATGTTGCGGAATAACATGGACGATTGATTGTTAAATGATTGTTTGATTACTTTTATGGAGAATGATGTTTTTCTACAAGTTCCCGATGATGATGCTAGCGATCACTTTCAAAGAATGATATCTCGTCGAACCTAATTGAGATAGTAGTTTCTATTTTAATGTTGTGTATTTTCTACAATTTCAAATATTGAACAATATTTTGTACATTTTTTATTATATTTGTCCATTTCTTCTGCATTTTTATTATATATCGCACCCTCAATCTCAAAATTCTGAATACACCACTACGAGTGACATCGCGATTCCCATACCCACCTCCACTAAAAAAAATGTCATTAGTATATGCTTCTTACATATTTATGATGTTCATCTAAAAAATAAGACATAGTTATGATGTGATTAATTAGGGTTAATTGCTAAAAATCACAAACTATGCTCTAATTTGCAATTATAACATGAGCTTCTAAAATTGCAATTTTATTCACAAACTCTTTTTTTTTTTTTAATTTTAATTACCAATTCAAATTTTGGCAATGTAACTCTGGTGTAGTCAGAGGCGGAGCCAGCGGGGGGCTGGCAGGGGCCGCCGCCCCCCCTCAACTTTGCAATAATATCACTATATATATGCAAATATTTATACTCTTACAGTTTACACTATACTGCAATAGTAGAGAGAGCATTTTCGGCTACTTTTTTTGTTCTACTTTAATAATTAAAAAATCAAAATAAAATTTGATCTTGCCCCCCCAACTTTAAATTCCTGGCTCCGCCACTGGGTGTAGCCACCAGTAAAAGTACAGTCAACTAGCAAGTGGAATTTCTCCGTTACTGATACGTTTAGAACACTTACTCATATCCCTACGACTTGATAGAGACTCTTTAGTTAAGTTTTAACTAAACTATCGATGATTTCATTCACAAACATTATTTTCTTTTTAATTTTAATCATCGTTACAAATTTCAGCAATTTTATGATAATGTAGCTACTGGTGAAAGTCCAGCGCCAAGCGGTGAGTTGAAATTTTCATCTCTTTCGTCATATGCTTAAAACAATACTCTATTTTCTGTGACTTTGTAGAGATTCTTTAGTTAAGTTTTACTCTATAATTTATTTAAAAAAAAACACAATAATGTGAGTGAAAAATGGTAAATTTAGTCTAAAAATTTAACTATTAATCTCTATCAAGTCATAGAAATTTGGGCAAGTGTTCTAAAAGTATCATGAAAGAAAAGAGAATTTTAACTAACCACTTGCCGACTGACTGAACTTTCATTGGTGGACCACATCAGCATAAACTTCTTAGAATTTGCATTGATGGTTAAAATTGCAATAAAGATAAATTTCTTGAATGAAATTGCTAACTTAAAAGTTTATGTTATATTTACAAATTAAGACATAGTTATAATTTTTTTTAGCAATTAACCATATTAAAATATTAATTCGTTCAATACGTGTACATAATATACAAGGTGAACACCTAATTGGTATTTAGGATCTTAGGGTTTTATTGGTCGTAGCATTTTCGAGGAAATGAAAGTTTTGACAATTTGTTTTGCAGATCCTAATTCAAGTGTTGTTTTAACTTTTATTTTTTTTTCCCAGGAAAACCCTATTCTCAAGTTATAGTTATAGTATTCGCAATTTATTTACATACAATTTAATGTGCGAAAAACAAGTGATATTTTTTGTTCCCATTAAACAAGCGACGTGACCAAATTGTAGATAGGAAAAATACAAAAAATCATCAATTGTGACCACTTTTACACTTAAATAAAGATACTTTTTTTTTTTTTTTTTGTTATAAATTTCCATTCCACCTTTGTACGAGTTATAGGTAACCATATACATGTATTTCTAGTAAAATTTTCCGGCAACAATGAGCACGTGACTATCACGTCCTTAATTAATTAAGGATGTTTTTATAATTCTTTTTATCAGCTACATTAAAAGAACAAACTCAGCAAACGTCTCCTATAAATTTGCAGCAACTCCACGTACGTTTCAATAAGAACACATTAAGGGAGTAACAAAGCTCGACTTGATGGAATATTCCGAGACTCAAATTCTCATTTAATTTCCAAAACCCTCTCCAACTTAATCTCTTTAATTTCTAGTAGAAACCTCTAGTTTTTTATCAAATTTGAGATACAAGTTGCAATTTTGGAGGGAAACGTCATTTTTTTGTTGGAAGTTCAATCTCCAACTTAATCTCTTTAATTTATTGTGGAAACCCCTAATCTTGAGTCTAACTAAGTTGCAGTTTTTGGGGAGAAATTGTCATTTTTTGCTGGAAGTTCCTATATTTGGGTGGAAATCCCTAATTCTATCTTTAATTTTAGGGTACACAAGGTTGTATTTTTTCAATGGATAGACCCACGATGGGCGCTAGGGGCCGCGAAGTTATATCGAATTTGGTGCAAAGAGTGGAGGCTGCTAAAGCCCATGCTCGCCGGAGAATGTCAAGAGAAAGATGGTTGTGAGTGGTGTTTGGTACTGTCTTGGATGAAATTGTATTATTTATATTGAAATGTATGTAATCATAGCAGAAGTATTTTTTGAATTGTATTATCATTACATTAAGCAGTTGATCTTGTACAAAGTTTTAATTTTTTGTTGTACTTGGCCATAATTATGTAACTGCATTTGCAAATTTAAAATGTGCTCTGATTACTTCCTTGAACTTATGATGATAAAAAGAATTATAAAAACACACTTGACTAATTCAGGACGTGATAGTCACGTGCTCATTGTTGCCGAAAAATTTCAGCTAGGAATACATGTAGATGGTTATCTATAACTTGTGCAAAGGTGGGATGAGAATTTGTAACAAAAAAAAGTATCTTTATTTAAGTGTAAAAGTGACCATAGTTGAGATGGTTTTTTGTAATTTTCCCTTGTGGATATTATTAGACTACAAAAATTAATACTCTATTTCATATTAATTGTCATTTTAGAAAAAAAATGAAAGAATTAAGGATAAAATATTTTAACAGATATACCCTCAACTAATATTAGGGGATAAATATTTGTGATAGGTTGAAAAGTAGAAATATTGTAGAATTGAGCCAGGGAGAAGATTTGTAGTATTGGTGAAAAATATCTAAAACGTTAATTAATTTAAAAAAAAAATAGTCAAAACGACAATTAATATGTAACGAATTATTCAAATTTTCATTGAGCTGTTTAAAAGCTTATAATTTGGGCCCACGAAAATTTGCCTTCAAATATGGGCCATTTTGTGGGCCAGATTTTGATATCGGTCGTTCGGCAGCCCAAGTCCGTAAAACATTTGCCCTGTTATGCTGTTTTGCATTACAGCGGCCCAAATTGCCTCTCCACTTAAATGTTCACGGGGCATTGTGCATGAAGAACCTGGCTAAACAGCAGCTAGTGTATTTATGCATGTCTTATAAAAGGAACATGAGATTCCCTCAAACAAAAAAATGAAAAAAAAGGAGCATGAGGTAGTTACGTATCTAGGATTTTCATATTGGGAGTGCAATATATATAGAAAAGAGAAAATGTAGAAGAGAGGTAACATATAGTAAAAATGTACAAAAAGTTGTAGAATAAAAAATACACAACATTAAAATAGAAACTACTATTCCAATTGGGTCCGACGAGTCTTCATTCTTTAGAAGCGATCTATGACATTATTATTAGGAAACGTGTAAAAAAACATCCTTATCAATGAAAGTGATCAAACAATCATTTAACAATTGATCGCCCAAACAATCATTTAAAAAGATACACAAACCCTAATTCATTAATAAACATCAAGTTGAAAACCTCAATAAATTAATCAAATCAAATAACAACTATATATAAAAAAAATGAAAGAATAAATTTACAATGGTGAGAGTCTGCTGTTGACTGTAAAATTTGAGAAGAAAGAGTTCTCAAACATGAAAAAAGAATAACCCCTCAAAAAAAAAAAAAAAAAGTGAAAGAAGAATAAAGTTATACTGGTCAGAGTTTATTTTAATGGTCTTATTGTAATTATTTTGTTTGGATCATGATTGCTGTCAATTTCCTTTTTTTTCCTCATTTTCTATTATTCTTTCTTAAAGGGATAAAGCCAAAAGGGTCCCATTATTGTTGGGCTGTTTTAGAAGATGTGGGTTGTCCATCAACTCATCAAGCACAAGTTGATAATTCAACATTTGTGGCTGGATTATTTTATGGGGGTTCATATCCTTCTTCTTTTTTAATACGTACATATTATACTTTTTCAAATGAGGGGGTACGATTGTACCCCACAGGCCACAGCCCCTACTACATCCGACTCTGACATGAGATGGTCATAACATGAACAATTGTACCCCACAGATACCGGCCTTCAGTTCAATGCAAAATTTGTAGAATTTTATTTTTAGTAGTATAATTTTTATCATTTCATTTATTATTCATTTCAAGTTTAGCTAAGTCCACACCATTCAATTTTATTTTTCTCGCTCTAGTCCAAATGCAGATATCAACAATTCTTTTTCAAACTCATCTATTGATTCTTTTAGAAAATCTTCTATAAAAAATATACTTTTACATGTGTTCTTCATGGGTCTGGATTGGATTACCTAAGATCCACATGGTTTACTAGAATTAAGATACAATCCAACCCTTTACACAGAATTAGATCCATACGTGTATGTTGGTCTGTCTCCTTAATATTATCATCACTTGATCTAAGCCATATAAAATATTGTTATCCTATTCTCCGAAATACTCAGGGCTCAGTTGGTTGGAGGATTTAGGGGTAGGGAATAGGAATGAATGAAGACTCATTCCCATTTATGGTGCTTGATACATAATAAATAAGTTAATCATTACCCCATTTTATTAACAATTCCCTCCATTTCATTCCATAGTATGATTGATCCCTCATTCATACCCATTATCATTGTCATTGATAATTTACAACTAAGCGGGTCTTCAGTAGTGTGAAAACTAATATGCATATCTCAACAAAAGGGAAAATATTGTTCCTATGACCCTATATCCAACCTCAAGACACTGCAATAGAAAAGGTTTTCTAGGACAATTTTTTGAGATAGACAAATGTGATCACTAATAATAAAGTTTTTTTGTGATGACTTATTGTTAGAAAATTCTTTAAAAATTATTTGAAACAATTTTCAGACTACTTTAAGTCATAACTAATTGTTGCGAAAAATATTTGAGACGTATTTGAGATGACTATTATTTGCGAGGTTGTTATTAAAATGACTATTAGTGGTAATATATTATCTTTAATAATGTAGTTAATGTGACAATTCTTATTATTTGAGACAATGTTTTATTGTGTGAAACGCTATATTTGGTTGGTAGTGAGAGCAGTACAAATTATTTTGTTGGGACTTACGATTTTAGTGAAAATAAGATAAAATCTAAAAGGAATTAATGGGGGAAAATGTAAGTGGTGGAGCAGTAAAGGGCCCATTAAGCAAGCCCAAAGCAATGTAGCGGTAGGCGGCCTCGGTTAAATGGATTCCGTCCCAATTTGCAAAAGCTTTAGGGTCCAAACAGTCCTTGGATCCAGTGTGGCCGCATCTTGCTGAGTTGTTGAAATTGTAGGGCCCACCTCCTCCACAGCAGGCCACTAGTGTCGCATCTCTAAATCCTGTATTTAATTCATCAAACTTGCCCTTTTTAAACTAAAAATGAAAATGGCAGCAATAATTAAAAAGAAAACCAGGATGATTAATAATTTTAGTAACTCTCAAGTCTTTCATATTTTAGGGCTACCAAAAGAGAAAGAAAAAAGTGTATCACGTTTATGTTTTTTTATCATCTATCTTATTGATAATTATGAATATATTGGTTCAAATATCTTCATGACCATATCGAAGGTGCGACACTCAATATAACTATATTCAAATAGGCAGGAATTTAACTCAGAAAGTCTAACTATAATAGTAAATAATAGAATTAAAAGGATGTAGATTATTAAATATGAATTTATCATGTAATAAAATAAAAAGAGATTAGATTTAAGAATGACAAAGAAAAGAGCAAAATTTAATTTATCTCTTAAAAAATTTAGTGAGAATTACAACAACTAATTAAGTTTGTAATGAAAATGAGGCATTCTTTAACATCGTGGAGGGTTAAAAAATAGCACAAAGTTTGTGAATTGTTCTACCAATTACCTCATATAAATAGTAGAGGTATACGTGTATAACATACTTAAAAACATAAAAATCATGAAATACATTATTAAAAAAATACAAAATTTGAGGGTTGCAACCTCTCTCTGTCCCTGACTTTCGAACGAACAGTGATGCCATATTTTTAAACTTCTATTCATTGAAGACAATATTATTTTTTAAGAAAAAAAAAGTGACTAAAGTATATATATTCTTAATGGGTAGTTACAAAACATTTAAATTTATAGAATTTGAGTAAAAACACCGAAATAAAATAAAATTACGCAACAGTAAAAAATGAAAGATTAATCTACTGACCATAATGTTGGGGAGCATGGAAGAATCTCTTAGCAGCAGCATAGTAATCTGCATAACTGATTTTAGCATGAGGATATCTCTGCCTTAGCTTTTCTAAAGCAATTTTAAGTTGAGAATTATGGTATTTGGAGAAAGCGTTGTATGCTTTGAGACACCCATTTTGGTCGTACGCTGTTCTGTCTGCTGTCCTAAACAAAGTTAGATAAACTGGGTTGCAACCAATTGGAAGATTCCCAGGCACTATTAGTTCCACTGCACCTTCTTCTATAAGCATCTGAAAAATCATAATGGGCTATTAATTAACACAATCAACTTTCTTTCCTTGGTCATAAATTTCGGTTGAGAAGTAACACACACAGGTTTATGGAACAAATACGCTAATACCAGAAAAACTGAGTGAGTGCGTGTGTTTCGTAAAAATTACAATAATTTAGTGGTATTGACGTGTTGATTCTTTGAATCATGTGTTACTTTAAAAAAATTCGGTTGCTCCCTCCGTTTAAAAATGGAATATGTTTCAATTTACTTGTCGCAGTTTTGTTATGTACACAAGAAGCATTAAATATTTTCTCTACCTAACTTTGCCATTCTCTAGTTTGTGACTTTTTGTGATAAATCTAGCTCAACAATTGAATAAGAGAAGGCTATTTAGTGTACATATCTTTCAAGATTTTATAAAAGGTACCATACAGTAAATTTATACATATTCATGCACAGATCTTTCAAGATTCCAGAAAGGCCAAATCATACTATACCCATTTAAAAGTATAGGGGAATTATGTTTTCACCACCATTTCAAAAAGGTTCATTTATATCCAATTCGATCAAAGTACCATCCAATTGTGTAAGTCACAAATTACGAAACTACCTTATTATGCTTTGTGAAATCTACTCATTGAATGTAATTGTAAATTGTAAAGTTAATCAATTGTAAATTCAATTATAAATTATTAAACTAATTAACCAATCCTAAATTGTGAATCCAAACGTGAACCAATTATTTTAAAGTGGGTGCAGTCCGACATTTCACGTCTATAAAAGGGTAATATGGTCATTTGGTAGTAGCTGGAGAAATAATATTAGTGATGAAGAGAAATAATAAGCTTACAGTTGTGGCTGCAGCAATAGATTGAACTACCAGAGGTACCATAGCCTTAATTTGTGTAATGTTTCCACCAACAAAAAATGGGTAGTTGTAGTCATTACCACCAATCTCCCCCACCACAAACAGGCTTCTTTTAAAATACTTTGCACAATCTGTCCCAACAATTAATCACACAACAATTAATGCAAATAAAAGTAGAAAGACGTTGCTATTCTTATCACATCCTTTATTCTAAATTGTGTTTCATTTTCTATTACACATCGTGTGTAGAGTTACATCATAAATATATACATGACGGATAGCGAAGATTATGAAATACATATAGAACACAATTTGAAATAGAAAATTTTAACAGCACAGACTAAGTTTAGTTTCTAATTTGTTTCAATACAATAAACTAATACTGGTTTATCAAGATTAATTTATAAACTAATCCTGATTTCGTTGTGGTTTTGACAGTCTTGATTAATTCATTCAACATTTCAAAGTCATTGCTATTTGAAATTGGCACCAATTAATTGATTTTTATTTACTGAGATTTCCTGAGGCCTCCATTTCTTTCTTTTTTTGCGGGAAATTTCCTAAGGTCTCTTTAACTATCGTGACTCATGAAAGTTTTTATTAAGTAAATACAATATAAATGATTCAGGGCTCGCTTGGTTGCAAATCATCGATGAAAATGATAATGAGTATGAATGGGGTCAATCATATTATGGAATGAAATAGGATCATTGTTTATAAAAAGGAATAATGATTAACTTATTTATTATTCACTAAACACTATAAATGAAAATGAGTCCTCATTCATTCACATTCCTTACTCCTAAATCCCACAACCAAGCGAGCTCACTCTTAAATTAAATTTTGGTCTGTTTGGGTTTCTAAGGCATTTTTTATTTATTTATCGATTTTATTTAAGAAAGTATAATATTGAAATACAGATTAAATGTACTCTATTGAAATACATATTTGGTCTATTAAATGTACTCTTGAATGTACGCACCGTTAGGTATCCGATTTCTTAAAATACAGATTTAGGTCTACTTATAGAGGCTTCTTATTTCCTCTATTAGTGAGGAGACTCGAGCTGACCATTCAAACCTCAACTACTTTATTTTGATTTTTAAAAATAATAAATATAAACGTAGGGTTGAAAGTATATGATACTTGTATTGGTACCTTGTTTAGTGGAACACAGAGTGGATTTGATGTTGTTAAACCAGGCAAGCTGAACACTTAATGTATCGTTTGTCCATAAAATCTGTCCAATCTTACGCTTGTAGAAGAATTTTGAGTCTAGAGCCGTGGCTCCGGCCACCGCGAAGTTCACACCTTGCTTATAATTCCCATCCTTCGCAACCGCTAAATACGGTGGTAGATAGGGCAATCCATATGCCTCGGCTGCAATTTCACACTTAAATTATATAAAGCGATGGGGACATATACAACACCACAAGCAGACATTTAACCATTTCCATTGCCAAATTTTATTTCATTTCTGTGTTTAATTATCTATTTAATACTTCCCGTCTCATAATGAGGGTTATATTTAATAAATAATAAATTTTAATTTTAATCAATTAATAAAAGTATAACCCTTCGAGAATCATCAATTTGTATTTACACGGATTATTGTATTCAATCAGATGTAAATGATTCATAAAACTTAAAAAATAAATTTTACTTGGATTAATAAGATGAGACGTTGACATCACTATCTACGTACATAACATGTGCCAACACAATAAATTGGTTAATTTTACCCCGCTACCCAAATTATCTACCATGCAATTGAAGAAACAAAAACATGGTAATGTGATCACCACCATATGCATACTAGGATTTGGAAGTACTTTATGGTGACCTTTTGAGATAGAGTGACAAATCTCATGTGATCATTAGATCACATAATTTTATATTTATTTATACATAGAATACGTTATTCTCTCTCCAAAATCCGATGTGTAAAGTGAATGATCTAAGTTGGATAGTACCCAAAATTTCCTTTTAGCAATTCTTTTTTTATGATTCTCCTATAAATTGCATAGGTTTTATTTTTAATTTTTTTTTTTTGTAATATCTTGATAGAAATAAAAAAATTAGACAGTAATGAGAAATAGAAGTTGTAAAATACCTATAAAGTCGATAATGAGGCGGCCATCGGAACAACGGCCGGTGGCACGGTGGAAGAATGTTCGGCCGTAGGGAAGTTCTCCGATGACCGGAAACTTGAGGGCTCCGGAGAGTAGAAGATTTCCGGTGTCGGCGAGCGAGTCACCGAAGCTGAAAATGGAGTCATATTTCCCGGGAGAGCTACATAGTACAGTAGTTGATGACGCAATTAGGAGAAAGACGATGATTATTTTCATGTCGACGGTTGAGAATTTGCAAGTAGAAAAGGCTGGTGCCTCGCATTCAGTATCCTTAAATAGGCACCTTTTTAACTGTCCTGCAACTTATGATTTCTTGTAATGTGATAAAAGTAGCTAGTTTTGTCAAATGCTGGAATTATTATTGCAATTAAAATACCATTTTAGATTTGGACTACCAAATTAATGCTAAAGGCCTCAAGTGGACCACGAGATGAAAGCCGGTAAAATATACGACCGTCCTCAATGAAGTTGCACTCGTAAGGGTAAATACATATTAAGGGGGTGATTCTTATTGCTTTTATTTTTAAAAAAGTGATTAAAAATAATTTTTTTTATAAAAATCACTTATGTAAAAAGTAGGTAGTGTTTAAAAAAAAGTGAGTTCTCATGAAAATAGAAGTTTTGAGTATTTGGTATAAAATCACTTATGCCTTTTAAAAAATACTCCCTCCGTCCCGGCTTAAGTTTCTTACTTAGACCGGGCACAGAGGTTAAGAAAAAGCAGATTTTGTGGAAGTTTTGATTTTTTTAAAGGTGTAGATTGAGGGTGGAGAATTTGAGGATGGAGATTGTGAGAGAAATTTATCATTTATGGGCTGGAAAGTTAAGTTGGGACAAACCGAAAAGGAAAGTAATGGAGGTAGTATCATATTATTTACAAAATTGTCATTAAGTAGAGAAAAATATTAAAATTCTACTTTTAACTTTTACATTGGAAGCACTTCTTTTAAAGTTGAAGCTGATTTTACAAATACTACAAAATAGTTTTTCTCAAGTTATAAGTTGAAAATCATTTAGAAAAAGTAAATGCAAACACTCCTAAGAAAATTTGCTTTTTTGCTTTTTCAGTTGACTATTCAAATGTGATTTAAAAGTGGAGATTGAGGATGAAAATATTGAGGGTGGAGATTATGAGATAAGTTTCCTTTCTGAAGGTGTACAAATTGTTGTGGAATGTATCGAAAAAAAAAATGTGCAACCTCATTCGGGACGGAGGTAGTAAATGCTATTGACTATCGTTACCTGTGCATAGTTTTTTCACCGCTTCCATCTGCTCAATTTTATTTATACCTTAAAGTCCAGTTAAGTCTCGACTAAATGCTAAACTTTAGTTTATCATTCTACTAGCTTTTATTGTCTTTTGAAAATGGCATATGTTCATTGTTTTTTGATCGAGGAAAAACTTACATTCTATTTTAGATTGAATTATTATTATTATTATTATTATTATTATTATTATTATTATTATTATATTTCAGATTGACATCTTAGCTTGGATGCTTTTATTTGTTGTGAACTCTTTTATTTGTTCTGAACTTTTCGGTTAGTTAAATTAGGGTAAACTCTTATACTCCTTTTTATATTAATTATTGTTTTAAAATAAAATGAAAGAACTAAGAATGAAGTATTTTGACAGATATACCTTCAATTAATATTAGGGGATAATGATTTGATCAAGTAAAATATTTATGATAGGTTAAAAAGTAGAAATATTCTATGATTGAGCCCAAAGAGAAAATTGGTATAATTTGTGAAAAATATCTAAAACGTCAATTAATTAAAAAAAGAAAGAAGTAACTAGAACGACAATTAATATGGAACGGAAAGGGTATATTGTAAATTAGATTGAAGGAAAAATGCAATTAGTGTGCAATCTTCAAAATTAACTAATAGAGTGCAATCAAGGCATCCACTTATCTTTGTGTATATGTGAAATTAACCATCATATAGGGGTGGCAAACAGGTCGGGTTGCAGGTTCGCGGGTCGGGTTGAGACCTGCTTATTACAAAAAAATTACCAACCCGAACTCGACCTGTTTTCATATTCGGGTCGAGACCTGCAACCCGAACCCGACCTGTTCAGGTTGCGGGTCAACCCGCCAACCTGTTTTTCAACCCGTTTTTTTTTTTAAAAAAAATCATTTCTAATTTTCTACTCCTCTCATAATAACAATATTCTAAAATAACAACATTCTCACACAATAACAATACAACACAAAATTATCATATTAAAACTCTTGAAGCCAAAATTACTCAGTTTCCAAAATATTCTAAAAACTCTCACTATCTCGCTCTCCCATTGTCTCACTCTCATTTTTTAAGATTTTGTTGAGCATATCTAATATAATGTTAATTGGATAATTCATCTATATAAGTTCATCCAGTGAATTTCTTTTACTAGTAAAACTTATCATACTCTTACAAATACCAAATGTAATTGTTGCATGCTACTAAGCATATTTTGTTTACTGATCAATGTTTTATACTCGCATCTCTTATATAAAAAATAACATTAGTTGTACAAGAATATATAGACCATTATGCTTAGATTTGGAAGAATTTATTATCTAAGAGCTATAAGAAAAACAGAATGGAAGAACACTTTACGACAAAACAATATTGATTTCTATAGGTTCTAGACGATACATTCACATGATCATTAGTTACCACAACAAATATTCAGCAATGTGATTAGTAGGTTCTATGGGGTTTATGCATTTATTATGATTATTTATTAAATATGTTGTTTAATTTGAATTTCTTTTTAATTTGCCCTTTTTAAAAACGGGTTGCGGGTTGACCCGACCCGACCCACATTTTTTTTCGGGTCAGACGGGTTCGACCTGTTTCTTATTCGTTCGGGTTCGGGTTGACCCTAACCCTCAAAATACAGGTTCGGTCGTGTCGGGTTGTTCGGGTCGTGTCGGAAATTGCCACCCCTACCATCATATTAAGGAGTTTCGGTAAATAAGAGAACCCTATTTCTAAATCTTTCTTGTTTTCTTTTCACTATTATTGTGCTTAACTAATTTACTTCTTTAACTGATCTCATTACATTTTCAATTTCATGTTGATTTGGATTTTATCATTAGAGCACTAAAAGTTTTATATTAAAAAGTTAAGTTTGACTCATGAAACATTTATTTCTGCGACCAAATTTTTGCAGTAAACATTTCCCTCAACAAGAAAAAAAAAAAGGGAAGAACAATTAATATACACATGGCATACAATATGTAGATGAAATATTTATATAAAGATTTGGTAAGGCCATATTATTTTTGTATCTTGTGGTGGTTTACAGATGTAATTGTAAACGTCACCCTTGAACTTGTGTTTAAAGGATAAAATTAGAAGAATAATGAAAATTCGACGTGTTTGATTCAACGTTCTAAAAGTCAAAGATCTTCGCATAGATGGGTTCATCCATATCAAAAGTTAATAATAATATTTTTTTAGAAAATAAATTATGAGCAAATTGCTTTAATCAACCGACACACAGATTGACAAGGAGATACAATCAAAACTATATAAATAGATATGAACAATTGAAACACAAATTTAATAGATCTAAACCTATATAAATTTAAATCTAATAAATTATTGTTCTGAATAAATTACGTACCGAAATACTTGATCTTGAATTTTAATTTGTCACCGATGCTTCGATGATATCCCAAAAATAGCAATACTGTTGTACTACTTAGTAGCGTATGATGGCCAATTTTAAAATCATGTAAACCGGTAGACGAGTCAGAATACCTGGAATTATGAAAATCAAAATCCGAGCTAATTGACACAAGTTTGCATGAATCTTGAAATTGGTTAGCCAATCATGTAAACACACTAAATCTACACGAAAGTGTGATAGCAACTTCATAACTGAAACTAATTTTATTAATGTTTCAGGTAGAATTCATGCTTAATATAATGGATGTCTTCCTATATCTCAATATATGCATAATATATTTAAAGTTTGGTTATGGTTTCAACTTTCACGGTTGTTTTTCGGTTTCAATTTAAAGGTTCTTGATTTTACCTTTTCTTTTTCCTAATCTTTTTTTTGAAGTTCTAATCTTTTGGTACATAAAATAATTTAAGGTCCTTTTATGATGCAATTATTATATTATTACAACTAAATTCTCAACCGTTAAATTTACATTTGTTAAATCACATCTGTTTGATTTGTATTTATCCTCTTTACCCAATATTCTTTTTTAACCACTGTAGTTTCTTAACCAATACATACGACTGACAAAGAGATTCCTTTCATCTTTCTCTTCGCCTAATTTTCTTTTAGCTCATGCTGAGAAATCAACCAAATTTTAATTTTTTTTATTTGCCCCCCTTCAATTGATTCTCTGTTGCACTCCGTCTTTTTGATGTTATTAGACAAATCTTCAACACCATTTCAAATAGCTTAAAGTGCTTGACATTGATAACCAGGAGCATAATACTGAGATTGTGGGGCTGGAGCTCCCGAAACACCCGACGGTGGAACAGACCGAGGGAAGCCGATGGCTGTCGGTGACAGATAGTGGGCTACACCCTGAAATGTCCCTTACAACAGACTTCTTTTGTTATTTAATATAATCACAAGAATTGTATTTGTGTGATGTACAATGTCTTCAACATTCAAAGAGTTAAGAAAATGTGAATTGTTATTAAAATTTCCTTCTTTTCTTAAACATATAACTGCGTGTCCCTCTCTTTAAGTCTTCTTCTCTTTCTGCACACTCGGGGACAACTGTAAAGAAATCATTTTAGAATTTTATTATAAAAAAATGAACGGAATTTGAACAACCATGGCTTTACGATAGGAGTTTGGGCCTTCTTTCAAAGCATCCTTCATTCTGTGTTCATGGCGAAACTCCGTCCCGCCTCCCTGAAATTCCACCGCGTCTTCATCGACTTCTCTGCCTACTGCTACTAGACATCACAACGTAGATCATAAAGAAGAAAAAAATTGTCACACCACAATTATGTTTTGTAATCTGGAGAGCGTGCATAATAACCTAAAGTGATAAAAAAAAAATGAAAATGCAAGAAAATAATAAATAAATAAAATTGGAGACATCAGTATAGTTACGAAAACAAAGTAATATTAATTAAATCTACAATGGGTCCCACTATTTTACCTTACGAAGTTTTACAACAGTAGAAAATATAGTTGTATTAATGCAACGGTAAAGAACCTCTTTATTTACTTTTATCGTTTACAAACATAATTAATCCAACTGCTCCTTGTGGAATTTGACCCTTACTTATCGCTGCTACTAATTAGTGGAGATAGAGAAGGTAGTTAATTTGACGTGCCTCGACAGCACGGTCAATTCTCTTATCCTGTAAATGCCCAAAACAGTCATAGAACACCTCACTAAATCACACCACACTAAAATACCTACGACCAATTGGATGGCGCCATGTGGGAGGACAGTGGGGAGTTCCTGCAGTTGATGATCGTGGATGAGTGTTTCATTTTGGAGATACTAAGGACCACTAGTGTGTTAGAAATTATTGATTCCATCTAATGTTACGCAGCGGAACATAATCGAGAATGACAAATTTAGATTTACAATTGATTTGACGTTGAGCTTTAATACACGAAATATCAAATACGTACTTGCATAATTCACCGGACTATTTGTTGCAATTGAATCCACTACTTGCAATTGGATCCACTACTTTAGATATCCACGTGTATGATTTCTGTCCGATGCAGGAACAATTCCTGGTACAATTACCCAATAATTGATTGCTAGGAAATCACGTACAGAATTCTACGGTGCTTCTGTATTTTTCTGATAAAAACTCATCATTCTATACTATAGAGTATATGTATATATAGTACCATATAACTCTAGGTATATGAACCTAATATCCATACAACTTTAATTAGTCTAACTTACTAATTAACTAAAACCCATATATCATAATATATCTAGTCCATATCTTTCACAGTGGTGAGAGTAAGGATGATTTGAAGAAGATGGGGTATGAGGAGGATCAATGTTCAACAAGCATGGGAAGCTGTATATTGTACCGTATCTCAAGAGGGACATGTTGATGCTTGAGAATCAAATCCCGTGCAGGTCCTAACCACGCTGCTTGTTGTCGAAAAAGGCTGGCCCCTGTCTAAGGTTAGATTTTCCGACTGCGTACTCTCACTAGACGAAGACATCGCGATTGAGATTTTTGGGGGTGAGAAATTAAGGTTCTTCAATCCTCAATTCTTTGGTGTGAAACGCGTGAACATGTAAGACTTAGTTATGTTAATAGGTTTAAAGATGCTTATGTGTAATTGATGGGTGTCAAACCGCCAAATTAAATAACCTACTTTTAAAATAACGAATATAGTGGCAAGTAGGATCGAATCCACGGGGAACGCGGATTAATTTCTTTTAAGTGAAAACAAGAAATAACAAGCAAGGTTTTGAATGATTTGATTTTATCTACCTAATCTAAAATCCTAAGATTAACCTAAACATATAAATAGAATAATTAAAATATAAAGACGAATCAAACACTACCTGACTCTGATCCAAGAGTATTGATATTCAATCATATTATTGATCATAGGCTCACAAAATATTTTCTTGCAATTCAAATAGTTTAACCTAAGATTTATTACGATAACCATAATAAATCTTGCGTTTTCCTAAATTAATTGACCAACACTACAAGGAAAAGGGTCTTTTGAGACCACAAAAAAGTGGTCTCAAATAATGATTATTTGCCACAACTTAAGCAAAGTGGTCTCAAATAATGAGTATTTGTCACAACTTATTAGTATTTGTCACAACTTTATTGTCGTCTCAATAACTCCGTCGCAAATAATATATTTGTGACCACAAAAGTGGTCTCAAATGCGTCTCAAATATTTTTTGCAACAACTATTTGTCTCTAAAAGTAGTCTTAAAGTTGTCTCAAATAATTTGTTGAGAGATTTGTGACAACAAGTGGTCACAAATAACTTATTATTAGTGACCACAATTGTGGTGTCAAAAAGTCTTATGCAAAAGACTTCTTTTGTTGTAGTGCAATCCCAGCAACTGGTCAATACTTATCATTAACGAGTTGGGCACGATAGTGTTCCATACCAAATTAATGATAGCATTACGATTTATGAAAACAGCTAAACCTAATCACTAATAGCCGAGATAGCTGCAACTATCACACTACAAGAAAAAAGGGCATTTGCCACTAGCTTTTTGCAACTACAAAGTAGTTACTAAAAATAACCTCTTTTGTAACTACTAGTAGTTACATAAAGTATTTCATACAATTTTAATCAAATTTGCTAAAATATGACAAACTCTTTTGCAACTACTTGTAGTTACAAATATATTAGTAACTACAAAGTAGTTGCAAAAAATAGTTACAAATACATTAGTAACTACAAAGTAGTTGCAAAAAAACTTTTTGCATCTTATTATAAGTGACTACCCAATAGTAACTACTTTTAGATATTTAGTTACTAAAAATATTTTTGTAACTACTCTCCATCTTTTGCAACTACATTTTGTAGTGGCAAAAGGCCTTGTTTCTTGTAGTGTCAATAATTAGCTTGTAGATTCAATTACGTTACATTAATTATGATAACACGATTAATTTAACCTATTGCTACTAGGGTTCAACCCTTCATGATAATTACGGATCATGAATTCATGAATATCAGTAAGAAATTGAATAATTAATTGAGTCATCAGTTCAATCGATTAAACAATTCCTATATACATAAGCTTGAATCTACAAAATATTTGAATTAACAAAAAAAATTAAAACACATAGCCTCACAATAACATAATTGAAATAAACCCTTGAATCAGAAAATAACATTATTTACTGATGATGGAATCCAACGTCTTCAACAAAGCGTAGAGAACAAATGAAGAAAACTAGAGGAAAAGGAGAAGGTGGCGTGAGTTTTTGGTGGGAGAGGAGAGAGAGAGAGAGAGAGAGAGCGTATTGAAATTCTTATATTGGACTGTGCGCGTCTCCCTCCTCTTAAAATCACACTAGGAATAAAAATTCATATTTCTACTCCTAATCAAATCTTAGTAATATCCAATATTTATCTCTAAAAAGGAAATATCTAAATAATATCTAGATAATTACATAAAAGAAATAAGAAGCCTAATTAAATAAAGCTCTTGATGAGCTTCCCCATAAAATTGAAGACTTTAACAAATCCAAACCCATCTTCTCTCTATCTCGGCCCACTGCTTCACTTTTAGCCCAAAACATCAATTTAAGCTCACTTTTACTCGAAGTCCAATTATTATTCTCCTACATCAAAAGATAATTAATTAAGATCAATAAAGAATAATAATCATCTGAAAATAAGGGAATATGAATATAAAATATGGAATAATATATGCACATCAGTAATATTTGAAAAAATTAAATGAAAAAGAAAAGCCACATACTATTAAATTGGTCACGTCAAAAGAAGTTGCCGGAAACCTCCAAATTAGAGTGGCACGTGAGTAGCGCGTGCCAATTTCTGGCGAAATAAGTATTTTCTGGTCGAATTTGGTCTTAAATTGAACAATTACTAGAGTTATGAGAGTAAATTGAAAAGGCTAAACTCGTGGGACTGATTTTGTTAAAACAGAAAGTTATGGGACGTGTTATGATTTTTTTCCCTATTTTTGTCAATTATTTTGTGCCTGGAGCATATATATTGGAAAGAAACAAGAAAAATTCAGAAATTTGCAAGATCATGTAAATTTACTCTGCAATTCTTTTTCCTAAAACAATATTCTTGTACAACCTACATGCACCAAGTAATGTTCCCCATAAAACATTAAAGTCCGAATATGGAGGTTAGACTTTTCTTTTCTACTAGCACTATGCACGTGCGTTGCACGTGGTTATAATTTTTTTTTATTATTTAATAAAAAATAATAATTTGAACGTAAAATAATTGTACACTATGATCAATATAATATACTCCCTTCGTCCCAGCTAATTTTTCCTACTTTCCATTTCGGTCCGTCCCACTTAACTTTTCACACTCTTAAAAAGAAATTTCTCTCACAATCTCCACACTCAATCTCTACCTTTAAAAAAGTCAAAGAAAAAGTAAAATCTGTTTTTTCTTAGCATCTGTGTCCGGCCAACTGTGAAAAGTTAGCTGGGACGGAGGGAGTATATACACAACCTCGTAGATTATTCAATATAATAAAAATTAATCCATTGAACAAACATAATTTTAAATCAACTAAAAAATAAAAGAATCACAAAAGAGAAATAGAAAAGTTAAATAACCTTAGTCTTAATAAAACAAGTTATAATAATCAACGTTAAAAGATTCGTAAAAAATGACATACCATGATATAGTGTAGATATATATAGTCTTACAAAATTTTCTATTATACATGTAAAGTTTGATTTATTCAAACTATTGTTTACTTTAAAGTTATACGATGATTGGAAAACTATATACGTAATAATGAGACATATATTTTTATGTTTTGCACCAAATCACTGGCATTTGAAGAAAAAACATTTTTAATTGTCTCATTACATCATCAACTGATCTCCATAAATTAATTATTTGTTATAGACACAAAATATTAAGGCCTAACATACTTTTCTATAATTCTCTAATAAATAATTTCGATTTCAACATACATTTGCACATGAAAATCTTTACATATTTTAATGTGAGGAAAAACTTCCAGCAATTTAGTATCAAGGTCCAACATCCAACTTTTGTTATGAATGTCATTTTCTAATTTTTTCTATTATTATTAAGTATAACCCTCTTTAATATAATTTACTAATCGATTTAAGATTGCTTATTTCTATTTTCCTTAATTATTTTCTCAATGCAACGTCGAAATTTAAAAATTATGTGTAATTTAAAATAAAATTCCTACTATAGTATAATTACAAAATAAATAATATTTATTATGAAAGGTTGGCTATATACATACTGTTTCACAATCTTTGTTCAAGATACATACTACAATCCATATAAAATATAATAAATGTTTTAACCAATTTGTAATGTCTTTAATTCTTTATTTAGTTATAGTGAAATACTCCTAATTTTCAACATTGCACATCCATTTAAAAGTCTTATACATACATGTTTAAACCACGCATTCCGATTTTATTTCTCTCATTTTATTCTTTATTTAGATTGTACAGTTTTCTATTCGACGTAATTATTTTTTATCTAATCTATTGTCAAGTTAATATTAACATTGACATTTCACTGTCTTTATTTTTCAGCATATTTTAATTTAATTATGTGACACTCATTCACATAGTACAATTTTTGAATCATTCATGGTACAACTTAGTTCATTATTTATTTATAGTTTTTTTTATTCTTTATTGTACCCTATAATTTATATAGCATAGTAAGTTCCTTTATCAAGTTATTACGTATGCTTAAAATATATATATATATATACACATATATATATAATATTTTTATTGATTTAATAATTTATTTAATGTTAGATCTTAAATATTTAAAAGAATCTGGTGCAACTATTTATGTCCACTGATTTTTACGTTTGTCATTTTATTATTTATATTATTAGTACAATAAAATTTCACACCTCGGTCTAAAGTCCAATTATTATAAACCTTGTTATTTTTATGTCTCAAATTTTATAACATAACAGTTTTTTCTTTGGTCTAATAAAATCACATCACCTATTAAAAGTATTACATTAGTGAGTATGTTTGTAGGTGGGTAAGGTATGTGATAGAAAATGATGTTCAACTTATAGATTTATTTGAATAAAATCGATCCATTGTATACAATGTTGTCAAAATCTCGAGTTGACTCTTACGATTCTAAGAGTTTACGAGTTATTTCTCCCTAAACGAGTTAACTCGTGATAAAATCGAGATCTGATGAAATCGGAGTAAATTCTCGAGTTTGCTCATGCAATTTTACGAGCTTATGATTTTACGATTTTGTATATTAGTTTAAGAGTTTTATAACATATTACTTTTTATTATATTTTACCAATTAAAAAAATATACAATACGAATTGTAAAATTTATACCAACTTTAAGTCGAGATATAAGACTTTTCTAGAACAAACTGCATACAAAGAGAGCCAATTTTGCTGAAAATCTTTTTTTCCCCTAACAATCAAGTTCTAAATTAAAATATAAGTTTCATAAAAAATATATCTTTTTTATGTAGTACTTAGTTTCACTAAGATTATTTTTTAGTTTTATCTTAAAATTAAAGTATTCAAAATTATAATTTAGGAATGCGGTACTAAATGTATATATAAATCATGATGCCTAAAATATTTCTTCATATTGTATATTTTTTTCCTTTTTGATAAATTGTGTAAATAATATATGTATTTTTTTATATAGGATATCTATTCAGAATAAGTTGTAATTAATATATATATATATATATATATATGGTTATTTTGTATAGTTAGTAGAATCTTACGATTAGATTTTACGATCCGATTTTACAGACACTCCACCGATTTTACTTAAAATCACGAGTTTGACAACCTTGATTGTATAGACCAGTAGTATTTAAATTCACACAATATCACTACTGATGCATTTATAGTTTTTATATCTTCATATATATCTTTTACTGATTTCATATATAAGCTACTTTTACCACTTTCCTCGGGTTTTTTCATCTTATATATATATATATATATATATATATATGACTTTATCGTATACTCTTTGAATTCAATAAAATTCGTAAATCAATTATTATTTTCTCTTGTTGTAATATTTATAAATGCTACGTACTTATGAAATATATCGATTTCATTCTTCTACTCATTTCCTGCAAGCATAATAATTCGATTTATATTTACTTAGTAATGCTCATACAAAGAAATTTAGCGTGTAAACATATATATTGCTACTTTAATCTAAATTTAAACAGTAAGCCTAAATGTATCCCTAGTTTAATCCAAAGTTTGAAATACTACATTATAATAATTAACTTGTATGGACATCTAACTACATATATATATATATATATATATATATATATATATATATATATGTATATAATTTTTGTTTTTGTATACTTTTCTCATATATCTGATTCTATCATATTAGTTTATTCTTTGATTTTTCAATTATATTACCTAGACTCGTTTATTATAATTTTCTTTATAATGAAAATTCACTTAGACCCTTTATTCTTTATAATTTTTACGTAGTTTTTTTATAATTTTGTTCATTATGTTAATAAAGTTATATCTACTAATAATAATGTCTATTCATAAGTTTGTGTTATATTTCTTCACAATGTATTTTCTCACTTCTATTCATTTTATCATCATATAGTTCTTACTCAATTGTTTTGACATTATTTTCTATTGTTGGACTTTAATAAAGTGGTATGCACAAAAAAAACATACAATTTCCTATTATGTCTTTTTACTCACTCAAAAGTTAATTTTAAAATATAATCTCAGCGATTTCACATGCAAGCATTTTATTCTTTGATTTCAGTACTTGCTTCAAGTAAACTAAAAAAATTATCTCCAGAAATTGAAAGATGATAAATTAATTCAATAAGAGCTTTCACTATTATTCATTGTTCTAATTTTTATGTATATGATTTTTTCTTCTTGTTGCTAATCCTAAAATCTATTAGTACTTTTTTGCCATGAAAACACAAAAACTTAATATAATATTCAATACCTAAATACCTTTATGGTATACCACTAGGGGTGTTCACTATTCGGTTGAAACCGAAAAAATCGCCCGAACCGAACCGAAATGTAAAATTCGGTTCGGTTTTTCTCTTGATCAGTTCGGTTTCGGTTTTATATATAACAACATTTCGGTTTTCGGTTCGGTTCGGTTTTTTCAATAAAAACCGCATTAGAAACCGAAAAACCGAATTAAGTACCCCTTAAATTAAAACTCCCCTCCTCATTTGTCTTTAATTTGCATTTTAATTTCATTTCATTTAAATTTCATATTCTATCTAACAAGTAACAACTAAGGGGCAAATAAAACTTAATTTACATCATCGTAGTTTGTTGCTTTCTCACGTCCATTCTGATTAGCATTTTGTACTCTTTAAGATAACAAGAAAAGTTGACTCTTCGACCAACTCATTTTTATATCAAGAATTTTTATTCAAATGTATTTAATATTCAAAGTTTGATTTTAGTGAAAAACTTAAAAATTAGTGTAAAAATTCGATTTTCGGTTTTGACCGCAACCGAACCGAAATATTTCGGTTCGGTTGATTTCGGTTTTTGATAATTTTCGGTTCGGTTTCGGTTAGCAATTTTTAAGGATTTCGATTTTCGGTTTTGTTAATTCGGTTCGGTTCGGTTCGGTTTTTGACCGATGAACACCCCTATATACCACTATTGTAAGTTGAGATTCTTGTGGTGATTAATCTAACAAAGAAGTCAAAGTTTGGAGCTATTAAACTCCTACTTAACTATGTTTAATTTTCTATAACTTTTATACATATATATAAATATCTTTTTGTGTACATTTCCATTATTTAATATTTTGAGAATCATAAACTAAAGTACTTTAATATTCATAATATCTTATATTCTTATTCCTTTTTAGTAATATACATTATATCATTTTTTAATTTTTTTATATACTTTCTTCAGTTCTCATAACTTTCATATAGTTCTTCTAATTGTATTCTTTTATGATTGTAGAGAAATGAGAAAGATCGATTCACAAAAATTTAAGAGTAAATAAAAGGAATATATGATACACTATAGGTGTCTTGTCAATTTTTTTTTTTGGTTATGGTTAGTAGAATGAGTATATATATATATATATATATATATATATATATATATATATATATTATAATTACGTACCTAAATTAAAAATAAAAAATATCTCTAAAATGAAAAATAATAAATAAGAGCTTTCAATATTATTCAATTGTTCTAATTTTTATGTGTATAGTTTTTTTTCTTGTTTTTGCTAATCATAAAATCTTTTAGTATTTTTTTCACAATAAAAACACCAAAACTTGATAGTTTTGCAAACATTTAATATCTAAATAACTCTAAAGTACCACTATTTGAAATTAAAAGTCTTGGAATCATTATCCTAGTAAAAAAGTAAAACTTCGGAGTTACTAAAGTCATTATAATATGTTTAAATTTCTATAATTTTCTTATAAATACATAAATATCTTTTGTGTAACTTCAATTATTCAATATCATGAGAGTCATATACTAAAGTAATTATACTTATTGTAAGTACATTTGTTCTAATTGGTCTTTCTCCTTTCTCTTCAATTAGAAAAATTATCAGAAATTTATGAAGAATCGAATAAAATATAAACAAATAAAAAGAATAATATAATGTATTTTACTACAAAGGAATAATAATATAGGATATTATGAATATTTTAGTTCAACTTATGTCGCCAGTTAAACTATATATTATATGAAATGTGATAGAAAATTTCATAAGTTGAGAGAGAGATGAATTTTTATTATAAAATGGATCTTACTAAATAAGTGAAACTTTAAAAAATAAAGTTACTAAATTAGCGTTAAAATTTTACTAATTAATTTCTTTTTTAATAATTATATAAAAGAATCTCATTAAAAAAGAGATAAGAAATTTAAAAAGAAATTTAAAAATAAAAATAATAATGTTATGTATATCATAAAAAATAAAGAAAAATATAGAATATGATTAATATGTAGGTTCAACTTATGTCATTAGATGAATTATATATCGTATCCGTGAATTTTTTTAGGGTATCATATTCATGGATTGATAGATGAATTATATAGGGCTCTAACCAAATAAATAAAACTTTGAGAATATAGTTAATAAACTAACCTTTAAAACTAAAATTCATTAATGATATAATAGGCAAATCAAATTTTATCTAACCTTAAAAATTCAAAGATATAGTTACCAAACTAATCTTAAAAATTAAAATTCATTAAGGATATAATAGGCATATCAAAATTTGTAAGAAACAATTCACACTTTTATAATAGAAGTAGATTTGTAGTGTCTTCTTTTCTTTTATTTTATTTTCAGATTAACATAATTTAATGCAAAGGACAAATTTGGTATTACGTGGGTTGCGTTGAGAAGGTTGGATGAAGTTTTTTTTAATAAGAGTGGGTTGTATTAAGAAATGAGTTGTATCAAGAAATTTAGTGGGTTGCGAATAGTCGTCGCCTATTATTTTGAATTGGTAACCATTTTACCAGGTTACTGCGAACTTAATTTAAGGGTCAAAATTAAAAGGAGAAAATTCAATGGTATTGTTTTTACCTATAATTTATATTGATGCAATGGTTGTACCATTATATTTTTATCTAGAGTATACATCGTTTAAGATACTTGAGAATTGCCTTTTTTTTTTTTCTCTTAGGCTGAAAATCATCCTACGTAATACATTTCCACTGTGGTCATTTACTTGATGTTATGTCAAACAATTTAATTACTCAATTCTATTTCTTAAATCTGGAGGTGTGATTTGGACACAAAAATGAGAACATTCTCGTCCTTGTGGATACATAAGCTCAATATGTGTTTACTAATGTGTATGCAAACTTGTTACCCAGTCAATCTGCCCAGCGTTTTCCTCCCAAAATTGAAAGGTAAAAACATATGAAAAAAGTGTGGCTGCTGGGATTCGAGCCTAGGTCTCCACGGCCACAACGTGGAATTCTTACCACTAAACTACAGCCACTTTATATTCTTAGTGACAGTTAGTAATTAATTAACAATTCACTGTTCACTTATTTTTAATACCTAGTCTAAGCTTGATTTATCTCTAGAAAAAGCGGTTAGTTAGCCATTTTAATACATATTCTCTAATTTATACTCAAGAAATCAGATTTATATAATATGCTCTATATTGAATTGAATGAGATTATAGTACCGCAATGAACTAGGATCATTTATATAGTGAATCTGCTTATTACCTGAAATACAGAAAAGTCTTGATCGATTAGAGTGTGAGGATACATTTAATGTTGATTCCATAATAATAGCGAAGTTGCATTGGATGTTTTGATTATGCTCGATTAAAGCGTGGTAGTAATCTGCGCAGATCATGGTGGTGGAAGGATGAAGATTTGGAATAGGATCAAGTTCGCAGAACATTCCAACGGGATGTTACCAAGTGTGGCTGCGCCAATATTTATTAGGAACGTTAATTACATTGTTGTGTCAAAATTAAGAAGTAATTCAACTAATATAAATTAACTTGTCTCATTAATTTGAACATGCTTACATTCACTGCTTGCTCATCCAATTACTTTTATAGTCATTACCTCCGATATCTCCCACAACAATTAAGAGGATTCTAGAAAATTCTTGCGATCTGCCGAAATTGATGACATGAGATATACAGAAGCATTTTTATTGATAAATTCTTCATATTCGTGTATTTGCTTTGTAATTGTTTAACACGTAACCACCATTTTTATGGTACAGATTTATACCACAAAACTTTAAAACAACAACTAAAAAAATACAAGTGGTACTAAATATGCTATTTTGCAAACGTATTGTTGGTCTCTTATAAATTAATCAATTAAAGAATAACAGGAAAATGTAAAATTAAGAAATGGTAATGGTATCTTGTGAATTCATAATACTCCGTTACCTGTACGTTCAATACTAACATGATTTCCTAAAAATAAGAAAGGCCAAGCTTGTTTTCTTGTTCATAGAAGCTTATTAATCATGACGTATCATATATCATACTTCCTCTGTCCCACTCAATTTTGCACGTAGGGACGATCACATATATTAAGAAAAAATTATTTTTTACTTTTTTGTTGACTTTTTTAAAGATGAATATTGAGGGTGTTGATTTTGAGGGTTGAGATTGTATGAGGAATTTTATTTTTTAAGAGTGTGCAAAATTGAATGGAAAGAATCAAAAAGAAAAGTGTACAAAATTGAGCGGAACGGAGGGGTGTGTCTTTAGATATACATAAATATAAGTAGTATACAATTATGGTACATGAATAGGCGGTCGGTGCAAAAAGCTTGAGCTATCAGTTTATAGGCTGCTTCCATGAGATGTATGCCATCCCAATTAGCATATCTAGAAGGATCATCGCAAGAGGTTGCGAGCGGAATGCTACACTTTGTACTTTTGTTGTAATTATACGGCCCTCCTGCTCCACAACAACCTCTAACTATTCCGTCCGAGCGCGGCAGAATGTTGGCAGGGCGGGCCGAAACTAAATTAAGATAATCCCTAATGCCACTGCCATGTTTTTTGGTAGAGAACAATCAGCCTTCGTTTTCTGCTAAAATTAGGTGAGGCAAGACTTAATTTTCTAAAATGATTCAATATCGGATTAATTACAGAAACTGTTGAGACTCCATTAAAGCCATAGCAAGAAAAACAGAACAACAAGCTCTGCAGAAGATATTGTGGTCAAATATTGTATTTCAATGGACAATATCTAAAAAGCTCTTTAGAAGATATTTGTATCTCAATGGATGCATACATATGTATATATACACATATATAGTCAGTATTTGCATTTACTTGTTTTAAACAAGCTGCTGCTTTTGATAGGGAGTGATGCTGCTTCAATTAGGCCGGTCCAATGTTTCATAGGATCCGATGTGGAAAAAAAAATGAGCTCTATCAATTTTTTTATTAAAGTAACATATTATGTACTATCTATAGGTAATAAAATAAAAATATAGCACATGAGAGACATCTATAGGTAATAAACTATACCACAAGGTTGTTGGTGGATGGCTGAAGCAGGATTCTGTGGAGCAGCCATGGGTGTAGTAGGAAGGTACGTGAAGGAAGGAAAATTAGGGCAGAAAAATAAGGACACACATTCGATGAATCTGTTCGATCGTGAGGATCGAAAAAACAAAAGGGGCATTAGCCTTAAGTGGCTTCGGTTACCATTGATATACGTTAATTATGCATGTAATTAGGTCAATTATGATAGTATTTTATGAGAACTATGTGCATATTTGGTCAAGAATTGGATAAAGTTTGGACCATTTAACGTATTTAACTTGTTTTAAGGAATTTTTGAGCATTTTCAGGAAAAAAAATTGTGATTTACGACTAAAGGACGAAAGAACAAGTCGAAGGGACGTCTAAACCGGACCAAATTGACCAAAATTGGTCCGAACCGGCCAAAATTGGTCCGAGCAGGCCTAGACTGGTCTGAACCGGCTAAGAAGGCAAACCAGAGCAGAAATGACACGGCCGTATCATATATACAACACGGCCGCGTCAAAAGTGACTCGCAAAGTGTAAAACGACAATGTGCTCCAACACGGCCGTGTCACTTAGCCAACGCGGCCGTGTCAGTTTGGCTGTCGTTTAGAAGATTTGAGCATAAAGAGACACGGCCGTGTCACTTTACTAACACGGCCGCGTCAAAAGTTCGATTTTAAAGAAAAAGCCCATCCCAAGTAGGAATTAATTCCTAACTCCCCCAGAACTCTTTCGAAGTCTATAAAAAGGCAAGGAGAGCTCGTGTTTGAGGATCATCAGAGATATCATCATTTTACTTAGAAGAAGACTCGGCGGACGAAGAAAGACGAAGATTGACAAGACGATTCTTCCGGGTTTAGTACTTCTTTGTAGTTTTATTCTTTAGGATGTTTTGCATAAAATATTGTATTGGATTTATGTTAGGCATGAGTAGCTAAGCCATTCGTGTCCTAGGGTTTAGAGAGTAGGGATTTTTACAACAATGTTTTGATTTATAAACTCCATTTTATGTGTTTATCTTTATGTTTGGCGCCAAAAACTTGACACGTCGATTTTCTAACCTAATGTACCGCAAGTGTATGGTTGTAGGTGTAGTAGCGGCAGCCAAGGTCGATCCCACAAGGAATAGATGTTAGGTAGTTTGATACCTTAATACTCTAGGGTTGTCCTAACTAGATACTAAGTTTCAAGGTTGTTTGTGACTAAATTAATGCACTTAAACCAATTAATTACTTAAAATATGACTTATCAAACAAGAAGAAATTCCGATTAACAAGAATGCATCCTAGGGATTTGATTTCATGACTTACTTCAATGATGAATATGTTAAACCTATAGACCTTAAACCAGATTCTAATGTTTATTAAGCGGCGCTACAATAACCTAACCCTTCTCTCGAAGCGACTAGATCGTTGATTAATTAAGGTAATTACCCTCTCGAGTCAATTAATCCTAATAACTCCCAAAAGCTCACAAATCAATGCCTACACAGTCATAGACAACTGCGCTCTATGTCGTACGTCTAATAACAATTTCCTCATCTCGAAGCGGATTTGTTAAACGAGATAACTAAATCTAGGTGATCAAACTAAATTCAGTTGGAAAAAACAAACATAAAGATAAACACATAAAATGGAGTCTATAAATCAAAACATAATTCAAAACATTGTTGTAAAAATCCCTACTCTCTAAACCCTAGGACACGAATAGCTTAGCTACTCATGCCTAGCATAAATCCAATACAATATTTTATGCAAAATAACCATATTGGGAAAATATGTTCGATGCTTTTTCATACAATTAACAGGATACGAATACAAAAAAATCATAATGAATAATATACAAACAACTCGATGTGGAGCTACGCTAAACAACAGGAACACACTATATATACATTTCCCTAATAAATAGAACTCCTACTAGTGGCGGTGACAGAAACATACTTCTAGCCTTCATATCTCCCGCTCCTTTCTCTGCAGAGATCCAGCAATATATTAAATATATTTATATATATTTTTATATACTTATTTAGTAAAAATATATTTTATATTTGTATTGATTGTATTTTAAAAGCTTTAAAACAAATCTATTATAATCGACTTTATAAATTTTAGGCTTATTAAATTCTTTGAATTATATTTAATTTTAATTCTATTTACAAATATTTTATGTTAACAAATAAATATTCAAGTAATATTTACGTTAACATGTATGAAACCCCAAGAGCATGGAAACAAAAATTATACATTAATATCATGCATAGAGATTGTGACATGGATTCCCCTCAACATAGGAGTGGGGATCGGGTTCCTCCATCCCCATTCACCAAACCAGTTTAAGTAAATGATCGTTGGGTTAGACCAACGCATTTTAGTCTACTTTATTTGTTCCAGTTTCTTAGTATGTACTCTAAGAGCCCGTTTGGTTGGTGGTTAAGGCCATATTACTGGCCTTAACACACCTACTAACCTGTTTGATTGGTATGTTTGGAGCCCGAGTTTTTATACAAGCCCGGCTTGACTAATAGCCAAGCCCGGCTGATAGCAACCCGGGGGCCGGGGGAGGGGGGG
This sequence comes from Ajuga chamaepitys, assembly GCA_958295605.1. Lineage (NCBI taxonomy): Eukaryota > Viridiplantae > Streptophyta > Magnoliopsida > Lamiales > Lamiaceae > Ajuga > Ajuga chamaepitys. The sequence continues at coordinate 55,037,540 of OY282501.1, read as the reverse complement.
GGGGGGGGAGGGGTGGGTTACACAATATTGATCATTAACCTTAGTTTGTGGTTTAATAGAAATGACTATTTTGCCCCCCCATATATAAATTACAAACCCTAGTCTTCTTATTTTGCCCAGATTCATTTCGTCAGCCGCGTTTAGGTGAAGCAACCAACAGAGTTATCTTTCTATTTGCAGGCTTGAATTCCTCTAGCAGGTGACATTTTCTCTTCCATTAAGCTCTATATATTTGTGTATATTTGAATCGCGCCTCAGTCCTCTAATCTCTGCTTTTTTTTTTTTTTTTTTTTTTTTCATCTCTGTTGGATAACAAGGAACCTGAGCTGCTTGGTGACGTGCTCTTGAATACCTTTGCTGGTGTCAGTTCTACTGCGCAAGAAGACATTAACCAAGGTATTTTCTTGTTCCTGGAAGAACTCTAACTTGAATATGGTTATCTAAGTGTTTTTTTCCCGTCTTCAACGCACTGTTATTTTCTCAAAACCACATGTGACAAACTGTGTTTTTACCTTTTCAGATTGTCTATTAAATTTCTGAATTGGTAGGCAAGATTATAACTTTGTTAATAGTAAGTAGAATGGTTACTGATTTTGGTATATTATTTTGTATTAAACTGTAATTTTGTTATTTCAAATATTTATATGCTTAAATCTGTGTAACCAGAAGAATCTGATGTTATTAAACTGTTATTTTTGTCCGAAGAATGAAAAGTAGGTGTGAATAGTTGTACCCTTTACACCTTTCTTATGAAACATGGAAAGTAGTAGGAACTGTGATGAGTTGCATATATGTAGGCAAAGATATAATTAGATCAACTGAACCAAATACCAAGACAAAAGGAGCATGTTTTGATGTTCATATAACTTGGACTTCCATTGAAAGACCAAACTGTCATTTTGTTATTAAACTGTAATTTTGTTATTTCAAATAGTTATATGCTTAAATCCGTCTAACCAAAAGATAACATCTGATGTTATTAAACTGTTCTTTTGTTAGTTATTGTTATGATGACTTGAAATTTTTTCATTGTTAATATTTTGTCTTAGCCTGAATTTTTGTTATTTGTTGTTATGGTAACACTAATTTTTTTTTTTTTTTTTTGAGGTGATTAATTAGAGACAACTTTCTGCTAAAGTGAAATGAAATTTATTTTAAGATAGTAACATAAAGTTTTAAATCATTTACCACTTTATTTGTTGTGTTGAATTGTCATCGGGTTCTGCTCTGTTTACATCACTATTTTTATTAGTATCAAGAAAGGCAATGTCCCAAATAGGCAGAAGACGGGCCAAGAATTTTTTGTTGGTGGAAGAAATAATGTCAACTAGTATCGTTGTCATACACTCGTTAGTGGGGCAGTTAGAGTTATCGAGTCAGGCTAGGAGATCAGTTGAACGTGAAATACGTTACATAATGTCTTATAAAATCCCAGACTAGGTCAAGCATCTAGACGCTTTAACAAGAAATACTGATGTCGATTGTCTCGAACAATTAAGAATGTCTAGGAGCGCTTTTGCTAGATTGTGCTTTCTTCCTAAAAACGTCGGGGGTTTAAAAGATTCAAGGTATGTCAGCATCGGTGAGAAAGTAGCGTTGCTACTTTCCATTCTTTCTCACCATAAAAAAAACAGAGTAGTCAAGTTTGATTTCAAATGATCGGGCCAAACAGTTAGCATTCATTTCCACTCCGTTCTTGTCGCTGTCCTGAAGCTGCATACCATTCTACTAGCTACCCTGGAACCCGTAGGCGAAGAATGTGATTACTTTAGTTGGAGGTGGTTTAAGGTAACTCAAAATATTGTCCAATACGATCATAGCAAACACTTTTCAAATCAGTAGTAAATAATAGATTTCTAACCCTTTTTTACTTTTATTGAATTTCACTTGTTTAGGGTTGCCTAAGTGCTTTAGACGGAACTTACATCATAGTGACTGTTCCTGAGATAGCCAAAGCCCCGATATAGGACAAGGAAGGGTGATGTTGCGGTCAAAGTTTTAGGAGTGTGTGACCGCAACATGAAATTCGTATACGTATTAAGCGGCTGGGAAGGATCGGCTGCTGACTGTAGAGTCTTAAGGGACGTGTTAGTAGACATAATGGATTTACGGTCAGGTATACCTTCATCTCTGATCTCTCTCATTTATATTTAGGATCAACGAATATAGAGTTTAATTCGGTACAAGCTGTCAAGTGGATACTATTTGTGTCGGTACAAGCTGTCAAGTGGATACTATTTGTGTGACAATGGTTATACAAATGCGGAGGGATTCCTCACTCCATATAAGGCGGTTCGATATCACTTGGAGGAGTGGAGAGAGGGGTCTAGAGCACCTCAGAACTATCAAGAATATTTCAACATGTCCCACTCTATGTCCCGTAATGTCATCGAACGAACGTTCGATTTGCTATAGAAGCGGTGGGCTATACTTCGTAGTGCATCCTTCTATCCACTGAAGACTCAGAATAGGATCGTCATGGCTAGTGTACTCTTGCACAATTTCCTCTGTAATGAAATGCCCATAGATCCGTTAGCCGATGATCTGGACGACATAGAAATTCTACATCAGGAAGAGGAAAATACTTCGTTTATAGATCATATAGAGCCTTCACATGAGTGGTCTCACATGAGGATAATCTGGCCATTTCGATGTATGATGAGTGGAGGGGACAACAGAACAATACTAGTTGAAAAAACATTTTCTACCAGCTGTATCAGTAGTAAAACAATTTAATCTATTGGGAAGTTTGTAATATATATATACATTTTTTTGGATATTTTCAAGACTGTATTTGTAGGATTTAAATGTATTTTCCTTGTTTTTTACTTCAGAATTTATTGCTGGAATTTCTAATCTGAACTGCAGTGACAGTGTTATGTTTGTTGTTATCAATATTTTGTTTGTATATTTACCTTTCTTGACTGCGCTTTTTTTCCCGATTTTATGTTCTTTTTTTTAAAAGTGTAAGTATAAAATAATTGCAGCTTGGCAGAATTAAAATAATTATAACGATCAACTATTATTCTGAAATATTTTTTTGTAAGTTTTATCAAATGAACTGGCACATTTTATAGCTAGTGATATATGTGTTCTTCGTTCTTATACCAGATTGATGCTAGGGTTGGACCTTCGGTAAGGGTACCCCGAACTAGAGCTAATAAGGGGCGTCAGTGCTGGAGTTTTGAGGAACAGAAAATGTTGATTCTGGGACTAAAGAAGATCATCACCACAGGCTGGAAGTCGGAGAATGGTTTCCGCCCATGTTACTTGAATGCACTGGAAGTATTCATAGTCCGTGCCTTCCCAGGACTGACTTGAAGGGGACGCCCCATATTAATAGCAAGATACACGGGTGGAAACAAACCATGGGAGTATTTTCTCAATGTTGGCTAAAAGTGGGATATGGTACAATCATTCCACACATGATCGAAGCTAATAGTGAAGTGTGGGAAGCGTAAGTGAAGGTAAGTTTGGATTAAAAGTTTGTACTAATTAAATATTTTGTTAATTCAGCTTCAATAACACAGTTCATTTCAACTTGACACAAATGCTAAGGGAATGCGGTTCAAGTCTTGGACTTTCTACGAAGATCGGTGTAAGATCTTTGGCAAAGACGGGGCAACGGGCGAGAGTGCCGAGGGTTTCGTGGAGGCAATCAACAATCTTTTCAATGAAGAGACGCAACAAGTTAGAATCCTTTATATATTGTAGTTGTATTTTATGTTAGAAATAGCTAATTCTGCATCATATAGATTTTGATTTAGATCTGACAAACATGGGTCAATTGCTTATACAGACCACTGTGGATGAAGAATGTGTCTTCGAGTTTTGATTTTTTTGGTGATGGTGTGGGAGAGACTGCCGAGACTGTACCCGAAAGCCAGCCGATTACCCCATCAGCCCCAAAAGAAAAGTCACCCATGGCATCACATGCGGATTCCCAGCAGACCAACAGTGCACCTCCCAAGGGGAAAGCTGCCAAAAAACGTAAAATTGCTGATACTCAAGAGACGGTATGCGATTTGTTGGGAAAATTCTGTGATGGAACACCTACTAGGCTAGGTGACATCGCACATAGAATTGGCTATGCGTATGATATGTCTCAGGCACGAAAGGAAGTTTGGGCCTTCGTTGATTCTATTGAGGGGATAAACATGAATGAGAAGCTGCTCGCCTCCAAACTTATCGTCAAAGATGCCGACGAACTTGAACTTTTTTTTAGCCTGCCACTTGATGCAAGAGAAGTTTATGCAAAGATGAAAATGGCCGGTCACCTCTGATTTGGGGTCGGCTAACGAAATCTGATGGATTGGGAAGGTGGCTTTTGCAAAAATAATCCATTTTTTGTGTTATCTCGATATGGGGGATAAACTGTATAAATTCCTGGTGATGAGATACTTTTGGAATTCCTTTGGTTTGTCGAATAGGGACAGCTAATTCGATTCTTTTGATGACTCCTATGATGTTTATGTCAATAGGCTGTCCAAACTGCTAATTAGAAAAAATATGAAGTAGGTACTTTCAATTGAATATTTGGTGTCCTTTCTATTGAATGTGTGCTGCCTTTTATCTAACCATGCTGCTAGTTTACAATTAATGCATATTTGGTGGTTAGTAAATTATTACAACTGATATATGTATGTTCATTTATTGGCTCTGCTTCTGAACTGATGTATCATGTAGTAGGCTACATGGTGATGGTAGGTGAGTTGGTTTGCATTTGTTTTTGTTATTTATTGTGCTTAACGTTGGCTTATAAAATGGTTGTATGGTGTTTTAGGGTTGTATCAAAATTTCAATTTATTTGCAGATAAAATTGTTGTGAGCAGCGTTCATGCTGCTGCCGCTAGCTGTAGATCTGAAAATTTACCATTTAATTTTCAATTTTCAGTTCATGAAGGGCTATGGCTTCAATCTCATTCTATTTGGTGATTAGATTTTTTGATTCAAATGAGTATTTTATTCTTCGATTTTTTTCTAAAAGAATATTTGTTTTTTTTTTTTGTCCTAAAGTTGTTAGTAAAAACAAGTGGGAAATTATGTCTTGTTTGGGGGTACCGACTCAAGAGATAATACTCTACGATGCCACGTGGACTGAAGAAATCGATAATCCTCGCAGACGAAGCAACTTATGGTTTCTTTAAGTTTGGTTCCGGCGATAAAGGTGCGCTTTGTGAAATCTAACTCATACTTGAGTATGAACATGGCATGGTGTTTCCAATGCATTTTCTACAAACGCGCGTTAGGGCCTTGAGGAAGCTGTACAATGTATTTGAAAGGCTGATCTCAACTCCGGGAGTTATTTTTAACGAAAGTAGTAATGTTATCACCGCCCCATCTACAGTATGGGGCACATCGTTCTTGGTAAAGCATTTATAAATTCTGTTAATAGATTAGATGACAGCTATAGGTTACTGGAAAATTAGTTTGTTTTAATCTTTGATTTTATTTTTTCCAATATATGGTAACAGGTTAGCCGACGCTTATCGTTACAAAGGTAAGCAGAAGTGGGACTCCATGAAGGCTATTTTTTAATGCCATGTGTAGGCTCTATCAAGGTCTAATTGAAACCAGTTCATGTAGTTTGGTGAGTATCACCACATGTATTCGACCATTTTTTTGTTCAAGTTGCAACAAGCTGACACCATTAGTAAATCCGATAATATTACTCAAGAAAATGCCATGACATAACATGATAATATCACCACAATATTGTTACTACAATAACAGCAAGCTCCCACAAACATGAACTTTGAGCATTACAAAATAGAAAAAACTTATAATAGTCTAATAAGGACAGTTACACTGCCAAACCAAAAATGGGCCTTTTAGAATTTCTTAGCCGGCGAAAAGCTCGTGCTAGAATCGTAAGAAGAGGAACCTCCCTGTTCTTTTTTTACTTGCTTGGTGTGTCCGGATGGCCTACGCAGCTTCGCAATATCAGAGATAGCAGTAGACGACACCGCGGAGGTGTCGGTGTCGTCCTTGGCTGTTGGCTCGTTGAACTCCTCCGCCACATCCACCTAGAATTTAGCATCGCAAGCAGCTTTAACCTCTTTAGTTATCACCGGAATCTCGAAGTCACAGTCTACTTCGTCGCTTCCAATGTTTATGACATAAGGAGGCTCATCGTCTATGTCCTCAGTTGAAAGCTCAAATAGACGCTTCAACCAGTCGAAATGTTCTTCACCATCTTGTATGTAGCATGCTCCTAGTTTTTCTTTCTGCAAATGACAAATCAGTGCACGTATATGAGGTAGTAAGTCAAGGAATATGATGCAATTTCTCATTGTTTTAGCTTACTAAAGTTTACCTCACAGATGAACTCCCAAGCGTCTGGGCTGCAGCTGATCTTCTTTTATCTTTCGTCATAAGCGACGCCACTGAGTGAAGTAATCCACTTGAAAACTCGATAACGGTTTTTGAGCTTCCCAAGCCTCATTCTACAGTACTTGAAATCGAACTCTCTGTTGAATCAGTAGTTTATCTCCCGCATTGTCTTACGAATTGCCTTCGCGTTTCCTCCAGTTTGATCCCAAGTACCTAGTAAAGCTTCGTCCACCAGCTGTGATTAGAACTCATACTTGATCTCACGAGTCCACTCATCCGAGCAGAAGACTTCCACCTGATCAATTGGCGTAGGGGCCATTTTTCTCTATATTTTTTCTAACTTTGTTATTCAGCAAAGCTTTGATACCTAACATTGAAATGAGATGGGCATATTTATACAAATTAAAAAAGATACAATCCAAAAAGGAATAAAAAACACAAACACATGTGAATGAAATGTCACACCTAGACATGACCTTATTAGGCTAGAGGAATATATTCCTGATCTACAAATATGGCTAAATAACAATGTCAAGCCTTGTTTCAAAAATACACTCTTTCTTAAACTAGCAAAAGCAAATGTCAATAGATCCATAAAAGCTGTATATCCAAACAAAATATGAAAATCTTATGAGAGAGAGTATCCATATCCAAGAGAGAGTACATCCTCAAATCATAATTTTTTTTGTTTACGAATATAAGCAAACCAGTCTAGACAGTAGTGAAATGACCCTCTTCAATGCTTGGACAGTAGTGAAATGAGAATCAACCATATTTACAAGCAATCCTCAAGACATATCAAATCGTAAAAAACAATAATAAATTTCGATTACATCCATAACATTTTTGTTTTGACAGAATTTAGCAACAAACCATCAGTAATGAGTCAATATGCCACAATCGTCGTCTAGGACACGTATCTAAAATGGATTGACATATATGCACACTAATCTAAAGCGGCCCAAAAGAAAAAGGGATGATCCACAGATTGTAAAACCACTCGCATAGTAGATTTTAACGCAACATTCATTTACCCAATAACAAACAAGACAAAAAGTAAAAACTGACCAAGTGCCGTTCTACCTCAAAGCAGTCATCAAGATCACAGACGAAGTGCGTTCAATGTAATCACAAAAGCGACTATGAGCATGATAATTAGAAATCCCAAACCTAGATATTTGACAATATCTGCTAGTGCGTTGATAGACGCACTTGTTTTCACTAGCTCTAGTCGAAGGGATTCGACCGTACCTACCAGTTGAGACATTTGTTCACCCATTATTACCATATCCTCGTGAAAGGCTAAATTCCCACCTGCCCGAATGCTGCTAATATCCTCTTTAACGTTCGTCTTAGGATCTATCCATTCCCAGAAATCGCACTTGGTACACTTAGCGAACCTCCTTCCAGGATTATACGGCATGCGAGACTGGTATGTAGGGGCCTCAACCCCAAAATAACACATCAAAGTCACAGTTTCTTCTTGACACAAACTTAGTTTTGCAACTAAAATTGAGCAACCGCAAGTGTACGACGTCAATAGTAGTACTAAGCGAGTACAAGATCGATCCCACGAGGAATCGGCTCGATATCAGATAGACAAATCAAAATAAGCATTTTAATGGCTAACTAGGCGATGGAGTGATTTGCTTTTTTTTTTTTTTTTTTTTTTTTTTGTTTTTTATATTTTAAGAACTAGTTAAAATAAACAAGTAATTAGAGCTAATAAGATAGACTAGAGAACAAATTATAGGGATTAAACGATTAATAAAGATAATCTAGGATTAGATTTCAATTAAGGGTAATTAAATTATTTATCCCGATCAATTTAACCTTTAAGCCAAATGCTATGTATTAGGAAATTATCACAATTATATGCAAGACCCCCTCTCAGAGCGAATTACGTGTTGATTGTATAGGATTAATCGCCGTCTCCGGTCGATTAATCAAATACAACTCCCAATCGATCCTAAGACCAATGTTCCCACAATTAGCTCAAACCTCTCGGTTCTATTGTTTAATCATGTCAATTAATGTGATCTCAGATCAAATCTCTCCTCTCGGTTCCAATTTAGTCCCTAATAAATTGCTAAACAATTGGCCAAATCATTTAACAAGCATTATAAATAATTAATCAACTAATAGCATAACATGAGATTAAATTAATCGGGTAAAACTCACTAATCACCCATAATCTACTTTCTAAACCTAGATTAAGAAAATTTAGCCATTTATGATCATAATAAGAGATAAATACAAATATATAGACATAATCATGTTCATACAAATATTAAATGAAATGGAAAGATAAAACCTATTTTAATGTTGATCTTGATCTTCAAGTTCAATTCCCCTTCCTTTGCTCTCTAATTTCTCTCTTTAGAAACTATACAAATGATGAATGATTCCCCAAAAACTGAAGTGGTAGGGTTTCTATACACCTTTGGCGCCCTTTTTTGAGGTATTGGGCTAAAAATCACATAAATGAGCTAAAACCCATTCAATTCTGGAGGTCTTGCACAGTCTGTGCAAGGGCGCACGATCATGACCGGGTTGTGCAAGGTTGCACGCTCATGACCGTGCATGACCAAAACTGCACCTGTAGTCCAACTTCAAAATCATTTTTCGAGGTCTTCGGTTCTGAATTTGGATTTTCCTCTCTCACACAAAGTTGTAGCCCTTTGAGTTGACTTTCCAATGCCACTAATTTTACCTCCATTGAATATGTATATCACAAGATATGCCTAAAATACCAAAGTTATGTCAGTTTAGCATTCTACACTTTCGCCTCTTTTCGCCCGACATTTTTGTCCCTTGCTCTTTCACCCTCGTTTCTTCCACTCCTTTACATTTTTCGTACTTTTGGCCTATTTTACCTTAAAAAATACTTGAAAATGAGGTTTTTCGACAAGAGAAAGAAAATGCGAAGAATATAACAAACGGGTGCTTAGAATCTACAAATGTATGTTAAAAACACATATTCCAAGCTTGTTTTTCACCCTACAACCCCGTTTGTCACTTCTTTAACTGCCTTTCCCTTGTTCTGGTTTTCTACAGAAATGGTTATAAGTTTCAATCAGAAACTTCATTCAAACTTAAAAGATAAAAAAACTGCCTTTAGTCCCAGTAGGTTAACATGTTTATAGACTTAACTCCATGTACCCGTGCTTTGATGTCTAGATCCACCACTCATGATCCCTACATCAAAAGGTTGTCCATAATATCAATATATTGGAATTAATCGTCCAATATTAAAAAACAATCAACCAACAACAAACTTATTTTACTCCATATTTAGACTATGTTTGACGGATATTTGGGTAACACAACTGGAAAGTATATCAAATAACACAGTAACCAACAATCCCCCAAGTTTCAAATTTAGAAATAATGCTGAACCAAAAATAAAAATGTATATAATTGCATATAGTTTTAACGCAAACCACTGTAAGAATCATTCTAAAATTTGTTTCTTTCAGGAGAAAACATAGAAGCCCTAATTCTAAGAATTATACATACATTTTTTATGTTCTATCGTCATCTGACAAAGAACCCAGAAATCAGAAAACGAGAATAGCTAAAAGAAAGAAAACCTTTAAATTGAAGACGGATCAGAGTGCGCAAATCAATTGATGATGTGTTGAGTGCATGATTGTGGTCGTCGTCGTCGATACGGGTTATGCTTGGACCAGATATCTGGTTCCGGAAAGGGGAAGAAGATGAATAACAAAAAGGGAAAGTTATGAGTTTTGACTCTATTGTCCTCCAAATTTCTGATAAGTTAAGGGTAAAATAGTGAAATCATCTTATCACAAACAACTTAACACCTGGACCAAACATGTTACTAGCTTTCCCAAATGTTTACCAATCAGTAAAAACCATCAAACCAAACTATTTATTGGACATACCTAAGTGTTCCTAATCACCCCAAAAGCTCATTTAGATATACCAACCATATTCTTGCTATAGGCAACCAAACAACCCCTAAAGAGATTGAAATGCTTCAGGCTTTAGAATCTCACTTAATTGGCACTTGGTATTCTTTCAACCCTTTCATTGACTTTTTGGACTGAGTACTAGACATTGTAGCATTAGCTAAAATATCTCTCTCTCTCTCTCTCTCTCGGTATATTTGATTGGTGCTGTGGGTAGTTGGAGCACTTTAGCTGTGGGTAATGACTGAAGTTAGTGGCTAGGAGTGTTAAAGAGTGATGTTTGTTTGGGTGGTTGAGGTAGTGGTTGTAGTAGTGTAGGATATAATTTTAAATTATAAAAGGTGATGTGATGTGTATAAGAGGTTCTTATTAATAATTGGTTTAATGATTAAAGTAGTATTGTGATTTGTGATTGATTAATGATGAGCATGATTGTTGATAGAAAATGTTTAGTTGTTGTTGTGTTAAAATTGTTTATATTTGATAATTTTTAATATGTTAAATGGTTATTATATAAATAAAAATATCAATGTGAGTAAAAAATATTTTGGGGGTAATTAATTTTATTAAAAATTTTAAAAAGGTGAAAATAAATAAATTGACATTTATCTTAATTATTTATTATATTTTTTTTTTTTCAAAAAAAGTAAATTAATTATTTTTTTCGTTCAGCTTACTAAATTGAAATACTAGTTTCTTAACCTTTCAAATAAATGTTTTATTCAGTTTGCTTTTCTTCTTTGAAATGAAAAATATGTTAACTTTTAGTATGTTAAAGGTTATTATATAAATAAAAATTTTAATGTGAGTAAAAAATATTTTTGGAGTAATTAATTTTAATATTAAAACATACGTGAAAAATACATTTGTCTTAATTATTCATTATATTTTATTTATTTTCGTTTTTTTTTTCAAAAAAAAAAAAATAATTAATTATCTTTTTCGTTCAGTTTATTAAATTTCAATTACTGGTTTACGAACCTTTCAAATAAATGTTTTTATTCATTTCGTTTTTCTTCTTCGAAATGAATAAATATGATATTTCAAAGAGTGATGTTTGTTTGGATGGTTGAGGTAGTGGTTGTAGTGTAGAATATAATTTTAAATTGTAAAATGTGATGTAATGTGTGTAAGAGGTTGTTATTAATGATTGATTTGATAATTAAAGAGAAAAATGAGGGTTTGGGTGTGGTTGTGTCAAACCATGAAAACAAAAATAGATAGGGGTTAGGCCAACTCATTTGGAGTTGTGTCAACCCCAACCAAACATATACACACACTCTCACACACACACTCATTTTGATAAAATTAACTAACATATTTCGCAATACATACCATATATAGTTTGGATTGAGCTCTTATTTTTTGTTTAACTTTCTCTTTTGTATCTAATTCTCTACAATTTGAGAGTACTTGCCACAAATTTTTTAGTGTTAATTGCAGCAACCACACCAAACTATCAGCGTTTTTACAGATAACCACTAAACTTTTTTTTTGTTGTTGCATCGATACATATAAACTATACGAGTTTTGCAGATAAACCACCAAACTTATTTTCCGATCATTTTTTGTCGAAAATCTACACGTGACTTGCACGTGATAAACTTTTAATATATATATATATATATATATATATATATTTTTTTTTTTTTTTTTTTTTGGTATAAACAACCTTTTTAGCATGCTAAAAGTGTAAAATCCTTTCACGCAATTTCATTGAATCATCAATAGTCCTCTCTCCTAATATCTAGAACCTCCATTGTTGAAGATGAGCGGCTCCTCTACCTACTAAAAAACGTATTTGGACAAAAAAAATCCTTAAAAATTTATAACGCGCAAGTTACATGTGGAATTCCGGCAAAAAATGATTGAAAAATAAGTTTGGTGTTGTTTATGCCAAAACCCTTATAGTTTATATGCATAAGTGTCACAAAAAAAAAGTTTATTAATTTATGTGCAAAACGCTGATAGTTTGGTGTGGTTGTTGTAATTAATCCAAATTTGTATTTCCTCCTTGGAAAATAACAGATATAAATGGGTCACGCAAATGGGTCGTACGCCCTTGCCCAAACAATATTTATGGTTAATGGACAAATATATCCTTCTTTTTTGGCAAAGTAGATCTATACTCGCCTCAACATGTGACATGGTTGGTTCATTATGTAGATGAATACATAATTATTTTGAATAATCATGAAGCAAAGACGTATACGAGTCTAATGTTGCAAGGTCTTCACAGGAAGTTGTGTCGGAGGATCGGTGTTGATGCTAAAATTGTTATTAACTCCGACCAACTCCAACATTGTCTTTCAAGTTATAGCGAAGTTGATTCTTAAAAAAATTTACATTATCAGATTGAAGATCATCGTTTACATTCCGACATATATAATTATTTTAATTATCTCATTTGCAATGTTAATCAAAGTTAGAAAACACAAACTTTCTCAAGTGGCCATTGCTTGCAGAAATCATTAATCATTCGCGGTATATGGTGTTGTTTCCAAGAGCTATCAATCGTAAGTGATTGAAAATAATGTTGTACGAAAATATTAAAAATAGAATGAGGACTTTTGTATATGACACTACAACAAAAATGGTCTTTTGAGATCACAAAAAGTAGTGTCAAATAATGAGTACTATTTGCCACAACTTGTGAGAAGTGGTCTCAAATAATGAGTATTTGTCACACCTTATGAGTATTTGTTACAACTTTATTGTGGTCTCAATAACTCGGTCGCAAATAATATATTCGTGACCACAAAAGTGGTATCAAATGCGTCTCAAATATTTTTTGCAACAACTAATTGTCTCTAAATATAGTCTTAAAGTTGTCTCAAATAATTTGTAGAGAAATTTGTGACAACAAGTGGTCACAAATAACTTATTATTAGTGGCTACAATTGTGGTGTCAAAAGATCTTATACAAAAGATCACTTTTGTTGTAGTGTGAGGAAATATTCCGCGAAATATGTAATTCAGTAAGTTAAAGTACTATAAGGGTTCTACGGTTGTTTTCAATATTTTTGGATATAAAGTGAGACAAAGTATAAATATACAATATATTAGAGGCATTTCTTTTGTAACAACTTATTTATTTATATTTTATCATAATTATAAATATTTAATAAATTTACAATAAGGTTTCTACAGTTGTTTCCAATATTTTTTTAAATAATATAGTTTACTACTCCTTTTGTGATTTTTTTAAAACATAGAGATAGTTACATTTTTTAAATATAGAGATAGATATGACTTGAGATAAAGTATAAATATACTATATATGAGCCGTTTATTTAGCACCAATTTGTTTATTTATTTATATTTTTTATTATATTAATAGTACAAATTTGTTTTATAAATATTTCATATTTATATATTCTAACCGTGCAATGCACGGGAAGTATATTAGTTTTATAAAAGTAAGAAACACCCACCTTGTTTTCTCGTTCATAAAGGCTTCTTTGTTCTTAATCATGATGTATCTTATATATATCATGATAGAAGTACGATACACCAAATGAAATATTCACTATAATTTTGAAATGCGATATAGAGGTACGTCGATACATATATTTAAGTTTAAGTGATATACAATTTTGGTACATGAGTAGAGCTGGCAAAAGGCACCCAATTCAAATTGCCTAACTTTTTGATTGAGGTATATTTTTGTAGGCTAAAAATGCTATCAAATCATTTTGGTCCGATGGGCCCATAACAGCGGGCCATGAGCTGGTGAGACGAACATTCAGTTGAACTACATATATGGGTTAGGTTGAACTAAGGATTTCCTAGCCCAAAGGGATTTTGAGTTGACCTAAATCAATCTTACCTTATTTTAGATGAGGTAAGTATTAGGAATAATGTTGTATGTGTATCGTGTGGAACTGCTCTTATATCCCACATTGTAAACTTAGCTCTTGTATTAGGCTTTCTCTAATGTATTTGTACATCGATTCTTGATATATAAAATCATCTTTGGATCAATATCTTTATGGTAACCAGAGTCTAATTGGCTAACGCCTTTTTTTTCGATCCTACATTATTTCTCTCGATTCTCTCCAATTTTATTGGAAACCCTTTTCTTTTCTACCATCCCACCTCTCCCGCCTCACGCACCTTATATTGCAGTCAACGGCCTTCTGCCTCTGCAAAAACATGACCACGCCGCCACTATCGTCTTCCATCGCTACCGGATCAGAATCGTTCCTTTCCGCTGTTCTCGCCACCTCACCGCCATCCCTTGTGGCGTTCAACACTACGTCACAAGCCCCACTGAAACTCACGTCGATCACTTTGTGGCCTGGAGTTTCCAGATTCGCACACTTCTCGCCGGTTACGATCTCGTCAAATTTCTTGACGACACCTTCCCGTGCCCTAACGGACGGACGTTCTCAACCGAACCCACTGCATCTCTATTGGGTTCGCCAGGATCAATTGATCCTCAGCACCATCATTGGCTCAATCAACCCTACGTTGATTTCGTTTATTGTGTCTGCCAAAACCGCGCAAGACGCCTGGACCACCTTGACATCTATCTACGACAAGTCTTCTCGTGGCAAGATATTGGCTCTCAAAAATAAACTTCTTAATCCTCAGAAAGGAACCCGTAGCATTATCGATTTTATGCTTGAGATCAAGGGTGTCGTCGACGAACTGTTGCTTCTGGGCGTCTCCACTGATAATGAGGATCTTGTTCTCAAAATTTTGAATGGCCTTGATGCCTCCTTTAAAGAGCTTGGTAATGCAATTCAGGCCCGAGAGACGTCAATTTCGTTCGATGAGCTTCATGAGAAGCTCCTTACCACAGAATCACAGCTCGCATCCAAAGTTGCTGCTTCTCCAGCCCTGCCGGCGACTGCCTACGCGGTTGGCTCTCAACAGCGTCGTTCGTCTGCTCCGCCTAAATCGGGCCAGTTTCGCGGGCCGTCCTCCACCTCAGTCGTGCCTCGTCCCTCATAGCCCCATCCCTCTTCGACGGCGGCTGGCCCCGGCTATTAAGGTCGGTGCCAATATTGTGGAACTCATGGTCCTTCGACCTTGCCGTTGTCCGGATATCCAGGCTCTCACCACTGCCTCTCAATCCCGTCGTCCACCTGGTCCGGCAGCCTACACGTCTCCCACGGCTCATGCTGCCACCTCGGCCCCTTCTTCGCCCGGTTAGATTCTTGATTCGGGCGCCTCCCATCACATAACGACTGACTTGGCCAATTTGTCTCTTCACACCCCGTATGATGGCTCAGATGGTGTTCCCCATTGTGGAGGATACCGCCACCCTGAGCCGCAAAAGTGATGACAGAAATGCTGAAATAATGGACCATCACCTTGTTCCAGTATTCGACTTATTTCCATCATTGCCCAAATTTGGCCAAGGCATTGACCGCAGATTCTTTTTTCAGTTTTTGATCCACTATGGCCGCTATCGGAGCCGCTCTAGTTCTTCAGTGCTGAGTGATCTTCACGCTGATTTTGAGAAAACTCAGGAGCAATTGGCTCATTGAGGAATTTTTAGCGCCGAAACTGGAGAATGACTCCTTGAAAGAACACTAATCGTCCCTCACTATCACCAACGAGGGACTGAAAACAGCTCTGGCTACTACTGAAGCGCGCTATGCCGAGGCTGAGTCACAACACCGGGCCTCTGAAGTGGAATGGCTTGCTCCGGGGAGAGCTGAAGAGATTGACGTTTGCCGCCGCCGCTTGCTTATGATAGATTTGAGCCAATCGTTTCTGAGGCAGCTCCAAGAGGGCCTCATGGAGTATTATAGGTAGAGCTCTGCTTACCTTCAAGATATGAGCCCCTTCCTGAAGGGGTTCATCCGTGCAGGCTTTATTGCAGCCTGCAATGAAGCTAAAGCTAAGGGATTTGTTGGGAAGCTGACTTATGATCTGCGGGGGATCGCTGCTACTCTGAAAGCTCCTCCGAGCTTCAAGGGAGACCCTAGTGCTCCTTATGACACTCCATGGTGGATTCCTACCATGAAACGTGTTGCGGGCAAACTTGCAAGGGAAGGAGAGTTGCCCACAGAACTGCCTGCTGCAACAAATCCATTTGTTGATCTTTCTCCTGCAATGGGGAAGGGAACCAGTGCTCCAGCTTTGCCTGATCTGCCCCGCATTTCTGACACTGATGTTCCCGAGCTTGACAACCATCCTGCTAAGGGCAACACTAATGAGGCAGGCTTAGAGACCGAGGACTCATCTTAGCTTCCCTTAGCTTTTGGGCTTTTTATAATAGATCAGGGCTGAACATACTTTGTAATGCTTTTGCTCCCATGTTTAATGAGATACCTATTTCAGTTGTGTTATACTTGTGTATTTTTTTATTTTTTCCCATACTTCCCCCTGAGTTCACTTCAGGAAATCTAAAGTGAATTTCATGTATTCCACGCCAGCGCTGAAACAACAACATACTCTCCCCTGAGTTCATACGGACTTCTGTTGTAGCCTAACTGTGTCATGTGGCCATCAAATCTCTTGTACCACTTCCTCGGAGACTACTTTAGCCCATAAATTGACTTTTTCAACTTACAAACAAACTCTTCTTTCCCCTAAACTTGGAAACCATCTGTCTGAGTCATGTATATCTCCTTATCTAATGCTCCATGTAGGAAAGTTGTCTTCACATCAAGTTGTTCAAGCTCGAGATACTGATGGGCTACCATTTATAGTAGCACCCGAATGGAAGTATGTCTGACCACAAGTGACAATATCTCATCATAGTCTACGCTCTCTCTGTGTGTGAATCCTCTAGCAATGACTCTGGCCTTATACCTTATGCCCTTAGCCGGTGACATCCCTTTCTTCTTCTTGAAAATCCATTTGCAAGTCACAACCTTTCTCTTCGGAGGCTTTCTGACTAAATACCAAGTCATATTTTTGTGCAGCGATTCTATCTCATCTCCCATGGCAGCAAGCCATTGGGTGGACTCAGCACACGTAACAGCTTCTCTATAGGTGGATGGCTCATACGAGTCCACCTCTTTAGCAACCTGCAATGCATATCCCACCATATCCTCAAATACATACCTCTTAGGAGCTTCAACTCCAATTCTTCTAGCTCGATCAAGACCTATACTATACGGTCTCTCTTCAGTTGGTCTTGATTCTGATGGTCTAGCATCCTCTAGCTCGATGTAAGCTTGTGAGTGTCCTTCTTCATTACCCTTCAGTGACTTACTCTGCGTCACCTGTTTGTCAACACTATCTTTACCTGACACAACAGTAGACTTCACCGTGGGGTTAAGCATAGAATTAAAAAAACTACATTCCTGCTAAGAATTACCCTATTTTCAGACAGAGACCGAACTCTATAACTCTTCACACCATCCCCATAGCCTATAAACATTCCCTTCTTCACCCTTGGCTCCAATTTACCCTCACTCGCATGATAATAAATTGTACACCCAAAAACTCTCAAACTAGAGTAATCAACAGACTTACCAGACCACACCTCATAAGGTTCTTTGAGGTTGATACCTTTGTGAGATCCACGGTTTAAGAAACAAGCTGTGTTGACAGCTTCAGCCCAAAATCTTCGAGCTAACCCAACATCCTTGAGTAATCATCAATAACCGACTCAAAGTATCTATGGCCTCCTAGAGAGTTAACACGTGCAGGACCCCAATAATCAGGATGGATATAATCGAGCGTGCCTTTCGTCCTATGAACTACCTTGGGTAACTTGTTGCGATGTAACTTCCGAAGGACACAATGTTCACAGAATTCAAGACTAGTGACCCTATGACCACCAAGAAGATCTTCCTTGGACAAAATTTGCTTCCCCCTTTCACCCATGTGACCAAGCCACATATGCCACAACTTGGTCAAATCATCCTTGTGAACTTCAGACGATGCAACATCAATATAAACAAATACAGTTGAACCCTACAAGAAATACAAAGTCCCCCGCTGCATCCTTTCAAGAACACGTCTAAAACCTTGCAGATATACAAAACTTCACCTTCACCTCGAAAACTGAAACCATTTGAATCCAATAGACTCAATAATATCAAATTCTTTGTCATCAGTGGAACATGTCTAACATCGTTTAGAGTGCACAATTTACCATCATGCGTCCTCAGGTTAATCGATCCCAACCGCCTTGCAAACTGAACTGTTGGCCATGGAAATATTGCCACCATCAATCTGCCAGTACATCGTGAGCCATTCTTTGCGTGGACATTTGTGGTAAGATGCCCCAGAGTCTAGAACCCACAAGCCAGTGAGACGTGCTTGTTCAGCAGCGACTAGAGCTAAATCATCCTTGGAGCAGGTATTCTCTCTCTTCAGTAACAACAGCAGTACCTGCCTTACTCTCCTGTTTCCGCTTCTTCTTCGGACAATCATTTTTCCAATGACTAGTCTCCTTGCAGTAATTGCAAGTGTCAATCGGCTTTGAACCTTTTGATCCATTCTTCTTCTTGAATTTTTTCTTACCGGAATTTCCAAACCCCTTATTCCCTCTCCCACTGGCTACTAGCCCAGCGGCCTGATTATCTGAACTCGTACTAACTGTCTTATGGCGCAGCTTCCTTGAATGCAAGGCTGATCTTACTTCCTCCAGTGACATAGTGTCTTTCCTAGTGATGAAAGACTATACAAAGTTCTCATACGATAGGGGTAGAGAAACTAATAGAATCAAAGCAACATCTTCATCTGCTACTTTGACCTTAACATTACGCAAATCCAATAAGAGTGTGTTCAATTGATCCAGATGTTCATGAAGCGACTGACCTTCATGCATACACAGACTAAACAATCGTTGCTTCAGCAACAACTTGTTGGTGAGCGGCTTCGTCATATATAAAGTCTCCAATTTTGTCCACAACCCTACCGCAGTTTCCTCCTCTGCAACTTCGGTAATGACGTCATCTGCGAGACACAGCATGAGCGTTGAGTGCACTTTCTCCTCTAAACTGGCCATCTTAGAGTCGACAGAGCCACCGCCTTACCCTTCTTATCATTTGCCATCAGCGGTGCCCACAACCCTTGTTGTTTCAACAAGACTCTCGTCTTGATCTGCCACAGACTAAAGCAATTTCTCCCCGTGAATTTATCGACTTTCACGTTTATCCCAGACATCTTCCTCGAACAGATTGTGGAACCCCCTTCGAAAAGGCTATGGTACCAATTTGTTATACCAGATACGAGAAAGAACACATAAAACAGTAAACACAAACCGACAAAAAAAATTATGTGGTTCTCTAACGATGTGTTAGCTACGCCTATGGGCAAAAGAGAGGAAATATTTTATTCTGATGCTTCTTTAGATGTTACGGATGATCAAAGAATAATAAAAAAAACTGATCTAGATTAGCCCTACAACTAATTAGAATTGATAGATATAATTCCTAATTAGTCGGACCTCAATTTAGGCCGAAAACTTAACTTCCACACGCCACTTATCTCTACCGCGAAGAACGTCGTCGCGGTGGTGTCCGGACTAACTCGTTTTCGGCTTCTAAATCAAGCTCAAACTGTCGCACCCGCGTCATTGAACCGTCGCACCTGTGACCGCGTCAATCTGTCGCGGCCACATTCACTCCACAGTGCTGATCTTCTTTCCAGCAACAATTTATCGCGGCCGCGTCGCACTCCAAATAAACCCAAATTCAAAGCATAGATCAACATTTTATTTGTCGCCTCCCCTAACCTTATGTCCTGGGTCCGCCCCTGGTGATTTTTGTTTAAATTCCATCGGCATTTTCCTTTCTCTTCTTCTCCCTCCTAATCTTCTCTGTTCTTACTTCTGTATTTTGAACAACCGCTGCGCGAGCCTCTTCTTTTCTTTTTCCTTTATGTTTTAACGTTTTAATTATTTTATTTATAAGTTTTATTTAAGTATTTTAATTTAATAAAGAAGGATATAATTGGTAGTAAGTGAGTTGTATTAAGAATTTTGTATTATTTTTTAAATATAAGTAGGTTAATTAAGAAGTGAGTTGCATTAAGAAATTCTATTGGATACAAATAGTCGCCGCCAACTTAATAGAATACCATAATAACTCGATAATTTAATTAGAAAAAATTATCAATAGCTAGCACTGAACTACGGTCTACCACTAGATGTTGCAACTCGGACTAGACAGTCCGACCCAAAATTTTATCAACCCAGAACTTAGTGAGTCTAACCTCGCTTATTAACCAAAAATTAAAGCCGATAATCCCTAACCTGATCCAGGGGCCCAACAAACCCGACCGAACTTAACCTGAATTGATTGAGAGAAACTCAAAATCAACCAAGACGAACCAATTAACCCGAAGAGATACGAAACCAATAATTTAGCTTAAAATACAATAACTATATGTTCAAATTATTTTTAATATATAAGTCAACTTGACTGGAAATCAAACACGACCACAATCCAATAATCCGAATTGTTACCCCTCCGAAAATTTATTAAGAGGGTGTTTGGTTGAGCTTATAAACTCCTAAAAACCATCTTATAAGATGTTTAGGAGCTTATAAGCTCTTGAATAGTGTTTGGCAAAAAGAGATGTTTAGGAGCTTATAAGACACAAAAATAAACTCGAAGTGCTTATAAGATCTAAAAAAATAAGTTGCTATACCCCATCTTATTTCCATCTTATTTTTTAAGATCTTAATTGTTACACTCAAATTTCACACACAATTCATACACTTACACACACTACAAACATTTCACACACTAATCAAAATACTTTGCTAACCTATAATTAAATCATTATATTCAATTGCAAGCTTCTAAGTTCTTTTATCCAAATATTTTGCTAACTTATAAGCTCCTTAAAAATTACATCTTATAAGTTCTCCAAACAATTGATAAGATGTTTAAAATAAGTTTAGCCAAACACCCTCTAAGATTTTAGGCCGACTTGCAATCCGTCGGACAATCGATTCATTGGGTTGGGTCAACTAGACCCAATGATTTTTTGGGCCAAAATCCAATTGCCCGATCCATAAAAAACCTATCAATATGGATCAATTTTATCACCGACGGCTCAACCTACCACAAACACCATCTCCACACGATTGGAATAAAGGACAGCTTAGCAGGCTTCTCCACCAGTGCACCCGACCACAAGCCTCAGAAGAAAATTTGGGACCCCATCTGTTAAATAATTTGTCCTTTTATGTTACAATATCTAAAATAAAAGACCTTTTTTGTATTCTATATTGGTAGCTAGTGCAGATGATATTATCCATCGAAACATCAAGGATAGTTTGTTTAAGATGGGTTTCAGTAAATTTAATGGAGCGAATCTCAATAAAGTATATTTATTGATAACCTCAATTAGATTTGACCAAACATTTCTCGATTTTAAGTAAACGGATCCACGACAGTATCGTCCCCAAATATCTGCTACTTATTATTGCTTTTAATGGAGTCTCATCGGTTTCTGTAATCAATCATTTTACAAAATTAAGTTAGCGAAAACGAAGGTTGCTTGTTTCTCTTCCAGACAACTACCACTGAAACATGGCACTCGGTTTATGGATTATCTTGATTATACTGACCTCATCCTCGTCGGCGAGCAGCAAACTGTCTTCTAGATGCTTCGAATCCATTATTAGCTTCGGCGACTCGCTAGCCGACACCGGCAATTACCCTCTGCTCTGCCCTGCCAACACTCAACCGGAGTCTGCTTTCCCCCCCTACGGCCGAACATTCTTCCACCACCCCACTGGACGGTTCTCCGACGGCCGTCTCGTCATTGACTTTTTCGGTATTAATATTTATTATTACATAACGCAGTTGCATAAACAGAAAATCTGATTATTATTTTTTTCCTTGTGAAGCTCAGAGTTTGGGGCTGCCGTTGGTACAGCCGTACATTGCCGGAGCGAAGGAGGGTCCCCGGAGCTTCAGTGATGGAGTGAATTTTGCGGTGGCTGGAGCGACCGCGCTTGATTACGAGTACTATGAGAAAATGGGAATCATTAACCCGTTTACAAATGTATCACTGGGTACTCAATTGCATTGGTTCAAACAATTTTTGGCTACAATTCCTGGTAAGTAATCAGTAATCACCTAATATAAGTAAAATCACAATTTAAAAAGTTAGGGAATCATTGGAAATATTCCTTATCTTGATGTGCTCAGTGCTCACCACGATTTGTTAGTATCCCATTCCAATTAATTACTTTTCTTTTAGTTACATTGACATATATTTATAGGCAAAAACTCGTATGTGATCGTCACATGGTCATCACACGGTGTAACGAAAAAAAGTATCACTTTTTATGGTAAAAGTATCACGTTTATCTGTAAAAGTATCATCTTTTTTGAACAAAAAAAAAAATCACTTTTTGTAGCAAAAATATCACATTTATCTGTAAAAGTATCAATATAGTAAAAATATAATTTTTTCCTGTAAAAGTATCATTTTTTCCTGTAAAAGTATCAATGTTTTATGTAAAAGTGTATTACATCACACGTGTGACCGTTCACACACAAGACTCGCTCATATTTATATGCATCCATTCATCAATAAACCTCGCTTTAGATTTTCTAATAAAATTTATGAAATTATGAAGTAGAAAAACAACTAAAATCTATGCCTATAATATTAAAATTTATGTCTATAATCTTATCTTTCATTATTCTCTAAATTAATTTTTTTTATTACCATAAATTTCTCCATCTTTTATCTGAAAGAGAAGGAAGATGATTAATTTATCAATTGAGAGATAACATAGTTTAGATAATATTATTATTATAAGATTTGTATGGAGAATACCTTAAAATTAGCTAAGAACAATGTTGGACGAATTAGGCAAAAATTACTTAGAATGATATTATTTTGTTATTTTTTTTTCTTTTTAAAATAACATTTGTTTGTGAGTTAATGGAGTATTATATACATGGTTTATGTCAACTAAACAAGGTACTTAAAAAAATTACTTTGAATAGGACCCGATTCTTAAATAAGATAAAAAGCAAACATCCTCTAATGTACAACAATGTTTTAACTCTTACCATTCTAGGAAAGGTGAACTCGTGATAAAATCAAAATCTGATAAAATCGAAGTAAACTTTCGAGTTTGTTTATGCGACAGTATGATTTTACGATTTACGATTTTGTCTACGAGCTTAACAATTTCATAAAATATTGATTTTTATTCTATTTTAACCATAAAATATATAATACGAGGATGATCCACCAAATTTAAATAAAATCGCCAGCTTAACCAGAGACGGACACACGCATGGGCCAAGGGGGGCACTGGGCCCCCCTGGTCCCGTCATAATGTGCTATTATATATGTATTTTTTTTAATTTTAATACAACTTAATTAAATAAAATAAATAATAATATAATTTAATTTAAATTAGATGGATGTATTATTCTCTATAAGCAACAAAGGTAAAGATGTTAAAAAATATAGTGAATATAGAGACATTATATAATTTTTCTTCTTTTCGTAATTAAAATAATTTATTTATCTTATCTAAATTGGTAGTAATTTTCTAGTTTTATTTATAGAGTTGATAATTGTTGAGGCTCGTGGACATGTTTAGGGGGCACACAATGGTAGTCCTCCTTTTAAATTTTTTAAAATATTAATTTTTAATGTAATTTATCCAATATTTTAAGTTTAGAGCCAAATTTTAGTTTGATTTCTAGCCTGCAAAATTTGTTTCATATTTGGTAAAATATTGGCACATAACCTTATAGCATAGTAAAAAAATTAAAAAAAATCACCCCGTTAAATGAACTCCTAGATCCATTTATATATGGACCCCCCTCGACTAAATTCCTGGGTCCGTCACTGAGCTTAACAACCTAGGTGTATTATACCCGAAGTGGAAATAAGTTTTCAAATCCAAAACAATTACGTTGACGGTAACTCTGTGGATTCTTTATTGAAGAAGACAACTGTAACCTGTATCACACCAACTAAAAGTCGGATTCTGGGGTTAAAAAAAACAGGGATACAAGCAGAGACGGGGCACCTAACTTTTTTTTTTGCTATTGTGTTTTCTAAAAGAAAATTACGTATGATAGTGTAAAAATAAATTAAAATGTATTAATTCTATAATAGATTTTCTCAATTTTTCTCTCTTCTTATATTTTTTGAATTTTTTTTCTAAATTGTTGGTAAAATGCCCAATCTTACCATGTAAGAGATGTTTATTGTAAACCTAATATTTTATTACATATAATAAACTTCATATTATTGCATCTACAAATACCATTAGTAGTATTTTGTTGCACCACATATAGTACTAAAATTGATCAAAGTTCTTATTAAATCTGCATAAATTGGTGTTCCCGTTGTAAAAGATTTCTGAATCTGTCTCTGAATACGGGGTACTTTTAAGTTTTTCCAAATATAAAAGAGTTAATTTAGCTGGGTGTGAGTATCAATTTTATTAGGTGGGACTATTATCATCTTGATTTCCTTGGAAATGGAAAAGTCAATTTTTCACGTTAAGTTGTGAATACTAAGGCAATACATAAAAGGAGTGTTTTTAAGCACTTACGAAATTAATGGCAGACGATAGAAAATTTGTTGAGAAGTCTTTGGTCCTGTTGGGAGAGATCGGAGGCAATGATTACAATCATCCACTTCGCCAAGGGATAAAACCTCAAATGATTCGATCATTTGTTCCGCCAATAGTAAACTACATTGGATCCACCATTATAGTAAGTAAACATCACTCAAAAACTTTTTATTACAATTTCATGCATGCTTTAAGAATAAGCAAGGATGGAATTTAATTTGTTTTAGTAACAGGAATTGATTAAACTCGGTGCTGAGACAATGTTAGTCCCTGGGAACCTACCAATAGGTTGCCTTCCTATTTATCTAACAAAATTCAAGACAAGAAGCACAACCGATGATTACGATCCGCAAACAGGATGTCTGAATGAGTTGAATAAATTTGCAAGATACCATAATGTGCTTCTCAACAAGGAACTTAGCCGGATACGAGAGCTTTATCCTCATGTCACTCTAATCTACGCAGATTATTACAATGTTGCCATCCAACTCTATCTCTCACCAAATGAATTCGGTAAGTTTCTATCACAAACTCTATTGTACAAACACTTAGGTAACCCTTGTATGATGTTAATTTAAGCAGGATTTAGCAAGGAAGGAATTCTTAGAGCTTGTTGTGGAGCAGGAGGGCCTTATAATTACAATGAAACTACAACTTGTGGGACTCTGCCCGCAACCTCTTGCGATGATCCTTCCACATATGCTAATTGGGATGGCATACATCTCACTGAAGCAGCCTATAAATTTATAGCTCAAGGTTTGCTTCAAGGGCCCTATACCACTCCTCAACTCACAACTATTTGTCCTTCATTATTTGGACCTGCCAAAGTTTATGAGCTTTGACTGAAATGTGGAGTATTATTTTAGGGTTTATATGAATTGGACTAATGTGAATGTCTTATATCAATTGGTGACTCATGTACATGTCTCCATGCATATCACCTGTATGATTAATAAAATTATAGAGATTTACTTCGTACATCCACTACAACATAAATGACTTTATGTAACACTTCGTTTGTAACACTTTAAAAAGTTTAATTTTTATGTAACACTTTTATAACACTTATGAATATGTAACACTTTCATGTAACACTTTTGTAACATCTGCGAATATGTAACGCTTTCGAGTAACATTTTTTGAATATGTAACGCTTTGAACGTAACACTTTTAAACTGTAACACATTTAGGTAATACTTTTAAATAAGTAACACTTTTTACGCAACACTTTTGAATAAGTAACACTTGTAAATAATAAAATTATTTATTTTATTTTAAACTAATTAAATATTTGTGGATTATTTTTCTTATGTGACTTTAATTTTTATTTGTCTCAAGTGTTACATCTTAATTATCACAACAGAATATCTGTAACATAAGTGGTGAAAATGATCGACTCAGGTCTACAAAAATAATAATTTATTAGATCGAGCACCTAAAGATTTACTTATTCGTTATAAAAAATATATTAAATTTTATTTGTGACTTGTTTGTGTGTATGTATATAGATATACACACATGATATTTTTACTAAACAATTACAAAATAGACTTGTAGCTTTAGCCTTTAAGAATTTGAATACATTTCTTAAGTTTGAGAACCTAGACTAGACTTGGGACATTTGGTCATGTCTCTTCATGTTTGTAAGTTCATTTTTTTATTTAAAATCTATAAAACACAACAATTAAGGTGTCTTAATACATAAAATTATGGTAATTAAAATAAATAAAATTAATGTGATATAAAATAAGTTATATATATATATATACATATATGAGTAGATGAAAATGAAAAAAAAAAATTAATGGAAACACTGTGTCAAATTGATATAAATAACCTAAATAAAATTAAGTTAGATTGTAGTTTGATGAAAACTTAATTTTGAGTGTATTTTATTGATGTTACAATAAAGTCATGTGTATATATTGTTTTTCTTAAAAAAATAACTAAAAAAGTTATTATAGCCTAGTGGTTGAGACTTTGCACTTAAGCTCTTGCAATTTAGCAATCTGGGTTCGAAACCCAACAATGACAAATTTTTTATTTTTTCTTTCAGTTAAAAGCCTTACATAAAGGGGGTTATATGTAACATTATTTTAGTGTTACCGTAAAGTGTTATAATTTAAATTCTAATGTAACACTTATTAAAAGTGTTAGTAAAGATCATCAAAAGTGTTACATTAGACTTTAGGTAGCACCGACAAATGTAACACCAATAAAGTGTTACCTAAAGTCTATAGTAACACATTTTAGTATATATGTAACACTTTTTGGGTGTTACATTAGCTCATTTATGTTGTAGTGATCGATCTAACATCTAATTCACTACAACATAAATGGGCTTATGTAACACCTAAAAAAGTATCACATATATACCAAAAAGTGTTACAATAGACTTTAGGTAACACTTTATCGGTGTTACATTTGCCGGTGCTATCTAGCTAAAGTCTAAAGTAACACTTTTGATGATCTTTAGTAACACTTTTCATAAGTGTTACATTAGATTTTAAATTGTAACACTTCATGGTAACACTAGAATAATGTTACATATAACCTTTTATGTAAAACTTTTATAAAAACAAAAATTGTTGAATATTTGTCATTGGTGGGTTTCGAACTCAGGTTGTAGGCCTGCAAGATCTTTAACTGTAAATGTCAAACCACTAGACTATAATAACTCTATTATCTTATTTTATACGACAAGCTATATATACACGTTTTTTTTGTTGTAACATCAATAAAGTATTCTCATGATTAAATTCTTACGGAACTTCAACCTAAGTTAATTTTATTTAGCATATTCAATTATTTAATCTGATACAAAATTTTCATTAATTAATTTTTTTAGAATTTTGTCGACTCACACACACACATTTATAACTTAATTACTTGTTTTTGTGAGTGTGTTTTATAGAATATAAAATTAAATACGATAAACGTACAAACATGAAAGACATGCTATAATATTTCAAGTCCAATGTTTTATACTTAAAAATATATTCAAACTATTAAGCTACAAACTCTTTTCTCGTTATTAGTAAAATATAATGTGTGTATATCTATGTACACACTCAAAAACTCACTAATAAATTTATGTTATGTAACTAATAATTAAATCCTTAGGTGCTATAATAAATTGTTATTTTAGCCGATTGTTTTCACAATCTCATGTTACGAATGTTCTATTGTGATAGTTAAGATGTATAACACATCTATAAATCTTTGTCTCAAAAAGTCATTTGTAAAATATAAACGATCGAAAGATTTAATTCTTTAAAAGTCACATGAAAAAAATGAATTCAAAGATATTTTACTAGTTTAGAATAAACAGAATATTTAATTTTATTAATTGAAAGTGTTACCTAGAAAGTGTTACTTATTTATAATTGTTACATGAAAGTGTTACTTATTCAAAAGTGTTACGTAAAAAGTGTTACTTATGTAAAAGTATTACTATTTAAAAAGTGTTACACCAAAGTGTTACATATTTAAAAAGTGTTACGTGAAAGTGTTACATATTTGCACATTATACAAAAATGTTACTTGGAAGTGTTACATATTCATAAGTGTTACCAAAGTGTTACAGACAAGTAAAAAAATTGAAAGTGTTACGAACAAAGTGTTACTTAAAGCCATTTATATTGTAGTGTAACTTAAATATTTTGCAGTTTAATTTTCTAAGTCACCAATATGTTTCATCCACAGATAGCGTGAACTTACTAAAGATATTGATCCAAAGATGATTTTATATATCAAAGAATAGATGTACAAATACATAAGAAAAAGCCTAATACAAGAGCTAAGTTTACAATGTGGGATACAAGAACAGTTCCACACGATACACATACAACATTATTCCTAATACGCCCCCTCAAGATGGCAGGCGATTGACGACGCCAATCTTGGACATGAGAAGTAGTAACCGCTGCCGAGAAAGTGGTTTGGTTAAGGCATCAGCTAGTTGATCAGCAGAGGAGACATGCGCAACACGAAGATGTCCAGTTTTGACCAGATCACGAACAAAATGATAATTGGTACACGTGTTTCGTGCACGCACTTTAGGGCACTTTTAGTGTCATTTTAGTGTCAATAATGTGCATAATCACGTGTATTTAGTGCTTTTATATTCTCATGGGCAAAATAATGCGTTTGTGCTTTTTTGTGTTAAGACAGGTGAAAAAGGGTCGAAATCGAACATTAAACGACCGAGGAGTCAAGGGATCGATCGAGGCGAGAAAGGAAGAGCCACATGAAGATCTCGGCCGAGACAAGATGTCAATCTCGGCCGAGATGGGCCTCCAGGGAATTTCTAGAGTTTTGCAAGATTGAAGATCTCGGTCGAGATTCAATCCAATCTCGGCCGAGATAAGTCTCCAGGGAATTCTTGAAGAGTATCAAAGATGAAGATCTCGGCCGAGATACAATCCAATCTCGGCCGAGATGAGTCAAATCCCAAAAAGCCCTAATTTTCCCTGTTTCACGTCTCGGCCGAGATTCCACCAAATCTCGGCCGAGATTGACCTTCGACCCAAAATTCCTGAAAACCCTCTTTCACGTCTCGGCCGAGACACACTCCCGTCTCGGCCGAGATTCAGTACCCTGTTTTAAAATCCTGAATACGTTTTTGCCTATTTTTGACTAGCACTTTCTCTCCTTATATATATATCATCCCATTCGAATTTAACCTAACCTAGAGGAACTGAGAACAACCTAGAACCCATCCCCCACACATAATCAGCCACTTTTCTCCATTGGAAGCAAGGAAATGGAAGGGGGTTGAAGATCTTGATCTTCAACCCCTAACCTTTGGTTCTTTCTATCCTATTTTCATGTTTTCTTTAATTTTCTGTTATTTTATCTTTGTATTAGGTAAAATGGGTGGCTAGCACCTTTAGTTCACTCTTGATTATTGTGGAACCTTGAGTCCAAGACATTTATGTGATTATTACGGTTAATGTTACCGAAAATATTGTGTATTCAAGTGTTTTGTGTTATTTGCTGTTATTGACTCACATTTATGAATTTATTATTGGATTGATCACCCTTTAAGGGATTTGTGAATGTGTTGCTAGAATAGGAGGTCACTATCCGTAATTGTAGGATTTCCGATTCCCGAGTAGCAAACAATAATTATTTATTGGTGATAACACAAAGTTTAACCTCTAAAACCGAGCTTGCGAGTTTTATGTTGAATTTATCTCGTTGTCCTAGTGTTTAATGCATTTGGTGATTGAATCTAAGAGAGCTTTTTCGAGGATTCGGTTAAATTGAATAGGGTTAGTCGAAGAGCTTGTTTTGATTAACTAAGATTAAGGGATAACAAGGCTATTAGAGCTTGTTAATAGTCTTGAGATAAGGGCTAGAATCACAATTGAATAGGGCATTGACAATAGTTACATAAATCGTCCAAGACCTCGGTGAAACATGATCAAGGGTGAATCGTTTTGTTATTTAAAAACCAAAAACCTATAAAAATCTCTTTATTTGTCTTTGTTTATTTAGGTGTAGTTGTTATTTCATTGACCCCCCACTTCTTTATTGTTTTCTAGCTTATTTACTTTATGTTTCTTCATAATAATAGCTTAACACATAAAAGCAAAATTTGTTCGACCGTTCCTCGTGGGATCGACCCTTGCTTGCCACTCTACTAGTTAGAGTAGTCGGTAAGGTTTAAGTGTATCTTCATACACGATTTAATTTGGTAGTCGGAAACGACGCTACCAATAATCAATAGCAATGTGCTTCATACGGGAATGAAACACAGGATTAGAGCAAAGATATGTGGCGTCAATGTTATCACAATACAAAGTAGGAGGAGAGGAAGAAATGGATACAGCCAACTCCGACAGTATATAGCGAACCCATTGCATGTCAGCAGCAGTAGTTGCAATAGCTCGGTATTCAGCTTCAGTGGAGGAGTGAGCAACAGTTTTCTGCTTGCGAGAGCTCCAGGAAATCGGATTGGATCCAAGAAAGATAATGAATGCCCCTGTGGAATTACTGTCATCAGAGTTCCCCGCCCAGTCAGCATCACTGTAGTTGTGCAGAGAAAGAGAACTGTTGCTGCGAAGATGAAGAGCATAATGACGAGTTCCAGCAAGATATCGAAGCATGTGTTTGACAGCGCCCCAGTGTGTCTCAGTTGGAGCATGCATAAACCGGGATAGTTTATTGACAGTGTATGCAATATCAAGCCGGGTAAGCAGGAGATACTAAAGACTGCCAAGGACTTGACGGTAGGTCCGAGCATCACAAGCACTACTGCCATCACATAGAGAGAGTTTCGCACCAGAGGCCAGCGGTGTTTGAACAGGTTTAGCAGTAAGCATATTGTGTCTAGCCAAGAGGTCAGTGACATATTTGCGCAGTACCTTAATACCAAGGAAATAGGAAAGTTCTCCAAGATCCTTCACAGAAAATTGAGCAGCCAGATTGCGAACAATACCAGAAAGAAACTGATTGGCACTGCCTGTAAGGATAAGATCATCCACATACACCAACAAATAGGCAGTAATACCATCGTGATTATAAACAAACAAAGATTCATCTGATTTGGTACACACAAAACCCACAGAAAGTAAGAAAGTTCGGAGAGCATTGTACCAAGTGCGAGGAGCCTGTTTAAGGCCGTAAATGGACTTACGGAGCTGACAAACATACTTGGGATGGTTTGGATCAGAGAAGCCCGGAGGTTGAGCCATGTAAACTTCATCAGAGAGTGATCCATGGAGAAAGACATTGTTCACATCAAACTATCGAAGGGGCCAATTACGAGAGACAACAAGACTGAGAACAATGCGAACAGTAGTGGGTTTCACAACAGGACTGAATGTCTCAGAGAAGTCAATGCCAGGACGCTGATGAAAGCCTTTAGCAACCAGACGGGCTTTGAATTTGTCAATGGAACCATCGGCTTTCGTTTGATGCAAAAACCCCATTTACAACCAACGACATTTTGAGAGTCAGTAGGAGGAACCAAGTCCCATGTGCCATTATTTAACAAGTCATTGAACTCAAGAGACATGGCCTGAAGCCAACGAGGATCTGAAAGTGACTGCATAACACTGGTAGGTTCAACATCAGGGGCTAAAGATGTAGTGAGACCATACCGTGTATTGGGTTTAGTGATATTGTTGCGAGAGCCTGTGACCATAGGATGAGAAGGCGCTTGTGCTACCGAAGGCACTGGTGAAGGAGGCCGATCGGGGGTGAAGATGGCACCGAACCTGCAGAGGAAAAAGAAGGAACCGGTATAGGGGGTGGTGAAGGAATAGGGGAGTCATCTGATGGGATGGAGGGGGGAGGAGGGAGAGCAGGAGTAGAAAAAGGAAAGATATGTTCCATGAATGTTACATAACGAGAGGTATATATTTTGTTGGACAGTCTATCAAGGCAGAGATATGCACTTTGGGTAGGGGAATAGCCAACAAACACACATGATGTGGAGCGGTTTTCAAGCTTATGAGATGTGTAGGGTCGAAGCCAGGGAAAACATTGACAGCCGAACACACGTAGTTTGTGAAATTCGGTGGGTGATGAAAAAGTATCTCAAAGGAAGATATCATATTGAGGTCGACCTTGGGGAGACGATTGATGAGATATGTGGTTGTGGAGATGGCGCAGGGCCAGTATGTGAGTGGCATAGAGGCTTGATGTAGTAAGGCTAGACCCGTGTCAACAATATGCCGGTGGCGCCGTTCAGAGGCGCCATTATGCTGTGGGGTATGAGGGGGAGTAGTGAGATGTGTGATTCCATGAGTGGTTAAAAATGGGCGTAATGCAAGATACTCACCACCATTATCAGAGTAAAAGGTAATAATTTTGGTTTTAAGATAATTTTCCACCAAGGCTTTATAGGCAATGAAAGTGGGCAGAACATCAGATTTCCGTTTAAGCGGATACAGCCAGATATATTTCGTAAAATGATCCAAAAAAATAACATAGTATTTGAAACTAACATACGATAATACTGGAGAAGTCCAAACATCAGAAAAAACCAACTCAAGGGGCATGGTAGATGTTAAAGACGAATCATAAAAAGGAAGTCTATGACTTTGAATACATTTGCATGAAACACAACTAAACTAGGAGTCTTAGACATAGGAAAGCTAGACAAGGCAGATTGTAAATTTTTTAGTGAGGGATGACTCAATCGAGCATGCCAGACGGAAGTAGAACACCTGACAGCAGAATGAAGCGAAGGAGTCTAAGCAGGAGGACCAGAGTGCGGCCACACATAAAGCCCATTAACACGCGGGCCCCGAACAATCGTACCCCCTTGTGGCAATCCTTCACCTGAAAATCAGAAGCAGAAAAGACAACTGAAACATTATTCTGCTGGCACAGTTGAGAGACAGAAATCAAGTTTTTCGACATGGATGGAACAAGTAAAGTCTCAGAAAAATGAAGAGAGTGTAAATCAGAGAACATTAAACTTTCAGTGTGCAAAATATTTAATTTGTTACCATCACCAACAACCAGCTCCTTGATCAGATTGGTGCACTGGGCTTTGGACAAGTCCAGGAAGCTTTTAGGCAGTACTAAGTTGTAGTAGTTGTTGCTGGAGCAATGAACGTCACTCTTACTCTTACTACAATTTTTCTCTGCCCCTTTCTCAGAGCTGCTGCTCTTCCCTGACTTTGACTTCTTGGAAGGCGAGGCCAGCTCCACTGAGAATGAAGTTGGTCGCTTGTCTACAGCCCTGGACCGGATCCCAGAGCTCTCGAGGAAGTGGCAGGGATGGTCTTCCCTTTGGAAGCAGAAGAAGATGTAGGTGGAAGCTTGGACCGATGTTATTGCAGCAGTGGCAGTAGGGGCCACAACATCATCATTGCTGGGTTCTGGAGAGCTGCACTCTCATCCTATCCAGCAAGTAGGAAATCAAAGCTCATATCTGGAAAAATAAACAGAACAAGTTCAGTGCAAATAATTATAAAAACGAGAAGCAAGGGCGGTATAAGGGCATAGTTGGCCATTACCTAGGTCAATGATTGGCTCATGTTCATTGCCCATAAGACCATAGCGAGCCAACAATGAGGTGTTCCTCGAAAGGTCATCAGTGGCCCAGAGGCCATGACTCCTTACATGGGTATTTAATTTGTCCATTATATGTCTATCTCTCTCAGTAATACAGGAAGGGGAGGGACGACGGAAGCGGGGAGTGAGGTAAGCCATTCGCAGAGGAAGGACCATCCAACAACGCGGGGCGTGACCACAACCCATTTGGGTTTCCACTCTCCATCACAGCTGGGGGGTTTACCCACAAAGTGAGCAAGTTCGGTGGGACAAGAACGAAAGTAAAGAAACTCATTGCTCCCCTCTTGAGATCGTGGCAAGACAAGAAGTAATCAGGAAGGAGAGCTGACGCTCCTCTCTGGATCCACGAGGTGTTAAGGGGATAGATTTTTCCTTGCATGGCAGGATGTCTGTTGTGACTTGGGGACCAAGATAAGTGTCCCCTTTCACCCCGACAAAAGTACCAACTACTGTTGTTCTTTATGACGAAAATACTGTACTTTCTGATGGCGCCGCCAAGTACAGAGGAACACAGGTCACGACGACATTGGGCGAAGTCGAAATGGCTCCTTTGCCCCTAACCCGAATAATCAATGAGTATAAATAGTCCCTCATTTCAAAGATCACAGGTTACACATTCTCTCACTAAAAAAACTTACTATTCCATTGTTCTTACTCCTCACGAGTTATAAACTGACTTGAGCGTCGGAGGGTCTTCACCGGGGCAACTCCCGCCTCTGTTTTCCCGGAGCTCAAGTGTTAACATGAAAGGTGAACCATCCCAATCCTTCAGTCCATTTGCAATGCTTTCATAGGTACACTTTTAACGTGTGCTCATCCGAGCACTAATAAGGGTTGTTTTCAAACAGTCCACATCACCGTCCCAAAGTTAAATACTCACAAAATCTAGAGACCAGAACTAAACCAAAACTTATAAATATGTATACTGAATCGTCCCAAAATTCAGGATAATTCGGCACTATATTCTAGATCTTACGGCTCTGGTTAGACGGTTTGGCTCGGTATGACATACTCCAATTTTTTAGATTTTTAATACCGAAGTTGAAATTGAAAAAAAAAATGAAGATACTCATATTAGGATTGCTGTTGAAATTAAAATTAATGTTGACATAAACATCAGGCATAAGTAAACCATTCAAGTAAAGTCGACTAAAAATAATGATGTATGAAAAATATGTTTTAAACTGAATTGTGTATGAAATTATTAATACATTTATATATTTTTGTAATCTCCATTTTTTGTATGAGACAGTTAGAACTAGTTCGAAGTGATTCTCAGTATGAATATTTGCTAAATATCTAGTAAATATCTAGAACTATTACAATTCAAATTTGAAGAAAGTCAATAGTCAATGAATTTTTTTTTATTCGATGTACTTTCGATTTGATTTTCAATATAATTTGATAAATTTTGAGTTTCATACACACCTCTTGATGGGTTAAAATTGAGTGAGGTAAAGTTGAGAATGCTAAATTCATTGTAGAATGGGAGTGGGGTGTGTACATAAGTTGAGAAAATTTTAAGAACTGCATTCTGCCAGTAGTCAATACCTTTTAAGATGTGGTTAAATGGACTACACTGTACCATAAAGATTCATTCACTTTCAATTTTTACACAGGCTAAAAAGATACTCCCTCCATCCTGCTCTAATTTATCTACTTTCCTTTTTGGTTTGTCCTAATCTAATTTACCAGCCCGTAAATGGTAAATTTCTCTCACAATTTCCACCCTCAAAATCTCCACATTCAATCTCCACCTTTGAAAAGGTCAAAGATTCCACAAAATCCACTTTTTCTTAACCTCTGTGCTCAACCAAGGTAGGCAAATTGGGCTGGGACGAAGGGAGTACCTTTAGTACAATAGGAAATCCCTACTTTACGATATTGTAGACGGGATACACTCGCTCCGTTTGTATATATATATATAAAAAAAAAGAGCAGCCATGTGATAAGCACAAAGCGAACTATTCTTTCGCCTTTTACTTAAAAAAAAAAAAAAAAAGGAAAACGTCGCTTTAAAAAGAAAAAAAAAAATTCAGAAAAAACATTGCTTTAACTAAAAATACAATTCTTTCA
Source organism: Ajuga chamaepitys (assembly GCA_958295605.1). NCBI lineage: Eukaryota > Viridiplantae > Streptophyta > Magnoliopsida > Lamiales > Lamiaceae > Ajuga > Ajuga chamaepitys. Next base: position 55,001,672 of record OY282501.1, on the reverse strand, counting down.
ATCTTACTATAAACAACCTACTTAATTTAGTTCATTATTTTTTTATTCCACAAAATATATTTCAATTAAAATAAATGAAACATTCAATTCTATCATATATATTTTTGGAGAGTTCAAACTGTGCATAATTACTCGGCCATAAAATTAGGGAAAAATGATGAACATTCCATCTACTCATACTCCTCAGCGTCGCGTTTATCAATCAAACTTTTCATGTTGGTGACATTATCAAACGAGTTAATTAAGCAAATCAAGTAAATCATATGATTATAAAAGATAACTACCATATTTGAACCAATTAGAGCAGATTCTTGAACTATTTAAATGAATATGAATCATTAATTTTATTACATATACAAAGTACCTTTATTTTTTTTTATCCTTCTCTGTTTTCGTAATATTCTAAGGCCCCATTTGGATGGAGGAATTTGATTTGCCAAGGGATTTAAAATGAATAGATTTCAAAATCCTTAGATTTGAAATTCTTGGACTTGAAATCACTTGTTTGGATTTATGGTGAATTTGTTAAAGGATTTTTAAATTCAAAATTTTCAAATCCATTGTTTAAAAACGGTTACAATATTTGTAAAATTCATTTTTTTTCTGTAAAGTTTAAACTAACAATTTATATTTTTTATTAAATAAAAAACTCCCTCCGTCCCGGCCTAATTGGTCTACTTTCCGTTTTTGTTTGTCACAATCTACTTGAGCAGCCCATAAATGACAAATTTCTCTCACAATCTCCACCTTTGAAAAAGTAAAAAATTCCACAAAATATGCTTTTTCTTAGTCTCCGTGGCCGGCCAAGGTAGACCAATTAGGCCGGCCGGGACGGAGGGAGTAATACTTATCTACACCTAAATTAACCGAACAATTTTTTTTTTTCAATTATATATATACACACATATATGCATTTTATATCTTAAAAATTTATTGGGAGCATTTAATTGGAGATAAAAAAAATAGAATTTAAAAAATATTGGGAGCATTTCATTGGAGAACTAGAGGGAGAGATAATGATAGAGACAAGAGAAAGAAGAGAGAGAGAGAGACCGGGGGGAGGGGGGAGGAGAGAGAGGGAGGGGGAGGGGGAGGGGGAGGGAGAAGTGTGAGTGGAGAGAGCTTTGTAAATGACTACATTTATCAAAAGATTTGAAATCTACCCAAATAAAGTGTAAAATGGTGAATCTCAAATCTTGGATTTCTAATTGGGTGGATTTAAAAATCTGAATTTACAAATCCACTCATTTAGAAATTAATCCAAATACATGGAGTAGATTTGACAATTGATTTATTAATCATAGCACAAATCCCTCCATCCAAATGCGGCCTAAGAGAAAATGATTGGTGGGAATCAATTTCAAATCATTGGGCTAGACTTCTTGGAACTCAACCAACCGAACTTCACTTTAAAAATTGAGATGCGAAAGTACTACAACGTCTCTAGGACATGATGCACTTAAATTTTTTAATTGTTAAAATAATTAGTCATATTTTCCCATGTCCTTGAAGCAATAAAAAATGATGATTTTTTAAAGATTTTTTTATAATAATGAATAATTTATATATATATATATATATATATATATATATATATATTATGATTACCATTATGCAAGACTGCATGGATGAACGAAATATACATATCTTAGATAAATTAATATAAATATTTCTTAATTTACTCATATTTCTATATTTTTTATTGGTCTTTTATTTTATTAATAAATTTATAATTTTACCACTTATTATATGTTGATTATGAGATTTCACTATATTATAACAATATATATATACACACATATATATATATATATCAACTCTTATTATATATTTATGTTAAATTTACAAATTGTGTATCATACGGGGATATACTAGTATCTTACTTAATATAACAATGCAAAAGTCTATAAGTAGCAACTTCAGTATTTTACCGCCTAAATGCTATTACTAAATCTAGAATTATCAAATTTATGGTAAAATCTTTTATAATGAGGAAAAAACTCCAACCAGATATCCCATATTTGAGGAAAAATCTTCAATCATATACTAGCTATATTTGAACGATATTCTGTCAATATTTACTCGCACATATTAAAGAAAGATCTTCAATCATATAAAACTGACTCGGCATAATCTGTCAAAATCTACTCCCATATTGAAGGAAAAATCTTCAATAGTTATTAAGAAAGATTTGTAATGATAGTTTGTCAAATTCTAACATACGTGTTGCTGATATTTAGGTCCTGTTTGTTTATGGCTGTGTGTGGCTGTAGTAATGTAGGCTGTTGAGAATATAGTGGAATATGGAGGTTGGGGTAAATAAGTGAGTGTTTGTTTATTTTGGTTGGAGATTGAGTTGTGGGTGATTATAATATAAAAGGTGTTGAAAATTGATTTGATGTGTGTAAGAGTTAGTTAGTGAATGATTGATTATTAATTAATGTGTATATTGAGAATTATGTTTGATTGATGATGTGTGTAAGAATTAGTTAGTGGTTTGATGATGTATATAGAAATTGTGAGCAACTTATTGCTCACAACCGATGCGAAACACATAATGGGTTGGGCACAATTCACAACCGATTGTCCCAACCCTAAACATACATGGCCTTATAGTGGGAGAGTTCAAAATCTTACATGTTAATAACTTTTTCCATTAGTATACATCCAATTATAGATCACCTAGAAATAAAAATACAAAATTCTATCATTTATTTTTTAAAAGTTCAAACGTGCATAATTATTCGATCATAAAATTAAGAAAAATTGATAAACTTTTAATCTATAAACATTGGTCACACTCCTCATCGTCATCCATCAAACTTTTTATGTTGCTGATATTTATCAAGACAATTAATTAAACAAATTAATAAATCAGATGATTACAGTGAACAAATATTATATTTGAATCGATTAGCGCATTCTGGAAGTATTTCATCAATTCTGAGTGCAGACCAACCCCTTGTATCATAAAAGTAAAACCAAGGATTAAAATATCTCCGATATTCACCGATATCTCTCCGATATCTCTCTTTTTTGGTGATACCGAAACGATATTCGGATGTAATAAATTTATGTCAGAATATCTCCGATATATCTCCGAAATCTCCGAATTTCTCCGAAATATCTCCGAAATCTCCGAAAATTTCGATTTGGGCTATCTCCAGGTATAATTTGTTGTAATTCGTGGAAATTTTACCAAAATTTCGGTGAATTTCGGTAAAACTCGATTAATTTCGGCGAGATTTCGATTAATATCGGTGAAATTTCGGTGAATTTCGGTAAAATTCGAGTAATTTCGGTGAAATTTCGATTAATATCGGTGAAATTTCGGTTAATATTGGTGAAATTTCGGTGAATTTCGGTAAAATTTTCTTTATGCAGCCTTAGTTGTAAAATTTCTAAATTATTCGCAATCCACTAAATTTTCTTAATGCAGCCCAAAGATTTAATAAATTAGAATATTATGGTAAAATACTTGAACATCCTTAATGATAATAAGAGTTCATAATGTATCTTGTGTGGCCTGATAATGTTTCTAGTGTTTATTATTTAGCAACTAGTTGTAAATATGTGAATTTCACTCAATATTTAGATTAAATATTTGAATTTAAGTAGGTTTATAACAATCTATAAAATATCGTGATAAATTATCTGTTTTAATACATTTTCCGGCATTTTTAAAAAAATTGCGCCGATACTTCGATATTAATCGAGATTTCATCGAAATCTCTCTAAATTGAAATATCGATATCTCCGTAATTACCGATATTTTCGTCCTTGAGTAAAACTTCACATCTGACCCCATCAATCACTCCATTAATATTGCAGAATTAAAAATAAGCAGCACTTCCTATGGCATCATCACTTTCTTCTATCATGAATAGAGCGTCCATTACAGTTCTCATCATTTTACTAGCACCAACCAAACATGCCATTGCTAATTGCTTCGATTCCATAATTAGCTTCGGCGATTCAATCGCCGATACCGGCAACATACTCAGCCTCTCGCCGCCGTATTCACCACCCCGCTCCGCCATTCCGCCTTACGGTGAAACTTTCTTCCATCATCCAACCGGAAGATATTCCGATGGCCGCCTTATCATCGACTTCATTGGTATCCATACATTAATTACACACGTGTCTGCTTGTAATATAAATTAATTATATAGATAGAGTTTTGATGTGTTGCATACTTATGCTGAACACGACTTGTTTGCAGCTGATGATTTAGGGCTTCCACTTACACCGCCTTTTTACGGCGGTGGGGAGAAATCTTTTAGCAGAGGTGTGAATTTCGCGGTGGCTGGAGCAACGGCACTGCCAGATCCGTTTTTCGCGGAGAAGGGGATCGAAATTCCTTATGCAAATGTGTCTCTTGCAGTTCAGTTGAGCTGGTTTAAGGATTTATTCTTGCCCAACTTTTGCCACGACGTTTCAAGTAAGAAGAAACATTAATTTACATTGAATTATATCTGGCTTTTTTGAAAAACTTCATTCTGAGATCGATTGCTTGAAATTCAATGGATCAGTTATAATAAATATCAAATTTGTAAATAAATCAAACATGCATCCAAATTCTCCAACCTATTGGTTGATGGAAGGATAAAATAAGAATCATTTCATAAGATTTGACCGTCTTTAGTAGTTAACCTTCTCAGATTAAAAATGGAAATTAATATAGTTAGAACATCAAATTTAATCTATATTTTCCTTTTACACGCAACTTCAGTACTTTCTCTTTTGAGAGTATAAATATATTTGGTTGATGTTGACAATATCAATATGCTTTAATTAGGGATAAAATGGAAATAAACAATTAAAGATGTACTCTATTGTTTTAAAATAAGTGTTTTAACTTGGTTTGAAGAAATTAAGGATGGATAAAAATACAAATATATTCATACATAATCAATTTAATTAGAATATATTTTATGGAATAAGGAAATAACTAACTAAATTAAGTAAATTGTTTAAGTTAAGATTGGAAGAATTATCAATTTCTCTGTTAAAAGGATATTTACTTTAAAACGAAGAAGTATATAATAACTAATTGGATATGGTAAATAATTTGTGTTCGCGGGAGCGATAAGATGGAGTGAGTATTGGATACAATTTTTGGGCCGTTATTTGGAGAATTAAATTGAGGCCCTTTAATACATAATCCATTTGACTAGCAATGAAAAGGTATGTTTGTGAAAAATTATAATATGTTGCACATGTCTGCCATGTACACGCATTAGTTCAGAATCCAAGACAGTCTTTATTACGGGTAGACAGACTAACTACAGATGTTGTCATGATAAGTATTCCGTGAGGCCCGAAGTTAAATGACAGTCCCACAGTAAGGCCAAGAAATTGAACAAATGTAGGGATCATCATCCAATTGCCAAGACTTCTTTTTTAATATAATAACTCCGTTCCATAAACATACACTTATACTCTTTTCGTCTTACTTGTATAGGTTTGTTTTTCTTTTGAGTGTCCCAAATATATAGTCCAGTTACTATACATGGTAAAATTTATTTAAGTCATTCATTAATATACCACTATTAATTAGTCTTGAAAAGATAAATTATACATCTTTCTCCTAGTAACTCCTCAAAAACTAAATATTCATCATGGATATTATTAATTCTTGGAATAAATAAGGTACTCCATTAATTATTACACATAAAAAATTCTAGAAACTAAACTCGTTAAATGTGGGCTTTAGAAGTAACTAGATGTTCTCCCGTGCTATGCACGGGATTAATATATTATGTTATATTAATAAAATATAATAGAGTTATGTCATATACACTACTTGAGAGTATAAAATGAAATACGTGTCAATGAATTAACCTATCAATATATTATTATTTAATCATTTTTCTTCCCCTTTCATATCATATCATATATGTATTTATTTATTTATATATTTTACTTTTAATATTACAATAATCATAAAAAATATATTTCACATTTAAAAATTAATGTTTTACTTAAATATATATATATATCATGGATGTCAAATCGAAGATCGTGAAAAGAAGATTAATTTAATATAATTTTCGTAGAAAACAGAGTTGAGACGAAAAAGTTATTACACTTTTAAAATTCGAGGGGAAAAGTGATTACACTTCCTTATAATTAGGGATAAATTGAAGATAATTAAAATAATATTTTATTCAATGCTATTTGAGAGAATTCAATATTTACGTTAGCGGAAATAAAAATTTAAGAGGACACGTGTCAGAAACAGAAGAAGCTATTTTTAAGGTGTTTAAACACACCAAATGACGACACCTATTGACGATTCTCCTTTAATAGTAAAGGAGGATTTGTTTTTTCATCATTTTCTTAATCTCCGTGAAAAACTCAATCAGGCTATATAATTGGGACGGAAGGAATATGTTTTTTACACGGACCAAGAAATAGAAGTGATTATAGTTAGGACATTAAATGTTTACTTTATTTAGTAAAGGATACATTAAATATGAGCAAAGATGGAAATAAGAAATTAAGATGTGCTAAATATAATAATAAGCCTATTTTTATGGGACGGACAAAAATGAAAACTAAGTCTATCTTTACTGGATGGAGGAAGTAATTAAAAATAAAAATAATAGTAGTATTTCGTAAATTCTTTTTATAGATGTTAATTCATTTCTTTAACTAAAGCAACCCCAATATGGTTTGACTTAATGCTTTTCTTGATATGAGAATGCGCATCACATTTAGGATGAGGACACTGTGAGCACCTATGATATCTCAATGATATAATATATAGAAAAATAGTTGTATAAGCATGTGTTAATGAGGTCAAAAGTCATTTTTACCCCGTAAATATTTATTTTTTCGATTTTAGTCTTATAAGTATTTATTTTTTCAATTTAGTCCCGTAAGTGCTAAAATTGTCCAATTTAAGGATAAATTTTGCCCAAAACTATCATATCGACCGAAAATAGTCACGTGACCCAAATAATTAGTAAGATCCGGCGACTTGTAGTGATGTGGCGAAAATTATCTGAGTTGAATTTTTTCTGTTAAATTTTAATTCAAAATAAACTTATTATCCATGTCATTAGAGAAAAATAAAATTATTTATAAACCATTTTACACTAATCCAATTAAATATTAAATATCAGATAAAATAGAGGACGACTTTTCATTTGGAAAATAATGTTTAATGTTTAATTGAATTTTTGTAATATGACAAATAATTTTTTTTCTTTCTAATGACATGGATAATAATTTTATTTTGAATTTAAATTTGACAGAAAAACAAGTCCAACTCAACTAATTTTTGTCACGCCACTACGAGTCGCCAAATTTTACTAATTATTAGGATCATGTGACTTGTACGTGACTATTTCCAGCCGATTTGGTGTTTGTGGGCGAAAGTTGTCCTTAAATTGGACAATTTAAGAACCTCGAGACTAAATTAAAAAAACAGATATTTATGGGACTAAAATCGAAAAAGCAAATACTTACGGGACCAAAAACCTGCTAACAAGGATGGTCAAACCATTGCAGCATATCAGATCTATTGATATTACTATTTTTAACGCAAAATTTGAGCTCATGAACTGTTGCGGTGATGTCATGCATGTAGAATGCGAAGATTTCTTGGAAAAGTCGTTGGTGCTAGTCGGAGAGATAGGAGGCAACGATTATAATTATCCATTTCTTCAAGGAAAGAGTGTGGATTTGGTTCAATCATTTGTTCCTAAGGTTGTCAAAGAAATCAGTACAATGATCAAAGTAAGTACCATTTACTGCTAAATTAATTACAATTAATGATTACCTAATGCATGCTCATTGCAATTTCTTTGGCTGTAGTTGGCCTAAATTTGAATAAAAGAAACTAAAAGGGAGAAAAACTTGTTCCATGCTTTGACTTGTGCATATAGTAAATTTATCTAGGAGAAACTGAAGAAGTTATTATGTAATTTATGAATAGTCATCTTTTTAATTCTCGAACTTAGTCTTTTATCTCCTAACTGTTCGAACCTTTTCCTTTTTAAATCGAAATCTGAAAATTTCGTCAGATTGCACGTGCACAACACATGAACCCGTCAAATTTGAATTTTTTTTTTTTACGATACAAATAATGTTGACTCGTAACTTTGGCAAACAACGTAACACACAAACACACAGAAAACCAAAATTTACCATGAATCCTCAAATTCATAGGGAAAAATGAAAATCTATGATTTGGCATGGTTATGTGTGGTGCACCTGTAATTATTTAATAAAAACTTCCGTTTCCTGCTAAAGAAAAAGACTAAATTAGAGAAATTAAAAAGATAAATGACTGATTTTTGGGATTTCACATAAGTTACTTGACGACTTTAATAATTTTCCTGACATATATTTACGTCAAGATTTTATATGATATTTAATAATGTGTGGGATTCTAATGTTCTAGATTAGAATCAAATGAAATCTAAAAGGTTTAATAAATGGATGCAGGAACTGATCAAACTTGGAGCAAAGACGTTAATGATTCCAGGGAATTTTCCAATCGGATGCTCAGCAATGTACCTTACACGCTTACAGAGCCCGAACAAGAAAGACTATGACCTCGAAACAGGTTGCCTCAATTGGCCAAACAGATTTTCGCAACATCACAATAAACTTCTTCAATTAGAGCTCAACCGGATTCGGGAACACAACCCAAACGTCAACATAATCTACGCAGATTATTTCAATGCTGCAATGCAATTTTATCGTTCCCCACAAAAATTTGGTATTTTCAAACATAAACCACATGATTTGATGTTGACAAACGGAGTAGAAATCCATTTTGGACAGTGTGATTAAGTGATTTTATGATTGCAGGATTTGCGGAAGGTGCCCTCAGAGCGTGCTGTGGAGGAGAAGGGCCATACAATGTTAATTTGTCGTTGAGATGTGGGCATGAAGGATCCAAGACGTGCACGGATCCTTCTTTGTATGTAAATTGGGATGGTTTGCATTTGACAGAAGCGGCTTATCGATGCGTAGCCATGGCGTTACTAAAAGAATCATTTACTACTCCTAAGTTTAATTTTGGAAATGGATCATGTTTTAACAGGGCTGTTGGATTCTCCAATCATTAGTATGCTATAAATTATAATACATAATATAAGAATGAGTCACCTTATTTTCTCAAATGTTCATAGAAGCTTCTATATTCTTAAAATGCATCCTATATTATGATATGATATATAGGATCATATGAAGTAGAACTTTGAACATGATATTGGTGTATGAGAAATATCGAATCATGGTGACGAGTAGAGCTGTTAAGATTATCCAGTCCGGAAGAGGGGGTGTGTTAATTAGTATGCCCAAAGTGCAACTTGACCCATTTAGGTTGATCAAATGGGCTAATGGACCGTAACTAACCCCACTACAATTCAATTAAAATACATATATGGTTCTCATGTCGACGTTAGTTTGGGTTGGGGTGATGAATTGCCAACTCTATACATCTGATGGGCAGCATTGGTGTAATCTGCTTAGGTTATGGCAACATGAGGATAAAACTCATGCACACGTCTTAGGGCCCGCTTGGTTGCAAATCATCAATGACAATGGCAATGGGTATGAATGAGGGTTAATCATATTAAGGAATGAAATGGGGGAAATCGTTAATAAAAGGGGATAATGATTAACTTATTTAGTATGTACCAAGCACCATAAATGAGAATAAGTCATCATTTATTCTCATTCCTTACCCCTAAACCCCCAACCAAGCGGGCCCTTAGTTCGTTCTTCAGAAACATATTATGGTATCTTGCAAATTTCTTCGACTAACTCAAGCATCCTGTTTCCAGGTCATAATCATCGGTTCTGCTTCTTATCTTGTACTTCCTCCGTCCCACTCTAATTTGCACACTTTCCTTTTACGGTCGTCCTACCCTATTTTGCACATACTTAAAATGAAAAGGAATCTTACAATCTCCACCCTTAAAATTTCCACCCCCAATCTCTACCTTTAAACAAATCAAAGATTTTATAAAATCTGTTTTTCCTTAATATACGCGTCGAAGCAGGTGTGCAAATTAAGTCGGGACGGAGGGAGTATTATGTTTCATAAATAGGAATACAATCTATTGGTAGGTTCCCAGGGATATTGTCTCAGCACCAAGGTTTATCAATTCCTATTATTAAATGAAATTAATGCCCATGACTCAAGAAGAAGTATGGAGATCCTTTATTTCAATTCATATTCTATCTTGTATTCCAAAACAATTACTACACATCACACGTATATGATAACATCACTAATTATCACATGACATGTGTTAAATATAATCAAATACTAGATGAAACACAATCTAAAATAGAGGATTCAATCTGTAAAAGAAGTAAAATTGAAAAAAAAATGTATTAGAATTTATACATCGTAATTTGATAAGAATTTTTATCTCTTCTATCTAATGTTCTTCTTCCTAATATGTTCCAATTGTGGGTTTCACTTTAAGAAAGTTGTTCAAATATGTCATTTTCGATATTAGAGAGTCTTGCACCACTATATATAAAAATCAAGGTTTTTTGCCACTACAAAATGTAATTACATAAAAGGGAGAGTGGTTACAAAAATACGTTTAGTAACTAAATGTCTAAATGTAGTTACTATGAGATAGCCACTAATAGTCAGATGCAAAAAGTTTTTTTGCAACTACTTTGTAGTTACTAATGTATTTGTAACTATTTTTATAACTATTTTGTAGTTACTAATGTATTTGTAACTACAAGTAGTTGCAAAAGAGCTTATCATATTATAGTAAATTTGGTTAAAATTGAATGAAATGGTTTTTGTAACTACTAATAGCTAGTTACAAAAATCATTTCTTTTAGTAGCTACTCTTATAGTTAAAAAAAAATAGCGGCAAATTTTTTATTTTTTTTTTGCAGTAGCCGTGGGATTAAAGAAAATCCCTTTAATAGAAGCCAATCATGATAACAATTATCCGATTCAGCGAAGGTTGAACCTTGAAATAATTCAATAATTTGTCATGCCAATAGTATCTACACTGGATCCACAACTATAGTTAGTAACATTAAACAAGAACGTGTTATTTTATATTTTATTACAATTTCATGTTTTAGAGTAGTTTGAATGCCATAGAGCAATGATGGAAACGCGAGGAAAGATCTTGCGTTTTGCATTAGAGAGAACATGTTTCTCAAAGTAGCGTCGACTAAAGGAGTTATTCGTTTTGGAAAGAAGGGCAAGTAGATACCAAGATACGTATGGCCTATTTAATATTCTTGACCGAGTTAAAGACTTGGCATATTGCTTAGCTCTGTCGCCAACATTTTTGGATGCGCACAATGTATTCTATGTCTCTTTGTTAAGAAAGTATGTGTACAACCCAAAGTCATAATATCAACTACTTAACGGTGGAGGTACATGAAGATTTTTATAATCAAAATGTATTTATTTAATTTTGGAGGACGGAAATTTTCCTAATGGGGATGGGCTATAGCGCCCGAAAATTTCCATTTATTTATTAAGCGTTGAAGAAAAAACATAATTAGTGTGCCTTCATCAAAAGTAAGTGATGAGGGGCAATTTGACGTTTACTATATTTTGTATATTCTTATAACCCCACTTTGGATACCTTATATAAAGACATCTCTAATGAATAAGAGAATATAATTTTACGCCTCTATTTCATGTCTTCTTTTTATTTTTTCTTTAACACGAATGAGCACGAGACTCTACTATTCGGAATAAATTATAGCTGACAACTCAGCATAGAGGCCAATTTGTGACGGAGGATTTGAAAATGGTACGTCGCCGTCGTCGTCGCCGTCGGATTAAGCTCCACTCTCGCCAAGTTCTAGACAGCCCACTCTCCGAAGATTCGACTTCCGAAAGAATTTGAAACTAAAGCAGTGATTAATCTGAAGTGGAGATTGGGTCTGGAGTTAAAAGTTTTTTTCTGAACTTGGAGACAGAGGCATTAATCATGACTGATTTTATTATTGTTATTATTACTGATATTGATTGAACCCACAATTGATTGAAGACACATGTTATTTCACTTTCATGATCTGTGTTAGAAAATTTGATAACTAGCGGCTGATGTAAGTAAATAATTTGGAATTGTCATATGTACGATTATGCATAGCATGTAGTAATACTTGGGAATTCATTAAATCTTCACGTCCAATCAAGTTTATACTTATTTGTTTTGAACATCTAATTAATTTTGGATTCTATGGTACTTGAATTTTATATTTGAGATTAATATGCATAGTATATTTATATTTTGATTTATTTGGTATTAGTAGATTTATATTTTGATTTATTTGATATATCCGAGCATGGGTTGATTTTGAATGGTGTGAAGATTCAATGCGAAGCATGTGGGAACTAAAAGAATCAATTTTTATTCTCTGTGAAATTTGAGAAGCACCATAGGAAATAATCATATCTTTCCTGCAAGATAATTCGAACCACCATATTCTGCATATCTTAAATTACTTCCATGGAACATATTGGTGAGTTAAATATAAATTTGAGAAATATTGAACCTAAAATAATCCAATATACTTAAAAAATCTCTCTAATTTTATTCATCATATTGGTGCTATATTTTGGAACTTGACTAACCAACTCACATAACATTCATATTAGTCCATTCCATATAACCCCTAAAATAATACATCTCGGTCGGTTTGATTGGAATATCACATCGAGCAACACCACATTTTGCTTCGGATATCTCCTCTTTTTTTATGAGTACTAGTAATTTCTTATCATTTGCTTACGTTCATACTTATACTCCAATAATCTTTGATTTTCTTAAAGGTCATAAACTTGGGTTGCTTCATATATAGATGGACAAATAGTTTTCAACTGGGGAGTGGTATAGGGTCCTTGAAGCAAACCTTGAGATATTAGTTTGTAGGCTGCTTCGGTCATATGTATGCCATCCCAATTTGCATAAGTCGAAGGCTCGTCGCAAGAGGTTGAGGGCGGAATGCCACACGATGCCGTTTTATTGTAATTATATGGCCCTCCTGCTCCGCAACAAGCTCTAAGAACTCTTTCCTTGGTAAATCCTGTTTCAATATTACCAAAGTGTAGGGTAATTAACATAGTTTATGATTCCAGTAGTTGGAAATTAACTGAATTGCTACAAAATTACCAAATTCATTTGGTGAGAGATACAATTGGATGGCAGCGTTGTAATAATCTGCGTAGATTATGGCGACATGAGGATAAAGCTCCTGTATACGACTTAGTTCCTTCTTGAGAACTACATTATGGTACCTTGCAAATTTGTTCAATTGATTCAGACATCCTGTTTCCGGATCGTAATCATTGGCGGTACTTGTTGTCTTGTATTCTGTTAGATAAATGGGAAGACAGCCTATTGGTAGATTCCCAGGGACCAATATTGTTTCAGCACCAAGTTTAATCAATTCCTGTTACTAAACAAAATTAATGTCCATGACTTAAAAACAAGTTAATAATGAAAAGGCATTATAAGAATTAATACATTTCAATTTGATAAATTATTATGTATTTAATTTTCTTCTTCCTAATACGTTCCAATTTCGTTTCCCATCACTGTTATAGTGCATTCAAATTATTCTAAAACATGAAATTATAATGAAATTTAAAAAACAAATTGTTGTAATTTGATGGTGACTTACTACAATGATGGATCCAATGTAGTCTACTATTGGAACAACAAATGGTTTAATAATTTGAAGGTTAAACCCTTGCTGAATGGGATTATTGTAATCGTTGCCTCATATCTCTCCCACCAGAACCAAAGATTTTTGAAGAAATTTTCCACCATCTGTAATTAATCACGAGTGCAATACTAGTTAACATTAAACAACATATTTAATGAACAACTTTCATTAATTTAGTAAGCATTCAAAAGACTACTTATTTGTTCACGTAGATATGCCAATTCAAATTTTAAACTGTGTATTGCGTTAATATTAACAACTCAACTTCAAAGATCAACTTTACATTTTCATAGTAATTAACAACTTAGAACTATTGAGTAATATTGTGATTAACAAAATATATATAATTGACAATATTATTCAATTACCTCACTCCCAATACAAGACGTAATTCTCTTAAAATTTAAATTATACTAGTTATCGATAATATTATTACTTCTAGCCAACTTTTCTTTTTATGTAAAATAAAATAAGATAAAATTTGACATTATATTTTGACGGGATTATTGTTTTACATCTACAATCTATTCTATCATCCATTACTTGTAGTGAATTGAAGATCAAAATTATGGTTGTCACGTCTTCCACTCCAACTAACGACAGTGAAAGTGACAATGAGAATTGATAGGGGATAAATTAAGATCTCGTCAAGAGGTATCTTGATCTAACGATGATAATTGTTACACAATCATGTGTTATAAATATATATAGTCAACGTTTTGTAACTAAAAAATATTCATAATTTATGACAAACATTAATAAATTTTAAAATAATTATTACAATTTAAAATTAGACGAAATTTTCATGATTTTTTTAATTAACCATATATAATAAAGATCAAGACAAAATACATACTAATACAATTCATTAGTTCCGGTGTTTTTAGCAAAAAATCATTTTTAGTCATGTATATTAGGCCTTACCTAGTAAAAATCATTTATGTTAGAAATTTTTAATTTTAGTCCTATATGTTTTAAAAGTTGTCCAATTTAAGGACACTGACTATCAGAAACGATCAATTTGGCCACAATTAATCACGTGGGACGCACGTGACTAATAAATTTGAGAATGATGAAAAAAGAAAGAAAAATAAAATAAAAAATAAAATAAAAAATAAAATGAAATGCACCTAATATGGAAATTAGGGTTTACTTTTTTCTTTTCTTTTTTGGACAAGTTACTAAAGTAATTTAATGATTTGACACATTATCTGGATAAATACTTAGCACATAAGCATTAGCAATCAAAACCCCTAAATTTATTAGTCTAATTCCGACTAAATTGATCGTTGGTGATGATCAGTGTCCTTAAATTGAACAACTTATGAAACTTATAGGACAAGAATTAAAATTTTCTAACATGCAAAAGTTTTGTTAAACAAGATTTAACATACTGGACTAAAAATGAAATTTTGCCTTTTTTTATATAGTAGGTCTCCTCTAATTCTCTTGATAATTAGACAATTTAGAGTGGTTTATTGAAGAACGAGGAAAATTACCAGGAATTGTGGCCAAAAACTGCTTGAACCAATCCATTTGAATACCCAGAGAAACATTGGTTAAGTAATTATGAATTCCCATTTTCTCGTACAACTCATAATCAAGCGCGGTGGCTCCCCACACAGCAAAATTCACTCCTTTACTGAAACTCCGTCCTCTTTTATCTCCGCCCAAGTATGGCTTCACTAACGGCAGCCCCAAACTCTCAGCTAAAATTATACACATTTTATTAAGTATCTTCATGATCCAACAGATTCTCAAGGCGACGGAGTAATATATTTATATTTAACATACCGATGAAATCAATGACAAGACGGCCGTCGGACCATCGGCCGGAGGGATGGTGGAAGAAAGTCCGGCCATAGGGCAGGCGAGCTGAGGGCGGCGGCGGCCTGTCGGCTGGGTACAGAAGAAGACAGTTGCCGGTGTCTGCAAGTGAATCGCCGAAACTGATAATTGATTGGAAGCATTGAGAAGACGATTCGCTGGTTGTCAGTAAGGATAACGACGCCAGTGTAAAGATAATGGCAAACGCCATAGCCATTTTTCCTGCAAACATTTGGCAGAAAAACGCGCAGCCTTCGCTTTCGTATATTTGTGTGGAGCGAGGGAACTTAATTGGGAGGGAAGTTCCTTCAACAGAACTTGTTTACCCTGTCGGCTGTCGGTCCGTCTTTGTATGCTACCATTTTTATTGTTGAAACTTTATTTCAAATATAATTTAAATTTAGGTAGTAATAGTTAATTCTTAAACTTTATTACAAAAATAATGCTATCTTCATTTTTTCAGTTGTTTATTTAGGATTTGCGTTTTGTTTTAAGTAGTTTTTTTTAGTTTTTATTTCACATTTTTTTCAATATTACCCTCATCACACAAGAAATATGGAGATAATTAATGGATTTGATATTAGAGATAAAATTAGATGAGGTTATTTGTGTCAATTTTCCTCTTCTCTTAATTTTCTTTTTCAAGCCTAAAAGAACAACTAAAAAGAAAAAAAATTAGTACTTTCTTTATTCGAAAATAAGATTTTTTTTTCAATAATTAGAAATAGAAAAAAATGTCTAAGGTACATTACTTTGTTAAGGAAATTTCGTTTCTTTTTCAAAAATATTTTATAAAAGAAAATTCAAAATCACATACGCTAAATCGACATGCATACATGTATACACAATGTGTATAAATATTATGCTTCCAATTGCATTGGCATAAGGTACTTTTCTCATCTTTCCTCTTCTGATTTTTTTTTTGGACTTTGCAACTCTGTGAGCTTGAACTGTTGTGCTAATGGTACGGTCACAATTCTAGCCTCATTCATGTTGAATTTCTTCAACACTTTCTTGATGTGATCTCACTAACTTAACCATAGAATTCCCTTTACTCTATTTCTGAAAATCTCCATGCCAAGGATCCTCCGAGAAGCTACCAAAACATTCATCTCAAATGTAGGTTGGAGTTCTTCCTTAAGATTTTGAATTTCCTGATGACTCTTGCTTGCCACAAGCATATCATCTACATATAGCAACAAATAAGAGATTATCTCACCTGTAGACTTCTTAAGGTATTAACAGTTGTTAGATCTGATCGTTATTTTTTTAATTAAATCATCCTTGTTAGAGGGATTAAAGCATATCCCTAACCTGCGTATAAAAATCATCCAAAATGAGACCTTTACGACATATACAGCTGAAAACCGAAAATTAGAAAGACTTAACTCATCTACGACAACAAAACATTTAAACCTTATATATTAATTTGAAGAGGTAACTCCGCAACTCTTCTTTCAAACCGCAAGGTTGGCAAAGAACTCAGTCACCTTATTGCCCTCCCTGTATGTGTGAGAGAAAAAAACACTTCTCTTTGATCTTGACATTCCAAAAGTCAGCAATTAAATTTGGGTATTTTCATCCCCCTATACAAACTTGTCTCAATATATGTAAACACTACAAGAAAAATTGCTTTTAGCTAGAGGAAAGTTCGTGGTTAAAAGTCAAAAAACCGTCACAAAAGACTTTTAGTGACGGGAAATACACTGTCACCAACCCTGGCTACAATTTCAGCCACTAAAGGCAAATAGTGACGGGACAGTGGTCCGTCACTAAAAAGTATTTGGTGACCCGTCACTAAAAAGATGTATAATGATAGTCAATTCCCGTCACTATTGCACTAATCCCCATCACTAAAATGTTAATTATAGACTAACTTAATAACTAAGTAACCCGTCACTAATAACACTAGTCATAGTAATATACCGTCACTATAGAGTTTATATAGTGATTGTCAATTCCCGTCACTAATAACACTAATAGACTCTCATTATAGAATAATATAGTAAATAACTAACCCGTCACTAAAGGTAACTTTTCCGTCATTATAACCAATATTTTCCGTCATTAGTGGTATGTTTTAGTGAGAAAGTACTCCCCGTCACTAAAAAGTAATTACTATTTCGTCGTACTAGTATCGCTCCCGTGCAATGCACAGAAATTTTCTTAAAACAATAATTTAATATAATAAAATATTATACAATCAAATATTAAAAATAGAGTCGTTGTATTCTAATCAAATAAATATTAAATTTTGATTAAAAATACAAAAATTATAGGGATAATATTATTTTGCAACTCGTACTATGCGTGCTTTTTCAGTTATTACCTAAACATTTTTTTTTTACGATCACAACCTGAACTTTGCGGTTTTCTACATTTGCAACCTCTAGCAGCAATTTTCGGAGGAAAAAAAATGTTTATATCATAAAATTATTTAAAAGATATATTTTTTTTTAAATTCTAAGAAGTAATTTAAAATAAAAAAACTTAACTAAAATTTATTTTTTTAAGAAATGTTTTTTTATAAAAAAGATCAAATAATTTTGATATTCTTTCATATATCTTGTAATTTTTTTAAAAGGATTTAAAAATGGCTTAATTAAAAAGAAATATACTTATTTCATAAAATTAGACTTTTCTTAAAAATTATTTTTTCTGACTTTTAAATAGTTTTTATAAATTTTCTACATCATTTCAAACTCTTTTCAAGAAAATTGAATATTCTCAAAAAGTATTCTAATATTTCATAGATCTTTCACATATCTTAAATGAAATTTGAGAGATTTTAAAATAATTTTCAGATAATTTTTAGATAGTTGAAATAATTTTATAGAGTTTTAAAAGTAAGTTTCAAAAATTTATAATAATTTTATGATTTTTAATTTGTTTTAATAACTTTTATCCTCTTGTTGAAAATTATTTGATATTTAACTTACTTTTTATAAAAAATATATTTTTTAAATATTTCCAACATGTTTAAGTCAATATATTGATATTTATATGAAGTTCAGAATATAAAAAACAATACTTAGACTTTTAAACAATTTTGTGATATTTATGTATTCTTTTAATATTTTTTTTATTTTTCTCGCCGAAATTTGCGGTCGGGGGTTGTAAAATTGTTAAAAACGTATATAATTCAGGTTTTATGGAAAAAATTAAATTAAGATAAGAAAATGAAAGAACATGCATAATACATGTGATAAAATGATATTGGCCAATAATCATAAACAATGTCAATATCAGTTTATCCCATGTGATAACCGGATTTAATATAAATTATATTTTATAAATACATTATTTTAGTTATTTTATAAATATTAAATTTAAAATTTAAATATATCTATTTTTAATAACGACTATCATAATATTGAAACTCAAACATATATTTAGTTTCCTGTATCCATCTCGACCATTGTGAACACCCCCAAATAGCTTAATTGATAAAGAATATTAAAACAAACACAATATTAAATAATATAATGTTATAAGACAGTTAAAGTGTTCTTTTATTTTTTCAACATATTTTTAATATTCTAATTTATCTAAATAATTTTCTAAATTTTAACTATAGAAATTTAACATTCTTTTGCAAGTTTAATATTTTACTTGGTGATTTCAGATATACTCAAATACTTTTAGGTCTTAAATAAATCTTATGATTAACAAAAAATAAAAAAAATAAAAAAAAATAAAATAAAATCAAATATTATTTAATAGTCGGAATGACAAAATATAATGTTTGAGTTCTTCGATATATCTAGATAATATAATTCATATGTTGAAATTTACTTAGATAAATTCTACATTTTCTACTATAAATATTATATTTATTTAGATATACTAATTAATTAATGTATTTATTTATTTTGATTAGGTTGCAAAGTCTGAGAAATCATAGTTAAGTTGATTAATGTGACAATGTATAGTTTATGTTGAGAACTCCAAAAAAACTATAAAACTCAAGCTGATTAATTTTGTCTTTTTTCAAAGAAATTTAGATTGCAATACGTCTAAAATCTCATAATTTGAGTTGTAAAATATAATTATTTTTATTAAAAAATTTATTAGTAAATATAAAATATGAATAAGTAATAAAACATAATTTGAAAATTACTTATCATATATAACTTTATAATGCATATGAAATCGTTGTCTCGTGATTAATCAAACGAAGTTATAATTATAAAAAAAAATTAAAAATACAATAATTTAATAAGTCGATTAATATTTATATATTAATTTTTTAAATTTAATAAAGTATATATTCATTTATTTAAACAATAATTTTTATATTGACATAATAGATGAAGAAAATTTTAGATAATTCATATTAATTAAAATAAATTGATTAGTTGTGCTTTTAATTAAATAATTTAGAAAATTGTTTAACTAATTTTTTGTTGCAAGGCTATCGTACAACATGCTATAAATGCTCAAATCTAATTCAAACAATCAATGAACAAATAAAATAATATTTTAAATTAAATATCTCATTATAATATATGTGATATGGATATATATTAAGCATCAACAGAAGATGTTTAATTTAATATAATATACATAAAAATATATTAGAAATGCAAACTTATCTACAATTAAAAAATTAAAAGAAAGTTTGGTTTTAGCCCAATGTGACAATAACCTACTACTTCTGTTGTTTCTTATATGCAATTTTATCCGGATATGAGAATTAAAATACAGGGAAATTAAAAAGAAAAAAAAAAAGAAAAAAAAAAGAAAAAAAACCGCTAACCTTTCTCTCTCCCCAAGACCTCTGTAAAATCTATCATCTTTACTTTATATTATTTTTTTTTTCATTTATTTATGGTATTGGATGTGGTAAGTGAGAACATTAGATTTTTGGAGTGATTGAAATAGTATTGGGAAAATGAAAAAAAAAAATAAAAAAACTAAAAAGACATTTATTTAATAACAATTGACATGCCCTAAAAGGGTAAAGCTACATCTAATAAAAAATGGAGGTTGTACCAAACTATCAATTATGACCCAAAATTTTAGGCAAAAAAATGATAATTATAGAATCATTTTCATTGTATCTTTTATACGTATAGATAGATGCAGCATGATCAAATATTTTTAAAAAATTGATTAATTGTATTTCATAAATAAATCAGATTATATTTCACAATATATATATATATATATATTAAACCAATTTATTTCTGCAAGCCCATAAAAAATATTTAATGCATATAATCCGCAAAAAATAATATAACTTTTCGACTCTTTATTATATATGTGGTATGAATGTCAAATTAAAGATCGTGAAAAGACCATTAAAATGATATATCTTGCATAAAAATCGGATTATAAATGATAAAGTTATTTGTATTTAAAAAAAAATTGAAGAAAGTTTAAAACTTACCAAAGTTACAAACAACTTACCAAATTAAAGTGTGAAAATTAGGCGGAAAAACTAGAATTACAAAATTAACCTCCATTTAGCATATATATATATATATATATTAGGACCCCTATAAAATACTATACATTTTTCATTTATAGACACAAGAAGATACAATCGTAAAAGGCTCCACATAGTAGACAATGTTGTCTTATAAACATAAGATTACTGAAGAAACATCGTCATTGTCTATTATGTGGCATGTTTCATCTTTGATAACATATCACATGAAAAAATAAGTAAAATGAGAACTTCTTCATTAATTACTACATATCAAAGTTACAATAAGTTCAAAGAAAAAAGAATACAAATTAATTTCGCTATATTTAAATCAATGTTCTATTTATACTAAAGTCCTATCTTTTCTTCTGATTGTCTTCATTTTCCTACAACAAAATCCGAAAAAGAAAATCAATTTCAATGTCATTTTTCATAGAAAAAATAGAGTATTAAAAAATATTTGGGAAAGATGAAATATGAATATCTCAATAAAATTTAAAGAGATTCTCACAATCATAAATATCCGTGAGATCTGATAGCTTGCATATTAGGACTGCTACATGCTAAATAGTGCACTGACAATCAAAGGATCATGGATAAACATTCCTACATCACAACAATAAGAATCATGGTTAAGCAACAGTAACAGAAACAATATTATGAATAAGTCAATAACTAAGGAAATAAAGTCTGCTACTTTCTTTCTCCACTAACCAAAATCCTACTTCCAATCCATTCCCAGATTGCCATTCCATTTATTTGCAAGTCTCATCATCATTATCACTTCAAAAAGCTGCATATCCATACACCTTCCATTTAACCATTTCAATATCCATCTCCCTTATAATAAAAGTTACCAGTCGGGAATAAGATGACAACTGCAAACTACTGGAAAGATAAAATTTTAGAATTATAAATATCTGTTGTTATGACAAAAGATAACAGCAAATTCTCATGTTGAACATATTCTCTAATACAAAAGAGCATTTCCACGAGAAACTCAAGTTCGTAATTGCACTGGGACTAGACTGAGAGAGATAGAGAGAGATTTCACAAGACCTGTTGCCTGCTATAAATGTATTCCTCTGTATTTCGAACTACAGTTTAACTAAAGCTCCATCTAATCATGTCCATTGTTGGGTCCACACACCATCTCAGTCCATACAAGAAAGGGTCCCTCTGTGCAACTAAGCAACTATCAAAGCACAAAACAAGAATTCACTAATCAAAGTAAAGAGTCTGTATCATTGTTCTAAATGCACCGTAATCGACAAACATGAAGACTAGCTTAAATACGTTTTTCCCAAATTAGACATGATCCTAAATAGATGTTCAATGAAACTTATCTTTTACAGACTTGGGACACATTATCAACTTCAGCTACCTTATTCTCTGTGAAAATTTGGTACCAAGAAGCAAGAAGAGCAAATTCCAACCCGCGCCCTAGGTTTCTGTCAAGTACCTGCAAATTAAGTCTTATACATCATCTTATCTTCCTATATTGAAACTAAGGTTCGAGATATTATGAGTCAAAGCAAACAATAAATTTGTGTCATAAACAAAACATATGAGGACACATGTACACATAAAATTCCAAAGCAAGACCTTTGGCACTATAGCTTTCCTCTAATTTTTTTTATCAAAGTTATCAATATATATAAAATAGATCAGCCCACCGGGATAAAAAAGTATGTTTCTGCAAGACCGTCCTTTGAACGGAATGAGCTCAAGATTTTATAATTGAGATGGTAAACTAGGATCTAGCGTCTAATTAAACTATGTGCAATTAACTGGAATTCAAAAGCAGCACACACATTGAAGCAGTAGATTCATGGAGGGACATGGCAACTTAAATGAGCCCTGAGGGCAGCACCCATTCATCTTCCAAGGGAAGGTTATTCTCCTCCAATTTACCTGCTTCGTTGAGTCAAAACAACAGTCCTGCTGTTAAAGACAAACTCAGAGATGTACAGGTTGACAATGCCACCCCTACAGCCCGTCCAAGAGACATGGATTCAAAAACACTAAAAAAGACTCCATGAATATTGGAGATGTCCCTTTACCTTGTAATGCTTCCGAGTCTTCAAAAAAAACATCGAGGTTGCAATAAGAGGAAGCCAAAATCACGACCTGGAGAACTTGCAGAAGGCAAAAGCTGAGGCAGCAATTTGGAAACTTGAGATGAAATTAGAAAACAAGAAATCAACATCAATGGGCAAAATCATGAACAAGCTTAAAGATTCACAAATGAAGGCTCAGACAATGAGAAATTTGCTCTCGTAAAGCTTCACATATGGGATTTTCAGGCTGTAAGAAGTTTCTTTGGAGAGGAAAAGAAAAAAGAAATGTTACATACTTTAGGTTGGTGAAAATTGCTCATATGCTGCATTTTTTCGAGGGAATTATTTTGTGCTATCGCATGTTATATGGTAGCTAATAAGGAGAATTTGCACAAGTTGATGCTTTTGTAGTGCATCTTCATTATATATGATTATTATTATACCAGTGTGTGTTTGTAATCCAACTTTCAAAAAAATATGTCGTTTTCTTTTAAACATTTACTTTCCATGTTATATTTAAAAAGGAGCCAAATTTCATATATTAGACTTTAAAAACGTACAATTCATTTCACTTGCCAACAAAATCAAAGTAGACAAAAACTAAGCAGCCTATGTTTCAAATAAAAAACTAAAGCTAGTAACAAAAGCAAGTATGCTGATTTCTGAAACTAGATACAGAGCTCTAATATTATGAAGTTGTAACAAATTACATTTCTTAAGATTCTAAGTAAGAAGTACCTCAATTTCTTCTAAGAGCACCACTCATTCCACCATTAATTTATGTAGCAAGTTCAAGGCAACAAGCGAAGGGAAGCCAAAAAGGTGTTCAAATACATATAAGATTCAAGGAATGCCAATATCCACCATCGTCCAACTTGATAATAACATAAGTGAGATAAAAGAAACTAAAGAATAAGAAAGGTAATGAAAAGAATGAAGAATGGAAACAAGCTTCCACTCCTCAAGTTGGTTAGGGAGATTGTTCCTTCAATAATTAAGCTATATTCATTCCTCAACAACTTTTTACTAGTATTGATAGTTGGCGGAAGCAATAGCTTTAATACGTGTGGACCTACGAAAGCTATAAGTAAGAGACTCCAACAACCACCTTTAACTAAATGATGCTCAAAACACACAAAATTCTATATACATACACACATACACACACACACACATAAAGAGGCCAACTAGTAAATCTGTTGGGATAACCTTTTCTACTTATGAAGACAATAAGAGCCCTTAAGCTATTTTACATCTCAAGACAGTACAACACTCAATTCATGTTCTACAGATTATAATTTCTCATAAGGTGTCTCTTACAACCCACGAGAATAAAGCAAATTTATCCTACAAACCACCAAAATCCAATCTCAGAACTCAGAAATAAAATAAAAATACTTAAAATACTATTCTTACAATATAAACCATTTTACCTTTCGGTAGTGTCGATGTTGGTGGAAACGTCACCGGTGCAAGAAAATTGCAGAGCCGAGACTAAAACTATTCTGCTTTTCACCATTTTTTTTCTTCCTCAGCATGGAGTCGATGAGCACACCCTAAATTCCTCAAGAAAAAAATAATATTTAAACTGAAAAGACGAGTTGGTTTTTAACAATTGAAGGAAACATGAAGCAGCAACCCAGAAGCTAACTTATGAATACACAATTTTTAGCCATCACATAATTTAAAAATTATAAATAATAGTATATAAATAAAACTAACACCGTTTAGATAGAGACGTCAATGCTTCTAATAGATGTTACCACAATAAGATTTCAGGTTAATTAGATTATTATGTGAAGATAGACGTGAGATGCATATCCTAAAAGGCCAATAACAAATTTATACCCTATGTGTTCTTTGTATCTACTCATGTATGTATCATAGCTGAGAAGCAAAGTGAATGCACGAGGAAAAAAAAAAAAGCAATAAGGAAATTTTAAACACGATACTCACATCTTATGGGCCAAAATATGTTGAACTTGAACCTCAAGCCATGGACACCATATTGCTGCCCCGAAAAGTGTTGTTGTGAGATTTAAAATTATAACAATATATATTCTTAGTATGACAACAAGTCTAGGGAGTGTTTGTGATTGCATGTGCTCTTCAACAAGTGATTAAAATTAGAAATTATGGAAAAAATACTTATAACTTAACTACAATTGTTTGAGAATAAAATGTTTTTAACCAAAATTTAGAAGTGTTTGATACAAGTGCTTTCCGTCACTTATTTTACTTAAAGAAGTTTGACAAATTTTCAAAAATACCAGAAAACTACTAAAAGCAAATTATTTGTTGCTTATAACTTTTGGCCTTTAAGTGCTTAATTATAGTAGAAACAATTATTACCAAACACTCCATTTAGCTTAAACTAAGTCAAAATCACAAAAGTGCTTTAAATAAGCAATAGAAAACACAATCCTAGTTAATTGAAGATCTCATGATTTGGAGAATAAACTATCAAAGCAAAAGATTGGCAGAATTCACCTATGTCAAGTATCTCTAGAGGTATAATCAGTCAACTGTTTCAACTCAAACATAGTAATGTAATGGAATAAGTGGAAATATAACAAACACATCTTTCATCCATGCATGATGAAATATGGACAGTCATTACCAAAGGTCCACCAGTTATCATGAAGGTGAGCAATGTTGTTAGAGTGGAAGATGAACAAGCACATCCTCCCATGGTGGAGAAAGCATGTTGTGAAGGGAATGTTGGCGATAGAAAGAGGTCAAATTTAGACAACCTGGCCAAGAACGCTCATTTCACCACGTTGGATAAATGAACCTCTAGTAAAGTGCAGGCATGCAAGACTGTTAAGGAAATTTGAGGCTTACTCAGGGACCTTTGTGTTGGCTCAGCTATACTACGTGAGCTACAACAATCCTAAACTTGAGCTCTTCACGGTGACCTTGAGAGTTTTAAGAGAAATAAATGCTAGATACACAACTATCCTTAATGAGTTGGTATCTGCTGTGAAATATGATTTTAAGAGTTTATGTTGTTTGATCTTCAATATTAAATTACTATATGAGATACTTAAGGTAAGGTAAATATTAAAATAGATCAACTAAAAATAACAAAATTAGTTTATCAGGTTCTTTTATGGAACTTTCATTATTTTATATCATCTTATATATGTGTTAATTTAAGTTAATGTACTTGTTAATAATATCTAATACAAGTGGTAGAGCATTGACTACCTAGTCTTTTGGTCCTAGGTTCGAGTCACCATGAGGAGGAAGGAGAGAGTTTTTTTTCTTTGTTCTTAAATTAGAAGAATATATATATATATATATACACTTGTATATTAATAGTTAGTTATTATACTTTGTTTTGCATTAAATTAAGTTATTCTATTTAGTGTCCAATTTTATCCAGAAAAAGATGTTGGAAATAACCATTAAGTTTTTCAAAAATATTTTGAGTACAATTTTATTTTGGTTATATTTTCTTTATTAGAATAAAACAAGGTCAAATAATTTCCACGAAAAGCAAGCAATAAATAATATCAATTTCATGCTTTTTGGATAATAAAAAGTAATTATATCACACTGTAGTATTTTGTTATGTTGATGTAATATTTTAGATTTATTAATACTTTGTGACTTCTTTCTCGAGATAAAGAAAATTTGCATGACATTACACTTTTAGCTTGTCTGTTTTAAGGTTTGCCTGATATAACTCATCAAAAACATCTTCAAATATTTTTATAAACATTTTGATTACTATTCTTACTAAGGAAATTATTCGGATGTTAGATTTAGAGCAATTTAAATATGTGTTTTAGTAAAATATATTAATAACGTCTAATTTACATATTACTTGAAACATATATTTATTATAAATGATTTAGTAAATTATAGAAAAACTAATTGATGTATGTCAAATCGCCAGACTAAATTACCTGCTCTCAGATCAATAAGTATAACGGTATATAAGGTGGAATCTACGGAAAATGATAGATCAATTTAACAAAAAAAAAAAAAAAAATTGGGAAAGTTGATGTCAATCTAAAATTCCTAAGAGTAACCAAACATAACATTAAAGCAATTAAACCATAATGTAAATTATAATTCCCTAATTCTTATCAAGGGGTTTAATATATTTAGTTGCATTACTGATCATGAGTCACATATAATTTTCTTGCAATTCAAGTATTTAACTTAGGATTTATTATAATAATCATAATAAATCTTGTGTTTTCCCAATTTGATTGATCAATCCCAGCAACCAGTCAATACTCATTATTACCAACTTGAGTAAGATAACACTTCATGCATGCTACATTAGTGATGTCATTATAATATATCAAAGTAATTAAACCTAATAAATAATAATTGAGATAGTTGTAATTATCATTATTATTAATCATATTGACTCATTAAGACTAAACAAGTTTTGATAGCACAAGTAATTCAACATATGCTACTTATGACTAATCATATGCCAATTACGGATCACTGAATTTATGGATACAGCGGTAGGAAAATATAAATTTAATTGAATCGTTCATATATAGTCAATGAAATTAAGCATGAATTAATAAACACTTAAATTAAACCCAAGAATAAATTAAGAACAAGACCTCAAAGTAATAACAATTAAAATGCTATTACCCTTGAATTATATGAAGAAATCAGTCCTTGATAATTGTTGATGAAGAAAGAAGAAAGAAAATGGAAAAATGAATAAATTCGCACGACAATTTGGGGTGAGAGAGAGAGCGTGTACATGAAAATCTGATATATTTTGTCTCGTACCTTCCTAAAGTCCTATCAAATTTTGAGAAGATATTAAATAATTTAAGGAAAAAAAAACGAGTTTTTAGGAATAAAACTCTTAACAGACTTAAATATGACATCCAAGCCCATCTCTAACTCTCTAGCTCGGTCTAAATTTTCACAATTCAGCCTAAAATACTATTTTAAGATTAATTTTACTTCAAGTTCAATTATTATTTTTCTGTACCAAAAGAAAATTAAATTGAGTTAATTTGTCTGCAACTATCACTACAACAAAAGAGATCTTTTGTATAATATTTTTTGAGATCACAATTGTGGTCATTAATAACAAGTTATTTTATGACCATTTGTCACAAATCTCTTTACAAATTATTTAAGACCATTTTAAGACTACTTTTAGAGACAACTAGTTATTGCAAAAAATACTTGGAATACATTTGAGATCACTTTTGTCGTCACAAATATATTAATTACGTCCGAGTTATTGAGATAATAATAAAATTGTGATAAATACTCATAAATTATGACAAACACTTCTTATTAAAGCTACTTCTCAAATTGTGACAAATAATCATTATTTGAGATAATTCTTCATTGTTTCAAAATACTATTTTTTTTGTGGTGTCCTTGATGTTTTTGAGTTGTTTGTATGATGGCTTTCCAACTTTATGCATGATGAGAGAGAAAACGGAGGATTGTTTGTTTTGACTGCACTCATCACTTTGGACATTTAATTTTTTAATTCTTTCTTCGGAGTATGTTTGTTTATGACATTTAACTTTGTAATTCTTTTTTTTTATATATAGAATATGCTGGTTTACTGGGTAGAGGGTATGTAATAAATATATTCGTCAAAATTTTCGTTATACTAATTTCATGGAATATCGGAAACATTCTGATTTTTTTTCAAATCATATGCTTAAAAGTGATAAGAAATAATTGTTTTATTTTTATTTGATTGAGTAAATCGGAGATTTGAGATGTGAAATGAGTCTATAACCTTTAACTTTTTAGTTATAAGTCAAGAGTGATGTCATTAAACTACATAGTTGTTGTCTGTTGGGTGATAAAAAATGGTATTAAAACATCAGATAATAATTCATAAAAGGTTTTAACTAAATCGATTCGTCCCCATCGAAATGGAACAACACATAAATATACTTAAGGGTGTGATTGATCCATGAGATCCTTTGTTATATTTGGTGTAACATATTGTGTTTTACCACATTCACTAATTAATATGTGTATAGTATGAAGTCATAAGTTTATATATATCACACCATAAATAGGATGTAACAGAAAATGAAATACCTATTGTAACGGATAATTCGAATTGGTAATTGATGGTGCGAACTTCTGTCTCTTTGGGTAAGTAATATTATTAAAGTCTCTGATTCGTGCAATTGTGAGATGTATTTTCTGTGGTGGGCTTTTGCTTTATTGACTATTTTGAATGGAGGAATTTTTGACGTCTTCTTGTCATTCCACTAAAGTTTGTATACATAATACATTTCTTAAATATCCAATTGCAATATTTAATTAGTAAAAGTTTGAGATTAGGGATTGGTCAATCTGGTCCTCCAATAGTCAACTAAAACACAAGATTGTGGACACTGCACTCGCAATAATCAGAGGAAAATCGAGGCCAATGGCACTTTTATCTAAACGATAAATACGTTCCGCACAAAGTGCTCATGATATCAATGTGATATATTTTAAAATATAATCACTTATATCTTCAAGATAATAGCACTTTTAAATATCAAAGTTTTGAAAAATTAGAGACACTGAAACTGGGCACGAAATGTTTTGCCAGCATAGAGTAAAGTATATAATGTTGGAATGCTCTTGACTTGTCTTGTGTATATAATCTCCAGATGCAAGATCTAAGGCCCTATTTATGGGTATCCTCCCACTACAAGAAAACTGCCAAATTTCAACCAGAAAAATTCCAACGGCAAATGAGTCGTTGGAATTTTGGAAAAAATTCCAACGGTTCATTTGCCGTTGGAATTACCGTTGGAATTTTTCTGGTTGGAATTTGGCAGTTTTCTTGTAGTGTCCAGCATGAGATTAGCAGCTTTTAGACAGTGGATTAGTGGCCTAATTAACAAGAGTGTAACCTAGAGCAATTATCCCCACTATTTCAAATCGTGGTTTCAACTTTAATGGCCCCTTCCATGTGTTAAAGCACCATTTAAAGCCACTCTCTGGGAATTAATGCATTACTTTCTATGGGCAATTACAAAGAATCTGGATATAAAGTTATCAATATTCGTCCTAGATACCAATAATTACAAGCCACTTTTTTAGCCGATTTAGTTTCATAAAATCAGATTTTGCTGAGTCGAGCCGGATAAAAGACGGGTCCGGGCCCTGGCCGAAGTCCAAACTGAGGCCGAGCCTTTTTCTTCCTTTTATCTATTCTTTGAACCACTTTTTGAAAGTTAGATCTGATGGTAAGAAATTTCACAATACGATTTAAAATAACTCCTCTTATTGTCGTCGCCATAACATAATTGGGGCCCCAGTCCAACTCAATAAGAAATTTGGCGCCGTATGGTCAAATTTAACGGAAAGGTTTATTTGTCCTAGGTTAAAAAGCTCGAGTGTCTATTTGTGCAGCTTTATAGGAGAGGTGTCTGGTAAACAAAACAAAAAAAAAAAAAAAAAAAAAAAAAAAAACTGAGGTGTCTCTTTGTACTTGGAGGTGTAATTTGAGGGGCTTATTTCCAACGACGAAGTCAATCTTCAAATAAGAATATAAATATAGATAGTATAAAAGTATAAATTTATAAATCATATTAAAATTTATATCAATTATAATTAATTTTATTATTTCCTCATCCCAAAATACTAGTCTAGTCTCTCATATTTTAACAAAGAAATAAAATTTTAAAATATTGAAAGCCTGTTAAATTATTACAAATTTCATTTATATAGCATCATATACAAATGGACCGCTAATGCGAAGACCACTCACGAGCGTGCCGGCTCGGCTTCAGCCTCAGTCTAGTCTTGGGCAAGGGGCCAGGCCTGTCTTTCGTCCCGTTCGACTCAGCCGAAGTTAGATTTTATGGCAGCAAATAGGATAAAAAGTATTGGTTGAGACTATTGGTATCTAGGACGAATATGAACAAACTTATGTTCAGATTCTCTGCAGTTACATCTGAAAAAGTGATGCATTCATTTCTGGAGAAGTGGCCATTAAAGTTGAGGGTAAAGATCTTCTATCCTACAATTATCCTGTCCCACCAATATCTAAAATAGTCGTCATA
The DNA here is from genome assembly GCA_958295605.1 of Ajuga chamaepitys. Taxonomy (NCBI): domain Eukaryota; kingdom Viridiplantae; phylum Streptophyta; class Magnoliopsida; order Lamiales; family Lamiaceae; genus Ajuga; species Ajuga chamaepitys. The sequence goes on along the minus strand of OY282501.1, from coordinate 54,970,632 downwards.
GTGGCTGAGAGTTACACCCCCACTTAATTATGCCACTAAACTCACTGTGTGGAGGCCATTAATCCTCTGCACTTATAAATAAGTCTTTAGATTTTGCATTTGGCGACTACAAAACAAAATTCAAGAGTATTCTACCATTATGTATATATACTAGTCTAAGTTGTGCAAAATATTCCGTGCCCAGTTCTAGTGTCTCTAGTTCGTTAGAGTTTCGGCATTTAAAAGTACTACTATCTTAAAGATGTATGTCGTATCTTGATTCTTGAAAGATATAATGATGATGAGCACTTAGTACGGGACATATTTTTCTTTGAGATAGAGTGCTACTTGCCTTGGTTTTCCTCTCGTTAAACTAATTAGCACTTCCAATGGCATCGTCACCTTCTTCTTTCATGAATAGAGCATCCATTACCATTCTCATCATTTTACTAGCACTGACCAAACATGCCATCGCTAATTGCTTCGATTCCATAATTAGCTTCGGCGATTCAGTCGCCGACACCGGCAACCTACTCAGCCTCTCGCAGCCGTATAATTTGCCACCCAACTACGCCTCGCCGCCTTACGGTGAAACTTTCTTTCATCATCCAACCGGAAGATTTTCCGATGGCCGCCTTATCATCGACTTCATTGGTATGCATACATTCATATACATTCATGTCTGCTTATAATATAAATTTAGAGAGTTTTGATATACTGCATACTTATGCTGAGCACGATCGGTTTGTAGCCGAAGATTTAGGACTTCTACTTACACCACCTTTCTACGGCGGGGTGAATGTGAGCAGCGAATATTTTAGCAGCGGTGTGAATTTTGCGGTGGCTGGAGCAACGGCGCTGCCAGATTTGTTTTTCGCGGAGCAGGGGATCCAACTTCCTATTACAAATGTGTCTCTTGGAGCTCAACTGAGCTGGTTTAAGGATATATACTTGCCCAAGCTTTGCCATGACGTTTCAAGTAAGATGAAACATTAATTTATATAGTATTATGTCCGACTTTTTGGGAAAATTTTATTATAATATACCTGAATTTTAGGAAATGTTTTAATTCGAGGCCTGAATTTCAGAAGTTACCAATTTGAGGCCTCAGTTTTGAGTTTTCCTTACTTGAGGGGTTTTTATTTTGAATTCTATTTCTAAACTAAAGCTTACGTCTTAAAAAATAAGGTACATTATCCGATGTACGGAAGGAACAGTAAAATATATCGAAAATTTCAGTATACCGCGTATTGAATTTTCAATCTACTTCATACTGAATTTTCTGTACCTCGAATAATATTTTCTATTTTTCAAATGTAAATTCTGGATAAAAAATAAAATTCAAAATATAGACTTCTAATTGAAAAAACCCTAAAAATTCAATCCTTGAAATGAGAATTCCAAAATAATTTTTTAATTAGTTAAATTTCATCACTACTTAACATTATCTTGATCATTCTGATTTTAATTCTTTAATTTTCGAAATTCAGCAAATTTAATATCTAAATTTAAAAATTTAGCAAATTAGTCATATCATTGCGTATGACAAGTAATTGTCCAGTATGTTGAATCTATATATTGAATTTTGTACATACTATCTCAGAATCCTAGTCGGCCTTTACCTCCGGTAGATTTACTATGAATAATGTTATGTTTTGTTTGCATTATTTATGCCAAGTAGTCTGTGGGCCCAGAAACTACATAAGTGAGTCACAAGCTATATTGTAGTTTGAGGAGGTTAGAGTATTGTAAGTTAGGGCAAATAAAATGGAACGAATAGGCTAAGTTAAATATATAAATGTTTAATTTTGTTGGTTGAAGATTGAGTTGAAGCTTGTTTATATTATAAAAAATGATAAAGATGATATGTGTTTAAGAATTAATTAATTGGGAAAAGGACAGAGGAGAGAGAACTATTCTATTGTGCTAAATATTTTGTGCCGAGTGATAAGTTAACTGACCGTCACACTTCCTAGTAAAGTTTGAAAGGTCAACTGTCTTGACTATGTTGCTGATAATAAAAAATAATAAATCGAAGTGAATAATTGAACAAATCTCCTGTTAAGGGACCGTCCACTTGCCCAGATTTTCTACATGTAATAATAATAATAATAATAATAATAATAATAATAATAATAATAATAATAATAATAATAATAGTTGATTGTAGTTCAGTTGATTGAGCATTTTGTAACTCAAATTCGTAGCTAGGATTCAAATTTCACCGACTCCAACCCGATCAGAATTTATACTCCAAAAAAATTTAATAATAATAAACATTTCCTAAATTCTTCTCAATAGATGTTAATTAATTTCTTTCACTAAAGTAACCCCAATATGATTTGACTTGATGCTTTTCTTGATACTAGTATTACTTCCGTGCGATGCAAACATATTATACTATATTTAACAAAATTAAATATTATATAATGTTATTTTTTAAAATGTGAACCTTATACACTTGATAAAATAAATAATTCAAGATCTTGAGTTATCATATAGCAAAATTTTATATAGTGTAAATATTCGTTTTTCCCGTGAAATTTATGGATTCACTACAAGAAAAACACAGAATAACAACGCCTCTAAGACAACGGTTTTTAACCTAAACCGTTGTCGATTAGTGCAATACCGTTGTTGTAGCTGCTTCTATTGTTGTTTAGCGCACAAATGCGCTGAACGTAAACGGTTTTATGACACCGTTGTTATAAGCGTTGTATTTTCACGCCTGCTTTTTTTTTTTTTTAATTCTTTTTAATCGTATTTTGTAATTAAATTTGTTGACTTTTTAATTTTATTTTCCTCTTTCACACAATTTAACGGTGACTTAAGGGGAAAAAGGTATGAACTCCCCCAAAATAGAAGAAGCCACACCCAATGGCGGTATTCGTCATTGCCGCCGAGCAGTCTCCGTCGCCGCCGAACAGTCGCCGTCGCCATCGCGCCATCCCCTTGGCTGCTCAACGTATGTGAGATTAGTACTGTCGTAAATCGTTATTCCCCTAAATTGAAGAAACCCTAACCAAATTGCGCTCCCCGTCGTAGCCCTTGCCGCCCTCTTCCAAGGAGAAACGGTGATGAATCGGGGATGAATCTCTTGTATTTGGTGAAATCAAGGAAGAATCTGTTGAGATTCCGTGCACTGAATTTCTAATTCATACATTTGCTATAATCGGGGATATCGAGGTATCAACTATAATGTTGTTTCTGTTGTTTGAATCGTATAAGTATGTATATATATATATATATATATATTGCTTCAATTAAGACCAGAAATTATTGAAATTGCGGATATTTTAAGTCCCGAAGGATTTCAATAAACGTCGGTAGTAGAATTGTAATATGCACTCTGGTATTTTAATTCCGTCCAAGGCTTATATAAGGTCTTTGTAATGCCTGTATGATACAAATTTTATCATTGTCTTCTGCAATAAATATTCTATGCTTCCATAGTCCATAGATAGAATCAGGATCACATGTCATTCTTAGAAATCTGTTTTTATGAAAACATATCCTAAGCAGCTTCAGTTCTGGAAGTGGTAATTATTTTTCCATTTGTGTTAGAATACAACATGATGGCAGATGAGTGGCTTAATTTATTTTTGCAGGAAATATCTCAATTCAGAAGGGAATCTCTGAATCTTCAATATATACATTGGAGTTGCCATCTGGAATCGTGAGGATGTCAAGGCAAGCCTCCATAAATACACTTTCTTTTTTCAGTTATATGAGGAACACTTTTATAACCTTCATAACTTATGCTTCATATTTTTTTTGGTTGAGGATTTGGCAAATGCATTGCGGTTCAAAGAGGAACCCTCTAATTTGAAATGTATGTTCTTTTTCGTATCCATAGTGTGATATTGTTGCTAATTGAAGTGTTTGGATTCCTTTAAATACCTCAGAATCAATACTTCTATAGTTGGATCGGTACGTTTTAAAACTCACAAAACACAAATTCAGAAGTCTTTCAGAAATAACCATAAATTCTAGTACTGAACTATTAGTGACATAATAATTAATAAATAACCATTATGAGTTGTGCAATATTCAGAAATCCATAAACTAATTATGCTGGAACTCTTTAAGTTAGTTGTCCAATAGATATGGCTGCTTATGCTGCTATGATTTCTCTTTAAGCAAACTATAAGAAACCTAGTTGATTCAAATTCCCATATTTCTGTGGTTTCTTCCAATCGAGATATCATTGACTTTGTAAACATGGATCTATTGAAGGTACCTTACAGCCAATTCACAATACTGAAACTCATCATCTTGAATATGAATTTTGATTCCTTTTTTGTTTCTTTTTTATTTTTTTATTTTTATGTTAAGTATAAATTATTGCTTCTCCTTTCTGTTGGGCTGTTGGCTTTAATCGATTATGGTTAACATGGTTTGTTTGTAAATGTAAGATAATCTTTTGTGTGGTAATCAATAAGTCTTCTATCTGTTGAATAGGTAATGTGTGCATTTCCTTTTTCTGGCTTCATAGGATCAGCATTCCCCTACTGCGCAATACCGTGTTATCTAACATTCACATTTCTGTTTTCTTTTTTTTTTTTTTTTTGTTTCCTACTCATTTGATGTGTTTATTTTCAGGTACTAGCTTCATAGGACCTTTTTTCAATTACTTTATCAAGAATACTTTTAGAATAAGCGAAAATTCAAGTTCTTAGTAGCTACCTTTTTCCACGTGATTTTATATCAATGTCTATTTTGATTAATTAATATTACTAGTTGTCAACCTCTTAACCTAGAGAATGTGGATCACTACGCTCATACACAGTTTCAACTTAGCGGGTGCCTTCTGCTTGAATTCGGATATAAGAAAAAAACAACCATTCTAAAATTCATGAAGGGGCTATTTTCTGTTGTATCACCATCTGATTATGATGCTTGGGATTTTTCTTTTCTTTTGTGCCTTTCGTTACACATATATGAGCCGATTCCTTGCTAAAAACGTTCTTGAAAGAATGCTCAAATGTAACAGTAGGCTTAGTTTGTTGACTTGTTTTTTTCTATTACTAACTTGATTTAAGTATTTTCTATCTCCAAATCAATGCAAGTTGATGCTTATGTGTGATGCCTAATATTTTTCATCCTTGTAACCAGATGACAGAAGAAGCTGTGAAAGAGAAATTGTGGAGAACGTGAGGCACTTCTGTTGGTTCAATGTCCCTTGAGCTTTACGATGAAACAGGGGCTAAAGTTTCAGACCTAGCTCATAACACGAAACCCTTGGTTTTTATTCTCGTCAAGACGGGTTGGTTCCTTAGTTTTCATATTTCAGTAGTTAAGGTCGTTCCATGGGAGATACCTATCCATATTTATGGTACGCATGGCATAAACTTGTCAATGTGTGTCAATTTGTTAAATTTCTTTATGGATTTTGTTCCTTTTGAGCCTTTAAGGTGGAACTTGTCACTTGTTGTAGTGTAGATTAACTTGCAATTTTTTTGACTTTACTGCCCTAAAATATATGTATGTATCTTCTCCTACAAATATTTTTTAATTAAATTGTTTATTTTAGCTCTTGGTCTTGGTGACTTAAAATTTTGACAATCTTCATGTTTGGTGGAGTTAATCCACCGCAAAGTATATGTTTTACAAGTTAGGTTGTTTAGATAATCCAGTATAATGTAACGGCTAGCATCTAGTGATTATGCACAATTTAGAATCAATATTAAATCTGGTAATTTATTTTCATTATAGTGTAGACTGCACGAGAGAGCTGATGACTCATCAGAGTCGAGCTCTCATCAATTAAAAAGTAAAATCATTATACTTAGCTGAAATGTTTTTCTATAATCTCTCACATTTTATTGGTCAACGTATAAATAAGGTGATACGATTGAGATGCCTGAACAATGAGGAAATAATCACAGTTCAATTCGGGCCCGATTATGATAATGTAGTAATATAAACGTAGGGTCAAACTAGTCAAATGAGCGGCCATAAGGTTGTCAGATGTGTGTGTCTTAATAACATAAACCACAAACCTCTATTATAAAGGTTAAACGACAACGGTCAAAAACCGTTGTTTTTACGTCGTCGTAAAAATTAAAATCACAACGGTTAAAAATTCTTGTAATTACTGTTGTTGTAAAGGCCCAAACGACAACAGTTAATAACTGTTGTTAAAAATAATTGTTGTGATACAAACGATAACGGTTAAACTGCGTTGTTGTGAATGTCAATCACAACGGTTAAAACGGTTAAAAACTGTTGTGGTATAGGTCTTCAACAACGGTAATAAATCGTTGTGCTAGGTAGGGGTCTACTACAACGCCAGGTACAATAATGCTCATTTATCACAAAAGACAATGGTTTTCCACCGTTGTCGTTTTGCAGAATTATTGTAGTGATTGAACATATACTTATTAGTTATAAAAAAATATATTATTACGAAATAAAATTAAAATAAAGATTAAATATGACAATTAAAATACATATTTAATTTTTTTTTTTAGCTCAAATATTATTGTAGACAGTCTGTGTTCTTCTTAACCTATGCGAATAACCACATATAATCTCATTAATTACATATGTTAAAATAAACATAAACATAAATATAATAACAGGCCAACTTATTAAAATAATAATTATAAGATAATAAAAAAAATTATTAATTTATAAGAATTTCTTTTTTAAAATAATCTCATATTTGTTATTGTTAAAAACAGTCAATTAATTCATTTTTTATAATTTAATTCTCATTATAAATAATCTAATGCACAATAAAAAGTCAAAACTTCAACTTAACGTTGGTGAAAAATTTATTAATTTCGTATACTATATGTCAAAATAGATTAGAAACAAAAACTTGTTATTATTTAAAAAAAAAATATTGAGAAAGAAACAAACTGATAGAATGATGATAGTACAACAATAATTCTTTAGGGACAAATACATGAATAATACACTTGAAAATGTCCAACTTGCAATTGGAGGGGAAAATGATTTTCTTTATTACATAACTGGCTCCATTTTATTTAATTAGATAAAAACGCATATTTATATGTATATAAGTGTATATATATATATATATATATATATATATAAATAGATTAATTTACCGAGTAAAACTAAGATAGAAAGATACATACAATAAATTAATTAATTAAAGTATTTATAAAATTAGATTTTTTTTATAAAAAATATTTAACTTATTTTAAGTACTATGAAGCTGTGAAAGAATACATGATTCATGGTCCATGTGGAATAGCGCGCCCAAATTCTCCGTGTATGGATGATGATGGTAAATGTGCGAAGCACTTTCCGAAGAGATTTGTTGATTGTACTACTATCGATGACGATGGCTATCCGGTTTATAGGCGGAGAGATGACGGAAGGATCGTTATGAAAAGTGGTGTACCTTTGAATAATTTTTATGTAGTACCTCACAATAGATATCTCCTTCTGAAGTATGCAGCGCACATAAATGTTGAGTGGTGCAACCAGTCTCGATCAATAAAGTATTTGTTCAAGTACATAAATAAGGGTCACGACCGTGTGACAGCTGGATTCTATAAAGCAAGTGCTGACAATGCGGCTGGCAATACAGTGGATGAGATAAATATGTACTACGATTGTCGATACATATCCCCGTGCGAAGCTTCTTGGAGAATTTTTGGTTTTGAAATTCAATATCGGTATCCTCCTGTGGAACGGTTGAGTTTTCATCTTGAAAATCAACAGTCAGTTGTGTTCTCGGAAAGTGAGCCCTTAGAGAATATTGTAGACCGACATAGTGTCAGCAAAAGTATGTTTTTAGGATGGTTTGAAGCAAATAAGAAATACCCCGAGGCGAATGAGTTGACGTATCCTCAGTTTCCTCAGAAATTTGTGTGGAAGCAAAAGGACAGAGAGTGGGTAAAAAGAGAAAAGGGTAAAGCAATAGGCAGACTACATTATGTTCCACCTGGTTGTGGTGACCCTTATTATGCTAGGTGTCTTTTGAACGTAGTTAAAGGTTGCAAATGTTATGCTGATATAAAAAAGGTGGGTGTTGTACAATACGAGACATATAGGGATGCTTGCTTTGCTAGGGGTTTACTAGAAGATGACAAAGAGTATATTGATGGCATTGAAGAGGCAAGCCATTGGGCATCCGCCCAACATCTGAGGGGTTTGTTTGTGACGCTCTTATTTGCAAATTCAATTGAGCGTCCTGAATATGTATGGGAGAAATGCTGGACATATTTATCAGATGATATTCTGTACAAACAACGTATTCAGAGGAAAAATCCAGGTATAATATGATTTAAACTACATATGTATCTATTGATTTTACTATGATAAATTGATTTTCTAAATTTTTGAAACTGAAGAGCTTTAAATTTATGTATTTTTTTTTATAGATTTGACTCTAACTGAACTATGATAAATTGATTTTTTAATTTTTTTATACTGAAGAGCTTTATATTTGTGTTTTATAGATTTGACTCTGACTGAAGAAGAATTAAAAAATCTAACTCTTGCGGAGATTGAGAAACTGTTGCGAAGTCGTGGAAAGAGCCTTTCAGATTATGATCCTATGCCAATTGCAGAATTTTCCAGTGAATCGAACGTTGGAAACTATTTTGTTTCTGATGAATTGATGTATGATCGGTAAGCTCTAGCTATTGAGCACGAAAAGTTGTTAGGTGATATGACTGATGAACAAAAAGCTGTTTATTCCACTATTATGAATTCACTGAACACTGGGGATGGAGCGGCATTCTTTGTATACGGCTATGGCGGAACTGGGAAGACTTTTATTTGGAGGACATTGTCGGCTGCTCTACGATCTAGAGGCGAAATAGTCTTGAATGTTGCATCAAGCGGGATTGCATCGCTTCTATTGCCCGGTGGAAGGACTGCACATTCACGATTTAAAATCCCATTGAATGTCCACGAGGATTCGGGATCCAGTATAACATTAGGGAGTCCTTTAGCTGAGATGATTGGTGAATCAAAACTGATTATTTGGGATGAAGCACCAATGATGCACAAGAACTGTTTTGAAACTTTAGACAGATTACTTCAGGACATAACAAAGAGGGAGATTCCGTTCGGCGGCAAAAGTGTTGTGTTGGGTGGAGATTTCAGACAAATTCTACCAGTAGTACCAAAGGGGACACATCAAGATATAGTCCATGCGACCATCAATTCATCTTATTTGTGGCCACATTTCAAAGTTTTGCGGCTAACAAAAAATATGAGATTGCAAAATCTTCCTAATGATGCGGAAGGACATGACTTACGTACATTTTCAGCATGGATAGCAGGTATAGGAGATGGTGTTATTGGTGGTCCGAATGATGGGGAAGTTGAAATTGACATCCCGGAAGATTTAAGGTTACAAAGTGTTGATAATCCTATTGCTGCAATTGTTGAAAGTACGTATCCAGATTTTGGTAGAGTAGGTGACGATACTGCATATCTACACGGTAGAGCTATATTGGCACCAACGTTGAGTATTGTGGAGTCTATTAATGAATATATGACTACAAAGAATATATCACAAGGTAGGACATATTTAAGTTCGGATACGCCGTGTAGATCTGATGCAAATGTAGATCTTCTCAATGATCTCCACACACCTGAATTTCTTAATTCAATTAAGTGTTCGGGTCTCCCTAATCACGAGTTAAAGCTCAAAATAGGTACACCAGTCATGTTGCTGCGAAACATAGATCATTCTCTTGGTTTATGCAATGGTACCAGATTGGTGCTTACAAAACTTGGTGATCATGTAGTTGAGGCAAAAGTTATATCAGGTGAAAATGCTGGTGTAAAAGTTCTCATCCCTCGGCTGTCTGTGACTCCTTCTGATAAACGAATGCCTTTTCGATTCCAAAGGAGACAATTCCCTTTTATTATTTCCTATGCAATGACGATAAACAAAAGCCAAGGCCAATCACTTAGCCATGTTGGGTTATTCTTGTAGAAACCTGTTTTCTGTCATGGACAATTGTATGTTGCTGTCTCTCGCGTCACAAATCGAAAGAGTTTAAAGATATTAATATGTGACGATGAAGATCCGGAAAGAAAGACTACAACAAATGTTGTCTATAAGGAAGTGTTTCAGAATTTGTAATATTTATATTTATGTTATGTTTCAATTTCATGTTTTAGTTTTGATATAGGGTGTATTTATATTATGTTCTTACTCTTCGTGACATTGAACTACATATTTCATTATTGAAGTTAACATTTTTTATATGTCATCAGACTATATACTTTAATTCATACGCATTTAACAGTAATCGACCATATTTCGGATAGCATTAATAATAATGTAAATTTTAAAAGATCTTCCCGTGCATCGCACGGGTACGTACTAGTTAATTACATATGTTAAAATAAACATAAACATAAATATAATAACAGGCCAACTTATTAAAATAATAATTATAAGATAATAAAAAAAATTATTAATTTATAAGAATTTCTTTTTTTTAAATAATCTCATATTTGTTATTGTTAAAAACAGTCAATTAATTCATTTTTTATAATTTAATTCTCATTATAAATAATCTAATGCACAATAAAAAGTCAAAACTTCAACTTAACGTTGGTGAAAAATTTATTAATTTCGTATACTATATGTCAAAATAGATTAGAAACAAAAACTTGTTATTATTTAAAAAAAAAATGTTGAGAAAGAAACAAACTGATAGAATGATAATAGTACAACAATAATTCTTTAGGGACAAATACATGAATAATACACTTGAAAATGTCCAACTTGCAATTGGAGGGGAAAATGATTTTCTTTATTACATAACTGGCTCCATTTTATTTAATTAGATAAAAACGCATATTTATATGTATATAAGTATATATATATATATATATATATAGATAAATAGATTAATTTACCGAGTAAAACTAAGATAGAAAGATACATACAATAAATTAATTAATTAAAGTATTTATAAAATTAGATTTTTTTTATAAAAAATATTTAACTTATTCTTACAACCTAAATTTGATACCAATAAATATGCACAATACGTACTGAGATCTAACAAAATAACCAATCAATATACAATTGTCTTTTATTTTATTAAATATCACACTTTTATATATATGGTATGTATGCTAAATTAAAGATCATAAAAAGATAATTAATTTTATATATAATATGTAAAAAAAATGGTTATGATACAAAATACTATTTGATTTAAAATTTGGGAAAAATACTTCTTTAGAAAGAAGGGAAAAAAAAAAGTTCGCATTTGTACAAATAACTATAAATAACACAAAATATAATGGTTGGGAATCAATTTACAATCTTAACGTCCTTATAACTTTTATATATGTGTAGTTTTTGTAATATATTTACATAAACTTTCAAGTTCTTACTATAAATATTTACTTGGTCCTTTCTAAAATTAGATTCTCATTTGCAACTTTTAATATTTTGTTTGATGATATCAGATATATCTAAAATATTTCTAAATAAATTCTAACATTATAAATTCAAAATTTATTCATAATTCGAATAACAATTTAAAGTGTGTGAATTCTAAAAAATACTTAAATATATGTATATTTTATTTGGTATTGTAATTTACTCAAATAAATCAAATAAATTTTATATTTATAATGCAAATATTATATCTATCTAAATATAAAATTGATTAATGGAAAAACTATTGCTTAGATCGCAAAAAGTAAAAAAGAAAAAAAAAAATTCGTTGAATTTAGTTAGTGCGACAAAGTATTTTATAGATTAAAAAGTGTAAAAAAAAATATAGTTGAGGTTAGTCGTGTAAAAAATACCAACTAAAAAAAGATTGAAAGATGTACAAATATCATAATTTAAGTTGCAAAGTGTAACTTACTTAACAAAATAATTTTAACAAAATACATATAATGAAAATATGAACTAGTAATAAAAGAATAACCTGGATAATAATTATGATATACTAATATGCATTTGCTCTAAGTTCCCATACTTCCGTGACTAATCAAACAAACATTATTATTATAAAAATTATAGTCCTTCCATTCATTTTTATTTGATCTTTTAGCTTCTTGATGATTTTTTGAATTAATTGATCTTTTAGCTACTTTTTTCAATTTCTCTCAATTTTTTCCTCTGTCAATCCTAAAATATTTCTTACTTTTCAACCATGAGATAGATGTAAGGGAGACAGGAGATCACTGGGGATATATTTGGAAACAAATCGAATTCTTAATTCTTCCACTTTTTTCTAAAAAATCAATTAATAAGAAATTGAGGGAGTATATTAGAAGATGTAAGTAATTATTTAATAAATTATTTGTAAAATATTATTTTTTTACATTTAACTTAATAAAATAAGAGTTTCATTATTTAAACAATGATTTTATCCCAGGCGTAACTTAAATAAAGAAGAAATATTATAAATTCATGTCAATTAAAATAAATAAATTTCTTGTAGTTTAAAAGAACTCAACTAACCATAATCTAACCAAAATAATTAACCAATAAATAATTTATTTTTAAATATAATATATGTGATATGGATGTCGAATTGAAGATCGTGAAAAGATGAATAATTTGATATATTGTGTATAAGAAACGGATTAAAAATAAAAAGAAGTTATTTGCATTTTACAAAATAAAAAAAAATATTACTTACCAAAATTGACAAAACCTTACTAAATTAATGTTAAACTTTTAGGCGGGAAAAATAAAATGACATAAAAGTCCTACATTCTACTTTTATATATACTAGTATTACTCCCGTGCGATGCATGGAAAGTTATTTAAATAATAATAATTTAATTAAACTAAATATTATATAATTTAATATTAAAAAATGGTGCTGATGTATTCTAAATCAAATAAATATTTGAATAGTTTTGATTAAATATATAAAATATCTAAGTAATGTAACTATAAGTTTCTCCCATGTGATGGATTTAATATAACGTATGTTTTATAAATATATTAACTATCATATATAAATATGTGAAAGTCGTAATCCTGTGATAAGCTAAACAAAAAATACTATTACAAAAAATTAATATTTCCAAATATAATAATTTAATACGTTAATTATTAAATTATATATTAAATTTTATTTTTAATTTAATAATGTACATATTTAATTATTTAAATAATGAATTTTATCACGACACAATAAATGAAGAAAGCTTTTCAATAAAATAAATTGATTAGTTTTGCTTTTGATAAAATAATCATGACAATTATATTTTTATTAGAGAACTATTTAACTAATTTTAGTTGTATTCTTACACCCAGGCTATAGTACAACTCACTCTAAACACTCAAATCTTATTCAAATAATCAACAAAGAAACAATATTTCAAATTCAATATCTAACTGTAATATATGTGCAATAGATGTCAAATTAAATATTCTTCAAAAGAGCTATAATTTGATATATTATACATAAAAAAAATAGATTAGAAATAAACAAATTATTTGCGGTTTAAAAGATTAAAATAAAGTTTGATTTTTACTAAATGTGACAGTAACATACTAACTCGTTTTTTATATGCAGTCTTAATTTTGAATAAGAGAATTAGATAACACGGCATAACGATAAAAAGAAATAGCCCTACATCAAATTCTCCTTCTCCATACAAATCCCTTAATTTATCCAAGCTGAATTTCAGTTGAAGGCTAGAATTTTGGAAAAGTATCTCAATTAGGGGCCAGAATATTGGAGGTTCTCAATTCATGGCCTGAGTTTTGAGTTTTTCTCAATTAGATGGCTAGATTTTAAATTTTATTCTTAATTAGATGGCCTGAATATAAAATATTGTTCGATGTAAGATTCAGTATAAAGTATATTGAAACTTTCAGTACGTAGTATATTGAAATTTTCAATATATACTACTGAACCTTCCATGTATCAGATAACATGTCTTATTTATCAAGACGTAAGCCCTAACTTGAGAATAAAATTCAAGATCTAGACCTCTAGATTCAGGCCCCAAATTGAAAACTCCTAAAATTCAGGCCGCGAATTGAGACATTTTATAAAAATAGGCCTTCTAGTGGACTTTCCCAATTTATCCTCACATTTTATTTATATTATATTTCTTTCTATTTATATATGATACTGTATATGATAATTTAGAAAATTAGATGTTTTTAGAAATAGTAATACGTATAGTATTAGAAAAATTAAGGGAAAAAAAAAAACTCAAAAAACATCTATTTAAAACCAATCTACAAATATTAAGAAAAATATAATGTAAATGAAATAAACTAATTGTATTTTATAAATAAATCAATTTATATTTTTATTTACATAAAACTTGTTTAACTAATTTAATTTTTCAAGCCAATGCACAATATTTAATACATATAATTAGCAAAAAAATAATATTACTTTTCAACAGTTTATTATATATATGATATGGATGTCAAATTAAAGCTCGTGAAAAGACCATTAAAATGATATATCTTGCATATAAAACGGATTAGAAATAAAAAAAAAGTTATTAGTATTTAAAAAAAATTAAAACAGAATTTAAAACTTACCAAAGTTATAATGTAAAAATTAGGCGGGAAAGTTGAAATTACAAAATTAACCTTGATTTTACTTTTATATATATATAGACTAGTATCATTCCCGTGCGACGCACGGAAGTCTCCTAACAAAGTAGTATTTTAATTAAAAACTATTATATAATTTTATTAATTAAATATGTGGACATTGTACACTTGATTAAATAGATATTTCAAAATTTAAGTTATATAGAGTAAAATTATAAATAGCGTAAATATTCATTTCTTCCATGCAATTTTTGACTTGAATATATACTTATTATTTACAAACAAATTATTGTTACGGAATAGAATTAAAATAAACATTAAATATAACAAAGAACAATCCATATTTTAAAATTCGAACATACATTTAATCAGTCCTTATCATTCTTAACATATGCAAATAACCACATTATAGCTCAATTAATTACATATGTGAAAACAAACACAAAGATAATAACATACAACATGTAAAAAAATAAGATAAGATAATAAATAAAATTAACTGAATAATTTATAAGAAAAATATATTTTTCTATTTAAATAATTCCAATTTTTTTACTGTTAGAAATAGTCAATTGGTTCATTTTTTCAAAATTTAATTCAAAATATGGATAGCCTAATCCACAATAAAAAAATTAAAATTGAATTCAACTAAAGGAAAGTGAAAATATGATTAATTTGATATATTATATGTAAAAATAAGTTAGAAACAAAAGCTTGTTAAAAAAAATTGAAAAGTGTTGTTTATAAAGAAACAAACTAATAGAAAATTGATACTACAACAATTTATCTCTAGGAACACATAAATGAATAAAATTAAGTCCTTGAGAATGTCCAATTTACAATTGGAAGGAATTTTATTTTTTTTTCCTTTTACATTTTTTGTTCCATTTTATTTTACTATGCATACGCACACATATACTTTTTTGTATATTATTAGATATTGATTAATTTATAGAAAAGAATAAAGATAAAGGTAAATGTAATAAATTAGTTGATTAAATTTTTCAAAAAAATTGAAATTGTTAATTAATTATTTAGGAAAATTATTTAAAAAACTCTTATTTGCAGTCTAAACATGTTACCAATAAATATCTAGAAAAAATGATCTAACCAAATAATCAACCAATAAATAACTACATTTTGTTTAATATAGTATCAATTTTTTATATATGTGATATGGATGTCATATTAAAGATTACAAAAAGATGATTAATTTGATATATTATACGTAAAAATGGTTAAAATACAAAAAGAAAATTGTATATAAAATTTTAGGAAAATGTTTTTCTAGAAAAGAAAGGGGAAGAAAGAACAAACATATCAAAACTTGTCACTTATACAAATAACCATAAGTAGCATAGAACACTTTGGTGGAAAAATGCAATTTGCAATTTTAACCGTCTGATATATTTATATATATCTAGGTTTTTGAATATATGTAAATAATTTTTTAAATCAAACTATAAACATTTAATTATTTATTTTTAAAATTAGATTCTCATTTACAACTTTTAACATTTTGCTTGGTGATTTCAGATATACTCAAATACTTCTTATTTTTAACCAATTCCTAGCATTAACAAAATAAAATCCAAAAGTTACTCAATAATTCGAATGCCAATTTAAAGTATGTGAGTTCTTCAAAGTAGTTCAATTTTTTCATATTTATTTGGTATTTTGATTATTCAAAAAAATTCTATATTTTAATTGTAATATTACATTCTTTTAAAGAAAAAAATTGATTAATGCGAATAAAATTGCTTAGGTTGCAAAGAATAAAAAATGACATAGTTGAAGAAAATTAGCGTGCGAGAATATATATTTAGGTTGCAAGGTGTAAATAAAATATAGTTGAGGTTGGTTCACGTAAAAAAAAGATTGAAAAATGTAGCAAATGTCATAATTTATGTTTCAAGGGTAAACTTACTTAATAATTTTTTTTAATAAAATATGCATTACATAAAAATATGAATAAGTATAAAATAATAATCTCAATAGTAATTATAATATTTTAAATATACTGATGTTCAAAGTTCCCGTACTTCCATGACGAATCTAACAAAACATTGATATACATATATATATATATATATATATATATATATAAGCACATGTAATAATTTAACAAATTATTTATAAAATCAAATACAAACGTTTTGCATTTAATATAATAAAGTAGTATTTTCATCATTTAATCAATAATTTTCTCCCAGGTATAACTTAAATAAACAAAATATTTGAAAATTCATGTCAACTTAAATTGATTGATTTGTTGTACTTTACCGGAAAAAAACTCAACAACTATGTTTTTATAAGAAAATTATTTTATTAATGTTAATTCCCTCCTTTTTTTAAACCAATGTTTAATTTCAATCTAGACTCAGTACTATAGCTCAATTTGAAACAAAAAAACCCAAATGAATAGTCAATAAATACTTTATTGTTTCAAATCAAATATCTCATTATAATATATGTAATATGGATGTCATATTGAAGATCGTGAAAAGATGAATAATTTGATATATCATACATAAAAAATAGATTAGATATAGAATAGTTATTTACATTTAAAAAAATTAAAAGAAAATTATGAACCTACCAAAATTGACATAAACTTACTCAATTGATATATGAAATTTAGGCGGGAAAGGTAAGCTGACATGAAAGCCTTTCACCTGGTTTATATATATATAAAGATATATATATATATATATATATATATATATATATATATATATGAGAATTAATGTGCATCACATTTGAAGACTCTTAATATCTCATAATGTGTTAATAATGTAACATATATAAAACAACCGTTATATAAGTCCATAGTGCCTTTATTAAAGAAAATAAAATATAGCAAGGAATAACAGAAGAGGAAAACTCCCAAACTCTCTAGGAAAAACGAACATGCGGCCAATTAAACAAAAAATGGATTCTCAACACATATAAGTAGGTGTCAATAAAGGTGGTCACCCCAGTGTAGCATATTAGATCTCTTGACATTACTAATTTTAATGCAAATTTTGAACTCATAAACTATTGTCTTGACGTCATGAATGCAGAATGTGAAGATTTCTTAGAGAAGTCGTTGGTGCTAGTCGTTGAGATAGGAGGCAACGATTATAATTATCCACTTCTTGGCGGGAAGAGTGTGGAATTTGTTCAGTTCTTTGTTCCTAAAGTTGTCAAAGAAATCGGTACAACAATCAAAGTAAGTACCATTTACTACTGAATTCATTACGATTAGTGATTACCTAATGCATGCTCATTAGAATTTCTTTTGGTAGTACTTGGGCTAAATTTGAATAATGAAGCTAAAAAATACTTGATCCATGATTTGGCTATGTTATATAGCACAATAATACAACACTCAGTGAAAAAAATTAACAAATCTATTAAACTTTTTTTTTTTTAATTTAAAAAGTGAATAAGTTACTAAAGTATTAACTTTTTATTTTGTCGAAATCAATACTAGTTTTAAGTGTAGAAAAGAATTGGTAGTTGTAAAAAATATGTAATTAACAATGAAGTTTAAATTAACTGTATTCGTAGAGTCAAATACATAATAAAAATCATAATAAAATATTATGTAAATAGTTAATCTAATTTTTTCTATTTTCATCGTAAATATGATTCAATAGTTAAATATAAAGTAGTACATGTGCATAATAGGACTATCATTATGATAAGAACATAAGTTTGATAATTGTGAAAATATTGATGGGATAAATATGGTTCTAAAATTAATGCTTATCGAAGAAGGGTAGTTCTAAAATTAATGTATATATATTTAATAAGTCGTTGACATGAATAGAAACATAAAAAATAAGTTGCTAAAATGAAGATGATGATGATGATTGCACACTTCCATAATAATGTAAACTAATATTGCAATAAACATAATCTTACATAAACTCAGCGAAACAAAATCTCATCTTTTATATTTATGTTATCCTGCACAAAAATCATCTAGAGATAAATGAAGAATTTATGAAATGAGCACATTTTAAAATAAAAAAATCCAATGGATGAATACTTACATTATGGAGTTTATGAAAGAATAAACTTTGATTATTTAGAGTACTTAGGAGTAAAATTACGGGAAATGAGATAAGGTAATGTACTAAGTATTTATTTCAAAACAAATTTATATTAATTAGGCTAGTCAAATATTCCAAAACAAAATCAGCTAAAATGGGAGAGCCATAGTTAAGGATTTGAAATAATGAGTATTATAATAATTTAAATTTGATTTTTTTCTTTTCTAAACGATCTATAAAATTAGATTTATTGAGAGAATGTCACATTTCCAAGTGGTCTCTCTTTTAGTATGTAAGGAATAAGGGATATATAGGGCATATTGCAAAATTTAGTTTTTAATTAACTTATGAACGATCATCTTTTTAAATTCTTGAATTTTAATCTACCTTGTAATTGCTCGAATTTGGTTAGTTTTATAATCAAAATTAGAAATTCTCGTTGGATAATTGCACATGCACCGTATATGAACCCGTCAATTTTTTTTGTTTTGTTTGACATTACAAATGATGTTGACTTACTACCTAGATAAACAACATAACACAAAAAGATATACCAAACTATCACGGGACCTCAAATTCATTGTAAAATTTATAAATCTTCGATTTAGCGTGGTTATGTATCTACGGTGCACGTGCAATTATTTATGAAAAGTTTGATTTCCAAGTGAAAAAAACAATTAGAAGAAGAACAAATTAGAGAAATTAAAAAAGATAAATAACTTGATTTTAGGATTGTATATAAGTTAATTACATGACAAAGTATTGCAATTTTCCCAACATAAACATATAATTCAAACTTTTATATGATATTTAGTTATGTGGGGGTTTCTAACGTTCTATGTTAGAATCAAGTGACATCTAAAAGGTTTAATTAATGGATGCAGGAACTCATCAAACTTGGAGCAAAAACATTAATGGTTCCAGGAAATTTTCCAATTGGATGCTCAGCAATTTACCTTACACGTTTACAGAGCTCAAACAAGAAAGACTATGACCCCAAAATAGGTTGCCTCAATTGGCCAAACAGGTTTTCGCAACATCACAACAAGCTTCTTCAGTTAGAACTAAACCGCATTCGAAGACAGAACCCTAACGTCAACATAATCTACGCAGACTATTACAATGCTGCAATGCAATTTTATCGTTCCCCACAAAAATTTGGTAAAACTTACACCACATGATATATTTGATGTTGACAAATGAATTTAAAATCCGTTTTGGACAGTATGACTAAGTGATACTGTCATTGCAGGATTTGCGGAAGGAGCCCTCAGAGCGTGTTGTGGAGGAGGAGGGCCATACAATGTTAACTTGACATTAGGCTGTGGGTATGAAGGATCCGAGACGTGCCCAGATCCTTCTTTGTACGTAAGTTGGGATGGTTTGCATTTTACAGAAGCAGCTTATAGATGCGTAGCCACAACTTTACTCAAAGGATCATTCACTACCCCCAAGTTTAAATCTTGAAATGGATCTTGTTTTAGCAGAGCCGCTGGTTTATCATTAGTATGTTATGCTACATATTATAAGAATGGTTCACCTTGTTTATTAATTTTTCATAGAAGCTTCTATGTTCTTAAGATGTATCTTATATTATGATAGGACAATAACAAGTAGAATGTTCGAAGTTTGAACATGATATTGGTATGTGAGTGTGTGTAAGCAACATACAATAATGATGCGCGAGTAGACCTGAAAAAATTGCCCAGTCCGAATTGCCAAACATTTGAGTTGGGGTGTATGAATTAGTCCAGGCACAAAGCGTAATTTGACATATTTAGGACAATCAAATAGGCTAATGGACCATAAGCTAGGCTGACTACAATTCATTTAAAATGCATGTCTGGGTTATTGTTACAACATATGTGTTCTAAGGTGTTGCAATATCTAGAACACACTCAGCTGGTTCTTCCTTAAAATATTTTTTCACCTTACTAGAATCTAATCTATATTATGTGTTTTTATATTTTATTTGTTAATATTTAACAAATAACTAACTACAACTCCTAGAAGATTTTTGTTCTCTCTCTCTCAAAATCAAATTACCATAATTGCCGCTATAATATAAAAACTTTTGTGATATATTTTTTAAGACCATAATTGGGGTCACTAATAATATATTATTTCTGACTACTTCTTGCCACATAACTCTCCAAATAAGTGAAACCATTTTTTATTACTTTTAACGATTACTAGTTGTAAAATATGAGACGCATTTGAGATCACTTGTTTTGTCTCAAATATGACCAAAAATTACTTTTTCAAGCTACGATTTTAGTCCCACTGTTATCAACTTTTTCAATTTAGTCCCCTAATCGCGAAAATTATCCAATTTAAGACCATTTTAGGCCAGATTTTACTTAATTCGCAGAAAATAATCACGTGTCAGAGTCACATGACCGTTTAATCTGGGACAAACCGGCAAGATTTTTTACATGGCACAAAGTTGTGTTGATGTGGAGTATTAATAAGATATGTCATCAAAATAAAAGGGGGAAACCTTCATACTTTTCCATATAAAATTATTAATAAGGTTAAAAAAATCAAAACAAAGTATATGGTTGTTAAGTAAAACAAACAGTTGTTTGCATTCTTACTATAAAACATCTAACCCTAACGCAAATATTTACCCAAACCTAACCTCTCACAAAACTCAATCCTTCAACCCCTCATTTGAAGTAATTGATCGGGACAGAGATAGGAGTTTGATACGCGATGGTTTTCGTGCGCAAAAAAGGGGCTATAGACTAGGTCTTTCCCGGTTATAGTGAGTATAGGGTTTGTAATTTTTTTTTTTTTTTATGCTTGCTTTTCTCGTAGGATGAAGAGTTATTGAGTTGCTTAGAGCTTTTTTTTTTTTTTTTTTTTTTTTTTTTTTTTAATAACTTTATTTGCACGATTTTGTATATGATTGGTTGGGAATCTTTATAATTGTCATTGACTGCTGCGTTTATGGGCTTTTGGGGTTTCGATTGTGGGGGTTGTGGGGTCTATTGATTAGGGAGTATTAAAAAAATAAAATCTACATTGTTTATATTTTACAAATAATTGAAAATATTCTGGTGCCCCCTCCCCCCACCTCGCCCACCCCCAATTATTTAGCTTTGTTTAGCTTTGGGCAACTGGTCCCATATTTGTTCCTACATTGTTTAGCTTTGGGCAACTGGTCCCATTTTATGTTATTTATTTGTGTTTCTTGATAGAACTATGATGAGGTGGTTGTTTTGTATTATTTCCAAGGTTGCAGAAGACGGAAAGAGGAGGCAGAGCGGTTTTCGACCGCCTAGGCGCTGCCTATGAATTAATTATTTTTTATTTTGTTTTTTTATTTTACATTTTTTATTAATTATTTAATTCAAAAATTATATAAAAAATATATATACAGAAGATAATCATGATATAGCACTACAATCAATTTGTTTAATATTTTAAAAAAGCTTCTATTTTTTTTGCTATGGAGGATTTGTATTAAAAAAGAAAATTCAAATATATAAACTTTATTATAAGAAGCCAACATAAAATTAAAATAAAAAGAGGTCAACATAAGTCAATTACTAAGTTCAAAACAATTAAATAAGACAATAATGTCGACAAAGACATAACAATAAGTCAATAACATAATAAACTAAATGAAAACGGCGTCATTTCGAGCCTTTTTTAAAATAAAAAATAAAAAAAGATTGAAAAACGCCCAAACCGCCTTGACCGCCCAGGCCGCCTAGGCGGCGTCCAGGCCAAAAAATGCCCAGAGGAACCGCCCAAGCCTTAATCGGGGCGGCTAGGGCCGCCTAGACCGCCTTTTGCATCCATGATTTTTTTCAGATCCTAAAAGAAAGTATTTGACTATTGTTCTGCATTTTGCGGGAGTTTTTCAAAATATGCCCAACACAGATTATATAGGTGGTGATAGTTTTGTATATGACATGGTGAAAGTACATGAGATTAAACTATCTAACTTAGATGATTATAGTAATAAGGCTAGGGTTAAGAGAACTAGAAGGTATCACTTGTTGCTTAGGGATGGTGGTTCTAAGTTAATCATAGATGATGAGGATCTTAGGGAATGGGCAATTGACTTTCTTAAAGAGGGGGAGATGTTTGTTTATGTTGAAACCATAGGAGATATCTCTCAGGAAACTCATAACCAGATCGGCTCTGACAATGAATCTAGCTATGAGTCCTTTGAGGATCCAACTTTGTTGTAGGTAATGAAATAGATGAGGATGATGACCGAATCTTTGACACCAATATTGATGTGGTTGAGGGGGGTGAGGCCTAGTAACATAACTAGTAGTTCAATGTTTGTAAAGGTGATAGTGGGGGAGGCTAGTAATCCTGAGACTGTTGTTGAGCCTAGTAATCCAACTGGTGGGGATGGGGTGAGGGAGACAGTGGAAGAATAAGTTCAAGATTATAGTGAGGATGAGGGCGGTGAGCTGGCTCTGATGTAGTTGATGCTAATGATGACTTTGATGAGGCTAAATTGTCTGATGAAAAAGATGAACCACTATACCCTGTCGTTAACCCTAGGACCATGTACAATCCTGATTTTAAACTAGAACATATCTTCTCCGAGTTCAAATTGGTTGCCCGGGCACATGCCATTAACATAGGACGAATATTAAATTCACAAAAAATGATGAGACGAGAATCTATGCTAGGTGTTCTAGTGGTAGGTATGAATAGCTTATACGGATTTGGAAAAAGGTTAATGAAAAGACCTGATAGATTAGATCCTTCTATGGGAAACATTCATGTGCACCTTCTTCTAATATCAGAAAAATGACCTCAACCTGGCTTCGTGAGAGGTTTCTTCAAAGGTTTCAGTCTGACAAGGGTAGGTCTATCATAGGCTTCAGGGAGGATGTTTCCTCTGACACATAGGTTACCATCTCTAGACAGCAGACATACCGGGCTAAGGTCAAAGCCTTGGAGAAAATTGAAGGTGATCCAGACCTCCAATACTCCAAAATTTGGTCTTACACTGAAGAACCTGGGAAAACAAACCCTAGTTCTACTATTATTCTAGAAACATCAACTGATAGTAGTAGATCGAGCTTGATAGATTCTATGCTTGTTTTGATGCTTTGAAAAGGGGGTTTAGAGATAGGTGTAGACCTCTGTTGGGAATTGATGGTTTTTGGTTGAAAAAATCCATGGGGGTATACTTCTAACTGTCGTGGGAGTAGATGGGAACAATACTTTGTTTCCAGTGGCATATGCCCATAATTGAGAAAAAGAATGAGCCTATTTGGGAATGTATCTTGACAATACTGAAACAGGGTTTAGGAATTAACACAAGTAAGTTCACCTTCGAGCACGGCTGATCCACGAGTTCCATGAATCTACATTTGGAAGGCATTCGGGAATCCTTCGTACTTATAAACGACTGCATCAGATTTTTATATGGACGGGGTTGAAAAGGGAGGTCATTGCTCACATTCGGGCTTGCGATAACTGCCAGAGGAATAAGTCGGACAGTCAAAGTCCGGGGGGGTTGCTCTCACTGCTTCCGATTCCACAACAGGTATGGAGCGATATTTCGATGGATTTTCTAACAGGATTGCCTCCGATCATGAGGAAAGGATACTATTTTGGTGGTTGTGGATACGATGTCGAAGTATGCACATTTTATTGCCTTGGGTCACCCGTATACGACCAAGGGGGTGGCAGATATGTTTGCATATTGTACGGTTGCATGGGATTCCGACGTCTATTGTCACTGATCGTAATAAAATCTTTTTGAGTTCTTTTTGGCGAGAGTTGTTTAAGTTGCAGGGTACTCAGCTGAAGATGAGTTAAGCTTATCACCCTCAGACGGATAGGCAAACTGAGGTAGTCAATCGCTGCCTTGAGCAGTATCTAGGTAGTTTTTCTTATCAAAAGCCCAAGGAATAGGAGCGACATCTAGGTTGGGCGGAACACTAGTATAATACTACATACCGGCGTTCGATTGACATGACGCCTTTCGAATTGGTGTATGGTCGGCCCGCAATCCATATACCGTTTCATGAGCCCGGCTCCACTGCCGTTATGAGGTTGATGTCCAATAACGAAAACGGGACGAGCTACTTCTGCAGTTGCATTATAATTTGGTTGATGCTCAAAACCGGATGCGCCAGTATGCAGATGTCAAGAGGCGACCAAAAGAATTCGAGGTTGAGGATTGGGTTTTTCGTTAAATTGCAACCCTATCACCAGCATTTCGTCTTTAGGAGGCTTAACCAAAAGCTTGCTAGTCGCTTTTATGGGCCCTTTCAGGTGGAGGCTCGTTTGGGTTCGGTTGCTTATAAGTTGTCGCTCCCAGAGGGCGCCAAAATTCATCCATTTTTTCACGTTTCATTGTTGCGTCGGCGCATGGGGCCAGCTGATGACATGCGCGCTACTTTGCCTCCTTATGTGGAGGATGGCATGCTAGTTTGTGTTCCGCTACTTTGTCTCCTTATGCGGAGGATGCCATGCTAGTTTGTGTTCCGGACAAGGTTCTTGATTATCGTTGGGTTCATCGTCGAGGAGCTGCTATAAGGGAAGCACTTGTTCGATGGGATCATTTGGATGAGGAAGATGCGACATGGGAGGAGGTGGATGGCCTTGCGCTTTTCCCTGACCTTAACATCGAGGACAAGGTTCGTTTCGGGGAAGGGGGTGATGATGAAAATCCAATTGTGGTGTACGTGAGGCATGGCAAGAAGGACAAAAAGGATGAGAAGTGATTCTTATAGTTCTTTAGACAATTATTATATTTTTCTATCTTTATTCTTGTTTGGCCATTAGCCCATTATTTTGTTAGTTGCTTGTTATTTTGTTGGCTCACGAGATGTAGGTCTAGGTATTTATATTGTTTTCTTTGGAACTTGGGATTATTATGAATGAATTATCTCTTTGAAACATAATTGCTATAGCATAATTGCTAAATCGTTATGGTCATTCGGGAATTCTGTCTTGAATCTCTAGCACAAAACCGTCAAGTTTTCATCAATATGCGAGAAATATTGGGTTGTTATTTCAGCTGGTAGATGATATTCTGGATATTATGAAGTCGTTGGAGGAGCTGGGGAAAACCGCCGGGAATGATTTGGCCAGCCGTAAGGCAACGTATCAGAGGCTAATGGGGCTGGAGAATGCAAAGGCATTTGCGGGTGAACTGGCAGCGAAGGCAATGGAGGAGCTCAGCCAGTTTGATAGTTCGAGGGCGACGCCGCTGTATCATCTGGCGGGTTACATTGCTTCCCGCCAGAATTGATACGAGAAATATATTGGCGTTGACTAAAAAATAAATACCATGAATATTTGTACTTAATAAATCTCTAATTTTATTCCATCATATTGATGGTGTAGAACAATAAATACAATAATATCTAAACTAAAGTTATATCAGGGGTACTTATTAAATCTCTCTAATTTATTCATCATATTGGTGCTATATTTCCGAACATGACTGACCAACTCATATTAGACATTTACATTAGTCTAAGTCAAATAACCCCTAAAAGAATACACCTCAGTCAATCTGATTGGAATATCATACCTATAATTAATGCACTTGCTTACTTTAGTACTTGATACTCCAACAATCTTTGATTTTTCTTAAAGCTCATAAACTTGGGCTGCTCCAAATATAGAAGGACAAACAGTTGTCAACTGAGGAGTGGTATAGGATCCTTGAAGCAAACCTTGAGCTATCAATTTACAGGCTGCTTCTGTCATATGTAAGCCATCCCAATTAGCATATATTGAAGGGTCGTCGCAAGAGGTTGCAGGCGGAATGTCACACATCGTTGTTTTGTTGTAATTATATGGCCCACCTGCTCCGCAACAAGCGCTGAGAATTTCTCCCTTAATAAATCCTGCATTAATTAAAAATCTTATACAGATACTTTAAAATAATCCTAACATATTTTGGATGGAATTGAAACGAGAGGAAGCCACCGTATTCATGTGGTGAGAGATAGAAACGCATCACGGCATTGTAGTAATCTGCGTAGATTATGGAGACATGAGGATAAAGCCCTTGTAAACGGTTCAATTCCTTGAGCAGTAACTCATTATGGTACAAGACAAGCTCATTCAACCAATTCAAGCATCCTGTTTTCGGGTCGTAATCGGTGGCAGTACTGTTTTTCTTGAATTGTGTTAGGTAAATTGGAAGGCAGCCAATTGGTAAGATTCCAGGGACTACTAATGTCATGGCACCAAGGTCAATCACTTCCTGCTAGTACATGAACTTACTGTTAAGGAATTAAACACCCTGGTTAATTGAGGTTTAGGTTGAGTACTAGTGTTTACTCACTTGGATTGTGGATCCTATGTAGCCAATTACAGGTGGAACGAATGACTGAATCACTTCAAGGCTTGAGCCTTGCATAATCGGATGATTGTAATCGTTTCCTCCTATCTCTCCCATCAAAACCAATGATTTCTGAAGAAATCTTCTGCCATCTGTTATTAGATTAAAAGCATTATTGTCTATGTCTGGGTGGGGCTTCTTGCATCCCCAAAACTCTAAACACGTTCCATTATTTTTAGAACAAAATTATCCTTATATCAAGTTTGGAGTGTTTTTAGAAAGTTGGGTATGAGCCTATGAGGACATAGGAGTGTTAATAGTCCAATCTCTAATTTATAAATAATAGGCCAAACACATGTTTAGGTCCCTCAGTTACTTGTGAATATTTGTAAAGATCCCTTAATTATTGTAATAGTGGTAGAGGTCCCTCAGTTATTGAATATGAATGTGTATAGGTCCCTCGGTTATTATAATAGTGGTAGAAGTCCCTCGATTATTAACTAAGAATTTATATAGGTCCTTATGCGTTGGAATGTGACGTAAGTTTGTACGCCCGCCCTACTTTCTAACTTACCGATCAACGTATTCTTTTTAGTTATGTGACATTAATATTCCCAAATTCATTCACAAATATCGGCGTGTGTGTACAACACTAATAAAATAAATGGAAGGACTTATACAAATTTATATTCAATAACTGAGGGGCCTTTACCACTATTATAATAACTCAGGAATTTTTACAAACTAGTTGGAGACACGTCCGTTGCACGTGACCCATAATATTTAAAAAACTAAAACAACTAAGTATTCTAAATAACTAAACATAGAAATTTAACCGACATTATATGAAATAAAATAATTAACAATACATAGTACATAATTGATTTAAGTATAGACTTTAATACATCTCAGTTTAAATGAACTAATTATATTTTCTTTATTAAGAAAAATATTTTAGTATTTTAGGTTCTCGATAACGATGAAGAAATTATTTGATTACCCTTTAGTAATCTAGTGACAATGTCTCACCATAGTCTTACACAGTTCAGGAGTTTAATCTCCATTATATCAAAGAACCTCAAAACTTTTTACCAAGTATAAACAAAAATTATTAGTTATTATATATGAAAAAAACAACCCAATTAAAAAGAATTAGCTCTATATATCAAAATAATTTGATGCACAATCAATAATCTCAATATATTTTTCTTATTTATTTGATTGAAAAAAAATGTTTTTCATTTTTGAAGATAAATTAGTTACATGAATGTATATTAAACCTACTTCTAGAATCTAGATGTGCCCAAAACGTTAAGATGAAATAGATGTCTAACGTTAAAGGCTAAATCGATCAATGCATGAACGTAAATGGAAGAAAAATAGATTATTAATAACTCTAATTCTATTTTAAATATTCTATATAATGTTTGGCCCATATATGTTTTTAGCTTTCACACTTAAGCGCAAATAATGCAATATTTATTTATATTTTCTTTATTGCAAACAATACAGTTGCATGCACACATTTATTTGTGTAAATAAAAAGAATATATTAATCATGACATTTTTTTAATTAATCTCAACAAATTAGTCGGAAATTTATCATAAATCTCAGAAGAATAACATTTATTTTCTCTTTTGATTTATCTCATTTTATTTATCAATGACAATTATTATTTTTAAGTTTGATATCTAATATATCTTTACAATTTGCAGTTAAAATAATATTGTTAGATACGGTTCATTCGAATATTATAATAAACATAATCTTGTTAAATAACTTGTTTTGAATGACTTACCTTATCTAGTATGACTTTTTTTACACATGCTAATTGCATATCATTTACAAGCTTCTTAATTTTATTTTAATATGAATATAATTTTCTAACACAATTCAAATATTCAACATTTTAAAACTTGAGAAATTAAAGTATCTAGTATTTTTATGAAGAGTTATATATATAAAATGTATTTTTATGAAGAGTTATTTATATAAAAGGTATTTTATCTTTATACTTAATAAGTGAAAAATAAATAAATTGTGTGTTGATTAACAACATATAGATAGTTAATACTTCCTCGGTTCCGCCCTAATTTGCACACCTGCTCTGGGGCGTATATTAAGAAAAAGCTATTTTTTTGTTTTTTAGTTGACTTTTTCAAAAGTGGTGATTGTAAGATTTCTTTTCATTTTGGGAATATGCAAAATAGGGTGGGACGGTCGAAAAAAGAAAATGTGCAAATTATGACAACACGGAGGGAGTAATTGTTTGTACTGTATTATTAGAATATTTGAGATTTGAGATTGTATTACAAATGTAATAATTCCAAATTTCTAATAAAGCTAACTATGTTCTATTTGATAAGATATTGAATCTAACAACTACGTGATTTCCTACTTACTTAATTATATATGATTATTAAAATTTAAAGCATACATTTTCACTTTCAGGATTTGACCTGAATTTATTTTACTATGTCAAATTTATTCTAAACAAATACATTACTTTAGCGTACTTTTCGCTTGTGTGTAAAATTGCATGATAACTGCAAAAGAAATTAAAAATAGCAGAGAATTTTGTACAAAAGTTCATCGCACTTGTACACCTATTCATGTTATTCTATTTATGTACCACAACACAAGCCTTTTATAATTATTAAATTATTATTATTTCCGATCAAAGTCTATGTTCTTAAATCTTAGACATTGCTCTATAATTCAAGGATTAAAGATTTAGTTGACTTTTTAACCTAAATAATTTGTAACAAAATTTAGTAAAATGTAATTATTTTGGACATTCACATGCACCAGCTTTTTTTAACATAATTTTTTGAAGTTACAATAATTGATTGATTACTATTATGACTTACAATTAGCAATTTACTTTTATTTCCTTCGGTATAGTTATATGTAGAGGGTTATTTATGTCAACACATTAATATGTAAGAAATACCCATACTTTTATAGATAGGGGATATTTACGGATAACTGGGGAGCTAAACATGCATTTTGCCTAAATAATATTGATCCTGACACCTGAGCCAAATATTTTTTTTTTTTTTTTTTTATATCTGGAAAAGCATTTTAATAAGTCCTTCACGTAATTCTTTTTTATTCAATGACTTATTTTCATTCGTTGGTATTGTACGCATTACTATGAGTACCTTTCATTTCTAATGATTCCTAATTTTTTACGTTCTCATTTACTTTTATTAGACTCAGTTTGAAGTGATTAAGCTTACCAGGAACTGTGGCCAAAAATTGTTTGAACCAATCCAATTGAATTCCCAGTGATACATTCGTATCCGGATTAAGAATTCCCATTTTCTCATAGTACTCGTAATCAAGCGCCGTCGATCCAACCACCGCAAAATTCACTCCATCACTGAAGCTCCGGCGACTCTCCTTGGTTCCGGCAATGTACGGCTGCACCAACGGCAGCCCCAAACTCTGAGCTTCACAAGGAAAACTTAAAGGCGTGAATATAATCGGTGGATTTACTAATTATTCAACTGCCTTATGTAACTATAAAATTAATCTAAAAATAACCTACCGAAAAAATCAATGACGAGACGGCCGTCGGAGCACCGTCCGGTGGGGTGGTGGAAGAATGTTCGGCCGTAGGGCGGGAGAGCAGAGGGCGGCGGACTGTTGGCAGGGCGGAGTAGAGGATAATTGCCGGTGTCGGCAAGCGAGTCGCCGAAGCTAATAATGGACTCGAAGCATCTAGAAGCCAGTTTGCTGCTCGCCCACGACGATGAGGCCAGTATAATTGATACAATCCCTAATGCGAGTGCCATGGTGATAGACATTTGGCAGAGAAACAAGCCTTCGTTTTCGCTAGAATCAGGTGGAGTTAGACTTATTATTTATTCATCGAATTGATTACAGAAACCAGGTTCTTCAAGCAATTAACCAAATTAAGATCAGTAGAATCAAACCTTGTGGAACTATATACGACTTTAAAATGTATTTGAATTAGGGAGATTAGATAATAGTATAACAGCAATATACCAGACAAAGACGATGTGGCTGCGGCTGTTGGAGCTGTGACTGTTTCCGGTGGTCGGCGACGTGCGGCGCGGCCTCTGCCAGGTGAGCTGAATTCTAGTTTCTTTTCTGATCAACGCTGTGTGGCAGAAGAAATTATGCACTTCAGGAAATGAGGATCCCCTTTTCTTGTGAAAAAGATTCTTTCTTTCTTAACTTTTTTTTTTCAGAAAACAAGATATATTATGGGGGAGGTCTATGGTTAAAAGGTAGTATAATATTTATACCCAACAGGTATTACATGTGATGGATAAAAAAGTATGACAGTAAAAATATATCACCATTAATATTTAGAGATATTACATGTTGTGATAAATATATTGTAATATCTTTACTCAGAACGTGTAATACATTTTTAAGTATAAATGATAATATCCAACCTAAATTGCACCATACAACTGGTGCATATGAGATTTTGTCATATTATTATTCGGGAGAAAACACATAAATTCATATTTTCCAAAAGCAAAATGGTGCAAACCATTCAACTTGAACCCTTGCTATTTTCTTGTACTTTAGACTGTGTTTCTATGTTTTAAAGTCCTCATCTACCTTAGATTATATTTCGTCTAAATACTAGATATTTTTAGCTGTCTATGTTTTTTTTTTTCCAATTCTTTCCCACTTAATTCTGGTTAGATTGGATTAATCCCGCCTAAATTTCATTTAAATGCTAGACCTTAACCTGTTGTCCAACTAACGTCTAACGTCTTTTAGAACATTGACATTGGGCCTTTAATTTTCAAATTTGGGCAAATAAGCCTATTTACTAAGTAAATACAAAATATTACTCTATAATATGTTATAAATATAATTAAATAAACCACGAAATCGTCAAAATAAAATTCTAAATTATTTGAAGGTTTAAAATAAAACTAAGAATTATTTCATAGATTTAGAAAATCCTAAAACACATTAAATTATTTAAATATTTTCAAATTCATTTGTATGATTTTAGTATTTAAGAGAGTACAATTTGCCTCTTATAAGTTCAGGGGTTATGACCCATTTAATTATTGGAAATAGGCCATGAAAGGATTGCTGGATCAATCGGAGAATTTAAACTGGTCGCATATCATTTGGGCCAAACTTATGGGCTGCAGGTAGAGCTGTCCAAATGGTCGGGCCGGGTCAGCCCAGCCCAGCCCAGCCCAGTCGGGCCAGCAGATAAAATCGGACCGAGCCGGGTCGGGCCAGATTTTTTCGGGCCAGAATTTTTCGGGCTGAGCTCAGTCCACCCTCGGGCCGTCGGGTTGTCGGGCCAGTTTCGGCCCGCTGTATTTTATACATTTTTCTAAGAAAATTTGTTCAATACCAAATTCCCACACACAAATTAAAATTATTAAAAATTCAAATACGCTTATATAATAAAGAAATAAGACGAGCATTATGAACTATAATTAAAATATTTCTATAGACAAGCAGTCACTTTCTTTTGCTTTTTTAATTGCTTGAAAGTGAAAATAAAGTATCCCTCTGTCGTGAATTAGGAAATATATGAGAATTAATTAGTTATAGAAAGACTAATTATTTTGAAATTCACACTAATCTATAATAGAACTTATGAAGGAAGTTTTCCTCTCAATTTTACGGACAATTAATTTTATTTTTTATTAAAATTTTAATGACATTATTGGGCATTTGGACTCTTGAAATAAAAAATGAACTTGTTATTAAAAAGGCCCACTCAAAAAATATGGAGGGGGTTTTTCCTCTAAAAATTAATTGGAGAAAAAATAAAAAAAATAATAAAAAAAGAAAAGAAAAAAAAGAGTCGGGCCACTTGGCCCATCGGGCCAGTCGGGCCAGTCGGGCTGCTCGGGTCGGGCCAAGTAGGCCCAACTTTTTTTGGGGCAGAAAAATTCGGGCCAGTCCAATTTTTTTTTCGGGTTGATCGGGCTGGCCCATCGGGCTCATTTTGACAGCTCTAGCTGCAGGTGAGAATTTTGCATTTTTGGTTTCTCAGGACACGCACCTGTTTTAAAATAGTCTCAGCTCTGGCACTTTTGATCCCATTGAATCCAAACATTGCAAGTTCAGCCTCAAACGTTAATTTATTTTTGTATAAATGATCCCAAAATTTGACAAAAATGGTCCTAAAACTTTTCAGCCGTTAGTGTGACATTAGTTTTGGTCTCACTGAACACACTTTATTGCGTTTTGGTCCCAACTCTCTTACTTCTGACCCCATTAAACTTAAAAAATATTTTAAAACTATAAAATAATTTAAAAAATCAGAAATTAATCTAAAAATAAAAATAATTTAATTCTAAAATTTATTTAAAATATCATAAAGTAACTGAAAATATTAAATTTAGAAAAAATAGTTTTCAAAAAGTTGAATTTTTTATAAAAAATTTAAAAACGGAAATTTTAAGTTGTCTTAAAATTTTAATATTTTTGAATTAAAAAAAAATCTACTTATTTTATAAAATTAGATTTTCTTTAAAAACTTATTTTCTAAATTCTATATAATTTTCTTAAAAACTTATTTGAATTATTTTCATTTAAATTTTCCAAATTCTTGAACAATGCATAACATTTTAGGGACTTATAAAGGGATTATCCAAATAGGGTTGACAAATCTGTAAATTATTTTGAAATCTAAAACAAATCATTTAAAATATGTAAAAGTATCTATGAAATGTCGGAAGTATTTTTTATAAAAAAAAAATAGTGAATTTTCTTAAAAGAATTTAAAGTAACTTGTGAAACATTTAAAAAAATTATTTAAAACTCAGAAAATAATCTTTTAAGAAACTATAGTTTTATAAAATAAGTAAACTTTTTTAATTTAGAAATTTTAAAATTGTAAAATCCGTTTAAGACAATTTAAATTTTCAATCTTTATGAATTTATAAATATTTCAATTTTTAATTTTTTTAAAATAAGTTTATGATTTTTTAATATTTTTTTAATCTGTTCGCCGGAATTCTTCGCACGAGTAGAGTATTAAATATTACACACAGTAGAATCCAAATTAGTAATTTATGAAACATAAAAAAATATTTAGAATTTAGAAAATAATTTTTTTAGAAAATCTAATTTTATAAAATAAGTAAAAAAAAAAAAATTAATTCAAAAAATTTAAAATTTTAAGACAACTTAAAATTTTTATTTTTTTATTTTTTTAATAAAAAATTCAATTTTTTGAAAACTTATTTTTCTAAATTTAATATTTTCAGTTACTTTATGATATTTTAAATAATATAATTAATTTTTTTTTTATTTTTACATTAATTTTTTATTTTTTAAATTATATTATAGTTTTTAAATATTTTTTAAGTTTAATGGGATCAAAAGTGAGAGAGTTGGAACCAAAACGCAATAAAGTGTGTCTAGTGGGATCAAAACTGCAAAAAAATTGAAATTATGACGTCACACTAACGGCTGAAATTTTTTGGGATCATTTATGAAAAAAATTGACGTTTGGGACTGAACTTGCAATGTTTGAATTCAATAGGATAAAAAATGTCAGAGACCATTTTAAAATAAATATGTGTTCTATGAGACAAAAAGTGCAAAATTCACGGCTGGAGGTTCGCTCTAAAAGGGCAAATTTCATAGGCTTTGACGTAGTAACCAGTGTTTGTGGGACCGGACCGGTGATCGAACCGGACAAGCCACCGGTTCAAGGTTCGACCGGTCCGACCGGTTCAACCGGTCAAAGGCAACTTGTTGACTTTTGAATTTCAATAGTTTTTATGTGTAATACAATCTAATTTGATACTAGAGTTTAACTTGTAAAAAAAAATTCAACATATTTCAATATCAATTAATCCAAAGATACTTTTAACTCTAATTTTTTTAATAACATCCTAGTGCCAAATTTAAAATAAGATGGGAATAATAAGGGCAAATGAAGATAAATGTGAAAATCCCTTTTTTTTAACTTAAAATAGGCCAAAAACAACTTTATTTAAAAAAAAAAAAGAAAAAAAAAATACAATCCGATTTTTTAACTCAACCGGACCGGTTCTGAGCCCGGTTCCCGGTTGAACCGGTCGAACCGGCCGGTCCGGTCCGGTTCCACAAACATGGGTAGTAACACAAGTCTTCAATCTGTAGGGCTGTGCTCATGGGCCAACCCTTAATTATTTCGAAGCCTAACTGCTAACAAAATTTGTAAGACAATTGCAAGGATACTATTCTAATATATGTAATTTGAGTATCACGTACTCCCTCCGTCCCAGTTAATTTGTCCTATTTTTTATTTTGGTCTGTCTCATTTAACTTGTCACATTCATAAATAACAATTAAAGGCAATAATCTCTATCCTTAAAATATCTACATTCAATCTCCACCTTTAATAAAGTCAAAGATTCCACAAAATCTATTTTTTCTTAACATTCATACCCGGTCAACTGTGACAAGTTAACAGGGACGGAGGGAGTATAAGATTTTGATAAAGATAGATTACCGATTTTTTTTTAAGAGTTTATAAGCTTGAAATATATCTTTTTACATTTTATTTTGCCAAGTATTTTAAAAATTTAGGCTCTCAAATATCTTACAAGATGTCATTCAACCGTTTATAAAGTTTAGCAAAATTAAGTCATAAGTCAAAACATTAACTTTAATTCTTTAAGATCCGGTGATTAATAATAGAAACAAAAATAAATATACGTTAAAATTAGCTGGGACGGAGGGAGTATATTGAATCTTGGTATTAAGTTACATTTTTGTAATCCATGTTTTTGTATTAAATTCGATACCGAGCTCACTACAATGTTTGGCCCACACGAGGTATCAAAATAAGATTTCAGGATTTAGCAGTTGTTTTTCAAAGAAATAAAATTTCAAAGCTACAGCCTAGATGAAGGAAATAAATTGTCACCATAAAATCATATGGACACAAAAATTCATGATGGCCAACTTACATCTTTGTAAACCATGTTAGTCAATCTAATTAGTGAATCGAATTTGAAAGTGTAATCAATCAAAGATTGGTTGCTCTGTACCATTGAAAATGAATGGAAAAGAAAATAAAAGTATTATCTTTGCTTCTTCTGCAACAGGGTTACAGGGCTGTTGTAAAATAAACTTTCATTTTTTGAAAACTTGATCTTAAGACAGGACAATGTACCTTTTTTCATTTTTTACAACTTCATGCATACACACCATATTCAATGAGAATATCAAATATTATGTACAACAAAGCAACACACACCCTTATGAACAACATCACACAAATCCTTCAAGTCGTCAACAATTTAAGCAGTGGGGTAAGAAGCTTTTATAGCAATACCACATAGACCTTCCTTAGCCTCAACATCTCTCTCCATTCTGATATATCCTTCTTCACCCCAACTACTGCCCCATGAATTCTTCACCAACCAATACTTCTTACCATCTTCAGCTTTCCCGTACCCGACAGCAGTAACACCGTGGTCGAGTTGGGTCCCACACTCTCCAGTGAATACACCGCCACTGTAGAACTGGAACGCGAGGCCACTGGCGTCAATGGCCACGGACACTGGTTGCATTGCTACTGCTTTCAATAATGAGGACTCGTCGTTGGCTGGAACATCTTCGAAGCCGGTGATCTTTGCTGCACTCGAAGCTTCTTTCCGGGTGTTGCAGGTGCCATCAGTGCCAGAGTAGGGGTAGTTGGATTCGGTGGTAAGGCCGTTGTTGTGTTTTATGAAGGTGAAGGCATCGTCCATTAGGCCCCCGTTGCAGCCCTGATCTATGCCTTTTACGTCGCAATCCACAAGTTCTTGTTCTGAAAGAGAGATCAGTTTGCCTGTTTTAAGCTGGTTGATTCCTTCCATGGCTGCAACTGCTGAAAATGCCCAGCAACATCCTGGATTTTTTCACCAAACAGGTCGTTCTTTAATTTTATCAACGTGGGACAACTCAACTAAATCAACTCATTTTGTTTGTTAAGAAGATTACGATATATTCAATGAACAATTTTTCACTGTGATCAGACATAAAATTATCAGATTACTCACCGCATTGGCCCTGATCCTTGACTCCAGTGACGGCGCCCTTCTTTCTCCAGTCCATGGTTGCTGGAACTGCCGATACATTTGCATACCTGAAAGTTGTTGTTTTAGCTGATCTGGACATTTTGTAACCATTACGAGAGGTACGGAATTCCTCGTTGGTCAGATCAGCAAATTGGTTAATCCCAAGCTTGTAAGGTCTAGTCCCAGCACTGTTGAAAGATTCAATAAACTCCACATTATCCTTAAATATCTTCAATCGAATCGCCTTCTCCACCTCGTCGTTATATGCCCGTCCAAACTGTACCATCCATTCCTCATGCTTCAGTGCCATACTCGTCTCTGGAATTTCTCGACAATTCGTTAAGAATGTACACATCCCTATAACCAAGACAAATGCAAGAATAAATCTCCCACCCGCCATTGGTTCTGGCTATTGATTTCTTTAAGTAAGTTTATTTGGTTTTGTATGATTTGAGTGAATAAAGTGAATCTAAATTATGAGTTTATATAGAGGAAGTAATAAGCTAGTATATTCACCTGAAAACCACATTCACACTGAGATGCGACTGGAATTCAAAGTGCGTAAACGGCCCGGCGATGGACACTAATTTTCCAGTTGCCGTGGACGCTGAATCTATTAGGACTGCTATATTTTTGTTTGTTGCTACTAATAATTCATATTACCTTCTTACTTCCAAATACTTTAATTAATTAATTTTCAGTTTGTATTAAAATATTCAAATACTAAAATATTCAAATACTACTAATAATCACTTTCAATTGTCTTAGAATATTCAAATACTACTAACAATCTGGAATTGACATGCTTGATGTTGAATATTGAGACAAGTTTTCAAATATCTCACATTCAGTGAACAAAAGATGTGCACACCAAACAGCCGTAAGTACCAAATACGTAAAGACAAACAATTAAGCTCATCATACGAATCACTTGTCGGGAGTTACTTTTATCATAAAAATAGGAAAAATTGCAAAAGTTGTTCATTCATTCAGAGGTGCACTTTCATGTTCCGTCTATTTGAACTACGCAATTTTTGTCCAACATGTAGCACTATTGCTCAATTTGTGCCTGTTTTCGTCAGAGAAGGCAAATAACGCAAGTGAGTCATCACATGACCTCGGAAATTTAACTTTCAGGAAATTTGGTTGTTTGTTGACTTTTCAAAGGTGATTTGAAGGTGGAGATTGAAACTGAAGATTTTGAGGGTGGAGATTATGTTATAACTTTCCTTTTTTAGGCTGTGCAAGATAAGGTGGGACGGCCGTTTAAGGAAAGTGTGCAAGATAAGGTGGGACGGAGGGAGTATTATTAAAACTGGGGATTTTTTTTTTTTAAAAAAAAGGGGAACGATCAATACAACTCGCAATCGGAATTACAAATAATAAAAACGTACTTAAAAGAAATCCTAGAATATAACTAGTTAGTGTTACATCGTGCCCATATGTGCTCAATCAAATCGGCTCGAAGTTGATGATGTTTTTCCTTATCCCGTAAATCGGCACTTCTTCGTATGTAGTCACTGAAACCTCCGACGGAACCTTGGAAGAATTGAGTACTTGTGTTGTTGTCTATGTTAGGTTCGTCCATCCAATTGGCCGCCAATTCCCCCTCGTCTTCAACGATCATGTTATGTAGGATAATGCAAGTATACATTATATCTTTCAAATTTGTCTTGTACAAAAAACGTGCCGGACCTTTAATTATTGCCCAACGAGCTTGCAATACCCCGAACGCTCGCTCGACATCCTTCCTTGCGGCTTCTTGCATTTGCTTGAAATGACTTCTTTTCGGATCAGTTGGACATTGAAAACTCTTGACGAAAGATGCCCATTCGGGATATATTCCATCTGTTAGATAATACCCTCTATTGTAGGGTGTACCGTTTGCTATGAAATTTACCTCCGGGGCTTCTCCTCGCAAAACGTCGTTGAATAGAGGTGATTGGTTGAGCACATTG
This sequence comes from Ajuga chamaepitys, assembly GCA_958295605.1. Lineage (NCBI taxonomy): Eukaryota > Viridiplantae > Streptophyta > Magnoliopsida > Lamiales > Lamiaceae > Ajuga > Ajuga chamaepitys. Next base: position 54,931,827 of record OY282501.1, on the reverse strand, counting down.
ATGTCATTATTCGAACCTGCAACTCCGAAAAAGGCATGCCATATCCACAAGTCAGCGATGCAACTGCTTCAAGCATAAGTGTTGGAACTCCATGATCACCTCTTGTGAATTGACCTTTCCAGGCAACTGGGCAATTCTTCCATTCCCAATGCATGCAATCGAGACTACCAAACATTCCGGGGAACCCGTGTCTCTTCTCATGCATATGGATCAAACGTTGACAATCCGCAGCAGTAGCTTTTCATAAGTATCTTTCACCAAATACGTCAATTACGCATCGACAAAAGTTGAACAAACATTCGATACCTGTAGTTTCGGCAACTCGGAGGTACTCATCGAATAGGTCGGCCGGACCACCATATGCCAATTGCCGGATTGCGCTTGTGCATTTTTGTAGTGGTGAGAAACCTTTTTTTCCCAATGCATCAACCCTAAGCTGAAAGTATGGATCATGTGATTCCAGGGACTCGACTATTCGAGTAAACAACTCTCTCCTCATCCGAAAACGTCGCCGGAAAACATCACTATTATATGTTGGGTTGTCACAAAAGTAATCCTGCACGAGGCGTGTGTTAGCACCCTCACGATCTCGCTGCACGTATCTTCTTCTTTGTGGTGGGCCGGATGAGCCTTCAGCAGCATCGAGCAACATCTTCTGATGATTAAGAATTTGCAAAAACATTCTGTCGTCTTCGTCTTCAACAAAATGTTCGTAATATGCCTCATCATTTGGAGCATTGCTACTGTTGCTTGGATTTGAAGACATTTTATACTCGTAATGAGGGTAGAGGTAGTTGTGGAGTGAGAAATCCGAGGTTGAGTTTAGTATGACAAATGACGTTTGTCATTCCTTTTATAGATCAAATAATAACGGCTAGTTTGTAACGACTAGTTTGGAATGGCTAGTTTGTAACGGCTAGTTTTGGATAAAAGATAAAACAAAACAAAACAAAATGTCGTCTCATATCACACTACATAAATAATTCAAAAAAAAAATACATAACATTTCAAACTACATAGTTGGATGGAAATAAAATACATAACATAACACACTATAGAGCTAATTGGAAATAAAATACATAACACACAACAGAAATAGAAATAACAACTACACACCCCAACCCCACTTCTTCTTAATTTCCTCACAAACTAGACAGTGCACGCGAAGTTGCTCCGGAGTCATCATTATGGTGTCTCGCATGAAGATGTCGTAATCTTTCGCCAGATTGAGGGATTTCAGCTCGGCGATTTTTTGCTGTGAAATTGTCCGGTACTGTTCCATATTGTTGTCGATAGTTGCCTTTATCTCTTCGTAAATGTCAGTTTTTGCCTTGTCTTTCCTCTTCGCTGCTTTCTGCCCGATTGGACGAGAGCGTTTCGGTACATCGTCTTCGTTGTTGGAAGATGACGTGTATGCCCCGGCTTCAGAAGTTCGTGACTTTTTTTACCTCGATGATCACGGTCTTGTTGGTTAACCCATTTGGGACAAATACTAAGAACTTTCCACATGCGAAGAAGTTTATTGAACTAGACGCCTGGGTTAGTATTTTCCCACTGCTGCAACGTCTCCATCAGGATATCTGCATCACTATGCCCGCTACCCCAATTCTCCTTCAGAGATATGTAATTTGCATTAAATGCAGACACAAATCTTTGAGCAGTATAAAAATGTGTCTTCATTGGGGCCCAATCGCGCTCCAGGTGGTTAGCTGGTCGATTCTTATTGTATTCTGCTGCAATTCTTTTCCACATCTGGTCTAACTTTTTCATCGTTGCCGACCACCGAATCTTCACTGATGTTCACCCAGCACTGTGCAAGCAACTCATTTTCTGGCCCCTTCCATCTTGGAGATTATGACGTTTTCCTTCCTTGTGGAACATTGCCAACCCCATCGGGAAACGCCTCTGCATCGAGATTAATATTCTCGAGCCCTAGAGGGGACGAATGTGGTGGAAATGGAGAAGCTGGCCCGGATGACGGAGTATTGCACTCCCTATCAGTGCTCGATTCGTCTATACTAGTCCTTCTAGACGAGTTTGAACGGTTTGTTGTTGCACCTTGAGGAGGAAATCCGTAAGGAGGGGCCGACATATAAGGATACTGAAAATTTTGAGGAGGATACATAAAATATGGTGCACCGGAGGTAGCCATCGGATTCATCTGAGGATTCGGATGAATTGGAAAATTTTGAGGTTGTATCATGTTGGGTCGCATGGTGGAATTTTGGGAACCGGGGGTAGAGATTTGAGGACGAGAATTGAAATTTTCGTCTGAATTAGACGAATTACCGAACAAATTCATCCAAGAATTTCCGTCCATCGTAAGAATGATAGTACAAAAATTTTAGGGAAATTTTTGGAAGATGATAAAATAGCTGGAGGGATGTGTATGTATATATAGGCAATTTTTTTAAAAAAAAAATTTAAATAATTTTTTTTTAAATATTAATTAAATATGCCCGTTGCACAGTAGCAAAGACGAATATCCGTTGCTCCAACGGACAAATTGTAATTGAGAACACCCTATCCAAACATTTTATCAATATATTCATAATAAAAGCAAAGAAAAAAAAAAAAGGAAAAAGACAAAATTTGCCTAATTGGCCGACAAACACACACACCCCCTGTCACCTTTTTGTGGGTACATTTAATTGTACCAAAATTACCTTCTCTCCTCCATGTCAGCAGCTCACAATGGGATTGCTACCTAATTGATGGTAGCTTTTATTAAATGTACCACACCATTGTGGTTGCCCTAATTACGAAAGTGTTAAAACAAATATTAAATTTGAAAATAAAATTTAAAAGTTATATAATAATTTATTTTTATGATGATATAAGTTTTCAGAAAATAGTTTATGTAAAAATAAAACAAGATTAAAATTCTAAATGAAAATAAAAGTTACTGTAAAATATAATAAAATTATTTTATAAATTTTGAAAAACAAAGTAAATCATTATAAAAATATGAAAATAAAAAGATTCACTACTACTAAATATAATTATATTATATGAAAATTAATTGGAAATCTAAAAAGCAATAAAAATATAAAATAAATAAATATTTTAACATAAACCTATCAATTTTTTTCCACCTCCTGCACCACTACCACTACCACTTACCTTACGGCTTTACCCCCACCCCATTCCATCTGCTTCCTCAATTTTTCACCCTCGTCTTCCCTAACCCTTATAACCTGAGATAACCTTCTTTTAATCATAATGTAGCCATGATTGAAAGCACATCAGTTGCCAAAGAGCAAGATTTTATCTTCTTATTTTGCTATATTTTCGAAATCAAGGATTCACCATGAATATATAGATTTGCAGTTATTGTTTTCTTTATTTTTGTTCCAAGAAAACGAAGATTTAATGATAGGCTTCTTTGTGTACTCTAACAAGCTTGGTGAATGAATTTTGTAATCTTTGGAAAAGAAACGTTTGAGGAAGAAGAAGAGTTGTTGGGGAAGAACAATAACAACATAGGTTTCGTTTACCTTGGCAAATAGAGATAACTTAATTATCTAGGCTAACAAGATAATTAACTCCATAAGATAAGATATAAATTGTTATCTATTTCCAATGTTTACTATAACATATAACATCCTGGATAAAAATATTAACTATCCTTATCCACCTTTTATTATATGATATATGGAGGATTGGATAATGGTGATATTACCTAAAGGTCCATTTTAATAATTAAGTTTGTAAAAGAAAGGAGTAGTAAGTGATAGATATGTAATTTTGCTAATGGTATCCCAAGTATTGGGTACGTAAACTATCCTAAGGGGGAGCTTAGATTATTATGTAAGATTTTATCCGGATTTTAACATTTTATCTTGGGTCGGAAGGATAACCCGGCTTTTTATTTCCACCAAGGTGAACACTAGATAAAATGCCACTATCCTAAATTATCTACCAAAGTAAACAGAGCCTTATTGGAGAAGAAGAAGAGTTATTTGGGGGTGGATGGAGTTGGGGGTTGGGGCTGAATTTCTTTCTCCAGATGAGTTTTAATATTGTTTTATTTATTAATGATAAAGTAACTCTGATCTTGCGAAACACTGTCTTACATAAGTATAGATAAATGTCACATATATATTTCAAAAGAATGTAAAATGTATATAATATATTTTAGGGTTAATTACCAAAAGTAACCTGAACTATTGATCCTTTTTACATTTGCCATCTAAACGTTTTTGTTTTTCAGATCACAACCTGTATTTTACGTTTTATACATTGAAAAACCACCGTCATTATTTTCCGACTATATAAGCCATGTGAATGGCACATGGTTCGTCGAAGCCCCTTTTTGCAATGAAAGTGGGGTCTTTTCTGCGATTTTTAGATTCTTACTAAAGTTTAGTTTATTACAAAATCACCCCACCCCTAAATATCAATTAATCGCATCTCATTTCGAGTTAAACACGTTATCCACTTGCTAAAAAACCCTTGTTCATACAAAATTTCAAAAACAAATGCTCCACAAATTGATTCTTATCCATTGAAGTTGCGCTGTGACTGTTCGTTTAGTGCTTGTATTTGAAGTTGATTTCGGTTTTAGAATTGGGTTTATCGGCTTAAATAGTTCAGGTACTAGGGTTGACTGGTTGGCTTTATGTTTTGAGTGGATTGTGTGTGGTCCACTGTGTATTTTTGGATATATTTTTTTGCTCGTGTATTATGTTTCCCCTACAAAGTCTCCCTTTTGTGAACCCCACTTGTAGTGAACTCTAGCTGTCAATATGCCATAAAAAGTTATTTATATTTACTATCCAAACCATGGGGGTTTGCTAATTTTTTTTTTTTTTTTTTGTCTTAATCTGTATTTGAGTTTATTTATTTGATAACTGCTTGATTTGGGGTCTGCCGCTAAATAAGCCCATAATAGTGGCTTATGTTTTGGGGTTTATAAGTGCTTTCTGTATTTGATCTTGAGGAACACACCTTTTGTCAATTTCTGATTTTCAGCTTATGTTCTTTTATACAGGTGACGAATCTGATTTTTCTAGCATTAAGATACACCATTCCGGTAGGTTTCACAACCTAGGAAAGATGTGTTATAATGGGGGTAGGGTATCATTCGTAGAGTGTTGTGATTCCGACAAGCTGACAATTATAGAAATTAATGAAATTATTAAGGAACACGGGGCCGAAAGAGTTGATAAGTTATTCTCCAATTAGAATGGGTGTGACAATTGTAATTCACTGCACTCGTTGGAGAGTGACATGGATGTAGTGAACTTAGGTTGTTTCAAAGATAGAAATAGGATTGTCGGAGTGTACGTAAGACATGTTGAAGGGGGTGGGGAAGGGGTAAATGAAAATGACTTTATTAATGTTGATATAAGTGAGGACAATAGTAATAAAAAAACTTGTGGTGTATGTTCCCGGTTCTCACTATGAACAAAATGAACACGCTGCCCCTACAAATTTTTCAGGCAATGAATTCGCAGATCTCACCCTCAGTGATGACAGTGATGATCTGCAGTATGTAGGTGAGGACACTGACGTGTCTATAAAGTTAGTTGATAGTGAGTCCGACCTTGAGGATGAAGATGACTTACGGTTTGATGAGACTGTTGATGGGGAAGTGGAATTGCAAGTTCTAGTAGGTCAGCCAACTTAAAACATACACATAATGTTCATCCAATTTTTAGGCCAACTAGGACCGGTATCAAAGAGCCTGAGTTTTTTGTGGGTATGTGTTCTGAGGATATGTACACCTTTAGGAAGGCTGTACATGTACATTCTATCTTGAATGGTAGGGCATTTTCATTTACAATCAATCACAAGGATAAGGTCCAAGTAAAATGCAAGCATGTCACATGTAAGTGGTTGATCTTTGCCTCTTCCATGAAGGGGGAAAAGACAATTCAGATCAAGACAACTGTCAGAAAACTGAGTCAGAAAGGTTCGACGCTTGAAAGAGGATCATCACCCAAGTTGTGTAAAGTTGATAAAGGACAGCTGGTCCGTCCTACTGTCAGAAGAGTCTCGCCATGGATCAAGTCGGTGGTGACACAGGAATCAACCATTGTTGCTCAGTGAAGCAATCTGATAGAAGGAAGCTACAGGTTTGTATTCTTCAGTTTTTTCTCATTTATTTGTGTCTTTTCTATGCTTGTATTTTGTAGAATTATGCATGCAAATAATTGAATGTGTAGGTGAAGAGGGCCAAGGCTGCAAGAGACACTACACTATGTCCCCTAAACACAATTGAAAAGCCGAACCCAAGACGCTTTGACAAGCCTAGCCAGAACAACCCAGGTCCTAGCAACATAACCAACGAGGTCAGATTTACAACAGCCCCACAAGGAGAACATATTCAAAGGGCCCTCGTTCCTTCTTCAGGAGTCCCTGCTTGCACTCAGATGTAGTTATCCCCCAATATTTTTTGCAATGCTTGGCAGTTGTCTAGTACTGTTTGTGATTAGCACTTTTATTTTTGTAAGTGAAACATCTACAGGATGTGGAAATGCAAAACACACGACGAAGATTGCAACTGAGATTCATAAAGCACCTAATAACTAACATAAAGAAATAACACATCAACCTCATAAACACTAAATATAATCACTCTATATTGAGCGGGGAAAATCGTTCCAATTAGATTAAGATGATTTAAAAGAAGAAACCCTAAATTGCATTACAAATCAATCTACTAATTAGTAATCACACTACCGGTAGTTCATACACTAGCGAGTACGCCCATAAGGTTGCAAAAATACGCCAGTGTGTTCCAATAAACATAGCATTAATATACCTCCTAAATAACAAACTGGAACCACATTACCACTTCAAGACATCAGAACCACACATACACAAAAAAAAAAAAACAGCAAAATCCACTTCTCTCTAGTCTTCATTTTCGCAATCTCTTCCTCGACCATAGCTATTCTGGCCAAATCATTCTCGTCTATGTTCACATGGTGCATCACGCCTTCTGCATAATTCACCCATCACAGCAAACTCAGTATGACCTGTCTGGCTTTATTCCTTACAAGGGGATCCATCCACACGAAGAACTTGCACCCCTCTGGTGCCTTTGAAATATATATTAAAAAAAAAAAAAAACACACACACACACACACACACACCAAATCAATCTACTTCAATAATCCACCAATAAGATTTCATAAGCAAGACAACATTCCTCCTACTAGAAAATTACGCCAAATACATAAAACCCACGGATTTGATGCATACAAATACTCTAATTAAATTGTAACCAATTCCATGTCAATAATTCCTCCGTTACTTTTCAGTGGTTTAATCAGAAACAACATTAAGAAAGTGAAGCTAACAATGAAAATCATATTTTAGACTTCCAATTTTTGGGCAAAAAAAGTTCTTACCTAAACCTTCTGCAGCATGCATATCGGCGTCCAAGGTTTCGGTCAGTCCACGAGGTCCGCTCGAAAGCAATCAGTCCGCGGTTGCAATAGCTATCCATGGTGGTTACACTTTTTTTCGATTTAGAGAGGAATGAAGGAGGGGAAACAGGTCCCCTAATTAGCCGTTGTGTGTGTTAGGTGGGGTGGGTAATGGACTATTAATTGATATTTAGGGGTGGGTGATTTTTTAATAAACTAAACTTTAGTAAGAATTTAAAAATTACAGAAATGACCCCATTTTTATTGCAAAAGGGGGCTCTGGCGACGCACGTGCCATTCACGTGACTTATATAGTCGAAAATAATGACGGAGGTTGTTCAGTGTATAAAACGCTAAATACAGGTTGTGATCGAAAAAACAAAAAGGTTTATATGGCAAAAGTAAAAAGGGCCAGTAGTTCAAGTTGCTTTGGTAATTAACCCTATATTTTATTTTACTTGAATTTTCTGAGTGTCCAATACATAACTGAGTCATTTATTTATTTATGAAAATAATCAACACCAGTGCCCAAATAAAATTTGTTTATACAAATATATAAATTTAAATAAATTTATTTAATTTTTATAATTTACTGTCAAACTAATACAATTGATTCAACCCATAATAAATACACAATTTTAATATCTTATTTTAGAATATGTATTACGAGTGTAATGTAGAAGATTTTGAAAAAGATGAATAATTTAATATATTATATTTAAAAATGAACCACAAATTAACAAAAAATTAATATTACTATAAATGATAATTAACAAAAAAAAAACAAAAAAGTGAGTTTTTTTTTTTTTATTAAACTATCGAATAGAAATTGTCAATAAAATCGAAAGAAAAGAAGTCGATTAAAAAGAATACATCAGAATAATTTTAAAGGAGTTTCTCATAAATAAACTCATTGTTATAGATGTTTATTGACAATAATTGGCATGGAAAAAGCACTAATTCAAATTGAGAATATACCAAATGAATTACATAGATAAAGTCGCATGTGCATCAATTGCACGTAGAAATATCAATAAGGGTCGGTCCAGCTCTATCCAGCCCAAGTCTTTTAGGACCAGGGCTAAAAGCCCTGATGCTATAAGGGCTTTGAAAATCCAGGCCTTGCCTAGTCAGGGCTAGGGTCAAACCAAAGTCAGACCCTTTAATTAGTTTATGTATTTTAATTTATTCATTATCGTTCTCAAATTTCATAATTTACATGTTTAAATTTTACAGAAAAATAACTAAAAAAATTCAAAATACAAGTATCTCATTCCCTTTTTGATAGATAATAGGTGTTCTTATGAGTGAACACAAACTCCAATTTGAATGTTTGTTACAAGAGATGAACAAACAAACAACCTGAGAAATAATTCTCCCAAAACATACTACTGTGATCTTTCCTGTCTCTCTCTTTCTCCCTTTTATTCTATCACTAAGATAACCTACTAGTGGTCCCTCATGAGGTTGATTCTGGTGCAGCTTCCGTCCTTGACTGTCACTGGTATAACGAATTGGCAGGAGTGCCTCCCTGGCTGCGTTTCTTGCCCAGATCGTAGTCCTTCTGCCATCTTGGAGGTTTTCTTGTTCTTGTGGGTCGAATAAGCCCTATTGGGTCAGCAAGTGAATTGGGCTCACCAGAAGTTGTTTCCTTCACCTTATTGGGCTCACTTAGTTGAGTAGATACTATGGGCTCATGGGTTGTAACCTGGTTCGTATCACTCCTTCTCTGTTGAAAAATGTCCTTGTCCACAAGGTCGGAGTCATCACCAATGTTTTCGAACTACGCAGCATCCTCTCAGGTGGCATTTTTTGGCGATGAGTCAGACCACTGTACTAATACCTAGGGAATGAGGATCCCATTGCGTAATATTTGACGGTTGCCACATATTGCTAAGGGACAGATAATGGGGTGATTGTCATGCAGCAAGGTTGGAAGCGATGGCGGTGTCGTTGGTGGGGTGCCACGAAACTTCTTGAGCTTGGAGACATGGAATACGGGATGAATTTTGCTAGATGAGGGAAGTTCCAGCTTGTAGGCCACGGAGCCTATTTTCTGCACAATTGGAAATGGACCAAAGTAGCGAAGAGATAGCTTCTGGGAGCTACGGTTGGCCAATGAAGATTGGCGATATGGTTGGAGACGAAGCCAAACGAGATCTCCAACTTCGAACTGGATATCACGGCGATGTTTGTTTGCCTGTTGTGTCATTCGATGCTGAGCGCGTGCTAAATTGATCCGTAATTTAGACAGCAAGGAATCACGTTCAACTAATAAATCGTCAAGAGCTTGGATAGTTGATGAGTGCGGATAGTATGCCGGTATGGTGGGCGGGAGAAGACCATATAGTGCCTAGAAAGGGGTCATATTGATACTAGACTGATGGCTGGAGTTGTAGGAGAATTCAGCCCATGGAATAAGCCGTATCCAACTAGTGGGATTATCATGTGTGAAGCACCTAAGATACTGCTGGAGAATGCAGTTGAGGACCTCTGTTTGGCCGTCAGTTTGCGGGTGGTAGGTGGAACTGTGCTTGAGAGTGGTGCCACTGAGAGAAAAGAGATGCTGCCAGAAATTGCTGAGAAAGATGGGAAGCGGTCGGAGATAATCGACTTGGGAAAGCCATGATGTTTAATGAATATATCTGTGAATAGAGCGGCTGTTTTGGCTGTAGTAAACGAAGTGGGAAGGGATCCAAAATATGCGTATTTGGTGAGTCGGTCCACAACGACAAGGATGACAGTGACCCCCTTGATAGACGGCAAGCTCGTAATAAAGTTCATCAAAATGTCTTCCCAAACCGAATTTGGGATCGGTAACGGTTGGAGTAGCCCGGCGGATGGTTGAGTGCAATGTTTCACCTGTTGACAGACAAAACAAGAAGAAACAAAATTAGTAACATCAGTTCTCATATTGGTCCAAAAAAATAGTGTGGCCAAACGAACAAGGGTCCGTTTGATTCCCGCATGCCCGCCAATGAAAGAGGCGTGTGCTTCTTTCAAAAGCTGTTGTTTAAGCTCACTATTTGACCCAATAACATATCTATTTTTGTAAAGGAGGATTCCATTTGTTACTGAGTAGCCTGCTGGGAGAGATTGAGTCTGTAGTTGTTTGTGCAGTTCGAGGAGAATAGGGTCGGAGGAATTATCTGAAAGAATTTGGGAAATGAGGTCCGGCAAGGGTTGAGAGACAAGGGAGAAGAGGGTCGGTTGTGATTGGGGCTGGAGATCAGAGAATTGACGAGAAAGGACATCGGCAACTTTATTGGAAAAATCGGTTTTGTATTCGATTCGAAAATCAAAACCGAGAAGCTTTCGAATATAGTGTTGTTGATCAGGGGTGTGAATGGACTGTTGCAGCAACTGTTTGAGGCTTTTTTAATCGGTTTGAATCACGAATTGGCGGCCCAATAAATATGGACGCCACTTAAGCACCGCTTCCGTGAGAGCTAACAACTCTTTGGTGTACGTAGATGGCCCAAGCATTTTTCCAACTATCTTCTTACTGTAGAAGGCAACCGGGTGATCATCTTGAAGCAAAACTGCTCCCACCCCATGGTTGGATGTGTCACATTCAATGACAAAGGTCTTGGTAAAATCCGGTAAGGCCAAAATCGGAACAGACGTCATCGCGGTTTTTAGAGCATCGAAGGCGGCTTGGGCATTCGGTGACCACGAGAAGGCATTTTTCTTCAATAGCTCAGTGAGGGGGGCTGCTATGGAAGCATATCTATGAACGAATCGGTGGTAGCATCCCGTAAGACCTAAAAAGCCTCGTAACTGTTTTAACGCAGTCGGGGTCGGCCATCGTGTCATTGCCTAGATCTTGGACGGGTCAGCTGAAACTGTACCGTCGGACACCACATGGCCGAGATAGTCGATAAACGACTTACAGAAGCAACATTTGGCCAGTTTGATGAAGAATTGGTTGGCATAAAGGGAGGAGAAGACCTGCTCTAGATGAGTAACATGGTCGGATGTGGAAGGGTTGTATATGAGTATATCGTCAAAGAAGACGACAACAAATTTTCGGAGGAAGGGTTGTAATATTTTGTTCATAGTAGATTGGAATGTGGATGGAGCGTTGGCTAGGCCGAATGGCATAACCAAAAATTCATAATGACCAAAAATGGATCGGAAGGCAATTTTTGGAATGTCATGGGGATGCATTCGGATTTGGTGGTAACCCGAACGGAGGTCAACTTTGGTAAATATTTTGGCATGGCGGAGTTCATCTAAGAGTTCATCAATCATGGGTATCGGGAATCGATCTTTTATGGGTACTGCATTGAGGGCTCGGTAATCAACGCAAAATCGATAAGAGTTGTCTTTTTTGTGAATCAGTAATACCGGAGAAGAGAAGGGACTTGTACTTGGTCGGATTATACCCTGCTACAATATTTCAGAAATTAACTTTTCCATTTCTGTTTTCAGAAAGTGGGGGTACCAGTATGGACGAACATTGACGGGTTGAGTGTGTGGTTGAAGGATGATTCTGTGAGTTAGATTTCGATGTGGGGGTGGGCTGGTTGGAATGGAAAAGAGGAATCGGTATTGGTTAAGAACTTGTGAGATATCATGTGGTAGGTCGGATGGGAAGGAATGTTGGTCACTGGTCGGAAGTGATTGTTGGACGAACATATGAACTACGAATATACAATCGATTTCCTTGGTATGAAGAAGTGTCTGCAACATGTGTAAGGAAATAGGAGAATGAAAAGGGATCGTCTCCTCTTGCAAGAAGATTGTATCAGTGTTTTGCCGGAACTCCATTGTCATCTTGGAGTTCCAAGGACAATGTCTGGGCCTTGGATTTGTAGCAAATGTAGATCAATTTCGAAATTGTGCCCCTGTATGGATAGAGAGTCTTCGGCAGGACAGTGGTGCACAGAAGGGAGTCGCCATTGCCAATATACACTTTAAAACATTCGATTGTGGTTACGGGTAAACCCACAGATTCAACTACGGACGGTTTCACGAAATTGTGGGTGATGCCCCTATCAACGAAGATAGTGATGGGTTTTCCACATAAGTGGCCGGATAGGCGTAATGAACGCAAATGCGACTAACCGAAAAAAGAATTCAAGCTGGATATATCTCCGGTGACCAAATCGTCCGTGTCATCGGCCCGAGTTTTAGAATCTTCGTGGTCGGATTCATCGTCCGTGCCAAGCAACAATAAGAATTTGGATTTGCATCGATGGTTTGGGCTCCACCGCAAATCACAATTATAACATAGGCCTTTTTCACGTTTATCACGTAACTCCGATGGAGAAAGACGGCGAATCTGTAACGGGGTGGTTTGTGGAGGGTTCGACGGTGGCGGCTTGGATGGTGAGGAGGGTGGTGACGCAGATGAGACTATGGCTTGGGTTTGTTTAGAGATGAGGGATGGGTTAGAGTAAGTGTTTTGATGGGGGCTTTATTTGTGGGCTTGGGTGGGCGAGATTGTGGATTTGGGCCACGATGAACCCGAATGTTGTTTCGAGTCGTCCGAACGGGCCTCATAAGCTTGGGCTAGGTTGAACGTTTCCATCAGTGTATCGGGCCGAGAAAGCAACATCTCACGCTTCAAATAGGGCTTAAGCCCAGTTATGAAAAAGCTGATGAGGAGTTGTTCCGAAATTCCTGTTACTTGGTTCATTAGATCTTCAAACTCAGCCTGGAATTCGGCGACAGAGGAGCGTTGTGTGAGTTTGGAGAGGTTCCCTTGCGGGTCGTCGTAAAAAGAACTTCCGAATCGATTTTGCAGATTGGACAGGAGGTCTTTCCAAGTTATCAACAATTTGTTGTTCTTCATCCATTTGAACCAGCTTGCTGCCTTACCTTCCATATTGAACGCCACAATTTGGAGACGCATCTCCTCCTGGACATTGTGAAAGTTGAAGAATTCTTCAATACGGAAAATCCAACCAGCGCCGTCGGACCCATCGAACTTGGGGATTTCCATTCGAATTGATCGAATGACAGAGGATAGGTCCGGTGGTGGCGCAACCGAATCAGTGAGTGGAAGAGGTGGTGGTAGTGTGGAGGAACTGGTTGGGTTAGGGGAAGGGAGATGGAGTTCTTTGAATCAGTTTTCGACCGTGACTCTGTGATCTTGAATGGCTTTGTGAAAAGAGAAGGATTGAGATTCAATTTGGGTTTGGAGGGATTTGATGGCGGCAAGAATTTCTGGGTCGGCCATGGAATCGAGGAGGATAGAGGTTGGAAGAGATGAAAGCACCAATTGATAGATAATAGGTGTTCTTATGAGTGAACACAAACTCCTATTTGAATGTTTGTTACAAGAGATGAACAAACAATCAACCTAAGAAACAATTCTCCCAAAGCATACTACTCTGATCTTTCCTCTCTCTCTTTCTCCCCTTTTATTCTATCACTAAGATAACCTACTAGTGGTCCCTCATGAGGTTGATTCTGGTGCAGCTTCCATCCTTGACGGTCACTGGTGTAACGAATTGGCAGGAGTGCCTCCCTGGCTGCGTTTCTTGCCCAGATCTTAGTCCTTCTGCCAGCTTGGAGGTTTTCTGGTTCTCGTGGGTTGAATGGGCCCGATTGGGTCAGCAAGTGAATTGGGCTCACCAGAAGTTGTTTCCTTCACCTTATTGGGCTCACTTAGTTGAGTAGATACCATGGGCTCATGGGTTGTAACCTGGTTCGTATCACTTTTAATATATATGTTGTGGGTTTTTTCTATCCTATCCTCATGGATAATACACATGAGATCCTCTATCCCACTTTTACTATGTAGCAATCGTGTTCCACTCCAAAATTGAGTCAATTATAATTATTTTTTTTTTGCAATTTGTGAATTTAAAGTTCATGATTTAGGTTCGAGATTCATGATTCATGTTTAGATTCCATATTTAAGATCTAGAATTCGACTTTCTTGGACTATGTTATATTTTCTATTGCAAACTTATGATTTCACGGTTCATAGTTCATTATTTAATGGTTCAGTTTTATAATTCAATAGTTCATAGTTTATGGTTCATAATTCATGTGTTCGGGATTCACGATTCATATTATACGACTCAATTTTAAAGTGGACACAATTAAAACATAATAAATATGAAATAAAGAATCTTTTCCCGAATAATATCGGCATAGACTATACACAAAGTGCACCCCAAATAAGTAATGGGGAGGGGGGCATAAGTTGAATTTTAAATTAATCATATTTTGAATTATACACACGATAACAAAGGTCATATATAACATATTTGCATTGATAATCATCATTAAATTTTCAAAAATATTTCAAACCTACCACCTATAAATATTCGGAATGTCTATCAGGGAAATAATCTATAAGCAAATCGATGTTGAATCTTTTACAATTTCCTTTCCATTATACACCAACAAACAGTTATGTAAGAAATTCATCCCCTATCATGTTAAGGAAGCGTATTCTTGACTATGTCATATTTGAAAAAATGTCCATGAGATCATTTGTTACATTTGGTGTTACATCTTTTACTTGATCACATTCACCCACCGACACGTATATGGCATGGGGTCATAAATTAATATGTGTCACTTAATGAATTAAGTGTAACAGATAATGAAACACCTACTGCAACCGAAAATCCGAATTGGAAAAAATGATGGTTCTTCCGAAAAAGACGAAGATTGTGGCTTGTGGGCCTTAACATATAACTTTTTACTATTATTACCTCCATTCGTTTTTAGATGTAGCTTTTATGTTTTGTGATTTGTTGATAAATTAATGGTCGCCTGTAATCACTAAAAGAAAGAAAGGAAAAAAAAGATAAAAAGATAAAAAGATATTTGTTGTTACTCCCTTTGCAACAAGAATAATTATTAAAAATAACATCTTTTGTAACTACTAGTAGTTACATAAAGTATTATATACAATTTTAACCAAATTTTGTTATAATATGACAAACTCTTACGCAACTACTTGTAGTTACAAATACATTAGTAACTATAAAGTAGTAAAATAGTTTACAAATACATTAATAACGATAAAGTAGTTGCAAAATTTTCTTTTGCATCTTATTATAAGTGGCTACCTTATGGTAACCACTTGTAGACAAGTGGTTACTAAAAATATTTCTGTGATCAGTCTTCCTAATTTGTAACTACCATTTATAGTGATAAAAAATCTTTAATTCCAATAGTGAATATCCCTACTTACTATTAAAGCAAAATCGCCAATGCCACGTGTCAAACAGCCAGCGACCAAAACTCCTTCTTTTTCGCTAAGGACATGTGTCGCCTCCTCAACAGTCTGAATTTATTTTAATTAATGTATTTAGGCAACCGTTCTTTCGATAATCCAGCGAATGACACATGTTCCGCACACCGCTTACGGTTGGTTTAATGTTGATGTATCTTTATCTTTATCCAAAAAAATCGGAATAAGTTGTAACTGCTGGGTTTGAAAATTGCGAGTCACTTTTTTAACTGTCCCCCATTTCCCACGTCTCACATCCAACATCAGTCCATTATTTCCGATAAAAAACTGCATATCGCATTATAAGTAGTACATCGTTCATGCGACAGACTAGAAATTTTTCTTCTTACTTCTGAAATCCACAAAACAATATCATAAAGTTCAATACTTTGTTTCCTATCACTCCTTTTGTTGGATTGGTGACGGAACTCTTTGGGCAATGCGCCTCTATGTCGGTACATCCCTGCATGTGAAAACCAAAATCAGATTTCCAGTTTTGAAATCGTTTGTCATGATCTACAATGAAAAATTGGAACCTGTCTAGGATGGTATGCATTGAAGGATTTGTTATGGTTGAAATCAGGATGAAATTAAAGATTGCCAGAAAATCTTGAAGACCATTTTGATAATTGATGAACCGTTTTCAAAATATTTCTAAAATACTTATCCCAGTACAAGTCATTCAAGGAATCTGAAGTAGTATAGGACAGTCCACAATATGATTTATTCTGTATATTGTTTTCTATTTTATTCAAACCTATCTTTTTTATAATATTTTACAATATTGTTTGCTCATGCTTAGATGTAATATGAAAACTTGCACACAGCCACATTGCGCCTACCCAGACCAGAAAGGGAAAGAGAATGGAGTTTACCATTGAAGTCTGAAGACCAGTAGTTCAATATTTAACCATTTCGTCTTTCCTTTTCCTGAACTAACTATACTACCTTCGCATTGTTTCAATAAGCAAAACTCAACGATCCTACACCCTACAAGTACAAGTACAAGCACAATCAATTATCTGTTCATGTTGGTATGTGAATTAAACTCAAATTTCTACTGTAATATTATTGCAATATTCTTTCATATCTAAAGTACTGTAACTATCGAATATTTGAAGCAATTTTGAATATGAAATTTACCTATCTGTTGCTTCGCTGCTTCCTTCTGTTGTGTTCATGTAATTTGGCACCGTATTTCCTTGCTTCTTCTTTGTCGATTGACACGAGAAACCACCAAAAAGATATTAATTTATTTTTTGCCAGAATACATGACCATGCCATAAATCTGGTGTTTTGAAATTGATTTGTGTTTGAAATTTAAACCAAAACGGTGATGATTAGGAAAAAAATATAATTTTACATTTTACATCATGAAATATTTTAATATTGGTTGTCTAATGTAAAACTGGGTTGAAAATGAAGTATCGAACCTCTGCAGATTAAAAAAGAAAAAACTTTAGACTTATGGTAATTTTTAAAGTTAACAACCTATAACAATAAATATGTACATCTTAGATCAGCTACATGCATTACACTTCTGAGATTTTAAAAAAATATGGAAGTAGTAGATCTGCCATTTGAAATTATTTTTTAAATTGAAAAAAGAATCAGATCTACATATATGAAAAAATTGGGATATTGTATCATCATTTTCTCTACCGAATAACTTCGTGGATAAATAAAATAATGAAGTTCCAATTTTTTTGGGAAAAAAAAAAAATTAACTCCCAAAAATATTCAGCTAACCTACAAAATTGTTGAAATAAAAACAGAGGCAGTACTATATTAACGATCAGCCTACTAATTAGCATAAGATAGTAGAGATCTGTTATTGTTTGTTGTGTCATGAAATTATCCATCGATTCACTTGACAGAAGTTCCATTATATTTAAAACGTTTTAACCTCAGATAAAAATACTTAAAGAAAAAATAAAGCACGAACCGAGGCCTAGGTAGAAGAGTAGTTTCGATTGAACATCACTGTTATTTTAAAGATTTCTTTGTATTTCTTGAAAATTATTTGTACATAAATTCATAATTTCCAAAATCCCAATGATGAAATTGAAATTGGAGTCCGTTTTCCCGTCTGGCGCATATTAATAGCGGAAAAAAGGATAATCTCAGATCTGTGTAGGCGCAACAGAGGAATAAAGAACAGGACTTCACACATATGATTCCATGTCCCGAAAAAAGTGATAGATTGAAAGAGGGATAAGATACAAACAATTCAAACGTCGTTTATGGATTTTGATGGAAATGTTATATTGTTCTCAATAAAATAAATAAAGTATTTATTTATTATGTTTGATAAGATAAAAGTATTTTACAGTCCTAAAAAATAGTTCAAGTGTCCATTTGTACCCGAGGAGATATAATTGAAGGCCCTATTTGTACCTTATCCAAAAAACTGATATGTTAATAACTATTTCTATATATTTATATATATATATGTGTGTGTGTGTGTGTTTATATCTTTGTTTTATCACATAAAATTATTTTCATATAATATAGGTCAATTACATGTTGCAAGAGTTTACGGAACGGAGATAAAAATATAAGTAATTCTCAATCATATGTTCATATATTTCATTATTTTGTTTTTACAATTAAAAAATAATAATAAAAAAAAATCACCCGTGCATAGCACGGGTTAACAACTAGTACTGAAAAAAATGGAAGAAAATTAAGGGACTTGAGCAAAGACAAAATATTTAGATGAAGGTAATTATTTATCTATTCCCTTACACATCAATTAAATACACCCACGTGTGATGAATAATAGAACTAAAATGAGAACACATTAAATACAATCAAAATTCGAAAGACGAAGTTGGATAGCTCAAGTGGCAGAGCATTTACTACCTGAGTCTTTGGTTCTGGGTTCGAGTCACCGTGAGAGGAGGAGAGGGATTTTTATTTGTTCTTAGATTAGGTGAAAAAAGAAATACAATCAAAATTCGAAATCCTTGTTTATCAACTCAAGTTTGAAAGTTTGGTTGGGCTAATACAAGCATATTGAGACTTAATTAGCTTAGCATCTTAGTTACTTAACTTAAATCTTAATAGCCTAAACAGCTTATTCAGTTGCTCTCATTTCATGATTTTCTAATTTTTGTCAGCTCGTTCAACATGCTAGGCCGTGGAGCTAAAGTGTTATTGTGAGAATAGTTATGAAATCGCCGTTAATGAAGTGATTGAGGAATTCACTATATATTGAAATTACAAGTGAGAAACATAAGGAAATACAACGATCATATCTAGACTAATTTGTACAAAGATATTAACAGATGCAATCAAGCTACTATATATAAT
Organism: Ajuga chamaepitys; assembly: GCA_958295605.1. Classification (NCBI taxonomy): domain Eukaryota; kingdom Viridiplantae; phylum Streptophyta; class Magnoliopsida; order Lamiales; family Lamiaceae; genus Ajuga; species Ajuga chamaepitys. The sequence continues at coordinate 54,912,930 of OY282501.1, read as the reverse complement.
TATTTTTCCAATTAATTATACATTGATCTACGACATTGGTGATTCATGCGCTAAATAAATGATAGTTGTTGTATTTTAATTTTACTCTCTTAAAGTATTGAAAAATATAACTTGATATCTCTTCTTAACGTAGTCAATTTTTTAACGAATTAGGTAAATAAAATGTGTGTACGTAACTTTCATTCCTATTTTTCGTTTTTTAATATTACTAGATGTCCTCCCGTCCGATGCACGGGATAAACTACTGAACATTTTATTTAATTAATAATACGTGATTAAATTTTAATGTTGTTGTAAAAGCATTATAAAATACATACAGTGTATACACACAATATTATTTGATGTATTTAACTTAAGTAAATATTAACATTTATTTTTTGATGTAGGGGAATATGAGTCTTAAACTTAGTTACATAAAAAGTAAATTAAATTATTTTTATTATGCATCAACTTCTATTAAAACATATAACCCACATTTTTCACTAATATAATTTTTATGCAATTGGGCATTAATGTAAATCTAACAAATTCTTGTCATTTTACTATTTGTCATAAAAACAAACTAATTCTGGAACTCAAATAATTATTAAAATATAAAATTGTGAAAAGAAACTAAAAATTATATATTTCTGAAATACTCTCACACTTTTATATGAAAATATTTAATTATATAAATATATCATAATTAACCTTGCAAAAATTATTTTAGATTTAAATTAATTAATTTATATATCTATATGGATGTCTAATTGAAGGTCGTAAAATAAGGACTAATTTGATATATTTTTCATTAAAAATAAAATTGATACAAAAAAGTTATAATCATTTAAGCTTTTAGATTAAAAATAAGAAGAATGAAGAGAGAGGAATTTTTTTATTTGTAAATAAGAACATAGATGGAATAAATTTCAATATAAAAAAAAAAGATAAAATAAAAAATTGTCTTGCTGATATAAAAAGTGCAAAAAAAAAAAAAAAAAAAAAAAATGACCGACAACTGCAAAAAAAAAAAAATAACTGCCACATGTTAAAAAATGAAAAGAAAAAGGGTGGAGATAAAACATGGGAAAAATGAAAAAAATAAATGAAAAAGGCCCTAAAAATACTCTGGAGATGACACATGTGCAAGCTATCCTGTTTTTATATTAAAGGGGGATTTTCCATGATGCAACTAATATCCTAACACAACACGACAAACAACAGGTAACATAAATAGAAGTTCTTGGATTATAGCTGCTTCTTTACAAGCAGATTTCTGTCTAACAGAATATAAGTTAAATTACATACATTTTACATATACATGAACAAGATACATCAAACGCATAAACATACAAATTTGCTTTATACAACATTATACCGACTCAATTTAGCCCATTGTCCGCAGTTGGGTAAGAAGCTTCCATGGCAATGCCACAAAGTCCTTCCGCAGCATCGATACCCCTTTGCATTCTAATGTATCCACCCTCACCCCAACTGCTTCCCCACGAATTCTTTACCAACCAATACTTTGTTCCATCACTTGTTGCCCCATACCCAACTACAGTTACGCCATGGTCTAGCTCGGTTCCACACTCTCCCGTAAAAACTCCACTGGAGTAGAACTGGAAATCCGATCCACTAGCATCAATGGCTACGGATATTGGTTAGTTAGCAACAGCTTTTTGCAATGCAGACTCACTATTGGCCGGAACATCCTCATTGAAGTAAATGACATTCTTCCAGCTCAAGAGATGACATGTATAAGCTCATGGATAATTTTGTAATCAAGAATTGATGTTAGCAATGTTAATGTAGCAGATAGTAACAAGAACTGAGAAATACTACAAAGAGCAGCATACTTCCATTCATAACATCATAATGGATGATTCATACAGAACTATTACATAGCAGACTTAATACATCGGATATAATTCAACTCCTACAAGTTCAAAGCTAAAAACAAAGATAATAAATGCTTACTAAATATAGCTAATCTATGCATGCAGCTTTCCTGATATAGCATTTAGCTATATTACTCAAAGTGGTAATAAGCTAAAGGATGATTTGACTAAACATGATAGATATGCAATCAAAAGACACAATGCATTAATTAGTGTAATGCATGTGTTTATCCCCTAAACAAAGCAGTAATTCAACACGCCCTCCTCAAGCTGGATTGGTGCTAAAGCACAATCCAAGCTTGGACACTATGAATCTGAATTTCCCTGGTGGCATTGGCTTTGTAAATACATCAGCAACTTGCTCGCGCGAAGATACAGATTGGAAGCGTAGAAAGTCATTCTTGATTGATTCCTCACGACATGGCAGTCAATGTCCAAGTGTTTCGTTCGCTCGTGAAACACTGGATTTTCTGCAATATGTATGGCCGCTTTGTTATCACAGCTGAGAGGAATTGGCTTGGGAATGGAGATCTTCAGGTCATCTGAGATGTAGTTTAACCAAAGCAATTCACAAGTCACAGATGCCATTGCACGATATTCTGCTTCAGCTGAGCTTCTTGAGACAGTATTTTGCTTTTTTGCCTTCCAAGAAATTAAGCAGTCACCTAGATATACACAGTATCCCGTTACAGATTTCCTAGCATCTTGGCATGCACCCCAATCGGAATCACAAAATGCCTTAAGAGATAAAGAACCTGTTTTTGGGTAGAAGAGTCCCAACTGATTAGTTCCTTTCAGATACTTAAGTAGATGCATAGCTGCATCCTAGTGTGAGCTTCTGGGTGCACTGACAAATTGACTGAGTTGTTGAGTTGCAAAGGTGATATCAGGCCTTGTCAGATTCAAATAAAGCAGTCTACCAATCAACCTTCTATAAGGCTCTCCATCTGTCAAGGCAGTGCCAGTTGATTTACTGAGCTTGATGTCATAAGGCAGTGGTGTGGATGTAGCCTTACAATTATCCAATCCAACATCATTAATGATATCATTGATGTATTTCTTTTGACACAGATACATACCTGTGTGATTCTGACTCAATTCCATGCCCAAGAAATATGTAGCCTGTCCCAGATCTTTAATGTTGAATTGATCATGTAGAAACTGTTTCAATTCAACAATCAGTCTGTTACTATTTCCTGTCACCAATACATCATCAACATACACTAATATAGCAACAAAATCCTCTCCTTCTGATAGTGTAAACAAACAGTGATCATGTGGAGATTGTGTGAAATTAAATTGCAGCAATTTTGTGCACAACTCAGTGTTCCACTGCCTTGAAGCTTGTTTGAGACCATACCTTTTGTTCAGCTTACATACCTGATTTGGTCCTGCTTTATTGTATCCATCAGGGGGTAAGAGGTAGACTTCTTTGTCCAAAAAGCCATATAAGAATGCATTATTGATGTCAATATGATGCAAGGACCATCCCTTCATAGTGGAGACTGCAATGAGGTATCTCACTGTCACTGGCTTAGCTACAGGTGAAAAACATTCTTCATAATCCTCTCCTAAAGCCTGGTTGTATCCCTTTGCCACCAATCTGGCTTTTGTATCTCTCCAAAGTTCCATCAGGGTGTAATTTCACTTTATACACCCACTTGCTGCCAATTGGGTTCTTTCCAGGTGGCAATTCTAAGATTTCCCAAGTATCATTATCCTCCAAGGCCTTGAGTTCTTGCCCCATGGCTTCTCTCCACTCTGGATGTCTTACTGCTTCCTTAAAAGACTTGGGTTCTGGCACAATCATGAGATTAGCATGAAATGCAGCATGTGTGTGAGGATGCTCAAATATGCTATCAATGTATTCTGCCTTTTGCACAAAATCTTTAAGATGTGATGGCCTTTGTGGTACTCTGGAGCTTCTTCTCAGCATTTCAGGGCTCTAATTCTCAGTACTTTCTGTTTGTGTTGCATCCTGATCATCTTCATCAGATGACAATGGGTCATGTCTGTAAGATGGTTCTGATGCACTCCTATCAGCATTATAGGAGGAGGATTTGAACTCTTCCTCATCAAATACTGGACATGGCAGTGTGGGCTCCCCTGTGGTGCCTTGCAACTTTGAATCTGAATATGGGTAAGTTGATTCAAGAAAGATAACATCTCTTGATGTTATCACCTTCTTGCTTGCCATATGATAAAGCCTGTATCCTTTCTGATGGGGCACATATCCAATAAATATGCACTTCATTCCCCTTTCTTCAAATTTGGATTTGTGTGGTTCAGTGTCAGTTGCATAGGCTAGACAACCAAATGGCTTCATTCTGTCATATGGTATTATTTTCCCAAACATGACCTGAAATGGCACTTTCCATTCTAAGACTCTGGTGGGAAGTCTGTTGATAATGTGTGCAGTAGTTAGGATGGAATATGGCCATAGGAAATGAGGTGCAGAAGACTCTTTCATTAAAGCCCTTGCCATTTCTAGCAAATGTCTATGCTTCCTCTCAACTACTCCATTTTGCTGTGGAGTGTAGGTGCAGCTTCTCTAGTGAATGATGCCTTGATTTTTCAAAAAATCTTGGCATTCTCTGCTAAGAAATTCAGCTCCAATATCTGTTCTGATGACTTTAACAGACTTGTCCAATTGCCTCTCTATCATGATGATGAATTCTTTAAGTGAGCTTACAACTTGTTTCTTGCTGCTCATAAGGTTCACCCAGGTCATTCTACTGTGATCATCTACAATGGTGATGAAGTAGGATGTTTCTGTGATGCTGGGTTGGGAATATGGTCCCCAAATATCCACATGCAGTAGTTCAAGAGCTCTTGAGGTGCTGATTGAGCTTGAAGGAAAGCTAAGCCTTGTCTGTTTAGAAACATGGCAGATTTCACATCCTTTGTGAGCCTCAATGACTGGAGGTGTACACATATGCTTCAGAAAATAAAGGTGCTGCATGGAACTTGGTGAAGCATGTCCCAACCTTCTATGCCAAAGCTTGAACAATTTGCAGTAATGATCTGCATTGAGGGCATATGCTGCCATTGCCTCATCAGAATGAACTGGTGTTGCCACATACAGTTTTTCTTTGAGATGTCCAGTCAGAATTGTTTTCCCATCTATTCCACTTCTCATAATACAAGTTTCATGATCAAAAGTAGCTTGTGCTCCAGTGTTAAGTGTGAGCTGTGATATAGAGAGAAGGTTGCATGTAAAGCTTGGCACCAAGAATACCTCATTCAGTGTCAATCTGTCTGAAAGTACCACATCTCCAGAATGAGACACTTGCTTTTGAGTTCCATCAGGCAGTGTAACCATGGCCAAGTGCTCAATGGGTGTTATGTTTGTCATGAGAGCAGGGTCATTGCACATGTGCCTGCTTGCCCCAGTGTCTATGATCCAGGCCCCATCATCAACTCCATCTATCAAGGTAAATGCAAAGTATGAACTTCCAATATGAAGTGATTCCTTGTTTCTTCCCTTTGATCCATCTGAGTAAACTGTAGTTTCTCCTTTTTCTTCAAGAATTCTGGCTACCTCCCTTTTTACAAGTGCAGATATATTTGTGGACTCAGGATCTCTTCTTGAAGAAAATTTATTCTCAGATTCAGTGGTTTGGTTGGACTCCACTGCATGAGCATGATTTCTCTGTTCCTTTGGAGTGTAATACCAGTCTGGGTACCCTTTTAACTTAAAACACTCTGTGATGACATGTCCAGGTAAGTTACAGTGCTCACAGATCAGCTTGTTCCTTTCTTCCTTTGTCATTCTGCCATTACCTCTTCCTCTCCCAGAAGTAAAACCACCTCTTCCTCTTGCTCCTCTATCAGAATTATATGACTTGGTGTACATGGCACTACTACCACCTGTATCACTAGAGGATGTACCCACATTCCTTTGTTTTTCAACCCTGAGTATCATTGAGTATGCCTTATCAACATTGAGCAGTGGATCCATGAGTAAGATCTGACCTCTAATGGGGTCATAAGAATCATTTAACCCCATTAAAAACTGGATGAGCTTAGCTGACATATCTGCTTCTTCCCATTTATTTGCAGCTCCACATGAACAGATAGGTAAGGCCCTCAACAAAGAAAGCTCATTCCACAACTTATGCAGACTATTATAATACACAGTTAAAGACTGGTTTCCTTGGGATAGGTTACAGATTTCTTTCTGTATATGAAACAGCTGTGGCCCATTGCTGTCTCCATATCTGCTAGCAACCGTTTCCCAGAGGCTTTTAGCAGTTTTAGCATAGAGAAAAGTCTCAGAAATTTCTTTAGAAAGTGAGTTGAGCAACCATGCTCTTACCATTCCATCAACCCTCTCCCACTGCTCTTTCAATTTAGCATCTGTGGGAATCTCAATATTTCCATTTATGAAACCTAATTTGTTCTTGGCCAGAAGTGCTATTTGAATGGATGTACTCCAAGGTAAGTAGTTGTTACCAGTCAGTTTGGTGGAAACCAAACTCATTCCCGGATGGTCAGATCCATGGAGACTCAAGGGGTCGTGCTCAGAGGAGCTTGAACCAGATCTTGTCTCTGTGCTCATCATTGTTGTTTCTGTTGTTCTTGCTGTGAGATGCGGCCAATGTTCTGTATTCAGATTCCACAAGCTGTCATCGGAGTTCATCCTTCAGTTTGTGGCTCTGATACCATGAAGACAATGACATTCTTCCAGCTCAAGAGATGACATGTATAAGCTCATGGATAATTTTGTAATCAAGAATTGATGTTAGCAATGTTAATGTAGCAGATAGTAACAAGAATTGAGAAATACTACAAAGAGCAGCATATTTCAATTCATAACATCATAATGGATGATTCATACGGAACTATTACATAGCAGACTTAATACATCGGACATAATTCAACTCCTACAAGTTCAAAGCTAAAAACAAAGATAATAAATGCTTACTAAATATAGCTAATCTATGCATGCAGCTTTCCTGATATAGCATTTAGCTATATTACTCAAAGTGGTAATAAGCTAAAGGATGATTTGACTAAACATGATAGCTATGCAATCAAAAGACACAATGCATTAATTAGTGTAATGCATGTGTTTATCCCCTAAATAAAGCAGTAACTCAACACTCATACCCTGTAATCTTGGCAGCATCGGTGGACTCCTTCTTGGTGTTGCAGGTGTCATCAACTCCCTTGTACGGGTAGTTTGATTCGGTTGTTAACCCATGGTTGCCGATGATGAACTCAAACGCATTGTCCATGAGACCACCGTTACATCCTTCATCTTCACTTGTGTCGCAGTCAACTAGTTCTTGTTCGGACAATGAAATCAGCTTTCCTATAGTGAGCTGGTTGATGCCTTCTGTAGCCGCAACTGCTGAAAATGCCCAGCAACATCCTATATTTTTCACCAAACAATCACAAAATTTGAAATTTATCAGACTTTTGGTTATACAAAATTAAAAATGACTACCTACTCAAAGAAAACAATAAAAAAGAACTCAGGCAGGCAGCCCCTTATTAAAAGACTAAAATAACCTGAAGCAGACGTAATCTTTAGATGACTATAACTCATAGATAACTTACCACATTGTCCTTGATCCTTGACTCCAGTAACAGCGCCTTTGGTTCTCCAGTCAATGCTTGAAGGAACTGTTGTCACATTTGCATACCTAAAAGCTGTTGTTTTAACTGATTTTGACATTCTGTATCCATTACGAGAAGCGGTGAATTCATCGTTGGTCAGATCAGCAAACTGGTTAATACCAAGCTTATAAGGCCTAGTCCCAACGTTGTTGGAAGATTCAATAAACTCCACATTCTCTTTGAATATCTTGAATCGAATTGCCTTCTCTGCCTCGTCTTTATATTCCCGTCCAAACTGAACCATCCATTGCTCGTGCTTCTCTACCATAGTCTCTGGAATTTCACGACAAGTTGCCAAGATTCCCATAAAAACAAATGCAAATGAAAGGATAAATTTCCCATGAGCTTGGAAGCCATTGATTCTTTACTTTGTTTTGGAACTTTTTAGAATTGTTTATATGCTTTGGTATGATCTGTGTGAATAAACTCTCAAGAACTAGAGTATATATATAGGTGGCATACATATATATTCAACCAATTATCATCAGATTCCGACGGTACTGATGTTTACCAGAAATCGAACTGCGTGAAGTGGGCGGCAATTCAATCTCCAGGTTCCGTGGAGGTTGCTCAATTAGGAATGCTATGCTTTTGTTTTGTTTGTTCATACAGAATCAGATTAATAATTCTGTTATAGTTTTCAGTTAGGGGTTAATTGTATTGGGACGTCCCCATCCCGATGTGGTATGAGCCATCCTCAACGTATTTCATTTTACATCGGATGGTCCATCCCTCTACATCCACACTTTATTAGCTACATCATATTTTACAATTTCCAAGATACCTTTTACAAATTTTAATACACCTTTTACAATTTCCAATACACATCTTAACCTACTATACCCTTAAACTAAAATACTCCCTCCGTTTCATAAAGAATGTCATTTTAACTATTTTTGAAGAAATTAAGGATTGATATTTAATTGGTATGTTTTGTGAAATAAGGAAACAATCAACTAAATTAAGTAAGTTGTTTAAGATAATGTTGGAAGAATTGTAGTTTTTTTTTTTTGATAAAATTATGAAATTTTTTAGAATGTCTAAAATGGCATTCTTTATGAAACGGAGGGAGTACCTTTTTGGATGTTCCACCCGTAAATGTGCCACATCGAACGTGGTACATGCCACTACATCCCATGTTGTCATGAGGAACATTTGAAACTCATTAATCGAGGTTCATTTTTGTCTACCTAAATTGTACTGGTTTTACTTATTTGAAAAGAGTATAATTCTTTTGAAATATTCTTATGTAAAGTTTGGTGGAATAATCATTAATTTTAAGTAATCCAAAATAAACAAGGTTAATAAGCACTTTTTAATAAGATTTTCTTTCTGAAATAATAATATTTTTATGATATTTTTATTTTCTAATTAGGATATTAGGAATATATTATGGGAAAAACTATTAAAAAATGACAAACATGAAAAAAGACTCCATAAATATTTAGTGCTTATATTCTTATATCTTAGAAATTTTTTACTAAATTCAATTATTATATTGTATTTAACAGATTATATGGAACTTATAATTATTAAAATAACTTTTAAAATATTAATTAAATAACAATGATAGAAATTAATTACTACCTCCATTTTTTTTTTTAGTTGTCATTCTAGCTTATTTGTTTTGTTTGTAAATAGTTGTCATTCTAACTTTTTTACTATTTTCTTTACAATATTAACCCTGTAATTATGGAAACTGTTAACAATATATAGAAATGATTAAAAAATTAAGAGATTTAGAGAAATTAGTTGAGGGTGTATTTGTCAACTTCTTAAGTCCCTTAATTTTTATACAAAAAGTTAGAATGACAACTATAAAAAAACGAAGGTAGTATATAAATTATCGTAACTGAAATAATGTTTCACAAAACTACAAAAAAATATATCAACTAAATATAGGAAGCGTGTTGAATGTACACATGTGGTAATTGCTAGTTAATATTAAAAGCCCTTGTTTATTTTATTTCTCATCTTATTCTCGAAAAAAATGTTTTTGTTTCATTTTTGTTTAAGCTTTTTAAGTTAGCTCAATTCTTGCATGTTGCAAATTTACAAGCATTATTATAATTTACTTTGGTTGATTGGGAATACATAGGTTTGAATTATCAATAGGACCAATCATTCTTGCATTATATCATGTACCTCTCGGGAAAAATTTATTTTTAATTTAGTATATTAGACCTTGTTCAGTAAAAGTTCTTGATGTTAGAAAATTTCAATTTTAGTCCTATATGTTCCAAAAGTTGTCCAATTTAAGGACACTAACCATCACCAACGACCAATTTAACAGGAATTAGACTAGTAAATTTAGGGCTTTTGAGTGCTAATGTTTATATATCAAGTATTTGTCCAGATAACATGTTAAATCATTAAATTACTTTAGTAGCTCGGCCAAAAAAGAAACGAAAAAGGTAACCCATAATTTTCATATGAGGTGCATTTCATTAGATTTTTTATTTTATTTTCTTTCTTTCTTCATCTTTCTCAAATTTATTAGTGACGTGCGTCGCACGTGATTAATTATGGCCAAATTGGCCATTTTCTGATGGTCAATGTCCTTAAATTGGACAACTTTAAAAACATATAGGACTAAAATTGAAATTTTCTAACATACAGGACTTTTACTGGACAAGGTCTAACATACTGAACTAAAAATAAATTTTTCCCTATACCTCTCAATAGGTAATTTTAGAGTTAGTAATAAATTATCATGAATTACAACTAGATATTAAATCATGTGAAAAATGCCATAAATAAACATATAATGATGTTGATTCGAGTCGAGTCGAGTCGAGTCGAGTCGAGTGTGTTCGGTTATGTTGATGGACGTGTTTGACCATGTTCATGAATATTTGTACCCATAAATAACTAATTATTTTATTCACGAACATTAAATAAACTCATTTTCATAATTGTCCATGCAAATAAATGAATTAAACAAAATGTTCATTATAACAAGAGGTAATGCAAAAATATTATATTATATTATTATATAAAGTATAAACACAATTATTTTTATTATTATTTTTCATATTATTACTATTGCTATAAATTGAGTTTTGAACAAGTTTATTCATGAGCTTTTAATAAACGAGTTATTCATGTTCAATTTCTGTTCATTTATAAAACGAGCTAAAAAAAATTATTTATTCAAATAAACAAGATGTTCAACGAAGATTCTTTTAGCTTGCAGTGCTACCAGTCTACCACATCAAATATCTTCTTATATATAACAACAATTAAGTCTATATCCGGAAAAAAACATCTATTTTTCCGCCCACACAACAATCCACTTTTAGTAAGACACCTTTTAGAAAAATAAATCCGATTCAATAAATGTCACGATTTTATGCAATTAATACCACATTGTTATTTTAGAAAATATATCATATCCAATAAATCTTCTTATATATAACAACAATTAAGTCTATATACGAAAAAAAACATCTATTTTCCCGCCCACATAACAATCCACTTTTAGTAAGACACACTTTAGAAAATAAATCCGATTCAATAAATGGCACGATTTTATGCAATTAATACAACATTTTTATTTTAGAAAATATATCATATCTAATAAATAGCATTATTTTTGACATTTTTGGATAACATTATTTTTAGTATAAAGCATTTTATATGGAAAACATTATTTTTGGTATAAAGCAGTTTATTTGGAAATAGCTTAATTTGAATTTTATGTTCCTCTTTCTATTAATTTTTTAATCATATACAAATATAAAAATTAAATTATTTGGCAAATATTTTATAATTTTAGTTTATAATTTAAATATTTTATTTTTTTCATTTATATTATTTAGAAAATATCTTTTTTTTCATTTATAATTTTTCTATATAATAAATTAAATTAGTCATATATTATCGATCTATAGTTTGACAGCATATTGTATAAATAAATGAAATTAAAGATAAATAATTGATTGTTGGTTATTTATGTGGATTAATTATTAGTGTGTTTGTGCTACAAATTAAAATTAATTAACATAGAATATAGTGTTATTGTTACTCACTAAAAGCTTTTGAATTATATTTGAAAAAAATTAGATACTTTGGATAAATATAAACGTTTCTCATAAAATTATAAATATAAATATATATATACACTCATTCTTTGTACAAGATTGGCAACATGACCTATATACATGGATGATAGAGATATTCTTACATTAAGGAAAACAAATACTACTATGATATTATGTAACTTCCTTAATTTTTTTTAATATTTTTCATTAACTCTTCTTTTATTAACATACAACTTTTCATCTCTTATTATATATTAATTATAATATTATTATATTAAAATTCTTATTATTTATTTATTTAAATTTACAAATCGGGAAATACTGCTAATTAGTACAACGACACGCATTATTACTAGTTAATAAAAAATAAAATAAAAACTCACACAGACCCGGCCGAAGAAGAGAGTTTCCGTTACCCTAAAAAAAAGAAAGGATAGCTTCCTTCCAAATCCCTTTGTGAAAGAGATTTAAAAACATGTGAAATTAGGGTTAGTAGCAGTAGTAGTCACCATTTTCACAAATTCTAGCAGCTCCTGCGTTTCTCCCTGCAAGACGTGATAACTCAAATCGATCATATTTCAAATGGATTCAGCCAACAATGATGGTAAAAAGCCCAAAGAACCCGCGGTAGAGTCGATTCCACTTCCAGATCCCATTATTGAAGATATACTGTCACGGGCTCCGGCGAAGACTGTTCTTCGCTGCAGGACTCTGAATAAATCATGGCTCCGAGCCTTAGATAGCCCTACATTCTCAAGAAGCCATTTTTCTAGAGCTCAACTGACCCCTTTGGTTGTTTTCACAGAGAACTATACGAAAGGATACTGCCGCATCATGCTACCTATCGAAGGCCAGAATGTTCGAGATCTCGATCATAAAATCAGCAAATCACAGGTAATCTCTAGACAGTATAGTATTCCGGAGACTGTATCTTCTGGGATTAGGGTTCAGTACTCAGGCTGCAAACTCACTACTTTCTCATCTGAAGGTCTGGTCTGCTGGGTATCGTACTATGAGTCTTTTGATGATTACGCCATTATCTGCAATCCCATCACCGGGGAATATGTTTCTGTCTCTGTGTCACCTGTGGATAAGGAGATCCAATCTCTCTTTGTAGGGATGGGGTTCTGTCGCTCGATTAATAAGTTTGAGCTTTTACGAGTGTGTCGAGGATCTGAGGACAAGATGTTAGATGAAGCTTCACACTGGTGGACTGAAGTGCGCATTGTGGGAGATAAGCAATGGAGGCGTGTTGGAGATAACATTTACACATCCAAATTGGCCATGTTTGATAATGGCATATCGCAGGTTGTTTATGTGAATGGGGTTATATATTGGCATGTAGAAGAGGTTTCTGATTTATGTTGTTTCAATTTCGATAGGGGTGTATTTGAATTCATTCCTCTGCCTCAGACTGTCGTGCTTGCAACACAAGCGAGCTTCTACGACTCATGGCACATAAAATTGGGCGTGTTGGGTAATTCAGTTTGTGTATCAGTGATTCTATCAAATGATGGTCCTGTAGAGTTGTGGATCCTGAAAAATGATGGTGTGTCAAATAGATTGGAGTAAGGTTTGTCATATCGAAATTAGTGCAACATGTATACGATTTATTGAGGATGGTAGCCCTCAATTTAAAGCAATAAAGTATTTGGACAGTGGTGAAATTTTGATGGATGATTGGGAAGGAAGTTTTTTTGTATATGATCCAATTGTTAAAGAGTTGAGACAGTTCTGTGTTTTGGAGGATTCTTGTCGTGATGATCTTTGGAAGGGTAAAAATGGTATTGATTACGCGGAGGTGATTCCTCATGTGCCATGCCTTGTGAGATTGATGGAAGCATTAAATGTTGATGAAGCAGGACTGAAGATGATGGAGGAAGAGGCAAGGGATAGGTTATGGTTGTTAAAGTAAAATTTGAGAGAGACCGGGTGTATTAGTGTGTTGAAATGCAGTAGTATATTAGAAGATTGCAGCTTGTATGATTCTCTTCTAGCTTTGTTCTCTTTGTTAGTCCCATGAATGAATTAGGTATGCTTATTTATTGTCGCCTGAGCGTTTTGATTGCATTCTCGTATCTTGTTCAACTTTGATGCACTTAAAACATTAAGACACGCTTGTAACAATTTAATGCAGATGCAATGGCAAAAGCAAAACTTAACAAACCCTACACTAAGATTTGCCTATGTGGTACCGTAAAATGAGCTAGCAGCAGCCTTGGGCAGATTCTCCTTCCAGCGCTAAAAGAATTGATGCGCCTTTGAAAAAGGATACATTAGCTCCTACTTTACGCCGGGCTAAAAATGGGCTAATAGGGCAAATATTTGTATGCCTCTTCACTTCTACAAGCTGTTTGTTCTCTCCAATGCCAACAATATTCTTGAAATCATTTTTGGCTTTCAACATCTTCTCTGAATCGCGTAACAATTCTGCCTTATTCAATCTAATCAAACCCCATGTTCCCCAATACAACTTGGAAAAATGACCATTCTACTTTACCGTAGGCTTTGCTCATATCAAGATTCAAAGCTAACCAACCCGGAAATCCGATCGATTCACTCAATTCTTTTTTACTTTATCATAGGCTCCTTTGTCTCTTTGTTTTCGTTTGAGAGAACAAATAAACTAAACTCCATAAATCACCAAAAACAAATAATCTCTCCGTTCCATAAAAAAATTATATTCATAAAAAAAGAAATTGTCCTAAAATAAGAGTGATGCTTCAAAAACCAATGTCTAGCATTACTAATTCAAGTAAAAATTATTATTTTTTTATTTTACAAATTAGTCAAATATGATTGAATAAGTCAAATAAAAAATATATTAATAATGTAAAAATACACGAACTTTTCCATTGAATATATGTGAGCTAATTTTGAGCACCAATTGCAGACGTGGAACCTAATACTAGAATTTGAGTCATATTTTTATCATGTGGATTTTTTTCTTTTTATTTTAAACAACCCCAATCTCCGGTGAAGATTTTCTCTAACCTGAACTTGCAACAGAATAAGGATCTATTAATCTATGTAAAGGTTTTTGTCTTATTTTTTAATTGCATCATATTAAAGAATATAGTGCTTGTAGACTTTCAACTTTTGGTATTTTTTTTAAACGGGAAAATCTTTATATATAACTACCTATTGGAATCAACCAACACTGATTGACAGAGAAAGTGTGGAGACGAATGTCATACAATGGCATCTAATAAACTAGACTTAGCAAATCGGACAAGAGCATGGCCAATAAAATTTTCAATATGATTAATCCCAAAATGATGCTTATCTCGGTAACCAGCAAGCATCTCCTTAATGTGTGAAAGAACCGGCAGGCAGACGATTGCACAATCAGCAAGTCCAAAGGAAGCCAGAGTCACCAAACTAGAATCACCCACGAGATGAAAATCAATGAGACCAAGATGAATAGCTTGAGAAAGTGTTACCAAAGGGCAAGAAACGTTAATAATTCAGGATGAGAAAAATAATGAAATCTCTAGCCAATTGTCACACCCACCCTTGTAAAAACTTATTTTATACTAATTTTCTTAGCCTTACAAAACCTGTATATTCTTTTTTTTTTTTTAAAAATCAACAATCTACAGCACTTCTTCAAGACCAAAATGTCACCTACTTATTTTTACATAGATCCAGATTGAGTACAAAGGCGTCACACTCCATTCAACACCATATTTACAGAAAATATACATATTAAAGTTCTCTGATTTGAACATGCCCAAAAAGACTATTAGAACACTAGCAAAAATATAGTGAGTCCAAGGTTTAGCCCCACAAACCGTCATTCATATACACGAGGCTTCAAAACTTGCATCAGTTCCAACAGCATGCCAGATCAGTCCACGAGCTCATGCATAGTCAAACTCACCTACAATGCAAGAACTACGTGAGCTAAAACTCAGTAAGCAGAAATCATGCATGACCAATGCGTGAATGATGAGATACATTTCACAAAACCATTTTTTTCAACTCTTTCTCAAAAGAAATCATATTTGGTGGGAATTGGCTCTCGTCACTGTCACAAACCTCCCAAAAATAACACTCATTGGCCACATTCATGACTACCAAGGGTCCCTCCTCCCCCCTTATAGTCCACCCGAGATATCAGTGATGGTTGGTACGACCAAGCGGCTATCCTCCCGAGACTACCAGGGGTCCGCCTCCTCCCTGCCCCTGCAGTGCACCGGGAAGTCTACCTCTTCCCGTACCCATCATCATAAAGGTGCTGAAGTAGGAACCTCTTCCGCGTGCACGCCTGTCACCGGAAGCATCCCGAGAGACACCATATATAATATATAACTCTCAATGTGACAGTGGTGACCAACCCCAAAACATTTTCAATTTATGAAATTATGCTATTTTTACTTCTCTCATGTACACATGCAAATTCTTACAAATGCTAATGCTCATGACTAATATGCTCACCAATTTACTATTAACTAGCACTATGCACGTGCGTTGCACGTGGTTATAATTTTTTATTATTATTTATTAAAAAAAAATAATTTGAACGTAAAATAATTGTACACTGTGATCACTATAATATACTCCCTTCGTCCCAGCTAATTTTTCCTACTTTTCATTTCGGTCCGTCCCACTTAACTTTTCACACTCTTAAAAAGAAATTTCTCTCACAATCTCCACACTCAATCTCTACCTTTAAAAAAGTCAAAGAAAAAGCAAAATCTGTTTTTTCTTAGCATCTGTGTCCGGCCAACTGTGAAAAGTTAGCTGGGACGGAGGGAGTATATACACAACCTCGTAGATTATTCAATATAATAAAAATTAATCCATTGAACAAACATAATTTTAAATCAACTAAAAAATAAAAGAATCACAAAAGAGAAATAGAAAAGTTAAATAACCTTAGTCTTAATAAAACAAGTTATAATAATTAACGTTAAAAGATTCGTAAAAAATGACATACCATGATATAGTGTAGATATATATAGTCTTACAAAATTTTCTATTATACATGTAAAGTTTGATTTATTCAAACTATTGTTTACTTCTTATTATACAGAGACTTGATCATCATTAATATATCTTGAATAAAGTTATACGATGATTGGAAAACTATATACGTAATAATGAGGCATATGTTTTTATGTTTTGCACCAAATCACTGGCATTTGAAGAAAAAACATTTTTAATTGTCTCATCATCATCAACTGACCTCCATAAATTAATTATTTGTTATAGACACAAAATATTAAGGCCTAACATACTTTTCTATAATTCTCTAATAAATAATTTCGATTTCAACATACATTTGCACATGAAAATCTTTACATATTTTAATGTGAGGAAAAACTTCCAGCAATTTAGTATCAAGGTCCAACATCCAACTTTTGTTATGAATGTCATTTTCTAATTTTTTCTATTATTATTAAGTATAACCCTCTTTAATATAATTTACTAATCGATTTAAGATTGCTTATTTCAATTTTCCTTAATTATTTTCTCAATGCAACGTCGAAATTTAAAAATTATGTGTAATTTAAAATAAAATTCCTACTATAGTGTAATTACAAAATAAATAATATTTTTTATGAAAGGTTGGCTATATACATACTGTCTCACAATCTTTATTCAAGACACATACTACAATCCATATAAAATATAATAAATGTTTTAACCAATTTGTAATGTCTTTAATTCTTTATTTAGTTATAGTGAAATACTCCTAATTTTCAAACATTGCACATCCATTTAAAAGTCTTATACATACATGTTTAAACCACGCATTCCGATTTTATTTCTCTCATTTTATTCTTTATTTAGATTGTACAGTACTCTATTCGACGTAATTATTTTTTATCTAATCTATTGTCAAGTTAATATTAACATTGACATTTCACTGTCTTTATTTTTCAGCATATTTTAATTTAATTATGTGACACTCATTCACATAGTACAATTTTTGAATCATTCATGGTACAACTTAGTTCATTATTTATTTATAGTTTTTTTTATTCTTTATTGTACCCTATAATTTATATAGCATAGTAAGTTCCTTTATCAAGTTATTACGTATGCTTAAAATATATATATATATATACACATATATATATATAATATTTTTATTGATTTAATAATTTATTTAATGTTAGATCTTAAATATTTAAAAGATTCTGGTGCAACTATTTATGTCCACTAATTTTTACGTTTGTCATTTTATTATTTATATTATTAGTACAATAAAATTTCACACCTCGGTCTAAAGTCCAATTAGTATAAACCTTGTAATTTTTATGTCTCAAATTTTATAACATAACAGTTTTTTCTTTGGTCTAATAAAATCACATCACCTATTAAAAGTATTACATTAGTGAGTATGTTTGTAGGTGGGTAAGGTATGTGATAGAAAATGATGTTCAACTTATAGATTTATTTGAATAAAATCGATCCATTGTATACAATGTTGTCAAGATCTCGAGTTGACTCTTACGATTCTAAGAGTTCACGAGTTATTTCTCCCTAAACGAGTTAACTCGTGATAAAATCAAGATCTGATGAAATCGGAGTAAATTCTCGAGTTTGCTCATGCAATTTTATGAGTTTATGATTTTACGATTTTGTATATTAGTTTAAGAGTTTTATAACATATTACTTTTTATTATATTTTACCAATTAAAAAAATATACAATACGAATTGTAGAATTTATACCAACTTTAAGTCGAGATATAAGACTTTTCTAGAACAAACTGCATACAAAGAGAGCCAATTTTGCTGAAAATCTTTTTTTTTTTCCCTAACAATCAAGTTCTAAATTAAAATATAAGTTTCATAAAAAATATATCTTTTTTATGTAGTACTTAGTTTCACTAAGATTATTTTTTAGTTTTATCTTAAAATTAAAGTATTCAAAATTATAATTTAGGAATGCGGTACTAAATGTATATATAAATCATGATGCCTAAAATATTTCTTCATATTGTATATTTTTTTCCTTTTTGATAAATTGTGTAAATAATATATGTATTTTTTTATATAGGATATCTATTCAGAATAAGTTGTAATTAATATATATATATATAGAATAATTTATATATATATATATATATATATATATGGTTATTTTGTATAGTTAGTAGAATCTTACGATTCGATTTTACGATCCGATTTTACAGACACTCCACCGATTTTATTTAAAATCACGAGTTTGACAACCTTGATTGTATAGACCAGTAGTATTTAAATTCACACAATATCACTACTGATGCATTTATAGTTTTTATATCTTCATATATATCTTTTACTGATTTCATATATAAGCTACTTTTACCACTTTCCTCGGGTTTTTTCATCTTATATATATATATATATATATATATATATATATATATATATATATGACTTTATCGTATATATATATATATATGACTTTATCGTATACTCTTTGAATTCAATAAAATTCGTAAATCAATTATTATTTTCTCTTGTTGTAATATTTATAAATGCTACGTACTTATGAAATATATCGATTTCATTCTTCTACTCATTTTCTGCAAGCATAATAATTCGATTTATATTTACTTAGTAATGCTCATACAAAGAAATTTAGCGTGTAAACATATATATTGCTACTTTAATCTAAATTTAAACAGTAAGCCTAAATGTATCCCTAGTTTAATCCAAAGTTTGAAATACTACATTATAATAATTAACTTGTATGGACATCTAACTACATATATATATATATATATATGTATATAATTTTTGTTTTTGTATACTTTTCTCATATATCTGATTCTATCATATTAGTTTATTCTTTGATTTTTTAATTATATTACCTAGACTCGTTTATTATAATTTTCTTTATAATGAAAATTCACTTAGACCCTTTATTCTTTATAATTTTTACGTAGTTTTTTTTTGTAATTTTGTTCATTATGTTAATAAAGTTATATCTACTAATAATAATGTCTATTCATAAGTTTGTGTTATATTTCTTCACAATGTATTTTCTCACTTCTATTCATTTTATCATCATTTAGTTCTTACTCAATTGTTTTGACATTATTTTCTATTGTTGGACTTTAATAAAGTGGTATGCACAAAAAAAACATACAATTTCCTATTATGTCTTTTTACTCACTCAAAAGTTAATTTTAAAATATAATCTCAGCGATTTCACATGCAAGCATTTTATTCTTTGATTTCAGTACTTGCTTCAAGTAAACTAAAAAAATTATCTCCAGAAATTGAAAGATGATAAATTAATTCAATAAGAGCTTTCACTATTATTCATTGTTCTAATTTTTATGTATATGATTTTTTCTTCTTGTTGCTAATCCTAAAATCTATTAGTACTTTTTTGCCATGAAAACACAAAAACTTAATATAATATTCAATACCTAAATACCTTTATGGTATACCACTATTGTAAGTTGAGATTCTTGTGGTGATTAATCTAACAAAGAAGTCAAAGTTTGGAGCTATTAAACTCCTACTTAACTATGTTTAATTTTCTATAACTTTTATACATATATATAAATATCTTTTTGTGTACATTTTCATTATTTAATATTTTGAGAATCATAAACTAAAGTACTTTAATATTCATAATATCTTATATTCTTATTCCTTTTTAGTAATATACATTATATCATTTTTTAATTTTTTTATATACTTTCTTCAGTTCTCATAACTTTCATATAGTTCTTCTAATTGTATTCTTTTATGATTGTAGAGAAATGAGAAAGATCGATTCACAAAAATTTAAGAGTAAATAAAAGGAATATATGATACACTATAGGTGTCTTGTCAATTTTTTTTTTTTTTGTTATGGTTAGTAGAATGAGTATATATATATATATATATTATAACTACGTACCTAAATTAAAAATAAAAAGTAAACTAAAAATAAAAAATATCTCTAAAATGAAAAATAATAAATAAGAGCTTTCAATATTATTCAATTGTTCTAATTTTTATGTGTATAGTTTTTTTTCTTGTTTTTGCTAATCATAAAATCTTTTAGTATTTTTTTCACAATAAAGACACCAAAAATTGATAGTTTTGCAAACATTTAATATCTAAATAACTCTAAAGTACCACTATTTGAAATTAAAAGTCTTGGAATCATTATCCTAGTAAAAAAGTAAAACTTCGGAGTTACTAAAGTCATTATAATATGTTTAAATTTCTATAATTTTCTTATAAATACATAAATATCTTTTGTGTAACTTCAATTATTCAATATCATGAGAATCATATACTAAAGTAATTTTACTTATTGTAAGTACATTTGTTCTAATTGGTCTTTCTCCTTTCTCTTCAATTAGAAAAATTATCAGAAATTTATGAAGAATCGAATAAAATATAAACAAATAAAAAGAATAATATAATGTATTTTACTACAAAGGAATAATAATATAGGATATTATGAATATTTAAGTTCAACTTATGTCGCCAGTTAAACTATATATTATATGAAATGTGATAGAAAATTTCATAAGTAGAGAGAGAGATGAATTTTTATTATAGCGTTAAAATTTTACTAATTAATTTCTTTTTCTAGAATTTTCTTTTTTAACAATTATATAAAAGAATCTCATTAAAAAAGAGATAAAAAATTTAAAAAGAGAAATTTAAAAATAAAAATAATAATGTTATGTATATCATAAAAAATAAAGAAAAATATAGAATATGATTAATATGTAGGTTCAACTTATGTCATTAGATGAATTATATATCGTATCCGTGAATTTTTTTAGGGTATCATATTCATGGATTGATAGATGAATTATATAGGGCTCTAACCAAATAAATAAAATTTTGAGAATATAGTTAATAAACTAACCTTTAAAACTAAAATTCATTAATGATATAATAGGCAAATCAAATTTTATCTAACCTTAAAAATTCAAAGATATAGTTACCAAACTAACCTTAAAAATTAAAATTCATTAAGGATATAATAGGCATATCAAAATTTGTAAGAAACAACTCACACTTTTATAATAGAAGTACATGATAAATAAAATATAGATTGCAATATTTATAAAAATGTAAATAGCGCGTGAAAAGAATAAAATGCATGCATTGCAAGAATTATACTGGCCAGTGAGTTGTGAGAGGCGCGGGTATTACACCAATGCATACAAAAAACTTCCATCCTGATTTCGCATAAAGATCCCTGTGTAAGTAGCATTTCCCGACCTTGAGATCCCCTCGTCAGAAAATATACGAACCCCATGGGAGGGGGCAGATGGGCAAGGATAGAATTAAGGGCTACTAGACATCTCCGGCCATGAGTGAACGTTCCAAACATAGTGAGGGTATGAGGAGCAGCAAAGATGATGGGAGGTGAGTTAAGAGAGGAATCCGAAAAGACCATGTTGTTGCGATAAAACCAGATCAAGTCTGCAATAACTGAGATATATATAATAACAGTTTGATCGCTAGATAATATGGTAGCTTGCATCCAAAAATGGAAAACCGTATGTACAAAACTCATAATAAATTCATAGAGGCCAGCCACAACCCACACAACAGCAAATGACGGGCAGTGACAAAAGGTGATAGATGAGAAGTCTTCAACATGGAAAAGGGGATAAGTGTTCTGGTGCGATGTCGATGAGAACGAGCTTCAGATGTAGGCAAACTGTTGGAACAACACTTCCATAAAAAAATGAAGGATGCAGGGAGGAAGGTGAAGACTCCAAAGCCACTTCCATACCGGATTATGTTCCCAACTAGCTGAAGCAATTGCATTGGAGTTCATGAGGTCCAGAGCCAAATCAACTATACAACGGCAGGCTGAGCAAATTGTGAACATGCCGGATTTGTGGAAGTGCCAAATCCAATGGTCATCCGAGACACGGTCACGAAGAGGGGAGACACATTCTGCCTCCACTGGCGTAAAGGTGGATACGATCAATGCAGAATTCTATTGGCTAGAATCCTGGAGAATAAGTTCCCTGACCTTAGAATCTATAGGCAAACCCAATCTAGGGCTGATGACAGTAAATGTGGGGGAAGAGGAAGTCATTTGTCTAGCCAAATGCGGGTTTGGGCTCTCGAACAAATGAGTTTCCTATCGTCCTTAGAAAATGATATTCGCCTTTCCAGAATAGTTTTCTAAGTAAATGATGGTCTATTTCCTGGTGAGGCATCCATAAAAGACACATTGGAAAAGTGTTTTGCGTTAAGGACTCGAGGTGCGGATCCACAAGAAAACGTCATGCTTGCTTGCTCAGCATGGCCAAGTTAAATGCCTCAAAATTCTTAAGTCATAACCCCGCCTAAACTAACTTCAATTCGCTGGAGAGAATCCCATGCAACCCATCTATTTTGCGAGAACCATTTCCATCACCCCGCCAATAAGACCGAGCAAGGGCCTCAATAACCTACAAAATCCCACTAGGAATTCTAAACATGACATGGTATACGCAGGTATGGCCTGGATTACTGACTTGATGAGAATTTCCTTCCCGACTTTCGACAAAGACTTCTCTTTTCCCCATTAATTGCCCACAACTGAAGGAAGCCAGGTACTCGGAATGTTAAGAGTACCACAAATGGAAAAGGCAACCACAGCCGATGTGTTCGGGCTGAAAAGAATCCCCGACTTCTCGTAGTTGTTGCGTTAGTTAGAAATGAACTCATATAGTTGTATTGCAAATTTTAAATGATTTGCTTCCTCGACCGTTGCGGCCCCAAACATCCGGGTATCATCTGCAAAGAAGAGAGATCCACAGCTAGGGAACTTCTTAACACTTTGATTCCATAAATTTTGCGGCATATATAGAAATCCTTTAGGAGAAAAGAAAAAACTCTAAGCAAATGATAAATAAATAGGGCGATAAAGGACCCCCTTGTCTCACCCCTTTTGATGAATCAAACGATCAAAGCTCCTACCATTAATTAAAAAATTGAAGCTCACAGAGGATATGCTATTCAAAATTAAATCACAAAACGGTGTAGGAAATCCATGAGATAGCAAGATAATCTCCCTAACTATAAAAGTATGGGTTACCCTTATATTTTTTTCCTCGATATTTTCTAATTACTTGAGTCTATAATAGGATGAAATTTTCTAAAAAGGTTTCATATAAGACCAAAATAATAATAATAACAACAACAATAATAATAACAACAATAGTGATACTAAATTGTGAACATAAAAAAAATGTCTATAATTTTATCAAATGTTAGGGTTCGTTTGCTTAAGATTGTGATCAGGAGATTTAGATGAGCCAATCCCGATAAAGCACACTTATTAACTCTCTCCGTCAAATTTGGCCAAACAGTCCCCAGTCCTAAGTAAACGGACCCTTAGTTTCTCCTCATATGGAGACTATATTATTAAGTCTCCATACGAAAATGAAATTATTGTAATAAAAAATAGTTTATTAATTCATTTAAAGTCAAAATGAAACTACCAAAATATATAACTATATTTTAACTCTAAATTTTAATTCATATACAGTTAAAATGAAACTATTGTAATAAACAATAGTTTATTAATTCATATAAAGTCAAAATGAAACTATTAAAATACATAACTATATTTTAACTCTAAATTAATTTTTTTTTAACAAAAAACAAATTAATATTCACAATCAGTAACTTTTATTTTATTTACTTTATTTCGTAAGAAAATAATGATGCTAAATTGTGAACATAAATACATATCCACAATTTTATCAAATGTTAGTTTCTCCTCGTATAGAGACTATATTATTAAGTCTTCATACGAGAAGGAAATTATTTTAACAAACAATAGTTTATTAATTCATGTAAAGTCAAAATGAAACTACCAAAATGCATAAGTATATTTTAACTCTACATTTTAATTCATATAAAGTCAAAATGAAACTACTAAAATACATAACTATATTTTAACTCTAAATTTATTAATTTTTTTTTTAAAAAATAATTAATATGCATAATCAGTAATTTGTACTTTATTTATTATAAGATGATATTTCGTAAAATTATATGTTTCGTGTACAGAGCACGTGCACCTTACTAGTAAACATAAAAAGACTACTCAATCCGATCAAATGTTTGAGCAGTGGAAATTGATCTTGGTTACAACAAATTTTATCAATTAAGCTACAACCAATTTCGCTGGAGCTAAATTAATGTTTACAAATATAAATCATGAATTATCCAAAGAAATATTGAAAATACGTTTCAATAGTGAATAAAATGTGAAACTATGGAGAAATTCTACTTCATCTTAACATAAAAATGGGAGCTTCCATTATATCATTGATTCCACACGTTACACTTTTGCATCCTTCACTTTTTAAGACAACACACATAAACAAGACGAAAAGAAAAATACACAAGGCCAAAAGAAAGATGAAAATAATATACAGAAAATAAGAAACAAAACTCCATTTAAAGGATGGTGTAACGATACTAAGTGCATTTTCCAGCTTGACCCCTCCTTATTCCATTTCATCCTGTAAATTCCATTTATCAGTACTGAAGCCCGTGTAGTAGACTTGCCCGATTTATTCAATATATTGCACAAGTAATTAATTATAGTTTCTGGAATTTTCCTCCCAGTTCTCCGGCCTGCTCTCTGTCCTATTTTCGGCCTCACCGACGCCACCATCTTCGCCAGAAATCTCCTCCAACGACCTCCCCTTTGTTTCCGTCAATAGAAAAGTGAAGAAAAATCCGAGCAGGTTCGTAACAGCCAAAATTATCATTGCCTTCTTAATATTCTTCACATTTCCATCCTGCGTGTAGTTTTGAATCCCGAACGCGCCGATCATCGCCCCTGCCTTCCCTGAGGCGGCGCTGATAGCGTGGCAAGTGGACCTAACCCTCGTCGGAAAAAGCTCCGCGGGTAGCACGAAGGTCGTGCTGTTCGGGCCAAAGTTTGCGAAGAAGAACGTGAGCCCGTAGAGTGCCGCGAAGGTCCATTTGTGGTCCTTGTTCTTTAGGTAATCATATTGATATCCAATTATGAACATGAAAATCGACATCATCAAGAATCCCACCAACTGTATGTAATAACGCCCGATCCTTTCGATGAAAGCAACCGTGAACCAGTAGCCCGGAAATGTGCCAAATAGAGCAATCACAAACATGGCCCGCGATGTTTCGAACATTTCTCGTAGAGCACTCACTGTCTCGGCCTTGCTTGTCAGCCCCATCACTGGGAAAATGTCTTTCTGCGTCAGATTTTGACTGTAAAATGCAATATCTAGCAGAAACCACGTCGTCGTTGTACCGATCAAATGCTTCCCATGGCGCCTAAAGAACTCGTGTGACAACAGTTTGTACTCATTAGCGGAATTGAACTGAGCTACTTTTTCCTGGTCGGCCTGCAGTTCAATGTCGAGAACTCTGCCCATATCCGCCGCCGCCTGCTTGGCGTTGCCCTCGATCAGCGCGGTGTACCGCCCTGTCTCCGGCATCTTCATCCGCCAGTAGAAGGTGAGGATCGCTGGTAGAGCACCGATCATTAGCACAATTCTCCACACATAATCTGCTTCTGGTTCTGTTGAGAAAACCTTCTGCGACTTGTAAGCCGGGCCTTGATGGTAGTTGAGGAAAATCTTGGAAACAGTCATGGAAACAAGACCCGCGAAGATGATTCCAACTCCTTGCATAGCAAACACAGCTGCAATGAAAGCTCCACGTGTCTTCTTATTAGCATATTCCGACATGATAGTGGCGGAAAGAGGGTAGTCACCGCCGATGCCAAACCCAAGCCAGAACCGGAAGAAGCAAAGAGTGGTCATAACAGCTTGGGGGCTGTACCCGAATGATAAGCCCGAACAGAGGGCACATGCCGCCATAAGAATCAAAGTTACTCCATAGACTTTCTTCCGGCCCAGTTTATCGCCAAGATACCCAAAAAAGAGCTGGCCAGTTAGGGTTCCAACGAGGGCAACACCGATGACCATGTTATTGACCCTGTGAGGAAGCTGGCCGGGCTTGCTTGAAGAGGGATCGTAGTAGTAGATTCGGCCTAAAAGCTTGGACACAGTTGAAATGCAGAAGAGATCGTAGGCGTCGGTGAAGAAGCCCATTCCGGCGATGACAATGGCGGTGACGTGATACCATTGTGTTCGGGCATTGTCGAGAGCCGTAAGCACAGAGATGCTGTTTGAGGCCATTTGTGAGTTTGAATGAAATCATGATGGTGGTGGTGGTGTTATATATTGTTGGAGGAAGAAACTAAGGTATGGCGGTTAGAACTAGGTATTTGAACAAGAAATTGATGGATGTGGGATCATGTATAGGATATCCTGGTGCATAGTGGAAATCAAGGGAGATTGTTTGGTGGTTTTAACAACTCAATGAACAATAGCTACAGCTATTGACTTGATGTCATGTAATCCACCTCATATTCATTATTACCATCTTGTCTCTTATTGTCCATCAATGGTTACTTGTGCAGTTTAAGCGGGACGATTTTTTTTACCTGTTTGTCGACATCACCTGTGTATCTTTACTTTTATTTATTACTAGTAAGGTGCACTGAAATATATAATTTTATGAAATATTATCTTATAATAAATAAAGTACAAATTACTGATTATGCATATTACTTATTTTTTTAAAAAAAAAAATTAATAAATTTAGAATTAAAATATAGTTATGTATTTTAGTAGTTTCATTTTGACTTTATATGAATTAATAAACTACTTTTTATTACAATATTTTCATTTTGACTTTATATGAATTAAAATGTAGAGTTAAAATATACTTATGCATTTTGTTAGTTTCATTTTGACTTTAAATGAATTAATAAACTATTGTTTATTACAATAATTCCTTCTCGTATGGAAACTTAATAATATAGTCTTCATATGAGGATAAACTAAGGGTCCGTTTGCTTAAGATTGGGGAGTGTTTGGCCAAACCTGCCTAACTTGACTGAGGAAGTTAATGAGTGTGCTTTATCGGGATAAGCTCCTCTAAATCTACTGATCACAATCTTAAGCAAACGAACCCTGACATTTGATAAAATTATGGACATTTTTTTATGTTCACAATTTAGTATCACTATTGTTGTTATTATTATTATTTAGGTCTTATATGAATTTTTTTTAGAAAATTTCATCCTATTATAGACTCAAGTAATTAGAAAATGTCGAGGAAAAAAATATAAGGATAATTTAGTCACTATATTAAATTATAGAAAACAACCCATATTTTTATAGTTAGGGAGATATAAAATTTTAATAGAGTTGTGGGTGGGTTTTGGATTGTTTGTCAATCCATAGTTTCAAATAGCAAGATTAAAGATAAAAGTCAGCTAAATCACATCATCCCGAGCCTTCTAATAAAGTCAAGATAAAGGTGGCAGGGGTCTCAGAGCCTTTTTTCAGCTCTTCAAGGTCTTCCGGAGAATCCAATTCTTCCATCGTTCCTGAGGATCATTTTTCTCAGCTATTCAATAATAGAATTGATTACGATTAAGCTGAAAAATCTTCTTAGTCGAGTGCTAACGCCCTATCTATAATGCATAATATAAAAAACTCTAAATTAATATTTTTTTCACATGAAAATATTTTAAATATCAAAATACAATGAACCAGTGTTCGAAAAAATGCTATAGGCGCTAGTCGAGTGGTATATTAGGATCTAGCGCCTAATTAAAGCTTATGCGGGATTACTCGGCTCTAAGTGGAGTTATGGAGAGGAATCGGATAAAAACATATAGTCGGTAGAGGACCGCGTGTATAACGTCTAGACGGGATATAAACGGAGCTAGGCGGGACTTTTAGAGTAGAGAATAAAATTATTTTACGGAGAAAGTGTTTTTTATATTTAGGAAATAATATTTTATTTTTATATATGACATATGGATATCAAATTGTAGATCTTGAAAATATAATTAATTTAATATATTTTTCATAAAAAGTTAAGTTGAGATATTTCAAATGAAAAAGATAAATGGTTGATTATCTTTGTAACGACCCGATTTTCAATAAATATTTTAAAGCAATTTTAAATAGAAATAAGTAATTGTTTTTTTTTCCTTATATATATCTATAAAACATAATACTAGACAAGCCGTTAAAAGAATCAAATAATAATGCATATGAATTTATTTAACCAGTAATATTAAATTAGAAATTAAATCCCGATTAATATCCTATGCCAACTAACATCATTACGCACTTGAAAATTCATAACTCATGTAACAACAAAACAAATATACAATTACTAGTCAAACTCATATCATTTATTAGCAAATCAGCGATCATGGAAAATTAATTTAAACTAAGAAAATAAAATGACATCATTCATAAACTTTTCCCTATCAAATCAACTTCGCATAATAATCATGATTTTATCTAAGACAAATTTCATAATAGTAACTATTCAAGAATATTTGAATAATTACTAGCAACATTTACGACGTATTACATCATCACAGTTTGGTCAAAATCCAACAACTAACCAATATTCTAGTCAATATTTTAATACTAAAATCAATTTGCACTTTTGGGTAATTCAGATAACACAATTAAACATCCATACGATACTAGGAAATTATTTCAAATAAGTTTGTATTATTCCTAACATACATTCAATACAAATAATTCAGTAAATATACAAACCTGTTTTTATCAAATTAATTCTAAGAGCATAATTAACTTCATATCAGGGATCTTTTTATAATCTATAACCTCAATAAATTCAAATATAAATTTTGCATAGTATCAAAACCATAAGTCATAACACAATGTAAATAAGAAAATATACAGTCTAGACTGTAGCAAGGTGGACACCTATTTAACAATAACATCCTACTGAAATTTATAAATAAACATACACAAATCAACAACTAACGACTAAGTATAGAC
The DNA here is from genome assembly GCA_958295605.1 of Ajuga chamaepitys. Classification (NCBI taxonomy): domain Eukaryota; kingdom Viridiplantae; phylum Streptophyta; class Magnoliopsida; order Lamiales; family Lamiaceae; genus Ajuga; species Ajuga chamaepitys. Next base: position 54,883,568 of record OY282501.1, on the reverse strand, counting down.
AAATAATTTATTTATTAGTTAAATTATAGGAAACATAATATTAATAATAAACATGTCACGAATAAAATTATTAAGATAAACTTATCGCATCTCCAACAAAATATAATTTAATCATCACATCTAATCATGCTTATAATATAATTAATTAAGATCACATAATATAACGTTGATCGTATGGAGGGAGACCATACGAGTGTACTTATTTAACCTATATATTACTTATTTTATTTCATTAAGAGATCATATAATAATTCACTCATGCATGGTCACATAATATTTGAATACTAGATAGACATTCACGCTAACTTATACAAATACATATTTCGTAGATAATTAAGTAAATAACCATGTAACTTTATTAATATTTTACCTATTAATCTAGTCACAACTAGCCATTTCAATACCTCCACATAAATTCCAAGTAGCTACATATAAATGGTAAATTATTTACTAAAAGCTTAGTGGCTATCATATATTCCAAGCCCCGCCTCAACTCCACCGACCCACACCGAGGTAACCTGAAAGGATGAATATTGGGTTGGGGTGAGCTTCCTTTAACTCGTGGAGGATTACAATTTATCACAACAATTATATAAACAAAAAGGCATACAATGTAGCAATTATTATAATGATGCGCTTGTATTGGCAAGACACATAGAGCTAACTTGTATTGGCAAGTAGCATACTGATAATGGGCTAAACTTGTATTGGCAAGTAGCATAATGGTAATAAGCTAAATTTGTATTGGCAAGTAGCAAATTGAATAATTACTTGTATTGGCAAGTAACAACTTGAAATAAAAGCACACGTAGGCAGTCAAGTAAATATAATTAAAGCGATAAACAATAAACCCCCACCTGAATTAACTTGAATAAAGTCGATGAAATGACATGCAAATGCTAAGCCCGTGATCCGAATTCCGTGCAACCTACGCGTACGGGACACGTATTTTAATATCATTTTTCTTGCATTTGATAATTAAATAAATCATTTGGTGATCGAATATTAATAATACCCATCAACATAATCTTTTTTGTCCCTGAAGCTCAAGTCAGATTCATTTCGGTTGTTGAGGTCCAGGACTAGAAGTACTTATCAGATTGTAGGAGAAGTTAATTTTTAATCTCATAATCTAGCGAGCTTGTTACTTATCAAGATTTGTATCTATTCTGCTGCTTCTAGATACATGTCTAGTGTTGAAAATTAGAACATGCGAACTACTAATATAGACCGAACAGCAAATGGGGATGAAAGTGACTAGGCTCCACTTTGGTTCTTTTAGCACAACTATATATCACTAGGAGATCATGTGTTACATATCGTGTTTCACCATGTTCATCAAATGATATATGTATTAGATGATGTCACTAATTAATTAACATAATTAACATGTTTTGTGTATTAAATTCAATGTAACATAATATTTGGGGTCATTCTATAATACACCCGGTGTATTAATACACCTACCATTTTGACCTGCTATAGCAAGTAACAATAGGTATTGTTTAATTTTTCTTTTTTTTTTATTTAACAAAGTAGGTTCCCCTAATTAACTCCATCTCTTCCACATTTTACATGAATTAGGCTAAGGAATTTTAACCTAAGTATTATCGAATTCAACAGTCCAATCAAAGCTCGGCTCATTCTTTATGGGCTACGGACCAGCTCAAAAGTCATAATATATTTATAGGGATTGATCGGGCTTCGATCACTTATTTTTGACTCGATAAAACTTTACACTAGCCCGACCCGACAAGTGACGTTAGCTTGACAGATTAAGTTGGGTTAAGCGGACTGTCTAAATTACCACCTGTCAGTTGTTTTGTACAAATATCCACCTCTTGTTCTTTTGTATAAATCTCTGTTATAACTTTCTGATATGACAATCTAAATTGCATGTTCCAACTTTGAAATCGATAAAATGTTTCTGAATTGTGAATATACTTTTCCAATCGACTTCCATCAGTTTTCATTCTAAAATTGAAAAAATGAAAACCACAAATTCCACAATCATGCCTCTGAATTTGGTCTCTGTTTCTTTTTTTCTTTTTTTCTTTTTCTTTTTTTTTTTTTAAAAAAAAATGGAAGCATTTACAGACCATCAAGCCATTAAACACAATTTATCTGATGTATGGTTTCAATTTAAAACCCAAAAAATAAAAAATAAATAAAAGAAGCAAGTACAACCACAAAACAAAACAGGATCGTGTACCATCATACTCATTACTGTAAACCTTGTAGCACTATATGTTTTTGGCTCTTTGGTGTTCTGGTAAAAAAGTAAGAGTTTGGCTATTGGCCTGGAACAAATATGTGTCATTTTCTTTTTACATACCTTATACAGTTATACCACTTCTACAGAAACTAGGGAGCAATCTGGAAAAACTGATAAGAAAGAGGATATAACAATTTATTTGGTGAATGGCTAGACAGGTAACAGGTTACATATTGCTAATTAATCTGATGGTCAAAATTAAAAGATATTAGATCTAATGGTTCAAAATTCAGGTGTATAAATACACCAGGTGTACCATAGAAGGACCCTAATATTTGTATCTCTTTTATAATAAGATTCATTATAATTATAGAAAAAGAAGAAAGATCGCAATTAGAATGTTAAGGCTAAATTAGGAATTTTATTTTTAAAAGTGTTATTTATTTTTAAAATTATAATTCTGACTAGTATGTTATATATAACATTCTATTACACAACATATGATTTATAATTCACCTAATGATGTAAGCTCAACCGACATATTTGTAATATTTTCTTTTCTTATTCATTTTAGTAAAATATATCGTATTATTCTTTCTATTTATTTTTGTTTTCTTTTATTCTTCATAAATTTCTTACTTTTTATGATCAGACTCTTTTATAATTATAGAGAAAAAATAAAGGTTGATTAGAAAAAAAATCAAAGAAAGATAATACATATAGAAACTCTTACAATAAGTAAAAATACTTTAGTTTTATGGTTCTCAAAGAACTAAATAATTTGAATTTACAAGAAATATATTTTTGTATTGATTGTTTGAAAACTATTAAACTAATGTGGTTTGATGGTTAAAGAAAAGTACTACTGACTGTGTTCTATGTTAACAAATATTAACATATTTCAATACTTAGAATAATCAATATGGATGTTCAATGATCTTATTGATGTTATTTTTCATCTTTCTTTCTCAAGAGAAAAAATAGCATATTTGTTTGCTTCGAGCAAATCCCCTTTTACGAATTCTTTAGTTCAACCAACTAGATGTCTAGCAACAAACTTTTGTTAAGATTTGCAACTATATTATCTTTATACTCATTCTACAAACAACAACAAAAAATATTGACATAAAAATATAGTGTATCATATATGATATTTTTAATTTACTAATTGATGTATAATTCTTGTAATATATTAACGACTTGATATTAATGACAATTTCTTATAAAGAAATTTAAAAAATTAAACATGTGATACTTTAAAAAGACTTTAGTTACTTCAAAGATTCTTAATTTTGGAAAATGATTAGCAAAAACAGAGACATATAATTTAAAGTTAGAAGTATGTATAAGTTCTTGGTGATTCTATGGTACCACAGTGGTACCGGTACCACTGTGAGATAAAAAATGAAATTATATAATTTAGTGGGTCCCTCATATTTAAATACATACGTATTCTTCTCTCACAGTGATATCGGTATCACAGTGGTACCGAAGTTGGACTCATAAGTTCAAAGCCTTATTGATTTTATTTTCACATCTCATTCTCCAGTGACAAAGCATGTATTTAATTCTATTTGTTTTTTCGAGTTTTGTAGCTACAATATCTTTGTATTCATAAAAAATATTGAAGAGACAACTATAGTATATCATGTATAATTTAAATTTATCACTTTATATGTAATTTTAATAATATATTAATGACTCAACATTAGTAATATGTATTGTAAAGCAAAACACACTAAAGGACTTGCACGTTCACTATCGCTTCAATAACAACACAAATTAACCCGTGAATTTGACTTTTAATAATAAGTCACATAGTGTTAATATAACATGTTTTGAAGAAAATTAAGTCATGATATCAATAAAATAAAACAGGACATTATGATATTATTTATACTTACAATTTATATCTAAAAAATGAAGTTATTATGTGAAAAGTAAAATATATGAGTTCGATAACATGTCTCTTAGTCCAGAATTTTAATTTAAGGTTATTGATAAAACAAAAAATTATATATTAGATTTAACTCTTGATTATTATTATTAAACTTTAAGTGTTGTTTTTGCATATGATCTTTCGTACAAGATACTCAACAACCACTTGGACACTAATATCTATTTCATTTTGGATATTATAATGAATATATGAAGACAAATACACACACACATATAGTAAAAGAAAACAGGGGCTCTTGCCGATGGGAAGCCTTGTGCAGCAACACTCTTCGCACACCCCCAGGACCGCCTGTGGACTATATATTATATAAACTCATGAATTGCTTTATTGTTAGTAGATATAAGCTTATAAGTTTAACGAACAAAAATACCAATACCAAAAAATTTAAGTGAATTATTATTATTACTATCATCATCATCATCAAAGCTAACGTTTTTTTTCATATAACTTAAATCACTAATTTCTTATATTAATTGCAATATATTTAAATATTGTACATATAAAAGATAATAACTCATACTTCATACTATTTTAAACGAGTCTAGATGATATAATATTTAACTTAACAATGAAAATAATATAAAGCAAAATAATGTGATAGAGTCAAATATTTTGTACTATATATCTGTCTATAGAAAAAATACAAAACAATATAAAAGAATTAAAATATCTACATATATTGTAGTTTCTTACCGTATGCTATTTATAGAGTGAAATATTTTTATTGAAATTATTTTCAACAAAATACCTTCATAATTTAATATTATATTTAAACAAAAATATTAGTCACGTGCGAGACACATTCCATTTGCTAATCTACTTCTATTATAAAAGTGTGAGTTGTTTCTTACAAATTTTGATATGCCTATTATATCCTTAATGAATTTTAATTTTTAAGGTTAGTTTGGTAATTATATCTTTGAATTTTTAAGGTTAGATAAAATTTGATTTGCCTATTATATCATTAATGAATTTTAGTTTTAAAGGTTAGTTTATTAACTATATTCTCAAAATTTTATTTATTTGGTTAGAGCCCTATATAATTCATCTATCAATCCATGAATATGATACCCTAAAAAAATTCACGGATACAATATATAATTCATCTAATGACATAAGTTGAACCTACATATTAATCATATTCTATATTTTTCTTTATTTTTTATGATATACATAACATTATTATTTTTATTTTTAAATTTCTCTTTTTAAATTTCTTATCTCTTTTTTAATGAGATTCTTTTATATAATTGTTAAAAAAGAAAATTCTAGAAAAAGAAATTGATTAGTAAAATTTTAACGCTAATTTAGTAACTTTATTTTTTAAAGTTTCATTTATTTAGTAAGATCCATTTTATAATAAAAATTCATCTCTCTCTCTACTTATGAAATTTTCTATCACATTTCATATAATATATAGTTTAACTGGCGACATAAGTTGAACTTAAATATTCATAATATCCTATATTATTATTCCTTTGTAGTAAAATACATTATATTATTCTTTTTATTTGTTTATATTTTATTCGATTCTTCATAAATTTCTGATAATTTTTCTAATTGAAGAGAAAGGAGAAAGACCAATTAGAACAAATGTACTTACAATAAGTAAAATTACTTTAGTATATGATTCTCATGATATTGAATAATTGAAGTTACACAAAAGATATTTATGTATTTATAAGAAAATTATAGAAATTTAAACATATTATAATGACTTTAGTAACTCCGAAGTTTTACTTTTTTACTAGGATAATGATTCCAAGACTTTTAATTTCAAATAGTGGTACTTTAGAGTTATTTAGATATTAAATGTTTGCAAAACTATCAAGTTTTGGTGTTTTTATTGTGAAAAAAATACTAAAAGATTTTATGATTAGCAAAAACAAGAAAAAAAAACTATACACATAAAAATTAGAATAATTGAATAATATTGAAAGCTCTTATTTATTATTTTTCATTTTAGAGATATTTTTTATTTTTAGTTTACTTTTTATTTTTAATTTAGGTACGTAGTTATAATATATATATATATATATATATATATATATATATATACTCATTCTACTAACCATAACCAAAAAAAAAAAAAAAATTGACAAGACACCTATAGTGTATCATATATTCCTTTTATTTACTCTTAAATTTTTGTGAATCGATCTTTCTCATTTCTCTACAATCATAAAAGAATACAATTAGAAGAACTATATGAAAGTTATGGGAACTGAAGAAAGTATATAAAAAAATTAAAAAATGATATAATGTATATTACTAAAAAGGAATAAGAATATAAGATATTATGAATATTAAAGTACTTTAGTTTATGATTCTCAAAATATTAAATAATGGAAATGTACACAAAAAGATATTTATATATATGTATAAAAGTTATAGAAAATTAAACATAGTTAAGTAGGAGTTTAATAGCTCCAAACTTTGACTTCTTTGTTAGATTAATCACCACAAGAATCTTAACTTACAATAGTGGTATACCATAAAGGTATTTAGGTATTGAATATTATATTAAGTTTTTGTGTTTTCATGGCAAAAAAGTACTAATAGATTTTAGGATTAGCAACAAGAAGAAAAAATCATATACATAAAAATTAGAACAATGAATAATAGTGAAAGCTCTTATTGAATTAATTTATCATCTTTCAATTTCTGGAGATAATTTTTTTAGTTTACTTGAAGCAAGTACTGAAATCAAAGAATAAAATGTTTGCATGTGAAATCGCTGAGATTATATTTTAAAATTAACTTTTGAGTGAGTAAAAAGACATAATAGGAAATTGTATGTTTTTTTTGTGCATACCACTTTATTAAAGTCCAACAATAGAAAATAATGTCAAAACAATTGAGCAAGAACTAAATGATGATAAAATGAATAGAAGTGAGAAAATACATTGTGAAGAAATATAACACAAACTTATGAATAGACATTATTAGTAGTAGATATAACTTTATTAACATAATAAACAAAATTACAAAAAAACTATGTAAAAATTATAAAGAATAAAGGGTCTAAGTGAATTTTCATTATAAAGAAAATTATAATAAACGAGTCTAGGTAATATAATTGAAAAATCAAAGAATAAACTAATATGATAGAATCAGATATATGAGAAAAGTATACAAAAATAAAAATTATAGGGTACAATAAAGAATAAAAAAAACTATAAATAAATAATGAACTAAGTTGTACCATGAATGATTCAAAAATTGTACTATGTGAATGAGTGTCACATAATTAAATTAAAATATGCTGAAAAATAAAGACAGTGAAATGTCAATGTTAATATTAACTTGACAATAGATTAGATAAAAAATAATTACGTCGAATAGAGTACTGTACAATCTAAATAAAGAATAAAATGAGAGAAATAAAATCGGAATGCGTGGTTTAAACATGTATGTATAAGACTTTTAAATGGATGTGCAATGTTTGAAAATTAGGAGTATTTCACTATAACTAAATAAAGAATTAAAGACATTACAAATTGGTTAAAACATTTATTATATTTTATATGGATTGTAGTATGTGTCTTGAATAAAGATTGTGAGACAGTATGTATATAGCCAACCTTTCATAAAAAATATTATTTATTTTGTAATTACACTATAGTAGGAATTTTATTTTAAATTACACATAATTTTTAAATTTCGACGTTGCATTGAGAAAATAATTAAGGAAAATTGAAATAAGCAATCTTAAATCGATTAGTAAATTATATTAAAGAGGGTTATACTTAATAATAATAGAAAAAATTAGAAAATGACATTCATAACAAAAGTTGGATGTTGGACCTTGATACTAAATTGCTGGAAGTTTTTCCTCACATTAAAATATGTAAAGATTTTCATGTGCAAATGTATGTTGAAATCGAAATTATTATTAGAGAATTATAGAAAAGTATGTTAGGCCTTAATATTTTGTGTCTATAACAAATAATTAATTTATGGAGGTCAGTTGATGATGATGAGACAATTAAAAATGTTTTTTCTTCAAATGCCAGTGATTTGGTGCAAAACATAAAAACATATGCCTCATTATTACGTATATAGTTTTCCAATCATCGTATAACTTTATTCAAGATATATTAATGATGATCAAGTCTCTGTATAATAAGAAGTAAACAATAGTTTGAATAAATCAAACTTTACATGTATAATAGAAAATTTTGTAAGACTATATATATCTACACTATATCATGGTATGTCATTTTTTACGAATCTTTTAACGTTAATTATTATAACTTGTTTTATTAAGACTAAGGTTATTTAACTTTTCTATTTCTCTTTTGTGATTCTTTTATTTTTTAGTTGATTTAAAATTATGTTTGTTCAATGGATTAATTTTTATTATATTGAATAATCTACGAGGTTGTGTATATACTCCCTCCGTCCCAGCTAACTTTTCACAGTTGGCCGGACACGGATGCTAAGAAAAAACAGATTTTGCTTTTTCTTTGACTTTTTTAAAGGTAGAGATTGAGTGTGGAGATTGTGAGAGAAATTTCTTTTTAAGAGTGTGAAAAGTTAAGTGGGACGGACCGAAATGGAAAGTAGGAAAAATTAGCTGGGACGAAGGGAGTATATTATAGTGATCACAGTGTACAATTATTTTACGTTCAAATTATTTTTTTTTAATAAATAATAATAAAAAATTATAACCACGTGCAATGCACGTGCATAGTGCTAGTAATGATAAAATGACAAGTTGATTTTTATCTCATAATCTAGCTTTTTGCTTGTGGAGATTTAGTATATTGAGCAAGCATTAAGGAATGGTTTTCATGAATTAATCTATTCGGCTGCTTCTAGATACATGTTTAGGGTTGAAATGCAATCCTGCATGCTACTCTAGAAACTCATTCATTAACTAGAGAAATATTGAGGATACTTTTCCTCAGAATTAAGACTTGATCTGTCACTGTACAACAGTCTTAGTAAAGATTTTCAGCTTAGTCAATTGAGCTTGTGTGATAAGGCAGTTTTCTAGACAGACTATATCAGCTTTTTAATTCTCAAAGAAATCAAATGAGTATACAAAATCATATATTGAATCTTCGTATTAACTTATTTTTTTGTGATCCATGTTCCTGGATCAAATTCTGACATATTGAGCTTCCTGGATCAAATCGCCTTTCAGCAAAATTTGGTACAAATTGAGCTACAGTAGTAGATGACAGAGACAAATTGTCACCAAAACCACTACCGGAATAAAAGTCTTAACCCAAACCTCATCTGCAACTTTTTGCAACTTGCATCTTTGTTAGCCAATCATAGTTTGGTTGGGCCAAGGATTCACTTTGCTTGTTCTGCTATGGGGCTACAACATCAGGTTCATATGTAGAGGTAGAAAGAAATGCAGAATTTCTTTGATATAGTTTTTGTGTCTTTACAAGCTTATAAGCTCTTTTATCCAAACACTTTGTTAACTTATAAGCTCCTTAAAAATTACATCTTATAAGCTCTTGAAACAACTTATAAGATGTTTAAAATAAGCTTAGCCAAACACCCTCATAGTTTTTGTGTCGTTAGAAGCAATATTTTAAGACAGAAAATAAGCTTAATTACATATGTGACATACACGCGCGTACAGGAAGATACATCAAACACAGAGAAGCATACAATTTTGGTAGGAAAGTTTATACAACACCATCTAGATGTTAGCCCATTTTAAGCAGTTGGATAAGAAGCTTGCATGGCAATACCACAGAGTCCTTCTGCAGCATCAATGCCCCTTTGCATTCTAATGTAACCACTCTCACCCCAGCTGCTTCCCCACGAATTCTTTACCAACCAATACTTTGTTCCGTCACTTGTTGCCCCATACCCAACTGCAGTCACTCCGTGGTCTAGATCGGTTCCACACTCTCCTGTAAATACTCCACTAGAGTAGAATTGGAAATCCGATCCACTAGCATCAATGGCTACGGATATAGGTTGGTTGGCCACAGCTTTCTGCAATGCGGCCTCGCTATTGGCCGGAACATCCTCATACCCAGTAATCTTAGCAGCATCGGTGGACTCCTTCTTGGTGTTGCAGGTGTCATCTACTCCCTTGTAAGGGTAGTTTGATTCGGTTGTTAAGCCATGGTTGCTGATGATGAACTCAAAGGCGTTGTCCATGAGACCACCATTACACCCTTCATCTTCACTTGTGTCGCAGTCAACTAGTTCTTGCTCTGACAACGAAATAAGTTTTCCTGTTTTGAGCTGATTGACACCTTCTGTAGCCGCAACTGCTGAAAATGCCCAGCAACATCCTGTATTTTTCCATCAAATAGTTACGAATTTTGAAATTTATCAGACTTTTGGTTAAGCAAATTTGAAATGACCACCTACTCAAAGGAAACAATAAATAAGAAGTTAGGTGGTTCGCCTTTTATTAAAAAACTAAAATAACCTTAATAATGGTTAATAGATGACAAACTCTTAGGTTACTCACCACATTGGCCCTGATCCTTGACTCCAGTAACGGCGCCTTTTGTTCTCCAGTCAATGCTTGAAGGAACGGCTGACACATTTGCATACCTGAAAGCTGTTGGCTCAGCTGATTTCTCCATAGATTTGTATCCATTACGTGAAGCGGTGAATTCTTGGTTGGTCAGATCAGCAAACTGGTTAATCCCAAGCTTGTAAGGCCTAGTCCCAGCGGTGTTGGAAGACTCAATAAACTCCACATTCTCTTTGAATATTTTCAGTCGAAGTGCCTTCTCTGCCTCGTCTTTGTATACCCGTCCAAACTGAACCATCCATTGCTCGTGCTTCTCTACCATAGTCGACTCCGGAATTTCTCGACAATTCACCATAAAAGTAGACATTCCCATAAAAACTAACGCAAATGCAAGGATAAATTTACCATAAGCTTGGAAAGCCATTGATTATCTAACTTTGTTTTACAACTTTTTTTTATAAGTTTATTTATATGGTTTTCTCTGAATTGAGTGAATAAAGTCTGAAGAAGTAGAGTATATATATAGCCTATAGGTGGTAAATACATATAAGATTCCACCTGAATTTGGACAGTGATGTTATTAAACTGCGTAAAGAGGGCGGCAAGTGATAACATGTACACTTCAAATCTCCAGCTTCCGTGGACGTTGCTCAATAAAAAGAATGCTAACTTGTGTTTGGTCGTACTAGTAATTCTGTTGTATTAGTCTTCTTACTTATAAATTAATTAAAGGTCATCATTTTAAACTTATCAATATTAGTCACAAATTATAAAAGAATTTAATTGTAATGATATTTTGTAACATCTAAATATTTCGCCACAATTATTATTGAATGCGTCTTGACAAGATTTTCATATTATCCCAATTAATTTCAAAACTTGTCTCTGCGAATTCACTTTAAATTTTAATAATGAATAGCAAAATAGATGGTGGATGTTAGATGACCTCATCAAGGTGCATCTAATAAAGATGGTGTCAACACAGTTATATGTTCGAATATTTGTTTAATGTTGCAATTGAAAAATATTATAATTCGAGACCAATACTGATATATTTTAAAGGTCGAGTTGCAATTAAAAATAGAACCAAATGTCTATTTTCTTTTGTTAATATACCCTAATTAAAAGTATCTCTATGCTTTGTATTATATATGCTTCTAGCATATCATTAAAAATCTCTTTGATTCCATTTCAATTTGAAATTAATATTATTTCATAATTTAAAATAGGGAAAATTGCAAAGTTGTCCATCAACTGAGGGGGATGTGACTTTTATGCCCTGCATATTCGAACCGCCTAATTTATGTCCACCATGTAGTAAAATTGTTCCTTTTATGCCCAAATTCGATCGGAAAACAGAAAAACTCCCATGAAATGTCACATGCATGGATCCGGCCGGCTACGTGGCCGTCTACAAACTCAATTGAATTTAGGAGGTGTCAACTAGAATAAATTAATGGGCAACTTTTGCAAAATTCTAAATAATTTTATATAAAAAAATAAGAAAACTACAAAATTATAAAATAAGAGAACATTAAAAAATTTATTTCTTAAAATTAGTTTAAGAATTCTAAAATTTATTTTTTTCAGAAAAGTAAGTTAAAAATTATTTAAAATACAGAAATTAAGAAATTATTTTTGAAAATTATTTTAAAAATTCTAAAATAAATCCATAAAATTAAAAAAGAAAATCTGAAAAATGATTTTAAAAATTCTAAATTTTATTAAAAATCCATAAAAATAAGAAAAATAAAGTTCAGAAAACTAAAAAAATTATTTCTACAAATTAATGCCTGCTCCTAGTCAATCATTCAAAGCAACAATAGATTTACCGATGCCAACACCCGCCTCAGATTTACCGACGTCACCATCAACCTCATATCTGAAAATTTATTTTAAAATTAAACATCAAATCTATCGACACCACCATCAACCTCATATTTGAAAATTAAACCTCAGATACCGACACCACCATCAACCTCATATTTGTATGGAGAGTGGATTTAAGCAGGTGGTATGTTTCTCTGATTCATTACTTGTTGTGCAAGCAGTCACGGGGCAATTGAATTGTTTGGATTATTGTGGGTTCATAGAGGGTGGGATTAAATTGTTGTTGATGAGTGGTAATATTTGTCGTGTGCAACATATGAGTCGTGAGTGTAATAGAGTTGCTCATCAACTTGCTCGTTTTTCTTTTTCATCACCCCACTCGCACGTTTGGGTTGGGGATGATGTACCCGTTTGGGTGCAGAGTCTTGTACTTAGGGACCTTCTTTAAGCAATAAGATTCTTGCTTTCAAAAAAAAAAAGAAAAGACATTATATTTTCTTCTTTTCTTAGTTAAATACATTTTTTTTAATTTATATGGTATATATCTCATATATTTCTTCTCTTTTTTATGATCAAATTATTTTATAATTTTAGAAGAGGGAGAAAGATTGACCAATTATTATGTTGTTTCTTTTATTTTATTTTTATGATATATCAAATATTTATTTTTTGTTTTACTATTTAGGTATGGAATGTTAGAAAACCAATTAAGTTAGGTGTTCTTGGGGTGAATTAAAAATATGATTTTTGTAGTATTAGTAAAATAAAACACAAAAAATTATAATTAAAAATCGAAACAGTGGATATTAAAGTTCAAAACTCTTGCTAATTTTCTTTCTCCTCATTCTCGAGAAACAAAAAAAAATGTATTTTGTTTTTTGTTTGTCATTTAAAAAGTTAGCAACTTCAATATATATATATCTATTTCACTAATTCTGTTTTTTTTTTTAAAGTTTGGCAACTACAATATCTATATACTTATTTCACTAACTATAATAGAAAAGTATTAAGAAGACGACTATAGTCTATTATATATGAGATTTAGTTTACCACTTTATGTAAAATTCTTGTAAAAAACTTGAAAATATAATATTGAAGTTATCAAAAGATAATTAAAAAAATACAAGAAAGTTGTTTATGTATTGAATGTTTGAAAACTTATTAAGTCGGTGAATGAAAAATATGTTTTCTTTTAGGATTTGTAAAATAAAGCATATAATTAAAATTAAAACAATGTATATTGAAGTTTAGGGTCCTTACTAGTTTTATTTCTTATCTCATTCTCAAGTAAGAAGAAAAAGATTTGTTTGTTTTTTAAGTTTCCCAGCTATGATATATATATATATATACATATATATATATACACACTTATACTTATTTCACTGACTATATATCTACTTCTATTATATAAGTGTGAGTTGTTTCTTACAAAATTTGATTTGCCTAATATATCCTTAATTAATTTTAATTTTAACGTTAGTTTAATAACTATATCTTCAATTTTTTATTTATATGGCTAGACAATGTTTAATTTGCATATATATATACACACTAATGAATTTTAATTTTTAAGGTTAGTTCATTAACTATATTTTTAAAGTTTTATTTATTTGGTTAGAGCTCTATATAGTTTAAATATCACCTATCAATTCATGGATATGATACCCTACCAAAAAAAATAAAAAATCATGGATATGATATCTAATTTATCTAATGGCATAAGTTGAACCTACATACTGATAATATTCTATATTTTTCTTTATTTTTAATAATATACATAGCATTATTATTTTTATTTTTAAGTATCTTTTTAAATTTGTTATCTTTTTTATAATGAGATTCTTTTATATAATTGTCAAAAAAGAAAATTGTAGAAAAAAATCATTAGTAAATTTTTAAGGCTAATTTAGTAACTTTATTTTTTAAAATTTTATGTATTTATTAAGATTCATTTTATAACTCAAATTCATCTCTCAAGTCTCAACTTATGAAATTTTCTATCACATTTCATATAATATATAGTTTAACCCATGACATAAGTTGAACCTAAATATTCATAGTATCTTATATTATTATTCCTTTGTAGCAAAATACATTATATTTTTCTTTTTATTTATTTATATTTGATTCGATTCTTCATAAAAAATTTATAGTTTTTCTAATTGGTTTCTTCTATATTGAAGAGAAAGGAAAAAGATCGACTAGCACAAATGTACTTAAAATAAGTAAATTAGTTTAGTATATGATTCTCAATATATTAAATAATTAAAGTTTACACAAAAGATATTTATGTATTTATAAAAAGAATATAGAAAATTAAACATCCAAATATATGATGATAAAATGAATAGAAATGAGAAAATGCATTGTGAAGAAAGATAATAACACAAACTTATGAATAGACTCTATTATTAGTAGATAAAACTTTATTAACATAATGAACAAAATTATAAAGAAAAAACGAATGCAAAAATGATCAAATTCAAAGGGTCTACGTGAATTTTCATTACAAAAACAAATTATAATAGATGACACTAGGTAATATAATAGAAAAATCAAAGAATAAACTAATGTGATAGAGTCAGATATATTATACTATCAGGAAAGAATACAAAAATAAAAAATTATTATATATTACAAGTTATTACAATGTAGTATTTTGAAATTTATATTAAACTAGGCATACATGTAGTCTTACTGTTCAAATTTAGATTACACTAGCAATATATGTTCACACGATATTTTTTTTTGTATGAGCATTAATAAGTAAATATAAATCGAATTGTTATGCTTGTAGGAAATGAGAGTATATGTTATATTTATTTTTAATGATTTGGAAAAATGAAATCGATATGCTTCATAAGTAACATTTATAAACATTACAACAAAAGAAAATAATGATTGATTTACGAAATTTATTGAATTCAAAAAATATACAATATATATATATATATATATATATATATATATGATGAAAAAGATGGAGGAATGTGGTGAAAAGTAGCTTACATATAAAATCTGAAAAAGATATATATATATATATATATATATATATATATATATATATATAATTATAAATGCATTAGTAGTGATATTGTGTAAATTTTAAATTTTATTGGTCTATGCAACATATCGATTTTATTCAAATAAATCTATGCGTTGAACATCATTTATAATCACATATCTTACTCACCTACACAAATCTATTCACTAAAGTAATACTTTTAAAGGTGATTTAATTTTAGTAGACCAAAGAAAAAAATGTTATGTTAGAAAACTGGAGAGAGACATAAAAATCACAAGGTTTATATAAATTGGAGTTTAGACTAAGATGTGAAATTTTATTGTACTAATAATAGAAATAGTAAAATGGCAAACATAAAAATTAGTGGATATGAATAGTTGCACTAGGTTCTTTTAAATATTTAAGTTCTAACATTAAACAAATTATTAAATCAATAAAATCTTATACATATATTTTAAGCATATGCGATAACTTCATAAATGAATTTAGTATGCTATATAACATTGTAAGTTACATTAAAGAATAAAAAAGAATTATAAAAAATAATGAACTAAGTTGTACTATGTGAATGAGTATCACATAATTAAATTACAACATGCAAAAAACATAAAGACAGTAAAATGTGAATGTTAAAATTAACTTGAGTATAGATTACATAAAAATAAATAATAATTACGTTGAATAAAGCACTGTATAGTCTAAATAAATTATAGAATGAGAAATAAAACAAAATGTATGGTTTAAACATGTATATGTAAGACTTTTAAATGGATGTGCAATGTGTGAAAAATTAGGAGTATTTCGCTATAACTAAATAAAAAATTAAAGACATAACAAATTAATTAAAACATTTATTATATTTTATATAGATTGTAGCATGTGTCTTGATTGAAACTTGTGAGATATTATGATATAAATGTAAAAATTATTCATATATGTTTTGATGGTAAAGTGTTGTGTATAGGAAATGTGCTGTCAAAGTTCAAATTCTATTCTTAGCTTTTGTAGTTGTTTTTGCTTATATTTCTCTAAGACAAGATATATAATGTGTGCGTGTATATATATATAATATAAATGACATTCAAAGCTATATGTTCTAGCGGTGAGAAACTTAAGTTACATAATATAATAATCAAGTAATGAACATTTGTTTTGGCATACTTAGTTTAATTTGTCAATTTTATTTATTTATTTATTATTATTTTATTTTATTTTTTGCGCTCTTTTTTAGAAATGAAGTAGAATATTTTGACATGTTTACTTTACTTTGTCATTTCTTTCTTTCTTTCTTTCTTTCTGGGCTCTCTTTTTAATACATGAAGCATAATAGGGTTTGAGTAAAGGTTTTATTGATTCATATTTATTTTAAAATATATGGTAGAAAATTGGGGACCTCATTTTCTTTAACTCAACTCAAGCCCCTAAATTGTTAGGATTGGCCGGCCCTATATGTATATAGTCGACCTTTCATAAAAAGAAAGATTATTTATTTTGCAATTATACTATAGTAGGGTTTTAATTTTAAGTCACACATAAAATTTGAATTTCGACATTGAATTGAGAAAATAATTGAGGAAATTGAAATAAGTAATCTTAAATCGATAAGTAAATTATATTTAAAGAGTTATACTTAAAAATAATTAAAAAAATTAGAAAAGAATTTTCATAACATAAGTTGGATGTTGGACCTTGATACTAATAGATAAATTTTATGTTGATCTTAACTTATCTTTGTATAAAAATAAATAATATAATTAAAAAAAAATTAATACTTAAGACAAGTTTCATATGATATTAATGTAATTCTTGTTTAAAAAAATTTAGCAAAAATTATTGTTCATTTTTCCTACGAAAAAAGTTATAAGAACATGAAATTTGAATTTAGTTTTATTCTTAAATTTTTTAACCTCAAATAGCTATAAATAGAATAAGTAAGATTTATAGTTGTCAAAATTTTATTATAGACAACAGTACTAAAAAGACAAACACATTGCAATAAATATATCATACATAAACTCTAAGTGGAAAAATACGATGCAACAATTGAATGTTTCTATTTTATTTTATTCCTACTACTCTTTATTTGCAATAGACATGAGATAATATATAATAGCTAAAATACATAAAAAAATGATAAAATATTTTAGCTGGTTTTAGTTAATTTATTACGATATACTCAACACATCAAAGATCTACAGAATTATTTTATATTGAATATCAAACAAGGAAAAAACCTCATCTTTCCTATTTATTTCCCTAAAAGAAATGATCACTCTGATTTCTTACTATTTGGTATTGGTTTAGGATTTGAATTTGATTAATTTTAGCATGTCGCAAATATATCTTTTACTTGATTGATTGGGGTTACATAGTACAACGAAAATTAATATGACTAATTATTATTACATCATATCATGCTTCAGGTCTCAATAATTAGTATGGTCAATTATTAAATATTAAGTCATTTAAAATTAATAAACCGTCATGATAAACAACTACATGTTGTTTTCAATAGAATGTCACAAAGTGTTACTTCATTCTAATTTATTTTTCGCAATAATTATAATATATATATATGTATATATATATATATATATATATATATCGACCACGTGCGACGTGGTTGTTTAGTAATGATAAAATGAGAGAAGTTGATTTACATGTGAATATTTTGGGTATTGTATTTGTTGATGAAATTGTGTTAGGTGTGACGAAGGAAATGCTGTTATATTTGTAGTTGCAGCAACTACCGTGCAGATATTCTTGACTCTGCCTCTGCCTTGATGAGGTTACAAGTTTGACAGACAGGTAAATTAGGAGTCTGATCAGGTTCATATATTGAGCCAGAAAGAAATGTAGAATTTTTGGATATTGTTTTTGTGTGTACAAGCATCTTTTTAAGACACAAAATAAGTTTAATTACATATGTTACAGGAAGATACATCAAACATCGACAAACATACAACTTTGATAGGAAGGTTTACACAACAGCATCTAGATTTTAGCCATTTTAAGCAGTTGGGTAAGAAGCTTGCATGGCAATACCACAAAGTCCTTCCGCAGCATCGATACCCCTTTGCATTCTAATGTAACCACTCTCACCCCAGCTGCTTCCCCACGAATTCTTTACCAACCAATACTTTGTTCCGTCACTTGTTGCCCCATACCCGACTGCAGTCACTCCGTGGTCTAGATCGGTTCCACATTCTCCTGTAAATACTCCACTAGAATAGAATTGGAAGTCGGATCCACTAGCATCAATGGCTACAGATATTGGTTGGTTAGCCACAGCTTTCTGCAATGCAGCCTCGCTATTGGCTGGAACATCCTCATACCCTGTAATCTTAGCAGCATCGGTGGACTCC
Organism: Ajuga chamaepitys; assembly: GCA_958295605.1. Lineage (NCBI taxonomy): Eukaryota > Viridiplantae > Streptophyta > Magnoliopsida > Lamiales > Lamiaceae > Ajuga > Ajuga chamaepitys. The sequence continues at coordinate 54,864,710 of OY282501.1, read as the reverse complement.
TTCTTGGTGTTGCAGGTGTCATCAACTCCCTTGTACGGGTAGTTTGATTCGGTTGTTAAGCCATGGTTGCTGATGATGAACTCAAAGGCACTGTCCATGAGACCACCGTTACAACCTTCGTCTTCACTTGTATCGCAGTCAACTAGTTCTTGCTCCGACAATGAAATAAGTTTCCCTGTAGTGAGCTGGTTGATACCTTCAGTAGCCGCAACTGCTGAGAATGCCCAGCAACAACCTGTATTTTTTCAGCAAACAATTACAAATTTTGAAATTTATCAAACTTTTGGTTCAGCGAAACTGAAATGACTACCTACTCAAAAGAAACAATAGATAAGAAGCTAGGCAGTTAGCCCTTTATTAGAAGACTAAAATAACCTTAATAAAGGGTTAATAGAAAAGCTCTTATTTATTAGACGTGATGACTAAAACTCTAGATTACTCACCACATTGGCCCTGATCCTTGACTCCAGTAACGGCGCCTTTCGTTCTCCAGTCAACGCTTGAAGGAACCGCCGACACATTTGCATACTTGAAAGCTTTTGGTTCAGTTGATTTTGCAATAGATCTGTATCCATTACGAGAAGTGGTGAATTCTTCGTTGGTCAGATCAGCAAACTGGTTAATGGCAAGCTTGTATGGCCTAGTACCAACGTTGTTGGAAGATTCAATAAACTCCACATTCTCCTTAAATATCTTGAGTCGAATTGCCTTCTCGGTGTTGTCTTTGTATACCCGCCCGAACTGAACCATCCATTGTTCATGCTTCTCTGCCATGGTGGACTCTGGAATTTCTCGAGAATGTGCTGAGAAAGTACACATCCCCACAATAATAAAGGCAAATGCAAGAATAAATTTCCCATCAGCTTGGAAAGCCATTGATTCTCTTACAAGTGTTTATGCTATTGTATTGTTTGATGAATAAAGTGTAAAGAAGTAAGCGATATATATAGGTGGTAAACATGTTTATGATCTGATTCCGACGGTGATGTTGAACTACGTAAACAGGGCGGCAAGTCATCTTGGATATCATGTTCCGTGGACGTTGGTCAATAAATTAAGAATGTAATATTTTCGTTAATTTGGACTTTGTTTCTTCTTACTAATAATTATGTTATAGCAGCCTTTTCACTTTAGAAATTAAAGGCCTTGATTTTCAGCTAGTGAAGTCCTGAACGTTTGGAACTTGAAATCGAGTAATAAACAATTAACCAAGGGAAGCTATGTACTGAAAATAGGCAAGGGAGGGAAACCTAAAATTTTGCTTTTAATTTCTTTGAATTATTAAAGCATAACTAAATAAGAAAAAAGATGTAAATTAAAGCAGATTTTTTTAAATAAAAGATGGGGCAGGAACTCTTCCCTCGCAGGACAGAGCTTGGGGTGAAGATCATTGAACCGTGGCGGGACACAAGGCGGGGTGTATATATTAAATATCCGATCTGATCCGTCTCGTTGACATATCTATAGTTGACAGCTCGACGTGAACCCTTGAGAAAGATGTTCTTGGAGCATGACAGACACATTCTTCTATTCTAATATGTATTTCATCCTTTCTGTTTTTAGATAAAATTTGTACTTTATCTTGTATTGTAAAATAATCAACTAATACACATGATATACATTGAAAGGGGTTAATACAACCGGACTTCCCCGTGGTTTATAATCTTGCGCGAGGTCACCTTGTGGATTGCAAGAAACCCCTTGTAGTTTCAATAATTCAACATAACCTCCCTCTCTTAGAACAAAAAAGTTCATGTCGTTAATTCTTTTCATGATTATGGTTACACCATCGAATAATGTTTTTTACAATCACTTGATGGTGAATGAAATAATATGAAAACAATTAACGTCACAAATAATTATGCTCGAAAAAAGGATTATGTGCTAAACTATTGAAACAAGTACAGAGCCTTGTAAACTAATAAACTCTTGCAAGGATCTCATGAAACCACAAAGGAATTTAGGGGTAATTTACCCGTACTAAAAATTCCACATCACAAATTGCATTTCGATAAAGTATGGTGTTACCAAAACATTAAGACAAAAGTGAAGGAAAAATCATTAATTCATGAATAGCCATGTTTCAAAAAAATTGCATTTCGATAATATGTATATCTTGGAAGATGAAACATCAAACATATTTTGAAGTTTGAACGCTCCCATTCTTGGATACATTTAATCTCAGTGTTGACGTTAAATACTAATTATGGAACGATTATCGATTAATAAACGGGTCTAGAGTGGAAAACTATAAGAGGCTGCTTGATTTGAACTTGTAACTTATTATACAGAAGATGACCAACGCATCAGAACTTAAGTACAATTAATGAAAAAGGTACACACATGATAGGAAAATTTTTCAGACTTGAATTACAGTGAACTCCATACTCCAAAAAATCACTCTGTTGAGAGATTGCAGAAACAACTTCTTCCCTATTGCGGATTCGGGGGTCGACCATTAGCAGCCGAAACACGAGAACCCCATTCTAGCAACTCTTTGCTCGTGTCATCCTTGTGAACAAAAACCTCAATGAAACACAATGATTCCTTGTGCGCGCCTGTTGCCGTTGCTATGGCTTCCACCAGTTCATCTTCCGTTTTCACCTAATGTCGACATTTTGAACAACCAATACATTAGAACCTAGACGGGGCAACAAAATCCTAGAGGCTAAACTATATTTAAAAGCATATACTTATGCTAACCTTGGCAGTCCAGCATTTGCCTTGTCCATTGTGGATAGCATCAACAAGAGCAGTGTAGTCCCAGTTCTTGATCACATTGTACGGGCCGTCATGAATCTCTACTTCGATTGTGTATCCTCCGTTGTTGATCAGGAATATAATGCTCTTCTGTCCACACCTTATCATGGTGGATATATCCTGAGCAGTCACCTGTGTTACAAATTAGAGTTATGGGTCAATATTTCTCTATAAATATGTGGTCATTATATCTGATGCAAGCAAGTTTGTTTTATGATCATGGCTATTATACCTGGAAACTGCCATCTCCAATACAGGCGATAACACGTTTATCTTTAGCAGCCTGAGCATAACCGAGAGTTGCACCAACTGACCATCCAATAGATCCGTACTGCATCTGAAATTCGTATCTATACAAACAAATATTAATCATATCAGTAACAGAGAAGCATAGTTCACAGTTCATATGAAAATAAGAAAATTGGTTACCCGCAATTTTCAGGGAGGTGAAGCTTTTGACAATTGAACCATGAATCTCCTGTCTCGGCAATCACTGCACTATCGCCACTCAGCATTTCCTGTAAACAATGATAAAAAAGGATTCGTTTATGGAGGAGTAATATTTTAACAAAAATGTTTCAATTCTAGTGATATAATGCTTGAGTTTTTTTGCCTTAATTTATTTACCTGTATGTACTTGAAGAGGATGTTGACCCTTAGTGGCTCCTCATTGTCACGCTTCAAAGCAATGCCAGATGGAACATATATCCTACGGTAATTCTCCATAGCAGTAGTGTTCTTCTTCAGCTTTTTAGCCAAAGCACTCAGAAAATCTGTCATAAAAACCCAACCCAAAGAAGGGCCGTTCCCAATCGTCACACGGTTAGGCTGCACAATGACCGATTTCTCCTTCTTGATCAAGAGAGAGTATCCAACCGAGCTATAATCGTTAAAAATGGGGCCTACGAACACATATGCATCAGCAGATTCTACAATCTCCCCACAGAAGCTGGAGCTGACTGCACCCCAGTATGTCCCGATGAAGTGAGGATGGTGCTCCGGGACGAGCCCTTTGCCTGACGGCATGACAGCTATCGGGTAGCCTGAAGCGTCTGCTAGTTCAAGAAAAGCCTGCTGTGCCTTTGAAACCCTCAGCTTTGGGCCTCCTATGATGACTGGTTTAACAGCTTTGTTTAGAAACTCAGCTGTTGCTTCAACTGCAGCTTCCAGACCAAGTTGATTGCTGACTCTGCAAGAAATTAGACAATGGATCATAAATACAGAATTAGGACATAATGACTTGTAATGAAGATGATTCAATGTGTTACTAAAGAATTATGGTCATGCAGTCTGTAAAAAATGTCTTTCTTGATTAAACTCCAAGTCTTTAGTTCCTTAATTGTTCTTAATCTAATCAAATCCCTCGGCCCAAATCAAACCAAGCTGCTCAATGCTCGATTCGAGACGAACTATGTTGGATTAAAGATATCAAACAACTTTAAACATGTTTTTACGTTTGATAAAATCTAAAGTTGGACCCAAACTAAAAAAGTAAAATAATAATAAAATAAATGTAAAAATATCAAATTACTCGACTCGTGTGTAGCTCGATTAGAGCTCGTTCAAACTTGATTCGATGAATAATCAGACAAGCTCAAACCTAATAATAGAAGCCATATAATATTTAAAACAAGCTTGAATAACAGTACGTTCAGCACGACTTAACCCAGCTCAACTCCGGGTTGAGTCTTTCTTTCTCTCTGGAAACTCGCAAGTCACAACAATACCATATAAAAGCAGAAATACACATACAACTAGTGAAGACAAAGCGTTTACATACATCAGCATGTACAAAGATCTCAAGCTGAACACATGAATATAAGTAGAGAAATTAATCTAAGACTTACTTTGGAGCAAGAAAAAATGGAACAGGTTCTCTTGCAAAAGTGGGATGAGCGATTCCAGGCAAATTGCAGCTTATGCTAATATATGCCGGCTTACTTTCTTTCAAAGCAGTCGAAATCGCAGTGTCGATCAATTCATGCGCATCTTCCAAGTTATTAATAACTGCCTGTAATAAAACAGAGTAAGTATCCAGATAATTAGATTCCCTACAAATTTTCCAGATAATCCGATTTACCTGAGCACAAGTAACAGCCTGGAAACACTGGAGCTCCTGACTAAAATCCGGCAGGCCGATGGTGTGATGCAGAATCCGATTAGTCCCATAATCGTTGGAGTTGGGCCCACCGACGATGCAGATCACCGGTAAGTTCTCACTGTACGCCCCGGCGATGGCGTTCAGAACGCTGAGGCCGCCGACAGTAAATGTCACCGCACAGGCGCCGACTCCCTTCGCTCGAGCGTAGCCGTCGGCGGCGTAGCCCGCGTTCAGCTCGTTGCAGCAGCCGACTAAATTCAGCTCCGGCTCGTCTATGAGGTGGTCGAGTAAAGTTAGGTTGAAATCACCGGGAACTGAGAAGACGTCCCTCACGCCTATCTGAACTAGCCGCCGAGCCAAGTGGCTGCCCAGCGTTCCACATGGTGAGACTGCGGCTGGAGGCGGCGGCTGAGCGGTGGCGCCGATGTTGTTACTTGTGTCCATAATTTGAGTGTTTGTTTTGATCAGTTTAAGAAGGTGGTTTGTTTGTAGATAGGTAACAAATTTTTCTTGGGTTGTATTTATAGGAAAATGTAATTTTGTTCTAGACAGTGAACTCTAGGGGCAGTTTTTTAAGAGAGGAGCTTAGTTTTAGCCTCTAATGGTATTTGATCTTCGATTCTCTGAGGCGGTTTTGTGAGGCGGAAAGGTGCTATATTTAGAACTTTCTTATTCACTAGTGTGAAAAGGTTTTTCACTTCGGTAAACAAAAAGTTTAGGCTATGTTTTATTGCAAAATTTTATGTACATTACCTGCACGGCAGATTCATTAGGCCTTCCCCAAGAAGGTATTTTGATGACTTGGAGAGAGGCCACAGAATGGGTATTTTGTCATTGGGGAATGAATTTAGGGGTTGGGGTATTTTCATGGGCTAGCAAATTTCCTTCCTAGGTATTTTGTGTGAGGAGAGAGTGGGGGAGGAAGGAAGTGCAGCAGACGCGATAAAAAAAAGGGGGTGCCAGAGCGCGTGGGCCGAACGCGCGCGTGGGCGGCGCGGCGTGGGCCCACCGCCTGCAGCTGCCCCCAGCAGCCCATTTTTTATTTTTGTTTCTTTGTTTTTTATGTTTTTTTTTTTTTCTTAATTTCTTCTTGCTTTTAAATATAGAACTTTCAGAAACAAAATCTCATTAATTAATTTCTGAGATGAAACTAAAATTTTACTTGACTATATTAAAGTTAGATGATAATTTATTTTCTTAAAAGTATGTAGGAATCTTATTATTTTCACTGTCTAGTATTATTTATGAATATTTTGATTAACCGATTGCTTTCGATTTTTTTTTTGTATCGTATGTGCTTTTATTTTGTATTTTTACGTTTTATATGATTAAAAGAATTAATAATATTTTTCTTGGGTTTTTTTTCAAAATATAATAAAATATAAAAAATTAAAAAATTAGAATATTTAATTATTTAATATTAATCCGAAAATTAAATAATTAATATAGTTGCTAGATTAATAAATAAAAGAGGTAAAATGAAATATTGAGGTGGGTCCCCCCAAAATACCTACTTTTTGGGTATATTGTTGGGGAGGAGTTTTGTTTTGGAGGTATAGGTATTTTTGCTTTTGAGGTGGCGCTGATGTGGCAGCAAAATACCTGCTTTTTGGGTATTATGATTGGCGAAGGCCTTACAAGTTTTGGGCAGATTTGTGGATTATGTAAAAAAATATTCATGAAAAATATAGTATTATTGTTTTTACTGAACAACATACCTTATTTTAAGAGATGTAACTTTGTCAAAATATATTTTTTAAATAAATTACACATTTCATCGTAAATACTAATTCATTTTCATGAAAAAATTGTATAAGAAAACTACTCATGTTAATTTAAGAATTGGTCTGTCCAGATGAAGACGGTTATATTAATTATTGCCAATTTTTTTAACACACTTTGATCACTTTAAAATTTGATTGAGCAATATTTTATAAATTTTACCATTTTCTATTTTAGAAAAGAAGCACTAAATTTGAAATTTATATCACCAAAGTTTCCTGGGATAAATTTAGCACACACTTCATAAATAAGCATACAGGTGTAACTAATTTGATTAAGTGGGAATCTACTATATATCGGCGAAACCTGAGGTTGATTAGTGGTTTAAGATTAAGCAAGTGGTTTTGATAGTCAAGTGGGAGCTTTTTTTCTACATACAGGGGTCAAGTTTTGTTTGCATCATATTTTCCTGTTCACGATTATTGGACCACAACATTTATTTAATTCCTTTCCTCGGAAACTATTCGGCTAAATTGCAGCAGCGTCACACATCATTTTTAATTAACTAATCACATTCAGGATGTTTGGTGCTCTATCACTTTGGACATATCATCCACTTTTTAATATTTAAATGATGTCGGGTGCTCCAATCCAAAAATTCATGTGCAACAGTGGTGATAGGTGTGCTAGTAAGCCTAGTATATGGGCTTTGGCTGAACAACTGGGCAGGGCAGGACTAGAAATGTTTGGACTTGAATCCAAATTTCATATTGGACCCTTTGATTTCAGCATCTCACAAATTTAAAAATGAATATTTATTGAAGTATTTTCAATATACTACATCTTTATATTATTGTAAAAATATTAAAAGATAAATAATGCGAAACTGGTTGCTTAAACGCAATCCACCTCACAAATTGATTTAGAATTAATTTTTTTTGTAAACGATAATTAGTTGTCTTTTACCTCTTTATTTTGTTAATGTTGTAAATCAGTTGCCATTTTTCTCTTTATATACAGTTAATTTTTAAAATAAGAAAAAGAATATTTTTCTATCAGTGTTGAAAAGAAAATAAGCAAAATATATTTTGTTGTCGAAACATGAATGAAAACAAAATAAAGAAAGAAGCTACTATTTTTATTCAAAATGTTAACATTAGTAACCAAAACATATGTTAACAAGTAGCAACCAAGATATTATACGAGGTAGAAAATGACATTTTGTAGTCGAAAAAGAACATAGAAAAAACAAAGTAAATAAAAAAAACTACTATTTTGTAAAAATGCTAACAAATAATAACTAAAATATATTATAAAACTACGTAAAACCATATATAGAACTATCTCTATAAAATGTTTAACAAATTATATTATACAATGAACAGAAAAAATAAAAAAATTCCAAATGACTCTCATGCGCATTATTTCACACTAAATTATATATGTATATATACCAAATATAGTAGCATGAAATAAATTCGAGACCCTAAAAATTCACAATATTTAGGGCTAAGTCGGCGGACTCTTCCGACTAACGAAAGGTCGGATCCTGCAACTGGACTGGGTTATATTTTTCTAAATGAGAAATTCAATTATGATCCGAGGGGATGGGTCAATAACCGTCGGGCCTGGCTGACCAGGTGCCTTGGCATGTTGTGTGCCCAGTTGGGCGGTCGAATTTGCAACTCTATGTGCGGCATTAAGTGTCAAGTGGTCCGGTGGCTTGTGTGCAAGACGGGTGATGGGTGTTGTAAAAGGTCAAGGTAGCACAAAAAGCACGACGGACCACAATCAAGACCACTATTACAAAAATTTTCGATTAACTCGAATTAATCACAACCTAGGCCCTAAATTATCATTGGCCACCTATTTTTATTTTCTATTTTCTCTCTTTTAACCAGGCCTATATCCTGCCCAATTCCACCTAGACCCCGAGTAGTTGCTAAATCTCAATGTACCGCCTAATAACTTCAACAATCTTGGTCAAGACATAGCATCAACATATGTTTGCTCCTCAAGATAGGCACACATCGAGGCATTTGACGACGATGGACACAAGCAACCGAGGGATTGCAGGAAGGAAGTTGACGAGCACACCGCATGCATGCTGACAGCATTTGCGCGTAAACAACCAGGCAATGGGTGCGCGCGCAGGCAACCGTCGGACCGCCCGCACAAACAGTTGAAATAATAAATTCAACAAGTACAACAGATAATAATTTGAAGAAGACTAGGCAGGTGCAAGCTTCTTCATGCCTTTGATCAAGATAACTAACTCATCAAGGCACCTACCAGAATGACTGCCCAGCATGAAAAGCTTCTAAACCAGCATCTGTCCCAACCCATGTGAACCCAGTGCCTTTTGATATTCCTCTTGCCTTCATCAACTTCCTCAATTCGCTTACACTATCCCATCTTCCAGAATCAGCCAATGTATTAGATAACGCAACATATGCCCCAGGCCTACTCTCCATGCTTACCTTGAAAAGCTCATCTGCAGCAATCTTAGCAAGCTCCACATCGCCATGCAGTCGACAAGAACTCAACAAAGCGGCCCAAACATCAGAATTCGGCTTCTCAGGCATTTGCATTGCGAATTCAAATGCTCGGTTCAGCCCTCCTGCACGTCCTAAGATATCAACCATACAAGCATAATGCTCCATTCTTGGCTTCATCAAATAAACTCTTTCCATGTTCTCAAAAATCTCCTTTCCTTCAGCCACTAACCCTGCATGTGCACAAGCAGAGAGCGCGCCAAGAAACGTCACATAATTTGGTTTAACCTCACTTTCATTTATCATTTTATTGAAGAGTGCCAAAGATTTGTCTGGATATCCGTTCTTCCCATATCCATCAATCATCGAAGTCCATGAAAAAACATTCCTCATGGGCATGTGGTCAAAAACGAGTCTTGCATCCTCTGTTCGCCCACATTTTGAGTACATGTCTATTAGAGCACTGCCCATCTTTATGTGTGTGAAAAACTCGGTTTTCATCAATTGCCCTTGAACCTGTTGGCCAATTTCATACGCTGATATTAGAGAACAAGCTCCAATAATACTTGCGAATGTTGATCTATTAGGCCTGAATTCAAGACGCTGCATATCAATGTAAATCTCTATCGCCTTCTTCGCTGTTTCAACTGATTTACTGTATCCTTCAATCATCGCATTGTAGATTACAATGTCTTTCTCCAAGGTCTCTTCAAACAAATCCTCAGCATCATTCCAACGAGCTACATTCATGTACCCTGTGATCATCGATGTTGAACAAAACACAGAATGCTGCAGCATCAAATTGAACACACTCCTGGCACAGTCAACCCTATTACTCTTCACATACGAGTCAACTAGCATTGTGTAAAGGACTTCATCACATTCAATATCTGATTTTACAATCTGGGCATGGACCTCCCTGCCAACACCACGCAAACATAACCCTGCATTTCCGCTGATTGAACCCTTCAAAATCATCGTATACGTGTACGCATCAGGCTTTTCATTTAAAAGGTACAGCTCTCTCACCAAATCAAAGGACTCTTCAACAAACCCATGTTTTGCATAGCCCGATATCATGTAATTATAGGCCGACAAAGTTCGTCCAGGCATTTCATCAAACACCTGGCGTGCATAGGATAAACAGGAAGACTTCAAGTAAAGAATGAGCAGCTTGATCGAGATATTAACATTGGGTACCAACCCAGTTTTCAGAATGTGGGAATGGATCTTTTGTCCATGGGATGGATGATCCGAGTTTATGTATTCCTGCAAAGCGGATGCCACAGAGGATGCTGCTGAACAATTAACTAATGTTTGTCCGGACTTCAAAATGGGCCGTAGTAGAGCTTCGACATTGTTTAATTTGCCATGCCTCATTTTCTTCCCATGATTTGAAGACGAAAACACTGTGTTTTCAACGGTAAATTTAAAATCTAGTTGTTTTCCAACCAGAAATTAAGAAAAAGAAAAGGAAGAAAGAAATTCAAGATCCAAAGAGGCGAATTATTATTACCCAATTTATCGGTGCTTCTGATGTGTAAACTTGATATGGAATGTAGTGAGCCCAAGGACCAAAGCGATTGGGCCAAGTAGCCCAATTCTGTTTCTTCTCTTGTATTTTTCTTTTATTATTCCCAGTTCAGGAAACGATGAAAGATGAAATACTCGCCCAATATTTTTTTTAGAATCAATAATCATTTATCAAATATACACTTAAATGTTTGAATTTTCAAGTTCCGTTTAAGTTTAGTCTATTAAGCTGTCACACTTTATTTAGTTCATTCCACGACTTCTACATGAATAAATTGTGAAGACGAATGAAAAGTTGATGTACTCAAATAAACACAATAAAAATATTATAGCTCCTCTTCTTCTAATATTTGTGTTGAGCTTGATTTTTTAGTTTAAGAGTTTTGTATTTTTTATTCTATTAGTAAAAAATTCTTAAAAAAAGAAAAAAAATTAAGCCCAACTAAAGAATTTAAAACATAAATAAGGCAGCGGCCCTAAAATTGAGGCCGTTTTAATGCAAGGGTTTGGCAGTGACCTGTCGAAGTTGCAAAGCAAAACCTTAGTTAATGCTTATTAATGAATGCATGGTTGCAAGACAACTGTCAATAAAAAAATTAATCGTATAAATTCTAAATTTATTTATTTTACATAATAAAAGTTGACCGAATTATTGATATAATTAACCATAGCCTTAGGAAATTAATTGATATTAGAAATAAAATTTATAAAAGAACTCAATTGATAGGTTTAATTTTGAAGAGACTGAAATTGTAAGTACACAATACTTTCCAGATTAATTTTGCAATTTTCTTTAGAAATGATTCTTATAGTTTCAAATAGATCTCAAATTTATTGTTTATTGAAATTTGATTTTCTCCATAATCTATACTATATAATATAACAAAATCCGCCAAGAATAGTAATATCAATAATTTCCCGCCCAAAACAACAATACTAATTCTGGAAATCTTCAATGTTATTAATTGGTTAAGCCTTAAATATGGTATAATTGGTTGCATTAATTGGTCATACCTTATATATGGTAAAACATTTAAACATTATTAAGAATCCCGAATTGCCTACATGGTAATAAGTTGTAATATCCAAACCAACTTCCTTTTTTATGGTCCAATTATAGCTGCATTACATTTAAGGTTGATGATAATTTACACAAATCTCGGTACATAACAATTATAAATACGTGCATAATAATTATAATTGTTATTATTGCCGAGGCAGGAAATCATATTCTAATTTACAATGATTGTGATTGATAAGTCTTGATGTATCGGGCTCGGTAATGAAGCCAAGTTGAGTTTTCTTCAGGATGGTGTTTATATATTGAGGAATTATGATCAATATATATACATATCATAACCAATTGAAATTTTTCAATACCCATTGTATTTCAATCTGTGTAGTTCTTAGTGTCAGTAAATCTCTCTTCTGAGTTCTTCCCGAATGGAAACCAATAATAAACACTCTAATAGTGTGATGTCTGGACTACGGTCTAAAAAGACGTGTTTAAGCGTGTACAAGTTTCGAGACCCCTACAACTTATGTGTAAATTTGTGTTTCGATTAATTCCATTTAAGCGTGTTTGGTAACGATTTATTAACAGATATGTTATTAGCTTATGTAGATATTACGAAGACATATAGCATTAGCTAAGTCAGTATCAACATTCCAATAGATTTACCTATTGCCGAGTATTAGCAGTTTATTGCATTAGATAATATTGTCAATAGTTCACACAGATAAACATCCACAAAACAATCCACAGTTGAATCGCTTAATTAATGCAATAAAACTAATGCGAGAAATGGATGGATTATCCACCATCAAAATTCTAATTTGTATCTGAAGCTCCTTATATTATGTTAAGATTAAGGTATTGGGTTGATTTTTTAATTAAATTACCATAAAAAAAAAGATTGTACCACTTTACTAATTATTCAGCAACGAAAGTACTTTATCACACATTACAGATATGTTTCAAGTTAATATGGTTTGTGCATTTTTCGTATGTATGACAACAGTCTAAGAAAAAAGTTAAACTTCAACTTTAACTTTTAGTCATGCAAAATATATACATTTGTATTGAATGGATTCAGTAACATCGTACAAATTACTCCTTAAAATTAGTAATGAATTTATGAACTTATTTAGAATACTATGAGATCACAATATTTGGTTTCATCTTAAATTGTGGTAACATCAGTTTAATCTTTTATGATCAATTTTTTTTTTTTATTTCAGTCTATACCTGCTGATTTTGTTGGACAGTTTCCATCTGGTCTACTAGATGAGGTATGTGTACGTAACCTCCACTGTACAACGTTCAGTGTGAAAATTTAAAAGATTTAGAGTCACTATTTTTTCACATATGGTTGGACAAATTTTGTGTTTGGTAACGGTATTGCGGAGTCGGATTTTATTGTCTTCTTTTATGTTGCTTATCAATTGTTCTAGGTATGTGTGTTTAAGTGCGAGACGTGTCTCAAGACGAGGATTCCTCAAGCAGACGTCCCAAAGTTTATACTTGGTAGTTGATATTTTTTTAATAATTGCATTTGTATTAATATTCGCCAATTTGTATATAAATTATCATTTAATTTATTTGATTTAATCAATCTTACATAATATAAAAACAAAAAGGTCCAAAATTAGAAACCTGAGTTTTTTCCCGCCTAAATCACTTACCTCTTCTGGAAATCCATGCCTAATACCTTGAGAAACCTCAATTAAAAAAAAAAAAAAAAAAAAAAAAAAAAAAAAAAGGTGTTTCTTACCTATTAATGTTAATATTTGCCGATTACAAAATTTGTGCATTAATTCCGCAGTTAACTCACAGAAAATGGCAAGATTCTCCCTTTATTGCGTTTAGTAAAACATCCTACTCATTAAAAGATGGAAAATATGATAATATAAATATAATAATGATCTCCACTCAACAATTTGTGTAATCAAGTATATCATTAAAAAACGTAATCAATCAAATTATTAAATGCACATTCCATATATTATCTCAATCATTAAAATATGAAATTACAATATAAATAAAGCAGAATTTGTATTATCAATTATCAGATTTGCGGATATAATTACGGAAAGGTAACAACTATATAACTTTCGGATTATGGTAAGTTGGAGCATGAAAATGAAAGTGCTGAAATATTTTCTGCATTTCTGGAGAGAGATGGAGTATCGAAGTATTTGCAGAAAGAAAGTGCAGACACATTTCCAGAGAGGGAGAGGGGTATTTGGGGAGTGCGTTTTTCCAATGATCTAAGAGAAAATGAGAAATCAGACAAAGAAAAAATAATTCCAGAGCAAGGGAGATAAGAGGGATCGAATGTTACAAAGTTTTGCTTGAAAGGTTAGTCATATTCTGGAGACTACTGGACAAAGGTCAGGCAGAGTATGATCTATTCCTCAAGTAATCTGCGTTTGGTCACAAGCATGTTTATGTTGCAATTTGTAGGACCAAAACAGGAAGAGACTGAAGTTTGTGTTTAGTATATACTTTTATTTGAAACTCATATTCAATGTAAATAGTTCAACTCACAATAAATATTCAAATCTAAGCACAATAATCAATCGACAAACAATTTTTTAATTTATAATTATTATATCATATCAAAATATTCAATATCGGTATCAAATTAAATACTCCCTCCGTCCCAGCTTATCTTGCACAGGGGGGGTCGGCACGGGTATTAAGAAAATTTGCTTTTTGGTTGTTTCTTGACTTTTCAAAGGTGGATTGAGGGTGGAGATTGATAGTGGAGATTTTGAGGGTGGAGATTATGTTATAACTTTCCTTTTTTAGGCTATGCAAGATAAGGTGGGACGGCCGTTTAAGGAAAGTGTGCAAAATAAGGTGGGACGGAGCGAGTACTAATTAAAGAGGTTTGCTTTTAATCTATAACAAATAAAATAAATGGATTAAAAAAAAATTATTAGTGCCTTTAGCATGTTAGATAATTAAAACATTTGAAAGAGAGAGAGAGCGCTACAAAAGATAAAACAGATCTCTAAATTATTTCCATCCCTAATGTGGGCACATGTGTTCCTCTATTATTTATTTTTTGTTCTTTATAAAAAAATCAAATATTATCTATAAATCTAGAAACTAAAAAAAAATTAGTTTTTACTATTTCATATTGGAGGAAAGGTATATATGGATTTGTTCATAAAATAAAAATAAAGATTATAAAAAAAAAATAACTAATACTTTAAAAACATTAGTAAATAAGTATTTATAAAAAATATTGTTAATATTTATTTAATTTTTATTTGTTTCTATGACCCAATCAAACAATTCAACTCATATTACATAAACAAATCTAACCTAAATAATCGACAAACAATTGTATATATTTAGTATAACTTATTTTAAAATATGTTGTGTATATGTCAAATTAAAGGTCATGAAAAAGATTAATTTGTTATATTTTGCACTAACAAGGAAAAAGAACTAGATATCATTTGATATTTCATTTATTTTATTTTAATTGTATAATGAATCAATCAAAAGTTGTCACTTATAATTTTTTTTATTAAGCAAATTGTCAATTGCCTACAAAATTTAAATTTAGAACTAATTTTGGGAAGATTTTAACATATATATACAAATCTCTTATTATGTTAGTTATGATTTAACCCTAATATTTTTGGAAAGTGAATTGAGCGGAAAAATCTATTTGGTTTTTTATTTTTTATAAATGGTTCTCTTTTATTATATAGTAAGATTTATATATTTATGTATTTAACGAACTATTTTACATGAACCGTTATGCAATTTATGTATGTATACATGTATTTAAGACATTTTATGACCATGCATCGCACGGGTATTATACTAGTAAATTCTAATACGGTTTCCATAGAGACCGTAGAATTGGTTTGGGATATTCAAATTAAAAATTCTTTTTAAGTTAGGGTTAATTACTAAAAAAATCACGATATTTTGTCCAATTTTCAATTGTAACATCACTTTTAAAACTTATCAATGTTGGTCACCAACTATAATTCTTTTTCGATTACAACATCGGCTAACTTTTTTTTTTATTCTTGATTGTGTCTCCATCACAACCATTAGATGCGTCTGGACACGACCTTCATTTGCCTCGATCAATTTCACAATCTGTCAATTCTCCTGTTGTTAATTGAGAGTCGAAGAAGTGACATAATAACTTGAATCACCGATTAACGATAATGAAAATTACAGATTTTGAAATTGATCGAGAGTAAATGACGGTCTTGTCCATGTGCATCTAATGGTGGTGATGTCGACATAATCAGGTGTAAAAGAATTAGCCGATGTTGTAATTGAAAAAAGTTGTAGTTGGTGACCGACATTGATAAGTTTTAAAAGTCATGTTGCAATTGAAAATTGGATCAAAAGTGGTGAATTTTTTGGTAATTAACCCTTTAAAAAATTATTATTATTATTATTATTACATAATAAAGATACATAGTTTATCACCTTTTAATCATTATATCAAATTTAGAGATTCAAATCCCTGTAATGTTAGACAACAAAAATAAAGTTGATGGCTATAAAATATGATGAACCGAGGCATGTAATTAACACAGTGTCCTTAAAACTAATTTGTCCTTTCTTCACTGGGCAAAGAGAATTATGGGACGTCAGTTTCCCAGGATACAACGAGTTTAACAGACACAGTAACAAACAGTTTTGGCTCTATAACGAATTGAAAAATGGCATGAACTATATCACCAAGCAAAGAGGGCCAAAGAAGTATATTGTATACTGAAAGAGAGTAGCAATTGCAGGAATGAATTTCTGAAACTGTGTCAAATGAGTTGGAGGAGCCACTATTCATATGCTCAAAAGGGTTGTTGGAGCACCCACTACTTTTGTAGTTAATCCACATTTTTCAGGGTTTAGGGTTCGTGATTTGCGCCCCCTCAAGGATTTTATCAATGTAATGAGATTGACTCAAAACAAGTCCTTCAGATTATCTATGAGTTTTTGTTCCAAGAATCACATCGGCTAGACCCATATATTTCATGTTGAATCTTATATTGAATACTACCTCCGTCCCGGCTATTCTTGCACTGGGAGGGTTGGCACAAGTATTAAGAAAAGTTGCTTTTTGGGATTTTGTTGACTTTTCAAATGTAAATTAAGGGTGGAGATTGAGGGTGGAGATTTTGAGGGTGTAGATTATATTATAACTTTCCTTTTTAAGGGTGTGCAAGTTTAGCTGGGACGGACGAAAATGGAAAGTGTGCAAGTTTAGCTGGGACGGAGGGAGTATATGTTTTGTGGGTTTAATCATCTTGGTATTGCTACCAATGATTAGCATACCATCTACGTAAAGACAGATGATAAAATATCCATTTTTTGTGTTTTTCATGTTGACTCAATTATCACACTCATTGATTCTAAACTCACAACTCATCATGATAATATCGAATTTTTCATGCCATTGTTTTGGTGCTTTTTTATACCATATCATGACTTCACCAATTTATAAATTTTATTCTCTTGTGCGGGAGCAAGAAACCCTCAGGTTGTTCCATATAAATTTCTTCCTCTCAAGGATGTAATGGCCAAAACCATTCTTATGGAAGTTATTTTCGTCACATGAGAATGATTGTCAACGTAGTCAAGGCCTTCTCTTTACTTGTAACCTTTGATCACAAATCTCACCTTGTACTTATCGATTGACCCATCTACTTTCATTTTCCTTTTGATGACCCGAGGCCTGTGTTTAACACAGTGTCCTTAAAACTAATCCGTCATCTCTTCACTAGTGCTAAGAGAATTATCGGACGTTAATTTTAAAAGATACAACGGGTTTAGCAGAAACAGTATACACAGTTTCGACTCTACAACGAACTGAAGAATTGCACGAACTGTATCACTAAGCAAAAAGGGCCAAGGAGGTATATTATATACTGGAAGAGAGGAATAACAACTGCAGGAATGAATTTTTTAAAATGTGTCAAAACGTGGAGAAGATTATAATAGCCAAGAAGTTGTACAACCATGCATACTAGAAAAATAAAATAGCAAAATTTGACTTGCAAGGCTGCCCCTTAACTGGACCAACATTCGTGTACGCAGGTCGAGCTTGCACACAAGCCCCTTGGATCGAATCGGCCCTTGATTTGTACCCCTCAGCGTCTAGGTGCGCGAAAGAGAGTCTCTATGCTACACATTCACACACTCCTTAGAAGGAGAATTATATATATA
Source organism: Ajuga chamaepitys (assembly GCA_958295605.1). Classification (NCBI taxonomy): domain Eukaryota; kingdom Viridiplantae; phylum Streptophyta; class Magnoliopsida; order Lamiales; family Lamiaceae; genus Ajuga; species Ajuga chamaepitys. Next base: position 54,846,886 of record OY282501.1, on the reverse strand, counting down.
CTAGCCAATTTGGTACTACTTTTCCAATGTGGGACAAAGTCCCAAAACAACTTGAAGTGCTCCACTTTGAACTTCAATTTCTCATTCACCCATTAACCGATTTACAAATGATAAATCGGCCCGAACCTCTTCCAAATACGATACCATTTTAAAAATCCACGTTTCATTATGGGTACCACTTTAAATTGGGCCCCGATAGAGCTGCCCAAAAAGGGTCATTTTTCCAACAAGTAATTCATAATATATTCGAGCAAATTCTAACTTTCATCGCATCAAAGTTATTAATTTTTAAACTCAATTTCCATTTGATATCTAAGTTTGAAAATTTAATAGTTGGTCATATTGTGAAGCTGTTACTAATATATAAGCGGTATATTTTTTTGTAAAAATGGATCAGTAAAAGTAGGTTTCTTGTACACTAGTTGCATAGATTGAATTCTGATCATAGATAGTTTTTCATAAACATATATTAGTGTTTGTGTTGAAAGGTATTGCTTGTTCTGATGAAATGTATCATGCTAAAAATGTATTAATATTTATGCTAAAGGGTATTAGTATTACTTGTTCTAGAGAAATTTAATATCCTGAAAGCTAATACACTTCTTCAAAATATGTAATAATATTCAGTATAAATAATGATACAGTTTATGAATCCGCTATTTAATTTGAATTGTACGGATCTAAGATCCGTGTGCAGGAGACTTTGCCATGTGCTAAACCTATTATTACTAAATTATGTCTTACGATAATTAATTTAAAATATGATATCTCATTTTTTTCGATACAAGGAATGAAACAAAAACATGCTAAAACTGTTTTTCATTTGATAGCTTTTTGCTGATTTGATTTCGTCGCCAAAGTTGTACGCAAATGCTAACAAAATATGTCTAAATAGTCCTAAAAGCATGCATATACAGCATGTATCATAACCTTCAATAAAACCTGCTACAAAGCAACAGTCGGGGAGAAAATAGAATAAATGTATGGATTAATAAAACGGATTCCTTAAACTTATTGTTACTCAAAATTATATGTTCAACCTTAAACATAGTGTATGGCTGAAGGATAATTGTGTCAATATATTGATTTGTAAAAACAACCGGTGCTTTCGGAATAGATGGATGACATCACAAATTTATTAATGATTTATATTATACATGTGTCATATAATGAGACAATCGATATAGAAGAAATTGTACCATTGAAAAGAGAATTTAAGGTTTCAACGGCCATTATCTTCTCTCTGCACATCCATCTTCAACCCTAAATCTTGCCGCTCTCTTCTTCCCTCATCTTCCTCATGGGAAGATGGGGGGAGATTTCACCTTTGATTTTCTTTTAGTTTTCTCTTTGTCTCCCTTTATGCGAGTTTTCTACTCCTTTCAATAAGTATGAATGTTAGTCTCCGAAATAATGGAGATCCGTTATTCGTAGTGTTCTTTTTGAAAATCCAGCCGTATTTAAGATTTTCTACTTTGATTTGTTCATTTCTTGGGACTTTTACCTGAAGACCAGTAAAAAGAATCGAGATCAAATTTTTTATTCAGTGATATAATGAGTTATTTAATTTATTATATTCAAATTTGTATAAATTTAGATCTAAAAGTTATGTGTTTTAATTTTTTTATAACTTTTTTAATGTTGTTTTGTCAATTAGTGCTAATTAGTTTTAACAATTTAATGATATTTTACTTTTTGAACAAAGAAAAATGTTTCTAACGGCCATTCGGGCTCGCAAATGGCTAATTAATAATCTATCCTCTTAATTAAAACCTTACCTCACCAGAAGGACCCCATTCAATTGAATATATCAACGAGCGATATAATTGGTAGTTATTAATGCCTACTTGCCTCTTGCTCAAATAAAATACTGCCATTTCCTGTTAAATTAATCTACACCAAAATAATAAATATACAGAAGTCAGCCTTTTCCACCGTTAGTCATGCCGTATTCTATATTATTCATTTCGATTGTACCGGTGATTCATCATACACTTAAAAACATATGTAGATTTGATGAAATTGAATAGCTCAAGTAACAGAGCATTTATTATCTAGGTCTTTGATCTTGAGTTCGAGTCATCGTGCAGAGAGGGAAGAATTTTTTCTTTGTTCTTAGATTAGGAGAAAAAAAATTTAAAAATATATATAAATTTAATGGCTAACTTCATTTTAATTTTCATACACTCTTGAATGTGTAGTGAATTATCTAAATAGCTTGGGTGGGGTAGAATCTACGGTTAGCCATTAGCGTTCAAGAAGTTGCGCCATTCATCCATTGCTCCTAAGTCTTAATAAACTAATATTTCCTCTCTGTGAGATGTAACGTCAATCAGTTTCATCGTGTAAAACACTAGGGTTTGATTAGTCCTATAATCCTATTCTGAAGCTGCAGTTTACCAAACGTTTTTAAATAAATACCTCATTGTAATACTAAAAAAATACTTTCATCGGAATCAAATGAGGCCCAAAATTTATCTCTTTGGAGACTCAATCACTGAACAGTCCTTCAGCAATGGCGGATGGGGTGCTTCTCTCGCAAACCACTTCGCTCGCACGGTAAGAGATATATACATACTTTCTACTGTGTGTTTGTGTGTGTTTTGACGATGTTATGATGTGGTTGAAGGCGGATGTGGTATTGAGAGGCTACAGCGGCTACAACACGAGGTGGGCTTTAAAGGTGAAAGAGAAAGTGTTTCCCCCGTCGGAGAGCGGTGACGCGCCGCTGGCAGTGACGGTGTTTTTCGGGGCAAATGACGCTGCTCTCCCTGACAGATACGGTGCGTTTCAACACGTGCCTCTAGATGAGTACAAGCAGAATCTCCTCGCCATTCTTACCTTTCTCAAGGTACCATTACAGCCTGTCCGCACGTGCCCACCTACACACGCACACGTGCGCACTATGTGTCTGCTTTCCGATCTTACATGCTTCACGTAAACATCGGATTCATATCGTATGATTGTGATTTTCTTTTATTTTTTATTTTTTATTTAGACCTTGGAGTCCTTGAGGTTTTCTCCAATCACATTTTTTTTTTCCTAATCTTAAAGCTTAATCCTGCATCTGAATAATACTACTATCACAACCTTCACGTAAAAAATAATTTTAATGCCTGTTTCTGAAATTTTGGATTATTAATTACACGTATTGACGTATACACAGATATGATACATAGTCATGTGTAAATTATATATAATAGATATTTAATAAAAAATATATATATTGCATCAGATGAAATCATGAAGACTACCCCATGTAACAAAGATGATACCTATATAACTCATAAGATCTTATCCTAATGTTGAAAAGAAGGTTTTGATCTCATGTTTTAACACTGTCAAGGGGTAATTGGATTGGGATGTAGTGGCATGTACCACGTCCGATGAAGTACATCCATGGACGGAACATCCAAAAAGATATTTTAGTTTAAGGGTATAATAGGATAGGATGTGTATTGGAAATTGTAAAAGGTGTATTGGAAATTATAAAAGGTGTGTTGAAAATTATAAAAGGTGAGGGAGGTAATAGGGTGCGGATGTGGAGGGATGGGCCATCCAGTGTAAAATGAAATACGTTGAGAATGTCTCATGCCACATCCGGATGGGAACATCCTAATCCAATTATCCCCAGGGTCAACAACCACATAATAATGGTAAAAAGTATTATACCTGTATATAATGTGGGCACCACTGCCGGAACTACTTTGGGGCCAAGAGGGGGAATTGGGCTTCCGGTCTCATCATAATATGTTATTATATGTCAGTGTTCCTTTATTTCTTGTCATAATGTATTATTATATATGTTTATTTTAGTTGATTTTAACCGTGACTTAGTTCTGATTCCAGCACCTATCAAATGGAACAGTGGTTCTTCTAATTTTATTTTACATTTTAAATCCTTTTTTGTAATTCTTTTAGTTATAAATTGTATTTTTTTTTAAGTCATCACTACAACATAAGAGATTTTTTGTATAATATCTTTTGAGACCACAGCTGTGGTCACTAATATAATAAGTAGGGATGCAAGTCAAATCAAATTATACTGATTCGATTCGTGATTCGAATTCGTTTAGGATGATTCGATTCGGTAAAATTCGAATTCGAATTCGAATTCAAATAATGTTTTATATTCGTTTATATTTCGAATCGAATTCGAATATATATGTATTCGATTCGTCAAATTCGATGATTCGATTCGATTCGATATATATATATATAATAATATAATTATAATAAATAAAAAAATATTTAATAGTAAATATATACAAATTTTCTTAGTAAAACATATGGTTTCTAATTTTCGAATCTAGACAAATTTGACTTCGAATCGAATATTTTCTAAATAATAATATTTTTCTTTTTTGAAAATTTTAAATTTACGAATCACGAATCGAATTCGAATCAGATTTAAAATTCGATCGACGAATCGAATCGAATTCGGATCGAAGCCAAATTTCACGAATTTGAATCGAATCTCTTAATATTCGCTTCGATTCGGTTCGTTTGCATCCCTAATAATAAGTTATTTGTGACCACTTATTCTCACAAATCTCTCTACAAATTATTTGAGACCGTTTTAAAATTACTTTTAGAGACAATTAGTTGTTGCAAAAAATATTTAAGATGCATTTGGTACAAGTTTTGTCGTTACAAATATATTATTTGCATCCAAGTTATTGAGACAATTGATTAGTTATGATATGATTCGTTCTCTCTAATAAAAAAATTGTAACAAATACTCATCATTTGAAACCATTTTTTGTTGTTTAAAAAGACTTCGGTGTATATATATATATATATATATAAGTTTGTACGAGTTTAATATGTTGTTAATTAAGTATAAAATAGTTAAATTTAATTAACGAAAATGAAAAAAAAATAAAGAAAATTGGGAATGTCGGTTTGGTTTTGGTTCGGTTTCAGTTCACCACCTATGGTTTGGAACCGGCAGTTCCTGAACTGGTCCTAAGGGGGAATTTACACCGAGCTCCAGCCCTGGAAAAAAATTATAGAACCTCATTTTTGTAGTATAATTTTTACTATTTTGATCAATGTTCGCTCTAAATTTAACTAGGTTCACCAATTTCCAATTTATTGTTCGCTCTAGTCTCTCACACTGTAACCCATATATAAATTAATGATTCACACTTAAAATCATGTCCAATTTTCAAACACATTTATTAGTTTTTTAGTAAATTTCTATTAAAAATGAAAGAAAGAGAACTTCTAAATAGACTATTATAAATGAATGTTCTTTTTTCATTTAACTGAAGCCTATGGTAGGCACAACTTCATTGAAGTTTAATAAAAATCAATATATACGAAATTTTACATTCCAACCATCTTATTACTAAATTCTGAATTCATTTATAAATGATCCCACATCTACCTTTTATAAGCTGGAGTTACACCACTTATCACTTATTTTTTCTCAAAAACTTAAGGGGATGTTTGACATAGCACGGATGAATTTTGAATGTTAAAATATCCAATTCTTATTTGTTTTGCGTTTAAATTTAAAATTTTCAATTCAATACAATCTTATCCTATAAAACATACATCTAACATTACATCACTCTATACCTACAATACAATATTACATCTACTAACATTTTCTAGCATTGATTTGACATTTACAATACAATCATATTCTATACAATCTCAAAACAAACATACATTTTTATTATTGACCTTTATTTCTAATTTTTAGAATTTTAATGGCAGAATTTTCCACGACCTACTTAAGTTTACCGAACACCCCCTAAGTGATACGTATCATTTTTTTCCACCTCCTCCTTGATGGTTGAAACTTGATTATTATTATTCTTATTATTGCACCTGAAATAGGCCTACTCTTTAATTACTGAAAGCATGTTTGGTTGGGGTTGGCCCAATCTCTCATCAGTTGGGCAAATTCAACCTCATGTTTCTTTGAGTTGGTTTGGCTAAGCCGGGGTATTAGGGTTTGATGGGAGGACATCAATCACAAATCCAAACACTACTTTAATCATTCTCTTAATCATTAATAATTGCCACTTACACAAATCCCATCACATTTTACAATTAATAATTAAATATCACACTTCAACCACAACCCCAGCCATCCAACCAAACATCTCCAGCTACTTCTCTCAGCTACTAACTCCAATTACTTCCCCCAACCCAGCCACCCCAACTTCAACCAAACATTGCCTAAGAATACAATGAAAACATTAATAACAAAGAAATAAAACTAGAAGAAATGGGGTAAAAAGCAAGTGGGGGAATTCAATCATAGTATTTTGTTATGATTAAATGGTCAGAGATTTTTGTGTTACCTTATGAAAACTAGGTCTTTTCAAGTAAAGGAAGATATTTTTATGGTAATAATTAGATTTGTTTGAGATAGTTCCAATTAATGGGCCTTATAGTAAGAAAAGTATATGCACGAGAGGCCCATTTATCGTTATCATTGTTTGCCACTTCCAAAATTAATATGCAACTGCATGGCGTGCCCCGTCATTTTCATCACCCTAATAATCCTGTAGTCTAGTTGCAACGCACACTAATGCCTTTTTTTAATAATTATTTTGCATCATCGAACGTGCTAGAATCTGGACTATGGCTTTCAACCTTTTTAACCGTTCTTAAAGGAAAAAAAAAAGTTGGCAAAGTATCATGTGTCCAGTTGCATGTTGCAATACATGATGGTATCGTGATTTGTACTTAAAGGTATCATATATTCTTGGTAAATGTATTATACATTTATCCAGAACATGTGATAACTTTAAGCATAATTCATGATACATTTTAATCATGATACATTTACCCAAATTATGTAATACTTTTAGGCATAAAGTAATACTTTTGACCATGACTCGAATTGCACGGATCTAAGAGACCTCCCTTTTAATGATTGTGGTTAAATAACCACACGAAACAAGGGCAGATGTTTTATACATAGCCAGCTTTTTATAACGAAGGTAAATGAGCTTACGCATATATCGGTAATGACCTTTAGTGAGTTTTGATATTAAATGGTGATGCTGCATTTTTAGACTTCTATTCATTAAGCATATTTAGGAACTTTATTTTTAAAAGCGGCAAAAAGAATATTTACATAAAAAGTGAGTCCTAAAAACACCAAATAGGACTAATTTTCAAATGTGTCATAATGCATAGTTTTGAAAGTCATATCCAATTAATTTTTGTCAAAGTTGGTAATGTGGAAGATGACTGATGATAATGAAGAATGATACTTTAAATTTGTTAAGATGGCCTCTGGAGACCTATTAGTGGTTTGTGGCGTGTGATAGAAGCAAGCCATTGAACACTTGTAGTCATTATTTTGGAATATCCGATGAAATAGAGGATAGATCTGCTATTATACACTAAGACACTGATTTCTTGATTCTTGCTCTTTTATTTAGTTTATGATCTTAACATAGATTATATATTTTGATGAATACAGAAGCAATGGCCGTCGACTCATATCATCCTCATCGCACCTCCTCCGATTGATGAAGCTGCTCGGATCCTGTAAATTTGCTGTGGAATTCGAAATTGATCATCATATGGTAATGCAGTTATGATTCTGAATTTACGCATGCAGGTACCCTTACATTGACAACCCTTCTGGGCTCACTGAGAGGACGAACGAAGTTGCTGGTCACTATGCCAAACAATGTCTTGATGTCGCAGCAGAATCTGGAGTTGCAATTATTGATCTCTGGGAAAAAATGCAGCAGATTCCTGATTGGAAACAGGCTTATTTGAGGTACTCTTTGATAATCATATCCTACAGTTTGTACTACTCCTTAATGTTTATGAAAGAAAAAGACAACATTTGATTTGGTGGTACACAGTGATGGTCTGCATCTGAGTGAGAGTGGTAATAAGGTTGTGTTTGAGGAAGTGATTGCGCGGTTGAGCGAAAAACAAATAAGTCCAGAGACTCTACCAACGGACCTGCCGCTCTTATTATCTGATATCCACCCAGACGATCCCCTAAAGGCTTTCGACAACTGATTCAATTGCATTCCTAATTCCAGTTCACTATTACAATGCTGCAGTGGAATGATATATACATTTCAATACAAAACTGTTGCTGTTAGCGCACTATGTTTATGATGTTTTTCTTGTGCTTTTGTGGATGGTTAGCTACGTTCAATCTGTTGATGTCATGTTGAAGGTGCTATGTATTAAGAACTACATTTATTAATTGCTAAGTGCATTTATGCCGTTGTATGTACTACACTTTACGAGGGCTGAAAATCAAGTTAACTTACTCTTACTCGATAATATTTCAAATACGTTTGAGTCGATTCGATTTATTTACATCCTTAACGAGGATACATTAATTCTCCCCTTTTTCATTTTGGAGTTGGGCCTAGTGTGGAATTATGGTTTTGTGTTTCTTAAGATTCAGTTATGGATTTGTATGCTTTTGAAGCCATCTCAATTTGTTTACTTTAGAAAACAATTGAAGTCAAATTCATGCATTTCAATTATCACAAACCAAATAAAACATATATAGAGTTCGTATCAATTAATCTACTTCTATTATAAAAGTGTGAATTATTTCTTACAAATTTTGATATGCCTATTATATCCTTAATGAATTTTAATTTTTAAGGTTAGTTTGGTAACTATATCTTTGAATTTTTAAGGTTAGATAAAATTTGATTTGCCTATTATATCATTAATGAATTTTAGTTTTAAAGGTTAGTTTATTAACTATATTCTCAAAATTTTATTTATTTGGTTAGAGCCCTATATAATTCATCTATCAATCCATGAATATGATACCCTAAAAAAATTCACGGATACGATATATAATTCATCTAATGACATAAGTTGAACCTACATATTAATCATATTCTATATTTTTCTTTATTTTTTATGATATACATAACATTATTATTTTTATTTTTAAATTTCTCTTTTTAAATTTCTTATCTCTTTTTTAATGAGATTCTTTTATATAATTGTTAAAAAAGAAAATTCTAGAAAAAGAAATTAATTAGTAAAATTTTAACGCTAATTTAGTAACTTTATTTTTTAAAGTTTCATTTATTTAGTAAGATCCATTTTATAATAAAAATTCATCTCTCTCTCTACTTATGAAATTTTCTATCACATTTCATATAATATATAGTTTAACTGGTGATAACACGTTATTTATGCATGTATTTAGGTCGATTTAGGATCATATTTTATATCATTTACGTGCATATTTGACCGGCATTTATTTATATTAATAATATTTGGGTCATTTGACGTGTTTCGACTTGTTTTAAGGTATTTTGAGTATTTTCAGGCTACCGGACGAGGAAACAAGTTGGAAAAGAGTGAAAACCGGACCAAAAGAGTGAGAACCGTCGAAGAACCGGTCCAAACCGGTCTGAACCGGTCCAGGAGCAAAACCGGGCAAGAACCGACACGGCCGCGTCACAAAGCAACACGGCCGTGTCAAAAGTGGTCCATAACGCGCTGTGGGTTCTGGAACAGAACACGGCCGTGTCACTCAAGCAACACGGCCGTGTCAAATGTTGAGCAGAAAGTGAATTTTGTGCAAAGCAACACGGCCGTGTCACTTAAGCAACACGGCCGTGTCAGAAGGGTTTTTATGCGAGGATTTCATATTTTAATAGGATTTTGAGCCTATCTTCCCCAAGATTCGTCCCCAACTCTATAAAAAGGACCCCAAGCTTTAGGAAAAGGGAATCAATCATCAAGAACATAAATTACATCACCTTGGAAGACAAGGAAGACGAAGATCATCGAGACGGAGTCATCCGGGTTTAATTGTTCTTTCTTAGTTTTAATTCTTACAATGTTTTTCATAGAATTTTGTATTGGATTATTACTAGGCATGAGTAGCTAAGCTATTCGTGTCCTAGGGTTAGAAAGTAGGGATTTTTATAACAATGTTTTGATTTATGATTTAATCTATTAATTCCATTCTTTATGTGTTTTATCTCTATGTTTGTGCGTAAAACTGAATTTAGCTTGATCACCTAGATTTAGTAATTTAGTTTAACAATTCCGCTTCGAGAGGAGGGAATTGTTATCAGACTTAGAACATAGAGCGCAGTTGTCTATGACTGTGTAGGCCGTGGCTTAAGGTCGTTTGGGAGTTATTAGGTTTAATTGACTCGAGAGGGTAATTAGCTTAATTAATCAACGGTTTAATCGCTTCGAGAGAAGGATTAGATTATTGTCGTGCCGCCTAATAAACATTAGAATTGGTAAATTAATAGGTTAATCATATTCAACATTGAAATAATATCCTGAAATCGAAGCCCTAGGATACCTTTTCTCTTTGATTGTTAGTTTTCGTGTTTCCTAAGTTTGGAGTTATATTTAATTGAGTAGTTTAATTAGTAAAATCAACCTTTAAAACTTAGTATCTAGTTAGGACATTCCTAGAGTATTAGGGTATCAAACTACCTAAAACTATTCCTTGTGGGATCGACCTTGACAATAGTACTACACCTACATCCGTACACTTGCGGAACACTAGGTTAGAAACCGACGTGTCAAGTTTTTGGCGCCGTTGCCGGGGAATAGGATTTAGCGCTTAGTTTTTACCTTGAAAAATAGGAGGAAACTAGACTAGATTTTATTTATTTTTCGTAATTTTTAATTTTAATTTTCGTTTTTATTTTTTGGGTTAATTTTAGTGTTACGTGGTAGTTCTTGTTTTTGGTGTTTTCAGGCTTCGTATGCACACCAGATCAAAAGGGAAAGAAACCCTTCTTCCTTTCGATCCGGAAATTGAAGCGACAGCTCGCAGACACCGAACGAGAAGAAACTTCACAGTTGAGATGGAGAACCCACCACAGCAGCCGAATGATGAAGCACTAAATAGAGTGCTAACAGCCTTGGCACGGTTGGATGATCGAGTCACGAACATACAGCAGCAGCTACCTCCACAAGGGCCACAGCTACAACAGCAGTATGGCCCAATTCAGATAGACCCAGCTGCAGGCGATGAAGATGACACGCCTATTAGCGACTGCTTGAAGGCCAGTCCAAATCAGCAGGCAGGAGGAGTACAACCTCCACCACTCAATGCCAACAATTTCGAGCTGAAGCCTGCACTAATCAACATAGTGCAGCAAAATCAGTATGGGGGAAGTGCTTTGCAGGATCCGAATGCGCATCTTATCAAGTTTCGCAGACTGGCCGACACAATCAAGATCAATCATGTGCCGCACGAGCAAGTCAAGATGAGATTGTTCCCTTTCTCACTGAAGGACAGAGCACTACAGTGGTTCAATTCACTAGAAGACATCAGAGATTGGGAAGACTTGAGTACTTCTTTCCTGTTGAAGTACTTTCCACCGAGCAAGATGCTCGACTTGCAGAATCAAATTAATCAGTTCAAACAGCTGGACCAAGAGCCATTCGGAGAGGCTTGGGAGCGATTCCGGGATCTTATCCGGAGTTGCCCTCAACATGGGTTCACCAAGAAGCAGCAAGTATGCAAGTTCTACAATGGTCTACTTGCTCCGACTAGAAACCAAGTGGATGCAGCTGCGGGTGGAAGTTTGATGGAGAAGTCAGTGAGGATGGCATTCTCAATCCTGGACGCGATGGCCAGAACAAGCTACCAATGGTCGAACGAGAGAAACATGCCAAGGAGGGTAGCAAGTGTTCAAAAAGTCGAGCCCGTCAATAATGAGCCAATTGAAAAGCTCACAGCACAAGTAACAGCATTGACGAGCCAGGTGAATTTGCTAACTAATCTAACGTTAGCACAACAGCCAGGGGGTCCGGAAGAAGTTGAAGAAGTCAAATTTGTGAATCAACGAAACTTCAACAATTTCCAGAACAATCAGCCTCGGTACAATCAGTACCCTCAGAATCCGAATCATCAGAACTTTTCATATGGGAACGCGCAAAATACACTTAATCCGCCACCCGGATTTGCTGTTACAAATGGCATGATCCATGACGGTAAGAAGCCATCACAAGAAGAGATCGCGCTGTCACAATTTGAAAAGTATGATGAAAAGTTAGCTCAGTTGGAGAAGAAAGTGGATGGGAAATTCATGGAGCTAAACAAGCATATTACTGGGCAAGGGGCAGACATCAAGAGGCTCGAGAACACGTTGGTGCAGACTCAAGCTAGCATTGGAGAATTGACATCACACATGAGTCAGCTGATAAAGATAGTAGGAGCTCAACACAAGCAAGGCCAATACCCGAGTGATACAGTGGTTAACCCGAAGGAGCACTGCAATATTGTGGAGCTAGATGAGCATGAAGAGAGCTTGAAGGACCAAGAAGCAAAGGAATCAAGCGAGGAAGTCAAAAACATTGAGAAGGAGGAGGTCAATACAATCATAGATAAGAAAACTTTATCTCCTATTCTTGATGAGTCTTTTGATTTTTGTTTTAAAAATTCGTTCTTTGCTAACCTTGACCCTTTAGAGCAATCTAGAGTTCTTGTTGTGAAACAGGAACCACTAAAGGAGAGAATCCAAGTTAAAGAAAAAACAAAGGAGTGGGAGGATGGAAAAGAGGCGACAAAGAAGAGACCGAGCAGGCCCAAGAAGAACGCAAACACAAGCATGAAACCAAGAAGAGCAACAAAAGCAAAAGATCCAGGGAGTTTTACTATTTCTTGCTCAATTGGTAGTCATGAATTTCATAATGTCATGTGTGACTTAGGGTCTAGCATAAACTTGATGTCTCTTAAGCAGTATAGACAATTAGGACTAAGGGAAATTAAACGGTCCTTTACTACTATCAAATTGGAGGATGGATCTTCATTAACGCCGTTGGGAGTAGCAGAGGATGTAGTGGTAAAAGTGCTAAATTTTGAATTCCCTAGTGATTTCTTAGTTGTTGACATGAAAGGGAGTGATGAATTCCCTTTTATCTTAGGAAGACCCTTCTTGGCGACTAGCCAAGCACTAATAGATGTACCTAAAGGGGAGTTGGTTTTTCGGGTTCAAAACGAAATAATCACACTCAACATACATAAATCGGGTCTAAGGGGTAGGCACAATTGTAGCATTATTTACACTACCCTAGCTGCTATAGAAAATCCTAATGTCCCAAATAGCTCTTTAATTGGTCAGAAAACATCCGACTCGGGGTGGCTAGAAGAAGGTTGATAGGAAAAGAACGTCCGGCTGAAGACGTAAAACAAAGCGCTAGTCGGGAGGCAACCCGATGTTTATTGTTTTATGTTTATTTTCTATTGCATTAATTTTATGTTTTACGTGTGTTTTAGTGTTTTTTAGGAATCAACATGGACGAGTGTTGCAAGAAACGGGGGTCGAAAAGACGGAAAAATCGCGTTAAAAGGAGCAGAGGATGCAACACGGCCGTGTCACACTATGGACACGGCCGCGTCAAAAGGCACCTAGAAAGTGTTTTAACACTGGAATGTAACACAGCCGTGTCACATGCTGGACGCGGCCGTGTTGAGATAGTTCAAATGCAACACGGCCGTGTCACACAATTGACACGGCCGCGTCAAAAGCCTTCTCAAAACGTGTATCCAAACTGGAATGCAACACGGCCGTGTCACACAAACGACACGGCCGTGTCAAAAATCAGCCCAGAAACATCAACTTTGGTTCAAATGTAACACGGCCGTGTCACAACATTCAACACGGCCGTGTCAATACTTCAGCAGAAAAAAAAAAAAAATGCAAAAAAAATTCAGAACGCGATGCGGAGACGGCCGAACCAAGATTCAGTAAGCAGCAAAATGGCACGATTTCGGAGCTCGGAGGGGTTTCAAAACGCCATCGTCGAACGATTTGTAAGTTAGCACCAAGGCGTACCACGTTTTTCCTCCAAACATTGGCTTTCAGCCAAGTTTGGGGGAGGGGGTAGACCGTGGAACGTCTTGGCAGCTAGATTTCTAGTTTTGATTTATTTTTTCGTTCGAGATTCTTGCTGTTAATTGTGGGTCCGTGTGCCCATTGTGCTGATTGTTATTGTTTTGATTGATGTTATCGGGTCTGTGAGCCCAGTTATCTGATTTATCGGTGTTATCGGGTCTGTGAGCCCAAGTTGATTGCATATCGTTTTTATGTTGAGTCTTAGGAGTTAGAGTTTAGAGTCTTAGTAGTGCAGTTTTTAGAGTCAATAAGAATAATAAAACCCGGAAATAGATAACAAGTGAGAAAAATAAAAAGAGAAAATTAGGGAAAGATGGATGATGAATAGTTAATGATGAGATGATTTAGATGAACAAAAAAATGGCACATAATAGAGCATGAGAGGTGTTTTGAGACGAAATTGAGCTTGAACTGAGAATATTCAATCAAAATTAACCTTGTGAGAATTTGAGCCTAATTATACTCCAATTTTTGGAGTCATATACTTTCTTTCGGTGTGAATTTGATTGAATATGTGTACTAATCTCTAGAACTTGCCTTGAGTCTTTACTAAGAATGTGTCAAGTATATGTTGTGATTTAGGAAATGATCTTAGGCAACTTTTTGTTTAAGCCTATTTGTTCGAACCATGAAAATTGCCTTTGAACCATAATGAAAAAAATTGTCCCTAGTTAGCCCACTTGAGCCTTACAGCTTTATTTATTCATAACCTAACAATATCAGCCAAAACCTTTTGATTTAACTCTTTTAGCCCTAATTGGATTAATCAAGTTAGAGGGAGGAGAATTGGAAGGAAATTTTGGGTGAACAACTTGTGGGAAGGAATGGGAAGTAGGGATATTTTCAAAAGATAAAGGAAATAAGAGAAAAGTGATAGGTGAAAAACAAAGAATGGCCTCTCCTAGAAAAAAAGAAAAAGAAAGAAAAAAAAAAAAAAAAAAAAAAGAAAAAAAAAAAAAAAAAGGGAAAAAAAAAAAAGAGAAAAGAAAAGTTATATTATAGAGGAGAGGCTAGAAAATAAAGTGTTTAAATTGTGAATTTGCTTAGAACATTCGGGTAGTCCCAAAAATGTGGTACCCACAGAAATGAAAAGCACTTAAGTTGTACGGACTTTTGAAGGTGAAGAAGTCACTTTGCGGGGTGATTTGCTGAAATTTGAAGAGTGAGATTGAGTGATTGTATTGAGGGGTAGTCGGGTTAGACGTAACTTGATTAGTCCAATGAATAGTCACTTAAATCCAAATGTATCCCACCTTACCTTAAGCCCACATTACAACCGAAATAAAGACCTTTTTGATCTTTTATCACACATATCAAGTACGAGGTCTAGTGTAGACGATTGGCAAGCATATGGTAGACTTTGCATGTAATTCAATATGAGTGAAAATTATTTTAGCCTAAACACTTGAGAGATGAGTGAAACACTTACCCGGTGAGGGTTGAATGATTCGAAAGTTCAAAGTCTCGAGATTAGTTGATTTACGCATTATCACATATGCTCAAGTGAATTATGTTGCCTAGTTGTTTTAAGGAAAATCAAACTGAAACTGAATTCATCATCTAGTCGCCCTAAACAAAATGCATAATCACTTGTCTTCTTTGTGTCTTTTTGTATGATGTTCGGGACGAACAACAGTTTAAGTTTGGGGGAGTTTGATAACACGTTATTTATGCATGTATTTAGGTCGATTTAGGATCATATTTTATATCATTTACGTGCATATTTGACCGGCATTTATTTATATTAATAATATTTGGGTCATTTGACGTGTTTCGACTTGTTTTAAGGTATTTTGAGTATTTTCAGGCTACCGGACGAGGAAACAAGTTGGAAAAGAGTGAAAATCGGACCAAAAGAGTGAGAACCGTCGAAGAACCGGTCCAAACCGGTCTGAACCGGTCCAGGAGCAAAACCGGGCAAGAACCGACACGGCCGCGTCACAAAGCAACACGGCCGTGTCAAAAGTGGTCCATAACGCGCTGTGGGTTCTGGAACAGAACACGGCCGTGTCAAATGTTGAGCAGAAAGTGAATTTTGTGCAAAGCAACACGGCCGTGTCACTTAAGCAACACGGCCGTGTCAGAAGGGTTTTTATGCGAGGATTTCATATTTTAATAGGATTTTGAGCCTATCTTCCCCAAGATTCGTCCCCAACTCTATAAAAAGGACCCCAAACTTTAGGAAAAGGGAATCAATCATCAAGAACATAAATTACATCACCTTGGAAGACAAGGAAGACGAAGATCATCGAGACGGAGTCATCCGGGTTTAATTGTTCTTTCTTAGTTTTAATTCTTACAATGTTTTTCATAGAATTTTGTATTGGATTATTACTAGGCATGAGTAGCTAAGCTATTCGTGTCCTAGGGTTAGAAAGTAGGGATTTTTATAACAATGTTTTGATTTATGATTTAATCTATTAATTCCATTCTTTATGTGTTTTATCTCTATGTTTGTGCGTAAAACTGAATTTAGCTTGATCACCTAGATTTAGTAATTTAGTTTAACAATTCCGCTTCGAGAGGAGGGAATTGTTATCAGACTTAGAACATAGAGCGCAGTTGTCTATGACTGTGTAGGCCGTGGCTTAAGGTCGTTTGGGAGTTATTAGGTTTAATTGACTCGAGAGGGTAATTAGCTTAATTAATCAACGGTTTAATCGCTTCGAGAGAAGGATTAGATTATTGTCGTGCCGCCTAATAAACATTAGAATTGGTAAATTAATAGGTTAATCATATTCAACATTGAAATAATATCCTGAAATCGAAGCCCTAGGATACCTTTTCTCTTTGATTGTTAGTTTTCGTGTTTCCTAAGTTTGGAGTTATATTTAATTGAGTAGTTTAATTAGTAAAATCAACCTTTAAAACTTAGTATCTAGTTAGGACATTCCTAGAGTATTAGGGTATCAAACTACCTAAAACTATTCCTTGTGGGATCGACCTTGACAATAGTACTACACCAACATCCGTACACTTGCGGAACACTATGTTAGAAACCGACGTGTCAACTGGCGACATAAGTTGAACTTAAATATTCATAATATCCTATATTATTATTCCTTTGTAGTAAAATACATTATATTATTCTTTTTATTTGTTTATATTTTATTCGATTCTTCATAAATTTTTGATAATTTTTCTAATTGAAGAGAAAGGAGAAAGACCAATTAGAACAAATGTACTTACAATAAGTAAAATTACTTTAGTATATGATTCTCATGATATTGAATAATTGAAGTTACACAAAAGATATTTATGTATTTATAAGAAAATTATAGAAATTTAAACATATTATAATGACTTTAGTAACTCCGAAGTTTTACTTTTTTACTAGGATAATGATTCCAAGACTTTTAATTTCAAATAGTGGTACTTTAGAGTTATTTAGATATTAAATGTTTGCAAAACTATCAAGTTTTGGTGTTTTTATTGTGAAAAAAATACTAAAAGATTTTATGATTAGCAAAAACAAGAAAAAAAAACCTAACATATAAAAATTAGAACAATTGAATAATATTGAAAGCTCTTATTTATTATTTTTCATTTTAGAAATATTTTTTATTTTTAGTTTACTTTTTATTTTTAATTTAGGTACGTAGTTATAATATATATATATATATATATATATATATATATATATATATATATATATATACTCATTCTACTAACCATAACCAAAAAAAAAAAAAAGAAAATTGACAAGACACCTATAGTGTATCATATATTCCTTTTATTTACTCTTAAATTTTTGTGAATCGATCTTTCTCATTTCTCTACAATCATAAAAGAATACAATTAGAAGAACTATATGAAAGTTATGGGAACTGAAGAAAGTATATAAAAAAATTAAAAAATGATATAATGTATATTACTAAAAAGGAATAAGAATATAAGATATTATGAATATTAAAGTACTTTAGTTTATGATTCTCAAAATATTAAATAATGGAAATGTACACAAAAAGATATTTATATATATGTATAAAAGTTATAGAAAATTAAACATAGTTAAGTAGGAGTTTAATAGCTCCAAACTTTGACTTCTTTGTTAGATTAATCACCACAAGGATCTTAACTTACAATAGTGGTATACCATAAAGGTATTTAGGTATTGAATATTATATTAAGTTTTTGTGTTTTCATGGCAAAAAAGCACTAATAGATTTTAGGATTAGCAACAAGAAGAAAAAATCATATACATAAAAATTAGAACAATGAATAATAGTGAAAGCTCTTATTGAATTAATTTATCATCTTTCAATTTCTGGAGATAATTTTTTTAGTTTACTTGAAGCAAGTACTGAAATCAAAGAATAAAATGCTTGCATGTGGAATCGCTGAGATTATATTTTAAAATTAACTTTTGAGTGAGTAAAAAGACATAATAGGAAATTGTATGTTTTTTTTGTGCATACCACTTTATTAAAGTCCAACAATAGAAAATAATGTCAAAACAATTGAGTAAGAACTAAATGATGATAAAATGAATAGAAGTGAGAAAATACATTGTAAAGAAATATAACACAAACTTATGAATAGACATTATTATTAGTAGATATAACTTTATTAACATAATGAACAAAATTACAAAAAAACTATGTAAAAATTATAAAGAATAAAGGGTCTAAGTGAATTTTCATTATAAAGAAAATTATAATAAACGAGTCTAGGTAATATAATTGAAAAATCAAAGAATAAACTAATATGATAGAATCAGATATATGAGAAAAGTATACAAAAATAAAAATTATATACATATATATATATATATATATATATATATATATATATGTAGTTAGATGTCCATACAAGTTAATTATTATAATGTAGTATTTCAAACTTTGGATTAAACTAGGGATACATTTAGGTTTACTGTTTAAATTTAGATTAAAGTAGCAATATATATGTTTACACGCTAAATTTCTTTGTATGAGCATTACTAAGTAAATATAAATCGAATTATTATGCTTGCAGGAAATGAGTAGAAGAATGAAATCGATATATTTCATAAGTACGTAGCATTTATAAAGATTACAACAAGAGAAAATAATAATTGATTTACGAATTTTATTGAATTCAAAGAGTATACGATAAAGTCATATATATATATATATATATATATAAGATGAAAAAACCCGAGGAAAGTGGTAAAAGTAGCTTATATATGAAATCAGTAAAAGATATATATGAAGATATAAAAACTATAAATGCATCAGTAGTGATATTGTGTGAATTTAAATACTACTGGTCTATACAATCAAGGTTGTCAAACTCATGATTTTAAGTAAAATCGGTGGAGTGTCTGTAAAATCGGATCGTAAAATCGAATCGTAAGATTCTACTAACTATACAAAATAACCACATATATATATATAAAATATTCTATATATATATATATATTAATTACAACTTATTCTGAATAGATATCCTATATAAAAAAATACATATATTATTTACACAATTTATCAAAAAGGAAAAAGATATACAATATGAAGAAATATTTTAGGCATCATGATTTATATATACATTTAGTACCGCATTCCTAAATTATAATTTTGAATACTTTAATTTTAAGATAAAACTAAAAAATAATCTTAGTGAAACTAAGTACTACATAAAAAAGATATATTTTTTATGAAACTTATATTTTAATGTAGAACTTGATTGTTAGGGAAAAAAAAAGATTTTCAGCAAAATTGGCTCTCTTTGTATGCAGTTTGTTCTAGAAAAGTCTTATATCTCGACTTAAAGTTGGTATAAATTCTACAATTCGTATTGTATATTTTTTTAATTGGTAAAATATAATAAAAAGTAATATGTTATAAAACTCTTAAACTAATATACAAAATCGTAAAATCATAAACTCATAAAATTGCATGAGCAAACTCGAGAATTTACTCCGATTTCATCAGATCTTGATTTTATCACGAGTTAACTCGTTTAGGGAGAAATAACTCGTGAACTCTTAGAATCGTAAGAGTCAACTCGAGATCTTGACAACATTGTATACAATGGATCGATTTTATTCAAATAAATCTATAAGTTGAACATCATTTTCTATCACATACCTTACCCACCTACAAACATACTCACTAATGTAATACTTTTAATAGGTGATGTGATTTTATTAGACCAAAGAAAAAACTGTTATGTTATAAAATTTGAGACATAAAAATAACAAGGTTTATAATAATTGGACTTTAGACCGAGGTGTGAAATTTTATTGTACTAATAATATAAATAATAAAATGACAAACGTAAAAATTAGTGGACATAAATAGTTGCACCAGATTCTTTTAAATATTTAAGATCTAACATTAAATAAATTATTAAATCAATAAAAATATTATATATATATATATGTGTATATATATATATTTATATATTTTAAGCATACGTAATAACTTGATAAAGGAACTTACTATGCTATATAAATTATAGGGTACAATAAAGAATAAAAAAAACTATAAATAAATAATGAACTAAGTTGTACCATGAATGATTCAAAAATTGTACTATGTGAATGAGTGTCACATAATTAAATTAAAATATGCTGAAAAATAAAGACAGTGAAATGTCAATGTTAATATTAACTTGACAATAGATTAGATAAAAAATAATTACGTCGAATAGAGTACTGTACAATCTAAATAAAGAATAAAATGAGAGAAATAAAATCGGAATGCGTGGTTTAAACATGTATGTATAAGACTTTTAAATGGATGTGCAATGTTAAAAATTAGGAGTATTTCACTATAACTAAATAAAGAATTAAAGACATTACAAATTGGTTAAAACATTTATTATATTTTATATGGATTGTAGTATGCGTCTTGAATAAAGATTGTGAGACAGTATGTATATAGCCAACCTTTCATAATAAATATTATTTATTTTGTAATTACACTATAGTAGGAATTTTATTTTAAATTACACATAATTTTTAAATTTCGACGTTGCATTGAGAAAATAATTAAGGAAAATTGAAATAAGCAATCTTAAATCGATTAGTAAATTATATTAAAGAGGGTTATACTTAATAATAATAGAAAAAATTAGAAAATGACATTCATAACAAAACTTGGATGTTGGACCTTGATACTAAATTGCTGGAAGTTTTTCCTCACATTAAAATATGTAAAGATTTTCATGTGCAAATGTATGTTGAAATCGAAATTATTTATTAGAGAATTATAGAAAAGTATGTTAGGCCTTAATATTTTGTGTCTATAACAAATAATTAATTTATGGAGGTCAGTTGATGATGATGAGACAATTAAAAATGTTTTTTCTTCAAATGCCAGTGATTTGGTGCAAAACATAAAAACATATGCCTCATTATTACGTATATAGTTTTCCAATCATCGTATAACTTTATTCAAGATATATTAATGATGATCAAGTCTCTGTATAATAAGAAGTAAACAATAGTTTGAATAAATCAAACTTTACATGTATAATAGAAAATTTTGTAAGACTATATATATCTACACTATATCATGGTATGTCATTTTTTACGAATCTTTTAACGTTAATTATTATAACTTGTTTTATTAAGACTAAGGTTATTTAACTTTTCTATTTCTCTTTTGTGATTCTTTTATTTTTTAGTTGATTTAAAATTATGTTTGTTCAATGGATTAATTTTTATTATATTGAATAATCTACGAGGTTGTGTATATACTCCCTCCGTCCCAGCTAACTTTTCACAGTTGGCCGGACACAGATGCTAAGAAAAAACAGATTTTGCTTTTTCTTTGACTTTTTTAAAGGTAGAGATTGAGTGTGGAGATTGTGAGAGAAATTTCTTTTTAAGAGTGTGAAAAGTTAAGTGGGACGGACCGAAATGGAAAGTAGGAAAAATTAGCTGGGACGAAGGGAGTATATTATAGTGATCACAGTGTACAATTATTTTACGTTCAAATTATTTTTTTTTAATAAATAATAATAATAAATTATAACCACGTGCATCGCACGTGCATAGTGCTAGTATAGGAAAAGGTATTAGCTTTCATACTATTTTATCAAACTCATGAGATCATCTGTTATACTTTGGTGTTACATTTTATATTTTACCACATTCACTAACCGATATGTGTATGGTATGATGCCATAAATTATTATGTGTCACGTAGTAAAATAAGTGTAACAGAGGATGAAACACCTACTGTAACAGAAAATTCGGATTGTTTTATCGAACTGATTCTATAACGTTTCGACAAATGACAACTTTGTTAAAAGCGTTACATAATCTCCCTATCTTAGAAAGTATGAGTGGTTTCTTACAAAATAATATAGTGTCAAAAATGCCCTTTTACATACACTTATCTATGAGAAAATATGCAAGGACCACTACGTAATTTACTATTATATATTTATTGCTAGGAATTAATAACTCCATCCCCTACTAAGTTTTATATTTTTTTTATTGGTTTAAAATCTATAATTTATAATCAAATGCAATAAATTTATATTTTAATTTGGATCTTGAATTTAATTAAACTTGTGTGAGGTACATAGAGTTAATTTTAGATTTTATTAAATATTTATAATATTTATTTAGCTTTAATATATTAAATAGATGCTAATTCAATATAGCATACGGAGTAAATTTAGGAGAAAACTTGAGTGGTTTCTTACAAAATAATATAGTGTCAAAAATGCCCTTTTACATATACTTATCTATGAGAAAATATGCAAGGATCACTATGTAATTTACTATTATATATTTATTGCTAGGAATTAATAACTCCATCCCCTACTAAGTTTTATATTTTTTTTTATTGGTTTAAAATCTATAATTTATAATCAAATGCAATAAATTTATATTTTAATTTGGATCTTGAATTTAATTAAACTTGTGTGAGGTACATAGAATTAATTTTAGATTTTATTAAATATTTATAATATTTATTTAGCTTTAATATATTAAATATATGCTAATTCAATATAGCATACGGGGTAAATTTAGGAGAAAACTACACCAAATTTAGAAATATAACTTTTAGTGTAAATTACAAGGTGATTTTAATATAATATTTCTAGCGAAAAGATATATAATTACATGCAAACAAAAATAGCATGCATTATATTTTTTATGGTAAACTGAATGTTGGTGTAATTTAAGATAAGCAACATGTATAAAAATTAGAATATGAAAATTGCTATCTAAAATTTGGATTCTTATCAAACAAAGATTATGTACAATAACCTTTCAAGTCTTATTGAACTTCAGTATTAGTATAATTTGATTTTTAACATATCTTTTTTATCACATATGTAATGTCGGTAAGAAAATGTGAATTTGAATAATTATAAAGAGACAAATTAAGAAGATTGTATTTCATATATATAATAATACCCTTTAGCACGTTACTCAGAATTATATTTCATTCCTAATAAATAATTATTATAACATATTCTCTAGATCTACATCTATTCTATAACAATGCAAATAATGCACAACTTATTTACATACTGAGGGTAAAATCTTTGTTTATATTTTAAAGAATGATATTTCAAATTCAAATAAAATATTCATGATGTATATTTTTGTTATAATAATTAATATATTTTGATAACTAAGTTTTACTTATCTATTTCCTTCTAATAGAAGAATCGGTAATTGTTAACAATAAAGTAGACAAAAGTTAATTCAAATTACTAACTCTTGTTAGAAGAGTTAGTATCTAACATTTCACCAAGGGAGGAGGTTAGAGGTTTGAAATCTTTTTTTTTTTATTTCTACAAGAGCTTAAACTTTAGAAGAAATGATAAAAAAATAAAGCAATTTAGCTTGATCTTTAAGAAATTTCTTAGTTAATTCCTGAAAAGACAATCTGAAAATATATTTTCATTTAATATACATCTCAATCGTTTTTTAGGGTAACAATCATAATATTATATCACATAGCCAGAATGTCGACTAAAACAATATGTTCCAGTACATCTCAAATATTAAAAAGTTAGCTAATGTTATCTACAATTATTGATACATAATTACTTGAAAGGTAGTAGTTCACAATTTAAAGTAACATATATATGAAAACAAAAGGAGAAATAATCTACATTCTCCTGTATATTTTTGATAATATTTTTTCATTACAAGAATGAGGCAATTTTAGTGAACATTAAAATAATATTTGAGTTGCATCAAATAACTTCATCAGATAGCTTTAGTTCAAAAGCGATATAGCACTGGCGGATCCAGCTAAGAACAAGGAGGTACAGATTAACCTTAAGTCCAGATATAATTGGTTTATAGTATATGTTTAGTATGGAATTTTTCTTGGCCGGACGGTTTGCACTCGAGCTTTTAGGCTCTACAATAAGGGTTTAATTCCTCACGCAGTGTTTGTTATCGTTTTTTTTTCCAGGGTAGTAATTGGGCCTTCATGGCAAGTTTAAAAGGGCACTAATTGGGCTAGAAAATTAATGGCTTATAATTATCCAATTTTTTAAACAAATAAAAATCGTTATAGGTTCTTACTATTTTCTTTTTCATGTTTATAATCTTAGTTAAATTGAGTGATTTTTAATTTTTTTCCTATATTTTTAGATCCATGTCAATTCATTTTCAAAATTCTTTTATTGTGATTGAACAACACCAGGTTGCTATATAAAAAAGAAAAAAAACTATTAAGGGAAAGCCAATATATTTTTTTTTTTTGGAAAATAATGTATATGAATTTAATAATTCCCTCCATCACAAGAAAAACATCATGTTAATAGAACTTTATTTTTTAAACAAAAGAATATTAAATATTATATTTTTTCTTTTTTAAATTAAGCATTGTACCCTCATATTGAAAAATATGTATACGCCACTATGATGTAGTACAATTTATATGATTGTTAATGAGATAATTTGAAGTATATATAAAATCTTATGCCTCTTCTAAATTATATATTTTTTCATTTTTTGTTTTTATTCAAAATCATTGGAAGAGATAATGGACTATATACACGAAGTAAGTATATCTGCAACATTTTATCCTTATACTTATCAATATATAACTTACCTTTTAACAAAAAGTAAAAAAACCAAAACCAAAAACAAAAACCAAAAAAAAAAAATATTAATAGTGTATACCCCCCAACACCCCCCCCCCCCCAACCAAAGAACCATCTTTGACAAAATAACTTTACATTTGTTTTATTAATTAGATTAATGTGGTACTTTCTATAACTGTGATTTTTTATCTCATTTATTCGAATTTTTCTTATTTGACTTATTTAATAATATAAATTTATTAATAAATTTAAGATTAAGATCTCAATACTTTTACTTTGACTAATCAAATAACACATTGGCGTCTTGAATCTGGACTCTTTTTCGGGCACAAAATAAAATTTGAAAAATGGGTTTTCTTATGGAACAAATGGGGTCATTATGAACAATATAATTGTTTCACTTTGTAAAAAATCGCGTTAAATTTTAATTTGCACTTAATATAATTGTTTTTTGGTGTACCAAAATTTAGCATTTAAAGTACTCGATCAGATTATACTTTGTAAAGAAGGCGTTAGTGCAAGATTCATATTTGTTAAAAAATATATTTAATCATTAGAAACCTTTGTAACAAGAAGTATTTTTTTATCTTGACATACTATACAATTTTTTTAAAATTATTTAAAGTAAATGATAGTAATTTTGAGTAAATTTTATAGATCACGTGCAACGCACGTGTCTCTACCTAGTCTTCCAAAATATAGATGTAAATTTCTCGTTAGAACTGTTCTTGCACAAGAAACAGTGTCACCTTTTCCAAATTCACACTTCACATTCCAAAAAAAAGAAAACCACTCACACACACATTTCACAACCTTTGAAAATTGTCGACGGACACAAGTTTCCCGAGGATGATGGCACGCGGGGTTTGATTTAATGAGCACAGACTTCCAATATTGTAAAAGTCGTTAAGGGTTGGTCAAACGTTAGACTAGGGTCTAGCAACTAGTCACAAATTTTTGCACCATAACGTATATCTAATGATGTTGAGGATCTGGCCCTTCTGGTGCCTCTCTATTTGGATCCACCGTTAAACTCCTTCCATTTTGTTTTACTCTCAATAAATCCAACTCCAATTTGCGAGAAATGAAGTTACCGTTGTGCCCTTTTTGTATACTTAGAAGCCGACGACAATCCAGAGCAGGAAATGTATGAGCACTTGCAAAAATAATGAATAGTATGATTAACATTGAGATGCCTGTGGAAGATGACACTGCCATTTTTGAAACAAGGTACGTAGCTAAGGTTGGGGATATTGTAATAAAGTAAAACATAGGCGAATATATATAGCAGAAATTTTAAGAGAAGAAGGTAATATTATAAGAAAATTAAAGTATATCAAGTAGCAAGTTGATCCAATCCGAGTCGCCGCGGTCCAATATCCTAACAAAGTCTGTTTTTCTTTTGAAAAAGATTTTGCACTTTGTAGGATTAGTTTTTGGAAGTGTTATCCAGCTACAGAGCTACTGCTTATCCTCTTAATTTATTTAATCAATTATATATTAAACATCTTTTTTTCAGATTTAAGAGGACAACAAACATAGTGGCTGAGTGAAGCGTTAGTGGAGATGGAGGCCTATCGTGTATTTCGTTGCATTAACAGTCTTATTACTCATTAAATGCTCCTTTGTTAGCTTTCTTAAAATTAAGTGATAGAATAGCTATATTAGCAAGTTTAGAACAAATAGTATTTTATATTATATATTTATGGCTCATTTGGTAACCCCTTATTTAAAATTTCGCTTGTTATCAAAAGCTACTGCAGGCTAAATAGTAATTTGACCATATTGATAAATAAGGTGTAACAGTAGAATATTAGCAGACCTCACTTTAGTGAAGGACTTCAGTAAGGATACCAAACAATGACGATATCACTACCTAACTCTTATAAGAGCTACCAAATCAACTTTAATAGGGTGTAAATGAATCTAACCAAGCCAAGTACTATCAGTCTCGAGCTCGAAGTCGCTTAATAAACTTAAGGCTCAAGCTGGATCGAGTTCATTTATTCAACCTCGAGCTCTGTTCAACATAAACTCGTTGAGCTCAAGATGAACTATGCTTAGCTCAATTATATAAAAAAGAATTTAGAAAATTAAAAAAATAAAAAAAGATAATAAGTTCATTATACATTTATACTAAAAGGGTTGTTGAAAATGAAATGGGGACCTTAAGGTTTCACCTTTATCTAGGACTAGGATATTTATAATGGTATGAATCGTAAATAGTAAACCAGTAATTTAATACAAGTTCAACTAAGCTCGGGAGCTTGTCAAGCTGAATATCACCTAGCTCAAACTCGAACTTGACTCGTTTATTTCATGCGAGTTGATTTAGAGTAAGTTGCGAGTTGTATCAGCTCACTTACACCCCTATTATAACCCTGCTATGTAAATAAACGACTTAAAATACCACAAAAAATTGATCAAGTTGTGCTAACAAAGAATGGATCAGCAACCGACCTCAATTTGCTACAAGCACAGGTGGATCACTTGGCATATAACTTAACTCCGAATCTCCGATTAAAACAACACAATCCTTTTATATCGTTTTTATCACCTACGTGCATATCCTCAGCATGCACAATCATCTGTTTTTGTATGTATAAATTTGGCCAACCCTTGGTCCAAATAACGCTTATCAAATAATGCTCATACCATTACACAAAAACATTGCTCATTTGCAGTTCATTCAAAACAGGGAAGTGTAGATCTGTCCAAATCTGTAATACATCACAGATATTACATGCACCAGCAAAAGTAACACAATTTCGAGGAGAAAAGAGACAATGTTGGACTTCGGCTTGGTCAGAATTGTTAAAGAGAGTGTATATAAGACCTTAGATCTTAGTGAAACATTCATACATCACACAGACTAACCATAACTCAAAATCTAAACCAGACCACATCTCTGCTATGAGATTAGCCATTGAAGTACTTGTTCAAGAATTTCATTCTTAAAGCATGATTATTTTGACTCGCAACTCAGTTCTGAGATTAGAAGTGTCTAAGATGATGATGCCCATCAGGCCCATTAGGGGTTACTCTCACAGGCCGATCATTGTTACTCTGATTCATCAACTCCTTTTCAAATTGGGCCACCAGTGCGCGCCTAGCCAATGTTATAGGCTTAATAGCACGAGCTTCGATTACAACACATGAAAACAGGAGCAGCCAGGTCATCGTAAGACACACGTACAACTTCATGTTAGTCATATTTAAGTTTTGTTGGCTGTCTAATGCAAGTGTGTTAAGTAGATAAGTTCTCGTATATATATAGATTCTTGATTTAACTAAAATATCCTTTCTTTATCTAGAGCTGATTCAAGATGCACAATCTTTTGTTTTTATATTGAGACATTTCTGGTTTGAAGCTTAAAAAAGGTGTGCCATTAAACTATTACACACACACCAAAAATGCCTTTGTACAAGTCAAATGTAAGCATTTAAATACTTTTTGTCAGCAATTCACTCATTTATCTGGTGCTGGAAATAACCAGTGATGGATAAAAAGATCCAAACTAACTTTTCATGCCATTGGAAAAAAAACGAAAAGAGTGATGGTTGATGACTTGAACAACCCCAAAGTTACAGCAAGGTATGATCATATTTTGAGTAGATGCTGATGCAGAAGACAACACATAATTATTTATAACTTCATCTGCATCAGATTTCATCTCATGATCCACATATCAATACTGCTTTTACCAAAGTAAAGAAAAAGATAAATACTTTAACACCTCAGCAGGTCTAAATCTTACTAACATCAGTCATCAGCTATGAAATTTTGGATAAGGACAAACATACCTTTATACTCGTTTATCCTCTTGCCTAGCAACCAAATGCAACCGCTTGCAGATGAATACTCCATCTTACTCACTATGAGAGAAAAATACTTTACAATTTACATTGCCAGGTGTGAAATATCAGTTTCAAATTAACAATTGCATATACTTATCCTAAGAAACAGCGTGTACATTTCCAAGAACAACATAGTTCGACAGAATGATAAAAAAAAGTTATAGGTAGCTACTAGCCAGTAAGAGTAGTCCATCAAGACCATAATTGAAGCGGTTATGCTAACAAATGAGAAAATAGTTTCATATCATAAAGTTTAAGAGGATAATTACATATAAAGAAACACACACACAAACATCTTGTGTTTAGAATTTCCAGTCCTATTTTACCATCTGTTTTATCCAACAAGACATGGCAGATACACACAACCTTATTACATCATTTTCAGCCATTTATATGTAATTGTTAATTGCAACACTTGTATGGCCCTTTATGAATCATGATAAGTATCAGTGTGCAAAAGTGGAGCTTAGAGCATAGGTCATATCTCAGCCGCCTCCTCCATATTAGATTCTTTAATTCATATAAAGATCTGTCACCAGTTACACTAATTCAAATTCAATCAAAAATCAACTCCTATTTCAATAATCATCATTCAAATTTGTACATAAACAATACAAATTTAAGCTGTTTCACAATTCACACCAGGGGTGTACATGAAATATCTCAATACCAAAATCTGAACTTAATGTATCTAGCGATTTCAAACTGTAAAATGAAAAGCTTATCTGTAATTCATAAAGCCAGTGAAACATTCTGATACCAGAAAATCATAAAAATGCTACTAAACAATTAGCCGCTAATTATCACCAATTCCCGATTCTGTCCCTATCTGAAGTGTTTCCTTAATGTCGCAGCAGCATCTGAATTCCTAGATTTCAGAGTTTCAGATCTTTTACATTGATTCTTCTGTTGATAAACCAAAAATGCGAGTAGCAGTAGAGAAGGAGTATCAACTACAAATGCGCTTTCCTGAAGAGAAGGCAAACATCCTGGATAGTAGAGATTAGTTACATCCTTCAACGGCAACCTTAATTTTTTCTTCTTGCAGGAACGAACCTTAGATAATACGGTAACTGGCTTAACCGATGACGAACTTGGGATGTTTTCCTTGTCGCCATTGTTATCGCGAAGAGAGTGGAGTGCCATTTGATAGGTGAAGGAAAGATTAACAGAGAAATGCTTGAAAATGAAGGAATTGGAAGTATATGTAGTTGAAAATGGTGGTGGGAAATTATCGACATTTGGTTTTGGAGGGTGAATGAAATCTGAAAATTTTGATTTGGAATGAGGGAAAGTTGGCAGGGAGGAAGATTTTGCATAAAAATGTTAATTGACCTCCAAAACAAACGCGCGCTAGTTTTAAATTTATTTAAACTTTCTAAACTCAGGCACCAAACTGTTTTTAAATTTTTTTGAGGGGAGTGGCTTTGGCACATTAGAGAGTGGAAAATTCGACCCGACCCAATTAGTTTGATACTTTTAATTTTTAAATGGATTGGATCATAATAATTTTGGCTCGAGGTAATATTTCACTTGATATGTTCGACTCAGTGGGTCAAAACTCGACGAACTGCGGGCCAATCTGATAATCTTAGTTTATTACAAGGGCATAGGTTGGATCGGACTAACTAATTTTATGCTCGATCAAATTTTCACCCGGCCCAAAATATTGTTTTAGCTTGATGGATTAAGTCAAACCGGGTCGCCCGAATTGCCTGACCTACATTAATTGGGACTTGCGTCTTGTTTGGTTCTATTTTACTCCATTTTGATATATTTGACGTTTTGGATCAATGTACGTATATTAAGAAATAAATTACACTCTTGTTTATTTTTATAATGCAATTTTTTACTTTTCAATTTTTTTATACAACATCTAACAAAAAATTAATGCCTATTTAGGGGTTGTTGTAGGAAAATTGTAAAAGTAAAAAACATAAAAGAGGCGCAGAATAATTAGGAATTTCTCATTCATTAGATCCTTATATATAGAGTGTCAAAATATAAGGTTTCACAAATCTACAAATATAAGTGAATACCTAAATCACCCTTCATCAATTATTTTTTACGAAGGCACACTAATTATTTTTTTCTTTCAACACTCCCCCTTGTGCCAAGTCAAAAGGGAATTGGTTCATAACTTGTTGTCTCGTTAAAAACTTTGTCAAGTAACAAAAACCAGTGGAAAAAAATAAACTTTAGTCGAAGGGAAAAAGAGTGAAACGCACCTTTGTTGAGACTCACCCTGAAGTCTACATCTCTCTCGTAATACGTACATCTATCAAGACAGTTGTTGGTTATAGAAGAGCTTTGGCGGTAAATGTTTGGTCTCGTCACCTTTATGTGTAGCATAATCCATTTATTTGCTGCAATTAACTTCATCTTCATAACTTCGGGTAGGCTCCTCAGTGGTATAACTTAAATTACTAATACTTTGACCATATAGGTTAATGAACGTCTTGAGATATCATCCATAAGTGATGTGATGAGGTAGCTAGAGTAGTTATGATTGGTTGATCTCCAAGATTTCATCGTGTTCCTCATGGTAATACATAACCTGTTTGATAATGACATTTACATTGGCCAATAAGATAACCAATATCTAAACTAACCAAAGTAGTATTTGGTATTTCGTAGTTGGGGGTAGCTTCAACATTTATTTAGGAGTTACTTATTCTTTTGTAATCCTTTTATCTCTCTATAAGAGAGCATTTGACATTTTCCTTTAGAGGTTACGATTACATTTGTAATCTCTCACGTCTCTGATATGGGAAGAACAAATTCACGTCAGTAGTTTTTTTTAGATATCAAAATACTTTTTAATATTATTTCACTGATACTGCGTTGTCCTGAGTAAAATAGAGCTAACAAGTACTTTAAGAAAGTAATGTATGGTTGAGTGTATTGAGCTTAGTATAAGAATCTGCACGCTTAACTTAAGTAGGGAATTTCAGCTCTCAATAGCTCTTCGTTATTTTCTTTAGAAGCAAATTGGATCTTTTCTTATATCCACACTTCAACCAATCATAGGAGTGCTAACATATTATACTTTATTCATGTTAAATCGCCTGATTATCTTTTGGATATATGCAAACTGAGGAATTTATATTCTACAAACTGGGTCTTCTAGTTTAAGGCATAGATAATAACGAGTTTTCCCATGATATCCCAATTTAGATTTCAAATACATCACGATTTCTCTTATTTCTTTAAGAGTACATATTATGTCCTTAACATCGACATAAGTTGCTATAGTGGCAAGTATAGAACTTGTGTTTTTTTATAAATACATAGGGGCAATGTTACTTGTTCTTTCCCCTCCCAATCAAGTCTTCACTTAGATGGGTATACCGATTCAGACGGGTATACCAGTTCCATCCGGATTATTTCAATCAAAGTGAGCATTTTATTATGAATGCACTCCGTGGTCTAGAGTCACTTGAATCGAACAATGGAAGTCCGTTAGACACTTTCACATATCTCTGGAACTAGATCCCCCCAGAGATATATTATAACCACATTACTATGTTGCATTTTCGATCCTTTGGAAACATATCAATTATGGCGTTCGGGAGAGTATATCTCTGAGTATGTCCATTCCAGGGTGTTGTGAGAAAACCTTGATCATTAAGTTAGGTTTTGTATCTCAGGACATTATTTTTCTCACTATGCTTACTGACGAAACCTATTTTCTGTCCTATAGGCTTTACACTTGGTGAGGCTAGCACTACCAAACGTTTTGTTATAGAACCAAGTTCTACCTGAATTATTTCCATATAGGGCAATATGCTCGTTGTTGATATCTTAAAATAGAGTGTGATTCGATATCATCGTGCTTTATAATTCATTGAGCAACAATGTATAGATCATCAATGCACGTGACATATTTTTCCATTAACTCACATGCACTCTCATTATCTCGAGAATCATATTAAACTTCGGAGCGTCCTCCCGTAATAATTTATGGACATAATTAATCACAGATAATTTCATGAGAGTAATTATTTCCATTGATGATTCGAGTTGTGCCATACTTTTCACCTTATCGAACCACGTGACATCCCTAATTTCCTTTTAAGAGCCACGTCCTCAACCACACCTACACTAAGTGTGGTTGCAATACCTTTATCTGCGGTATTCTACATCCTACTCGGGACTTTTAACCTTACAGACACGTTTGCAGCTGGTAATATGATCTTGTCACTTTAACAATTTTGACAAATGCATCAATATCAAATCTTCCATACTTTGAAGATCGATAATTCATTTTACTTCACTTTTACATTATGAAGTGCGGGGATCCTAATGAGACATACTGAGAAACATTTCATGTCATTCCCTTAGAAAATACTTTTTCTTATCTCCCCCTAACGACGGGAAGACTGTCTCATTAAAGTGACACCATCAATCTCGCGGTAAATAGATCTTGCATGTCAAAGGTTTCAAATAGTGGGTAATAGTTGAGAATCCATATCCAACATAAATACTTAATTGTCTTTAAAGACCCATTTTAGTGTGTTGTGGGGGCACAATAGGCACATATATTGCGTAACCAAATATACGTAAATATAAAAATATCAGGCTAAATCCAGTTACCAACTTGTACGCATAGATTGTTGATTAGCAGTGGGTCTAAGATGAATAAAGTAAAGTTGTTGTGTTATTGCATAAGCTCATGCCAAATAGGTATTTAAGTGCATATTTCTAATGACTTGACCTCCATCTATATACTTTTGATGGTTATTACTTCTGTGAGACCATTTTGTGTATGCACATGGTTTAAATAATGTCCTACATTTATCCTATTAGATATGCAATAATCATCAAATCTTTTGTGATGAGAACTCTCTAAAGTTAACAAGTCTTATAAACTTTATGGAGTGGAGTGGTGAGCCCTTATACAATCTTTTCTAGGAATTTTTCAAATGCAACATTTATCATGGACAATAATATGATAATCAGTTAGCGTGTCAAGGAATTTACTAGAACCATAGATACTTTAATGGCCCGCTTTCTAGTTTGATAGGCCCACATATATTGTATTGTGTTACTTCTGTAAGAATGGAATGTCTTGCTTATATATTTAGCATAGAAAGGTCTCGATCTACTTTTTGCTAAATAATAGACTTATCAGAATGAGTAATGTGACTTTAAAATAATTTATGAGGCATAGTGAAATATAGATCATGCTTCTACTGCTTTATAAATGATTTATACAGCATTAAGTCGTGCTTCTAGTACTTTAGAAAGCATTTATTGCGTTATAATAGAATTAGGACTGACACAATACAACGTATCAGATTTCATCTATTTTGTGTTTCATACAAAAGAAAGAATGTCCATATAATTTTTTAAATACGGATCATCATGTCATGACATGAATTTCTAAAGCCTTGTACCGAAGCCTATATGAGTCAATTCTCAAAATCCATTGTTGGTAATAACATATGAGTCTGTGACCCAAAGTTCATTGTTGGTGACAACATATCAGTATGTGCCCTAAAGTCCATTTTGGGTAATGACATATAAGTCTGTGTTCCAAAATCCATTGTGGATAACATATGATTCTGTGTTCCAAAGTCCATTTTGGCGACAACATTTGATCCAACAATTAGAATAGTAGTGTACATGCCACTAGATTGACTCATTAATTTCTCTAAAGTGTATTTTCTTCCACATATATTATAAGTATCATAATATTCTCAATTCCATTCTCACAGTTCTAAATAATAATCTTTGACACTAATGTTTTTTACTTAACAAAGTTCAGAGAGCTCTTGGTGCATACAGAGCTTTTGTGACTTTCTTGAAACGTTAAGAAATGTATTTTCATAAATTAAGCAAAGTACATATTGCCACTTGAAGCCATAATCATGAGGTAGACACAATGATCTTCGTCTTTTATATTGAGTCTATGTTTTTTGGACATCCTATATCTCCTATGTTAATTGCTCCAGCAGTTTTTATACAAGTGTGTAGTATTTCTACACTCAAATACAGTTTATTATCAACTATTTTTCTTTTATTTATAGGATTTTAA
The DNA here is from genome assembly GCA_958295605.1 of Ajuga chamaepitys. Lineage (NCBI taxonomy): Eukaryota > Viridiplantae > Streptophyta > Magnoliopsida > Lamiales > Lamiaceae > Ajuga > Ajuga chamaepitys. The sequence continues at coordinate 54,812,122 of OY282501.1, read as the reverse complement.
GTTGTCTTCCGCACCTTGGTGTCATGACCACCATGTCCATTTGGGGTTGACACATTGAAAATCCTCTACAGCTCCTACATCCCTTGCCTTCTGGCGTAATATTACAAGTCTGTGGGAATAAACACACCATGTTCCCTTTACTTTGGGGTTATTTTCATAATTTAGTTCACCATTGTTAGGATAGAGAATTTTCTTTACCCCAACATAAAATATTGTCACATTGAATGTTACCTATACTGGTTCGTTAGTATAAATATCAAAGTACGCAAAGATTTTTGTATATCAGCATATCTGTAAAATCTTGACATGTTCGAAGTTGTATCTTTTAGATATCTTTTATTTTGAAAGTGAAATATAGTATTACATTGTTGTTCAAGAATGCATATGTGAAAGAAGATAAGACCTATTAGGTATACCACATGTACAATGATTTAATAAAAAAAAATGGACTAGAAGATGTAGATAATTTTCGTGATGATATGGGATAGTTTGTAGTCATGTCTATATAATCTTGCCATGTTTAAAATTGTATCTTTTAGGTATCTTTCATTTTCTTAGTGTGAAATATAGTAACACATTGATGTCCAAGAAAGAGTATGAGAAGGAAAAGAAGAACAAGAAGATGTGCAACATATTTGGGCTTGCTTGATGAAAATTGAAGTTGGTAGTCGAGAAACAATATATCTACAACTTATTTCACCTAGTATTTTCTTTTTCTTTGGGATTATTATAGGGCTGTTCATTCGGTTAAAACCGACCGAACCGAACCGAAATTTCGGTTAACCGAAATTTCGGTTCGTCAAATCATGGAACCGAAAACCGAACCGAACTACTACGGTTCGGTTCGGTTAAAACCGAAAATATTCGGTTTTTTTCGGTTTCGGTTGCGGTTAACCGTTTTTTTCCTCTTCGACAGTTTATAAAAAAAATTGATTTTTCACTTTTCAAAGACTTGCTGGAACCTTTTTTAAATGACTTCCTGGAACTTTATTTTCACTTTCCAAAGACAATATCGGTGGCAATCTGAGAAGGTTAGCAAGAACTAAAATTTCAGCAAATTATTTCAAAACAATATTCTTCATTCTCAATCTCAATAGTCAACAATAACTTACACACATCAAACATAACACATGAAAATTGATAAAATCAAGATCTAAAAATGAGTAAAATATAGGGTAGTAAAAACTGAAGTAAAAGACTAAAATTATAAAAAAAAAAAAAAAAAATGAAAATTTATTCGGTTTTCGGTTCGGATCGGTCAACCGCTACCCTAAACCGAAACCGAACCGATAACCGAAATTCTCTAAAATATATAACCGAAAACCGAACCGAATTTTCGGATCGGTTTTCGGTCCCAACCGAATTGTTGGTTTCGGTTCGGTTCGGTCGGTTAACCGATTCGTGAACACCCCTAGATTATTATGTTACAACTTTGGCATATTTTGATTATTTTTGTTTTTCTCTATTTCGGGCTAGTGTAGGTTATGCTTGTTAGTTTGTACAATATTTTTTCTTTCCTTCTCGTCTATGTGATACAAAACTATATCTTCTTTTATGATTTGAGATGTTTTGAGTTGTGGACTTATCATAAAAATATGATCCAAGTAATATGAGAAGTATGAATTTGGAAAACAAACTTTTTATTTTTCATTTTTTGTAATTTTGTTGACGCTTATATAATATGGAAAAGGAAGAAGCCATTTTATTCTTTTTTTTTTAGTAAACATTTAATTCTCTTGATATATTGAGAGATTTTTTATTTGTAGTTTAAGTAATTGTTTGAGACATATGGATTTTCTTCGTCTTTTATTTTCCTCTTATATTGTAGCAACACAAAACATTCCTATCTTTGTTTGCTCACTCCACCATTCAATTTTTTGAAATAAAAACAAATACCAACGAAATCAATAATATATTAACAAACATGCCTAGAAAGCAAGTACCAACGACATCAATAAAATACTAACAAACAAGCCTAGAAAATAGAAATGTTAAGTATCCATCAAGTTTTATTAAACTAGTATAGTAACTTTGTGGCTTTTATACTCAAAACATAAAAAATTAAAATACTCAAAATTAATTAAATCTTTAAAATAAATCAATTTTAACAAATTTAAATAATTATTTTTTATATATTTGTGCATCGCACGACTGTACTTACTAGTCTTTCTCAATAAAAGTGATAAACAATCATTTAATAATTGACCACTCATGTTACTCTAACTTAATTTTTACATATGTGATTGCATTAGCCTCTTTCTCTACATTTGTAGTCCTTGAGAGCAGTGACGGACTGACTGCAGGGCCAAGGGGGGCTGAGATTTCTCAAAAAACGAGGGGTATTTTGGTAATTCACATATATATATATATATATATTTTTTTTTTAATTATAAAAAAAAAGAACCCAGCCATAGTCTGTTCCAGTTTGCAGACGCATCCGCAAGACAGACGTAGGAGCTCTGCTTTTCATCCTTCCAGTTCCAGGTTAGCTTTTCTTCCCAAAATTTCTTCAATAATTTCTTCCAGCTTATGAATAAAGAACCTATTGACAAGCTCATGCCTTGCAACCTAATCAGATTCTAATTAGACCAAAAAAAATAGTACAAAACCCACCAAACCCCTAAATTGGGTTTTCTGTGAAACCAAGTAATTTAATTCAAACAAAATAATATTTATATGTATATATTATATACAATGGCATATTGGTTTATACTTACTGCTTCTCTACATAATTTGAGTGAAAAGATGCAGTTTTGGAGAGGATGAGTTTGTGCCGCCGTGCCGTCGGTAAATAAAATTGGAGCTTTTGGGAAGAACAAGAATAGAGAATCAATATTTGTGAGAGTGGATTTGCAACCTAATTATTTGCATATATTTCTTGATGGAAGATTGATTATAGATAGAGAAAATCAATAATGACAAAAATAATGTATTCATACTTATTATATTATTTTGTCAATTGTGATGGTTTTGCAACCTAATTATTTGCAACCTAAGGAGAAAAAGATAATTTATTTCATAATCTCATTAAGGGTGTGTTTTGCAACCTAATCAGTTTAGTTAATGATTTATTATTTAATTTGATTTCGAACTAAAAAATGATATTATATTTATGATTCTAATTTTGTTGTTCTATTATGTAGATAATGGAACGATATTATCTAAAGACACCGCCTGTAGTCGGGACAACATCTTCATCTGTCAATTCACATGCTCTTGTTCAACCTCAAATATCATCAACTAACGAAACGAACGAGGTTGATTTAGAAAATCTTCCAAGTGATCCAGGACTACGACCTAATATGTTAAGCTACCCTCCTAGCTTAATTGAAGAGGTACATAGAGCTTACTTACTAAAAGGTCCATGTCAACCACGCGAGCATAATTTTCCTCAAAAGATAGATGGAAATCGTAAACGAAAATTTGTTGCAACTTGGTTTAATGAGTTTAGTGATTGGTTAGAGTATAGTATTGCAAAGGATGCAGCATTTTGTTTATATTGTTATCTTTTTTCTGTAGGGCGCTCTGAAAGAGGGCATGATGCTTTTGTATCTGATGAATTTAATTGTTGGCGTAAAAAAGGAAGATTAAGAGAACATGTTGGAGATCATAATAGTGATCATAGTAAATGTAGATTGGCTTGTCAAGATTTGATGAATCAAGGTCAACATATTGAAGTGTCTTTTTCTAAGATATCACAACAATCAAAGATTGATTATCGTCGTAGGTTGAATACATCAGTTATTTGTTTGTGTTATCTCTTGATGCAAGGATTAGCCTTTCGAGGAAATGATGAGTCAGAAAAATCATTGAATGAAGGAAATTTTATTGAGCTTTTGGAACTTATTGCTTCTTGTAATGAAGAAATTGATAATGTTGTGTTGAAAAATGCTCCAGAGAATCTCAAACTCACATCTCCTAAAATTCAGAAGGATATCATAAGTGCAGCTGCAATTGAGACAACCAATGCTATCCTCAAAGATCTGGGGAATGATTTTTTTGCTATTTTAGTTGATGAGTGTCGAGATGTATCTGTCAAAGAGCAAATGGGTGTTATTATACGTTATGTGAATAAGAAAGGGTGTGTTACTGAACGTTTTCTTGGTCTAGTGCATGTTAGTGATACAACCGCAACATCACTTGAAAAAGGTGTTAAGTCTTTGTTCTCTACTTACGGCTTGAGTATGTCTAGCTTGAGGGGTCAAGGTTATGATGGAGCTAGTAACATGAGAGGTGAATTTAAAGGATTGAAAAGTTTGGTACTAATGAAGAGTCCTGCCGCTTATTATGTCCATTGTTTTGCTCATCAGCTCCAGTTGGCACTTGTTGCTGTTGCCAAAAAGCATACAAGTATTGGTTCTCTTTTTAATACTACTACACGTTTATGTAATGTTGTTGGAGGTTCTTGTAAGCGCCGAGACAAGCTCCGAGAGATACAAAGAGAGAAGATCATTGAAGGAATTGGAAATGATATGATCAAAACTGGAACATGATTGAATCAAGAAATGACATTGAAGCGACCAGGAGATACCCGTTGGAGTTCTCATTATGGTACCCTCTTAAACTTGATACATTTATTTTCTTCTATTAAATAAGTTCTTGAGTATGTTGAGGAGCACGGTAATGATGACTCACACAGGGCAGAAGCCTTTGATTTGCTAGATATTGTGTACCAATTTGAGTTTGTTTTTGTACTTCATCTTATGAGAAAACTTTTGGGAATCACACATGAACTGTCACAAGTTCTACAACGGAAAGATCAAGATATTGTTAATGCAATGAGTCTTGTCAAAGTAGCAAAAGCTCGTTTACAAGCAATGAGAGAAGATGGTTGGGATAATATTTTAGCTAAAGTTTCTGAGGTTTGTATCCAACATAAGATAGAAGTGTTGAAGATGACCGATCTTTATGTACCTCGAGGAAGATCAAGGAGGAACACTCAACAAGAGACTAATCTTCACCACTATCGTTTTACTTTGATGAATGGTGTGATTGACACGCAATCTAGTGAGCTAAATGATCGTTTCAATGAAGTGAACACAGAATTGCTTTTGTGTATGGCTTGTTTAGATCCGAGAGACTCATTTGCTGCATTTGATAAAGACAGATTACTTCGTTTGGCGAAGTTTTATCCATCTGAATTTTCAGCAATTTCATTATATGAACTTGAAAGTCAACTTGACAACTTCATTTTTTATGTGCGCTTGGATCCGAAATTCGTTGAAGTAGCTGGAATTGGAGGAATAACTCAGAAGATGGTCACTACAAGAAAACATATTGTTTCTCCATTGGTTTATTTATTGATTAAGTTGTCTTTGACCTTACCAGTTGCTACTGCCACAGTAGAAAGAGCCTTTTCAGCAATGAAGATCGTCAAGAGTTCACTTCGCAATCGTATAAGCGACGATCTGCTGAATGATTGTTTAGTAACATATATTGAGAAAGACGTGTTTCAAGATGTTAGCAATGAAGCCATTATGCAACGTTTCCAAAATATGAAGCCTAGAAGAGAAATATTATGAGTAGTTCGATTAACTTATTAATTTAGGATGTTGTGCTGTAATTTAAATTAATACATTTACTTTAGCGAAAATGTTATCTATTTATAATTATGTTTCTTTGAATTTCTTTTATCATTAATTTATTATTATTATTTGGGCCCCCCGAACTTAAATCCTGGGTCCGTTACTGCTTGAGAGTACGCACCCAAATTGTCGAGGATATTATTCACCGTTGCCTTGGTTTTCTTAAATTTAGAATTAGGAGTAACTTTCGCCATTACCTAAATAGAAATACTGGTAGATAATAAAAACACAATTATTTATATATAGAAATATAATAACTCCAAATGACCAGTTACAATGATCACAAACGAACCAATTTCACACATCTTCTATAATATAAAAACAAAACCGTCCAGAAATAGAAAGTCCTGATTTTTCCCGCCCAATTTACTATCCACTTCCGGTAAAGCTTGAATTTTTTGTATATTTCATTGACGGTCAATCAAATCGCTAATTCTTAGCGCACATTAAGTGCGTAACAACCAATTATTTAGATTACGCATACGAATATGCCATGCAATCTTTCGATTTTTTGTAACTTAATCAAAGTCATTAATTTTGGGAATTTTCCTTAACCATATTCCTCCAATTTTGTCATTATACCTGCATAAGAAATAAAGGTAATTAGCCAGCAGAATGACAATTTAAATTTACTAATTGAAAGGAAAAAATAAGTTGACTTAACTAACAAATTGACAAAATAAATTAAGTTGAATTATATCAATCGCATTAATGGCATAATACGTTTTCCTTATTTATTAATTATTATTGCAGTATAATTACATTCAATGTGAAGCACCCTTCTTCTGGCAAAATTAAATTAATTCTGACAATATACATATACATGCATATATAGACAGAGAGATGAGAAAAAGGTTAGGACAAAAGGCTGCTTCATTGATTTTTTGCTCACCAACTTAATTTTTGTTACTTTCGTGATTTTGGCGATTCGACTCACTATTCCTACAGGCTCGCCGGTGGTGGTGGTGGACTAGAGCGGCGTGGGCGACTGGATCGGCGGAGCGGTGCTTGAGAGCAACAGAAGGAGAGAGCGCTTCAACAATTCAACATAGGTTTTCTATGTTGTAAATTGAAACTGTAGAGAGTAGAAAATAGGGTTTAATTTAGTTTAGTTTTAACATTTTTAATTTTTCTTTTAATTTAGTTATTAGAAACTAGGTAGTTTAAATTATATTTTTATCTATTTATAATTCAATGAATTAGGATGACATATATAACATATTATATATAAAAAATTATTTTATATTTCTGCATATATATAATATTACAAAATATATATTTATAAAAATGTATTATATAGTTATACGGGTGGGGCGAGGCGCCTAACATGATCCGTGCCTAACCCAACCTGTGAACGGTGTGGGACGGGCCTGCCCTATTTTTTAATGGGTCAGGGTTTGACTTGCCCTCGGGGTGGATCGGTGTTGACATGTCTAAATATGATAGGTCACCTGCCTATATGTAAAATACGATTTTTTTTCTTTTTTTCTTTTTTTTTTCTTTTTTCAGATTTTGTCTTTGTTTAGAATGAATATGGATATGTTTAATTGATGAGTTGTGGTTTGATTTGTTTTCTTTTGAGAGAATTGATTTATGTGTTTCTTTGCTTATAGTTGCACTGAATATTTGTCTAATCTTTTATTAAAGAACCGTAGAAGCGGATATCTTTTGAAAAAAAAAAAGTTTAAGTTTTTTTTGCAGTTTTGGTAAGTTTACTCTGCATATGTATTTATAATTTTGAATAATTACTTAGGTGAGATGCACAGTTTATAGTAAATAATTTAAAATTAGTGTTTTTAGCTTACATATTTTTTGTAAAAACATTTTGTATTGTGAGTTAAAAATATTTAATATTCCCACTTTTAAGTATTATATGTTAGTCCAAGCTGAAAAAATTTCTACGCTTTTTTTAGGTTTGTATGAAACAACTTTTATATTATGTTACGATTTAAAGAGCAACACATATACATACTGTTACAATTGTAACATGTTCTTTTTAGTTGTTACAAACAAACGCTCACCGTTAGTCCGATTGATTCTTTTTAGTTAATATATTTTAAATATGGTCCATAACATAGGATATAACATAATTCGATAAATACAAAATCTTGCATCATTATGCAATGTTTTGTTTTTTTCTTTGTTTTTGGTTTCACTAAAAACCCTTATATTTACGTATTTATATATTTTTTTCAATCACTTTCTCTTTACATATTTCAAGAACATATATGATATGAAGAGCTTTACAACTAATTACATATAATCATATTATTAAAACACTTTATAACCGTGCATCGCACGGGTAATTTACTAGTGTATATAAATAGAATAACATAAATCTATTTATCAACAAACAACGTAATATTAATTCAGGGTAATGTTATGAACTTATGATACACCTAGTGTATCAATAGACTTGGAAATTTTACCTACTATAGTAGGTAATACCCACCATACTTTTACTTCCTAGTTTTTACTCATCTGTCATTCCACCTATACTTTAACTATGGTTTTCCTTTTTTTTTCCTTTTTTTTTTTTGTAATTTTAATTATCATTCCATCAAGTTGGGCATATGACATTTTTATTTGAGATTCTTTATTTAATGTTTACCGCTGTTGTTGAACATTGATTCGTTGAGAATTTAAATAAATATCTGAAGTTAAATAGCGATAATATAAGTATTCACATTATATTATTTGTAATTTTATTACTTTATATACTATTATTATTTCCATGAGATGTATGTTAATTTGAAAAGTTATGATTTAATTAAACTAAATATTATATAATTTAATATTTAAAAATGTGATTGTTGCATCCAAATGAAATAAATACTTAAAAATTCTAAATTGAACATAGAAAAATTATAAGTAGTGTAAATATCAGTTTGTCCCATGTGGTATATGGATTTAATATAATTACTTTTTATAAATATATTATTTTATAGATTAACACTATAATCATACATTAAATGTAAAGTATATTTATTTTTGAAATTAAGACACATATTTAGCGTGTCTGTATCATTCTTAACCTATGTGAATACCCACAAATAGCTTTAATTAATTATGAATATTCAAATAAGCACAAATATCTACATATCATACAACTCATCAAAATATATTGTATTAAATTATTAAATAATGTTATAAGAAAATTATTATTTTTTATTTTCTCATTTTATTTTAAATATTTTTATTTTATCTAACTAATATTTTAAATACTTTATATGTTTTAAGTAAATTCATGATATTAACGAATAAAATTCAAAAGTTATTCAATAGTTGAAATAACAAATTATTAATAAGAAGAGACAAAATAATATTCAAGTGCGCTAATAAAAAGCAAACTGTATGTTTGTTTACGGATGGAGTAATGCATAGAAAATTAAGATATTAAAATTTCAATTGTATAAATTCTACATCTAACGCTTGTTTGGGATATATCGTTATGAAATATATAATATTGTCAAATCATCCCTACAAGTTAAAAATGATCAAGTTGCATAAAATAATTAAATTCAATTAAAATTATTTAATTTTGATTGTCCTTTACAGACTTTCCGGACGGTTATATTTAAAACTTATATAATTATCAAACACAAAAAAAGATAATTGAAAAAAAAGTAATAAAAAGAGTAAGAACAAAATGAAATATAAATCTGAAAGATAAAAAAATAATAAGAACAAACAGCTGAAAGATTAAAAAACATAACAAGAAAAAAAAAAAAAAAAAAAAAAAAGCTCAAAATCGGTAACCTGCTTCACCGGTAAGCGGTTACCCTTATGTTTTAATTTTAATGATTAAGATTTAAAGTTGTGTAATCCAACAGTTAAGATTTCAAGTGTATTAACACCAGACCTTTTATAAAAGGACCCATTAATTTACTAACAAAATAACCTAATAATTTCTCAAAAAGTAATATTTACAATATGCAAAAGCTAATGGACTAAATATGCAAAATAAAGAAGACAATTTAGAAAAAGATCCGAGATCACATTTGAAAGTGGGCTCCGATTCCAAATGATAAAGATCAGACTGAAAACCCATGAACCCTTATTTGACTTTTAGCATCATTTTGTCTACTAAAGTTGAATGTGTAATTTGAAATACAATAATTTTTTTAAATACATACTAAATAAAGAGGAAATTATAAATTGGGGGTACAGTCCCATGAACTGAAAATTGTGTCCGCATCTGGTTACTAATATAGTCGGGTATTATTCGAATCTATTATTTTATTGATTGAGTATGATATGATATAGGATATCACCGTTATCTTATCAGTCTACCCAATTATACAAATATATATTTTTATGTGTTATATGTTATAAAATTAGCAGCATACCTAATATATTATTTAACATATAAAAGATTATATGACATTTATAATTATTTATAATTTATTATACAACATTATATATGATTATATATTACATGTTAATTTTTTATACAAATAGGGTTACCCCGTTATCTGTGGGCGAGTCGATATGGCAACAAATAATAGTCGAGCTAAATAGTGGCATCCATGGTTGAGGCGCTTTGATTTGGAATTAGATTCTGAATGTGGTGTTATATGTATGATCATTATTTTATTATCTATTTGAGTGTAATTTTAATAGCAATGGTCCCGTAGCTCAGTTGGTTAGAGCGTTGGTCTTATGAGCCGAAGGTCGCGGGTTCGAGCCCCGCCGGGACCACCTTTTTGTTTTTAACTTGGACTTTTCAAATGCGTTTATTGTTTTTTGGGCTTTTTCCATTTTTTCGGTTCTTGGGCTTTTCAAAAGTGTGCGGACCCCCGCAGCCTAGTGGTGCCCACGCAGTGCACAATTTCGGTTCCCAAATCGTCGGTTCGGGCACCAAGAAAGAAAAAGGGAATTGAAACCGAACCGTTTATATGGCGGTTTCGGTTTAAAACCGTGGAGTGGACCGTCGGTCGGTTCTTAGTCGGCGTTTCCTGTCGGTTCGCCCCTTTTCTTTTTTTTTTTTTTTTTTTTTTTTATTTTTTTTCACTTTTATTTTATTTCCATTTTCAGTTTTTTGAGTTAAAAAAATATGATTGCTGTAAGTTATAGTGATACATTGAGAATTTAGAGTTGTAAATTAGAATTTAACTAAAGTGAAAATGGGTCTAAATAGCTAACTTTTACTATAATTTTGTCATCTTTGTAACTATAATATAATTTTAGCCTTTCTAGTTTAAGTTTAGCCTTTCTTTTTTATCTTTTCTGGAGCTAACAATGTAATTTTACCAATTTATCCTCCTCATAATTATCTTATTACATCTCTTATAATTATTAGGGCTCGCTTGGTTGCAAATCATCAACGGCAACGACAATGAGTATGAATGAGGGGTCAATCATATTGTGGACTGAAATGGAGGAAATTGTTAATAAAATGGGGTAATGATTAACTTATTTATTATGTACCAAACACTATAAATGAGAATGAGTCTTCATTCATTCTCATTCCTTACCCCTATACCTCCAACCAAGCGGGCCCTAATATATATATTTTATTATTATTACTACTCTACCCTACCTCATATACCCCCACCCTAACCAATGGTCTCAACCGCCAACCCCATCCCCACGCCACCCCCCACCCCCAAGCCATTTTTTTTTTAATATGTCAATTCTAGCTCCAACCCCGCCCCACCTCACACCACCCTGCACCCTCAAGCCTTAAAAAAAAAAATTAATATCTTAATTTTAGCTCCAGCCCCAAGCCCACCCCCCGGCTCCCCCAAGCTGCTAAAAAAAAAAAAAAAAAAAAAAAATTCATCCCCAGCCCCACCCCCCGCCCCCATTAGGGATGCAAGTCAAATCAAATTATACTGATTCGATTCGTGATTCGAATTCGTTTAAGATGATTCGATTCGGTAAAATTCGAATTCGAATTCAAATCATATTTTTTATTCGTTTATATTTCGAATCGAATTCGAATATATATATGTATTCGATTCGTCAAATTCGATGATTCGATTCGATTCGATATATATATATATATAATATAATTATAATAAATAAAAATATATTTAATAGTAAATATATACAAATTTCCTTAGTACATATGGTTTCTAATTTTCGAATCTAGACAAATTTGATTTCGAATCAAATTCGAATCGAATATTTTCTAAATAACAATATTTTTTTTTTGAAAATTTCAAATTTACGAATCACGAATCGAATCGAATATATTCGGAAAAAAAATTCGAATCGAATTCGAATCAGATTTAAAATTCGATCAACGAATCGAATCGAATTCGAATCGAAGTCAAATTTCACGAATTCGAATCGAATCTCTTAATATTCGTTTCGATTCGGTTCGTTTGCATCCCTAGCCCCCATGCCCCTCCACCCCAACCCACCCCAAGCCAAAAAATAAAATTAAATTAATGTCTCATCCCCTGTCCCAACCCCAGCCCCACCTTGCCCCTCACTCCCCCCACCCTCAAGTCAAAAAGAAATATTTTTTTTTACTACTTTCATCTCCATAAATTCGTGTCAAATAGCGATTCATGGCAAGTGTGATGTATCCCAAAATCGCGCAACATACGATTCATGGCAAGTGTGTATCGTATCAAATGAAGATTTGTGGTAATTATTTGTCGTGACAAATGCGTATCTTGTCAAATGTATGTGGCAAGTGCATGTCGTGGTAATATTGCCACGATAGTAAGAAAGACTAATACAAAGTTGTGATATTTGCGTATCTTGGCAAATTTATTAGAATTCGCGGTAAGTTGGCATCGTGACATATGTGGCAGATCCGTGACAATAGTGACACGGCTGTAAGAAAGGGTAAAATTATATAAATCCGTGGCAAATTTTATACACAATGTGCCACGACACCCACTTACCACAAATTCTAATACATTTGTGAATTGTGTCATAATTTTAGCCTTTCTTGTAACTATACCATAATTTTAGCCTTGCACTTGTCACGGATATAAAACTTGCCACCATGCTCACTTGTCACGACACACACTTGCCACAAATTTGTATAATTTTGCCCTCCAGATTGTTGTGAAAAATGCATCCACTACCACAATTCTGCAAAACGACAACGGTGGAAAACCGTTGTCGTTTGCAATAATTAAGCGTTGTCGTACCTGGCGTTGTAGTAGACACCTACCACAACGGTTTTTGACCGTTGTCGAAAACCTATACCACAACGGTTTTTTACCGTTGTCGAAAACCTATACCACAATGATTTTCAACCGTTGTGATTGACATTTACAACAACGCAACTTGACCGTTGTCGTTTGTATCAAAACACTTGATTTTAACAACAGTTATTAACCGTTGTCGTTGGGCCTTTACAGCAACAGTCATTACAAGTGTTTTAACCGTTGTGGTTTTTATTTTTACAACATAAAGACAACGGTTTCTGACCGTTGTCGTTTGACCTTTATAATAGAGGTTTATGGTACCTGTTATTAGGTATTATTTTCCTGTTTTAATTTTTTAATATTTTTAAATAATAAATAATTCAAGAAAATACATCATTTAAAAGGACAATATAAATAAACCAAAATAAAAAAATATATCATCACATCATCAAACTTAACAAATATAAAAATTAACTACATGACCGAATCAATTGTATATCTAGCAAATGATCCAAAATCTAGTTTTAGCAAAAAGTCCACCAATATGCTTCCTCAGCACAAGAGCCTCAATAGCAGCTTTAAGATTATCACTTTCATCTCTTGAGGATTTTACAGATGGTGGTCCAAAGCGGCTTCCAGAATAATGTTGAATCCTTAGGCCCATGAAATGCATCAGGTAGATCTTCATTAGCCTTTAAAGTGGACTTCTCAAAAGAAGAATCCTGCTTCAGAGTAATTGTGTCATTTTTTGTTCAATACTATTGTCACCATTGGCCAATTAAACCTCCCGGACCACTATGGCCATATGTCGATGGTCTCTTAAATTCACCTGGTCATGCAAAAATTAAAGACTTGGAGCAACATAAATATTGAAGAGAGAGAGAGAGAGAGAGAGAGAGAGAGAGGATCCAACGCATAAAACTGAATCAAACTGTACCTATAGAAATGGGTAAATCTGCAGTCTTCCAAGCTGCAAGACTAGATGATCTCGATAATGCTACTGTTTTACTATCAGCTTGTACAGGCTTCAGCTCATGGTTATTGGCGCTGGTAGATAATTCTACCTTAGATGCTGGTCTTCTATCAATTTTTTACGTAGTAAAAATACCCGTCATTGAATTATTTGATGGATATTCTGCTTTGAACGAGTACTGACGCTCATATGTGCTTCTCTCTTTTGTATTTTTAGTGTCCTGAATATTAGACAGTCTAGGAGATAACATCTTTGTTTTTGAATCAGAACGACTGCAGTTTGTAGATTTATATGACATTGATTTGCCTATCAATCTGAAGGCACCATCCTTAAGACGAAAATAAATGTGTTCTTTAGCTGTGATTTCTACCTCTGAAGAACAACTTGGTCTACAAGCTTGACCTTTGATTTTGAATTCAGAGAATTAAATGAATTTGACTTTGAGAAAGTACCTGCAAAAGTAGAGAGTTTGTTACAAGTCTACACAATAAAAAGTAAGATGCTTGTAGGTAAAAACTCAAGGCCTGCACAAGTTGTTGCAAAGTCAGGATAGAGGTATAGTCAATCTCTCAATAGTAAAACATTGTTGATGGTACACAGTAACCTCGATTATTATGCCCTCGTAGATCTGAAGCAGGTTTTGATGATTCTGAAGTACCATTAATTGGGACCGTATCTGGAGAAGGACGTGTAGAGACTGTAGTTTACTCCTATCTAAGTTCTTAAAAGAACTCTCACGAGAAAGAGCAGCTGCTCTGCTTGAATTGGATGACTTTGGTGACCGAACTATGGAATCCAGAGCAGGCTTCTTAATAATAGAAGAAACTTCAACATCGCCATCTTCTCTAGTCCTTTTAGAGGAATTTTTGTAGAACCTTTTGCTCTGTGATCCTCAACATCAGAACTATTTAAATTTTCACTTGCTTGGCCAGATGTGTTATTTTTCTCATTTTTATCCATCCTTCCAATCTTTTCTTGTCGTGCCTTTTCCATCTCTTCCACAGTTTTACATTCTTCACAAAGCCAGTCACCTTCAGGGACTTTAAGAAGCATTTCTCGCATGCAATATTTGACATACAATCATCATTTTAAATGCAGAATTACGAAAATTTGCATAATAACAACTCTACAGAAGTTTTGAAGGCTTACGTATGTTCTGCTCTATCACTACACCGACAGCAGACAGCAAGCAAATCCTCGCGCCCTGCATTTCCACATATATCACAAACTTTCACCTTTACAACAGGAAAACAAACCAATCAGCCTTCTATAAGAAAAAACTAATTTTGCATAGGATGAATGTAGATGATATCTTCCTTATAAAAGCTTCAGGTCTTCAGTGTATAAGGTCAATCATTCCAAGATGTACAAATGTTTGTAGCAAAATCAGCCAACTGTCATATTTGGAGACCTCATTGTAAAAGCTACAATCTGGCTTAACAGAAAAGGCTAGTTCAAGGAGGATAATAGCAATATCAGGCTTCAGGTATTATTCATCAAGCTTTTAGATATATGATATAAAAAGTGTTAAAAAGCATAATAAACAGAAAAGGAAAAGAGTTACTAAGAGGGCATAAAAGATAAACTTCATACCCTTTCTGCAATGCTCCAAGGATGGGTGGCACAGCCACACTTTGCTCGTACTTTACACATGACAGAGTCTTCCAAAAGCTTCTCCAAATCAACATCCAGTGGCCCACCAATTTCACCTTGCAATTGCATATCTTTCTCTGCTTTCTTCAGCAATAAAACTAAAATAAATACTACCATTCCAATATAGACAAACATAACAACCGCATACATGGGCAGTAACATCAGCATGGTGCACCAAATTCCAAATATGAATAAACATCTAGCAACACAACTAGGCATATGCCCTTATAAACATGAACAAGTCGTCATCAAGATGCAACCATGATTTGTTTTTTCATAGCCATGCAAATAACGTAAAATTGGAAAAGATACTACCCAGTATCCATAGATGTGCCGCACGGGAGATTGGATGCGTCAAATATTAATTTTCTTTTCTATTTATAAGGAACACACACACACAAAAAGAAGAAAAGAAAACTCTCTACTACAACTATTTACTATGTAAGTTTACAAGCTGGTCTTTAAGTCACAAGTACTACTATTACTACGTAACTAAGGTGCAAGACTAGTATCTAGATCACAAATATATATATATGAAGTTCAATAAAAGTTAATCATAGAACTTAAATTCAACATCCTAAAGGAGTAGGCAAATGTACTTCTAATATATATACGAGATTATGTCACCTGAGACTTTTCGACATGGGTTCCAAGTTCACACATGTCATTGCTACTAATATGGTTTTATGTTTTTACCTTCTACATTTAATCTGTTGAAATTTAATGCCTATTTACTTCATTTTCTTCCGCAAAAGTTAAGAATGCTACAGTTTTCACTTCAATATCATTCAGCCCATAAACTGAAGTTAAATGCTTGTATTACCACACAAATTAACTAGAAAGTTAATGTCAGAATATACTAAGAACTTCATATTCAGAATAAATCATAAAATCATTTAAAATCCACTTCATAAAAGGCAGTTGAAGATCAATATTCTCCAATTCACGACTTCAAGACCATTTGTAACTTCTTGCTATTTTTTTTTCAGTTTGGTGTTTTCATAGTTGAATTAAATATTATATATATGTAAAATATAATATAAAAGGAATAAAAGGCCTACGTCTGTGAAATAGTTGAAACCTATCACTCGAATTTCGTCCTTCTTGCTAATGGATCTTGTAGTGAGAAGACAATTCTACCCTCGTCCTATGATTTTTTTCAAGATAATATTTTATAGAACTGAACTCAAAACTAAAATACAATCAAAGTCAACTGTATGATGTTCTTTTGGAATCCGAAGAAATAGAAAGAGACACTGGAAGACCAACTCTCTTTAGTGGACTTAAAATCAAAGATGGAGCTAGCGAGGGTTAGCGGCAGCGGTCATCCCCCTAACATATTCTGGCAGAACTACTGTGCTTATATATATATATATACACAGTGTAATTGTAGTGAAAGATTTTGCCACTCCCAAATTTAAAAATATTGCTAAATATAAAAAATAAAATTCGCCCCCCTCATTAAGAGATCCTGACTCTGTCCCACTTAAAATGACGCTAGAAGTCGGAACATGGAAATCCCAAGACTTCCAAAAGAAGACCCAAAACATCTTTAAAGGAATCGAAGACAGAAAATCAAACTCAAATTAATGAAAGACATCAATCACCCTAAGTATCGAATACAAGTTCATGCTAGTATAAAAATACTCTATAAAACAATCAGATGTTCGAACTATACAAGATATTGCTTTTCTTTAACAATGAGGACGAGTTTCCCAGCTGCTCTCGGTATTCTGTAAAGCAGAGTTAACTACTGCATCTAAACAGGAAATCCTGATGTGAAAAGTAAGTTGTGCTTAAATATGACTACAATCAAGATGGCATATCAAACCCATTAGTATGAATGATAAAAATGAAAGAGATAATCTTTCATTGTATTTGATTAAGATCAAATACACAACATCAAAACCATGACCAAAGCGTGCTTAAATTCAAAATGGAAGATGGACATAAAAGCTTTCACTAGAAAGTAGTTTTCCTCAACTATGCAGCATTAGTTTTACGGATAATTACAGAAACTACACATGAGGTTTGATCTACTTCATAATGTACCATGATGGAGGGAGTATTTATAAGAAAATTGCTTGAAATATTTTAGACTTCTTTTAAAATGGTAGACATTAGTAGTGACGGTTCCGACCTTAAGACCGCCTTTGGTTTTGAATTGCTTGTTGCAATATATGAACTGCAGTGCCTTCCCATTCCCAATTGGATATATCTGCAATTATAGAGATAATCAAAGATTGTAATATATACTAAGTGGCAGTTAATACCAGCAACTGTTAAATTTTTCCAGAACTCTAAATTAATGTCTGAAATTTGCATGTGCGACCAGTGGATTCGTGTAAAATTTGGGAAACATTATGTTAGTCAACATATTAAAATATGGGTCATACAGATGACAGGTAGACAGAGGAAAAAGATGGCAAAAGTGAAAAGACTTTTACCAAGAATTCTGAGACGGGTTTCCATTGCAATAGTCACGACTACTGATCTCTGCAAGAGAAGGGTTCCTAGACAGAATAAATAAGATTCAACACATACGTAAAAGAAAATTAAATTACTAATTAGACAAAATATATATATATATATATATAATGTATGTATGACTACGATGGTTAATGAAATGACCAAATGGAAAGTAAATAAATATATCTTTGTAGGATGGAGGAAGCATTGAATGGTAAGTACTAATCAAATATAAAACATATCAGTAAATTGATTCATTTATTTGTCTTTTTCAATAACTTTTTTAATTATTTTGAAAAAAACCAAATCACCATATATAAAAAAATCAAATGAAGTTATAAAAAGTGATCAAGAGCATTATAAGATAGAAGAAGTTTCTACTGAGGAGATAGTGGAGAAATAATTTTAAAAGTTGAGAGGCTAACCTTAAATGTGGCAGCAGGAGCAGCTGGCAATGGACAACTTTAATTTTTTGTTGAGAATAGCATGGAGCTGGAAAACGAACCCACGAGGATGAAGGAAAGAAGCCACCATCTTCTAATCAGAACAATCTAGAATACTGCAGTAAACAGGTAAGAATTAAAGGAAATGGAATATACACACAATTTTCTAGTATGAGATTTGACTACAAACGGGATCCAATTAACGTTAGCTAAAAAGGAACTTTATGATTGCTCAGTAGGCACGAACCCAAACAGAGAGATGGTCAGTAAATCTCGAGTCTACTAAGGTAATTACTGCATCTGATACTCTACTACGAATTATGATTCTAAATTTCAAATAAGACACTAAACATATTCGATAACCAACTTCAAAATCCTTCAGCAAATTGAGTTAGAACACCCATTACGAAAATTAAATTTGTATCCATGGCAATCAAATGATATTACAGATGAAATGTAACCTAAGTGAAAAGTTTAGCTATTTGTGGGCCGGCCTTAAGCCATAAGTTTTAGAAACATAGACAAATAAATATGATTATTAATTACAAACCAGACACTGAATTTTTCATGGATTCAATTAACTAATAGAGAAGCTAGTGATACTACAATAAAAATAACTACATACAAAACCAAATCAGAAAATTAACCTCTAGAGGATGGCTTTGCATGTGCTGCTTCAAATGAGCAGGCTTCTGGAAACTTGCACCGCATTCTTCACAAATATTAGATTTTTCGCAAGCAATTTTTCTTCGTTCAGCTCTTTTTCCTTAACTTCATCCTACAATATGGAAACTCTCATCTTTTCATAACCAATAAGACACGTAAAATAGAATCAATAATAGCAGGGAAACATCATAATACAAACTTGCATTTTTAATTCAAAAAGGGCTTGATAATTACTCTAAAATGATAATAGGAGTGACTAATAACAAAATGAATTGGGACTGTCAATATACAAAATACTCATTTTTCTCCTTCCATCGGGATCAGGAAAAGCTCAAGCAACAAATAGAGAACTATCAACAGGATTTACCTAGATGTTGATGTACGACGACAACAATAAGTGGACATTCAGTGATGAACGGCGGCTGCTAATAACAACAAGCAGCAGCAATAGAGAAAGATGATGATTCAGAGGTAGAGTGAAATACCTGTGCGGGAGGACAACAAAGAGTTCGAAGATTCGAAGGGGACGTTGACAACACCGAACAAGGAATGGAAGATTAAGGGAAGGGAAGAACAAGTTCTGTGGTTAAAATTGTCGCTCCAAATTTTTTTCGATTTTTATCCTTCTCATCGAAAATCACTGCTCCTTCGCCATTGTTCGCCATCTGCACTCGGCGTTGCTCTCCATCGGTCGCTCGATGACCTCTTCTCTCCACCTCTCGGGCCACTTCTTCCTCTCGCCGCTACTAGACTCGGACCGTCAATTCTAGAGATTCGGTCCTCTCTGGTTATGGGGAAGAAGAAGTTCTAGGGTTTGGGGACTTGGAAAAATTAGATCAGATGGTATTCGGAGGAAAGAATAAAAGGGTTATGTTTTTTAATTTTTTTATACAAAATACTCTTTTGTTAAATAGAAGTCAAATTAAATACATAAAATAAAGGGGTGCTAAACCACAATGCTTCTAGACAATGGGAACACAAAACCGTCGTCTTTCAGCGCACTTCGACACTCAAAGACAACGGTTATACATACAACAACGGTGTTTCTGTAATCCACAATGGTTTTGGTAAAAAATCGTTGTCGTATGGGCGTTGTTGTTGTGTGTTTTTCTTGTAGTGATCTCGTGACAAATAATATTTTCAGAATGTCGTGGCAAGTTTTATATTCGTGACAAGTTTTATATCCGTGACAACTTTTATATCCGTGGCAAGTGAGGTGGAGGCTGGGGCTAGGGCAGGGGATGTGACACTAATTTTTTCTTTTTTTTTTTGGGCTTGGGGGTGTGTTTGGGGTGGGGGTGGGGGGGTTGAGGTGGGACTGGGGCCATTGGTTAAGGTGGGGTAGGGTAGATTGGGGTTGTAATTTGAGGGTAAGGAGATCCAATGAGATGGATTTGATAAGGGATATGGTGTGTATAAGGAGTTTACTTTGTTGGTTATCCAAATGGATAAGAATAGGCTAAAATTATGGTATAGTTACAAGAAAGACTAAAATTATACTATAGTAACAAAGATGATAAAATTATAATAAAAGTTACACAAAAGGCTATTTCATATTATCTCCCTTAAATAAAATGTGAGGATGCAAAAGATCGATGAATCGTCATTTATTGAGAAATTTAAATATTACATTTATTTTACCCTTACTTCATCTAAAATACAAATTACATTTCCAAAAAATATCACTAAAAACTAAAAATATGAATTATACATTTTCATTACTAAAAAGTTAAACTAGAAATGAGTTACAAACTTAAAAAGTAAGAATTTAACCAAAATGTAAAAATGTAGTAAGAATTTAACCAAAATGTAAGAATATAGTAAGAATTTAATCAAAATGTAATGATGCAAAATATGAATCTTCATTTATTGAGAAATTTAAACATTAAATTTACAATTACTTCATCTAAAAATACAAATTATACTACTAAACATTTAAACTAGAAACTAAAAATATGAATTACACTACTAAAAATTTAAACTAGAAATTAAAATACAATTAGTCAAATTACAAATTCACATATTACATCTTTCAAATATAAGTAAATCAAACTTCAAACTTATAATAAGTTACAATTAAACATTAAAATTGACTATGTTGCAAAATTATATTTTCAACATACATAAGTAATATATTAAACATTTGAAAAGGAAAAGGGAAAAAAAAGAAAGGGATTGAGTTTTATTCTAAGTTAAAAATTAAATTAATTTTTATTTTAGAATAAAATTGCCTATGTATCATTCACCCTTCCTTCGGTGTTAGGGTGAATGAATCAAAGCTCACATAATTCTCTTACCTTGCTTACCTTTGGGAATTGAGGCCGGTTTGCTTGCTTAGAGTGTTGATCAATCGTATGGATTGCCGACATCGGTTGCCCCAGATTCATCGGTTGAGCAATCATAGGTAATGAGATCGCCCTTTTCTTCATGTTCGAAGTTGGGCTCTTGTTCTCTTTTTTTGGCTTTCGTCCAATCTTCAAGCAATAGTTGGTTTTCTAGATTTTCGACGATCAATCTAGATCTTCGGTTGTCTAAAGTATATCCCCCTATACTAAATGCATGCTCGACGGAGATGGTTGAAGTGGGGCAAGCTAGAATCCCCTTTGCAATTATAGAAAGGATTGGAAATTATCGTGTCCTTTTTGCCCACCACTTCAAGAGGGAGGTGAATTTTGAAGGTCGAGCTCTTCGAACACGGTGTTGAAGTATCTTCCGATTTTTCCAAATGGGTTGCTTGACGAATCGCCCCTTCCATCCTCCCTCTATGATCAGAGCTCCGATGAGAAGAGTTGGATCCGGCTTTACCACTCGACATTTTTTTTTTTTTGAGAATTTTCGAAGGATTAAACAATTAAAAATTGATCTAGAAACTTGAAGTAGAAAAAAATATAAATCGAGGTATTGAACTAAAATTTGAAGTAAGCACAAATTGCACAATTGAAAATGATAAGAATGCTAATTGCTATATTGTAAGCGAGATTGGGACTTTGAGAGTAGAGAGAAAGATGAAAGATTGAGGTGTGAAAAAAATTTGGAGTCAAAATGGGTATTTATAGAGGTATTTTAGGTAATAATAATAATAATAATAATAATAATAATAATAATAATAATAATAATAATAAAATTAAACCCCCCCCTCCCCCACTTCCCCCCTTTTCAAACGGTCAAATGATCATGGCCGTTGAAAATCAACGGCCATTTGATCTCGACCGTCGCATTTAAAAAAAAAAAAATCAGTTGGAACCGGCGATTCTGGTTCCGGGGTGCAACGTCTCTATGATCTGGGCCGTCCATCTCCGACGCTATCTCATCTCGGTCACACACGTGGCCAATTCAAATTTAAAAAATAAATAAATAAATAAACTGCGAACTGGCGGTTCCTCTATAACACAAACCGTAACCGTATCGACCCATTCCCGGGGCCGGTGCAATTTGGAACCGGGAACCGGAGTCAACGGTATTGGCACCGGACCGCCGGGCCAGTTCGCCGGTTCCCAGTTCTTTTGGACACCTCTATATGCTACTGTACATATATATATATATATATATATATATATATTCTATTCACAACCCCTTTATTTTTCTTTACAACCATCTTTTATCTAATTTTTCTTATTGTCCTTATGCAGTTATGCCACATCATATATACCAAGGGCCTGCTTGGTTGAAGGATTTAGGAGTATGGAATGAGAATGAATGAGGACTCATTTTCATTTATGGTGCTTAGTACATAATGAAAAAGTTAATCAATACCCCATTTTATTAACAATTCCTCCAACATTATTCCATAGTACGATCAACCCCTCATTCATACCCTTTACATTGTTATTGATGATTTGCAATGCCCACTACAAAAAATACAGCCTCAAGGCCCAAGTTTCTCCACAGGCACCATCACGGTTGATGTTCCTCTATGCATCCTTTAATTTTGAAATACGTCGATTTTCAAATGACCAGGCCGTCGTATTCATAAGAGGCAGAGGCTTTATGTCATCCAAAATAAGTGTCTAGCAGTGATTGTATATCTATTTGATGTCAAATTATGGAGTAAAGAATATCTAACTATCATAGAACAACAATGTTTCCCAGAAAACAAAAATAGAAAAAACCAAATTATGTTTTAAGCATGTGATGGTGAGGTTTTCATTGATGAAGAAATTTACTGGTGACTCAGAGGCAGTAAACTATGCTCAATTCACACGTTTAAAATTTTACAAAATAAGAAAAAAAATTACAGTAAAACAATTTTTGTAACAAAACCTTAAAGAATGAGGACATAAAGATAATGAAGGAGAGTCCAACTCAAAAATTACAAGACATGTAGCAATTCAATTACAAGATCCGAATTTATTTGTGGCTCAAACTTTTGTTAAAGATTGCTTCTAAAATTTTATGGAGAGTAATGTATGGTTTCGAGGGTTTTGGATTGAGGATTCAATGGATCGACCAGAAAAGAAAAAGCAGATTGCAGAGTCAGTCTGAGAGGGAAAATGATTTTAAATTTTAAGGATAATATAATTTTTTTGTATATATAGTGGTTGTATTGAGAAATTTTGTAGCTGCGAACAGAATTACCCTATATATATTATCATCCGTGAAATATTTTCTTTTATAAATTTACATGCCATGCAGATCACTCCATACCCCCCAATTTATAGAATATGATATATGACGAAGTGCTCCTTGAAAGTTAGATGAATATATGATACCTAGTTGGATATTATTATTATTATTATTATTATTGTTGTTGTTTAGTTGAATTTGTTTTTTTAAGCACTGAAATAGTTTCGGATGATATTATTATTATTATTACCTTTTTTTTTTTTTGAGTTGAATTTGTTTTTTTTGAAAGTACTGAAATAGTTTAGGATATTAATAAAAAGGTTCAAATACTTAAATCAACTTAAACTTTTCGAGTTTTTACACTTCAATACCTAAACTTTCTTTCTTGACCGTTTGCAACCTGAAGTCCACGAATTGTACACGTTACAACCACTGTCGAATTTTCTGGCGAAATATCAAACATGTAACAATCACATGCCAAATTGGGAGAGTTTTTGTTATTTCTATGATTTCACATACAAACACGTAACAATCACTTTGCTATTGTCAAGTTGCAATCAACGTCAAATTGTAATACTGGCTCAACAAATCATGGAAATAACAAAATCCCCCTCAATTTGGCATGTGATTGTCACGTGTTTGATATTTGACACAAAAAATTCAACTGAGATTACAACTTGTATAATTTGTGGACTTCAAGTTGCAATCGATTAAAAAATAAAATTCAAAGTGTAAAAACTCGTAAAGCACAAGTTAATTTAAGTATTTAACCCTAATAAAAATGTAGAAAACAACTGAAATAAATATCATCTACGTATAGTTCACATCTACTAGTACCTGAGAAAATCTTTACGAGAAGTATGCAAAGTAATACCCAACTAAACTTAGTAATTGTTTTTCTAGAAGTGTGTCTCATGCCAAAAAAAATAAAATGAAAAGTAACATACATGTATTTAAACAGAACATACACGTAAACATATCGAGAAAATAAAAAATAAAAACAAAAACTGAGATGAGTGATTTTATACCGGCGAGTCGGTGACAGTGTGCCACAATTAGAAGAGGTAGCAACTTGGACAGTCCCAACATCATATGTTCATATGTTGGGTTGGGATGGGATGGGTCGTGCCAAAAGAATTATCGAGCAAAGTTCAGTTCATTATTTAAAATATATTATAATTTTCAAATCGACTCGTAACCTGTTAGAGTTTTGGCCTATCAGATTAAATTTGTTAGACCTGATGAAATTTCAGATAAAAATTTCTTATGAATGCTTCCGTCTAAAATATTGGAGGAGCTAAGCCAGTTCATTGAGCCGGACATATATTTTGTCAAAATTATCGGTGTGTGATGAATATATAAGCAAAGGCCCTTTACATATGGACCCATGTTTGTTGGCAATCCCCCTGTGATTTTTGCGATACTTTATTTCACTAAAGACCAAAACTTGCACCTATATATTCCACGTCATAGCCTGTAGCTTTCTACACCAGTTATATTATATGTTTCACAAATAATTGTTCACACCTACTTTTTAATTTATTTATTGAGTCAATTTCGGTACCATCGTGATACCGATACTACTATGAGAGAAATATATATATATATATTTAAATATAAAAAATTCACTAAATTATATAATTTTAATTTTATCTAACAGTAAAATCGATATCACTGTGGTATCATAGAATCACCTTTATTTATTTATTTATTTATAAACAATTGGTGAATAAGTAAACAAAGTATTATGGGTTTATCTTACATCAATTAGATACGGATCTTGGCCAATCTAACCACCAGTCACTATGGTGAAATATCTGTCTACTCAGTCAACAAGTAATAATGTCCAACCTGCATAAGGGGATATTATTTAAGGTAATAAAAGTCGTTTTACAATAACTTGTTATCTTTTAAAGAAAATCTAATTAAAAATGACGTTAAAAATTTATAGGGTGTTTTGTAACCACGAGATAGTCACATAAATTTATTACTTTTCTTCCTTCCGAAATTTTTATATTTACCAATTAGAGAGGTAATAATTAAGATTGTCGAAGTCGAAAATCGATAGATTACAGTTCGATGCGGTTGCATAGGCCACCTAGCCAACCCAACAATTTTTTGTTTGCATATATGAAATATTAAATATAAATTTATAATATAATTAAAATCTCATTTATCTACTGCATGAAACTCAAAATTGCAGAAAAAAAAAAAAAATGAAACCAAAATTTTTTGCCCAAAATTACGAATGTTGGGAGGGGGAGGGGGAGGGGGCGATGATGTTGAGAAAGTGAAGGAGTGGGGGTTTTATTTTCTTCACACTTTAATTCTTAATTTAATAACTGGTTCTAATTACAAAATCAATTAAAAACGTCGGTTTGAAGAATTAAAAAATATATATAAAAGAAAACGAAAACGCCTAGCACTGATTTGACCGCCTTGGCTGCTATTAATGTCGAAACCATCTTTTAGTGCCTTTTAGACGAATTGGATCTGTTGGAATAATCAACAAATCCCACATAAAAAATATAAGTAAAGAATCATGGGCATATAAAGAAAGATGGATCTCTGTTGGTATGAGGTCTTTTGGGAGTTAACTCAAGAACAAAACTGTTCGCGGACAATATCATACCAATGTAGAGATGCAGATTCAGTCAACAAGATCATCAATGCAGGCTCAGTCAACAAGATCATCAAACCTGACTCGATAGGTTAAAAGATCGACGTGTCGCTAAACGGCATAAAAATATGTTATATGTTAGGAGAATGGACTATGGTTTATAACTTTGTTCATTAATTTTTAGCTCAATAAAATTTAGCCCGATTCAACTCGATCAGACATGATGGTGGCCCAACGGACGGGGCTGAATCGGATCGTTGAATTGCCACCACCCCTACGTGTGCTTTGCCCAACGAAAATCCCCAAACGCATGAACTGCCAATTGCCAAATATTGACAATTTTCCACAAAAAACATGAATACAATGAATGGAAAGGTGTGAGATTGTCCCAACAGACAGCTCAACAAAATAAATACTATGCATTAAAGAAAACGTTCCAGCTGTTCCGAAACTGGTATGAGACAAGAAATCTGGATTATGATTTTAAATATTACCTCCGTCCCGACTTAATTACTTATTCTAATTGAGCACGGAGATTAAGACAAATCAAATTTTATGAATTTTTTTCTTTTTTTAAAGGTGAAGATTGAGAGTGGAAATTTTGAGGGTAGAAATTGTAAGATACATTTCCTTTTTTGGGTTGACAAAGTTATTTGGAACAAATAAAAAAAAGACAAATAGACAAATTAAATCGGGACGGAGGGAGTAGTACACAATTAATTATTTAAAAGTGGGAAATTTAAAATAATAAAATGTTGTTAGCTGCCACCTTACAGGCCTGATACAAGCAAAAACTGATAATGGATTTATATTTGAAATTATAGTTATATTATGTGCGTATACCAAATTCCAGAAATCACATGCCTGTAACATATGTTTTGTGTTTCGATTGAAGTTTTGATGGTGAATTTGGTGATGAAATTTGAATTTACCTAGGATTTTGAAATTTTATTTAGCTTAAATTCAATGAGCATTTGTAGTTCTTAATGTTGGTAAATATTGGATAATTTTATATACAAAAAATTCGTAAATCACATGAGAGAGTAAAATGACGAAGGCTCGACTTGAATAGTAGAGCTATCGAAATGAGCTTTCAATACCCAACCTAATGAAAGGTTGAATTGCGCATGTACTAGCCTTCCAAGCAAGTCACTGGCTTCAGGAGGTTGAAGGGTTGGCCTGCCTCTTTTATTTTAAAATCTTGTATATATGTATTACTACATGTTTCATATAAAAGTTATTTGATAACTAGTTATATCATATTATATTCTAACATGTTTTCATTTATTGGTTTTATTCAAGCACTATTATTATTGAAATCAATTAATAAAGGTTTTCTTGTTACTTAATATTATCATAAAATTGATAGTCTTCTTTAAAAGAGCACCGAAGATTATTGTCATTAAAATCGATTAGTTTATTGCGTTTTCTCTATAGTGTTGATGGTGTAGTAGTAAAGTGGTTTAATTTTGTTTTGTAAGGGCGGATTCCATCCTCCTCCTTAATATTTTTTGCTCTTATTATTTTGTCTTTATTAATAACTTCTTCTAATAGTTTCTATGTTTATTTGGTTTTTTTTTTCTTACTTTTTTGTTTTACTTTCTTAATTTAATTTTTTTTTTTTTTTTTTTTAAGTTGTATGACGGATATATTTAACATGATAGTAGCCTTTTTAATATTATTTGTTGTTTAATTTATTCATATTTATTTTAAATTTTATAATAAAAATTAGGGGCATTTTTCTTAAACTGGACTCAGTCCACTATTTTGATAGAATCGACCCTGCCCGCGACGGATTGCGTCGGGTCGAGTTGGGATATTTGTGACTCAATGCGAGGAAATGTTACAGAATTTGAACCAAAAGGGGATGTTTGGACTAGTCTCTAGAAAGAAAAAGAAAAACAGAGATGTTTGGAGTAGAATATGTTCGTTAAAAGGAGTATAATATGATGCGTATCTTAAATGTTAAATGAATAGGTGGGGGGTACTGATTTGTATATTTTGTGATAAGTAATAGGTAAGAATTAAAAAATTATCGGGATTAATAGATTTATGGTGTTATTATTGTTCAAAATGTTATAGACGATAATTGGTTATGCAATGATTGTGAAAATAAGTAAAAAAATATGAAAAATAGTAGAATATTTTGAATAGAGGATGTGCCAGATTAACATGGACACATCCAACATACCCTAACATTCAATCATAATGACCTCTTCAATAGTTGAATTATGTTAAAAAAATGTCGTTGCACACAATGATAGTGTTAATGTATCTTTAAGCTGCGGTATATAATGAATATACTAATTATTGGGTAATTCTGTAGCGCAACCGTTGTATTGGTGCAACTTGAAGATATAGTTATCTTTTTACAATATTTAGTGGGACCCTTTGGCAATATTTTAATCTCTTAATTTCATTTTGCAATTTAATGCCAATGAATATTTCTGAATTTTCTTTCCCTTTCGAATCTCACCGGCGACGAAGGTGATGACGTTTGAAGGTCTGGGTTAGTCCAAACGTTAGTTCTTCCATTTTCCCCTTCCTTTTTTCACAATAGTGGAAAATAATTGTTGACATCTACGGTTTGTGAAAATAGAAGAGGCTACGCAGAAATGCTCAAATTTGAGCACAGATGGAGAAGTGGATGGTTTAGGAACAATGTCTGAGTGAGAGGCAACGTTGAAATTTAAGAAAAAAGAATCTTGGTACTTGTGACTTCTTGGAAAATAACAATAGGTGCAAATGACACATTCACCCTTTTCAATTTTTTAAAGGTTAAAAAATGTTTGAATGGCTAGGATAAAAGATTAGAGAATTCAAGGGCTGAAATGTGTAGGTTGCACCAAAGCAACAATTGCACACAAGTTGAACTCCTAATTATTATCTTGAGACATTTAAAATGAAAATGTGAACTATTTTCTTTGAGATGGAGAGAGTATTATTTAAGAGTGACACTCATGTGCATAAGATGCACATTAGTGTTAATGTATACCTTGTGGGCCCCACTTATAATTTTCGCGCGCATGATATATATATTAAGGTGTGTTTGGAATCATAAAATAGGCGCTAGCTTAGTTGGTAAAGACGCGGTATTGTACCCTTCAAAGAGTATATTCCGAGCATAATATAACAGTATATTCAAATTCCGAGCATAATATATGTTATAAAGCCTGAGAGTATATTCCGAGCATAATATAACAGTATATTCAAATTCCGAGCATAATATATGTTATAAGGCCTGAGAGTATATGAACGCAACCTTTTTATTTTTCACCAGCAGTATATTCAAATTTCGAGCATAGTATATGTTATGATGCCTAACAGTATATTTAATATTTCGATGTAGTATACGTTATGTTGCATGACAGTATACATTGTTCCTTTTTATTTTTCACCAGTAGTATATTCAAATTTCGAGCATAATATATGTTATGATGCCTAACAGTATATTTAATATTTCGATGTAGTATAGGTTATGTAGCATGACAATATATGTTGTTTTAGTTAAGTTTTGTTTTATACTGCGAAATATTTATTTTTTCCAACTTACAATACTCACAGTATATTTAATATTTCGATACAGTATACGTTATGATGCCTGACAGTATACATTGTTTTAGTTTATTTTTGTTTTATACTGCGATTTTTTTTTTTCCAACTTACAATACTCACAGTATATTTAATATTTCGATACAGTATACGTTGTGATGTCTGACAGTATATGTTGTTTTAGTTAATTTTTGTTTCATACTGCGAAATATTTATTTTTTCCAACTTACAATACTCACAGTATATTTAATATTTCGATACGGTGTATATTATGATGTATGACAGTATAGGTTTGGTTAGATTAATTTTTCTTGTATATTGTACAATATTTATGTTTCGAACTTACAATGCAATTATTGTTGCATTATAAAAAAATTTAATAATACAATTTATAATTTTTTCCAGACTCACAGGCTAAAAGATAAAAAAATTAAAGGGCAAAAAAAAAAAAAAAAGAAAGAAGAAGGAAAAGGAAAAAAAAATGAAGGAAGAAAGAAAAAAAGATGCAAACAGAATTGAAACCTTGAGACCTCAAGGTTGAAATATTTAAGACTGCATTAAATACCACCAGACCACTTGTTTTTAATGTTCAACAAACAGGCCATTAAGTATATAACATGCGCGCGCAAAAAAAATTAATATAATAATAATTGGCCGGTTCACACCAGTCTGAACCGATTGAACCGCACGATTTTTTTGGCTGAACTGATGGGGCCCACAAGGTGTATAATAACACTATGGTGCATCTTATACACCCGAATTTTTGCCATTATTTAAACTATAACAACTTCAACAATCACTCTAAATAAGCAACCATTTTTTTTTTTCCCTCTAACTACTTATTCCAAACAATTTACTTATACTAATAGTTCCATGGCACCCAATCAGCACAGCCCGAAGGGAAAACAAAAAGGAACTTTGCCTAAATATTTTGGAGCCGAGTTACTGTTCTTTATAAAATTGAGATTAGTTCTTTTCTCTGTTCCTTTTAAACTTTTTTATGTGTAGATATATTATTAGAGAGAGAGGACGAGCAACAGACAATGATTGAAACGTTATCGCGGTTGGTTCTGCTGTCGCTATAACCGTATATTTCTTGGATAAAATTAGGAGTTCTATGTGTCGGTTAAACCCTTTGATTGAGGGAATACATTACTTATTCAAATAATTGGAATCTAAAACAGCTGTGAATTTCTCCAATTTGTTGGTACGTTTTTGGGTTGATGATTGTTCGACTCTTTTTGAGGTCAGCAGCAGCTGGGTCCATGCCCAATATCTGCACTGCTACCCACTTTTTGTTCTTTCCTTTTCCCTCTCTACCTTCCATTTCAAGTCTCCACTGTACATATATTTCTTCTCTTTCACTCATAATTATCTCTCCCACCTCAATCCCCATCATCAATCAACATACTTGCTTCTTCCAGAAACCCTTTTGCTAAAAAGGCACTAGTCTTTACGTGTGGACGCCTCCTCTTTGGTGTGTCAGATTCTTGAATTGCCCACGTTGTTTAATTTGCTGTTTTTTCATTTCAAGGACGGTTTCTTGATGTGCCTGTGATTCTTGAATTTTCGGTTCCTATTTCCAATTAATCTTGAAAGTAACAGGTATCTCTATGTGAATCTTGAGGGATCCATTTTAGTCTACATCTTCAGCATTAACTTTCTTGAATTGTCCATATTGGTGGTTACATTGAAATCCAGAAGTATTTTGTTTTGTTGATCAATGGTGTATTGTCTCTGTGTAATTGTTGATTAACTGGAGAATTGTTCATTGTTAATGTTGATTGTGTTATATCAGTGCGAGTTTTTTTTAATTGAGAGATCAAAGTGTGTTTCTTGATGTGCCTGTGATTCTTGAAGTTTTTTCGGTTCGTAAATTCAAGTAATCTTGGAAGAAACAGATAGCTCTATGTGAATCTTGAGGGATCCATTTCAGTATACATCTTAACTTTCTTGGATTGCCTACTTTGGTGGTTATATTGGAATTGGGAAGTGTTTCGTGATTTGTTGAATCAATAATGCATTGACTCTACGTAACTGTTGGTTAACTGAAGAATTATTCTCTGTTAATGTTAATTGTGTTATATCATTGTAAGAACGGAATTTGGCTGCCTTATCGATAAACTGGAACTTGTTGCACACTGTTAGGTTGGTCTTGATCCCTCATACGTATTTGTTTTCATATGTATCTAAGAAGTCTCATTTTTGTTATGTTTGATAACTTGCCATGTTTTTTTGGTACACACATAAATGATGAAGGCTTGATCACTATGAACTTGTTGATGCTATTTTTCTGATTATTTCTTTGGTATCCGGGAGATGGTTGTTGAATCAATGCGAATGCATTTCTATGATTTGCTTTTGTGTATGGTTCACTGAGCCCTATTTGTCTTGTTGAATGACAAGCTGAGACATAAGAATTCACTTTTCATCTTTGCTGGAACATAACTAATTAACTCCATGTTTTCTTATTCTTAATTTTGATCGTATTTGCTTTAGCAACAGCTGGAAAGCCATAGTGTGATTCTGTCTTTCAGATGTTTGTTGAAGTATCTCGTACAACCTTTCTATTGCTGTTTTTAGAGTTTCTCTGTGAGAAGATAGCTAAATTTCTGGTTGATGTGACATTTATTCATGCAAAATCGTAATCCGGCAGAGTTGGAGTATATTTTGTCTTGTAGTATGTATTATCATGTTCATCAACTCACAGAAATGTTTTATCTATAAATGATATGTGAGCAAGTGTAAAGTAGATGTTTCATGTAATAGATTTTCATGTCACTGATGTGAAGTATTGTTTTTCAGGGTCTTTCAGTTACCTGTGTTGAGCATTGAGTATGGGTTCAGGAGTTTGGTTTAAAAATATAATCAGCAAAAAGAAAGTGAAGGGAGATGGATCGCACAAATTGAAGGTTCGAAGCTCTGGATACTTGTGTGCGTGTGTTTCGTTTTTATGATCTGTCAGTAAGAGCTACTTCTAGTGACAAGGTCGTCCAAATTTTCGGTTTTGTTGCTCCGTTGATAATTATTCTTAGAGCAACAGTTCTCTTATCTTCTAGAGCAACACCTGAGATTATTCAGTATCTTCTTACGGACCAGTATAGTATAAGGCTATACCATATAGTCGTTTTCAGTTACATGCTTGATTACATTACTTTCTAGCACATGAATCTGGACATCTTCATATCTGAAACTGCAATTACTTTTTTATTTTTATTGTTAAACAGAGATATTCCGCTCCTGAAAACATAAATGGCTACAAAGAGGGGCTCTGCATGAATAATGAATGTCGTGTAATAGCTGATGGTGCTTGTGTCCATAATCGGGGCAGTGCTGGTCTCTCCATGGAAGATGCTGCTGCTACTCGAATTCAGACTGCATATCGGGCACATGTGGTATGTCATATTATATGCCATTTATTTGTACATCTTTTAGTTTATTTGATTAAATACTCAGTTATTACCCCACCCCCTCCTCCTGGGCATGCATAAGATGATGCGACTGAGTAGTCGTATTGCTATCCTATGTGTGTGATGAGTTCCCTTTAATATTCTGCATCCTTACAGGAGGGTTCTTATTTGTAGTGAAAACACAACTCTCTTCCTAACTAATAAGCAGCTTCAAGTAATCACTGCGTCAACTTCAAAATTTTCAAACTTCAAAAATCACGTTTTGAATTTGCAGTTGTTTCTATAGATCGGAAGAAGTCTATTATAGGACAATATTTTCTTGAATATGTGTTTTGATACCCCTAAGGGCCATTGGGCACACTATGCTCACCCTTTCATGGGTATATAGAACTGGACATTTATTCTTAAAATTGTCATAAATTGAGTCTAACTAAAGTTGATGAACTCGTTTATACAGTGGCAGCTCTCCAGTTCCCCTCATTTTCTGTTAAGGGTATATGCAAGCACTGACAACAGAGAGGAATTAAGGAATAAATCTAAAAAGAAAGGAGCTTTCTAAATTCTGGGCAGTAAATCGATAGATTCTTGTTTTAAGAAAATGGAATGTGTCGCATGATATACATTACCATCACGTGTCCTTTTAATGAGAGTGTTTTCCTCTGTGTTACACTTCAAATAGAAAAGAAGGAAGCATTTTCTTTACTAGATTACACAGTGAAAACTTGTGTTACAAATCTGAATTGACGAAAGGTAGAAGGCTTTTCTAATTTCTCAAATGATGTCATACATGATTGTATTCTACATTCTCCTACGCTTTCCCTCATCGGCCCTTAAAAGTAAACTCCCCAATAGACTTGTCAATCTTCATCTTTGTTTTATAACTTCTGGATTCAAGCGTCAATTTATATCTCGAAATAAAAATTTGACTGTGTACTTCTGCCCCTGCTTTAGGCAAGGAAAGTTTTCCGTCGGATCAGGGGAATGGTAAGGTTACAGAATCTGGTAAAACGTGATACCGTTCAGAAGCAAGCCTCAACCACACTGGGCCATCTGCACTCATGGACCAGGACCCAGGCCCAGATCAGAACACGTCGTGCCAATATGGTTACCGAAGGCCGGCTTAGACAGAAGAAGCTGGAGAATCAATTGAAGCTAGAAGCAAAGCTTCATGACCTTGGGGTAATATTGGCTGGCTTCTCATTTATTTTGCGTCGAAGGACTTGAATAGCCATTAATTTCTCTATTTATTATGCACTGAGTGTAGGATCAATCGATTTTCACATGTGGCTTAGGAATATTATATTTCCTTCAGTATATTCCAATTTTAAAGTGGTTCTTGGTGACATAGTAACAAGTTGCTTTAAATATTTGAATCATTTTGAAATATATGCTGAACAATAATGTGACATTTCCTCTGTAAATGACACGTGACAGGTGGAGTGGAATGGTGGTTCTGAAACAATGGGGCAAGCGCTTGCGAAAATTCATCAAAGAGAAGAAGCAGCAGTGAGACGAGAGCGAGCAATGGCTTATGCCTTTTCTCATCAGGTGCGTCAATTCATGGCATCTGTTTACTTCCTTATTATTTCATATCAGGCCAAGGACAACTTTTTAAAAGACGTAAAATTAAAAACAGTGGAGGGCCAACACCAGCCCGAGTTTTGGATCGGGCAATCAGGAACTCAGTAAAGCAAATTGGGGATGGAGTTGGATGGACCGTTGGATCACTGCTAGACCTTGGGAAAGTCGAGTTGTGGCTCTTGATAGCCCCAAGAAAGCATGCCTTCCCCAGCCCAAAAAGATTGCCAAAAACAGTGTTTCTCCTACAAGCAAGGTACCAGATGATAAAGTCAAGTTAATTTCTCCTAATGGAAAGCCCACTACAAAAGCCCGTAAGTTGTCGTATGAAGCGGCCGTTAAAAAAGTGAGCCCCAAGGGTGTAGAGAAAAAAATCAAGAATGGAAAGGAGGGCTCGTAATTCGAAACGCTTCATCGTTGAGGGAGTTTTCGAGTTTTAGTATGACTCTGATCGAAAAACCTAGTCATGTTTCCTCGTCTTGAATCCCGTCTGTGAGATTGGTTGGACTGTGGGTTTGTCAAGATGCATACTTGAAGAAGAATGTTCTGAAATCAACCTGCAAGTTAGTGTTCTTTTTTTCACCTATTATATTATTGTAAATTTGAGAAAAGATAAGTTATTGCTAGTTTGCTATGTAATTATGTATCAA
Source organism: Ajuga chamaepitys (assembly GCA_958295605.1). Taxonomy (NCBI): domain Eukaryota; kingdom Viridiplantae; phylum Streptophyta; class Magnoliopsida; order Lamiales; family Lamiaceae; genus Ajuga; species Ajuga chamaepitys. Next base: position 54,776,845 of record OY282501.1, on the reverse strand, counting down.
TTGTGTATTGTACGTGAAGATGAGTGTTTGTTTGTACTGGGATGACAATATTTTGGTGCCGCTTCCACTTAATTTATAAGTCCTGGTTTTATATAAATTTAATTTAATTGTTTACTACGAATACTTATCCAAGTTTGTATTGTTTCCTCTCAAGCAACAATTCCCGTCGTCTGAGTCGGGTCGGGTTTGGCTTGCTCAAAATTTCATGGGGTCAAAAATTGGAAAGTCCAACGCAGTCTAGCGGATTTTGAAATACACTAAAATTTATTGGCCGTCTTGCAGCTCGCGAAATTATTGACCTATTGGGTCGGACCCTGCGATATTATAGATTTAGATTTCTATTGTCTAACCTGCTTAAAATATTGGATGAATTAGGCCGACTGATTATGCTACCTCTACTCAAGATAATGAGCTGGCAAAGAGTTGAAGAGTGATTAAAGGTTTGTCCAATAAATATAAAAAAAATGAAGGGTCGGTTTGTTTATGGTTGGGCACAATCGTTCAAGATTTAGCCCAACTCATGCGTGTCTGGCTCTAGGTTGTGGTCAATATATTGTGCCCAACCATAAAGCCCCCAATAAATTATTTTAACCATCAAACAACAAAACATCAATCATCAATCCACTAACTATCTCTTATACACATCATCAATCAAGCCTAATTCTCAATACAACTTTAATCAATCATTAATCATTTACTAACTGCCTCTTACACACATTATCAATCAAACACAATTCTCAATTCAACTTTAATCAATAATCAATCATTCACTAACTACCTCTTACACACATCAAATCACATTTACCACTTCTTATATTATAATCACCCAACAATTCAATCTCCAACCAACCTAAACAAACATTCACTTATTTACCCCAACTTCATATTCTATATTATTCCCCACAACCTACAGTACTCCAGCCAGCAAAAGCCGAAGTGAGTTACATAAAACAAGTAGATAAGTCAACCGTGGTGGGTGTGAACCTTTTTAATGGCATGGTGCTCAACTAGGAAAAGGGAATAGTTATAGTTATGGTAAAGCAAAAGAAATGAATCTACTTTTGCAGTTGTTAAAAATGATATTCCGCCATCATCATCACATGGGAACCAATGTTTAACTACAACTGCTGCTGCAACACGGAATGTAATAAAGGCTGACAACTTATCAACCCCAAAGAGGGGAGGCTTAATTTATATGAACACCTGACCAAGACATCCCCCCTCCGTGCCTACCTATAATTGGTGCTCATTTCTCACTTATATTTTAATGCTGCCTCCTTCATTATACTATCATTTTTGTTCAACCACAGATACTTACAAGCATCACATGCATCAAAAGTTCTTATTTTCTTTTTCCTTAATAGTAACATTATCCAACATAAAACTCATCTCACTTTCATTTCAACAAACCAAACTTGAATTCAACATTTCGTGTTATATGTTGACCTACCATGTGAAATGGATGAATTGCGGTTATTATTCTCAACAAAGACAACACCACTAAAAACCTATGGTAGTATATACTGTTGGATCTCGTAACATAGTGCTAAGAGTAGTTTTCTTATACACTAGTTGTACAGCTCTTAGATGCGAATAATTCGGATCATGGACAATTTTTCGTGAAAATGTATTAGTATTTATGTCAAAATGTATTATAATTTATTCTAAACAAAAATATCATGCTGAAAAAGTGTTAGTATTTATGCTAAAACGTATTACTTATTCTAACAAAAGATATTATACTTATTATTTGTTCTTAGGTAATGTATTATAGTGAAAGATAATAACTTTCTTCATAACAAGTAAATGCATGTTAGTATAACTATATAAGCACCCAATTGTATAGATCTAAGATTGGACAATAACACCAAATGTTGTACGCCGAAGTGGTTTGTTTCAATTTTCTTAGTTGCATGTGCATCAAAATGATATTGTTTCAATGCACAAAACACCCCTTGCTACGTTGTTAAGCAACAATAGATGGGCTAAATCCAAGAAAAAATGGAAGTTGGCATGACCAATTTAAGTTGTAAAATCCAGAAAATGAAATAGAAGAATTGAGGCAATAAAATACCGGTATCTTATTATGTATTTTATTTTCTTTTTCTTGGAAACAACCATCCAATTGAACGTGTACTGCAGTTGTTCATGGTTTACTCTCTAACATATATTAACTACAACACCAAAAATCATATAAGTTTTGCTTAAATACATCACTAAGAAAAAAAGACAACATGCTCAAATCTGTACATATATTACGTCAAATGACTTAGAATTCCAAGTTCCTGCATATATCATAAGCAACATCAAAAAATGGCGCCTGAATCATCAATGCACCATACAAAAAGAAAATCACTCTAATCTTAATAATGTAGAAAAGACTTGCCGGAATTATCCATATTATCTTCTTTGGGTATTGCAGCACCATTAAAATTTAGCAGATCCTCGTTCGAAAAACTAATACCTGGAAATTGTGGAGAATAGCTGGAGATCATTCTGGACTGAAGGGGTTCCCTATCGGAAAACACGTGACTCTCCGACGGCGCCGGAAAATGAAGCGGCGTCGAGGAAGCAGGAAAGTTATGATTCCACGAGAAAATTCTCTGCAGCCTTGCAATTTCCAAATTTGCATCAAATATCTCCGACGGATTTGATAACAGCGCAGGCTGGAACTCCGTCGGAGACAACGGTTCAGAAAAGAAGCCGAAACTGGAATTGGGGCAGGCATCATTTAAATTGTCGACATTCTGAACAATCCGGCTTTCTGTTTTCAACATTTGCTCATTTTTGTTATTCGGTTGATCGAGGGCGTCAATGGCGGCTTTAGCCTCATTCATGAGCCAATCAATGGCTTTACTGGGGCGATCACAGCCGAGGCGATCCTGCACATCGTAGAAGAGAATGGCGGTTTGTGGTGAGAGCCTAACTCGGCGGTCCTTGGTTAATCCGGTGGCCGTGCAGACTTTGCTGTGGCGGTCTTTTCTGCCGGCGGATCGGATGACGCGGCTGCCGTGGACTTCAAATGTGTCTGTTGTTTTCCTCCTCTTTGCTTTCAACTTCGGCGATGGAGATGATAAACTGAAACCCTCTTGCAGCATCAATGCGTCTTTGGTTTCACAATTTTTCATACTGAATTTGGAGTGACAAAGCCTGCCTAAAAATCAGTTTGAGATATTATACATATACATTTTGTGGAAATAATTAAGTAAAGAAATGTGCAGAAAGAGCTAGCTAGCTTTAGACGGAGCAGATTTTACTTTGGACAAAAACTTGTGTGTCCAAGTCACAGACATTCCATTTTATGTGACGGTCTAATTAATAACTAATCACACAGATTCTGTTTTATGTGGCCGGTCTAATCCGTAACTAAATTAATGATTCAATATTCATATTCAAGTCCTGGCCTTATTTATAAAATGAAATTCCCCTAAGGTACAATGAATAAAATTCGTGTGACTATCACACATAAGACTCCTCTTAACTTTAAGAGTGACGATACACATGAAATCCTCTGTTTCTGTTGGTGTTACATTTGATATTTTATTGTTTTTGTGGTTCAGATTTTCTATGACCGTGGATGCGACATCTTTTACAATGTTTCCTATAATCATTGGTATAACTAGTACTGATATTAATGACATATCATATACACATGTCATGTATAAATTAAATCCTTGTAGAAGATATTATACCAACTGTTGTAGAAGATCCAATTAAATTGAAATGGAGCCACAATTTTCGATTGGAGGGAAGAAGCAAAATTTATTTTCTAAGGATAACTAGCAAAATCTTGCAATTTGAAGGGACAAAGAATATTAATTTACATAACTATAATTACATTGTGGGTGTGTTGGCTTAAGATTTTTTTCGATAGATTTAGGGGATCAAATTTCAATAAAACACACTCATTAATTTCGCAGTCAGAACACACCCTGTGTATATATATACATTTAACATATTCCTGAAAATCATGCAATTATTTTAAAATATTAGATCGAGCAGGACGTAAAATAGTAGATCTATATGAGTGGGAGGAAGGGAGACAAGTAGTGGTATTATAAGTTTGGTAGTGCAGTAGTCTGGTTATCTTGTATGATGATGAAGTAGTGTTGTCCTAAGAAGTAAGCAGAGAAATGGGCCGACTGGTTTGAGTCTGTGTTGGGATTCCCCCGTTTTACTTTCCCTAACATTAACATGACTATCTATCTCAATCTCATCATCAAAAGTACACCATTCAATTTCATTCTGCAGTGCACTCCACAATGCACCACTCCCATACATACGTACAATCCCATTTCAAATATCTTTTTGTTTGTTTAATTAATTAATCTGAGAAAAAGTAGTACAAGTGGGGCCGGAGAGCAAGTATTTGAAGTGAAGTAACAAAGGAAGATGGGCCCTCCTGAGCTCAAGGAACAATGGATCGATGCATGCGTGCATGTGAATGATATTTGTATCTCCGAGAGGTTACTAAAGAAGCATGTGAGGGGTAACCCACTGCAGTACTTGGGGTATGATTATGTTCAAGTGTCTCATGTCTCACTTTTTTGTGGTCTTGGATTCAGCATCATCACTTCTCTCTCCACGGTATCCAAGTACAATTATAAACCCAACAATAGCAACGGGATGTTTCTACTGGGCTATAGGGGTTTGTGTCATATTTAGGATGTATAGATCATTTAAATATTATAAATAAAAAATTATTAGGATGAAGTAACTAGTAAGATACAATGAATATTGTGAATGTCAAATCATGCAATAGTTAGAAATATTCATTTCTTTTTCCTCGATATACATAACCTACTCAATTACTCAAAAAATACATTTTCACACTTTATCAACAACCTAACACAACCCAACATTTTAATAAATATTAATTTCTTTTATCCAAATACATAACCTATTTCCCAATAAAATCAATATTTTTGCTACGGTTTAATAATTGCATATTCTTTTTCGCGCTTTTTCTAATATATTTCAAGGAAAAAAGAATTATTTTAATTCCGTAATGATAATAAAGTGATTTTCTTCGGTGCGTTTAAAATAACATGCTAAAATAATAACCAAATTAGATATCCAAATCCGTGCCAAGAAAATAATGGTTCAGTTCGGTTCAAAAAGGTCAAATAGTCAATGAATATTTTCGATTCGGAACTAATTCGATCCAGGTTTTTGATCCAATTTCGGTAATATCCAAACTTCATGCACAACCGTAATGTCAATATTAGACTCTACTTATAGAGAAAAAAATAAGGATTTTAATTAAAAAATTAACTTTTGTAAAATAAAAATTATTTTATTTATTTATTATTAAAATTATATCCAATAAATAATTTAATACAACCAATGAGATAATGACATGTGGCAGATTGGGTTGTGGAAGGTCATAAGCCTTATTACAATTAATCTTTTTCTTTTTACATATTATTTTGTCTTATTTGGATGACCCTCAAGTGAGGGTCACCAATAATCATGGTCTTAGACTAACTTTATCAACAACCTCCCACAACCAAACCTATTAATAAAATATTAATTTCTCTCTCTTCCACATACACAACCTACTCCACAACAAAAAAAAATACATTTTCACACTTTATCAACAACCCAACACAACCCAACATTTTAATATATATTAATTTCTTTTATCCAAATACAGATCTTATTTCCCAATAAAATCAATATTTTTTATACGGTTTAATAATTTCATATTATTTTTCGCGCTTTTTCTAATATATTTCAAGAATAAAAAAATATTTTAATTCCGTAATTACAACAAGTCGATTTTTTTTCCCGGTACGTTTAAAATAACATGCTAAAATGATAACCAAATTAAAATTGTAAAAGTTGAATTACGAAATCGAAAAAAATAAATTAAGCTACAAATACATGTCTGAAATACTAAATTACAAATATAAAAGATACAACTTATAGAGGTGGCAATTCGACCGGCCCGACCCGGTCAGGTCTGTCAGGCTAACGTCATATTTTGGATCGGTCTAGGCCGGGCCAAAATTTGGTCAGTCCTAGATATATTCGGTCCGGCCCGTGGTATTCCCCTATAAAAGAAAAATTAATAAGTTTTTTAATTTTTATAAAATAAAAATTATATTATTTATTTATTATAAAAATTATATCTAATAAATAATTTAATACAACAAATAAAATACTGACATGTGGCAGGTTGTAGAATGAGGTTGAAAGTTGGCCTTTGTTATTTATTTATTTTTATCAGCTTTTTGTCGTGACCCCCACGACCTTTCGTGGGGGTCATTGCTAAAGCTGGTCTTAGGGCATCCCCAATGCTTCTACCCAAAAAATAGGTTTTTCTGTGCCACATCACTGTCATCTCAAAAGTAGAAAAACCTCTACCTACAAATAAAAACCTCACCAACCATTCTACCTAAAAAAAATAACTATTCATGGGTCTCCTATCAAATCACTCATATATCTACTATATTTTATTTAATCTACCATCTCCATTTATTAATTTATTCTATAAATAAGAAAAATGGATAATATTTATGTTGACGTAATTAATTTTAAAATTTTAAATATTTATTAAATTTAGTGAAACATTAATAAAATTGGGGGATATATTATTAAATTTATTGAAAACAAATAAAATGAGTAATACAATAAAGTCGGGAAAAAAGAACAATACATTAATAAAATTTGCAAAATTACAAAATATAAGAATTAGCCAAACTAAAATTTAGCTTATTATTGCCGAATTGTGCCAAAATATGCTCAATCAAATCGGCTCGAAGTTGATGATGTTTCTCTCTTTCACGTAATTGAGAATGCCTCTTGAGGTACTCATTGAATGCTCTAATGGAACCTTGAATTACTTGTGGATCATTGTCGGTGTTGGTAGTGTCATCAGACTAGTCGGATGATGAATCTCCTTCGTTTTCCACTATCATATTGTGTAAATAATGCAAGCATACATGATGTCCTTCAAATTATTCTTGTACCAAAAACGACTTGGACCTTTAATCATGGCCCATCGAGCTTGAAGCACTCCAAAAATCCATTCCACATCCTTTCTAGCTTCCTCTTGCATTTGCTTGAACTTCGATCTCTTTGGATCTTGTGGACATTGAAAACTCTTGACGAAGATTGCCCACCTCGGATAGATTCCATCCGTAAGATAGTATCCTTAATTATATTGCGTACCATTTATTGTGAAATTAACAGGTGTAGCACGAGCGTCTTTGTAAATCATCGTTGAATAAAGGAGACCGGTTGAGCACGTTAATATCGTTATTCGATCGTGCAACTCCGAAAAATGCATGTCATATCCACAAGTCTGCGGACGCAATCGCTTCAAGCATAATTGCTGGGATGCCATGATCACCTCTTGGGAAGTGACATTTCCAAGCGACTGGACAATTGTTCCATTCCCAATGCATATAGTTAAGGCTGCTCAACATTCCGGGAAAGCCGTGCCTCCGTTCATGCATTTGTAACAAGTGTTGACAGTCAGCAGCGGTGGGCTTTCTCAAGGAATGTTCGCCGAAAACTTCAATCACACATCGGAAAAAATTAAATACACACTCGATGGCGGTTGTCTCAGCAACTCTTAGGTACTCATCGTAATGGTTGGTAGATCCACCATATGCTAGTTGGCATATGGCCACAATGCACTTCTGCAGTGGTGAGAATCCTTTTCTTCCAGTCGCATCGACCTTCCAATGAAAATATTTATTGTGAGACTCCAACGCATTAACTATGCGCAAAAACAAGTCTCTGCTCATTCGAAATCGTCGTCGAAACACCTCACTACCGAATGTCGAATTTTCAGAGAAGTAATCACTGAAAAGCGCAGCGTGCCCACCCTCGCGATCTCGTTCCACATATGTTATTCGTTTTTTGGGTATGCCAGAAGAACTTTGTGGAATGCCGAATAGCACTCGTTGTTGTTGTAGTAAAGCCATGTATTCTTTCTCGGATGTATCGTCCATTAAGAATTCAATGAGGCTTTCACTCTCACTTTCGTCGGAGAATGAGTGCGAAAATGAAGACATATTTGATGATTTGGAAACAAAAAATGGAAATAAGTGAAGAGGAGACAGAAAATTTTTGTTGTAGTAACTCTGAATGTGAGTAACCTCAATATATAATATGACTTGAAACGGCTAGTTTTGCAACGACTAGTTTTGTAACGGCTAGTTTTGTAATGGCTAGTTTTGTAACGGCTAGTTTTCAAACGACTAGTTTCCAACAACAATATGAGCACGGGGGACATATTTATTACATAAAATCGAACATTACATAGATTGATTAAAGGAAGCTACAACACTCATCATGAGAGCAACGGGAAATAAAATTACATAATAATAGCAACAATTAGTAAAATTACAAGCCCCAATTGTTCTGAATCTGCTCACACATGTGGAGGTGTATACGGAGTTGTTCAGGTGTCATCTTTAATGTATCCCTCACGAGGATTTTGTACTCACGTGATTTGGCGAGACAAACCAAGGCTGATAGCTTTTGAGTGTTATATTTCTCTAAGTCAGCTATCTTTTCATCGATCTCCTCTTGTATTTGTTCAACTTCGCTTGATTTTCCTTTTTCCTTTGGCATTCTCTTCGCCGCCTTTTTTGGACGAGTGCGTGCTACATTAGCGTCGTCACTAGCGCTTACATCGGTGTTGGAGGATGAGTTGTATGCTCCAGACATAGAAACCTTTGTCTTTTTTGTACCATGAACGTCATCATCTGGATCAGCAAATTTTGGACTGTCTTTTAGAATCCTCCAGGATCCCAAATGCTTATATCCTCCCTTTTCATGTTCTTGTTTATACACTTTCTGCGCCTTTTCTGGAATGTCTGCATCACTTTCAAACGATTAGCTCCGAGATGCATGACCAACGAGCAATTTTGCATACACTTCTTGAAAGGAGCAACGAAGAAAGGGCATGGAGACTGCAGCAACGGACTCGGTGGGAGGCATTGGCTCAATTTTGGAGCCAACATGGTTTCCAACCACCTCCACCACCACAATGATTGTAAGTTAGCACCAAGGTGTACCACTCTTTTCCTCCAAACATTGGCTTTTAGCCAAGTTTGGGGGAAGGGGTGTACCGTGGGACGTCTTGGCTGCTATTTATATTTTGTTGTTGTTTTCGCTCTTTTGCATCGTATTGTTTGTTCGTTTATGTGTTGTTGCTTTGGTTTATGTGTTGGGTCTATGTACCCACTTGCTTATTCTTGCTGCTTTAATTGGAGTATTGGGTCTGTGTGCCTATTTATTTGTGTCTTTTTGGAGCTGTTGGGTTTGTGAGCCCAGTTGTGTTACTTATATGCCATGTTGGGTCGTAGGAGTTTATAGTTTAATTATTTTATTTTGAGTGTCTTATAGTTTAGATTTAGGTTTTATGTGTTTGTTAATTGTTAGGAAGAGTCTATAAGAATGAGAAAAACCCGAGGAGTTAGTAATAACAAGTGATAGAAAAGAAAGAAAAAATAGGGAAAGATGGATGATGAAAAGTTAATGATGAAAAGATTTTGGAATTATTGAAAAATTAGCACATAATAGAGCATGACAGATAATTTGAGACGAAATTGAGCTTGAACTTAGAATATTTGATCAAAACTAACATTCTGAGAAGAGCCTAGTTGTACTCCTATTTTCGGAGTAGTATGAATTCTTTCGGTGTGAATCTTGATTGGATATATGTATTAGTCGCTAGAACTTGCCTTGAGTCTTTACTAAGAATGTGTCAATTATGTGTTGTGACTTAGGAAATGATTTTAGGCGGTTTTTGTTTAAAGCCTATTTTTTAGCCTTGAAAAGTTGCCCTTTGTACCAAAAGTCACAATTTATCCCTAGTTAGCCCACTTGAGCTTTATAGCCTTATTCTTTCATAGCCTGACAATGTAAGCCGAAAACCATTGGCCTTAACTGAATTTATCAAGTAAGAGGGAGGAGGATTGGAAGGTAGCTAGGTGAAAAAAAGTTTTGGGAAGAAATGGAGAAACTAGTGGAAATTCCAAAGATGAAGGGGACAATAAAAAATAATAGGTGAAAAAAAAGGAAGAATTGCCTCTTCTAATTGAAAAAAAAAAAAGAAGAAAAAAGTGGAAAAAGAAAAGAAAAAGTTTTGCATATACGTTGTTTAGTACTTTTGAGAAGAGTCTAGGAAATAAAGTGCTTAAGTTGTTGAATTGAATAGAGCAGACGGATAGTCTCAAGATGTGATACCCATATAGTTGAAAAACACTTAAGTTGTAAGGATTTTTTAAGGTGAAGAAGTCATTTCTTTTGGGATGATTTGCTGAGATTTGAAGAGTGAGGTTGAGTGATTGTATTGAGGGGTAGTTGGGTTAAGAATAACTTGATTAGTCCAAAAGTAGTCACTTTTATCCAAATATATGCCACCTTACTTAAGCCTACATTACAACCAAAAGAAAGTCCTTTAATCCTTTATCACACATGTCCAGTACGAGGTCTTTAGACGATTGACAAGCATATGGTAGACTTTGCTTGTAGTTCAATTTGAGCGGAAATATGTTTTAGCCTAAACACTTGAGAGATGAGAGAAACACTTACCTGGTGAGAATTGAATAATTCAAAAGTTTAGAGTTTCGAAAGTAGTTGATTATTGCGTTATCACATATGCTCTCTTGTATTATGTTGCCTAGCTTTTTGAAGAAAAATCAATTTGAAACTGAACTCATCATCCAATTGCCCTAAATCATTGCATAATCACTTGTATTCTTTGTGTCCTTGATTATGTTGTTCGGGACTAACAACAGTTTAAGTTTGGAGGGTTTTGATACACATTAATTATGCATGTATTTAAGTCGATTTAGAATTGTATTTGATAGCATTTACATGCATATTTGGTCGAGAGTTGCGTAGATTTATTATATTTGGACCATTTAACGTGCTTGACTTATTTTTAAGGTATTTTGAGCATTTCAGAGTTAAAAGTCGTGGTATACGACTATTGAACGAAGACACAGGTCAAAGGAAAGGAAAAATCGGCATAAATCGGCTTGAACCGGTCTGGAATATGAAAGAGTCCGTTTTCAAGCAATTTCAAGTTATGAGCAACACGACCGCGAGGGATGCCTTGCGCGGTCACGACAAAAGGCTGCATTTTGAAGAGACTCTTATTTCGAATAAGAATCGAAGCCTAGAGACCCCATGACTCGTCCTAAAGCCTATAGAAAGACATAAGACTCGTTTTTCAGACATAACATCATCAGACATAATACCATCTCATACTTTTACCTTGGAGTAGAAGGCATGAGAGCGAGAAGACGAAGATCGACGAGCCGACTATCGGGTATAAGTATTCTTTGTTTATTTTCAAGTTCTTGACAATGTTTTCTTTGAATTCTTGTTTTGAGTTGTTAGTAGACATGAGTAGCTAAATTACTCGTGTCCTAGGACTAGAAAGTAGGGTTCTATAACAATGTTGATTAAATTGTTTAACTTATAGACTCCAGTTCTTTTTATCTATCTATGTGTTTGGTTTAATCTTATAATTGAATTTAATTTGGCGAATTAGGTTTAATTTACTTGTTTAATAGTTTCGCTTCGAGAGAAGAGAATTGTTAATAGACGATAACACATAGCGCGATTTATCTATGATCGTGTAGGCAAATGTTAAGGGGTTATTAGGAGTTGTTAGGATTAATTGACTCGAGAGAGTAATTATGTTAATCAATCTAGGACTTAGTCGCTTCGAGAGAAGGGTTAGGTTAATTAAGTGCGCCTAATAGATGATAAAACTGGTTTAAAAGTTTATAAATTAGAGATTAATCATCATTAGCGTAATTCCTGAAATCGATATCCTATGATGCATTCTCGTTGATTGAAAATCCTCGTTTGTTCATCAATTCAGTTTATTAGTACATGCAATACTAGTTTAATAATTAATCAATCTTTCACAAATTCTAGTGTCTAGTTAGGATAATCCTAGATAATTAGGGTACCGAACTACGTTAACCTATTCTCCGTGGCTCGATCTTGACTTTCCCTATAAACATCTACACTCTATACTTGCGGTAATTAAGGGTTAGAAATAGGCCTGTCAAAAGACATGTTAGACGTGAAAGATACTGACAATACAGGTGCTCAGGTTGAGAGCCCTCAGTTTATTGAGCTAGATTTCTCTAACCCAGGTGGGAGAGCAAGACAAGTCAGAATGAGCAAGTGGTTGTTGAGGTTGAACCACGAACACCATCGCTAACAGATCCGCTACGTAGATACGTCAGAGAGCGTTTTCCACCAGACAGGTTTACACCTTCTCATTATCTTTTTTTTGAATGACGATGATGAACATGAATGTTAAGTAGAGGCTATGCGGAGTGAACATGTAAGCTAGTGAAAACTAGCTATGGATGATGAAACGAATTCATTGATGTCCTTTGACACTTGAGAACTAGTTGATCTCCCAAAAACTAAGAAGACACGCCATAACAAAAGGGTTATAGAATTAAAAAGGAGGCAGATGGAAGCAAACGCTACAAGGCATGATTGGTGTGAAGGGGTTTCAGTAGAAATGCAATATTGATTATATTGATGTTTTACTCCTACTGGAAACTAACCACTATTCGACAGGTTTTGGGTATTGTTGTTGCAAGGAATTTGATGTTATAACTGATGGATGTAAAACAATATGTCTTTATGGTGATTACAAGAAGGATACTTGTCAGAAGGTGAAATTGAGCTTGTATGTAAACTGAAAAAGAGCTTGTATGGCTTAAACAAGCTCTGAGACAGTGGCACAAAAGGTTTGATGGGTTCATGATGAGATCGAGTTTGTCAGATGCGAGACTGACCATTATTGGTACTTCAAGAGTGAGCAAGTTGATGACATGTTGATAGCCGGTTCCAATGTTCGAGAAGTGAGCAAGTTGAAGAAGCAATTGTCTGAATGGTTTTCTATGAAGGACCAAGACAAGGCTAAGTAGATTTTGGTACGAGGATTGATCGGGTTAATGAGGCAGGAAAGTTGTGTCTTTCGCAGGCTAAATACATTAAGAAGATTCTGAAGAGGTTCAATATGCAGTAGGCTAAGCCGTAAGTATTCTGTTAGATAACTAGTTTAAATTATCTAACAAAGACTCACATAGCTGTGATAAGGAGTATGCTACTATGTAGAACACTCCATATGCTTCAGCATTAGGTAGCTTAATGTATGCAATGGTATTTACTAGACCAACTATAGTGCATGCGCTGGGGAGGTGTTAGCCATTTCAGAGGTAATCTAGCTAAGCAACAATAGGAAGCAGTAGAGTGGATCCTTATGTACTTGAGGGGTAACATAGAGAGAGTCTTGTGTTTTGAGGTGGAAGAGTTGGATTAGCAGGGTATGTTATGCAGATTTGACATCAAGCGATGTAGATAAACGGAGGAGCACAACTGGATTTTGCATTTACCTTGGGTGGTACAATGATTTCTTGGGCTTCTAAGTTGCAGAAGACGTGACATTGTCTACTGCAGAAACAGAGTATGTAGCAGTTACTGAGGCCAACAAAAAGATGACATGGTTGCATAATTTATTTTGTAAAATGGGGAAGGAACAAAAGAATAATATTCTCTACAATAACAATCAGAGTGCTATTTACTTAGGAAATAATTCAGGCTTTCAATTGAGAACAAAGCACATCGAGTTAGATATCACTACATTTGTTATCTCTTGGAGAAAATCTTACAACTTGTGAAGATTCGAGGAAGTAAAAATCCTACTAATATGTTGTGCATGGCTTCAACGGGTCTTGGAATTTGAGATGAATGTCAAGTGCTACTTTAGTTACTGGCTGTTGATGAAAAGATAAGAGGTAGTTACATGTATGTTCAACCTACAGGTGGAAGATTGATGAGCTTGGAATCTGACTATATATAAGCCCATAATAGTCAAGACTAGATTTTACATTATATGTAGTCCGCTGATGTACTTGTAACAATATACTCTCTAGAAAAATTGAAGTCTCTCCCTTAGACATAGTTAATTAATTCTTTGATGAACTGGGTAAATAATTTCATTTGTTTCTTGATTTTTTTTTTTTTTTTGCTTTCCCATTATTGCAATTTAAAAATAACAATTTAGTGAACAACGTTTGACGTTTATTTTCCTCTGATTATCACTTCGAGATAATTTTATTTTGTGGGTTTTGTAATTTTTCGAACATACCATTTTAGATTTATTGATCTTACACTAATAGTTTCAAATCTTTTAAGTTCTATATTAAGATAAAATTTATTTAGAAACTTAAATTGATAGTTGACCTATCTTTCGAGTCTAGATAAAAGTCTTAGTTTTTAATGATCAATAGTATTCCACATGTTATGTATTTTATTTATACCGAGATATCCTTGACCTCTTAAACCTCGTTTGTATTATTTATTGTGTCAGATGGAAACTTATCATGTTTGAGAACTCTAGTTAGCATTTTAACTCATCCTGGGTCCAACAGCAAAGAGCCCAGTAGAAAGGTCACCATTCAAACTGGGCCTCCACCCAGGGAAAATAGTGATTGCACAAATGCACATGGATAAGCTCATTAAAAATGTTGCGTCTAGTCTTTAGCCTACTTGACTAATTTGAAGAAGATAGTGGTTTTAATATTATATTAAAATAAAATGAGTTAGTAAAGATTGAATAATATGAAATGATTGGTATGGTTAGAGTCGGATCCAATTAAGTGCAAGAGGTTACAACTGTACCTCCAACTTATTTCTTTTTTTTTTTTTTTCTAAAGAGAATGTAGATATCCAAACGGACGTGAACCCTCCACATTTTCTTTATGTGAATTTCTTATGAAGGTAAGAAAGAAATATGGTAATAAGAATTGTTTTTGTCATACTTAATTATATATACAAGATGTCCACCCCATGAAATGAGTATTTTATTATAATAATAATAATTAAAAAAAAAATGATCAACCTATATATTATTTGCGAATATAAAATCGAGAGTTGATGTTTTTTTGTCCAAGTATCTTTCTTCCTCCTTACATATCCTTTTTCTACATGTGTTCTTTTTACATTTAATACATTCCACTGTCACAAATTGAAACTACCAGTTAGGTTTTCATAAATTTTGACTATTCAATTTTTTTATATTTTACTTTTAATACATTTCATTATCACAAACTAAACTACCAATTTTATTTTCATAAGTTTTATAAATTCGATTATTTGAATGCATGATCTAATGATGCTGAATATTTTATGTAAAATTTTATACATAACTTGGAATTTGATTCATTTATCTCCCTATTATTCAACAATACATTACGTAGATTGTAATAATTACATATGTGTATAAGGACAAAACAATGTCAAATATTTTAAATAATTATCATTTGAAAGCCACATATATTAAGCAACATAATATTAAGGGAAAATTGGTATAAATGCCCAGTATGTTTTCACTATTTAGAAACTAGGACACTAAGTATACCACTTTTTAAAAATGCCTTCTAACTTACGAAAAATTGGTGAAAATGCCCTGTGACCGGCTATAGGCTGTTAACCAGCCGGTCACCTGTGAGCTGTCTTTTTACTTTTGGGAAAATTTGTATAAATGGCCAGTATGTTTTCCTTATTTAAAAACTAGGACATTAAGTATACCACTTTTTAAAAATACCTTCTAACTTACAAAAAAATGGTGAAAATGCCCCGTGAATGTCTATAGACTATGACACAACCGATCATTAATGAGGTGAGACTCTTTTTCTGACGTGACATTAATTTTTCGTTATTTTATTTTATTTTATTTTTTCTGTTGACTTATTTATTAGGGTGGAAAAATAAAATAAAATATTAGTTTGAATTAATAAAAAATTATAATCCCCAAAAAATTGTTTAAACTTTAGAAAAATAAAAAAGTTATTTGTGAAAATTATTTTAAAAATTATAAAATTCAAAGATTTAAAAATTTATTTATGATATTTCTTCCAAAAATTATAAAATTCAATTTAAACTCAAAAATAAAAAGTTTATTTCTAAAATTTATTTTAAAGATTATAAAATTGATTTAAAATAAAAAATTAAAAAATTTATTTCTGATATTTTTTTTAAAATTCTAAAATTTATTTAAAAATCAGAAAAATAAAAAAATTATGATTTTTTTTAAATTTCTAAAATTCATTAATATTTTTAAATTTCTTTTTTACTTTTCTCATGTTATTATAAATTTATTTTTAATTATGAATTAGGATAATTATATGAAATATTAATAAATAAATTTTAGATTATTATTTTAAAAAATTAAAAACTAAATTGTTCCATTCTTCTTCCCTAATTACAACATACTAAACCTTAATATATATGGATGTCATGCAATCTTACAAAGACACCAACATGGAAGACGAAGAAGACGTCAACAATGCTTCGCCCAGCCCACCCATTCATTAACTGATCGGAACCTGACCAATCACCCAATTCTTCGCCCATTCGCCTCCTCCCCGTCGAATCCACCACCGCCAAAGTCGACAACATATTTTTTTCCAAGCTAACAAATGAGTCAATATAAAAAATAAAATAAAATAACGAAAAATTAATGTCACGTCAGAAAAAGAGTTTCACCTCATTAATGAACAGTTGTGTCATAGTCTATAGACGGTCACAGGACATTTTCACCATTTTTTGGTAAGTTAGAAGGTATTTTTAAAAAGTAGTATACTTAATGTCCAAGTTTTTAAATAAGGGAAACATACTGACCATTTATACAAATTTTCCCGAAAGTAAAAAGACAACTCACAGATGACCGGCTGGTTAACAGCCTATAGCCGGTCACAGGGCATTTTCACCAATTTTTCGTAAGTTAGAAGGCATTTTTAAAAAGTGGTATACTTAGTGTCCTAGTTTCTAAATAGTGAAAACATACTGGGCATTTATACAAATTTTCCCTAATATTAATTAGTAGTCACAAACATATTCGTTACTTAGGTATCTGAGCGGTAAACTATAATATCATATCATATTTAAATAAAAAATAATTGACTTATTACTTTTGTAGGTAATATAATTTTCTCTTCACAAAAAAAAAAAAAAAGCAAACTAATGCAATCAACAAATTACTTTAGCAAATATATTTAAGTTTTTTTCAATTGTAAGTGTAAACATAACAAAATGTATCTTTTATGACCTTTTTTAAACCAAATAATTTAAATTATCAAGATTATAAAAAAAGGTAAAATTAAAGTAAATAATTTTAATATTTTAGAAGAAAAAAATACGTTCAAAAAAATATTATTTTTTAAATTATATCACATTTTAATTTTATATAAAAATGTCTAAAACTCAAAATATATCATTATCATCCTAGAAAGGTATTTTATCCTAAAAATTAATATTTTAATTATAATATATGTATTATGGATGTTAAATCGGAGATCATTAAAAGATGAATAATTCGATATATTTCTTATGAAACACCAGTTAAGACTAAAGAATTATAAGACTTTTAAATTTCAAAGAGAAAAGATGAAAGAAAAAGAAAAATAATTGATTGGATGAGAACCTACAAAAGGTGGATGACCTTTCTTTAATAACACAGCGTAGTAGTGGATATGTTTAGAACAATTTTAATAATTTTAAAAAACAAAATTTCGGCGAAAAGTAGGTGAAAACGACACGTGCTTTTCCTATTTTTATGCAACTCTTTTTTAATATTAAAGGTAGATATTTTATTTTGTATCTTTTCCTCTCCTAACTTCACAAGATACATAAATACTAACCAATTGAATTGGTCAATCACTAAGTAATTTTGTAAATGAAACTATCCATTTGTCTAATTAACAACTTACTACGGTGAATTATTTATTTAGTATTTTTTTGAACCGTAATATTAAATATTCCCTCGTCCCAAATATATAAGCTTAGTTGTATTAGTTTCTTAACTTGTACAAGTATTATTTCTTCTTTTTTTCTTTTTTTCTTTTTGAATAGAGGGAGTAATATTCCTAATATTTATATATTTTGTTAATTATCTATCGTTCTTCATTTCTAAATCTCTAAATCCACCACTAGTTATGATTATTGTAAAATTAAAAAAAGTAGAGAGATGGTGGTTGAAACTTGAAATTATTGGGAAAAAAGAAGGGGAAATAATATATATGATTTTATTGATTAAAGAATCCAATTATAAACATGGATTGAGTTTTTTAACATTAAAATTTCTTCGTAACAAGCTGAAACCAAACATGCCCCGCTTCCCCCCACCAGAAAAAGCTAAATAACAGGGAAATTTAATTCCAGTGTTTTCATTTTTACACTCTACTGTAGTTTTGACGCATTAATTCATCTAACAATGCATTGCTAATTTATCGACCGCCATTAAAGATACTATGCAGCAGGCACACATGCTTCCACTACTTAGAAGAACCTCTACTTTCTTGTTTCCCTCATCTTTAACCCCATCATTGTCATCTCCAATCCCAAATTCTCTCTCTAGACTGATTGCCATGGATTCTTCTGCAACCAACAATTTTGGGGTTTCCAGGAAACTCATGGCCTTGGCCCAACAACTCCGCCTCTACAAACCGCCACTACAATCAGATGACGATGATGTGGACGACGAGGAGAAGAGGATTGAGGAGAGTGCAGGTAAAGTGGTTACGCAAGTCGGTTTTGCGGAATCCGCCACTTCAATGGCGCAGCAGGCTGCTGAGAGGTTCAGACCGAAAAGAGCTGCGGTTCTTATTTGCCTTTTCGAAGGGGATGATGGAGAATTTAGAGTTATTCTCACCAAGAGATCGTCAAAGCTTTCTACCCATTCAGGTTTGTTTTGATTCCGTTTTTGTTAAATTCGCTCTGGGGCAAATGTTCTTATTTATGAATTATGATGATTATCCTGTTTTTTTCCCTTAATTTCGAAGTGTTTTGAGCAATTGAATACTTGATCTTGGTAACTTTGGTAAGAATTTAATATTTCAAACATATTGTATGTGCTGATCAGGTTTCCTGGATTCTCCATCAGTGAATTAGGAATTTTTAAAATCAGGATGTGAAATCTCCGTCTAAATGCTACCAAGAGCCCAGATAATTTTATTTTTTTAATTGAAAAATCCTAAATTCAGTATCATTTGTCCTAATTTATTGTATTGGTTAATTCATAGTTCACTTACGATCTCATCATGTAAAAGTAGTTCTCTTGTTGGTCACTTAATGCTTGGGGTTAAAGTAATAAGACGTTTAAGACAGGTGAAGTCTCATTACCTGGAGGGAAAGCAGAGGAGACAGACGTAGATGATACTGCGACAGCGACAAGGGAAGCGAAGGAGGAGATAGGGTTGGATCCTGCACTTGTAAATGTTGTGACTTGCCTTGAGCCATTCTTGTCAAAGGTATACAATTCGATATCTTTGCATATACTAACTCGTATCTCCTGAGGAAACTTGAGTATTCAATTGTTTATTCACGTATATATTAAGTTTGGGTCAATCAAGTTATTTTCCCTAGTGAGGTCTTGATTATCTATAAAGTGGTTCTCAAGAAAGCCCAACTTACTACAGATTTTAGGTTGAATTGTGTTGCTTTATCCGTATATTAATTCATTCATTTTCTTTAGCTTCGCCCCGGTGGAAATTTGGTTAGGAGTTGCATTTATCATCGGCGCTGTGGCGCACACAGCCATAAAGCAATTGTATGAATGATTAGCAAATAATGGCTATTTAATTATTCGTATCTCTTCATATGCTGCATTCTTCAGAACACTGAATACTCGCGCTCAAGTTAGCAAATCTAGTTTTGTGGGATATTTTCACTTCTAAAAAGAATTATCAGAAATTGAAAAGATGTGGATTGTCCTGATGAATTTCCTTTTGCATGTGTGAATAATATGCTCTATGCTAAGATAGAGAATGCTACAGGGTGAAAGCTAAACAACGGAGATTTCTGTTTTACCTTTTTTGTTCTTTTTTTTTTGCTGTTCTGTTATTAAAATTTGATAGAGATAAAATTTGGCATACCCATTAACCATAAGAAGATATCTTTCATCAACATACAAGGCTGAGGAGGGGGGGGGGGGGGGGGGGCGGTTCTCATGAATTCCATCATGTAGGATGTTACATAGAAGTGCAGAACTATGTTAGTTAGACTTGGTAGTGGTTGTTCGGATGTTAGCCTGACTGGTTTCTGTGGATTGACCTAAAAGCCGGTGGCTGGTGTACGTGCTGTCCAGTAGCTACATTTGTGCATATAATGAAGTCTGTACGTTTTTAAAAATAAGCACTGATGCTTGGTATGCTTTTCAGTTGAGCAGGCTTATTTGGCTTTCCAGTTATAACTTTCTATTATATGCAGCACCTTCTGAGGGTGATTCCTGTTATTGGCATACTTTCCAGCAAGGAAGACTTCAAACCTATTCCTAATGCTGCTGAAGTGGAAGCTGTGTTTGATGCCCCATTGGAAATGTTTTTGAAGGTATTTTATGAAGGCCTATATTTTTTATTCACGTTATTATCAAGCTTATTTGACGACTGTACACTAGATAATGTAATTTTTTTTTTCAGGACGAAAACAGAAGATCGGAGGAGAGAGAGTGGATGGGTGAAAACTATTTAATCCACTATTTTGATTACGAAATAAATGATAAGAAGTACCTCATATGGGGTTTAACTGCTGGAATTTTGATTAGAGCAGCTTCAATTGTGTACCAAAAGCCACCAGCTTTTGTAGAACAAAATCCCAAGTTCAAAGTTCCTAGAACGGTGCTGAAAGATACTACCATGCGTTGAAATTGCCAGATTTCGCCTTTATATTGGCTCCCGTATAAAATCATTATACAAGTATAAATTACTAAGCAATAAGCTATCAGATAGAATTAATTTTTATATTCCTTCAAGAAACACCGTACACTGTCATTCTAATAACAGATTGGCCTGAACTTCTGCTAGCTATTTTCTGAGCCAGATGATTGATCAAGCATAAAATGTGGGGATACAATCCTGCATTAGCATGTGAAAAGCAGGTTTGGGAACACAATACTTGCTGGCATGCATCCAAGTCAGGTGAGGAGGCAGAATTGTGATATTGGTCTTGATTCTCGTCTTTATTTTTGCTCCCCTTTATTGGTGCATCTCTCTGTGATTGTGTATCTCATCGAGCCACGTTTGACTTTGTGCAAAATCTATTTCGATGCTTATGCTGTTGCGATGGTGTGGTGTCTGTATGCAGATGTGGACTTGGCTGCGGAGAATTTGGATTTGAACTATGAAACATCAATAGCGTCATGTTTTCCTTTTTTTCTTTTTTTCTTTTTGGTATCTCATCTGCTACAATTCGTGTGCTGAAGTAGAAGTAGTCATTCTGAAGACCTGCAGATGTGTTGTCTGAATGTATGATGTCTTGGTAGTTTCTTGCTGATGATGAATGTTTCCCGTTTCCTCAACCCCGTCATAGATAACTGGCCTGTTTCACAAGCTTGGCTTGCTGGTGCAAAGATGCATTGATTTTCACATTTTCTGGTGCTAAAATGGTACTTAAACTCTGAGTACACTAATGTTTGGTGAGTCTTGCGAGTTACGAATTTGTGTTGTATCGTATTTCCTCTTTGATTCTGAAATTTGTGAAAGATAGTAGCCGGTTTTCGCAACTCTGTCAGTAAAATGGCCTGTTTAGACCCTACATGATCTGGATACTCTCCATTTCCAGTCTCATTCTTTTGGTAAAGTTTGCAACATCTGGGCCCCTTCTACTAAATAAATGCACAAAAGATTATCTGTAACTACTCACAAGAAATGGCAAGAAATAGAGTTCAACAACCTTGGCCCAACAACTACTAAGTGGTGTATCAATAGCAAAGTTGCGATTTACAGTAGCAAAATGAACATTCACAGCAGCAAAAAGAAAGAAGATGATAACAGATGCTTGACTTCTCGTTCCCCTTCCCCTATCAAAAACGCAACGTGATCCTCCAAGTACTTGGGCTTAACCCTAGCTCTCTCCCCACGGTCCACAGTTGGTCCAACAAACTGATTTTCGTCACTTGGACCTTGTTTCTCCTCCTCATCAGTAGCCCACTCGACCTCTCCAGCCTACTGCATGTAAGTTCAAGAGTGGGTGGTGACGAGTTAGGACAGCAAGATCCTCCCAAGTAGCTTCATCCATCGACATAGTTGCTCATTGCACCAATAATTAAAGGAAACAATTGCCTGACTTTGTAAGTACTTGAGCCTTGAGATTAATTGGGCGGGATGCACCAACACTCCCGTTAAATCCATAAGAAGTGGCAAGGGAGCCGAGTTTAATTCATGAGCTCCTCTGCAAACTTTCAAGCAAGAAATATGAAAAACAGGATGAATTCAGGCTGGTGGAATGTCCAATTTGTATGCCACGAGACCAACCTTGTCAAGAATATGATAAGGGCCAAAGTAACGACGATTGAGCTTGTTGAAAGCTTCGTGCAGAGAATATAGTTGTTATAAGCTTTAAATTTGAAATCAATGGCAACCCACATCTCAATAATATGCAGTTGATAGCAATATAAAGTTGGAGACAACAATGTTAATATTTTTGTGAAGTAATCAAACAAATTTGAGAGTAGAATTATCTCAAGGAACCATGGACAACATCTTCAAAGGAGAAACTAGAGGCAATGTAGTTAAAAGAAAATTCTCCACAATCATTTATAGATGGTCCAAGAGATATGCGGCGCAAACATCTAGACGCACTGGTAATGTTCACAATGAATTGCTATCTTCTTTAGAAGGAAATTTAAGAAAACTTATATGGTTAGCGATTACAAGATTGTCCAGATTTGACTGCAAAAGTTTTTGGGGGCAAAACTGTATGATTTGAAATATCAACTATTAAAAAAATAGATATTTGGAAAAGTAGCACCACATGTTTATGCTGCCGAATTTCAGAAAATGGGATTACCATATGCTCACATGCTTATTATTTTAAAGCCGCAGTATAAGATAAACAATGTCGATTATTATGATAAGTATGTTCGTGCAAAAATTCCTGATCAAGAAAAGTATCCTGAACTATGATTTGATTAAGAAACATATAATGCACAATCATGTGAAGAAAAAATCTAAAAAATTCATGTATGGTTAAAGATAAATGTACATGTCACTAGGGGTGAGCACGGGTTGGAGCGGACCGGAGATCTGGGTTGCTCCTCCGAAACCGAACCAAAAAATAAATATCCGGGACCAAACTGAACCAAAAGTCGGGTCGGTTTGGTTCGGAGATTCGGGTCTAATGGAGCGGATCAATTCGGTTCGGAGATTTCGGAGATTCGGAGTTATTCACTCAAAATAATAGTATTTCCTCAAAAGCTGCAGGAAACTAAGCTCGGCTGAGCTAGTAAGTCTCGGCCGAGCTAGAAGGTCAGAAAATTCGGATTTCTGGCTGTAGAAGAGTCTCGGCCGAGAAACTCATTCTCGGCCGAGACAGAATGACACACCTCTAGTATTTTGGTCATATCTTGAGATCTACAACTCTGATTGATGTGAAATTGATGGCGTTGGAAAGCTGATTCAAAGAGCTACAACTTTGCGTGAAAGAAGAAAAACCCAAAAATGATCATAAGACTCTCAAAAACAGCTTTGAAGTTGGAAAAAGGAATGCAGTGTCGGCCCATTACTTGGCCCACAAGCTAAAAAACGAGTTTTAGACTTATTTTCCTATTCCAATGAGTGAGTCTTGTGTGTGAACGGTCACACTTGTGACGGAATGCACTTTTACAATAAAACATTGATACTTTTACAGGAAAAAGTGATACTTTTACAGGAAAAAGTGATATTTTTACTACATTGACCCTGACTTGCTCTAGCTACTGTTAGGAGAGTTAGGTAATAGAGAAAAATAAATGACTACACCCGACAGAGTGGTAATTTATTTATATACAGATTTCGGTTCTACTCGATTCTGATTTCGGTTCCTCGGTTCAGAACGGTTCGGTTTTGTCAAAAAAAATGTCGGATTGGTTCGGTTCGGATAAAGTCAAAAAGTCAACGGTTCTTTTCGATCCGGAGTGCTTTCGGTCCGGGTTTCGATGCGGATCGGATAATCTCCGAGACCCGTGCTCACCCCTACATGTCACTACCCAAGAACGTATTGTGAATTAACAATACAAGGAAACACGTGGTTACTCAACTTACCGGAAAAGGGAAGATGAATCATCAATTCAAGTTCGCAATGCACAATTAGATAACCACCGGGTAGTTTCTTACAATACATATTCATTGTCTAGATATAATAGCCATATCAATACATAATATTTTATGGAGTAAAAGTTGTGAAGTAATGTACAAGTATATCTATTAAGGTCATGGTAAAGTGACAGTTAATGTGGCATAAAATAATGACAACACCATCATTGACGAAATCAAATAATTTTAAGATGCACGATGGGTTTTGGCTCAAGAAGCCATGTGGAGAATTTCTGATTTAATTTAAATAAAGTATACCCACCACTTCTAACAATTAGCGTATATTTTCTTGTTATCTCAATAAATTCCAGGAGTCGCCCCCCACCAAATTGCCCAAAAATTTACCAAATATACAATATCTTACTCTAAGGTATCCATAACATGCATTTTGGTCTCGTATTTTTTACCCAAAATCAAGCATTTTCCTTTTAATTTATGCATACTTTAGATTTCAAAATTTTAAACTTCTTTTAATTAAGATTTAATATCAACAAAATATTAAGACACATTATTGACTATGTGGGTTACTCTGATCATGAACACAGTGGTTAGATCTTTGCGTGAAATTTTCAAAATTTTATTAGAATGGTTCTTTTTGAGGTAGGGGGTTATCTTACGTGGTTGTCACTATTAATTATGCATGTATGAATCATGATGGTTCAATTGCACGAAAAATCACCACATTTCTCGAAATTGCAATTTAAGCCTGACTTTTAGGATTTAGCAAAACAAAGCACCACTTTTACTTATAATGGCAAATCGGATCATCGGTAAATTTTTCAGTCATCGGAGTCCATGTGTCAAGGTTTTGTGCCATATCATTTGTCACATCATTCATAAGAAAAAAGATACTACCTCCGTCTCAGCTTAACCTGCCTACTTTCCATTTTAGTTTGTCCCACCTTAACCTGTCAGCCCCATAAATGACAAATTGCTCTCACAATCTCCACCCTCAAAATCTCCATTCTCAATCTCCACCTTTAAAAAAGTCAAAGATTCCACAAAATCTGATTTTTCTTAACCTCTGTGCCCGGTCAACCTAGGCAGGTTAAGCCGGGACGGAGGGAGTAGAAGAACTTTTAAATTTGTTTAAAAATATCAACCTTTTCAAGAAATTGCATTATACTCCTAAATTTTCATAATTGCATAAAAAATCACGTTTTTCTTAAATTGTAATTTAAAATAATTATTTTAGAAGTATAATTTTTTGCCAACCTAGATTTAAATTGCAATTTAGTTAAAATGTTGTGGTCTTTTTAAGCAAATATGAAAATTTTGGAGAATATTGCAATGTCTTGAAAATGTTGGTATTTTTTTATACAAATTTAAAACTTCTATCTTTTTTTTTATAAATGATGTGGTAAATAATATAACACAAAAATCGAAATTCAGTGATCGAAAAATTTACTGATGACCCGATTTGCAATGATGAGTAAAAGTTATGTTTTATTTTGCTAAATTCTAAAAGTTAGGCTTAAATTGCAACTTCGGAAAAGGTGAAGTTTTTTCTTGCAATTAAGTCAATTATGATATGTGTACATGTTTAACTGTTATTATATGTGATTCGTACCTTGTGAAACTTAATAAATGCTTTTGAAATTAAGTTTTTGGAAACATGATTAGAATTTGAGTAAGTTAAATTGTTTTCAGCTGCAATAGATTAAGATTTATGTTGCTGAATTCGAATTACTTACTTGCAAAAAATATATTTCTATTTTTTATATTTATTATGGAAATTATTTGTGCTCAAGTAGTTTTATCGACCTAACATAGGGTCTTTTATATATAGGAAAAAAATTCTATGATTTGATTACTGTGTTTACATAGATTAAATTAGTTTATAAAAATTGGGTCGGTAATAATTTTTTTAATCTAACTACAAGCAATTAGCCAAACATATTTTATAAAGGAAATAAAATATCATAATAATTTGCAATTAAAGTACTTAAATAACGAAATTCACATTTGGATTATATGATTTCACTACACCACCTTCTCCTTAATGTCTAGAAATATTCTTCTATCTTGTAAAATTCTCTGAATAGTCATATAAAGTAGACTAGAATTGCTACAAAAGTTGTTATAATATTACATGTGCTAATTTTTGGATGGTTAATGAAATTATTTGTAGAGAAAATTAAAATTGATCATGTTTACAAAACTTTCTCTACGACTATTGAAGTTTGGTTACAGTAACTCTTCAATAAGATTGAAGGTTATACGAGTTGGATAAGAAACAACATACTAGAATTTTAAGAAAGGGAATATCAAATGTGATGGTCAATAATGTCAAATGCATGTTACTTAAATAGAATTTTAAGAAAGGGAATAGGTCTTAGTAAGAGAAGTAATACAAAGTATCGAAAACAAAATCAAATACAACTTGGTACACTTTCAAAGACCTCGAGACCAAGCTTGGTGACAAAAAAGGATTTGGTAAAAATACTAAAATCCTAATTCTATATATAAATACGACTTAATTTGCCTAACAATGATAAACATATACTCCCCCCGTCCCGAATGAACTTGCACACTTTCTATTTCAGTTCGTCCCAAGAAATTTGCACACTTTCTTTAAAAGGAAACAAATCTCACAAATTCTACCTCTTATTTACCAAATAAGCAAAAAGATAGGTTTAAAAAGTCAACATAACACAAAAAAACAACGTTTTCTTAATATGTATGCCACTTGCCAGTGCAAGTTCATTCGAAATGGAGGGAGTAATATTTTCAATGAAGCAGATAATTGTAGAATGCTTGCAACAGGGGAAGAATTAACCTTGAGAAAAATAAACATTATAGACACACAGTAAGTAAAATCTTGCTCAAAAGTCTTTTGAAGTAATCTTAAACAAATATATATATATATATGTATATATATATATATATATAAATGATTTGTATGTCATCAAACATGAAAATAAGCATGATCCTTACTGAAGACATGACAACAAAAGAAGAAGAACTGTTAAAGAAAAGCTCAAACGAAATCCAATAACTACAGTCACGAATTACAACACCTAAGTACTTGAGTAAGATTAAACAAAAAGAAAAACTTTAACTTATATATAAAAAAAAATAACACACACTCTATTTTGTTAATAGTTGAAGTATAGTTACAAACTACAGTAGCAAGCGTCCTACAAACTAAACTCTAACAGTTGGATCACATATAAACTGGGAAATCCAAGTGATACACGTCGTGTATGCATGTATTGTAGATCAATTTAGAAGGGTATTTTATATCATTTGCATGAGTAATTGGCCGAATTGTGCTTGTATTCATCATATTGTCGGATGACGTGTTTTGTGCTTGTTTTGAGGTTAATTAGGTGATTTTATGCCAAAATAGTATATTTGGAAAAAGTTTGAAGAGCATACGAGTCAAAGAGGGAAGAAATAATAAAATATGGAAGAAACGAGGAAGAAAAACACGAAGAAATGACTCGACCGAGTCACAAAAGCAACTTGGTCGAGCTAAACTTACGTATTTTCCATAAAAACTCGTTGAAGGAGTCGACTCGGTTGTCTAATACGGACTCGGTTGAGCTTAAGGTTCGAATTTCGGAAGAAATTATGTTTTGGAGGTCGACGAGTTCAAGTCATTTAGTGACTCATTCGAGTCAGTTATGGTGGTTCACGCGGTTTAGACGCGTTTTGGCCTATTTTTGGCTCGTTCCAACCACAATCCATCCCAAACTATAAATATAAGGTCCCAAGTTCGAGAAAGACAACTTGGATCATTGAAAATATTTGAGGCTTGGATTGAAGAGCAAGGAACGCGAAGCGACGAAGATCAAGATCCAAGATTCCAGGTTTTATTGTTCTTGTTTATTGTTATTATTTAATAATATTTGTCTATGAATATTGTTGGATTTTAATTGTGAACATGAGTAGCTAATTCTCTTATGTTCTAGAGTTAGAGAGTAGATTACAATTAACTATGTTTTGATTTCGTTTTATATATTTTAGACTTCGTTTTATTGTTTATCTATATAATTTGTTCTTATTTCATGAATTGATTAATCTGGGCATTTATTAGTTCTAATTTCTTAACTAGTCGAACTTCCACCAATCCAAGCCAGATTTGATATCAATAGTACAACAGAATCAGTTTGGTGGGGGGCCACTGGAAGACCCCAATGTTCACTTAGGCCGATTCAAGAGAGTGCTAGAAACCTTAAAGATTAATCTGGTACCACATGAATAGGTGAAGCTGGGGTTGTTTCCTTTCTCTTTACAGGATATGGTGTTGTAATGGTTTAACTTCTTGGAAGATGTCACTACATTGGAAGAGTTGAGCACGCGATTCTTACTGAAGTACTTTCCACCGAGCAAGATGCTCGAATTGCAAGCTGAAATCACTCAGTTCAAACAGATGGATGGAGAACCAATTGGGGAAGTTTGGGAACGGTTCTAGGATCTTCTCCGGAATTGCCATCAACACAAGTTCACTCAAGATCAGCAAATCTATAAGTATTATAAAGGGCTACTTGGGCCCTTGAGAGTACTCATAGATGCAACAACGGGTGTATCTACATTGGTAAAGCATACAAGGGTTGCGTTTAACATTCTAGATGAGATGACCGCGACTAGTTGGCAGTGACCAAATGCGAGAAATCAGCCTAGGAGGGTAGCCAACATCACTGAGACAGAACCACCAGAACCAAATGTATCTAAATGGAGGCTCATATGGCGGCTATAACCAATCAATTAAATTTGCTGAAAATTATGATATTAGCCTAACATACCGAGTCTAATTCACAGTAGCTGCCCATGCATGAAGTATTTGAAGATGCAATTACATTAATCAAAGAAACTTCAACAACTTCCAAGGTAACCAACAATGGTATAATCAGTATCAACTAGGTGCGATGAATCATCCTAATTTCTCGTACAACAATCCCAATAATTCACTCCAATCGCCACCGAAATTTGCAGTCACCAATAACATGATCCATGAGGGACAAAACCTAATTCAAAAGGAGTTAATTCAGTCACAGTTGGCTAAACACGAGGAAAGTTATGACCAAGATAGAGAAGAAGATAGTCATCAATCATGTGGATGTGAATAAGGTTGTAGTAACTTTGGGGGCAGAGATGAAAGAGATTAAGATGAATCAGTCCACTTTAACAACACATATGGGTCAAATTGCACAAACTTTGGGAGCCATACATAAAAAACAAAGGCAGTTCTCCAGTGATACCATAGTAAACCCGAAGGAACAATGCAATGTCGTTTATTCGATGGATGAGGCTAGGTGTGAGAGCCCAAAGCTACTAGAAGCTAAAGATAGTTTGATAGAGTAGAAACAAGCAGAGGAGGACAACAAAGTCTAGGAGGAGGATCGAGAGTTGGTGAAAAAAGGGGTCGAGTGGCCAAGATCGATTACTATCAACGATGGCCCTAGATACATTCCTCCCCTCCCATTCCCTCCCTCAAGCATTCTATAGAATGAAAACTGCTCCTAATTGTGCTAATTATGTTAAATTTTTTGAAGAGCTTGAAGGGAAGAAAAAGCGAGAGAAAGCGGAGATCACCAAGAAAAAGGAGGACAACCGGACTACTATCGATAAGAAATATATACCTCCTCATATTTATGGTTATTTAGATTGTTGCTTGTACGATACATTCTTTGATGATCTTGATAGTTTAGATTATGCCAGTACATTGAATTTGATGCAGGAAACATCCAAGGACAGCATTGATGGCGAGGGGGGTAAACAATTAAGAGCCGAATCTGTCTTAAAGTTGTGGATGAGAGGAAAAGAAGAAGACGCAGAAAGGAAAATGGGCAACAGGGCAAAAAGTGGCGAGCCTAAAAGAAGCACCCACACTAACAACCATCCAAGAACAACATCAAAAGCCAGGGAGTTTTTCTATCTCTTGCTCTATTGGCAATTTTAATTTCGAAATTGTGTTGTGTAATTTAGGGTTCAGCATTAATTTGGCGCCTCTTAAAACATATAGGCAATTAGGATTAGCGGTGGTAAAACAAGTCTTTACTACTATTCAGTTGGTGGATGAGTCTTTACTAGCGACATATGGAGTAGTAGAAGATGTATTAGTTAGAGTGTCCAATTTCGAGTTCCTTAGTGATTTCTTGATTGTCGATATGCAAGGGAATACTGATGTCCCTTTAATCTTAGGCCGACCTTTCTTGGAAACTAGCCAAGTGGCAATAGATGTGCTAAAATGAGAGTTACTATTTCATGTTCAAAACGACAAGGTTACTTTCTCGATATATAATAGATGGGGTCTAAGAGGAAAACATAAGTGTTGTGTCGTTTACACTGTTGAACAAAAGGGTTGAACTGTTATTGTGAATATGTGAAATAAGAATGAGTTCTTCATTGATGATAATGCTCCTAAGTCTGGTTAGTTGGAATTCAGTTAGGATGTTCAGAGAATCGTCTGGCTAAAGGCGTAAAACTTAGCGCTTATTGGGAGGCAACCCGACCTTTATTGTTTTTCATTGTATTTTTGTATTTATTTATTTAACTTTATTTTGATTTTTAAGGTTGCTTTTATTTTAAATTTTAGGATACTAACATGACACAAGATATATGTGCAAATAAACGGATAAAAAAGGGAAAAAGAGGCAAAAATTCGAAGGGTTAACTCGACCGAGCCACTTAGCAACTTGATCGAGTCGCTGAAGAACAAAAATATGGACAAAATGTCGAAAGAACAGCTCGACCAAGTCAAACAAGCACTCGATCGAGTCTTCATTCCGTGGAAAATTGAGCTAGATTTATGAAAGTTCAGCTCGACCGAGTGCGATGTGCAACTCGGTCGAGTCGCTAGCCTAACAAAGATATGACCCACCTCCATTACACCAGTAGCACAAAGTGAGTTAAGCACCAAGGCCGTACCACTCTTTTCCCATAAATATTATTCTTCGACCAAGTTTGAGGGAGGGGATGTGTAATGGGACGTCTTGGCCGCCTTTATGTTTTATGTGCTTATTTGTTTAAGTGTGTTATGACTTTGTTCTCTTCATTTTTGTTTTTTATCTGCTATGTTGCTTCTATCAGATGATGTGAGGTTGATGGGTTTATGAACCCACTTATCCGTGTTACGTTATGTTAGTTTAGGTTGTTTTTACATTTTTCTACATTGAAGTTTTATTTACGGTTTTTAGTGTTAGTTTGTTAAATCAGTTGAGTCAACTCGGGATTGTGAGTCTTGATGAATGAATAGCTAAGAAGGGTTGATTGGCGAATGTTTCAAGGATGAGTAGAATTAAAAAAAAATCTCTATGACTCGTAGACGAACATGATAGACATAATTGATATAAAATTGAGCATGCACATAGAATGATGATCAACTTAGCCTGTGAGATTTTGAGCTTTTGATTGAACTCCTATTTTTGGAGTAAATATATTGTTTTCTTTTCGTGTGATTTGTTGGTTACCATATAAGTGTGTCTGTAGAACTTGCTTTGCGTCTGCTTAAAGAGTTGTCAAGTAAACGTTGTGGATTTAGAAAATGATTTTAGGTGTTCCTTCTTTTAGTCTATTTTTTAGCCTAAATTGATCTTTCAACCAAATTTTATAAAATAACCCCTAATCATCCACTTTGAGCCTTTAAGCTTTATTTTTCATAGTCATACATTCCGAGCTTTAATCCCTTCATTTTTTGCCTTGTTCCCTTAACTTGGACTAGTTGAGTGTGATGGAGGTGGATTGGAAAGTAGAGTTGAGAGAAAAGCACAAGGTTTAAAGTGGAATGGATAGTTGGGAAAAAAATGGTGATTAGAATGGATGATATTATGGGCAAAAAATGAAAAAATTAGCCCTTCCTCGTTGATAGTACTTTATATGGGTAAAAAAAAAAAAAACATTTTGCATACGTTAGAATTTTTTTTTGCGTATGCTGAAAAAAAGAGAAAAAGAAAAGAAGTTACTATTTATTGCTTTATTTTTAGTTTATGTTGTAATTGAGGGGGTTAGTTAGAGCAAAACTGCTTAATATGCCAAAGTGGTACCTCAATTATTGTTGACATTTAGAGAAGTTGGTTGGTTTGGTACTTTGATTGTTTATATGGAGTGAAGAAGCCATATTTTTTTATTTTTCTAAGATTTGAAAAGTTATGATTTCATATTGAAGGGTAGTTGAGGTAGCTAACTTGATTAGTCAAAGAATGAGCCACTTTTACCCAAATTTATCTCACCTTACCTGAAGCTTATATTCCAACATAAAATAAAGACATTTTTATTCTTTATTCGCACGTGTCGGGTATGGTACATAGGTTAGACAATAGACAAACATATGGTAGATTATGCATATGATTCAACTTGAAAGTAAACACGCCCATTCTATATACTTGAGAGAAAAATGATACACTTACCCGATCATCTATTTGAAGTGTCGTGTTTCAAAAGTAATTGATATGTGTCATGTCAGATATGCTCAAAAGTTTATGTTGTCTATTTTCGAAAAAGGTTCTAAGACTAGATTCATCGCCTAAATCGCCCTAATGTTTGAAGTTCTTGTTCTTCTCTATTTCGTTGTTCGGGGACAAACAACAATTTAAGTTTGGTAATTTTGATACCATCGTGTATGCATGCATTTTAGGTCGATTTAGAAGGATATTTTATATCATTTCCATGTGTAATTACCGCATTGTGCTTATATTCATCATATTATATCGTATGACGTGTTTTGTGCTTGTTTTGAGATTAATTAGGTGATATTATATCAAAATTCTATTTGGATAAAGCTTGACGAGCATACGAGTCAAAAGAGGGAAGAAACGATGAAGTATGAAAGAAAAGAGGAAGAAAAACACGAAGAAATAACTCGACCGAGTCACAAAAGCAACTCAATCGAGATAAACTTACGTATTTTCCATAAAAACTCATCGCAGGAGTCGACTCGGTCAAGTCTAATATGGACTCGGTCGCGCTTAAGGTTCAAATTTCGGAAGAAATTGTGTTGTGGAGGTCGACTCGGCCGAGTCAGTTAGTGACTCGTTCGAGTCAGTTCACGCGGTTTAGACGCGTTTTGGCATATTTTTGGCCCGTTTTAACCCCAATCCATCCCAAACTATAAATACAAGGTCCCAAGTCCGAGAAAGATGACTTGGATAATTGGAAACACTTGGAGGCTTGGATTAAAGAGCAAGGAACGCGAAGCGACAAAGATCAAGATCCTAGATTCTGGGTTTTATCGTTCTTGTTTATTTTTATCATTCAATAATGTTTGTCTATGGATATTGTTGTTTTTTAATTGTGAACTTGAGTAGCTAATTCTCTTGTGTTCTAGGGTTGGGAATTTTGATACCTTAATGACGGTACGTTACAGTTGTATCAACAAGTCTACTGTAGCGCCGAACAAGGGGCAGCACTATGTCTAGTAAAATAAGGCCAAACGGATTGTGCCAGACTTCACAATAATTAGAAAAATAAAGCGTTAGTTCTATTTAAATTATGTCATCTATAAATTAATCATGAAAATATTAAGTCCGGTATAATCTAACGAAAATTATAATATTAATTATGAAAAAAATAGATATAAAAATTTGTACCTTAGTAAAGAATCGGCAAATTTATGGGGGTCGTCTGAAAAATATGCTACTTGAAGTACTCCTAGTTGAATCAAGTAATGTATGGTAGTGGAGAGAAAATTTTGTGAGCTTCCATTCTGTAAAATGTAGGCTGTAAAATGAGCTAAGAAGAAGATATACTCCCTCCGTCCCGCCCTAATTTGCACACTTTCCTTTTATGGACGTCCCATCCTATTTTGCACACCCCTAAAATGGAAAGGAATCTTACAATCTCCACCCTCAATCTCCACATTTAAAAAAGTCAAAGATTCCACAAAATCTATTTTTTCTTAATATACGTGCCGAAGCAGGTGTGCAAATTAAGCCGGGACGGAGGAAGTATGTGCTATATAAAGAGAACACTTCCGGCATGGTCAAAGACAATAAATAAAAGAAGACAAAAAAACTTTCAAATTGATGGACAATACACTGCCATTTCTCTGCCCTCTCTACATCCTTTAAAAAGAAATTGGTACTTAGCATTGTCGCCTTCACCACAAACAACTTTCAATTAAAAAAAAAAGAAAATGATTTTTTTTTAAAAATTATTCATAGGTATTTCTTCAAACATTCAAACCTTCAAATACTTTTGAGAGTGAATTTCAAACGCCTTGACAAAGACATGTAGGGGCCCACATACTCATAGCCAGCCGGGATAATGGGATAAATTTCCACCGATGAGCAATTAATGCAGGTCATGTCAACAGACGGCAAAGACCTGTTCCTCAATACAATTATGAGAGAATAGGTTCCTTTGCCCATGTCAGAAGAAAAAACCCCTATTTTACTTACTTAACTTTAAACTTGATAGAATACCCTTTTATCAAGTAAACTACCCATTTTGCCCTTAGGTAAAAAAAAAAAAAAAAATCATTTCAATTCAGATTTTGTAATTTAAATTTTAGTTGAGTCCAAACAAAATTTTGAAATCAAATTTTAGTCCTAATTAATTATCACAATTTAATAAATTGACCCGCTAAATTAAGCAATCATGCAAGATCCGATCCAGAGTTGAAAATGGTATCAGAGCCCTAGGTTTATTTAAAGAAATCATGAATTATATTTATTATGTTACTTACTATCCTAACGGAGGAGACATACGAGTAAATATGAATCCGAACGAAAGTTCGAAAGAAAAAACTCCACAGGAATACTTGAGTGAGGACTCAAGTAACCCAGAATATTTCCATATTTTGGAAAGACAGAAACAGAATTTCTTTGGAGAATTTATCCGAAGATGTGAACGGACTCTTGAAAGAACTAAGAGACTCAACCACGAGTTACGACAGCCTTTCAAGATGCCAAACGATGATGAAACAAGAGAGGAAATCAGACGAAAGACCCTTAAACAGGAAATTCCTGTAGAAGGGAATGCAACTGATCTCATCCACTTCACCAGCATCCAAGGAAGATTTCCTACCAAGAAAATCTGGAGAAGGCGTCCCAATCAGTCCCTATCGGATATCCAGAAACCTCATTTACATTTCTGGAAAAAATCATGAAGGGACCGAATTGGGAAGAAGTAAGTGGAGAAAAATCTAAGATTACAGATCTTAGAGAAATCCAGAAGACGGTCCAAAGTTATGGAGAGACCATCCTTGACCAACAGAAGGAAATCCTTGAAACACTCAAGGAGGTTCAAAGGAGATTGACCATCTTGGAAACAAAGCCAAGTATGGCCAGGAGAAGAGAAGGTTCCCCATCTTTCGGCACAGAACCCCTATTGCATCAAAAGGGGAAAACTACCGAAGTAAAGAGAGAACTGACGGATACAGAAAAGATGATTGCTTTTCTAAACCGGAAGAGTCTATCCTAATGGATAGAATAAATATAGAGGATTTACACGACCTTGCACAATCCTTTGCAGGATTGGGTCTTGTGGATCTAAAAATGCAAGAAAATGTATCTACGGGACAACAATAGATTCCCCGAAATACACCATAGAATCCAACAAATGTGGCAGAAAGCGAGGGATCCCATGACCCTCCAACAGGTGGAAATATACCACCAACGGGAGATTTCGCCACTGGTGCTTATATCTTTCCCGCAGAGACAAGAAAGAG
This sequence comes from Ajuga chamaepitys, assembly GCA_958295605.1. Classification (NCBI taxonomy): domain Eukaryota; kingdom Viridiplantae; phylum Streptophyta; class Magnoliopsida; order Lamiales; family Lamiaceae; genus Ajuga; species Ajuga chamaepitys. The sequence continues at coordinate 54,741,097 of OY282501.1, read as the reverse complement.
ATCCCAAAGGCCAAACTTGATGCAACCGCCTTATGGGAGATCTCAGTTGGAGCCAATACATCCATACGGAGTAGTTCTCAACTTGGATACATTAGACTTCAAGAACCGAGAACTACTCATAGATGAGTGGGCAGGAGCAATGAAGATTGCAGCTGGTACGCTAGAGTTGGATAAAGAGAACTTTATCTCACTTCTAAAGATAAGTTTGGAAGGATCTGTGAAAATTGCCTGGGAAGCTACTAATCTTGAGATAGTAGAAAATGTCTGGGCTGGCGAAGCCTTAGCAGAGATCGTCGACAAAATGGCTCAAGTACTTAAAGTAGGATTCGTTGGAGTAGGCTACTTTGAAGGAGCTGAAGACGATAAGGCCAGACGATACAGGCAAGCACTTCATAGCCTGGAGTTACGTGATATTTGTCACGTAGATGAGTTCATCAAACTCTTTACAGCGTATAGATGGAAATAAAAAATCGAGGAAAGAGACGCCATTCCATTATTCTTTGCCAAGATCCCCAGTCCATGGAGAGAAATGCTGATTAAAGAATATCAGCCACCTCTAGAGAATAGATTGGATACTGTGGCAAGAAGGATGTCGTTCCTCAAAATCAAGCTTGCTGAGTGGTGCTATCAAGCGGCGCTCCATAAGAATTACAAGAGGCTAAGAGGAATAAACAAAAGTGTTCCTCTATGCTGTGTTGAAAACGATATTTTTACTATTGTGGGAGGTCAACCATTTAGGAAAAAGAAGATGAAAAGGAGAAATCATCCTTATGCCAGAAGAGATGGTAACTAGAAATCTAGGACTTCATGGAGACCTAGAAAGTTTTTGTCCAAACAAAAGGCCCGTAGTTACAAAACGGGGCAGAGGTCAGGACCAAGCCGGAGTAAAAGTTCTTCCTCAGGCTCAAATCAAATGAGCATGGGAAGATCATCATCAACAAGGAAAACTTTCAGGAGGGCTCATACAAGAGCTAATGAAAGTTTCAAAGATTGCAATTGTTGGACATGTGGTGCAAAAGGCCACATATCAACAAACTGTCCAGACAATCAAAGACGAGGAATCAGAAAGTTTGAAGCAACTCCAGAAATGGAAGAGGCTGTATACTTTCAGGATCTAATTCAAGTATATCAGTTTGAAGGAATCCCTTCAGATGAAAGCATATACGGAGAAGAAGATTATAGTGAGGATGAGTCTTCAGAATCAGAATCAGACTGAAGAAGAGGACGTCTTCTGACAGGAGACGCAAGAAGATCTCTCCGGGTTCTTCTCACAAATGTCAATTTCTCATAAGACTCTTATGAAAATTAAGAGAGAAGACCCAAAACTCCAAATCTATGATGGATTTTCAGTTGGGAGATTGGACAAGACTTTGGGACATTTCCTAAAGAAGAGAAAGCATCATATCATTTACAAAGTCACAGCAGGGGAAATTGCAATTCCCATGGAATTGACAAGTAATGTGATGGAGATGCAGCTAGTTCCGATGAGAGAAATCAGAGAGGAACTAAGCAAGATGAATAGAGAGATTGCTCAGAAGATGCAATGGATCCATATCGGAGCCATTAGAATTCTGATCAAATCAACATTCAAAGAAGGAATTGATTCTCCGATTGATATTGCTATCTTCGACAAAAGAATCAAGAATTTACGAGATGCAAGTCTGGGAGGAATCTCAGGAAATCTATATGCCGGGAAATTGGTATCCTACATTTATCCAAGGATTGCCTATAACTTGGCAGATCGCGATTTTAATAGAGTTCTAACCCTTCATCAAGATTTCAAGAACAAGGAGTTGATGAAAGAAGGGAATAGACCATACTCTATTACCTATAGTATTTCGTATGCACTGTCCAATACCCACCATTCAGAATTGTTCGTGGGAAAGGAGTTCATCAAAATACCAAATATCTTCGAACAAGTGGCACATGCAGTCCGTCCGGAGATTATGGAATTGCCACCAATCCATGAGATGGATATGCGGATCGCGGATCAACCTATTATGACTAGAGCTACAAGTCAAAGGTTCGAACCAAGAAGGGTTTCTTTTCATGATAGTAGAATCATGAGTCGGAGCTGGGAAAAGAGACCTATCTCACAAGAGAATCTGGAGCCAGAAAAATTCACAACTAAAGGTGAATTAAAATGTCCAGAGGGATGGAGAGAAGTGGAGATAGTATTCGATATCACTCAAAAGGATAACATGTTCCCTTGTGACGTCTTATATTATCTACAACAACCTTCATTGGGGAGATTTGAAGGACTTCTCCAGCTAGGAGAAAACGAGTTGATAATCCAAGGAATAGCAGGACGAGAAAATGGGCGTCTTATTCTTGGATTGGAATTTCTCGAGGGGCATAAACCTTGGGAACGACAGCCAGATAGGGTGGTCTTTACAGTGGCTCATAGAAAATATCAGGTTCTATGAAGAAAGAGGCCCGCTATTAATGGCTACTAGTCCATTCTCAATATACATCTCTATAGGGATGTTATATGAAAAATATCGAGCAGAATATTTCGCGGCCTACATTGACTCAGGCGCAGGAATATGCACAGCTAAGCCATAAATCTTTCCTACAGGAGTAGGAGAAGATCTACTAGCTATTGCAGGAAGAGATTTCTCTAAGAGGGTTCTTATTCTCAAACGAGGAATTAAGCAAGCGGAAATCATGATTGGCGGAGCCGGAGATACCCCATGGTACAAAGTCAAGACTCCACCAATTTATTTCCATGATACAGGGACAGATATTCTGTTAGGAAACAATTTCCTACAGACATTCAAGCGGTTTACACAAGAAAATGAAACAAGAAAACTTATTTTCACAACCCTATGTGATCATAAGATTATTGTTCAGAGATTAAGGGAGGCATTTCATCGGAAAATGCCCATTAATTTTCGCAGCAAGCGTGGTGATGAAGGAAAACTAAGTCACCCAAAAATGAAGGATCCTCGAAGATATGGAGATGCACTCCTTCAATATCGAGCTGAAACATTAGGAGGAGATAAGGATGAAAGAATGTCAAAAGAGACAATCCAATTCCTCAAGGTGTCTATGGAAGCAAGTCCACAACTTGATATCACCATTGAAGAACAAATATCTTTAGAAGATGTCAAGAAGAGGATAAAGAGGAATTTCAATGAAGATCCTCTAGCATGGTGGAACAAAAATTAACTCAAGGCAACTTTGAAGGTGAAAACCGGAAAAGAAAATGAGTTTGTTCGGTATAAACCAATCCTTATGAATCAAGCAGATCGTGAGGATATGAAGAAAATACTTAAGGAACATCTGGACCTTAAGTTGATATCAGAAGGAATCTCTCCATACAGTAGCCCAGGATTTCTAGTGAGAAACCATGGAGAAATGAAGAGAGGAAAGCCAAGATTGGTGATCAATTACAAAGGGATCAACAATATCTTGGAATTCGATGGATATTATATCCCAAGTAGAGAACACTTGGTGAATTGCATCAAGGATGCAAAGGTATTCTCTAAATTTGATTGTAAATCTGGTTTCTATCAGATTAAGATGGAAGAAGCCAGCAAGAAGTATACGGCGTTTTCCACACCACAAGGACATTATATCTGGAACATGATGCCAATGGGATTAGCAAATGCCCCCCAGATATATCAAAGGAAGATGGATAATCTGTTTAAGGATTATTTTAAATTCATGTTCGTATATGTCGATGATATACTCATTGCTTCAAGGAATATGAAGGAACACATCAAACATCTGGAGATCTTTTCGGAAGTTTGTCATAAGGAAGGATTAGTGCTATCAGAAAAGAAAGCAGTAATCGCCACTAGACAGATCGAGTTCCTTGGGATCGAGATTGATGAGTCTGGAATCATCCTTCAAAAACATATAGTAGAGAAGGTGCAAGGATTTCCGGAAAACCTCAAAGACAAGAAGCAACTTCAAAGTTTTCTTGGAGTTGTCAATTTTGCAGGGATGTTTATTAAAAATCTGGCAAAATACAGGAAGGTGTTCAGCCTATTGTTAAAGAAAGATGCAAATTTCAAATGGGGAAAAGAACACCAAGAATCAGTATTACAGCTTAAAGAGATCTGTAAAGACCTTCCAAAGCTTGCAATACCGAATGATGATGAAGAATTGGTACTCTATACAGATGCCAGTGATCATTGGTGGGCAGCAGTATTAACCAAAGCTACCCCTAATGGAGAAGTGCCATGCCGATACTGCAGTGGTCTCTTTGCAGAAAACGAAGCAGCAAGATGGCACATCAATGAGAAAGAATTCTTTGCAGTGTGAAAGGCCTTCAGAAAATGGCCGTTATTCCTACTGCCTAAGAAATTCATTCTTAAAATTGACAACACAAGTGTCAAAGCTTTCTTAACAAAAAAGATTGAATCTAAACCTGAGAAAGATATATTACTTAGATGGCAAGCTGATTGTCAATATTTTAATTATGAAGTTGTCATTATAAAGTCTCACGAAAATGTTCTTGCAGACTTTCTAACGAGAGATGGAGTCCAGTGAAGCCACCTCCATCCTAACAGGATACAGGCATCTCCAGGAACGTTTGGAGGAGCTTGATAAGAGGATCAACGACTTGGATATTCAAGCCAAAGTCGCGGGTCGAGTACAACAGGAGGACTTGTCAAAAGTCCAAAGCGCGCTGAAGGCTACCAAACTTGCAAGTAATTGCCTTTGGGACAGCCTGATTATTCCTATCCGACGAGAAGCTTTTTCAGTAAAGCAAAAGGTCGAGTTTGGAGAACGGGCCTCTAACCCGGTCGCCACAGATTCAAGTACTGTGAGCACGAGTTCTAAGTTGGATCCCTACACGGATCTAGTTAAAGAAACAATTGAGCAAGAGGAGGATACTCCTCCTGATGTCTCAAGCCAACCCAGCACCTTTGGGGGAAAAGAGGGAGAGATCAATCTTAGGCCAATGGCTGGTACATCTAAGATTGATATTAACGATCTTAAAGTTTCTCCATTTCAGGTTTATCAAAGAACATGGGAGAAAATTCTTACAGGGGCTTGAGTTAACCCAGCAAAATGCCAGATTGATCGATCTGGTAAATATTCGAGAATGTGGACGAACCCAGGAGCCAGTCCACAAGAAATAAAAGAATGGTATGATTTTGGAGCTCTAGCTTCAGTTCATACCGTGGCACCAAGTTTCCCGGAAATCTCAAAACTTTCGGGATGGATATTCAATGCTGTGTTCGAGACATGGGAGAACAACAATCATCTCGAACGAGGAGATATTCTGGAACTGAAGTTTATATCAGCAGCTCCGGAACCATACAAGAACGGGTCTTACCCAACTTTTCATTTTATAAAGCTACAAAGACCTGATCCCAGACAGGCAAACAAAAACATGTCTGCCCCAGATCACAAGATCCCCCTAGTATCAACCTTCACGGAGGATGATATTACTACACGGAGAGCTTGGGGCATATGGGTTTGTCTCATGGAAATGAGAAAGATCAAAGGAAGCTTCAAAGTCTTCCACAAGACGGTGAATGGATCACTTTTGATCAATACCATGACATCCAAAACCTCTCCATATGCAGAGACTATCTTTGAACAAAAGAGAGAGATGTTATGGAAGAACGAGCTGCCGGCAAGTTCATAAACCGCCATAAAGTATTGCAATATGGCGCATAATGGACGGTGGACGAGTCGGATTTGCCCCAGGTGCCCAGAACAGGAAAAGACACTATTCGGGCAAGCATTCCCTGTCATCAATGACAAAGGGAAGAGATACGAGAAAGAACCATCGAGAAAGCAAAAGATGCCAAGGGGACCACCCAGAAAAAATTAATAAAGGGGTCTCCGACAAGCAGCGATGGGTTGAGTCACGAGGATTGCATCCACCCAAACGACAAAAGGTGGAGGCATTCACAGCAGAATAATTAAAGTCTGCATGTGAGGCAATGGTCCACAACATGTGAACCATGTGAAGGAGGGACCACATGCATGTGATCCAGATAAGAGATGCATCCAGAAAATTTGAGAGACGAATCAAAGGCTTACAAATGGACGCAATAATTCAAGGATAGGGGTTTCAAACCTCTATAAATACAGGGTAGAAGGAAGCAGAAGGCATCGACCATTCCCCTCTGTTTTCTTACAAAATAAACATTGTAATAGTTTGTTTCCAGTCTTTTCCATTCCAGTTTTCGAGTGTATGTGTGTGAAGAACATAGCTACCATGGGTAGCTAAACAAGTCGTCTCCTCCCGAAAGGAGATGTACTAATGTAATGAATAAGTTTATGATTTCTTAATAAAAGTTGGGCTTTTTGTTCATCGTGTTCCATAAACTTTATTTCTGATCATCAATCAAGAAAATATTGTACGCCTCGAGGTAGGAAACGAAACGAGGCTGTGCTGATTGCTGTTGAAGGAGTCTACGTCTGGAACCATCGATTGCGATCGTGTGGTTGGGCTGTGAGGAACAGTTCGTAAGATCCAGTGGATACGACCCGACGATAATTCGGTCAAAAAGGTACAAAACTTGATTTATGTTTCAAAAATTTAATTGACGGAAGCATGATGGACCTGATATGGTCGTAATGGACTATTTTTATATTAATACTAAAGATTAATTTTGCATGAGAAAATTAATTATGGGGTCAATTTATAATTAAGAAAATATGGGACGAAAATTTATTTGGACAAAACCAAAAGGATAAGAATATAAGGACTGAATTGAAATAAAATTATGCTCGCTCGTTTTAAGAAAAATCAGAATAATGAAGAGCATTTTTAATAAAAGAACAAAAGGACAATTTGGTCATTTCGGAGCATATTATCAGAAAAAAAAGCCAACTAAGAAAAAAAGAGGGTGAGTACCCTTTGACAGGGGTACTGCACATTTTCTCCCTACAATTATTATGTAGCTGGTAACAGAAGATTACTTGAGTTGCACCCAAATCAAAAGATCATTCAGACATGAGTAGCAAGTGTTCAGTATCTCTCACAGTAGCAGCACAAAGACTTGGGCTCTGCCAAATTCAGGGTGAATCGGTTCCTGATGGAGTCATAAAAACCAGAAGAGCTGCGGTTTTGATCTGCTTGTTTGAAGGGGGAAACGGTGATATTCGCGTAATTCTCACCAGAAGATCTTCTAAATTGTCCTCTCACCCTGGTAATATTAGCTACTCTCTCCTCTCACTTAGATGATTATTCATATATAATACTCCCTTCATTTCATAAAGAATGTCATTTTAATTATTTCTGGAGAAATTAAGGATTGATATTTAATTGGTATGTTTTGTGAGATAAGAAAATAATAAATTAAATTAAGTGGATTGTTTAAGTTAATATTGAAAGAATTGTAGTTTTTATGGTAAAGTAACACTTATTGTAAAAAATTTCAAAATATATAAAATGACATTTTTTATGAAATGGAGGGAGTATAATTGACTGTGTGCCTGTAATTTCAGGTGAAGTTGCGTTGCCCGGCGGGAAATGGGAAGAGGGTGATCAGAATGACGCCGAGACAGCTTTCAGGGAGGCTAAGGAAGAAATCGGGTTGGATCCTTCAACTGTCGAACTTGTCACTGTTCTTGACCCTTTCTACACCATTGTAATCACATTTCCTACTTAATTAATTCTTCCTAGTTTTACACTATATTTGGTAATGGACCAATGAGTAGACAGGCCTATAATATCCCTGTTGTTACTCCCTAAAATCTCAGGTATGTTTGCTTATGATTTTCGTCGGTGGAATGAGGAGATCAAATCTCAATAAAACACTATAATTAACTCTATCAATTAAATTTGACTTAACATTGAGATCAATTTCAATAAAACACCCTCTTTAACTCCATCATTCCTGATATCACCATTAGAATATTATAGTATTTTATAATGTAATCCAGCAGCGTTGCATTTAGGAGATATTTGTTTTGGCAATTGGAATGGAGCATGATCCATCCTCAACGTATTTCATTTTACAGTCGGATGACCCATTCCTTCATATCCACATCATATCTATGTATGTCACATTTTATAATTTTTAATATACATTTTACAATTTTTAGTACACCTTTTATTATTTTCAATACACATTTTATCCTACTATACTCTTAAACTAAAATATTTTTTTACTATTCAAATGGATGTTTCGTCCCTGAAAGCACTTCATGAAACATGATACATTTCACTACATCTCAAACCAAGTATCCCGCATGATTTATTTAGAAATGCGAATGACTTTTGCAAACTCCTTTTTTTTGCAGCATAATATCGCTGTAATTCCGGTGGTAGGAATAATGTGGGACAAGAATGGCTTCAACCCAGTGCCAAACAGTGGTGAAGTGGAATCAATATTTGATGCTCCCTTAGAAATGTTTCTCGAGGTTGGTTTTTTGTAGCGCTTTTTGCTTCACAGTCTGTATTTGCTCATCAAATTAATATATATTTCCAGAACGAAAATCGAAGAGAAGTGAAGAGAGAAAAAGGGGGCCATGAATACTTGCTCCATTTCTTTGATTACGAAGCTGATAACAAGTCCTACGTCATATGGGGTTTCACTGTTGCACTCTTAATTAAAGTCGCTTCAATCGTGTATCAACGAGCCCCTGCATTTGAAGAACGTAAGCCTAATTTCTGGACTCGAAGTCGTCTTTAATACATCACTCACACCTATGTGTAATTTGTACCATGATTTACTATTACTTTCTGGGAGCCCAGCAACAGTTTTTATCCCCACCATGTCTACCTCACTCACCCACGCTGCCCTACGTTGAAACAGAAACAGATTCCCCACATGGGACTATATAATTATTGCAAAGTGTCGTGTGCACAAGTTGTATGGTGTCATTCGAATTGGTATTATAATTATGCTTAAAGGTATCATTTCTTCTGGTTTAAGGTATTTATAATACATTTGTACCGTGATACATTTATCAAAAAACATCTAATACTTTTAAACATAAGTATTAATACATTTTTACTCATGATCCTGATTGCACAAATTTAAGACCCCTACAACTGATACACGAGAGACCTCGTATACTATTGAGTTGTGTACATATAAACTTGTGATGTCTCGTATTTCCTCTTACATGCTGAAATTTGTGAAAGATACGTGTAGCCAGTTTTCTCAACTCTTTCATACAAGGGTTGAAAAGTACCGAAGTTTCATCGGAATTTCGAAATTTTTTGGAGAACACAAATATCAGATTGGATTCTTTATTTCAATTTGTATTTCATCTGACTAGTATTCCATTATATATAACAGAAATTGAGTGTTAATTAATGATGTCATCGTATATACAAATAAAATATAATGATTGTTTTAGAATATAAGACATAGACAAATTATTATAGAGGATTCCATCTGCTCAAACGAAACAAAGGCAACATTTTCTATCTTAATGTTGTGAAATGTCGGAGATATATCGTCAACTTACAGTGTGTTTAATATTGTAGATACTAGATATGTGCTCGTGGGATGCACATGATATAATATTCTACTACATAATCATATGTAATTAAATTTTAATATTATTATCAATTATTACAAAATGTTTATAAGTCATTATATATGTGTATATATTTTACAATATTTTATATATTAAAATTAAGTATATATTAACATTCATTTTTTCTGTAAGCAATAAGAATTTTAAACCTAATTTCGTAATAAGTGAATTAAGTAATCGAATTATGCATCAATTAATTTTAATTGAAACAAATATTCATATGTTTTTCTAAAATAATTTTTTCATACAATTGATCAATGTAAATCCAACAGATTTATTATATGCAATATGGATGTTTAATTGAAAATCGTGAAATAATGGGGAAAAATTCATTTTTAGTCCTGTATATTAAGCCTTGTCTAGTAAACATCATGTATATTATAAAATTTAAATTTTAGTTCTGTATGTTTCAAAAGTTGTCCAATTTAAGGACACTGACCATCAGAAACGGCCAATTTGGCTACAATTAATCACGTATGACGCACATGGCTAATAAATTTGAGAAAGATGAAGAAAGAAAGAAAAATAACATAAAAAATAAAATGAAATGAAATGCACCTCACACGAAAATTAGGGTTTGTCTTTTTTTTTTTTTTTTTTTTTTTTCGGGCGAGCTACTAAAATAATTTAACGATTTGACATGTTATCTGTACAAATACTTAAAACATAGGCATTAACACTCAAAAGCCCTAAATTTATTAGTCTAATTCCGGCTAAATTGGTCGTTGTTGATGGTCAGTGTCCTTAAATTGGACAACTTTTGGAACATACATGGCTAAAATTGAAATTTTCTAACGTATAGGACTTTTACTAGACAAGGCCTAACATATTGGATTAAAAATGAAATTTTCTCTGAAATAATGATTAATTAATATAAAATGAAGTTGATACGAAGAAATTATAATCATTCAAAATTTTAAGTTAAGAAGAAAAAGGAATTGAAGAGAGAGATTTTTTTGTATTGGTATGTCCAGTTCCTTTTTTTCTTTTGAGAAAAAATAAACTCCTACAATCGGTATAATTGACACATGTTTTTACTAGTAGAAGGCCTATATAAATGACACGCGTTTTCCCTTGCCTTAATAGTAAAGGGGATTTTTTTTTTTTCATTTTTTTTGTTAATAAACAACATTTATAGAAATAACGACCTATTATAAAAAATAATGAAAACTTTAAGAATCAGATATTTTTTATTACAAATTAAAATTAATAATTTAAATACTTATAGCTTAAATCCACAAAAATAATTTAATTATGTACATATTACAAAATCAAGCAAATAATTTAATATTATGAAAAATTATATTTTATATTTTAGGTCTAATATTTTATTATTAAGAAATTGATTTTTGATTTATTTAACATGAGTGTCAAACTAAAGAGAAAAAAAATTAATTTGATGCTAGTATTCATTGAATATAGATTAGGAATGGAAAAAATGTGTGCAATTAAAAATTAAGATAGAAAAATAAAAAAGTAAAACGAATTAAAAAGAGAAGAAAAAGATGAGACTGAGACAGAGACAGAGACAGAGACAGAGACAGAGCAACTACCACTGCATGCATTACATTCCTAAAGTCAAATTGTCAGTTTCTTTCTTTTATTTAATAATAGTGTCACTTTGGTGTGTTGCACGAGAAAGTTATTTAAAATATAATAATCCAATTAAACTAGATATTATATAATATTGAAAAGTGGAATTGTTGTTCGCTAATCAAATAAATATTTGGATAATTTTGATTAGACCCGTAAACATTATAAATAGTTTAAATATTATTTTACTCCACGTGATATTTGAATTTAATATAACTTACTTTTATAGATATATTGTTTTAACATATAGATAAAATATTAAAATGTAAAAATAATTTATATTTCTTCTTTTTAAGAATAATTATTCCTTAATGTTGAAACTCAAACATATGTTCAATTGATAATGAATATTCAAGCAATCACAAACATCTAAATGTTACAAAATCAATGGCCGCGCTGTCGAGGCATATCAAATTAGTTATTTTTACCTAACTTCCTTTTCCAATAACAAATAGAGCAAGTCAGGGTCAATCCCACAGAGAACAGAGACATTAATTGAATTGTCGTATTAGACCAATTTATATATATGAATTAAATATAATTATAAATATAATATGGGGGGAGTTTTGATGAGAATTAACTAATTAATCAAATAATAATTAAACTAACAAACTAAGAGAAATTAAAGTATGAATAAACGGTATTCCCGCCTTTAACCAGTATCCCCCTAGTCTGAATGATTCTTGTAACTATTGCAATTGTTTGACAAACTAGTTTTGAAATCCCTATCCAAGAATTAACAGGTACTCTTAGCTAATCCTTGTTACCCATTAAATATAATTAATCACAGATTCGTTTAATTATTAATCATATCCAATTAAGTAGTCCTAGAATACGATCGCTAGAACACCGTTAATCGAATGCATACAGAATTAGGGCAATGGAATAGGTACGGTGTTGTACTCGCAAGCTCGGTACACGTGACCGCGACTTATGTTATCCTAGCGAATAAATCACCATTTGCTAATTTTAGACATAAACGCATAACAATTACGAATTATAAATTTACGACCTAGCAACGATTATATGCCTAATACCAGGGTGACCAGTCAAAATAACACACATATAAAAGATATGAAGAAAGCAAATAACATAAATAATCTTAGAAAATAGTTAAATCAAACAGTTACCTGAATAATTACAAAAATATCGTTCTAGGGTTCAACGAATTAGCGGAAAATAAAGGCTTAACCGATCATAGCGATCACTAAGAACAAACTAATGAAGAAAGACATAAAACTAGAAAATCCGAGATGCCGAATCTTGACTCTTTGTGCTCGTCAGAAATCCCCAATTTCACGTTTCAAAATCAATGTAAAAGTTATATTTTCGGACTTGCGTTCTTCCTTTTATAGATGGGGATAAATAGGGTCAATTTGAGTTGGAAAAGGAGAATCCACACACAAATCTAAACTGGAACGCCTCGCGTCTCGGCCGAGAACAGCTGTCTCAGCCGAGATTCTTCTACAGCCAAACTTGTGGGTTTTCTCTTACCTTCTGGCTCGGCCGAGCTCTCCGAGTCTCGGTCGAGACCAATTTTCTGAAGCTTTGACTCGATTTTTCTCGGTTTTTGACTTGTGGAACTTGTTTTCACACCCATCTTTAGTCGAATTCGACTTTTTAGTCTAAATTCACCCAAATAACTTCAAAACAAGTCACAAACATCAAATTGTCCAATAATGCAAATACAAATAATACACAGTCAATTACGAATGCAAATGTCACTAAATGAACACTTAAATCGACCTATTATGCATGCATAATCACGTGTATCAATCAATCAAAAATGTTAAATTAATAATTTAAATAATAATATAAGAAAGTTAATGTATTTTTTTTTTTGTCATTTTATTTTAAATATTCTAATTTATCTAAATGATTTTTAAATTTAACTATAACTATTTAAATTTCTTTTAAAAGATTATTCTCGTTTTCAAGTTTTTATATTTTACTTGTTAAGTTTAGATATACTCAAATATTTTTTAGGTTTTTAATGAATCTTGATACTAACAAAATAAAATTCAAAGATTATTCAATAGTTGGAATAACAAAATAAAACAAATGAGTTCTTCAATATATCTAAATAACTTCATATATATGTTGAAGTTTATTTAAATAAATTTTAGATATTTATTATAAACTAGATTTATTTAGAGATACAAATTGATTAGTGTAAAAAAAATATTGAGGTTGTAAAACATGAAAAAGGGACATAGTTGATGCTGATTAAAGGGACAAAGTACTGTTTAGGTTGCAAAACTCTAAAAAAATTATAAAGATCAAACTGGTTTATTTGATTTTTTTTTTTAAAAAAAAAATGGGATGCAGCACGTGTAAAATCTCATAGTTTAGGTTGCACAATGTATTTCTTTATATAAAAGAATAACATTAATAAATATAAAATTTGAAAGAAATATGAATAAGTGATAAAAATAATTTCAAGATGAATTATCATATATAAATATATAAATATGTATGAAAATCGTAATCCCATGATTTATCAAATAAATTTATTATTTTAAAAATTTAATATTTTCAAATATAATAATTCAATAATTAGATTATAAATTATATATTATTTTTACTTTTAAATGTAAAAAATGTATATGTTCAATTATTTTAACAATGATTTTTCTCCCCGCAAAATAAATAAAGAAAATTTTAGAAAATTCGTGTCAAATAAAATAAATTGATTAATTGTAATTTTATTAAAATAGTAAGACACCTAATGTTTTATAAGAGAGCTATTTAAATAGTTTTTTATTGTATTCTAGACCAGGTGATAGTACAACAAGCAATAACTGCTCAAATCTAATTCAAATAATTAATGAACAATTAATATAATATTTCAAATTAAATATCTCATTATAATATATGTGATATGGATGTTAAATTAAAGATCTTGAAAATATGTTTAGATTGATATGTTATAGATTAGAAATGCAAAAGTCATTTGCAATTTTAAAATAATTAAAATGAACTTTGATTTTTATGAAATGTGTCAATAACGTACTACCTCGATAGTTCCTTAGATGTTGTTTTAGTTTTGGATAAGAGAATTAATATATAGGAGAATGGACAAAAAAAAAAAAAAAAAAAAATTCCTCAACTAAATTTTCTCTCTCCACACAAATTCCTAAAAGTTATCTTACTCTCTTTCTTTCTATTATCTTTGTTTCCAATTATCTATGATAAAGATACAGTAAGGTACAAAAGTAGAGATTTGTTTAGGAGTAATATAGATCGTATTGGAAAAAATGGAGGAAAATTAAAGTCATCTATATTCGAACAATTAACAAAATCTAAAATTACATCTATTAAAAACAGTGATAGTACCAATTATCATTCAAAATTTTAAGCGAGAAAATATTAATTACAGAATTGCTTTCGTTGTGGCTTATATATATATATATAATATATATATATATATATATATATATATATATATATATATATATAAATAGATGCAATAAGTAATCAAATAAGGGAAAAAAAATCTAAGTTGGATCAAATTCGTGTAACCGTGTTGAGTTAAGAATTGGATATTCTACTACAAATGGTGCTACATCTTCTGTTGCAATTGTTGGAAATTAGTAATAATTAAAGTGTGGATAAGACACTTTAATGATATAATTAAGTGGTCGGAAGTTTAATTTTGTAGGAATTAAACTTCACACGATTAATCTATGGAGAAAGTAGATGATTGTAGGGTTTTAATTTACTCAAAATCGATATGAGGTGAGTGAGAAATTAATACATAAAGTTTACCACTTGATTATGTATTAAATGTAGGATTAATAACTAAGAGTAGTTATTATCCCACATTGGTTTAAATACTCTTTAAGTTAGTATATATATATGAAAGCTCATCATTAAGGTGTATCAATTATACATGTGAGGGAAGCCCACACGCGCACTCGCTCGCTTGGCACGGCCACGACCACGCCACGCCTCGCCTCGCCTCGGGCCTTGGGTTTTGGGGAATGCCTCGGCCGAGGCCCAAGTAACTTTTTGGAAGTCCAAAATCAATTGGGCTGACGGATAAGCTTCAGGAGCCCAAAATGTGGATGGGTTTGAATTTAAATTCAAACCTGTAATATCCAGCATTATGGGCTGTTAAGGAGTATTTAATTGGGCCGTTACTAAGCCCGTAACAGCCAACAATTAAGTGACAGAATTAATTCTGTTCCCCAGCTGCACCTATAAATACCTGCTCCTTGCATGCAAACAAACACACAATTTCACCTGAATCTTCATATCATTCTCTGCATTTTGCTCCAGTTCAGACTCGAACATCTAAGTTCGCCGGAGCCTTTTCTGTTAGTGGTGCTACTACAGAAAAGAACGTAAACCGTTATATCTTTGGGGTCTATTACTTCGTTCCCTGAGCACTAGCCGTGAAGTAATTTGTCCTAAGGACAGTGGTCTTCCACGTCTCGGATTTTGCTTTCGTTTGTTTCTGTTAACTTTTGTTTTTCCAGAACATTGTAATAACAATCTTAGGACAATTTTTTTTTTTTTCGATTTCTAGAAAAATCTCGACCAATCAGAATGTTCCTCCTGTACCAGCAAGAGTTATCCCTACTCCACCGGCTAACTCAGTTTAAAAGCCGGAAAAGTTCTCCGGTGATAATTTCAAGAGATGGCAGCAAAAGATGCTGTTCTATATCACTACTTTAGGGTTTGCTTCGTTTCTGAAGGAAGATCCTCCGGCTGCTCTGCAGAAACAGATACCGATCAACAAAGGCGAGTTGCCTTTGATTCATGGTCACATGGTGACTACCTCTGCAGAAACTATGTGATGAATGGACTTGCTGATCCATTATACAACGTGTATCAAGATATCAAGTCTACCAAAGAGCTATGGGATGCTTTGGAAAAGAAGTACAAGACAGATGATGCCGGCACAAAGAAATTTGTGGTGGCTCGGTTTTTAGACTTCAAAATGGTTGAAAACCATTCGGTTGTGGAACAAGCCCAAGAGTTTTAGCTCATAGTTCATGAAGTTTCGGCTGAAGATATGAAACTTCCGGTGCCATTTGTAGTGGCAAGTTTGATAGAAAAACTACCTTAGAGTTGGAGTGACTTCAAGAACTATTTGAAGCATAAGCGAAAGGAAATGACGGTAGAAGACTTAATCCTTAAGCTGAGGATTGAAGAGGACAACTGGAAGAATGAATCCAGGTTTAGGGCTCATGTTGATGCAAGGGCCAACCTTATGGAGAGGGGTTCCTCGAGTGATAACAAGAGGAAACGCCCAAATGACAACAACAATCAGGGAAACCGTGCGCCAAATAACAATGGTAAAGGTAAGCAACCTGCTAACGTGACTAGATTTGCAGGTAATTGTTACAACTGTGGCAAGCCTAACCACATGGCTAAAAACTGTAATCTGCCGAAGCAGAAGAAGAAGAAAATGACTGCTAACGTTGTTGAGGAGAATGAGTTGGACCTCACTGCTGTAATCTTTGAGGCCAACGTTGTGGACAATCCAAGAGAATGGTTTGTTGATACAGGAGCCTCTTGTCACGTTTGTTCTGACAGAGAGGTCTTCTCAAGTTATAAGGCTTCTTCCGGGAGGAAGCTTCATATGGGAAACCAAGCCTCTTCTGAGGTGGCTAGAGTGGGCAACGTAATTCTGAAGTTAACTTCTGGAAAAGAGCTCACTTTAAAGGATGTGCTGCATGTCCCAGACATCCGAAAAAATTTGGTTTCTGGTTCTTTGCTGGTAAAGCATGAGTTTCGTCTAGTTTTTGAAGCTGACAAGTTCATACTAAGCAAGCAAGGAGTATTCATAGGGAAGGGCTTTGTAGTGAATGGATTGTTCAAAATGAATGTAATGGCCAAGCGCCAAATGAATAATGTAACTTCTGCTATGAATGAAAAAGCATCAACTTCTTCTTATTTGCTTGAGTGTTCCTCTTTATGGCATTCTAGATTAGGACATGTTAATCTCAATGCTATAAAACGCTTAGTAAATTTAGATTTGCTAAAACTGAATGAAATTATATCACATGGAAAATGTGAGGTATGTGTTGAAGCTAAGATGGCTAAATTACCTTTTCATTCAGTAGAAAGGAGCACAATACCTCTAGAATTAATACACACTGATGTGTGTGACTTGAAATTTGTGCAGACTAGAGGTGGTAAAAAGTTTTTCATAACTTTTATAGATGATTGCACAAGATATTGCTGTCTTTATCTTCTAAGAAGTAAAGATGAAGCAATAGAGGCGTTTAAACACTACAAAGCCGAAGCTGAAAATCAACTAAGCACTCGGATAAAGATAATCCGAAGTGATAGAGGTGGTGAATATGTGGCTCCGTTTGAAGAGTTATGTGCTCAAAATGGTATAATTCATCAAACTACAACTCCGAATTCTCCACAATCTAACGGCGTTGCAGAACGCAAAAATCGTACTCTTAAGGAGATGATGAACGCTTTGTTGATTAGCTCAGGATTACCCCAGAACATGTGGGGGGAAGCTGTTCTTACAGCTAATTATATATTGAATAAAATTCCACTAAAAAGAGTTGATAAAACTCCTTACGAAATGTGGAAAGGGCGTAAGCCATCTTACAAATATCTCAAAGTGTGGGGGTGTTTGGCTAAGGTTGAGGTGTCATTACCTAAACAAGTGAGAATTGGCCCTAAAACGGTTGATTGTATATTTTTTGGGTATGCACTCAACAACAGTGCATATAGATTTCAGATTCATAAATCTGAAATTCCAGATATGACTGTTGGAACAGTCATGGAATCAAGGAACGCAGTATTCTTTGAAAATTTCTTTCCTTGTAGAGAAAGATTGATAGAAAGTTCAAATCAAGGAATTACTTTAGAAAAAGGAAGTAGTTCAAATCTAAAAAGAACTGTTGAAGCTACAAGTAGTTCTCAGACCTTAGAAGAAGAGGAAACGAGACGTAGCAAAAAGAGCAAAGACTGCAAAGTCATTCGGTCCTAATTTTATCATATATATGTTAGATGATGAACCGAGATCAATAAAAGAAGCTCTGTCTAGTCCAGATGCACCATACTGGAAAGAAGCAATCAACAGTGAAATTGAATCCATCATGCAAAACCACACATGGGAGTTAACTGACCTTCCGTCAGGTTGTAAACATTTAGGATGCAAGTGGATCCTAAAGAAAAAGTACAAAGCAGATGGTTCAATAGATAAATACAAAGCTCGTTTGGTAGCTAAAGGCTTCAAACAGAAAGAAGGTGATGACTTCTTTGATACTTGCTCCCCTGTGACCAGGATTACATCCATTCGAGTGCTTCTCTCGATTGCTACAATACACAATCTTGAGATTCATCAAATGGATGTAAAGACTGCGTTTTTAAATGGAGAGTTAGAAGAAGAGATCTATATGCATCAACCCGAAGGGTTTGTGGTACCGGGACAAGAAAATAAGGTATGTAGACTAGTAAAGTCATTATATGGTCTCAAACAAGCGCCAAAACAATGGCACTTAAAATTTGACACTACAATGTTGTCAAATGATTTCAGAAACAACGAATGTGACAAATGTGTGTACATAAAAGGTACATCAGAAGCATATGTCATAGTTTGTCTATACGTAGACGATATGTTAATCATGGGAAGTAGTCATGAGATAATCATGGATACTAAAAAGATGTTGAAAAGGAATTTCGACATGAAAGATATGGGTTTGGCTGATGTGATTCTCGGAATCAAAATAGTTAGGACATCAGAGGGAATTATTCTGACACAATCTCACTATGTAGAGAAAGTACTCAGAAAATTCAATGCCTTTGATGGACCATCTGCCAAGACTCCATTAGAATTAAATGTTCATCTTAGGAAGAACATGGGTGAACCTGTAGCTCAAGTTGAATATGCTAAAGTGATAGGGAGTCTAATGTACATAACAAACTGTACTAGACCGGATCTTGCATGTTCAGTTAACAAAATGAGCAAGTTTACAAGTAATCCAAGCCAAGAGCATTGGAAAGCATTGACAAGGATTCTGAGATACTTAAAGTATACTCTTAATCATGAGCTTCATTACACGAGATATCCTCCAGTTATTGAAGGATACAGTGATGCCAATTGGATTTCGGACATTAAAGATTCATTTTCCACTAGTGGATACGTATTCACTATTGGAGGTGGAGCCGTGTCATGGAAATCTACAAAACAGACGTGTATAGCCAGATCCACCATGGAATCAGAATTCATAACTTTGGATAAAGCTGGTGAGGAAGCAGAATGACTTCGAAACTTTTTAGAAGACATCCCATGTTGGAGTAAACCTGTACCGGCTATAATGGTTCATTATGACTGGCAAGCCGCTATAGGAAGAGCGTTAAACAATATGTATAACGGTAAGTCTAGGCATATACACCGTAGGCACAACACCGTAAGACAGTTGATCTCTAGTGGGGTTATCACAATAAAAGTTTAAAGATAACTTAGCGGATCCGTTGACCAAAGATTTAAACCGAGATCAGTTGTTAAAATTGCGAGAGGGAATGGGAGTAAAACCCACCAACTAAAGAATAATCAAAATGGATACCCAACCATGATGAGTGGAGATCCCACAAACTTGGTTCAATGGGACAACTAAGTTTTGAAAGTTCAGAGGAGGCACTTGGAAGAATATATCTTCAAAATCCATCCCTAGAACGCAAGATAAGTGCATAGAACCTGTAAACGGTGGTAGAGGATAAGTCTTATGACTTTTAATGACTTCGAAACGTCTCAAGGAGGTAGAATAGTACAGGATATTCGATAAAGAAGTCACCTATGTAAGTGTGAAGTAAAGGGCCGCTTCAAATGAAACACTTATGAATCCAAAGAGGGTCCATGGCCGAAACGGACCAAAACGTGAGAACAAGGATGTTCTGGTCAGTATTGTGTATTCATTGTTGACTAGGTACACACTAAGGAGGATTGGTTCAAAGATTAACAAATCTACCAAACCACCGGTGTATCCGACAAATGAAATACTATGGAAGGTTCAAAGTCATAAACTACTTTTCCTTAGGCAGTACTGATCACTAAGAGTCTAGACTGGAGATTGCATTCATGCATGCATTAATTTTCACTTATGTGGGGGATTGTTGGAAATTAGTAATAATTAAAGTGTGGATAAGACACTTTAATGATATAATTAAGTGGTCGGAAGTTTAATTTTGTAGGAATTAAACTTCACACGATTAATCTATGGAGAAAGTAGATGATCGTAGGGTTTTAATTTACTCAAAACCGATATGAGGTGAGTGAGAAATTAATACATAAAGTTTACCACTTGATTATGTATTAAATGTAGGATTAATAACTAAGAGTAGTTATTATCCCACATTGGTTTAAATGCTCTTTAAGTTAGTATATATATATATGAAAGCTCATCATTAAGGTGTATCAATTATACATGTGAGGGAATCCAAGGGAAGCCCACACGCTCGCTCGGCTCGGCACGGCCCGGCCACGGCCTCGCCTCGGGGGCCGGGCCATGGGCCTTGGGGAATGCCTCTGCTCAGGCCCAAGTAACTTTTTGGAAACCCAAAATCAATTGGGCTGACGGATGAGCTTCAGGAGCCCAAAATGTGGATGAGTTTGAATTTAAATTCAAACCTGTAACATCCAGCATTATGGGCTGTTAAGGAGTATTTAATTGGGCCGTTACTAAGCCCGTAACAGCCAACAATTAAGTGACAGAATTAATTCTGTTCCCCAGCTGCACCTATAAATACCTGCTCCCTGCATGCAAACAAACACACAATTTCACCTGAATCTTCATATCATTCTCTGCATTTTGCTCCAGTTCAAACTCGAACATCTAAGTTCGCCGGAGCCTTTTCTGTTAGTGGTGGTACTACAGAAAAGGACGTAAACCGTTATATCTTTGGGGTCTATTACTTCGTTCCGTGAGCACTAGCCGGGAAGTAATTTGTCCTAAGGACAGTGGTCTTCCACGTCTCGGTTTTTGCTTTCGTTTGTTTCTGTTAACTTTTGTTTTTTCAGAACATTGTAATAACAATTACATAATACACTGACATATATACACAATGACATCATCAATACATCACAAATATACATATCTACTATATTTATATAACTATAGTAAAAGATGTAGCACCATATATAGTATAAGATCCGAAATCCTAATCTAAACCCCTTACTTGTCTCTTAACCCACTTACTCGCTTCCAATAATATTCTTGTCTTTCAGCTCAACTCTCATTCTATGTGTTTCTTTAGTAGTAAGTGAATAGCTACTGATTAGTCCAAATATGACACATTATGTAGGCATCGATCCAAAGTGACAAAAATCGGGTACAAATATTATTTGGTACTGCTAATTATTACTGTTCAAGTTTATTCAAATAAAATAGATAAAATTGGCAAAATAACGCTTGATAAATTAAACTTGAATAATTATCGGAAATTAATCGGGATGAATACGTCTAATTACCAATTTTAAATTCCTAACAATCTTTCTTTATTTTATTAACTATCTCATGTTAAACTGTTATTTTTCATTTTAATTCTTAGGTATATTAATTTTTGTAAATGCTATTTGGTTGTTATGATTTTATTATGTTCATTTTAAGTTCATTTAATTGTTGTAGTTACTAGTATGTCCCCCGTGCGATGCACGGGAAAGACCTTAAATAATTCTATTTTATATACAACAATGTCATTTTGTTTAATGTTAAGAAATTAGAGGTGGAAAAACTCGGCACGACCCGTTACCAAGACACGAACTCGTGTAATAATTTTGAGTTCGGGTGGATGTCTATCAGACCTGGGTCATTATAGGGTCAACCTGATAAGAAATGATAAAATTTGGATCAATAATAAATTTTGATCCGGCAAATCAAATAATTGTCCTATAACTTTAATATTCTAATTATAACTTATAAGTAATAATTTATTTGGAAATATTGGAGTTGATTGATCTAGTAGAAGAAATTTACTTGATGAAAAGTTTGAAAACATGTAAGTATTAAATCTGATACCTAGTCTTACAATTTGCAACTATTCTCAGTTTGCCTCATACAACTCGTATTTCGAGCACAACCCAACCTGCAGCATTAGCTTTAATAACACATTGATGTCACTCTAAGAAGAGAACCTACTGAATCAGAAACAAATGCCCTAAAATAACCAATAGTAACAACATCTGTCTCGCTACTTGTAAGTTATTTGTCAAGAATCACACTGATTTAATTAATCTTATGCCAAATAAAATAAAGCAAATGCACAAAAACATATTCACAAAAGAACAGTTAAGACATGAACAAATGCCCTCGAGCAAGTTGAAATATCGACAACAAAGACTTACCCCTTGGCAGTGCCAAACAAAATCTTCATACGCCCCTTCCACAGGAGGTGCCCGAGATGCGCCATAGCTCCATGGAGCCATTCCTCAAGATTTCCATTGATGTAAGGCTGTCAAGTAAATCTTAGATAATGAGAATGATAAATTCAAGAGAATTATGAATATACCTTAGAAAATAAGTGAGAGGATGCTTTTGTTGAATGGTGATTTTTTTATAAAATGCAGTGTGAAGATGTGATATTTATAATATCTTATTAGGTCAAAAATCTCATAACATAATAATCTAAAATATAGGAGTTTTAAAATATGTCGATTTTTATCACCACAAATTAAAGATTTCAATTTTTTTTTTAAAAAAAATTGAATAATTTATAAATGATTTTAAAATCAAAGTTCTAACAAAATAGATTAATGGTGGATGTCTTAATATTAAGTAAGATAAGATAAGATTGATAGATTTCAGTTTTCCAAACGAAGTGAATATATTAATTAAAATGGATTATGTATTCAGTCAAATATTGTCAGTTGCTAAAGTTCAGGGATTTTATTTTGTAAATTAAATCTATATGCTTATTTATTCTTTATTTTTAGGGAGGGATATCATAACTTCCACAAAAAATGTGATTCGATTTATTTTCTACCAAATTAGTTCGTTAAGGAAACCGTTTTCCTAATTTATCGGAGTAAAAAATGGTAGGTCAGTGGGCCAACCAAATAATAAAATAAAATACTTTTTTATTCTCAAATAAGTATAAAAATGGGGGGGGGGGGGATGAAATACTTTATTTCCAGATACAAAAATAATACATTTTTTAGATAGTTGGAATATAGGGTTTGTAATTAGTGTTTTTTACCCTAATTTTTTGCGATAAAATAAATTTGTAGATTCGTTTGCATAGTAATTTCGATAAAAAAAAAATAGCTGATTTATTTGGGTATTGTAACATAAATAATATTGGTAAAGATTCATTCGAAAAATTATGGTTAAAGAATTGATTTGTATCTTACGATTTGATAATTTTGTAAAGTAAATCTGGATATAACTAATTATTACTTATATTTAGAGACAAAAAACTCATTCCAATAAATTCAGCAACAATTTCCCTAATTTTGCGAAAACATTACCATTACATATATATGTACCAGATTCGAAGATATTTTAGGCATATATTATGTTTTTTTTTTAATTAAAAAATATTTTTTATTACCAAATATAGTATGTAGATTGGGCGGGAAAATCAGCTTTTTCTAAAAATGGTAACAATACATTTTGTTATTATATATATATAGATTTTTTAGAATGTTTAAGACTGAATTCTAGATTAACATTGAATATTGCTTGCGTAACTAAATGCTTTTAAGAACCTGCAAACTATTTGGCAGATATAAATTAGATAGAAACAAAGTCAATAGACATAAATTATATTTTCACATTGAAGAATTTTAATTATATAGTGATTAATTTTATAAAAAAAGGAGTTAGAAGTAAAATGTAATACTAGGTAAAGCGATTCCGGCCAATTAAGCACTTGCCAATACAAAATTGACCTTAAACTTTTAGATTTACGGGATCAAATTTGAAAAAAAAAAGAGTAGATAATAATGAGAGCATTATTATAAAAACAAATAATTATGAAATCAAAAATAATTTTTGGTCCAAATGTGTGGATAAAATGAAACTCCTTACTTAATATTACCTCCCTTTTTTTTTAGTTGTCTTTCTAACTAATTTGTTTTGTTTGTAAATAGTTGTCATTCTAGTCTTTTTACCAATTTTTTACAATAATAACATATAGTTATGGAAAGTGTTAATAATATATATAAATGATTAAAAAAATCAAGAAATTTAAGGAAATTAGTTGATGGTTGATTTGTCAACTCTTTAAATCCCTTAATTTTCTTATCCAAAATTAGAATGACAACTAAAAAACAACAGAGGTAGTATATAATAACAAAATCCTGCGAAAATGAAAATCCAAGTTTTTTCCCGCCCAAAATATCTGCTTATTATGGAAACTAACGAGTTTAACCTTATGTTGACTGATGTGCTCTATAAGTCGCGTTATTGGCTGTAAGACTTAATCAGCAACAATATTTATAATAATCACAAATTGTATTTGATAGATATGGCCCAATCTCCCCATCTCCCTAGGCCGATCCAGCTCACCAACCAGATCAATTTGGCCCAAGGGCGCGAGCCCGAGCCCAACTTAATGAAGCCCATGCGCGATTTGATTGACAAGTTAGGAAAAGATCCCCATGATCTTTTCCTAAACGACCATGCAGATATGCTTGCCGGATTTTTAGGAATTATGTTAGGGTTGTTATTGTGTAGTATAAATAGGAGAAATATTGTTTAGCCTATGGTTCAAATTCTCTATTCCAAAACGGCTGCTTGTAAGATTGTAATTCGGGGTCCTGACACTGTGATAGTGAAACATCTCCGGAGGCTATTGCCTTAATTCATGGACGTAGATCTTCGGATCGAACCACGTATATCTGCGTGTTCTTTACTTCTTAGCAATTTCGAATGGTTTGATTGTGTTGATTACGGTGTTGTCTTAGTAACGCGGGTCTCAACATTATCAGTATTAGTTCCACACTAAAATAAAATCGCATAATATATGGTAAGTTTTTTCGTTACTTTCTCTTGTACGACTAGCCAAATTAATAAAACATGGAAGGTTTAATAATATTATGTCATAGTTTGTATTAGCTGCACAATCAAATTACATAAAACATGGTAAGCTTCCGCCATTAATTGCTCTATTTTATTGTCCTCTAATTTTAGCAAAATCATCGAAAATTGTTTTGCCAATCACACCAGATTTGCGAAAATCTTACCAAAATTGCATGTGCTTTATTTCTTTAGCAATATCAGTGTCACTCTCCCAATAATTGATTTTCTAATCACCCAATTTTAAGATCCAAAATCATCGGTATTTACCTAGATCATTATCGAGAATTTATTAGGCAATCAGGCCATAATCAACGGTATATCATTTTACATACACTACTAGAAAAAATTGTTGGAAATTGATTTGGAATTTTGGGTTTTTGACTCAAAATTGACCAATTTAATTAATTCAATCCATTTGTTAAAAATGGAAACAAGTTGTAAATTCATAATCTACACTTCGAGTAGATGAATTTAATGTATTAATATGCTCAAAACTAATTTCGGGTGAATGAGATATTAATTGTCAAAGGTTGCAACTTAAACATGGAAGTTGAAGAGTCTATGAAGTAAATACATGGGAACTTGTCCCACATAGGAAAATTGGAGTAAGTGGATACTCCTTATTTAGTAGAGCACTTGATAAGTAGTTATCAAGTGTGCTCTCCTATGGTGAACCTTATGGTGCACTTGATAAATTGGTTCGCACCATCCGAGCTCGGGCCCGCACATGTCGCATTGAGTCGCTTTAGAGGCGCACGTACGCGTCGTCGCGAGGAGCTGGAGGAGCCTTAAAGTTTTGTCCAGGTGGTCCAGACGGATGGCTCACGGGTTCGTGGCGGTTCGAGTCAGGCGGTGCGGTGACGTGGACCGGTCCGGTCAAGAATCGGGTCGAACCGGACTGGATCGTTGGGCGGACCGGACCGGCCGGTGGGTCGAACCGGGTCGGCGGTTCGGACCGGTCGAACCGGACCGGGCAGTTGATAACACGTTATTTATGCATGTATTTAGGTCGATTTAGTATCATATTTTATATCATTTACGTGCATATTTGACCGGCATTTAGTTATATTAATAATATTTGGGTCATTTGACGTGTTTTGACTTGTTTTAAGGTATTTTGAGCATTTTCAGGCTACCGGACGAGGAAACAAGTTGGAAAAGAGTGAAAACCGGCCCAAAAGAGTGAGAACCGTCGAAGAACCGGTCCAAACCGGTCCGAACCGGTCTGAACCGGTCCAGGAGCAAAACCGGGCAAGAACCGACACGGCCGCGTCACAAAGCAACACGGCCGTGTCAAAAGTGGTCCACAAAGCGCTGTTAGTTCTGGAATGGAACACGGCCGTGTCACAACTGCAACACGGCCGTGTCAAATGTTGCGCAGAAATTGAAGAATTGCAAAGCAACACGGCCGTATCATTTAAGCAACACGGCCGTGTCAAGAAGTCCACCGATAAGAGAAATCGTGTTTTAATAGGATTTTGAGCAGTATAGACAATTAGGATTAAGGGAAATTAAACGGTCCTTTACTACTATCAAATTGGCGGATGGATCTTCATTAACGCCGTTGGGAGTAGCAGATGATGTAGTGGTAAAAGTGCTAAATTTTGAATTCCCTAGTGATTTCTTAGTTGTTGACATGAAAGGGAGTGATGAATTCCCTTTTATCTTAGGAAGACCCTTCTTGGCGACTAGCCAAGCACTAATAGATGTACCTAAAGGGGAGTTGGTTTTTCGGGTTCAAAACGAAATAATCACACTCAACATACATAAATCGGGTCTAAGGGGTAGGCACAATTGTAGCATTATTTACACTACCCTAGCTGCCATAGAAAATCCTCGTGCCCCAAATAGCTCTTTAAGTGTTCAGAAAACTTTCAACTCGGGGTGGCTAGAAGAAGGTTGATAGAAAAAGGACGTCCGG
Source organism: Ajuga chamaepitys (assembly GCA_958295605.1). Taxonomy (NCBI): domain Eukaryota; kingdom Viridiplantae; phylum Streptophyta; class Magnoliopsida; order Lamiales; family Lamiaceae; genus Ajuga; species Ajuga chamaepitys. The sequence continues at coordinate 54,714,121 of OY282501.1, read as the reverse complement.
CTGAAGACGTAAAACAAAGCGCTTGTCGGGAGGCAACCCGATGTTTAATGTTTTATGTTTTTTTAGTATTTCGTTAATTTTATGTTTTTAACTTGTATTTTAGTGTCTTATGTTTTTAGGAATCAACATGGACGAGTATTGCAAGAAACGGGGGTCGAAAAGACGAAAAATCGCATGAAGATGGAAATCAGAGTAACACGGCCGTGTCACTTTTCAACACGGCCGTGTCAAAATTGACGTTGAAGGGAGAAATCTTCTGGAATGCAACACGGCCGCGTCACAAAATGACACGGCCGCGTCAACGTCAGCTCAAAGTAACACGGCCGCGTCTCACACATGACACGGCCGTGTCAAAAGATCGCTCCAAAAGGTAAAATGCACTGGAATGCAACACGGCCGTGTCACGTTACTTAACACGGCCGTGTCAAAAACGCCACAGAAACCGGTTTTTTGATTCAATAAGAACACGGCCGCGTTAGCATTATAACACGGCCGTGTCAAGATCAGCCCAAAAACATCAATTTTGGTTCAAAAGTAACACGGCCGTGTCACAACATTCAACACGGCCGTGTCAATACTTCAGCAGAAAAAAATGCAAAAATTCAGAACGCGATGCGGAGACGGCCGAACCAAGATTCAGTAAGCAGCAAAATGGCACGATTTCGGAGCTCGTAGGGGTTTCAAAAAGCCGCCGTCGAAACGATTTGTAAGTTAGCACCAAGGCGTACCACGTTTTTCCTCCAAACATTGGCTTTCAGCCAAGTTTGGGGGAGGGGGTAGACCGTGGGACGTCTTGGCAGCTATATTTATAGTTTTGATTTACCTCATTCGAATTTCGTGCTGTTAATTGTGGGTCCGTGTGCCCATTTTGCTGATTTTTTATTGTTTAAATTGGTTTATCGGGTCTGTGAGCCCATTTTTCTGATGTATTAGTGCTGTTGGGTATGTGAGCCCAAGTTGATTGCATATCGTTTCTATGTTGAGTCTTAGGAGTTAGAGTTAAGAGTCTTATTAGTGTTTTAGTTTGTGAGTCATAAGAATAATAAAACCCGGAAACAGGTAACAAGTGAGAAAAATAAAAAGAGAAAATTAGGGAAAGATGGATGATGAATAGTTGATGATGAGATGATTTTGAGAAGTAGATGAAAAATGGCACATAATAGAGCATGAGAGGTGTTTTGAGACGAAATTGAGCTTGAACTGAGAATATTCAATCAAAATTTACCTTGTGAGAATTTGAGCCTAAATTATACTCCAATTTTCGGAGTAAGATACTTTCTTTCGGTGTGAATTTGATTGAATATGTGTACTAGTCTCTAGAACTTGCCTTGAGTCTTTACTAAGAATGTGTCAAGTATGTGTCGTGATTTAGGAAATGATCTTAGACAACTCTTTGTTTAAGCCTATTTCTTTGAACCATGAAAATTGCTTTTGACCCATAATGAAAAAAATTGTCCCTAGTTAGCCCACTTGAGCCTTATAGCTTTATTTATTCATAACCCAAACAATATCAGCCGAAACCTTTTGATCTAACTCTTTTGGCCATAATTGGATTAATCAAGTTAGAGGGAGGAAAATTGGAAGGAATTTTGGGTGAACAAATTGTGGGAAGGAATGGGAAATAGGGATATTTTCAAAAGATGAAGGAAATAAGAGAAAAGTGATAGGGGAAAAATGAAGAATGGCCTCTCTAAAAAAAAAAAAAAAAGAAAAAAAAAAAAGAAAAAAAAAAAAAGATTGAAAAAAAGAAAAAGAAAAGTTGTATTATAGAGGAGAGGCTAGAAAATAAAGTGCTCAAATTATGAATTCGCTTAGAACATTCGGGTAGTCCCAAAAATGTGGTACCCGCAGAATTGAAAAGCACTTAAGTTGTACGGACTTTTAAAGGTGAAGAAGTCACTTTGTGAGGTGATTTGTTGAAATTTGAAGAGTGAGGTTGAGTGATTGTATTGAGGGGTAGTCGGGTTAGACGTAACTTGATTAGTCCAATGAATAAGTCACTTATATCCAAATGTATCCCACCTTACCTTAAGCCCACACTACAACCAAAATAAAGACCTTTTTGATCCTTTGTCACACATAACAAGTACGAGGTCTAGTCTAGACGATTGGCAAGCATATGGTAGATTTTGCATGTAATTCAATATGAGTGAAAATTATTTTAGCCTAAACACTTGAGAGATGAGTGAAACACTTACCCGGTGAGGGTTGAATAATTCGAAAGTTCAAAGTCTCGAGATTAGTTGATTTACGCGTTATCACATATGCTCAAGTGAATTGTGTTGCCTAGTTGTTGTAAGAAAAATTAGACTGAAACTGAATTCATCATCTAGTCGCCCTAAACAAAATGCATAATCACTTGTCTTCTTTGTGTCTTTTTGTATGATGTTCGGGACGAACAACAGTTTAAGTTTGGGGGAGTTTGATAACACGTTATTTATGCATGTATTTAGGTCGATTTAGGATCATATTTTATATCATTTACGTGCATATTTGACCGGCATTTAGTTATATTAATAATATTTGGGTCATTTGACGTGTTTTGACTTGTTTTAAGGTATTTTGAGCATTTTCAGGCTACCGGACGAGGAAACAAGTTGGAAAAGAGTGAAAACCGGCCCAAAAGAGTGGTAACCGTCGAAGAACCGGTCCAAACCGGTCCGAACCGGTCTGAACCGGTCCAGGAGCAAAACCGGGCAAGAACCGACACGGCCGCGTCACAAAGCAACACGGCCGTGTCAAAAGTGGTCCACAAAGCGCTGTTAGTTCTGGAATGGAACACGACCGTGTCACAACTGCAACACGGCCGTGTCAAATGTTGCGCAGAAATTGAAGAATTGCAAAGCAACACGGCCGTGTCATTTAAGCAACACGGCCGTGTCAAGAAGTCCACCGATAAGAGAAATCGTGTTTTAATAGGATTTTGAGCCTATCTTCTCCAAGATTCGTCCCCAACTCTATAAAAAGGACCCCAAGCTCTAGGAAAAAAAAAATCAATCATCAAGAACATAAATTACATCATCTTGGAAGACAAAGAAGACGAAGATCATCGAGACGGAGTCATCCGGGTGTATTTATTCTTTTCTAGTTTAATTCTTACAATGTTTTTATTAAGATTTTGTATTGGATTATTACTAGGCATGAGTAGCTAAGCTATTCGTGTCCTAGGGTTAGAAAGTAGGGATTTTTATAACAATGTTTTGATTTATGATTTAATCTATTAATTCCGTTCTTTATGTGTTTTATCTCTATGTTTATGCTTAAACTGAATTTAGCTTGATCACCTAGATTTAGTAATTTAGTTTAACAATTCCGCTTCGAGAGGAGGGAATTGTTATCAGACTTAGAACATAGAGCGCAGTTGTCTATGACTGTGTAGGCCGTGGCTTAAGATCGTTTGGGAGTTATTAGGTTTAATTGACTCGAGAGAGTAATTAGCTTAATTAATCAACGGTTTAATCGCTTCGAGAGAAGGATTAGATTATTGTCGTGCCGCCTAATAAACACTAGAATTGGTAAATTAATAGGTTAATCATATTTCACATTGAAATAATATCCTGAAATCGAAGCCCTAGGATACCTTTTCTCTTTGATTGTTAGTTTTCGTGTTTCCTAAGTTTGAAGTTATATTTAATTGAGTAGTTTAATTAGTAAAATCAATCTTTAAAACTTAGTATCTAGTTAGGACATTCCTAGAGTATTAGGGTATCAAACTACCTAAAACTATTCCTTGTGGGATCGACCTTGACAATAGTATTACACCTACATCCGTACACTTGCGGAACACTAGGTTAGAAACCGACGTGTCAAGTTTTTGGCGCCGTTGCCGGGGAATAGGATTTAGCGCTTAGTTTTTATCTTGAAAAATAGGAGGAAACTAGACTAGATTTTATTTTTTTTAGTATTTTTAATTTTAATTTTCGTTTTTATTTTTTGGGTTAATTTTTGTATTACGCGGTAGTTCTTGTTTTTGGTGTTTTCAGGCTTCGTATGCACACCAGATCAAAAGGGAAAGAAACCCTTCTTCCTTTCGATCCGGAAATTGAAGCGACAGCTCGCAGACACCGAACGAGAAGAAACTTCACAGCTGAGATGGAGAACCCACCACAGCAGCCGAATGATGAAGCATTAAATAGAGTACTGACAGCTCTGGCACGTTTAGATGATCGAGTCACGAACATACAGCAGCAGCTACCTCCACAAGGGCCACAGCTACAACAGCAGTACGGCCCAATTCAGATAGACCCAGCTGCAGGCGATGAAGATGACACGCCTATTAGCGACTGCTTGAAGCCCAGTCCAAATCAGCAGGCAGGAGGAGTACAACCTCCACCACTCAATGCCAACAATTTCGAGCTGAAGCCTGCACTAATCAATATAGTGCAGCAAAACCAGTATGGGGGAAGTGCGTTGGAGGATCCGAATGCGCATCTGATCAAGTTTCGCAGACTGGCCGACACAATCAAGATCAATCATGTGCCGCACGAGCAGGTCAAGATGAGACTGTTCCCTTTCTCACTGAAGGACAGAGCATTACAGTGGTTCAATTCACTAGAAGACATCAGAGATTGGGAAGACTTGAGTACTTCTTTCCTGTTGAAGTACTTTCCACCGAGCAAGATGCTCGACTTGCAGAATCAAATTAATCAGTTCAAACAGCTGGACCAAGAGCCATTCGGAGAGGCTTGGGAGCGATTCCGGGATCTTATCCGGAGTTGCCCTCAACATGGGTTCACCAAGAAGCAGCAAGTATGCAAGTTCTACAATGGTCTACTTGCTCCGACTAGAAACCAAGTGGATGCAGCTGCGGGTGGAAGTTTGATGGAGAAGTCAGTGAGGATGGCATTCTCAATCCTGGACGCGATGGCCAGAACAAGCTACCAATGGTCGAACGAGAGAAACATGCCAAGGAGGGTAGCAAGTGTCCAAAAAGTCGAGCCCGTCAATAATGAGCCAATTGAAAAGCTCACAGCACAAGTAACAGCATTGACGAGCCAGGTGAATTTGCTAACTAATCTGACGTTAGCACAACAGCCAGGGGGTCCGGAAGAAGTTGAAGAAGTAAAATTTGTGAATCAACGAAACTTCAACAACTTCCAGAACAATCAGCCTCGGTACAATCAGTACCCTCAGAATCATCAGAACTTTTCATATGGGAACGCGCAAAATACACTTAATCCGCCACCCGGATTTGCTGTTACAAATGGCATGATCCATGACGGTAAGAAGCCATCACAAGAAGAGATCGCGATGTCACAATTCGAAAAGTATGATGAAAAGTTAGCTCAGTTGGAGAAGAAAGTGGATGGAAAATTCATGGAGCTAAACAAGCATATCACTGGGCAAGGGGCAGACATCAAGAGGCTCGAGAACACGTTGGTGCAGACTCAAGCTAGCATTGGAGAGTTGACATCAAACATGAGTCAGCTGATAAAGATAGTAGGAGCTCAACACAAGCAAGACCAATACCCGAGTGATACAGTGGTTAACCCGAAGGAGCACTGCAATATTGTGGAGTTAGATGAGCATGAAGAGAGCTTGAAGGACCAAGAAGCGAAGGAATCAAGCGAGGAAGTAAAAAACATTGAGAAGGAGGAGGTCAATACAATCATAGATAAGAAAACTTCATCTCCTATTCTTGATGAGTCTTTTGATTTTTGTTTTAAAAATTCGTTCTTTGCTAACCTTGATCCTTTAGAGCAATCTAGAGTTGTTGTTGTGAAACAGGAACCACTAAAGGAGAGAATACAAGTTAAAGAGAAAACAAAGGAGTGGGAGGATGGAAAAGAGGCGACAAAGAAGAGACCGAGCAGGCCCAAGAAGAACGCAAACACAAGCATGAAACCAAGAAGAGCAACAAAAGCAAAAGATCCAGGGAGTTTTACTATTTCTTGCTCAATTGGTAGTCATGAATTTCATAATGTCATGTGTGACTTAGGGTCTAGCATAAATTTGATGTCTCTTAAGCAGTATAGACAATTAGGATTAAGGGAAATTAAACGGTCCTTTACTACTATCAAATTGGCGGATGGATCTTCATTAACGTCGTTGGGAGTAGCAGATGATGTAGTGGTAAAAGTGCTAAATTTTGAATTCCCTAGTGATTTCTTAGTTGTTGACATGAAAGGGAGTGATGAATTCCCTTTTATCTTAGGAAGACCCTTCTTGGCGACTAGCCAAGCACTAATAGATGTACCTAAAGGGGAGTTGGTTTTTCGGGTTCAAAACGAAATAATCACACTCAACATACATAAATCGGGTCTAAGGGGTAGGCACAATTGTAGCATTATTTACACTACCCTAGCTGCCATAGAAAATCCTCGTGCCCCAAATAGCTCTTTAAGTGTTCAGAAAACTTTCAACTCGGGGTGGCTAGAAGAAGGTTGATAGAAAAAGGACGTCCGGCTGAAGACGTAAAACAAAGCGCTTGTCGGGAGGCAACCCGATGTTTAATGTTTTATGTTTTTTTAGTATTTCGTTAATTTTATGTTTTTAACTTGTATTTTAGTGTCTTATGTTTTTAGGAATCAACATGGACGAGTATTGCAAGAAACGGGGGTCGAAAAGACGAAAAATCGCATGAAGATGGAAATCAGAGTAACACGGCCGTATCACTTTTCAACACGGCCGTGTCAAAATTGACGTTGAAGGGAGAAATCTTCTGGAATGCAACACGGCCGCGTCACAAAATGACACGGCCGCGTCAACGTCAGCTCAAAGTAACACGGCCGCGTCTCACACATGACACGGCCGTGTCAAAAGATCGCTCCAAAAGGTAAAATGCACTGGAATGCAACACGGCCGTGTCACGTTACTTAACACGGCCGTGTCAAAAATGCCACAGAAACCGGTTTTTTGATTCAATAAGAACACGGCCGCGTTAGCATTATAACACGGCCGTGTCAAGATCAGCCCAAAAACATCAATTTTGGTTCAAAAGTAACACGGCCGTGTCACAACATTCAACACGGCCGTGTCAATACTTCAGCAGAAAAAAATGCAAAAATTCAGAACGCGATGCGGAGACGGCCGAACCAAGATTCAGTAAGCAGCAAAATGACACGATTTCGGAGCTCGTAGGGGTTTCAAAAAGCCGCCGTCGAAACGATTTGTAAGTTAGCACCAAGGCGTACCACGTTTTTCCTCCAAACATTGGCTTTCAGCCAAGTTTGGGGGAGGGGGTAGACCGTGGGACGTCTTGGCAGCTATATTTATAGTTTTGATTTACCTCATTCGAATTTCGTGCTGTTAATTGTGGGTCCGTGTGCCCATTTTGCTGATTTTTTATTGTTTAAATTGGTTTATCGGGTCTGTGAGCCCATTTTTCTGATGTATTAGTGCTGTTGGGTATGTGAGCCCAAGTTGATTGCATATCGTTTCTATGTTGAGTCTTAGGAGTTAGAGTTAAGAGTCTTATTAGTGTTTTAGTTTGTGAGTCATAAGAATAATAAAACCCGGAAACAGGTAACAAGTGAGAAAAATAAAAAGAGAAAATTAGGGAAAGATGGATGATGAATAGTTGATGATGAGATGATTTTGAGAAGTAGATGAAAAATGGCACATAATAGAGCATGAGAGGTGTTTTGAGACGAAATTGAGCTTGAACTGAGAATATTCAATCAAAATTTACCTTGTGAGAATTTGAGCCTAAATTATACTCCAATTTTCGGAGTAAGATACTTTCTTTCGGTGTGAATTTGATTGAATATGTGTACTAGTCTCTAGAACTTGCCTTGAGTCTTTACTAAGAATGTGTCAAGTATGTGTCGTGATTTAGGAAATGATCTTAGGCAACTCTTTGTTTAAGCCTATTTCTTTGAACCATGAAAATTGTCTTTGACCCATAATGAAAAAAATTGTCCCTAGTTAGCCCACTTGAGCCTTATAGCTTTATTTATTCATAACCCAAACAATATCAGCCGAAACCTTTTGATCTAACTCTTTTGGCCATAATTGGATTAATCAAGTTAGAGGGAGGAAAATTGGAAGGAATTTTGGGTGAACAAATTGTGGGAAGGAATGGGAAATAGGGATATTTTCAAAAGATGAAGGAAATAAGAGAAAAGTGATAGGGGAAAAATGAAGAATGGCCTCTCTAAAAAAAAAAAAAGAAAAAAAAAAAAGAAAAAAAAAAAAAGATTGAAAAAAAGAAAAAGAAAAGTTGTATTATAGAGGAGAGGCTAGAAAATAAAGTGCTCAAATTATGAATTCGCTTAGAACATTCGGGTAGTCCCAAAAATGTGGTACCCGCAGAATTGAAAAGCACTTAAGTTGTACGGACTTTTAAAGGTGAAGAAGTCACTTTGTGAGGTGATTTGTTGAAATTTGAAGAGTGAGGTTGAGTGATTGTATTGAGGGGTAGTCGGGTTAGACGTAACTTGATTAGTCCAATGAATAAGTCACTTATATCCAAATGTATCCCACCTTACCTTAAGCCCACATTACAACCAAAATAAAGACCTTTTTGATCCTTTGTCACACATAACAAGTACGAGGTCTAGTCTAGACGATTGGCAAGCATATGGTAGATTTTGCATGTAATTCAATATGAGTGAAAATTATTTTAGCCTAAACACTTGAGAGATGAGTGAAACACTTACCCGGTGAGGGTTGAATAATTCGAAAGTTCAAAGTCTCGAGATTAGTTGATTTACGCGTTATCACATATGCTCAAGTGAATTGTGTTGCCTAGTTGTTGTAAGAAAAATTAGACTGAAACTGAATTCATCATCTAGTCGCCCTAAACAAAATGCATAATCACTTGTCTTCTTTGTGTCTTTTTGTATGATGTTCGGGACGAACAACAGTTTAAGTTTGGGGGAGTTTGATAACACGTTATTTATGCATGTATTTAGGTCGATTTAGGATCATATTTTATATCATTTACGTGCATATTTGACCAGCATTTAGTTATATTAATAATATTTGGGTCATTTGACGTGTTTTGACTTGTTTTAAGGTATTTTGAGCATTTTCAGGCTACCGGACGAGGAAACAAGTTGGAAAAGAGTGAAAACCGGCCCAAAAGAGTGAGAACCGTCGAAGAACCGGTCCAAACCGGTCCGAACCGGTCTGAACCGGTCCAGGAGCAAAACCGGGCAAGAACCGACACGGCCGCGTCACAAAGCAACACGGCCGTGTCAAAAGTGGTCCACAAAGCGCTGTTAGTTCTGGAATGGAGCACGGCCGTGTCACAACTGCAACACGGCCGTGTCAAATGTTGCGCAGAAATTGAAGAATTGCAAAGCAACACGGCCGTGTCAAGAAGTCCACCCATAAGAGAAATCGTGTTTTAATAGGATTTTGAGCCTATCTTCTCCAAGATTCGTCCCCAACTCTATAAAAAGGACCCCAAGCTCTAGGAAAAAAAAAATCAATCATCAAGAACATAAATTACATCATCTTGGAAGACAAAGAAGACGAAGATCATCGAGACGGAGTCATCCGGGTTTATTTATTCTTTTCTAGTTTAATTCTTACAATGTTTTTATTAAGATTTTGTATTGGATTATTACTAGGCATGAGTAGCTAAGCTATTCGTGTCCTAGGGTTAGAAAGTAGGGATTTTTATAACAATGTTTTGATTTATGATTTAATCTATTAATTCCGTTCTTTATGTGTTTTATCTCTATGTTTATGCTTAAACTGAATTTAGCTTGATCACCTAGATTTAGTAATTTAGTTTAACAATTCCGCTTCGAGAGGAGGGAATTGTTATCAGACTTAGAACATAGAGCGCAGTTGTCTATGACTGTGTAGGCCGTGGCTTAAGATCGTTTGGGAGTTATTAGGTTTAATTGACTCGAGAGAGTAATTAGCTTAATTAATCAACGGTTTAATCGCTTCGAGAGAAGGATTAGATTATTGTCGTGCCGCCTAATAAACACTAGAATTGGTAAATTAATAGGTTAATCATATTCCACATTGAAATAATATCCTGAAATCGAAGCCCTAGGATACCTTTTCTCTTTGATTGTTAGTTTTCGTGTTTCCTAAGTTTGAAGTTATATTTAATTGAGTAGTTTAATTAGTAAAATCAATCTTTAAAACTTAGTATCTAGTTAGGACATTCCTAGAGTATTAGGGTATCAAACTACCTAAAACTATTCCTTGTGGGATCGACCTTGACAATAGTATTACACCTACATCCGTACACTTGCGGAACACTAGGTTAGAAACCGACGTGTCAGCAGTGGGTCGGACCGACCCGCCAGCGAACCAGTGCGATCCGTCGCCCGCCAAGGCGCGGGTCAGCCTGCGGGTGCGACCGCCCAGCGAACTGGTGGGTCCAGTCCAAAGGGTGCAACCAAGGGGTGAAGGGGTGCCTTTCCAAAAAGGCACTTCAACTCTTCAACATATATAAATAGGCCCCTCCACATTTCATTTCATACATTCGAATTCACAAGTTCTTTGCAATTCAAAAGCTTTCTAAATTCTGCATTAGTAGAGTCCAAAAGTTCCAAATATCCAAGTACGTTCGCCGATAACTTCCGACTCGTAGTGCAGCGGTCTGAAGTTTTAAAGTCGTTGTATCTTGGAGGCGTATTGCACCTGAGTACGTGGCAATTTCGTCTTACGGATATAGAGTCAAACTCTAGCCTCGACTTTGTCTGTATTCTACATCTTCGTCTATACAATCACATACCGAGATATAACAGCGTAAGACGAAATTTTTTTTTGTATATTCGGAGATGTCTTCTACTATTTCTACTCCTTTCATCCCCGCTGCTCACGCCGAAAAACCGGCTAAATTTGCCGGAAATGATTTCAAGAGATGGCAGCAGAAAATGCTGTTCTATTTGACAACTCTCAGTCTTGCCCGATTCTTGAGGGAAGATCCTCCTACTGTTGAAACAGGGGATAAAGAGGGAATGACTGCTTTGGACGCCTGGAACCACAGCGACTTCCTGTGTCGAAATTACATTCTGAATGGATTAGACGACTCACTTTACAATGTCTATTCCATTTTTAAAACCGCAAAAGAATTGTGGTTATCTTTGGAGAAAAAGTACAAAACGGAGGATGCCAGAATGAAGAAATTCATTGTCGGATGGTTCCTCAACTTCAAAATGGTAGACTCGAAGACGGTCATGGACCAAGTTCGAGAGTTGCAGTTGATCCTCCATGAAATTCATGCTGAAGGTATGCAACTATCTGAATCCTTTCAAGTAGCCGCATTCATAGAAAAGCTACCGCCTCAATGGAAGGATTTCAAAAATTATCTCAAGCACAAACGCAAGGAAATGGGGCTTGAGGACTTGATCGTGAGACTACGGATCGAGGAAGACAACCGGAAATCCGAAGTCAAAAGCGACAAGAACCGTGGTGAGGCACGTGTGAATTTAGCAGAGTCCGGAAGTGGCAAGAAGAGAAAACGCGGTGCTGGCTCTAATAAGCAACAGAAGACCTCGAACAAAAGATTCAAAGGTAACTGTTATAACTGTGATAAGCCCGGACACAAGTCGAGTGAATGTCGACTGCCAAAGAAAGCAAATCAAGGCCAAAAGAATCAGGCCAACCTTGCCGAGCACAAATCTTTGCAAGAAGAATTGTCTGAATTGGATCTGTCCGCCGTCGTATTCGAGGCCAACTTGGTAGATAATCCAAGGGAGTGGTGGATCGACACAGGGGCTACCCGTCATATCTGTTCAGACAAGGAACTGTTCTCCACTTACCAAGAGATCAATGGCAGAAAGCTTTTTATGGGAAACTCTGCAACATCTCCAGTGGTAGGATTGAGAAAGGTCGTGTTGAAGATGACGTCGGGAAAAGAACTAACTCTCGTGGATGTGCTGCATGTCCCAGACATTCGCAAGAATTTAGTCTTCGGTTCTTTATTGAGTAAGGCCGGATTTAGGTTGGTTTTTGAAGCAAATAATTTTGTACTGACCAAATGTGGTCAATTTATTGGGAAAGGCTATCTCGAAAAGAGCCTTTTCAAAATGAATGTAATGATTGTAAAGCGCGACATTAAGCGCAATATTAATATAAGTGAAGTTAATTATTTGCTTGAGTGTTCTAATTTATGGCATGGTAGATTAGGACATGTAAATCAAAATACACTTCGACGTTTAGTGAATTTAGATTTACTTCCTAGAATGGAATTTGATTCACAAAAGTGTGAGATCTGTGTGGAGGCAAAATTGGCCAAAACAGCAATCCATTCAGTTGATAGAAGTACTTCTCCTCTAGAACTTGTTCATACTGATGTGTGTGATTTAAAGTTTGTGCAAACTAGAGGTGGTAAGAATTACTTCCTTACTTTTATTGATGATTGCACAAGATACTGTTATGTATATTTTTTGAAAAAGTAAAGATGAAGCCATTGAGGCATTCAAAAATTATAAGAATGAAGTTGAAAATCAACTTAGCAAAAGAATCAAAGTGATTCGTAGTGATAGAGGTGGAGAATATGTAGCTCCATTTGAAGAATTTTGCCAACAAAATGGTATTATTCATCAAACTACAGCTCCATATTCACCTCAATCAAATGGCGTAGCAGAACGCAAGAACCGAACTCTAAAAGAAATGATGAATGCTATGTTGATAAGTTCGGGCTTACCTCAGAACATGTGGGGGGAAGCCATCTTGTCTGCCAACTACATTCTTAATAAATTGCCACATAAGAAAAGGGACAAAACTCCGTATGAGTTGTGGAAAGGAAGAAAACCTTCCTACCATTACCTTAAAGTGTGGGGGTGCCTAGTTAAGGTTGAAGTACCTAAACCAAAACAAGTGAGAATAGGACCCAAAACTGTTGATTGCATTTTCATTGGATATGCGCATAACAGTAGTGCATATCGATTTCTGGTGCACAAATCAGACATTCCTGACATAAACGTGGGAATGACTATTGAGTCAAGGAACGTGGTGTTCTTTGAGAACATATTTCCTAAGAAGGAAAACACAGAAGTAGGTTCTCGTAAAAGAACTTATGAAATTACAAATGGTTCACCTGCTGAGGTTAATAAAGAACCTGAGGGTAATGAGGAACCGAGACGTAGTAAAAGGGCCAGAAAGGAAAAGTTCTTTGGGCCGGATTTTCTATCATACATGATGGAAAGTGAACCCAGGACAATACATGAGGCATTGTCCAGTCCAGATGCTCCTCTCTGGAAAGAAGCAATAAACAGTGAAATCGAGTCCATCATGCAAAATCACACGTGGGAGATTGTAGATCTACCACCAGGCTGTAAACCACTTGGATGCAAGTGGATCCTAAAAAGGAAGTATAAAGCCGATGGATCAATTGATAAGTATAAGGCTAGATTGGTAGCCAAAGGGTTCAAGCAAAGAGAAGGATACGACTTCTTTGATACGTATTCCCCAGTTACGAGGATCACATCCATTAGAGTTCTCATTGCTATTGCAGCTCTGCATAACCTTGAGATACATCAAATGGATGTGAAGACGACCTTCTTAAATGGGGAATTGGAGGAGGAGATATATATGGAACAACCTGAAGGGTTTGTAGTTCCTGGCCAAGAAAAGAAGGTGTGCAAACTTGTTAGATCTTTGTACGGACTCAAACAAGCACCTCTTAAATGGCATGAAAAATTTGATAATGTGATGCTCTCAAATGGTTTCAAAATCAATGAGTGCGATAAGTGTGTCTATATAAAGGGCACTCCACAAGATTATGTGATAGTGTGTCTATACGTCGATGACATGCTTATTACGGGAAGTAATCATGACTCGATCGTGAATACTAAAAACATGTTAAAACGAAATTTTGACATGAAAGACATGGGTTTGGCTGACGTCATTCTAGGGATGAAAATCTCTAGAACTTCTGATGGAATTTTCCTATCACAAACTCATTACGTTGAGAATGTGTTGAGGAAATTTGATGCTTATGACGTACCCCCGGCTAACACTCCTGTAGATGTTAATCTACACTTAGCCAAAAATAGAGGTGACCCAGTGCTGCAACTGAAATATGCAAGAATTATCGGAAGCCTGATGTACTTGACAAATGGTACGCGTCCGGATATAGCATATTCAGTTAGCAACCTTAGTAGATTTACAAGTAATCCTAACAAGGATCACTGGAAAGCTCTGATGAGAGTTTTAAGGTATCTAAAACATACCATGAATCATGGAATTTTGTATACAAGATATCCAGCCGTATTGGAAGGATACACAGATGCAAACTGGATATCTGATACAAAAGATTCAAAATCCACCAGTGGTTATGTATTCACTATAGGTGGAGGAGCTGTGGCTTGGAAATCTTCTAAACAAACTTGCATAGCTCGTTCCACAATGGAATCGGAGTTCATTGCTTTAGACAAAGCTGGTGAAGAAGCCGAATGGCTTCGGAACTTCTTAGAGGATATTCGTGGTTGGTGCAAACCAGTGCCTCCCGTGATGATACACTGTGATAGCATGTTTGCTATAGGGAGGGCACAAAGCCACATGTATAATGGTAAGTCTCGACACATCCGGAGGAGACACAAAACCCACACACTAAAGAGTGTTCATAGTGGTAACTCGTTCATGATGACTGGAGGATCCCAAGAACTTGGTTCAACAAGACAACTAAGCTTTGAAGCACTCAGTTTTGCACTTGAAAACAAATTTCAAGCTCATTCTCGATTCCGCTCAAGTGCCAATTGTACATATTTGGTACAAAACCTGATGACGTGTGGTGAGGGTAAGCTTAACAGCTTTTAATGATTCCTATACCTTCGTGGTAAGGTATTTCAGGGTACCTTTAATAGGAGATCACCTATATAAGTGTGAAGTGGGGCCGCTTCAAACTGACAAATGTAATATTTTCAGTACACACTTATGAATCCAAGATAAGGTCCATGGCCAAAATGGACAACAACGTGAGAACCAAAAGGATATTAGAGTCGTTACTTTGTGGTTGTCATTGTACTTGATTTACACAAAAGCTGACCAGTTCAAGACATCATGTTCACTGAGCAGTGAGTAAATCCGATGGCATCTCACTAGGGAAGGTTCAAAGCCTGAAGCTACCTATCCTGATGAAGGGACGGCTCGTTGGGACTTTCTTAGGTGTGCATTGCATTAATATCATTCATGCGGGGGATTGTTGGAAATTGATTTGGAATTTTGGGTTTTTGACTCAAAATTGACCAATTTAATTAATTCAATCCATTTGTTAAAAATGGAAACAAGTTGCAAATTCATAATCTACACTTCGAGTAGATGCATTTAATGTATTAATATGCTCAAAATCAATTTCGGGTGAATGAGATATTAATTGTCAAAGGTTGCAACTTAAACATGGAAGTTGAAGAGTCTATGAAGTAAATACATGGGAACTTGTCCCACATAGGAAAATTGGAGTAAGTGGATACTCCTTATTTAGTAGAGCACTTGATAAGTAGTTATCAAGTGTGCTCTCCTATGGTGGACATTATGGTGGATCCTAGTGGGATTTTAGCCTTTGGCTAAAATGGACCCGAGGATGGTGCTTCGCACCATCCGAACCCGAGCCCGGGCCCGCACGCGCACGTCGCACATGTCGCATTGAGTCGCTTTAGAGGCGCACGTACGCGTCGTCGCGAGGAGCTGGAGGAGCCTTAAAGTTTTGTCCAGGTGGTCCAGACGGATGGCTCACGGGTTCGTGGCGGTTCGAGTCAGGCGGTGTGGTGACGTGGATCGGTCCGGTCAAGGATCGGGTCGAACCGGACTGGATCGTTGGGCGGACCGGACCGGCCGGTGTGTCGAACCGGGTCGGCGGTTCGGACCGGTCGAACCGGACCGGGCAGTGGGTCGGACCGACCCGCCAGCGAACCAGTGCGACCCGTCGCCCGCCAGGGCGCGGGTCAGCCTGCGGGTGCAACCGTCCAGCGAACTGGTGGGTCCAGTCCAAAGGGTGCAACCAAGGGGTGAAGAGGTGCCTTTCCAAAAAGGCACTTCAACTCTTCAACATATATAAATAGGCCCCTCCACATTTCATTTCATACATTCGAATTCACAAGTTCTTTGCAATTCAAAAGCTTTCTAAATTCTGCATTAGTAGAGTCCGAAAGTTCCAAATATCCAAGTACGTTCGCCGATAACTTCCGACTCGTAGTGCAGCGGTCTGAAGTTTTAAAGTCGTTGTATCTTGGAGGCGTTTTGCTACTATAACGTATTGCACCTGAGTACGTGGCAATTTCGTCTTACTGATATAGAGTCAAACTCTAGCCTCGATTTTGTCTGTATTCTACATCTTCGTCTATACAATCACATACCGAGATATACAAAAATCAAATTAGAGACGGAAAAATTCGTCTCTAATTACATAATATGGGTTTCTAAATTAAAGTAGTGACGGATAAGAGACCAAGTGGTTGGTCTCTATAATATTGGTCTCTAAAATTTAGAGACCGATTTTATTCCGTCTCTAAATTTAGTGACGGAATTTTCCTCTCTATTATGAAATTAGAGACAGAATTACCTACCGAATAGTGACGGATTATGTCCGTCTCAAATTTTTGGTTGCTAATTTGTCACTAATTGGATACTAATGATTTTTTGCCACTTTTCGTCACTATTTTATTTTTATTCTGTTTTTATTTTGTGATCAGTATCATCCGTTACTAATTTCCGTTTCTAATATGAAATTTTTTTTTAGTGATCAGATTTATTATAGAACAATATTACAATTTTCCATAAAAATCATCACCGACTAATCCTGTTTTCTTATTTGTTAAGGTTTATGAGTTGGAAACATACAAGTAATGAATGAATTGAAGCTGATGTGTAAAATATGTTTGACTTATTTTTAATTAAATAGGTTTTTAATGTGTTGACATACCATTTAGACAGATGCTTGACACATACGCAAAAATATCGGAAAGTTTCAAATTTATTAGTCACATGCGCCAAATTAGTTGTTGGAGATGGACAATATTTTTAAATTGGACAATTTTTTGAAAATACATGACTAAAATTAAAAAACCTAACAAACTAATTTTTTTTTTTAGAAAAAGGCTTAACATACATAACTAAAAATAAAAATTTCCCATGAAAATTTGGTACCGCGCCTCACTTTTCTACTACCTCCGATTTTTTTTAGTTGTCATTCTAGCTTATTTATTTTGTTTGTAAATAATTGTCATTTAGCCTTTTTACCATTTTTTTTTACAATACTAACCCTGTAGTTATGGAAAGTGTTAACAATATATAGAAACTATTAAAAAAATCAAGAGATTTAAGGAAATTAGTTGAGGGCTGATTTGTCAACCATTACAAGAAAAAAGGGTATTTATCGTTACTCTTTTTGCAACTACAAAAATGGTAACTAAAAATAATTAATTTTATAATTATTAGTAGAATGATAACTATTTACAAATAAAACAAATAAGTTAGAATGAAAACTAAAAAATCGGAGGTAGTATATAGTATACTTTAGAAAGTTGAAAAAAAACTTCGACTTACTATAATTTGTGTCAATTCAAAAGATTGGACTTTTCTTTTTTGAAAGACTGTTGACACAAGCATGAGAATGAGTTTTCATATTTTTGCTTATTTCGACTTGCTTTTGGATGAATAGTCACTAAGAACAATGAAAGCGTTGGATGAATGATGGTCGACACTTTTGATAAACATAATTTGTATTATTTGTAGCATTTATCTTCGTAGTTAGACAATTCAATATCCTACATGAAACAAAAAATGAAGAAAATGAAATAACTATTCTAACATACGATCTGTTTCATCTTTTATACATATATACTAATAAAGATATGTATCATAAACAATTACTCTTATTTTTCGCCCTACGCTTTCTAACTAAATATCTACACTACTGGTTCGAAAAGAACTTTGAATATATGGGCGTCCATAGTTTCGTCAGCATTGTAGGCTCTGTAGTAGTAAGTTTTTGCAACTGTTAGGAATGTCTGCTTCATATTCTTATTGATCCCAACAGATTTCTCAAGGACTAATTTGACCAGAGATTGCATGTCATGTTCCAGCTCCTCATTTTTCAAGCTTGATTTTGTTGTAATTTCCACAATCTTGTCATTTTGAATATGAGAAAGCTGCTGACAAATTTTGCTGGTGAGGTTGGAGAGGGTCTTGTACTCATGGTTGGACAATATGTCTTCCTTATGACCGCCGCAAATATTTATGGTGCTTGTTATCAGCTCTGCGTCTGATCCGCCGTTGACTTCTCCTTCTTGCAGCTTGCTCAACCATACACCCCACTGTACATTTTTAATGTCATAAATTAATATACATTTGACATTTGAGATAAAAAATAATAATGAAATATATGTAGGGCTACTCACTGCTTTTTTCAATTGATGGCTAGTATATCTGTCGAATCCAGCGAAGAATTGATAGAGGGTTTCCAGCATCATGTTCACAGCTGTACTATTTGATTCATGTGGAGCGTTTCCAAATTGGGTTAAAAGTGATTGTTTTTCCTCAGATGAAGTTGTTTGTTTATCAAAGAAAAAAGTAATCATCCTGGAAATAATTTGTGATTTGGCCCATGTCATTCTCTCTTTAGTCCTCTCGAGCTCAAAGATGGTGGAGCAAGCCAAAAAGTAAACACGAAGGAGCTCCTTTCGGCTTATCCCCAATTCTTCAATGTTGCAACTCTCATACCATCTGAACAATTAACCAAACCAAGGAGTAATTAGTAACAATAATTTAGACTATTAATTAATTAATTAAGACGGAATAAATTCAATGCATACTCTTGCAAGTAGATCCACTCCAACTGATGTTGTGCTTGGCATCTCTTGAAATCACTTCTTGCTAGCTCCAGGTATGTATCATTACTGATTTCTGGCATCCTATATTTGTTCATTTTTAACATGATTAGGAATGAAATATTGTTAATAAGCAAAAATATTATATATCTTAAGTGAATTAATAAGAACCTGTAGAGTGTCTTGCCGATCCACACATCGTTGGCACCAGCGTAATGTTTTACATAGTAGCTTGCTTCAACTCGGGGTAGGGTGGCATAAAATGGCATCCCCAATCCAATACTTATCTGTTATTGTACATAATACAAAGGCTGGAATTAATATTGTATTTAATAAAGCAATAGATATTGTAGGGTATGATTTTATGAAGAAGAAAGAGCTTAAGAGAGGGATAAACCTCTTCCTGCAAGCGGTCGGATATAACCCATTTATCAAGCAGTTGGTTATTGGCAAGCTGTTCGGACAAGAACTCATAAGCGAATTTGTCGGCTTCTTCAAGAATTTCTTCTCCTGGAAATCGGAGTTGAGAAGCTCTATACAGATTGTAGATTGGAGTTGATGATTCAATCATTTGACCTCCGTAGCATGAAAATTTGTCACCATTCTTGAAATTCTCCAGTACATCTGCACACAAAATTAATGAATCATTAGTTCTTGTTATTACGTGCAATATCATAATTATTGCAAATTTATAGACACTTAATTAGTTGCTAGCTAGAGATATAAGTTAATTACTTGGATTAACATCATAGCCTTGCATCCTTAGAAGTCTGAAACCCATGGATGTGTCGTCAATATCGACAAAGTCTGATTCACGTCCACTGAAAACCCCCTTATCAATTCCAATATCTGTGATCCCAAAAAATTTGGTTAAGTTATCGATCAATTGGCAAAAATAAGTTTGATTTATTACACGTAACTAGTTTGTGTTTAATTATACCTATGAATGTGACTTAAGCAATCAGCAATCTCTGCCTCAAAGAAGCGAGAAATTCCGAGGCGTTGCAACCTATCAACCGCCCAAAGTCTTCCAAAAACATCGACCGGATAAGTATGTGGTGCTGCAGAGTAATTCAATAATAAATATTAAGAATGACTATTTAATTAGAAGCAATGAATCAATCTGTTCAATAATAATTTAATTATACCTCCTCCATTAAAGATTTCAACTGTGTTTTTTATGAACTGGAAGCATTTCTCATCTTTTGTGTGCATGAAGGCGAAAGCCGTTGAGGATGGAGAAGTCAAGAATGAGCCATCTGCTGATTGTAATTTAAGGAGTTTATCCCAATCCAAATTCTCCAGTCCTTCCAAGCTAAACAGTAGAGAAGTAGGCACTTGGTGCATCATGTCTAATGGTATCCTGAAATAATTGAACCAATAATTAGTATTAATTTAATTGGTCAGCTTGGAGTCAAATTAATTCGACCAGTCAATAATACTACATGGTAAAACAAAGATGTCAATTTTGACTTCAATTTTAATCATTCTCAAGTACTCTTATGCTGATTAATACAGTACTTAATTCTAATTATCATAAAAATTATGTAATTTACCTTTTTAATTTCTGCTCCCTTGTATGGTAAATCTCCTTGATGACAGGAGCATCATATGGAATATCATGAATGCCCATGTCTTTGGCTTTTTGAAGAAGAGCAGGAAACACTACTTCGAAACCACACGTCATATGCTCAGCATTTCCATCCTCAAGTTTATGCACATTTTCCTTTATATAGTTTATTCCTAAATTTTGCAAAATATATCCATGATCAGTCATTTTTTAAGAAAAAACGATGGGATAATATTCAAGAATATTCAGTATAAATATGGACCTCTTTGTGTCTTGTCGGCGTGGACATTCCATGATCTCAATGCTACCACACATGCTATAGTATTTACGAGGCGATCATACACACAGAAAAATCCTTCATCTCCCCATGAACCATCATCGAGTTGATTGTTGGCAATCCACTCCAGGCTGGATAGGAATTGAGGAAAAGTGCGTCCTTCCACATCCTTAATAAGAGCAATCCATGCTGTGTCGTAAGGCGAAACGCTTATTCTCCCATCGCCTGTTGTTTTCAATAGCATTTTTATATATTCGATCGGATCCTCAATTCCATTAACCATATCATGGCCTTTCGCAGTGGAATCGTCGTGTTCAACTACTTGGGGAGCATCCACAGTGGCAACTGTAATAACAAAATTAATTAGTACATCAGTTACAAAGTACTCATGAGGAGATTTTTTACATGAAGATTATTAATCACATACCTTGAGTCTTTGTGAGTTTCAGTATTTTGTTGTGATTTAGCGCCAATTTTTTGGTGGTATTCATCCAAGTAGCTGTTAGGGCGATGGTGAAACATGATTCTGGTAGGTGAAGTTTGGATGATGATTGCATTTTCATTCGAATTGATGGAGAAGAATTGATGAGGTTCAGAGTGGATTGAGAGGCCATCTTGTTTAGATTTTAGTGAGATAATTCAAGGGATTTCCGTAGCTAGAAGAATGAAAGAATAAGAGTTTTTGAATGTTGTCTGAGAGCAGTGAATGAGGTTCCACATATATATATAGAGAGAGAGGCAATGCATGAGTAGCTTCCTTATTTGACTATCACACACTACTATGTAGGGACAACTGTAGCAGACACTTAAAATAAAAATATAAAAGTCCAGTTATTCTATTTCTTTTACTAATTTCAGTATATAAACACCCTTCTTTTCTAAGTTTTAAGGAGTATTTTTGTGTTATTGGAGTGTTAATTTCCTGATCCACGTGTGTGTTATTTAAAAAAAAAAAAAACTATATAAAATGTAACCTTGTTTAAAGTTGGGGAAAAATTCATTTTTTTAGTCCCTTACATTAGGTCTTGTCTAAAAAAAATCATGTATGTTAGAAAATTTCAACTTTAATCAAAAGTTGTTCAATTTAAGGACATTAACCATCACAGACGACTAATTTGGACGGAGTTAGACTAATAAAATGCTTATGTGTCAAGAATTTGTCCAAATGACATACTACATCATTAAGTTACTTTAGTAGCCAGCCAAAATAAAAAGATAAATAAAAAATGAAAGTTAAAACCTAATTCTCGTATGAGGTGTATTTCATTTCATTTTTCTTTCTTTCTTCATCTTTCCCAAATTTAATAGTCACATGCATCACACGTGACTAATTTGCCAAATTAGTCGTCGGCGATGATTGATTTCCTTAAATTAGAAAAGTTTTGGAACATACGGAATTAAAATGAAATTTTTCTAATATACAAAATTTTTACTAGACAATGCATAATATACATGACTAAAATGAATTTTTCCCTTTTTAACATTGTTAATTATAAATTGAAATATACTCGTTTACTTTGATCCCTTGACCCTGTATGAATAATACCCATAAATTTTAGAGGTAAGTAACTTTTGATTTTTATTCAATTTCTGCTTTATTTTATGGGAACCTAAGAACGCACACCAGAATTTGTTGACATAGAAATTTGATGTAACTAATCACATTGGCAGTTCAACAGCCATGTCAAAAAATTAAGCAGCCTTTGAAAATCATAAAAAAATAGATAAATTAAGAAAGAATTTATTAATTACAAGATTAACGTAAAGAAAGTTAAGTAGGAGCAAAATGTAAATTTAGAAGGTAAATTATGTTGTCTCATTTTTTCCTTGTCACACATATGCGTCACTTCAATAACTGATCAATTTGCTTCTTTTTTCCTCAGAGGAGGAAGGGGTGATGTCGTTTAAGTGAGCTAAAAGCTTACAATTTAGGTTCAGGATTTACTTGAAGAATTCAAAACTTAGTGTCTAGACTCATATTCTTGGGACCGGTAAATTCTCCATTCATATCATATGCTTCAAGGGTCATTATATGTTGAATAGTTTATGTCCACAATTCATGAGTTTAAATTTATGTTTCAGATTGTAGACTTTGATTTTGGGGTGGACACATAAGATTTGAATTGCATTATATTTTATCCCCTCAAACAAAGTGATACATGCTAGTTTTACATGTATTTTAGGTCAATTAAAGGTTGTAATATGGGACATATGCATGTGTATTTGGGCGAAAAGTGATTAAATTCCATCTCTTGAGCTAGATGACGTGTTTCTGCTTGTTGTGGTGTTATTCAGGTATAAAAAGGCCAAAAAGTCCGTTTGGGCAAGGTTCGGGTGGAAAACGAGCAAGAAAAGTCGGAAATAGCAAGAAGATGTTGAAGCATGGTCAGAAAGTATGACTCGGTCGAGTTGTTTAACAACTCGGTCGAGGGAGAAATGAAGAGAAACGTGAAAATTGGTCAGAGACTCCAACTCGGTCAAGGCCTATTACAACTCGGTCGAGTTTACCCAACTCGGTCGAGGCAGATTCTGACTCGGTCGAGTCAGCTTTCCGGGTCCAAAACAGAGTCTGCGCGTTTTAAAGCCCATTTTGGCCCCAATTTGACCTAAACTATATAAGGAAGTCCCAAAACTCTGAAATAGAAGAGGGAGCTCATTAGAAGATATTTTCAAGAGGAAAGCAACATCGAAGAATCAAGATCAAGACGATCAAGACGACGATTAGGGTGCTTATTCATTGTCTCATTTCTTTATTTCAAATCATGTTTGTCTATGAACATATTTGTGTTGTGAATATGAACATGAGTGAGTAGTTCTTTATTATTCTAGGGTTTTGAAAGTAGGTTTTAACGATGTTTGATTAATCGAAGTTTTCTATTCTAGTTAATGATTGTTATTCGTTATCTATATGTTGTGATTAATTTTCATGAATAGTTAATTTGATCACTTAACTACTTCTACATAATTCATAAGTTGGCTTTGAAAGGAGGAATTTGTGAATGGAAATACAACATATAGCGTAGTTGTTGAGCGCTCTGAAAGGAGGTGAGATAAATGCGTAGGCATAGGTCTAAGATCGATTGGGAGTTCATTAGGTCTAGTCGACTTGAAAGGGTGGCTAGGGGTAATGAATCTACAAGTTAATTGCTTCGAAAGGAGAGTTAACATATATGAGTGCCGTCTAATAACGATAGTAATCATTGCTAGTTTAGAATAATTAGATTGTCAAACTTAGTTAATTCTGAAATCAATTCTCTAGAATATATCTTCCAATCTTGCAAATTTGATAAATTGTTTTCTTATACTTGAATTTAAGTGTTTAGTAATAATTTAGTAAGATGAGTTCAATATTAAAATCAACCCAATTGAGAGCCTAGTTAGGAGTGTTTTAGGATATTTAGAGTATCAAACTAGTCATTAAGTCAGTCCTTGTGGGATCGACATTGCTTGCCGTTATATACACTTGCACCCGTACACTTGCGGAGCGTTAGGTTATAAAATAGGCGAACACAAAGTTAGTAACATACTAATTTCCTCACGGTTGACATTTTCTTTTTTTCTTAGAAAGAATATACATATATAAATTGTTTGTGAAGGTTTAATTATAAGCGGGTCCGACTAATAAAAATGCATGAACATGTGAGAGCATGAATAAAATAGGTACACAATTTGTGGTTTTTTAATCTTAAAACGAATGATAAAAGTATGTTGCAAATATAAAATCCGAATAAGATTCTTGATAGGCGGCTATGAATTTATTACGTGAGGTTGCAGCCCAAAGCTGATTTTCGCAGCAACGACTTCCAACTTCCAATAATTGTACAAATATTTAATTTCATTTATTTTCCTTTCATTGTCTCACTGGTATATATACAAACTACCAATTTTGATTTTAATTTTTCCTCACAATTACTCATCAAATGCATCATGTACTAAAAATTAATTTGCTTCTACTTTCATGAAACTCTAGGCTTGTGGCGGGTGGATCGTTATCGAACCAGTTCCATAAGGCTTAAATCGATAAGGGCTAATTTGAATTCGTCTATTAAGTTAATTGGGTTGACAATTCGAACCCAAACTAATAAAATTCCAATAAAACGATCCGATCCAATAAACTAGTCTATTAAGTAGCACACATATTTTAGACAAAAGTCTCATGTGCACCAGTTGCACGCTGTAATTCGGGTTGGATATCACAATTTATGCTTAAAGGTATTACATGTCATGGATAGTATTACAATACCTTTACCCCCCATGAGATTTGGTGTTACATCTAGTTTTTCACTCATTCACTAACCGACACGTGTATGGTATGATATCACAAATTAATATGTGTCACCTAGCGAATTGAGTGTAACAGAGGATGAAACATCTACTGTAACAGGAAATTCGAATTGCCTTTACCCAGGACATGTAATACATTTAAGCATAAATCGTGATACATTTTCAACATAATACCTTTATTCATCAATAAATACATTTAATTAGACATAAATAGTAATACTTTTGACTCATGACCCGAATTACACGAATCTACTGATGCATAAGAGAACCTCATATAAAGATGAATAAAAATACAAAATTGACGTTATAATATAGGTCTTAACCTAAGACATAGTTATTAGATAGATTTCTTTTGTCAAATTCTCTAATCAGCGTTTCTCCTCTAATATAAGCAGCTAGACTCACATCCTTAAAGTTTTCTTCAAATAAATTTCTTCAATTAGATCAATCAACTCCAACCTTAACAAATAAATATCATTAATTAAAAATATTCAAAACATTATTAATATAATTTTATAGGCATCATGAATTGTAAAGTTACTTAGCCTCATGAAGATGTAAAAATGCTACGTATATTAGGTTCATCCAAGTAAAGCTCAAATCAGATATTTTAGCACTAAAGCACTCATCATTGTTGAAAGTTTTGAATTCAAATTGATACAATATTATTACTAATAAAAATAATAATGAAAAAGAAAAAAAGTTATCGGTGCCATTATCAGATTGTCGCGATAACGACCAAATTCGATAGATCTCGGCTCAAACTCGAAATTATTATTTGAATTCATGTTGTACTATCGAGTCGTGTCGAGTTTTGCTACTCCAAACCTGTTAACTTTACAGAATTTAGAAAAGTAATTGAAAAAGATAAATATATAAACAAATCAAATGCGTATTACTCACATGTTAATTTAAGGAAACTAATACATATCTCCAATTAATATACATATTCTCCAACTAATATAGTAGTACTATTAAATGCTTGAATTCAAGAGCTGATCATCAATTTTCTGAACATCCAATCTTTTAACTCGACTCTTTTTCCTTCTTCTTTAGGGTAACCCTTTTTCTTTTTGGTGTTATTTGGTTCTGTGTTTGTTTTTTATTTTATTTTACATAGTTGCCTGATTATCTTATGATTAAGCAACTTCGATCATTCTCGAATACAATTTTCTTTATGAAAAATAGCAATTTAATTTTCTTTTCCTTGAAAATTACTCAAGAAAATAAATAATATTTTGTATGTGACATACAATAAACAAGATTACCTAGAGCCACATATCTTATATCATATGCCATTGTTGACTACCCATTATTTGTGTGCACAAAGTGATGAAGTATAGTATCACAGTAAAATATTAAGAAAAGGAATACTAATTCTCTTTACGTATTGTGAACTGTGGAACTTCAGCACTTCGATGTTTTGTCCTCTGGTTCACTGTATTCATGACTATGTGATGTTTAATACTCCATTTGTCTTATAAAAAGTTACATTTGAAGAATGTGCAACTTTTTATTTTTAGTTAATTTAATAACAGTACGACTCTCTAGAAATTATCAATTCTCACTTACATAATTTATATTATTTTTTAATTTGATATAATAACTATTAATTTTCACTTACGCGATTTATATTATTTTTTGATTTGATATAATTCAATTAAAACACGATTTATAAGTAATTCGTGAAGTAAAAATTTTAAGTACTTTTTACTTAAATTAAGAAACCGAAATATTAATATTTGAAACATGACGTTTATTTTAGGATAAGAATTTATTTTTTAAAATACATCCCTTTTTATGGAATGGTGGAAGTATTGTGATTTGAAAAACTGTTGGTCAACTATGAAGTCAAGAAAATTATTTTGGTCTTTGATATTTTTATGGAGCAAAGAATGACTCTATGATGTTGGGTCTTACGGGCCCCATCTTCACATTTAGATATAATAATATCTGCTATGGGTGTGTCACAATTCTCACATTAGTATGATATTATTCAATTTGGTTGAGTTTGTACGAATTTATTTCACTATAAGCAAAAATCAAATTAGAGATTGAAATAATTGTCTCTAATCACATAATATTTGTCTCTAAACTATAGTGGTGACGAATTTGATACAAAAATCTGGTCTCTAAAAGAGACCGGTTTTTTCAATCTCCAAATTTAGTGACGAAAATTTCATCTCTATTGTAAAATTAGAGACTAAATTACCTACAGAATAGAGAAATATGGATTATGTTCATCTCTAATATTCAGTTGTTATTTCGTCTAGTCAGATACTAACGATATAAAAAGTATTTTTGGCACTTTCAGTTACTATTTAATTTCTATTTCATTCGTATTTAGTAACTGATAGGTCTGGCTCAACCTACCGGGTCGGCTCAGTCCGCCACCCGGGTTACTTGGGCCTGGAAACGCAAGTCCACGATGAAGCCTATACACGGGCGTACACAAGAGAAGAACAAGTCAAATAAATATTCCTCAACGGCCATGCGGACGTGGCCCATGATCTCCTCAACCTCCCATGCACGATTGTAGGCGCGAGGATAGTGGGCAGTTCAGAACAGGCTTCCAGAGAAATAGGAAATGTATGTATAGATTAAGCCAGAGAATTGATTGTAAGGGACTAATGCCATTTTTTGTATCTGAACGAAAATAGTAAAAATAATCGAGAGTGATTACTCTTTTTCGGTAGATCTCCGTTAGAGTGCCTTAATTATGGTTCCGCTGGTATTCGGGTCACCGCCTTTATCAATTGGCTCCGTCCGTGGGAAAAGAAAAGAAGAAAACCCTAGTATCCTTTATCATTGTATTGATTAACATGGTGAACACACGCCGATCCGTTGATCCGAACACTTCTAGCCGGAATACTCCTGTCGACCCGCCCCCTACACGATAACAGCCACCACTCCAGGATGTGCTCCCGGAGTAACTTAACACGCTGCTGCCTCTGGCGCCTACGCGTGTATTACCTCCAGCGCTTGCGGATTCACTGGCGCCGGTTAACTCCAAACAAGCTCCAGCATTGACTCATGCCCATGAAGAGTTTCTCCGGGAACATTCCGCTCGTCGTCCAGCAGTGGGCTCGTCGTCGCGCGGACTCCGGTGCGCGCGCTGACGAAGAAGAGGTTCAAGCGGCAAGACGCCAACACCGACACCGATCACCAACAATCAATGATACACGTATTTATGCGTGCATTTTAGGTCGATTTAAGTGTCCGTTTAATGATATTTGTATACATAATCGATCATGATTGACCTATATTCGTATTATTGTGCTATTTGATGTTCGTGGACTTATTTTAGAGATATTCAGGTGATTTAAGGCCAAATAATTGCATTCGGCTAAGGATGGGTGAAGAAACGAGTCCCGGAAAGTCCAAAATGGAAGAAAATCGAGCCAAGTACGTAAGGGCTAGTCGCGGCCGCGACCTAGATGCATGGCCGCGTCAAAAGTGGCCTAGAAAGGGCTGAAAAGCGCTGGAAACTCTCCGCGGCCGCGGCCAAAAGCCCCGAATTTTAGACAGCTTGATACACCTCAAGTATTTTGGCCATATCTTGATATCTACAACTCCGATTAAGCTGAAATTGGTGGCGTTGGAAAGATAATTTGAAGAGTTACAACTTTGCATGAAAGAGGCAAAACCCAAAAATGACCAGAAGACCCTCAAAAGTAGCTTTGAAGTTGGAAAAGCAATGCAGTATCGGCCTATTACTTGGCCCACAAGCTCAAAAACGAGTTTTTGACTTATTTTCCTATTCCAATTAGGTTTTTTTCCCTCTTTATCCTAGACATATACTCCTATAAATATCTTAAGGCTCTAGACATCAGGGGAGAGTGGGAATTGGGATTTTGGAGCACTTCGAATGGGACGAGCAATCAAGATTCGACATTCTCGGTTTCATCTTTCTAATTTATTTTAGTTTTATGTTTTTCATTAGAATTTTGTCTTTTGTCACCGCCATGATCGGTGGTAGCGTCGTTTCCGACTACCAAATTAAATCGTGTATGAAGATACACTTAAACCTTACCGACTACTCTAACTAGTAGAGTGGCAAGCAAGGGTCGATCCCACGAGGAACGGTCGAACAAATTTTGCTTTTATGTGTTAAGCTATTATTATGAAGAAACATAAAGTAAATAAGCTAGAAAACAATAAAGAAGTGGGGGGTTAATGAAATAATAACTACACCTAAATAAACAAAGACAAATAAAGAGATTTTTATAGGTTTTTGGTTTTTAAATAACAAAACGATTCACCCTTGATCATGTTTCACCGAGGTCTTGGACGATTTATGTAACTATTGTCAATGCCCTATTCAATTGTGATTCTAGCTCTTATCTCAAGGCTATTAACAAGCTCTAATAGCCTTGTTATCCCTTAATCTTAGTTAATCAAAACAAGCTCTTCGACTAACCCTATTCAGTTTAACCGAATCCTCGAACAAGCTCTCTTAGATTCAATCACCAAATGCATTAAACACTAGGACAACGAGATAAATTCAACATAAAACTCGCAAGCTCGGTTTTAGAGGTTAAACTTTGTGTTATCACCAATAAATAATTATTGTTTGCTACTCGGGAATCGGAAATCCTACAATTACGGATAGTGACCTCCTATTCTAGCAACACATTCACAAATCCCTTAAAGGGTGATCAATCCAATAATAAATTCATAAATGTGAGTCAATAACAGCAAATAACACAAAACACTTGAATACACAATATTTTCGGTAACATTAACCGTAATAATCACATAAATGTCTTGGACTCAAGGTTCCACAATAATCAAGAGTGAACTAAGGGTGCTAGCCACCCATTTTACCTAATACAAAGATAAACTAACAGAAAATTAAAGAAAACATGAAAATAGGATAGAAAGAACCAAAGGTTAGGGGTTGAAGATCAAGATCTTCAACCCCCTTCCATTTCCTTGCTTCCAATGGAGAAAAGTGGCTGATTATGTGTGGGGGATGGGTTCTTGGTTGTTCTAAGTTAGGTTAAATTCGAATGGGATGATATATATATAAGGAGAGAAAGTGCTAGTCAAAAATAGGCAAAATCGCATTCAGGATTTTAAAACAGGGTACTGAATCTCGGCCGAGACGGGGGTGTGTCTCGGCCGAGACGT
This sequence comes from Ajuga chamaepitys, assembly GCA_958295605.1. Classification (NCBI taxonomy): domain Eukaryota; kingdom Viridiplantae; phylum Streptophyta; class Magnoliopsida; order Lamiales; family Lamiaceae; genus Ajuga; species Ajuga chamaepitys. Next base: position 54,684,174 of record OY282501.1, on the reverse strand, counting down.
GAAAAGGGGTTTTCAAGGGTTTGTGGGTCGAAAGGCGATCTCGGCCGAGATTTAATATCATCTCGGCCGAGATTCTGGGCCTTGAAAAACCTTGAAATTCTCTGGCAACATTTCTCGGCCGAGATCTGTTGTGTGTCTCGGCCGAGATCTTCTTTCTGTCCAACTCTTCATAAATGCCCTGGAGACTCATCTCGGCCGAGACTCTCATCCTGTCTCGGCCGAGATCTTCAACTGTCCCTTCCTTTTGTTGCCTCAATCGATCCCTTGACTCCGCGGTCGTTTAATGTTCGATTTCGACCCTTTTTCACCTGTCTTAACACAAAAACAGCACAAACGCATTATTTTGCCCATGAGAATATAAAAGCACTAAATACACGTGATTATGCACATTATTGACACTAAAATGACACTAAAAGTTCCCTAAAGTGCGTGCACGAAACACGTGTACCAAATCTCCCCAAACTTAAAACTTGTTCGTCCCGAACAATAAAGAGAAAGACAAAAGGACACGTGTTTAGGGCAAAGTTTAGTGGCATTTGATTTCAGAATTTTCATAAGAAAGAGTAAGCGATCATGATAAAAGCGAGCATATGTGATAGACTAGATCCACTACTCTCGAGACATAACACTCTAAACTTAAGATCCTCACATGGTGAGTGTATCTCTTGACTCTCAAGTGTATCAAAAGGGAAGTGTATACGCTCACATTGAAATGCATAAAATGCCTACCATAAGCTTGCCAATCATCTAAACTTCGATGTATACCGACGTGTGTGACAAAGAATCAAAAAGGTCTTTAATAGGTTGTAATGTTGGCTTGGGGTAAGGTGGGAAAATTTCTGGTATAAGTGACTATAAAACGGACTAAATGAGTTAGCTAATCTCATCTATCCCTCAAAAAATGGTCACTCGACCTCACTCTTTACTTCCTTAGTAAACCAATCCCAAGAATCGATTTCTTCTCCAATTTCTGGTATAAGTGACTATAAAACGGACTAAATGAGTTAGCTAATCTCATCTACCCCTAAAAAAATGGTCACTCAACCTCACTCTTTACTTCCTTAGTAAACCAATCCCAAGAATCGATTTCTTCTCCTTACCACAAAGTCCACAACCTAAATGCTTTCTCAATTCTCCCTTGGAGTGTATTTTCTTTTGAATTTCTACAACCTTGAGAACATCTATCGAAAGGCATTTATAATACTAGCCTCTCCAAATCAAAAGCAACAATTGAGTATATACAACTAACTTTTTCTTTTGTTTTTCTGATTTTTCGATTTTTTCGATTTTTCTCTCTTTTTTTTTTTTTTTCAACAAATATAAACAAACATTGGAGAGAAACTAGTATTCTCGATTCTTTGCCTATTGTTTCAATTCCTTCCACCCTTCAATATTCCCAATAGTTCACCCCTTTCAATCCCAAATTTACCCGACTACCTTCCAACCGCCTCCCTCATACTCAAATAGTTCAATTAAGGTCAAAGGCTAAATCGAAAGGTACTTGGCTTGTAGAGTTGGGCTGTCAAACAAGAGGCTAAAAGCTCAAGGGGCTCAACTAGAGACAATATCAAATTTGGTACAAAGGAAGTATTTTCAAGCTTGAAAATAGGCTCAAGTCAAGAATTGCCTAAGATCATTTTCAATGTCACACAATGCACCGACACATGCAAAATAGAGAATTATGGCAAGTTCTAGAGACAACTAAATGCACTCAATGAATTTCACACCGAAAGAAAGTTTAAATTACTCCAAAGATGGAAGTATCTTCTAAGGCTCAAAAACTCACTTGGTTGCAATTTTGATCAAAAGTTTTGAGTGTATGTTCAATTTTGTTTCAACAAGTCTATCATACTCTACCATGTGCTTCTTTCAAAAATATTTGTCAAATTTTTTCATCATTAATCAATGCCACATTTTTCTTTCCTAAACTCATCCAATTGCTTTCTCGAGCTACCAATTTGTACGAATCTCAACCTCTCCCCAAACTTAGTTGCGGACTAAGTTTGTGGAAAAAGAAGAATACAAGTTGGTGCTCGTCGAATTCAACCAATTATTAACAAACCAACTAACTAACTTAACAGAAATAATCTTACTCCTAAAAATATGCAAGGTATCAAAATTCAATAAAGATCATATCAACATAACCAAAATAAGCAAAAGATAGCAATTGGCTCACAGTGGGTCTCGGCCGAGATGTTGTATGTCTCGGCCGAGATGGCCTCCCCTGCATTTTTCCTTCATTTTGCTCCCCTTCACCTCCACTTTATGCTATCTCTTGATTATTCTAATTTATACCTGCATATTTCTTAACAAAAACATCAAATATGCCACAAGGCATTTATTAAACAACTAACTAGGAATTTGAAAAACGCAAATATTAAAAGATACCGTCGGGTTGCCTCCCGACAAGCGCCTTTGTTTAACGTCGTTGGCTCGACGGATGCTCTTTATATAAACATAACAAACAACTAGCTATGTAAATAAAACTAACGCTTAATACATAAAACAAAATCGTTCTAAACCATTCCCCGGCAACGGCGCCAAAATTTGGTAGCGTCGTTTCCGACTACCAAATTAAATCGTGTATGAAGATACACTTAAACCTTACCGACTACTCTAACTAGTAGAGTGGCAAGCAAGGGTCGATCCCACGAGGAACGGTCGAACAAATTTTGTTTTTATGTGTTAAGCTATTATTATGAAGAAACATAAAGTAAATAAGCTAGAAAACAATAAAGAAGTGGGGGGTTAATGAAATAACAACTACACCTAAATAAACAAAGACAAATAAAGAGATTTTTATAGGTTTTTGGTTTTTAAATAACAAAACGATTCACCCTTGATCATGTTTCACCGAGGTCTTGGACGATTTATGTAACTATTGTCAATGCCCTATTCAATTGTGATTCTAGCTCTTATCTCAAGGCTATTAACAAGCTCTAATAGCCTTGTTATCCCTTAATCTTAGTTAATCAAAACAAGCTCTTCGACTAACCCTATTCAGTTTAACCGAATCCTCGAACAAGCTCTCTTAGATTCAATCACCAAATGCATTAAACACTAGGACAACGAGATAAATTCAACATAAAACTCGCAAGCTCGGTTTTAGAGGTTAAACTTTGTGTTATCACCAATAAATAATTATTGTTTGCTACTCGGGAATCGGAAATCCTACAATTACGGATAGTGACCTCCTATTCTAGCAACACATTCACAAATCCCTTAAAGGGTGATCAATCCAATAATAAATTCATAAATGTGAGTCAATAACAGCAAATAACACAAAACACTTGAATACACAATATTTTCGGTAACATTAACCGTAATAATCACATAAATGTCTTGGACTCAAGGTTCCACAATAATCAAGAGTGAACTAAGGGTGCTAGCCACCCATTTTACCTAATACAAAGATAAACTAACAGAAAATTAAAGAAAACATGAAAATAGGATAGAAAGAACCAAATGTTAGGGGTTGAAGATCAAGATCTTCAACCCCCTTCCATTTCCTTGCTTCCAATGGAGAAAAGTGGCTGATTATGTGTGGGGGATGGGTTCTTGGTTGTTCTAAGTTAGGTTAAATTCGAATGGGATGATATATATATAAGGAGAGAAAGTGCTAGTCAAAAATAGGCAAAATCGCATTCAGGATTTTAAAACAGGGTACTGAATCTCGGCCGAGACGGGGGTGTGTCTCGGCCGAGACGTGAAAAGGGGTTTTCAAGGGTTTGTGGGTCGAAAGGCGATCTCGGCCGAGATTTAATATCATCTCGGCCGAGATTTTGGGCCTTGAAAAACCTTGAAATTCTCTGGCAACATTTCTCGGCCGAGATCTGTTGTGTGTCTCGGCCGAGATCTTCTTTCTGTCCAACTCTTCATAAATGCCCTGGAGACTCATCTCGGCCGAGACTCTCATCCTGTCTCGGCCGAGATCTTCAACTGTCCCTTCCTTTTGTTGCCTCAATCGATCCCTTGACTCCGCGGTCGTTTAATGTTCGATTTCGACCCTTTTTCACCTGTCTTAACACAAAAACAGCACAAACGCATTATTTTGCCCATGAGAATATAAAAGCACTAAATACACGTGATTATGCACATTATTGACACTAAAATGACACTAAAAGTGCCCTAAAGTGCGTGCACGAAACACGTGTACCAATCGGCTAGTAGGTTATTTCAGTCCTTAGTCGAGTCGAACCCTAGTTTTACTATTTTGTGATATTTATAGTGGTTATTAATCAGTTGATTCCTTGAAACGTTGTTATACTATTTGTTTATCCTTCAATGTTTGTGTGTTTATATGCTAGATTGATCACCTAGGATTATAATTGCATAAGTAACGCTAGGTTATAATCGTAATCCGTAATTGTTACGAACCTATAACCACTTAGTAGCGAATAGTGAGTGATATCGCTAGGGTAGTATATAGCTCGGTCTGAATGGGTCCGAGCTTACGAGGTCCACACCGTGTCTATCCCGTTATCCTAGTACTCTAGGCGTCCGGTTAATGAGATCCAGAGAGCTTATTTCGAGGTCACTCAACTGGATAGACTAACCAAAGAGCTTGTTTTAGTTAGTTAAACATAAGGGGTAACGAGGTTAGCAGAGCTTGTTGCTAATCTCGGGGTAGGAGTTTTAAAGGTTAAAATTGGTTAATAATTGCATCTATCACAGGGCAGTAATAACTAGGGGGAGATAAGATTAAGGGCTGTGATTCGTTATTTTATAAGAACAAGTCATAATTAATTTGCTTAATTTCTGTTTTAGTTCCTTAGTTAATATACATCAATTTACAAACCCCCCATTATTTATATACTTATATGCGTTGCTAGTATTAGGATCTATTTAAAACACTAATAGTCTTCCTGCTCCCTGTGGGATCGACCCTACTTACCACTTCTACGAGCTAGAAGGGTAGCTAGGTTAAACTAATTTTACCGCATCGCGACAGTGCGGTCAATCAACGAAGATCCGCCCTATAGGGCGAGACAGGATCGTCGTCGCCATCGGTCATTGTCACCCAGAGACACCCGAAGCTCTGCAGGTTCGGGGATGCGCCGTGCTGATCACGCCGATGTTGACCGGCGCTGACCTGTCAATGTTGCAAAACGGCCTTGCCTGGACAATTCTCGTCTGTTCGACCCATATGAGCAAGAGCAAGTTCAGATCGAGGTCGAACTTGACAAGGTGTTAGGCCTCGATCCCGATGGCGAAATAGTCACCCCTTGCTCTCCGGAGATTGCCAACACGCCACTCCTTGCAGGATTCAAGCTTCCACCTGTTGCCTTATATACCGGCACTGCGGACCCCGACAACTTTCTGAATGCATTCAAATACGCTATGGTTAACCGGGGCTGTAATCAGAAGCACTTGTGCAAGGTATTCCCTGAATACCTTCAAGACGAGGCCGACTTTGGTTCGATGCCTTGCCTCGAAACAGTATACAGTCCTTCCGAGACCTTGCCGGGCAGTTCTGGACCGGTTTTATACGCGAGCAAAACCAATGGCTACTTTAGCCGATCTGATGAATATTGAACAAAGGGACGGGGAAACAATCTCTCAGTTTCTTGAGCGTTTCACAGCGGAGAGCTTTAACATTATCAGAAATAATAAGAATGAAAAAGTGAATACGAACCCTAATCTTTGTCTTGATCTTGATCTTTGGATCCCTTTTCCGCCTCTCTTGTATCTCGTCCTCTTCAATGCGGTAAGTGATGGTCTCTGAGAATAGAGTTTCGAGTTTGGGGACCTCCTTATATAGTTAAGGCTGAGTTGGGGTAGATGGGCTTAAAAATCATAAAACGCGTAGAATCAGATTTGGACTCGGAGGACTCACTCGCTCGAGTCAGAATCTCACCCGACCGAGTCACAATTTCTGACCAACTCACGTTTTGCTCTTCATTTCTCACTCGACCGAGTGAGATATTCTGCTATGCTTCAACTCCTCTTTACTATTTCTAACTTTTCTTGCTCGTTTTTTCATCCGAACATTGCAACGGACTTTTTGGCTTTTTTATACCTGAATATCACTAAAACAAGCAGAAACACGTCATCTAGCTCAAAGTATGGATTTTAATCACTTTTCGCCCAAATACAAATGCATATGTCACAAATTACAACCTTTAATTGACCTAAAATATATGTAAAAATAGCATATATCAAATATTCAGCATCATCATATCATGCATTCAAATAATCGAATTTACAAAATTTCTGAAAATATAATTGGTAGTTTTAGTTTGTGATAATGAAATGTATTGAAAGTAAAATATAAAAAAATTGGATAGTCAAAATTTATGAAAATATAACTGGCGTAATCGGTCAGATGATGTTATTGTCACTGCGTTTATGAGTGGCCTCCGGGTTGGACCACTTTACACTGAACTTGCCCAAAATCCTCCGGCCATTGCCCGAGCTCTCTTCGGGGTTGTAAGCAAGTTTGCTAAAGGAGATGAGCAAACCCGGCGCAAAAAGGAGAAGCTCGCCGCCAAAAAACAACCAGAGAAAACGCAAGCGGGGACCAGCACTCGGACCAGCGCCTTTAACCGTCTGGGAAAAGGCTGATTAGAGCCCCGGAGTGACCAGACTCCACTCACACCTCTCACTCGACCGAGGGCAGAAATATACGCTACATAAACGCGGAGGAAGTTCAAAGAAAGACAAGAATCTGCAAGAAAAGATGTCGAGAGAGCATTCGGAGTGCTACAGTCCTGTTGGGCGATAGTTAGAGGACCGGCCCAATCCTATTACAAGACCGACCTAAGAAATATTTTGTATACATGTATTTTTTTGGACAACATGATAATTGAAGATGAAGGGGAGCAAGCGTCAAATTAGTCAGACGAAGATTCACTTACTTCAGCATCAATACAATTGGGCTCTACCCCCGAATTTCAAGCTTATATCCCTAATTACGGAGAACTACGTAACAAAGAGACACACCACCAGCTTCGCGCCGACTTGATTGAGCATATTTGGTCACGCTATGGAGCCGATGAGTGAAGAATAAATTATTATTATTGTTATTATTATGGTTATTGTTATCGTTGTTGTTGTTGCTTATTATTATTATTATTGTTGTTGTTGTTAATTTTGTAGTGTTTTAATTTTTTTTCTATTTTGTGACATGTCAAAAAATGATGTGCCTTTCTACTATTTTTGTAATGTAACATAATAGTACGTTACCATTGTAGAAAAAATGTTCAATCTTCATAATAATATTTTCTAATAATTATATTAATACTATTGTTTATATAAAAAGTTGTGAAATTATAAATTAAGTTAATATGGTGTATATAAAATGCAAATAAAACTAAGATATGAAATATATATAAACGATGGCTAATGCCACCACAAATATTTCTAAGTACACCACATTTTTTATTGGACAAAAATATTCTTAGATTAAATGACTAAATTATCCTTTTAATAAATAGAATAACTAACAACACCACAAAATTTTCTAAGCACACCACATTCTTTTTTACAAAAATATACAATACTAGATTGGGAATTAAGTGTTCCCAACATCAATCACATCGCGTCCAGCCCCCCTATCCCGTCCCCGCCACCATCGTCTGTCACACAACCAACAGCATCACCGGCACCTCCATCTTCTCCGGCAACCCGACCACCACACAGCAAAAAAAGAAAAAAGGAAAGAAACCCAAAACACTATGCAATACCTGATCCAAATTAGGAATATCTCACTTTGTCTGATAATTATTTTCTTCACTTAATTGTAAAAGGTTTTAGATTACGTCAAAGAAACCCCAAAAGTAGAAAACTAACAGGGGTTGTGAGGTGTTTTGTGACACTAATATTTCTGGAAATATAAATTGAAAAAGACAAAGGAAACAAGAAAAAAAAAAGAATGAAAATGAGAAGCACACTGAATCTGAAGGGACCAACGATGTTACCAAGTTTACAAGTTCTTGATTCGATTAATTTGTTAGTTCTTTTGCCTGGTTGTTTAGATAGAATTAGGGTTTCGTATAATAATGGATGTTTTTCATGTAAAAAAACTGAAAAGGACAACAAAATCAGAAATTTAATAAAAATAACAATTCAGCAAAACCAATAACAACACTGCACAGTTGAAGAAAAAATAGGCTTCTTGTTGTAAGGCTAAAACAGGAAGCTAATGTGGTGCCCAAAGAAAAAAGAAACATTTAAATTATTTATATGTGGTATGCTTAGAGATATTTGTGGTGCCATTAGCCGTCGTCATATATATAAATGATGTGTAAATTAGTGGGATCCATACTGAAGTTATTTTTCTAGGTTCATTGTTGTAGAAATAAAAAAGTAGAAGTCGTTAATTTTTAACTTTTTAAGGTGACGCTGAGGTGGCCAAGTTGATTCTGCTGTTATAGAACCATTGTTGCGCCCCCCGTAAGTTCGACCTGACGAGCAATGTCAGCAGTGACCAGACTCGTCAATCTTAGGTCATAGCTGTCACAAAATATCAATTAGCTACACATGTAGAGAAGATTAGTTGCATTTGCACCCAAATCATTCAGACATGAGTAATAAGAGTTCCAGGAGATCAGAAGCTCTCACAGTAGCAGCGCAAAGACTTGGCGGCTACGAACCGCAACATGTCATCACCTACTTCACTGATCCAACAATTCACTGTGAATCGGGTCCTCATGGAGTCATCAGAGCCAGAAGAGCTGCGGTTTTGATCTGCCTGTTTGAAGGGGAAAACGGTGATATTCGTGTAATTCTCACCAAAAGATCTCCAAATTTGTCCTCTCATCCTGGTAATGCCTTCTCTCACTTAGATTGCTATTACGAATAATAGGTTGAATTTGTGTGTGTTATTACAGGTGAAGTTGCGTTGCCCGGAGGAAAATGGGAAGAGGGTGATGCGAATGATGCGGACACAGCATTGAGGGAGGCCAAGGAAGAAATCGGGCTGGACCCTTCAATTGTGGAAGTTGTCACTGAACTTCAGCCCCACTACTCCAAGGTAATCTAATGGCTTTTACATTTCGTACCTCTGTACTCCTCCCCCAACTTTACACTAAGTTTGGTAATTAAATTTTGCTGGATTTTAATGAGTACACAGGCGGGTAGTTATACCAAACCGAAACATCCCAACCGCTGTGGTACCAAAATTTTGGTAGATGATAATTCATATAGTTACCGTAATGAAATTTTAGTATACCAATTTCTTTGTCGATACAATACAATTACGTACTATTGATTTTGAACAATCAAAGCGCCAACTTTTCTTTTCGGTATATCAATAAATACCTAAATTTTTGAATTCTCATATGCGTTTCGGATTTTTCATATGATATGGTACCGAACCGAAAATCTTGGTACACCAAAAATTCCTGTATTTTTTACATTCTTTTGGTAAAATAAGTGCGTATATTGATATGTTGGTATTTTCCCCAACTCCGTGGACTCCTGTTTTGTGGCCTATTATTTTGAAATGTTTTAATTGTTTTACAGTGTTTGTCTTAGGTCATTATAATGCTGCATTTGGTTTATATTTTCATTTTTCTGATAGATTACCTGAGTTCTGATATCACCATTCGAATATTCTAGTTTTTCTAATGTAATCCAGCATTTCGCATTCTTTGGAAAAACTAAATGTTTTTTGCAATCTGAGACCTAGAGTGGCCCAGTTTCTTTGCAGCATAGTGTTGTTGTATCTCCAGTGATAGGAATAATTTGGGAAAAGAATGACTTCAACCCAGACCCACACGCTGCTGAGGTGGAATCAGTATTTGATGCTCCTTTGGAAATGTTTCTCAAGGTTGGTTTCTGTAGCTACTTCTTTTTTGCTTCACAATCTTGACCAATCTGTATTTGATCATTAAATTAGTATTTATTGGAATTTTTCCAGAACGAGAATCGAAGAGAAGAGAAGATAGAAGGAAGGGGTTATGGATATTTGCTCCATTTCTTTGATTACCAAGCTGAGAACCGGTCCTATACAATATGGGCTTTCACCGCCGCACTCTTGATTAAAGTTGCGTCAATTGTGTATCAACAATCCCCTGCTTTCGAAGAACATATGCCTAAATTCTGGTCTGGAAGTCGTCTTTGAAATGTCGGTACCTTACTTATTTACAATTTATATTATGCATAAGTTGTACCATGGTTTACTATAAAATTCTGTGAGCGAAACAGTTTTCTACCCAAACTATTTGAAACTTTGAACTTCACCAAAAAATATGTATATATACCTCACTTATTCACAATTATATTATGCATGATTTGCACCATGATGTACCATACTTTCAAGGAGCAAGAAACAAATTTCCATCTCAACTATGCAGACCTTTGCACTTGCCACAACGTATGTATATTTATGTATGTGTCTATGAGAAATTATATGCTGCTGCACATCTATGGTGACCTTCTGTGTAAGCACCTGTTTATGTGGCGGGCTTTTACATATGCTACATTATTGACACATATGCTCACGGGATGCCCACCATAGTTGCATAGCATATCAGAACTAGTGTGTATGTACACATATATTTGTTAACACTTAACTATCAAAACTATCATTGTTTCCAATTTGCCATCTACAGAAAACCAATAGTAGAATGTTATGATTAAAATGTATCATATGCCTAGGTTTTGCCAATTTTAGGTTTTCTGACTTCATCTCTTTGAGCAATAAATTTTAGAAAAGCTACACGTTCAAATTTGTAGCTCAAACATGACAGTGGTACCCTTAAAACCTGCACCATGAATTGTTCATTCCTTCCTCTATTGCTTCTTTTTTTATGTTCCCTGTAGATTCATCATCTCCAAACTTAATAGCAAAACCTGGGCATTTGAAAGGAATATTCCACTGCTAGTGTTATTGATGGTAAACTGAAGAAATAATATGGAGTCCGTTAAACAGAGAAGAAAATGATATTATTGGATGTATAAGCTACTCTGTCACACATACAAATCCATAAAGAAAAGAGATTAAGTGGCAGTAAGAACCCACATAGTTTGGATGAGAAAGATTTACTGCCCCTACTTTCTGAACTGTATAAGTCTATTGATAAGTGTGGTATTGGTTTGTAGTGTCCTGTGTTGATAATGACATAAAATTCATCATTACATGTTTCATTCTAACTATATAATATTTCTGACTAATCACCTTACTCATACTAAAAGAATTGAGGAACACCGAACACTATACTTTGACACGTGCTCGCCTTCTTCAAATCTAAAGTTACAAGGTTTCTTATATTCACTTTTCTCACTAGGAATGTCAACATCTTTGTATCACTGGAAAATTCTGATAAAATTTCTGAGTTGTAGAAGATATTTCTGTATTATTTCTCCGTCTGCTCAGCTGTACGAGAGACTTTATTTATTGTAAGGAAATAGCTTAAAAATAAAGTGGAAAAACACTGGGAAACTATGACTCATCAAGACCAATACAACTCTGCACGTGAGTGCTTATCCTAAGTAAATAATCAACAGATAAAAACTAACTCTATTAAACGCCATTAATTGAAATACATAAAAATTGGTACAGCATTAATTCCAACTCAAGCAAACCTGAAAAAAGTAAAACAATCCCAAGGAGAAAGGGTAGAGGAGGAAAGCTAGTATACAAGTCCATAGAGGGTAAGTCGTGCTTGAGTATGCCAGGATTCCTATTATGGCGCAGACAACCGAAATTGTGAGGACTTCTGCTGAAAAATTCCAAGTCAAGTCTTTCGCATATATGATTGCTAGCAATGTTGTCAATCCTGCAATGTTGTTCATAATGACTCCACCGTATATCTGTTACTCAAAAAATTAGTAAAGAACCTAGTTAATCCTTCAGGACTGTTAGCTAGTGTAGCAACATTAAGAAATAATGTAGCTAGAGAGAGAGAGACCTCTGAAAATGTCAAAGAAGCAGTTCTTTCACTCTTATGACTGGCTGGGAAGAGCGCTGTTAGGGCTGCTCTGAGATTCATAGCAACCGGTACTACAACGAATGAGATGGTGAAAGACGGGAATCTCATAGCATATGATAACTGCAGAATGCCAGCCATAAGAGGTCCTCCAAATAAGTTCAATATAACGATGCCTAACGAGACCTGAAATACAGATATGATCAAAGCTCGCTTGCCATATACTGGTTCTTTCCACATATTCTGCAAGTTGCACAAGACTTTTTAGTTGTGAATCATGAAATCTTAAAGAGCATGTTAGAAAGTAGCTGAAGCATTTACCTTGTCAAATTCGTCAAGAATTTCCGATGGTTCCTTTGTTTTTGCATTAGTAATGGCCTTATCCAGCCATTTCTTGACCCCCTCAACAAACTCAGGCTCATCAATTATGTCATTATTATTCTCGTCGAAATCTTGGAACAACACCTTTAGCACATGCTCCTCTTTCATCTGAACTTCTCCGAACTGGACTTTACTTATGAGTTGCTTTAGTTCATCTTTTGATATCGCTTTGTTTTTATCAGTGTCGAATTCCTGGAAGAGTCTTTTTTAATAAAAATGGTATTAGGGTTCTTCTGGCATCCAAGAAATTAGAATTTCGAATAGAAAAAGAACATGTGAAGTTTACGTTTGAATGCGCTCAATATTTGGCTTTCCATCTTGTGTAATAAGTGATTCGGATTTCAGTAGTTTAGCTTCGGCGTGCTTCAAAATCTTTGACATTATTTTGGCGATTTCCTGGGGATCATTTTCTTTCTTCTCTTTAAATGCCTTGACGAGCTGCAGACCGGCCAAGATGAACAAAGAGTTTCAGGTAAAAAATTAAATCTCATTTCATCCCAAAATAAAATCTTGAGAGCTTGTAAGTTATTTTATTAAATGGTAAGTAAACGTATCTTATTTCTGAAATAAAATCTTGTTTGACAAAGTAAGCTTCATTTTCTTATTTTTTCCAAACGCTTCACAAATTATTATTATTTTTGAAAATAAAAATAAAAAATGTCTTACAGGCTCTAAAAAACAAACAACTTCTTATAAGATTTAATAACTTATAAGATCTTTACAATAAGTTTAGTCAAACGCCCTTCAAATCAACAGCAACAAAGTTATTAGTGTTCATTTTTATTGTTATGAATTTGAAATTTTAATTTTCATCCTAAACTAGTTCATTTAGATGAATTTGGTTAGATTATGATATCCTTGCATTTCAAATCTCCAATTTCTGAACGCTACTCATTAAGCATGGATGAATTCTTACTGCTAATGCTTAGAATCTTTGAAACATTGAATTGGAAGGATAAAATAGCTTCTTGCCTCTTTAAAAACATTTGTAGAAGTTGAATCACTACTTCCAGATGGCTGGTTCTTGGTTTCATCAATCCATTTCTTGTATCCTTCGATGAATTCCTCCTCAGTGATATTCCTGTTATCGTCGAAGTCAAATGCTTCCATCACTTGTGAAACTGCAAAGTTCTCGTCGATCTTAAATTTCCCTGTATTCAAAATATTGAGGACCAAATTTTCCATTTCACGCTTCGTAATACTCTTGTCCTTATCTTTATCTGTTTGAGAAAATAATCTGCAGGATGATGCAAATACAATTAGGGGCTTTCGTCGCACTTGAATCTGGAAACGCATATTGCTTCTCAGCATTACCCTTTGATGACTGGAGTGTTAAGCTTTCCTTCTTCGTTCACCAGTTGTCCCTGCCTCTGCACATGCCGCAAAAATGCTGACCGTACGATTTCGTACCTTGAGTAGTCGTAACTTCTTTGTTGCATCCAAGGATCTAGAATCTGACTAGGTTGTGTCGTATTAGGTAATAATCTGAAGTGATAAAACACAAAACTAGTGACAAATTTAGTGGTCGTTTTAGTGCACCTGGTATGCGAAATATGAGAACAGAGATAAGGATGAGACTATAAGAGCTATCAAGGTTATGATACGCTTTGCAGATGAGGTGTTGAAGACATCAGCTAACTGCACTATAACGTATGGGATCAAGGATAACAGCATAATTCCTGCTGTATATCGAGTCTCTTTATCAATCCCAACACCACTATCTGCAGAAGAAAGAGTGAGAGTGTTAGCTCCTGCATTCAAGTTCATAGTGTCTATTTTGGTGAAATTGTGAAACTCAACCTTTGAGGATCATGAGCTTTTCTTTTGCAGGAAAACAATTTGATCGTGAGGTTTCACCAGGCTCCTCTGTTTTCTGCTTCAAGTCTGATCTCCTACCAAAAATTACACATATACCCCACTGAACTGTAAGAGTGAAGACAGTAATTCCCGCGTAAATTCCAACTCCAACCGAGACTTGAGATTGAGCATTCTCCTTGCTGCTGAAAATCCCAGACACTACACAGAGAAAGAGAAATCTTCCAAAATCAAGATATTAACTGAGAGAGAGAGAACGAGAGAGAAAAAGAGAGAGAGAGAGAGAGAGAGAGAGAGAGAGAGAGAGAGAGAGAGAGAGAGAAAGAGAGAGGGAGGGAGGGAGAGACACAAGTTTACCGATCATCATTATCATTGATGGAAGCGCCATTAGAATACGAAAAACAATACCACCAACCTTTCCAGCACCAATTATTTGAAAGAGAACCTTGCTCCCACTTCCTATTTGCTTTTCTCCAAATATGAGAAGTCCCTGATAAACAAGTATCATGAAAATATAACCAGCTACATTTTCTACACAGGGCAGGAAACCATACTGATGATCACAGCTGCTTGGAATTGGTTCAACGCTATTAGGATTCATCAGAAAAGACGGCTTTTCTTGATTCTCAACTCCATCTGAGACCAAGTGATCATCAGAAGAGTTTAGCGTTAGTATTCGGCATTGAACCACACTGATCAAGAAGATGGGAAAGATCAACCGTTGGACAGCCATTGATGGTCAACGTGACAGAGAAGAAGAAGTTAAGGTAATTGAATCCAGATTAAAAACTGGTGAATTTATACAAGGATCATCTGTCTGAGAAACAAATAAGAAATTGGCAAATAAAAAACTGGCAGTTGCATGCGTAGTAGTTAAAATGTGATTATGAAACTGTAGGCCTTTTTCTTATTAGATAAAGCTTTTGGCCACATAGGATTTGATTTATCAAATACATGTATTATGTGTCCTCAAATATATTAAAACCCA
This sequence comes from Ajuga chamaepitys, assembly GCA_958295605.1. Classification (NCBI taxonomy): domain Eukaryota; kingdom Viridiplantae; phylum Streptophyta; class Magnoliopsida; order Lamiales; family Lamiaceae; genus Ajuga; species Ajuga chamaepitys. Next base: position 54,669,117 of record OY282501.1, on the reverse strand, counting down.
GACCAACCTTAGTTGACCCTTGATTCCAGCAGCAAAAACCGGGAATGCTGATGTCAATCCATAATGACATCATTTTTTTTTCATTTTTCATTTGACATCCTAGATTCTTTTCATTACCTATCTTATGTAGTTGTTCTAAGTGCATACAGAATATAAAACACAACTAATAAATAAATAAATAAATAATAGCTTATGCTTGGTTTGCTTAGTCTCCGCAGAAAAATCCAAACTTAAAAGTCAATGCCTGTGTATTGTACATAACGGGGGCGTTTTCCTTTGTTTGAATTTTTAAAAAGTGATTAAAAGAAGAGATTGGAGTAAAATTATTTAAAATTAAAAGTAGGTAGTGTTTAAGAATAAAATTGATTTTTGTCAAATATATAAGCTGGAGTGTTTGATATTTAAGTAGCTTTTAGTTCATGACTGAAAAAAAAAACTTCTATATATTTACCAAAATACCAAAAAGTTAAAGAAATAACTCTTATCTGTGTATGTATTTGTGTCTATGAGAATTGATATGGCGCTGCACATCTACGGAGGTATCTTTGTAAGCACCTATTTATGTGGCAGTTTTTTTCATATGCTACATGATTGGCACATAACAGATGCTCACGGAGTGTTCACTATAGGTGCATAGCATATCAAAATTTGTGTGTGCTTATATACACATATTTGGTAACACTTAACTATCCAAGCTATCATTCTTTCCAATATGCCATATACAGAACATCAGTAGTAGAATGTTATGATTAAAATGTATCAGATGCCAGGGTTTTGCCAATTTTAGGTTTTCTGATTTCGTCTCTTTGAACCATAAATTAAAGAAATGTTACAAGTTCAAATTTATAGTTCAACACATGACAGTGGTACCCTTAAAACATCCACTATAAATTGTTCATTGCTTCCTCTATTGCTTCTTTGTTAATGTTCCCTGTAGATTCATCATCTCCAAACTTAATAGCAAAACCTTGGCATTTGAACGGAATATTCCACCACTAGTGTTGTCGATGGTAAACTGAAGAAATAATATGGAGTCCGTTAAACAGAGAAGAAAATGATATTTTTGGATGTATAAGCTACTCTGTCACACATACAAATCCATAAAGAAAAGAGATTAAGTGGCAAAGTGTAAGAACCCACATAGTTTGGATGAGAAAGATTTACTACCCCTACTTTTTGAACTGTATAAGTCTATTGATATTAGTGTGGTATTGGTTCGTAGTGTCCTGTATTGATAATGACATAAAATTCATCATTACATGTTTCATTCTAACTATATAATATTTCTGACTAATCACCTTACTTACTAAAAGAATTGAGGAACACCGAACACTATACATTGACACGTGCTCGCCTTCTTCAAATCTAAAGTTACAAGGTTTCTTATATTCACTTGTCTCACTAGGAAACATCAACATCTTTGTATCACTGGAAAATTCTGATAAAATTTCTGAGTTGTAGAAGATATTTCTGTATTATTTCTCCGTCTGCTCAGCTGTACGAGAGACTTTATTTATTGTAAGGAAATAGCTTAAAAATAAAGTGGAAAAACACCGGGAAACTATGACTCATCAAGACCAATACAACTCTGCACGTGAGTGCTTATCCTAAGTAAATAATCAACAGATAAAAACTAACTCTATTAAACGCCATTACTTGAAATCCATAAAAATTGGTACAGCATTAATTCCAACTCAAGCAAACCTGAAAAAAGTAAAACAATCCCAAGGAGTAAGGGTAGAGGAGGAAAGCTAGTATACAAGTCCATAGAGGGTAAGTCGTGCTTGAGTATGCCAGGATTCCTATTATGGCGCAGACAACCAAAATTGTGAGGACTTCTGCTGAAAAATTCCAAGTCAAGTCTTTCGCGTATATGATTGCTAGCAATGTTGTCAATCCTGCAATGTTGTTCATAATGACTCCACCGTATATCTGTTACTCAAAAAATTAGTAAAGAACCTAGTTAATCCTTCAGGACTGTTAGCTAGTGTAGCAACATTAAGAAATAATGTAGCTAGAGAGAGAGAGACCTCTGAAAATGTCAAAGAAGCAGTTCTTTCACTCTTATGACTGGCTGGGAAGAGCGCTGTTAGGGCTGCTCTGAGATTCATAGCAACCGGTACTACAACGAATGAGATGGTGAAAGACGGGAATCTCATAGCATATGATAACTGCAGAATGCTAGCCATAAGAGGTCCTCCAAATAAGTTCAATATAACAATGCCTAATGAGACCTGAAATACAGATATGATCTAAGCCCGCTTGCCATGTACTGGTTCTTTCCACATATATTGCATAAGACTTTTTAATTGTGAATCATGAAATCTTAAAGGGCATGTTAGAAAGTTGCTGAAGCATTACCTTGTCAAATTCGTCAAGAATTTTTTATGGTTCCTTTGTGTTTGCATCAGAAATGGCCTTATTCAGCCATTTAAACTCAGGTTCATCAATTATGTCATTATTATTCTCGTTAAAATCTTGGAACAACACCTTTAGCACATGCTCCTCTTTCATCTGATTCTCCGAACTGGACTTTAATTACGAGTTGCTTTAATTCATCTCTTGATATCGCTTTGTTTTTATCAATGTCGAATTCCTGAAAAAGTGTTTTAATAAAAATGGTATTAGGATTCTCCTGGCATCCAAGAAATTAGAACTCTGAATAGAAAAAGAACATGTGAAGTTTACGTTTGAACACGCTCAATATTTGGCTTTCCATCTTGTGTAATAAGTGATTCGGATTTCAGTAGTTTAGCTTCGGCGTGCTTCAAAATCTTTGACATTATTTTGTTGATTTCCTGGGGATCATTTTCTTTCTTCTCTTTAAATGCCTTGACGAATTGCAGACCAGCCAAGATGAACAAAGACTCAGGTAAAGAATAAGCTTCATTTTCTTATTTTATCCGAACACTTCACAAATTATTATTATTTTTAAATATAAATATAAAAAAATGTCTTACAGGCTCCGAAAAGTGAACAACTTTTTATAAGATCTTTACAGTAAGTTTAGTCAAACGCCCTTTAAATCAACAGCAACAAATTTACTAGTGTTCATTTGTATTTGATATGAATTTGAAATGTATAATTTTCATCCTAAACTAGTTCATTTTGATGAATTTTGTAAGATTATGATATCCTTGCATTTCAAATCTCTCATTTCTGAACGCTACTCATTAAGTTTTGATGAATTCTTACTGCTAATGCTTAGAATCTTTGAAACATTGAATTGGAAGCATAAAATAGCTTCTTACTTCTTTAAAAACATTTGTAGAAGTTGAATCACTAATTTGAGATGGCTGGTTCTTGTTCTCATCAATCCATTTCTTATATCATTCGATGAATTCTTCCTCAGTGATATTCCTGCTATAATTGAAGTCAAATGTTTCCATCATTTGTGAAACTGCAAAGTTCTCGTCGATCTTCACTTTCCCTGTATTCAATATATCGAGCACCAAATTTTCCAGTTCACGCTTCGTAATACACTTCTTATCTTTATCTGTTTGACAAAATAATCTGCAAAATGATGCAAATACAATCAAGTGGTTTCATCGCACTCGGATCTGCAAACTCATACGTGTTTATCATTTCTCTGCTTTACCTTTGATGACTGGAGGGTTAGCTTTCCCTCTTCGTGAGCAAGCTGTCCCTGCCGCTGCTCATGCTGCAAAAATACTGACCGTAAATTTGGTTTGTGTATGTTTATGTAGAATTACTTTATTTTTTTTGAAAGAATTTATGTAGAATGTTGCAGATTAAAAAAATGTAGGTTATCTTCCTGTGTTTCTTAATACTTTCTATGCAGTTTGTATATATTGGTTGTGGGGGGTTTAGGTCTTTTTTAGCCTAATTTCAGTCTGAATCTCCCCTCCCACATCTATAAATAGAGATCCTAGGGCTGTGAAAATACATAACTAGATCCTATCAGAAGGCCAAGTCAAAAAGCAGCCGAGGAAGATTCAAGCGGCTAGTTACCGGTAGTTCGGTGATATTTTTTTATTATTTTTGTAGGAACAATGTCTTTAAATTATTTCCATAGTTTCGTTCCTCAACTTATGAAGTAGTTTAACTCTCTAGGATTATTATACCCAATGTACAATTGGTTTTTTTGTATATTTTCTTTTTTAATTTCGAAATTAAACATATATATAAATGCGGTGTTTGGATTAGCAATAGTAGCAACGGCACACCATTCTCCTTGCGTCTTGAAGTGCTTCAGTGTGAAGGTCAGTGGTTCAACTTTCGCTCACGCAAAGTTTGCTCCTTTTGCTTGTACAGGTTGTTTTACCAATTTTCTTTATTACTTTACTTTCTTTTTTTTTTTTTTTTTTTTACATGTTGTTTTACCTCTTTGTTTTATTACTTAACTAAATGTTCACCCTTGCGATGCACGAAATGAGTACTTTTTCAATAGTAATAATAATAAAATTAGCAGCCTATGTATTATTTGAGAATATAAAATGGGCAGTTGATATATTTTTTTGTCCAATTAACTTTATTCCTCGTTACATGTTTTGTTTTTACTCATTTTATATCTTCCATTATCATATATTGAAACTACTAGTTAGATTTTCATAAATTTTGACTATTTAATTTTTTATATTTTTACTTTTAATACCTTTCATTATCACAAATAGAAACTGCCCATTATATTTTCATAAATTTTGTTAATTCAATTATTTGAATGCATGATTTGATGATGTTGAATATTTTAAGTAAAATTTTAAATACAAACTTGAAAATTTGATTCATTTCTCTCCCTATTATTTCAATATGTTACATTTTCATTTAAGGATAAATCAATGTTAAATATTTTGAATAAGTATCGTTTGAAATCCACATATATTAAATAATAAGATATTAGTATAATAAGCTACAAACGTTTTAGTTACTTAAGTACATGAGTGGTAAACTATATAATCATGTCATATTCAAATAAAAAATAATTGACTTTTTCTTTGCACAAAATAGAAAAAAATAATAAGCAAACTAATTCAATCAACAAATCACTTTAGCAAATATATCTAAACTATTTTTTTTATTGTAAAGTGTAAGCCTAACAAATTTGTATTTTTTATGAATTTTTCAAACCATATGATTTAAACGATCCAAAAATTATTAAGATAAAAAGGTAAAATTAAAGTAAATAATTCTAATCTTTTAAACAATTTCAATCCATTTAAAAAAAATATATCATTTTTTGAATTATATCTAATTTTAATTATAAATAAAAATGGTTAAAAAATAAAAATATATTGTTTTTAGAAAATCAAAATATATCATTAACATCCTTTAAGGTATTTTACAATTTAAAATTAATAATTTAATTATAATATATGCAAATCGAAGACCATCAAAAGAGTAATATTTTGATATATTTATGAAAAATTGAGTTGAGACAAAAATTTATAAGACCTTGAAATTTCGAAGGCAAAAGATAAAAAAAAAAAAAGAAAAAGAAAAAGAAAAAGAAAACAACTGATTGGAGGAGATCTCATAAAAGAAGGTGGATGAGACACATGTCTCATTTTTTAGGGGCTATCCATTTATTTAAAATAAAAGAAAAGGAAAACAATTGATTGGAGGAGAACCCATAAAAGAAGGTGGATGAGACACATGTCTCCTTTTTTAGGGGCTCTCCATGTATTTAAGAGCAGTTTTAAAAAATTAAAGCAAAAATAAAAATTCGGCTAAAAATTATGGGAGAGACACGTTTTCCCCTATTTTCATGCAACCTTCTTTTAGTATTAAAGGTTGGTTTAATTTATATAATTAATTATTAATTTATTAAATAAGATATTATGTGGTCTATATATTATACTAGTGTAATAGTATATATTATGTTGCCCAATAGTATAAGTTTATAGCTACGAGGATTTTTTTTTTTAATAAATATATTATGGGTGTGTTTACTTAAGACTTGATTCAGTAGATTTAAGGGCTCAAATCTCGATAAAGCACACTCATTAACTATTTCAGCCAGGTTTGGTCCAGCACTCTTCAGCCTTAAGTAAACATACCCCATGTTGTCCAATATTATATATTATGTTGCGTAATAGTATATATTATGTTAAAACTGCATTGGAATAAGACCAAACTTGAGACCTTTGAAAGTCAATGTCGCAATCATGACCATTAAAACACATCACATGTTACATGTTTTTTAATTTGTTAATTTGAATTTCATGACCACTAAGACGCACCACATGTTTGTACTTAGGACCTCAAGACCTCTGAAAGTCAATGGCGCAACCATTATCATTAAAACACACCACATGTTACATGTTTGTTAATTTGAATGCCATGACCATTAAGACGTACCACATGTTTGTTAATTTGAATGCAGCCAGGACCATTAGGGTCGAACACGAGACCTCAGCACATGCAATTCTAACCACCAAGCTGCTACCTCTGATTTGAAAATCAAACGTGGCATTAAATATATATATCTAATTTTAAAAATTAAGAAAAGGAATGTATAGCAAATTTATTGTGTGTTGGGTGCACCCAAAACTTACTTGATCATTATTTGTTTTATGTTACTTCGTTAATGGCCTATTTGTTTTAAGATCCTCCAAGACGGATTTGATATTTCGACGATGTTAGTTTTTGGTCCGGAGACAGATTTTTGTAGTCCAATGAAATTTTACCTATTATTACACTTATCACTCACTATATATCTACATTTGTTTCTTCCAATAACATAATTCTATATCTTTGTGCATTTTTTTCCCAGCTCATGTTTTCTCAATATAATATTAAAAGACAAAAACTCGTATGTGACCGTCACACGACCGTCACACGGTGTAATGAGAAAAAGTATTACTTTTTGTGATAAAAGTATCACGTTTATCTATAAAAGTATCACATTTTTTTGAACAAAAAAAGTATAACTTTTTGTAGCAAAAGTATCAATGTAGTAAAAGTATCATTTTTTCCTGTAAAAGTATCAATGTTTTCTGTAAAAGTGTATTTCGTCACACGTGTGACCGTTCACACACAAGACTTACTCATATTAAAAAATGCACATTTCCTACATTAATTATATATTACAGTAAACTTTTTTTTTTCTTTTTTCTTCTTTTATTTTTTGCGTAATGTTATAATAAATATACAATTTTACTATTCGTTAATATTTTAAATTCAGGATTTCTCCCCAGCCATCCTGCATGGGTTTGACTAATTTTCCTATAAAAATATAAATTGCTATAAAGTGAATGGTACTATATATTAAGGTGATCACCTATCTTTAATAGTATAAATTGGTATCAAAATGCTCCCAGCAATTAAATTATATTTAGGTTAGGACGTAAGGTGATCCTTTTAATAGTATAAAATCCCAGCAATTAAATTATATTTATAATAATTTAACTTAAAAGAATTAAGGAAACAAGATACTCCCTCCATTCCAGCTAATTTTGCATGATTGATCGGACATAGATATTAAAAAAAAAGACATATTTTGAGGAATCTTTGATTTTTTTAAAAGGTGGAGATTTTGAGGGTGAAGATTGTGAGAGAAATTCATTTTTAAGGGTGTGCAAAGTTAAGTGGGACGGCCGAAAAGGAACGTAGCAAATTTAAGTGGGACGGAGGGAGTATATATAACCATGGAATAATTAATCATACTTGATATAAAACAAAACCGTCCCAGAATAGCATCCTATAAATTTTCCCGCTCAAATTTTGTTGCTATTTCTGAAAAATATTACTTTTGGTATAAATCATTTGTCAATCGGGCATGTCACACTTTATTTGGTAAAAATAAAAAAATAAAAAAATAATTGGTATATATATATATATATATATATATTTGCCTAAGATATATTTAGGCACCATTATCTCAATTCAACAGTAAATCTCCCACAAACAACTTAATTTGTGATATTTAATAAATTCAATTTATTTTATATAATATTTTAATTTTAATATTAATTATAAATAAATATATTTTAAGTCGTGCATCGTTCGGCGGGAGAATTCTAGTAAGAATAAGAAAGGTAATTACAATAATGAAATTTTAAATTAACTCAGTTTATTAACGAGAAATTTTTCAAGTTTGATTTATCCGACATTATTTTTCTAATTTTTATCTGTTTTATTCTCGAATAAAATAAGTATACAAATTTTGTTATTATGGATGTTAATGGACAAATTTTAATTAAATCTATTGTGGGACCCTATCTTTTTCCCTTCTGAATTTTTCCACCGTAAATTTTTTGTTGCATGTATAAATACAACGGTTGCACTATAGAAATATCCTAGACTTCAACTTCATGTAAAATTAATTTTTTTAAGAAGTTAGTATTAATCGAACATTTTTAAAAATGTCAGATACATCAGCCCTCAAAATATTTTCGACTGATATAACCGAACTACTTTGTTCAGACTAAGAGTTTTTCCTTTTTTTTTTTTAATCACTTTTACTAGAAAAAATTTAAGATTGTATTTGGAAGAAAGGATTTGATGATGGATTTGGAAATCACAGTCTCAAAAATTCATTGATGTTGTTTGGATTACTATGAATTTAGAAATTCACTATTTGATTTTGAGCTAATTTTTTGAAATATGTGAGTGAATCAAATCCATTAATTTTAAATCCATGCATTTAGTCCAGACACAACCTAAAGTAAATTAAAATGTTAGGAGATACTTGGGTTGGTATATCTCATCTAGATGGGGCATGACCCATTCTCCTATTATTTCATTATAGCTGAATGGACACATCACTCTACATCCACATCTTATTATTTGCATCACATTTTACAAAAACTAATACACCTTTTATAATTTTCAATACAAATTTTATAATTTCCAATACACATCCTACCCTACAATACCCTTTACATTTTTACTATTTAAATGGATGTACCTAGAGATGGCAAAACTGGCCCGGCCCGATGAGCCGGCCCGTTTAGCCCGAAATATAGAGTGGGCTGGGCCGGAATATTAGAGGCCCGAAAACATTCGGGCTTTTTTGGCCCGGCCCGAACGAGCTTTTCTTTTGGCGGGCCAAGTCCGGCCCGGCCCGGCCCGAAGGCCCGCGGGCCGGCCCGATGGAATTGAATTTTTTTCTCCTCACTAATTGAATAAGAAGAATTTAGGAATTAAGTAATATCTTGTGTACTATTTGAAATATGTTTTTCTTTTTTCTCTTTCTAGCAGAGCTTAAATGTATTTATTTACCGAGAAATTAAAACATTTGACTAATTTAATACTCGATTTCTTCAGTTTTATTAGCAGAAGATGGAAAATGAATTAGATCCAAACATGCTCATTAATTATTATGTGTCGAAATGAAAAATTGATTAACATGTAGTATAGTACGTACACAAAAATTAAATAACTTGTGACATTTAGCATATAACTATATATCATCATTCATTCCTTCTTTTTTATTATTATTATTATTATTATTGTTATATATGGGGTTTAAGACATGTCTATAGATTAATAGATATCATTCCATATTGCAACGAATAGTAATATATTATCTTCCGATCAAGTTTTTTCTTAAGAGAATTAAACTGAAGTTCGCCTCAATATATAATTCTACTTCATGGTTAAAGTAATTAAAAAAAAAAAAAAAAACAAATCATTGGTGGGCTTTTTTGGCCCGATCGCCCGATGGCTCGAGGTCCTCCGGGCCGGGCCTAACATTTCTAGGCCCGAAATAAATCGGGCCCGGCCCGAACTTTTCCTTGGCCCGACTGGGCCCGGCCCGAGCCCGCCGGACCGCCCGAATTGCCACCTCTAGATGTACCATCCGTGGATATGCCCCAACGGATGTGGCACATGCCACTACATCCTAAATTAAGTGTCCCCTAAGGGCGTGTTTACTTGTGCCCATTGGGCTGGTTAGGACAATTCGGTCACTTGTAAACTGCAATTTACTAGCTGGGCTACGTGTGACTGCTAAATCCGCTGGTCCGTTACAATAATCAAAATCTACTACTGTAGCAAGGATTGCAATCCGCCTACGAGGGTGTGATTCGGTTGTCCCAACTATTGGGTTTGAACTTTTTACTGTTTTCTTTTAATTCAAAATACATAAATGTCCCTAAAGTTTGAATACAATTACTAAAATGCCCTAAATTTTGTTCAAATTATCAATTGTTGTTTCCGTCCCAATTTTTATCAGATTCATCAACATACTCTCTCTCCCCAATTCATTTTCAAATCTGAAATAACGTGAAACTCAAGAAGCTACTTCTCCCTTTCGGTGAGTCCTCGTTTGTGGTCCGTCTGTTTCTAAGTCCATTGCAGTCTTCCACAGTAGAAGTTTTGGTTTCATCGTTTGTATCATTTTGTGGAACTATTCTTCATAAATGCCTTTGAGGTATTCTATCTTATGTACCATACCCATGCCCTTTTTGGGCTTATATACCGCTTTTGGGCAACCTTCTCAACAACTAAGAGATCTATTCGAGGAACACGGGGACTAGTTGATGAGCCTCCCAATGTTGGAAGGCTCATTACTTCAATTGAGAGAATTGAAATTCATTTTTTAGTTGGAATTTTAGGTGGTTCTAAAAAAAAAAAGAAATAGCGAAAAAAACTATCCCTAGAGTCGTCCATTAGTTATAACTTTATTGTTGTGGTTTTCTTTCTGAATTGTCTAAAGATCTATCGTTTTCTTCACAGGTTTCGCAAAAGAAATCTACAAGTTTTTGTGCACTGAGTTTGGTATGATAGTGTGTGTCAATTGGTATGAGTAAGAGAAGGGCAATAGGATAATTGCTAAGAATACATTTTATAGAGAGAGAATAGCTGAGAGTAACAACTTCTTTATATTTTCCACTCAAGTTCAACATTACAAGTAATACTTTATTTATAGGCATAAAGCAGAGACATTTATAATATTTAGTTATGGAAGGATGAGTTGTACTCTTCGCGTGGGTATCAGCTGATGTTGCTGACGGGGCCTGCTGAGCTGGACTCCTTACTACCATGCAGCTTGTATCTTCAAGTTGTGCTAGCAAGTATATTCAATACGCTCCCACTGGCTGAGACTATCCTTCTTATGGTAGAGCTGCTGAGCGAGTTTGAGAAATCTGGTGACGGAGAGTGGCTTACTTAATATGTCGACAAGTTGACTTTCAGAGGGAACAAACCGGACATGGATCTCCTTCTTTTGAACCTGATTTCTCACATAGTAGATGTCGATTTCTATATGCTTTGTGTACTGGTGAGACACAGGGTTGTTTGCGAGGTTTTGTGCCCCGACATTATCACACCAAACTACGGACGATTGTTGAAAAGGGAGACCTAATTCTGTCATAAGTGACTTGATCAATGTGAGTTCTGTCGTGGCAAGCGCAAGGAATCGATATTCAGATTCTGTGCTACTTCGTATAACAACACTTTGTTTACGAGAGCTCCAAGATAGCAAGTTTTGACTAAGAAATATGCAGTAGCCACTTGTAGACTTCCTATCGTCGATGCAACTAGCCCAATCAGCGTCGGATAGGCAAAAAGAACTGACTTCTAAATCAGAGAAAATGTGATTCCATGTACCACAGTTCCCTTGATATAGCACAACACTCGTTTGCATGCCTTCCAATGGTTGATGATGGGTTCATGCATGAATTGGCTCAGTTTGTTTGTGATGAACGCAAGATCTAGTCGAGTCAGACTAAGATACTGCAAGGCTCCCACCGTAATGCAATAAAGTGTGGGTTGATCAAACGAAACACTATCCCTCAATTCTTGTTCGGAATATAAGGCGTGGGGCAAGCTTTGGGACTTGTCATACCTGATTTTTCTAATAAATCCTGTGCATATTTAGCTTGGTTAAGGAAGAAACCACCAGCTGATGTCTTCTGCACCTCAATTCCTAGAAAATAATGAACATGGCCAAGATCCTTGAGTGAGAATTTGCTGTCTAACTGCTAAATTACTTGAGCAATCAAACCCTTATCATCTCCCGTGATAAGGATATAATCGGCGTAAACTACAATGAGAAGTAATTTCCTAGCGTAACTCTTACAAAATAAAGAACTATCCGAAACAGAAACAACGAATCCTTGCCTAAGTAAGTAAAAAAATCTTCAATTTATCATTCCACGCCTTCGGTGCCTGTCGCAGCCCATATAACGATTTGGTTAACTTGCAGACATTTTCAGGTTTGTGAGGGTGTCCACATATCCCTCAGGTTACCTCATGTAAACACTTTCTTGCAAATCCCTTTCAAAAAGGCAGCATTCATGTCAACCTGATAAATGTGCGACCCCCGAGTTGCAGCAAGCGTGAATAGAAGCCGATCGGTAAGAGGCTTTACCACCGAACTAAAAGTGCCGAAGTAATCTATCCCCTCATTCTGTTGAAACCCTCGAGCAACCGACCTGGCTTTCAACCATTATATAGTGCCATCAGAATGATGATTGACTTTGAATAACCATTTGCAAGTGATGACATTCGTATGAGGAGAAAAGGGAACGAGGTACCACGTTTTATTGGACATTAAGGCATCATACTCAGTGTCCATGGCTTTCTTCCATGCAGGAATGGTTAAAGCTTGAGCAACAGATGTTGGTTCGATTTGTGGAAGTTCTGAAGCTGTGAGGGGATAGAGTTGTTTGGGCTTGACTATGTGATGAACGCGAAAATTGTCGTTTTTCTTGCACTTTTCACGTTCATATTTTGTGGAGAATTACGTGTAATTGTTGTGTTTATGTGCGATTTCATGCTTTATTGTATTTTTCGAGTTGATTTTCCTTTTTAATATAATTTGATGCGCTTTTAAGTGTTTTTGAGTCGTATTTTGAAGGTTAGGAAACTCGGAAGAATTTAGAAGATCGCTCGCATCCACTTTCATACTCCGGCCCGCATCCTGAGGCCCAAACGAGCCCAAAATGGTTCAGGGTCTGGACCAAAATGAAGATCATCAAGTCATAGGTAAAATTTGTGAAGGAGTCAGGCCGAGAAAATGGATGAAAAGGCCTCAAATTGGAGAAAGAAAGAAGAAGAGGTCGATCGCACATATGCCACATTCTAGCCTGAAAATCAAGGCCTAAAAGAACCCAAATTGGACCCAACAAGAGCTCAAATCGAAGTTCGTCGAGTCACGAACAAATATTGTGAAGGGACCGAGTCGAAAAAACGAGAGGAAGGGCTCTGAAACGGTGACAGAAGACAGAGGTGTAAAAAAGGAAAAAGGGGCACTACCGGGGCCACTACCGGACCGGTAGGACCAGCGGTAGTCGGTCCAGAACTGACCCAAGGACTACCTGCCGGACCTCCGACCGGTCTGGCTGCCGGTCCGGCTGCCAGTCCGGCTGCCGGACCGGAAGTTGGACCGGTAGTTTGCGGCTAGTTCGCGCGCCGGTCCCCTATTTCAGCGCTGTGTTCGTTTTTTACCGTAACTTCTTCGCCCGAGCTCCGATTCAAGTGATTCAAGTTTCCACGTGTAGCCAAGACAGAGATCTACAACTTTATGGTTGAAGTCAAAGGTTGATTATGGATGGAGTTTTCCCGGAAATCACGAGAAGGATGAGTCGAGCACGCACAAGGGGCTCGACTCAACAACTTAAAGGACCAAGCACTCTCTTTTATTTTTTACACTTTTGCCCTTACTAGGGCTTATTTTCTGCAGATTTTAGGGGTTGGTGGACCTATATATATCCCTTCCCCTCTCATTGTAATTATCGAATCCAACATTGAATAACATTAGCCTCCTTTTTAAGGCTTTCTCTACACTTTCTTCTTCATTTTCAGAATTTATCTTAGAAAACTAGGGTTTTTCTTCCTCCTCTTCAAGGAGGAAGCCATCTTTGGGAGAGAACTCAGGGACTACTCACGGACTTGTGACACCTAACTATTTCATCAAAGATTTACGAGGATTCTTCAATCGATTGAGCATTTTCTTATCCTTTCTCTTTATTTTTAGTTTTTATTATTTTTATTGCTTGATTGTTGATGATGCTTGTTATTTCTTTGATGATTTGTGAGTAGTTTTCATGTTTCCTGAAGCCTGGGAGTAGCCCAAGCTCTCCCAAGCTTCGAGGTTGATGATTAGTTGATTGATTATTGGATTGTTATGCGTTGTGGTAACTAGGTTAGGATTTGGTTGATTTATTATGATTTTCATATGAAATTAGGGCTTGATTATAGGCTTGACTCGGTGGCTCTAGCTTTCGATAATTTATCCTTATTTTGTATGATTGTGCATTTGAGAAAGGATAATCGGAACTTAGGCTAGGGTTTGCCACCCTTTTGATGAAATTCGATTTGATCTTATGATTGGATTTTTACGCCTTAGATTAGTCGGGAAGGAAATTCAACCCGGAACCTGAATCAATCAAACCCAATTGGTAAGACAGAGAGGAGAAGACTTACTAAACGGGGAAGTAGAGTCTAGGGGGTCTTGGCTAGGATGGACGAAATCAGGTTTAGTCGCGTGTGCAGGAACTACACCCCTACGCCGGTCTTTAGCGTAGGAGAAGTCGGGTTATCCTCTTCTAGTCTCCTATAGTTGGTATCTCGAGGCCCAAGTTGAGTTTGTAAATCTCATTCGTGTAGGTAGTCTACATCGAACTCCGATTACTCACCTATCCTAGGGGAATACGGCACCTCAACCGTATTTCGAAATTATCACCTAATTAGGATATCGATTGGGTCGATAATTCAATTACATAGAGCCCATACTTGTTCCTTTAACTGTCTTTGAATCGTTCATTCCATTTTGCTTGTGTGAAACCGAGCTTCGGGAATATCTCCCCATTGATCGGTTCTCTCCTTGCCTTTATTTATTTGCTTTATGTCATTAGATTAGTCCAAACTCTCACTTTGTATTTGACCTAACTTGCTCGAAAGTGTTAAAGCCGAGTCTCACGGAAAATCCTTCCCGTGGATACGATATCTTATATACTACCTCTGTCACAAACTGTACGCTTGCGGTCTGAGAAGGTCGTTCCAATCACATCGATTTGGAGCGATTTTCACGACAAGTTCACTATGCCAGCTTTGGCAAGTGTGACCATGGGGTGTGCATTTGTGACTGGAGAAGGTAAGGGGTCAACTTCAGAAGGGGGGACAGAGGTAGAGCTAGACGAGGGGTTTTGTGGAGTGGAAGAAGGATTTTGAGAATCTGAAGATGATGATGAAGTGGAATGGGATGAGGAAGAGGCTATATTATATTGTGTGCATTCAGGATTGGGATCAAGAACAACTGGTAGAGATGAATTTACCAAAGTACTTCTGTGGGGGCCAGCATCAGAAGGGAATAGTTCTTGATAGGGAAAATCAGTTTCATTGAGGACCACTGATCGAGCAATGTACATACAACCCTCTTTGCTTAAGCATTTATAGCCCTTGTGAGTGGGATTATATCCCAAGAATAAACATTTTGCTGACCGGAGATGTAGTTTGGGAGTGATTGTGCGGTTAGAGGTATGGAAAATAGGCGCAACCAATGGTAGAAGGGTTGTCAGTTTGGTGTATGGTGTTTGGAAGCCCAGAACTGAACTAGGTAGTCTATTTATTAAGTATTTGGATATGTGGAAAGCTTCCCGCCAGAATTTGGATGGGAGCGAGACATGTGCCAAGAGGGTAAGGCCAGTTTCCACAATGTGCATATGTTTGCGCTCAGCTGATCTGTTTTGAGGATGGGTATAAGGGCAGGAGTGTCTAAATATGATCCCCATGTTAGAAAATATAAATTTTAGTGGTTGATACTCTCCTCCCCAATCCGATTGAACTACCTTGATCTTGACATTGTACTGCCTTTCGACCATGACATTAAACAGGTGAAAAGGCCCTTGAACATAAGATTTCTGTGTCATGGGATAAATCCATGTGAATTTGGTGAAATCATCCATGAAATGGAATGCAGTATCTATATCCCTCGATGGATGTTTCTGATGTTGGTCCCCACACATCAATGTGGACAAGTTCAAAAGGAGTAGAGGTGGTATGCAAGACAGATTTGAAATGAATGAGGTATTGTTTTCCACATTTACAAGCTTCACAAAATGCTAGTTTATTTATACTTGTAGGTAAGTGAAGTGTTTTGAGAACAGGGTGTAACATTTTGTAGCAAGGGCGGCCTAGTCTAGGATGCCATACATCTAGAATAGACTTGGACGAGATATTAGCAGAGTTACTAGAAGAATTCAATGAAACATATAGGAATTGATGAGAGGTAGCTGAGATATAGGCTGAGTGGTTGGGCTTGTTGTTGACATGTAACTTGGACTTGAAATGATTTGTGTGAAGCTGGTATAGTCCTCCATTAAGAACTCCTCTCAGTAGGAGCTGATGAGTTCGATTGTCCTTCACATCACAGAAAGTGTCATAAAATTGCACATAGATAGGGTTGTCATTGACTAATTTTGTGATGCTAAGGAGATTTTCAGTGACATATGGAACAAAAAGGACGTGATTAAGCTGAATGAAATTGGATGTGTGTAGACATGGGAATTGAGTTGTGCCAGTAGAGAAAATACGAAGTAATGATCCATTTCCAACTACAAAAGAATCAATACATGTGTATGGGGCATGAATGTGGAGATTGTTGAGGTTGTTGGTCATGTGATGTGTTGCACCACTATCAAAGTACCACTCGGGATCATGAGTAGCTACAGGATAGGAAGTAGATGCATGATAACCTGCAGTAGATGGAGAAACATAGGTCGAAGGATTAGTAGTGGACACGCTAGAGTTAGGATAAGACATGTTCGATGGTTATGTATTGGTTTGAGGTGTTGGAGGCACTGTAGATTGGTTTTGACCAGGTGGGAACTGAAGAGCAACAATGTGTGCTTGGATAACTTGAGCTTCTAGACCAGGGTAATCCTCATCATACCTCCTATAACATTTTGGAGCATGGTGGTTCGTTCTGCCGCAGATTTGACAAAACATTTATTGCCTCTGCCATTCGACCTCCCTCTACCTCTGTTATTTCTTCCTCCAAAACCTCCTCTAGGAGCTCTATTGTCAGCAAATTTATTGAACTTGTGGCTGAACTTCTTATTCACAATATCAGCAGCTGGCTGACATAACTCCCCTCCATGAAACTGTCTTAGGCGCATTTCATGCGTTTGGAGCAGATATTGAACTTTTAATAGCGGTGGAAGCTCTGACTTCAAAGTGAGATTAACGATAACCGCGAATTCCTGACCTAATCCATGCAACACATGTAAAATCAAATCATCCTCTCCTATTGTATGACCTGCTGCTTTGATTTCATGAGCAATGGAACGCATCTTCAGTATGAACTCAGCAACTGATTGTTCTCCCTTCTTTGTAATCTGTAGTAGACTTTTTAGATGCAACACTCTAGCTTTGGAAGAATAATTGAAAAGTGTTTCGAATTCTTTCCAGATCTAAGCTGGTGTGGTGCATTCCTGGATATAGCCAAGTAAATTCTCCGTCACCAGATTCATTAACCAACTAAAAACATGTTGATCCTTCCTCAACCAAGCAATGAACTATGAATTTGGAACCATCCTGGTGGCATCAGATTCATCAGGTAGAAATTGCTCAGGTGCTTTGTTGATACCGAGCAGAAAGTCTTCTAAACCATGAGCTATAATTGTGGCAAGTATATGTGTTCGCCAGAAACTATAATTCTTCATTTCCAACCTCAATGTGAGTGTGGAGAGGGAAACAAAAGAATTCGCCATTGATGATGGCGATCAGAGCTTGGATCTGCAATTACGCACCAGCTCTAGATGCCATGCTAAGAGTACATTTTAGAGAGAGAGAGAGAGAGAGAGCGTAACAACTTCTTTTATGTTTTCCACTCAAGTTCAACATTACAAGTAATACTCTATTTATAGACATAAAGCAGAGACGGTTACAACATAATTAGTTATGGAAACTGAGTTGTACTCTTCACATGGGTATCAGCTGATCTTCAGCTAATGTTGTTGACGGGTCCTGCTGAGTTGGACACCTTACTACCATGCAGCTTGTATCTTCAAGTTGTGCAAGCAATTATATTCAATAGTAATTAACAATGGCAGATCCCACTTAAATCAGCTATATTAAAAAAGAATCCAACTAGATATGCATGGGTTAGGTCAGATTAGACAAAATAATTTTTTTACTATCAAAATAGGTATGTGACAGATTAATGGAGCGCATCCAGCTATAGGTGGTTTGGATATCATTTGAAAAGCCACTAGGTTATCTCTGACAGATAAGTAAACATGCCCTAAGGGGATTTTTGGATTGGGATGTAGTGGAATGTGCCCCGTCCGTTAGGGCACATCCACAGCTAGTCCATCCATAAAGGTATTTTTGGTTAAGGGTGCAGTAGGGCATGATGTGTACCGTAGATATCACATCAATATGTTTTAGATGATGTAAATAATGGTTGGTTGATTGGGTAATAATAAAAGGCTTATTGGAAATTGTAAAAAAGGTGATGTAAGATGTGAGGTCATGATAAAAAGTTAATTGAAAATTGTAAAAAGTGATACAGATAATGATGTAGATAATATGAGGTGGATGGGGAGAGATGTGCAATCTGAATGACCGATCCATAAAGTAAAATAAAAGCGGATTGGATCATCCCCAATTTGGATTTCCCAATGCCAGTTCAAATATTCCCTAGTAGTCTGCGCCATTTATAATTGGGGTATTTTCATAAATGGCCTAGTCAAAGTATAACTTATCAAGAATGACCTTACTTACTCCACATAATATAAAAAAAAAAAAAAAAAAAAAAAAAAAAAAAAAAGACCACAAATATCCTTATCACACTCTTTCATCATATATTTTATATATGTCACTTTTGAATAAACATCTACACTTTATTCTCTCTACTCCAAAACATTCTTCATAATAGTCTTACAAATTAAAGTTAAGTTAAAGCCTCGAAGGTGAGAAGCTTTTCTTTAGTATATATGTTTTTTAAGTTCGAATTTTGTTGCTAGTTGTTAGTTTTATCTTGGATCAAGAAGATAAGCAGAGAATATGAGGGTGAAATGCTGGTGCTGGTTTTTTCCTACCCTACTCGATGAAGTTGTTTAAGTTGTTCTGGGTTGTTTTAGTTGTTTAGGTGTTTAAACAACTTAGAGAATTACATAATGGTGTTTAGCTGTACAGAGTTAGGTCATTTAGTTGTTTAAGTGTACCTCATTACATAACGAATTGTAAAACTTTAATGCTAATAAAACAACAAAATTATTTATGTTGTTATAGTTATTGTTTATGCCGTTTCGTTGTGGAGTTGTTTAGCTTGTTGCTTAGGTAAATTTCAAGTTAATGAATATTATTTTAAACTTTTTGTAACTTGGTGCCACTTAAGTCATAGTCTTTTTATCTCATAATAATTCATAATTCTTTCATTAAATTGTAGATATGGAATCATCTGCCCTATAGATCACTATATTTTATTTTGGTGAGTTTATAATGAAGAGGGTCGATGGGAATGGAAAAAGTGTGAGGGTGGTGATGGTGATAATGTAACAGGACTTCCCATATCTTCAAATATGTCATATGAAGAGCTTCATTCTGTAGTGCAAAGTCTTTGCAATGTTGATTCTTCATTGCATGATGTAGAGATGCGATTTCTTTTTCCTGCCAACAGACATTTTCAAGTTTCAATCAAAATCACTTCTACTAGGCAGCATTGGTTGTTAGGCCTCAATAAACAAGGTCAATATTGTCCAATTTGTGTGACCCTTATGAATAAACATCTATCTGAGCATCTTTATGAGGTTGAAACAAATGTTCCATTTTATGAAGCTGGATTGGAAAATGATGTCCCTGTCCATAACATGCAATAAGAACGGGATGATCATAACTCTGAGATGCAAGAAAATCAAGGCAATGAGATTGCCCAAGTTGTTGACTGGGATATGTTGGTAATTATTCCACATACCAACGCAAATATTACGGACCATGATGATGCATTCACATCTCGCCAAGAGTTTGAACATCATAGTGCAGAAAAAGATCATTTCTCAAGCGAGCATCTTGCTTCTTCTTCAAATGGTTGTACATCACTTATACCCGTGTATTTCAACTTGCAACAAGGCCAAGTATAAGAAACCAAGAAAGATATTCAGTTAGACGTGCATCTTCTTGGTTTAAGGTACAACTTTGAATTCCAGGTAAAAAAATCGAACAAGGAGGTTTACACAGCTGTGTGTGTTGATGAGAATTGTAAGTGGTGATTGCGAGCAACAAAGTCCAATCAGTGTGATTATTTTCAGATTCAGAAGTATGACTTTGAACATGCTTGTTCTATAATCGAGACTCACAATGCCCATAGACAAGCAAGATCGTGGATCATTGGAAAGTATATCAGGGATAAATTCAAGGATCTAAAGAAAGTTGATAGGCCTGCATATATCATAGATGATATTCGTAAAGAATTTAGGTAAATGAGCTATCAAATGGCAAGAAGGTGTAGAGAGCCTGGTTTAGAAAGTTTGAGGGATTCACATAAGGATTGTTGTGCTAAGTTACCTGCATATGCTCACAACTTGTTTCTTTCTGATCCCGGTACTGTGTACCATTTGATGGCTGGTAATTTAAATACTTCTTTTTGGCATTTGGGCCATGTATCCGTGGATTTCATTCTTCTACAAAGTTAGTGTAGCATTTATGCATTCATCTTTTGTAAGTTAATACTCGAACAACTTAGTTGTGAGACTTTATTTATCTGTTAAATTACTCATCTATTATGTGTAAAAAAAAAAACTTATGTTATTTTAGGAACAAAAAATTAAACAGCAGAAACAACTCAGCTATTTAAAAAATAACTACTGTTGTTTAAACAACTCTGCTGTTTTAAACATCAGAGTTGTTTTAAACAACTTACTTAGTATTTAAAATAAGATACGTTGTTTAAAAAACTATGTTGCTTTAAGCAACTCAATTAGTTTTTAAGGTATTAAAGTGTCTTATAAGTCCATATCAAAGTGTTTTCACTTAAAACGTAATCATTCACTCTCAATTTGACCGAAGCACATAAGTCCAGATCGAAAGAAATGCTTATAACTCTCGATGTAACATTTTAGAGTTTTATAAGCCCATATCAAAGTGTTTTCACTTAAGAAGTAACCATTTATGCTCTATAAATTTAACTAGAATTTAGCCCGAAGAAATCCAACCCAACCTAACCTTGAGCCATTGGCTAATAACTTTAAAATGCTAGCCCAACTTAATCCTCCTTTTTGTTTGTAAAGTATATCAAATTCATTTTTATTTTGAACAAAATTACATAGAAAAATACACTAAAAATATATATTTTGTTCCTGATGATAGCTGGACTAGCATTTTAGTAGCCCGTATAAAATCTAGCCCAACATAGCCTGTGTATATCTACTTATATGGCATTGATGTAGCACATTAAAGGGTATAAATTCAAAGAGATACACCGGAGTAAAATATCACCACACATTTGTGCTTTTCACCAAAAGAACTTAATGAACAGTTCCTGCAACTAGCTTTTTACATGTAGGATGTGATCCTTCTAAGTTGCTTATGAAATATGCAAAAGCAGATTCAACAAAATTGTCTGCATCATAAAAAAAAGAGCTCAATTGTAAATTGCAATTTATTTGCACTATTTACAAACCTACCGGAACAGGAAATAAAAAATAGATTTTTGAAATCACTCTATCAATACTTAGGCAAGTCTTCGAACCAAAATCAGAAGCACCCCGAACTGAATTATCCCAATAAACAATCCAAATTGGGGAAAAAAAAAAAACACTTTCTGAAAAGAAATAGAAGAAGTTCACTATGAATTGATTGACATGAATGTATCTACTATCCTATAATTCCAAAGTAATGCAAATCAATCCTCATACTTTTGGTGAATAGTAAGCAATAAAAGTGTGATCTCGATTGAAATACCTTACTTGTCTTGATGAGAGTAGAGTGACTAGAAGAGAGGGGAGGAGAGTTGGACTGGACGTCATGCCTATTTTTTGGTTCAAATCGAGATTGGACCTCAAAGCTCGACTAGGGTTCAGGCTTCATACTCCGGTTGTACCCCGCGACCTTCCATGGCGGATTGAAGGAAGGAGAAGAGGGGGAGAGAGGGGAAGAAGTGACGAGAGATGAGAGAACAGGGAGGATGGGATGGGTTTTCAAGTAAAGTTTATGTTTTCTCTTTTTTTAACAGGCGATACTTCTTTTGTTATTTTATTTTTTTGTTTTATCTTTTCATTTTAATGTGGTCAAAACTTACAAGGCCCATATATGATGAAGGGACCTGCTAAATGGCCACATTGTAGCCTGCCACATTAAAAAATAAATAAATAAATAAATAAATAAATAAATTCCCTAACCACTCCAAAATATGCAATATTTCCCTCCCATCAATAACTCCCGGCTCCACTTGAGTTCAATCCTCTCCAAATGCTTTTGTTTATTATTGTTTTATATTTTAATGCTACTGAAAAAAAAAAAAACCACACAGAACCGAAAAAAGAAAGAAGCTTCCCTACTGTATTAAATCTCGCTGAACCATGAATTCCGACAGCTACAGTTGCGGCCCCTTTTTTTCCGGCTAGAAATATTTTTACGAGTTTCGGGAATGATTGATAGGTCGTGACAAAATTTTCGACGGTCTTCAAAAAACCACATAAAGTTTCTGGCCACCATTACAATTCTTCGTAGAGGAAGCCATATATAACTGATTTTCGTCCCTTAAATGGATAAGAAATGCCTTTCGAGAAATTCAACTAATAGTAAGAACGGATGTTTTTAACTCCAGATTTCCGTTAATTAGAATATTACCAAATAGGTTGTACATATGCTAAAAACATTATTGTATACTGGAGGAAGGAGAGAAGAGGGGAGTGAGGAACATAGAGCACAGAAGAGAGAGAGGATTATAAATTCATATTTGAATTTCAAATTAAAATTTGTTTTTGGGAACCTTCTGAATTGATACAGTAGAACCAAGGACAAAAATATCGGTGTTTCAGTTTTAAAGAAATTTCGGAGAAATTTTGATTTCGATTGAAATATTGGCGCAGTTTTTTAAAAAGTTGAAAAATGTATTAAAAACCAGAAAATTTAAGATGATATTTTAGAAACTAGTGTCGTACTCGTGCGATGCACAGGAAGAACTTTCACACATTGATAAATGTTCTATTCGTAATACGAATTTTTTTAATCGTGGAAAATTAAGTTGCGAATATTAAAATATATATAATCCGATGACCTCACATCAAAAGTTATATTAATAACGTAAAATATAATACGATGATAAAAAAAGGCAACACAAAAATAAAAAAAATCAATATTCGTAGACACCATTTGTAGTAGTTGACTGATGTTTTTATATATATGTATATATATATATTATAATTTGAAGACCCGAAAAATAATTTATCATGAAAAAATACTATTTTTATCCAGGTAATATTCCTTCCGTCCCAATTATATAGGCTTGTATTCTTTTTTGGGGTATCTCAAATATATAGTCCAATTACTATATAGGGTTAATTACAGAATGCAACATGTACTATTGGCTTTTTTTCCATTTTTAGTCCAAAGTAAATATTTTTTCCGATTGCAACCTGCATAACGCATTTTTGTTGCAGTTTGCAACTCCGGCCATATTTCAGGCTATATAGGCCATGTGCCATGCACATGACCTACATTGGCCAATAATATGGCGACACGTGGCCACTAATCAAAAAAAATCGAAAAAAGAAAAAAAATACTTATAAATTATTTAAAATTTTCAAAATAATTCACAAAAAAATATAAAAATAATTAAAATTTATAAATATTTAATATAAAAAAAATTGAAAATTTAGGAAATTAACAAAAAATTCTAAAAATAATTTAAAAATTCAGGAATAAATATAAAAAAAAAAAAAAGAAAAATCGAAAATACTTATAAATTATTTTAAAAAAGTAAATTTTTTTATTAAAAATATAAAAATTATATACATATCAAAATAATTTTATATAAAAAAATAAAATATTCCGAAAATTTTGAAATTCAGGAAATTAACAAAAAAAAATTCTAAAATTAATTTTAAAAATTCTGAAAATAAATATACAAAAATCAAAAATAGTTTTATTTTGAAAAAAAATCAAAAAATTAGTAAATTATTTTAAAAAATTTAATTTTTTATTAAAAATATAAAATTATATAAAAATTTCAATAATTTTATATAAAAAATGAAAAAAAATTGAAAATTTTAAAATTCGGGAAATTAACATAAATCTAATTTATTTTTTTGTTAATTTCCTGAATTTTAAAAAATTTAGAATTTTAAGAATAATTTTTTTTTTTTAATTTCCTGAATTTTAAAATTCTCTCGTTGGCGGACACATTGAAGGAGATTCAGCTGTTCGGTGCAGACGTCAAACTAGAAATAGAAATAGAAAAAAGAAAAGAGAAGCTGGCCTTCCCTTTCGCAGTTCCGTCGTCGTCTTGCCGCTTGAATAGCTGTCGAGTTTCATTAGGCCGAGAAGCCAGGTCTTCAGAGAAGACCCACACTTCTACTGTCCATGATAATTATTATTGTTCTATGCGCGCGTAAAAAAAATGGAGAGGAATTGGAAATTTAATTCTTAATTCTCAAATTCATTTAAAATAACTTTCAGAAGTAATCTTTTTTAATTATTTGGATTTTAAATGAATTTGAAATTTTCAAAATAATTATTCAAATTTTATATTTAGTTCTAGAAATTTTAAAATAAATTTTAGATTTTTTGTTAATTTCTTGAATTTTAAAATTTTCAATTTTTTTTTAATTTTTTAAATAAAATTATTTAGAAATTTATATAATTTTATATTTTTAATAAATTATTTTAATTTTTTGAATAATTTACAATTTTTTCAGTTTTTTGTCAAAATAAAAGTATTTTTGATTTTTCTTTATATTTATTTTCAGAATTTTTAAAATTATTTTAGAATTTTTTGTTAGTTTCTTGAATTTTAAAATTTTCAAAATATTTTTTTATTTTTTATATTAAATATTTATAAATTTAAATTATTTTTATATTTTTTATGAATTATTTTGAAATTTTGAAATAATTTATAAGTATTTGTTTCTTTTTTTTCGTTTTTTTTTTTTTTTTGTTATTAGTGACCACGTGTCGCCATATTATTGGCCATGAAGGTCATGTGTATGGCACATGGCCTATATAACCTGAAATATGGCCGGAGTTGCAAACTGCAACAAAAACGTGTTATACAGGTTGCAATCGGAAAAAATATTTAGTTTGGACTAGAAATGGAAAAAGGGCCAATAGTACAGGTTGCATTTTGTAATTAACCCTACTATATATGGTAAAATTTATTAAAGTTATTGATTAATATATCACTATTAATTAGTCTTGAAAAGATAAATTATTCAATTTTTCTCCTAGTAACTTCTGGAAAACTACATATTCATCTTAGAATATTATTAATTCTTGGAATAAATAAGGTTCTCCATTAATTATTACAAATAAAAAAATCTAAAAACTAAACTCATTAAATGTGGGCTTTAGGAGTAATTTGTTTTTTCAATCATTTTCTTAATCTTCGTGAAAAACCTAATCAGCCAATATAATTGGGATAGAGGGAGTACATAATTTGATGAGGGGACCAAATTCAAATAAAGTATATTCATTAACTTTCTCAGCCAACAGTAACTTAGCAGTCACCAGCCTTAAATAAACACACCGATAATGTATAAATTTTGAAAAACTTTCTTATAGACACCATTTGTCGTAGTCCACACACCCTAAGTCCTAACTAAGTAGAGAAACAAAATTATTCTTTTTAACTACTCCCTCCGTTTTAGAATAAGTGTCTTTTTAGACACTTTGAAAAATTCCGCAATAAGTGTGATTAACCAAAAAAAAAAAAAAAAAAAAAAACTACAATTCTTCCAATATTACCCTAAACAACCTACTTAATTTAGTTGATTATTTCCTTATTCTACAAAAAATACCCAGTTAAATAGATTTTTTATGAATATATTTGACATTCTTGCCAATCCTTATTTTTTTTCCCAAAAAAGGTTAAAAAGACCCTTATTTTGAAATAGATGGAGTATTATTTTTAAAGTCCATTAATCAAAATTAGAGTCAACAATTGGCCCTTCATTTAATTTCTAAAATCAACAATTTTAAGTAGCATCTTTATTATTTATAGTTTCTAATTCTAATTTCTAATTTTTAATATTAGATATATATCCTTTTTTTTAAAATGTTAATATTAGATATCCTAGATTTCTTAGCTGGTAACATTTCTAATTCTTAAGATACGTCCACGCTCCTTTCACGTCCACGCTATCCATTTTACTTTACCTTTCTAGAGTCTTCATCTAGACTCTTCGTCCTCCGTCTCTCTTTCCGCCTCCTCACCCTTGAATTCACTATCGTCCTCTATGATCTCCTATATCTGTTTAAATCACCCATTTTCGAATATGAATCACATTTCTTTAAGCATGATGATGATCTTTACTATGCCTATTCTAGATCTATGTATATACGTTCATAGATCAGTCCTTATTTTCGGTTTTCTAAAAAAATTAAAGAAATGTGGTGCGTGAATCGATGGGTTGAGGTTGGAACATACGGTTCAAGGGGAGATTGCATGACTTTGATGAAAACACAGTCGATTTTGAGATTGTCAAAAGCGTAGTTTTCTAAGACCATAAAGATCCCGACTAAATTCGCTCAAAAAGGTAAAAGTTTCTGTAATTCCTTCATTTGTCTGTTGATAGCCTCATAAAATTGATGTTTGGAAACAATTTTTTAAAAATGGTTTTATGAGTTTTATGTCCATGAATGAAAATGCATGTTCAGTATTTTGATTGTCTGTATTGTTTAAGAAATGCATATTTTAAAGTTTGATATAATTATGAAAATACTCTCGATTTCAACATGAATATAGCCAAAATTAAGTTCCGATTGTCTAAGATATATTCTATTTTTAGATAACCCCCCAAAAAGTAAAATTCTCCCAAAAAAAATCAGTTATTCTCTACATGAAATCGATTTATGAGAACGAAATGATGTGAATGAAGTCCTAGGTGTTGTGCTCAATTCAAAAATTGTCTTATCTGAGTTATTTTTAATTTTGTGGATTTGAGCAGACATACGATGAACCGCGAAGAAAAATAGTGGATTTGATAGTCTTATTAGATTTGTTACTATTATTTCTAAGGTTTTGAGCAAATTCGATGTCGTCCAAAAGGTAAAAGGTAAAAAATCTTTTCTTCTTCTTTGTTTTGTTTTTTTGCTATACTGAAAATTCCCAGATTCATGACATAGATATTTTAGTGGAATATTAAAATTGCATGTTCTGATTTATGTTCTATTTCGTAATTTTGAACGCGATAAACTTAAAAATGATGTTCTTACTTTGAACGCGATTTCGTAATTTTTCATAAGTTTGATCATAATGAAGGTGTGTCTACCATTGTATCACAAAAGCTTCAACTTTTTTAGAGAAATTAATCGCAAGTCAGTCAAAACCTCATAATCTGACCATATTCCACTAAAATATACATTATTATATATTCTGAACAACTTATTCTTTCTGATATTCGTTAGCAGTTCATAACATTATTTTAACTTTGTGAATAATTCATTTTTATAGTGATTTTCTAATGTATTTTGACCTTACGTAAATTACATAGTGAAGCACAACGCGGGGAAATGGATTTTAACACATACCAACACCGACCTCAAAAACTCAAATGAGGATAGTGATGGCCAACCAAAGGTAATTTATTTCTGCAAATCATAGACTTAAATTTCTTTAGCTGAAATGATTTATCCAGAAGACTAAATGTGCTAGAGTAACTTTAATATTTATTTGTTTGACATAATTTTCTCAACTTTGTGATGGTATCTATTAATACAATTGTAATTATGGATGAATTTGGTATAAATAAAGCAACTGTGAGGATTATCTAACATTCTAAATATGGCGTTATTAGTTACATTAGGATTTCATTTGTGTTAATCACCATTTTTCATGTCTAGATATGTTATTATGCTAGAAGACGTTTTCACTAAACTGTTTTTTATGATTTAGTGTGCAATATTATAGTATTTCATGCTTGCAAAGAGATTCTGGAAAACTAAGTAAACATTTGAAGCAAACAAAATGGATTTGAGTGTTTATATATTGAGTATTCAATCTATTATATCTTTATTATGGTAAACATCCAACTACGAACCAACTGGATAACGGTCCTCTATTGTATTTCAGAATTGTGATGAAGAAAGACTGAGCCGGGAAACTAGACTGTGAGTTTTCCATTTGATGCTAGAGAGGAATCAACATGTGGATTAGTAAACATGTTGACATGATTTAATAAAGCAAATAGATCAATATTATTTTTACCAATCGTCCACTAAGTTGCTGCTCAAGACTGAGTTCCACGTCATCAACATCATTTATTAGTATGACTGAACATGGAGACCTATAGGATTGGATTATAGTTACCGATCAAACAAACAATAGAATATGATAAGTTTAGTAAAACATACTAACTCCGTTTTTTTTAGTTTTCATTCTACTCCTTCCGTTAAAAAATAAGTGTCATTCTAGGAAAAATTATTTTTTCACAAAAGAATGTCATTCTAGCTTTTTTTGCATGTTTCTTCCAAAAGTATCCTTAGCTAAATTTAAGGGAATTTCTATACATATCTTTATAATACTAAATATAGAAGTTATGGAGAAATTTGTGGTAGTAATTAAAAGAATAATGGAGAGATAAATGGAGGGATGTTATTGTCCATCCCATAATTTCTTAAATCCTACCTGAATTTCTAAAACGACGCTTATTTGTGAACGGAGGGAGTAGTTTTTTTTGTTTTTTTTTTTTCAAATAGTTGTCATTCTAGTTTTTTACCATTTTTTTCTCCAATATTAACCCTATAGTTATGGAAAATGTTAATAATAATAATAAAGAAATAAGCAAAAAATGAAGGGATTTAAGGAAATTAGATGATGGCCTATTTTTCTACTCCTCAAGTCCCTTAATTTTCTTATCCAATGCTAGAATGACAACTAAAAAAAACGGAGGTAGTATCTATAATTGTAGGTTTGATGTATAGACGGTGTGCTTGGACTATTTATAAGTGATCTCCCCGTATTTAATAAAGTCATGCAATCTGCATGATTAGGATATAACATCCATATTTGTATGACTTATCTTTATGCAATATATTATGTAAAAATGGATCTTGATCATATAATATACAATTTTTTCTCGCTTTCCAGGACATTACTTTCTTAAGAGGCGCGAATTTTCTTGTACAAAAAGAATCTTACCTTATGATGTTATTATTTTTTCTTTATTACAGTCATTAATGTTTACAATATATGCTTAATTGTTTTAACATTGGGAATCAGATCTTTTAAAATCCAACAATTTAAGAGAGTGTTTGGCAAGCTCTTTAAAACATCTTATAAGATGTTCAAGAACTTATAAGCTCTCAAATTTTGTTTGGCTAGGTTTTTTTTAAAACGAGCTTATAATTAAGCTCCTCAAGAGTTTATAAGTTCATTTAAAAAAAAGTACAACATTTCCACCTTTTTTTCATAAGCTCTTTTTAGATACACCTTTTCTTTGGTAATTATAATTAGAAAATGATCTTATTTACCAAACACATCAATATTTTCTAGGATCTAAACACTTCTAAATCTTATTTTAAAATAAGACCATACAACTTATAAGCTCTAAAAACATCTTATAAGATATGTTTTAAATAAGCTACTCAAACACCCTCTAAGCCATTATTTAACTTCAATTCAAAAAAGTCATTATTTAACTTTACAATTAAAACAACCTATTAAGTTAATTGTTAGTATTTCCACATACAATCATCTCCTTATAAATATATTAGGTTGTTAATTGTTAGTATCAATTTGAGGAAAAAGAACAACAAATATTACAATCCTGTTCATATAATATCCTCACTTGTCCTAGATGTATCAACACATTATCCTCACCTTATTTTTACTTATTGAAAGGCAAATACATTTTTTCCCAATATGTATTTCTTGTCAATGTCTTTCATGGATTATTGATTCTTTTAAATTTAGATTATATATTTCCATAAGGTAAATATCACATCATCTTCAGTCGTTCATTATGGCTTTAATAAAATTGATTAATTAAAATATATGTTTATGTTGAAGTAGTAACCTATTATAATTTTTTAGATTTGCTTGATTTTGAAGTTTGGGGAAATTGCTTGTTGATTTCTGCATGTAGTGAAAAAGGATCGGGCACCGAAAATTGAATCAAGTACCAACAATTAGGTATTTTTACATTTGCACATCAATAAGTTAAGTTGGATTAAATAGAGAAAAAATCTTTATTTTTATTTATATATATATATTTTTTTTCTGCAGAATTACAGTAATTCATTTTATCTAGGCCTGCTGAATGAAGGGGTTCTAACAGATATTACATTCAGATATAAAATTATTTTACTCAAAATGAACTAATATTTTCTATAGGTATTATTGTCCAGATCAATTACATTTATGACTTTATAACAGGTATTATCAATTTATTAATTTTGCAAGTCAGTACCTTAATTATTTTTTTATTATTTTACTAATGTCTTTTCATTGTAGACTTGGCATTCATTCAAAAATTCATATGAATAAATGATGGTTTTGCATACAAAGAAGACGATATATAGCAATGACACAGACGTAAGAAACTTTAATATTTTTGTTTTTAAGTTTTAATGTATGTGGTTTCCCGTTATTTTTTATTTGACATTTACTAAGGAAAATTTGAAGTAGTGAAATACTTCAATACTAAAATAGTAGATAACTTAAGCAAACTAATAGTAACTAAAACATTATCCATCAATTCCATGTGCATCACCATTTTCTTCGTTGTTGCTTATTCATCACTGAGTCACTTTTCTCCATTGCTAGTTGTTCTGTCACATCACCAATATCTTTTTCATTGTAATTTGGTGTGTATCATTTTCTTTATCATGAGTGGAATCTTCATAAGGAAGATGAGCAAGCTGCATTTAGTTTAGTAGTAAATAAATTAGTAAAATAGTCAAATTTGTTTTTAAAAAAATGCACATATACTTAATTTTATATATCTTCCTAAGAAAATTAGACATGGCATGTAATAAAAACATGTTTGCTCTCCATAGGAGAGTTCTCTTGTCTCAAATAGATAAAAATATTAGTCAAATATAAAACTAAGTAATATGGTTTTTAGAAAATGTAATTATAGTGGTGGGTGTACATTTGCATATGAGAATCGGCTTTTCAAGTTGCAAAATCTTATTAGAATGAAAAACTGAAAACAGACATCAGTTTGATCAGTTTGTGTGTCTTAGTTCTTTTTCAGTTAAAAAGGGCAATTTTATGAACATAGTCATAAACAAATTTCATAGCTTGATTTAGATCAACTCAAAATTGCAGATTCTATAACAAAAAATTCCACCATTTTTCAATATTTTCATCGACATGTCATTCGTTTACATCTCATGTTATTAGAATAAAAAACTGAAAACCCACATTTGTTTGATCATTGTGAGTGTTTTTGTTATTTTTCAGATACTGGCATGCATTTGACTGAACATTTCTTTTAAAATGTGATAACATATATGATTGGATACAATACACAAACAGTCAAACATAAGGTGACTGCATAATACTTCGTCTATAGTCAAAATATATTTTATTTATAAGTAATGCGTACAACAAACTAATCACAAATGTGGAATCTACAGTGAAACTATTTTACTTGAATGGCAAGAATGGTGTTTCATTTATTTCGTATCATCAAAATACCAAGTGGAGTAAACAAATTAGAAAACTTCTCATTTATATATGGCTCAAAATATATGCCCACTTAAATAATGCTCAAAACAAACTAATCAGAAATGCAAAATATGATGTCTGCAGCTATGCTGTTGTAAATGCTAGTAGCGCTGGTGTTTGATTTGTTTCGCAACATCCACAATTTGACAATTCGATAAACAACTTACCTTATTTTGTCAATAATATATAACA
Source organism: Ajuga chamaepitys (assembly GCA_958295605.1). Lineage (NCBI taxonomy): Eukaryota > Viridiplantae > Streptophyta > Magnoliopsida > Lamiales > Lamiaceae > Ajuga > Ajuga chamaepitys. The sequence goes on along the minus strand of OY282501.1, from coordinate 54,637,181 downwards.
CTCTATTATGAATCAATGCTTAAGATGTGGGTTTTTAACTTGCAATGTATTTTTTATGCTGTATATGGAAAATTCACAGAATTTTACAGTCTGCAGCGAAAAAAACAGATATGACTGGGCTGCACAATCCAATGCTCATTTCGTAAAAAACTCACCTCATTTTGTTCGAATCATGTTCTTATCTTCATTTGCGAAAAACTGAAAAACTGATTTGTTTTTTTTTCGACGTTTCAGCAAAACATGAGTTGTTACCCAAGAAAAGAACTATTGATCGGGTCCAAACATATATGCAGTTTTGTATGTAACTAAGATGATTTAATAGACAAAAGCAAGACGTTTCATAACTAAAGACAAAAACTAAACTTACAGTTCTGCCAAGATGTGAGAGAAACTTGTTCTGCAGCATTCGATGGATGTTCCTATTGCTTATTGATATGGTATTTAAAAACCAGAATTTAGGGTTCAAATTTGTTAGTCATATCCCTAATTTTGTGGTTAATAAAAACTTTAAGATTTTATTGTTTTCCTGAAGAGACTTAATAAAGATTGTAAATAAATTGATTTTGTTGTTTTATGTGAATTGATTTTAGTCTGTTACAAAATGGAGATAATATCTCAAACATATACGTTTTACAAATTAGAGATTGTTTCTCAGTCAAATCTCAAAATATTGCTTTATCGTCGAAAATCATATCAACAGATTTTTAATATATATTGATTTACCTTATAATTCGGATTTACTGTTTCAACAGTAAATCTTGCTGATTATCTTTCCCAAAATGAGAAGAGCAAATGGGCGGGAAAAAATTATTTTTTTTCCATAAGTAGTATAAATTCATTTTGTAATTATATATATATAGATTGTTATAATTAACTTAAATTCACATGTTCATGAAAAAAAATGATACAATAAAAATGTTCACAACTAATTTATAAATATTAAACAATATAAAAGATGTCTGACAATATGATACATATTAAAAATATCGACAAACTGTTTATTTTTGTCATAATTTCTTCTTTTTCTGTGTTCAATAATGTCTTTAGCTCAAATAAGAACCAATTGCATATCATGTCAACCATTTAAATATATATATATATACATATATATATCCAAAATTTCCCCAAAATTTCACCGAAATTCACATGAAATTTCAACAAATTATACCTGGAGATGGCCCAAATCGAAATTTTCGGAGATATGTCGTAGAAATTCTGACAGAAATTTATTACATCCTTTCATTTGGGGATTGCCAAAAAAAGAGAGATTTTGATGAATACCGGTGATATATTAATCCTTGAGTAGAACAACATCTTCCAACTAAGGGTCTGTTTGGTTGGTGGATTAAGGTCTTATTACAATTCTTAACCCACCTATTAACATATTTGGTTGACAGGACGGGAGCCCTATTTTTATTAGAAGCCCATCTCTCTAGGCCCGTCAGCCCGGTTGAATGAAACCCATGCGGGGTTGGGTTCCATAAGCCAACCACAAAACAAGGGTTATATTAAAGTTAATCTACCAAATCATTCCAAACAAACACAGTATTCATCAACCTATATTGTATACTTATTTCCTCAAAAGTCCATTATGTTCTAATAACCCACATATTAAAAGATGAGCAACCAAACACACTCTAAGGGTATTAGAGACAATTTACAAATATTTAACTTTTTTTCTTTTTTTTCCTTACAATGTGGCCAAGGATCATTATCCTTTGATAAATTCCACTTTATTTTTAGCAGTCATTTGGAGTAAATTTCCGACCCAACAATGTCATCAGACTGCATAGCGGAGTATTTTCACAAATGGCCTAGTCAAAGTATGATTTGTCAAGAATGGTCTTACTTATTCTAAACAATGAAAAATGGCATCTTTTTTAAACAACTCATGTTTAAACAACACAGTTGTTTAAACAACTAGGTTATTTGATTAAAAAGCAACACCAGTGTTTTAAACAACCCGATTGTTTAAACACAAAACAATCATGTTGTTTTAAACAACTCAGTCGTTTTTAATATAAATCTACCATATTGTTTGCACAACTTGAATAATGAGAAAGAAAACTATCATATATGTATAAAATAACAACCTCAAATCTTAAAAAAAAACATAATATTTATAGATTGCATATCAAAACAAAGTATGCTATGAAAGAAAATAAGAACAAAATACACCTGCAAAAATTATCCGAACATGATGATGGAGTTATGAAAGAAAAGAAGAAAAAATGGAGAATTGAGAGAGTTGAGAGAAAAAAGATGGAGAGAAAGTAATAAGAGAAGAGAAAAGAGAAGAGAGCATACATATGAGGAAAAATAGGAGGAAATCAATTTTATTTTCAAATTTAAATTTTCAAAATTTTAAAAAAGGGAGAAATCAATTTTATTATAAGCTGGGTTATCCGACCATATTTGATATATAACACCTGCACATATATAAGATTAGTTGCAGTTGCACCCTAAATTAAGAGATTATTAAGAAATGAGATCAGAATCCCTCACAGTGGTAGCGCAAGGGCTTAGATGTTACGAACCCCAATCTGTGAGCAACAATTTCACTGATTCAAAAATTCACGGTGAATCGGTTACTGATGAAGTCATCAGAGCCAAAAGAGCTGCGGTTTTGATCTGCTTGTTTGAAGGGAAAAACGGTGATCTTCGCGTAATTCTCACCAAAAGATCTTCAAATTTGTCCTCTCACCCTGGTAATGTCTTCTCTCCCTTAGATTGCTTTTACAAATAAATAGACTGCAATCGTCACATAGGTTGACTTTCTGCGTGAATTTTCAGGTGAAGTTGCGTTGCCTGGAGGGAAATGGGAAGAGGGTGATCAGAATGATGCGGACACAGCATTGAGGGAGGCTAAGGAAGAAATCGGGTTGGAACCTTCAATTGTGGAGGTTGTCACTTTTCTTGAGCCCTTCCACACCAAGGTATTCTAATGGCTTTTGTATTTCCTACCTCTTTAATCCATCCCAGTTTTGGCTATTGGATTTTACTGAGCAAGACTCCTGTTTAAATTCTAAGCTTTAACTGTTTGTGGCCTGTTGTTTTCAATTGTTCTAAACATTCTACATACCGTGATTGTATTAAGTCACTATAATGCTGCATTTCGTTTATGTCTTCATTTTTCTGATGGATTGTATGAGTTCAAATATCACTATTAGAATATTGTAGTTTTTGTAATGTAATCCAGCAGAGTAGCATTTTGCATTATTTAGAATAACTCAATGATTTTTTGCAATCTGAGACCTAGAGTTGCCCAGTTTCTTTGCAGCACAATATTGCTGTAATTCCAGTGATAGGAATTATTTGGGACAAGAATGACTTCAACCCAGTCCCAAACACTGCTGAGGTGGAATCAGTATTTGATGCTCCCTTAGAAATGTTTCTCAAGGTTAGTCAGTGTAGCTACTTTTTGCTTCACTATCTTGACCAATCTGGATCTGCTCATCAAATTAGTATTTATTGGCAATTTCCAGAATGAAAATCGAAGAGAACAGAAGATAGAAGAAAGAGGTTATGAATATTTGCTCCATTTCTTTGATTACCAAGCTGAGAACGGGTCCTACACAATATGGGCTTTTACCGCGGCAGTCTTAATTAAAGTCGCATCAATTGTGTATCAACGAACCCCTGCTTTTGAAGAACGTAAACCTAAATTCTGGACTGGAAGTCGTCTTTGAAATATTGGTACCTCACATATTCACAATTTGTATAATGTATAATTTGTACCATGATATACTATCACTTTCTGGGAGCGGAACAGTTTCCTATCCGAACTATGTGAAACTTTGCACTTCGCCGGCAACTACGTAAATATACTTCACTTATGAACTATTTGTATTATGCATAATTTGTACCATGATATACGATTACTTTGAAGGAGCGAAACAGTTTTCCATCTCAACTATGCAAGACCTTGGTACTTTGACGCAACATATGTATATATATGTATGCGTGTCTATGAGAATTGGTATTGTGCTGCACATCTATAATGAGCACCTTTGTAAGCACGTGTTTATGTGCCGGTCTTTTTACATATGCTATTCATTGGCACATAAGAAGATGTTCATGGAGTGCTCATTATAAGTGCATAGCATATCGAGACTCGTGTGTACATATACACATATATATTTGTCAACACATAAACATCCAAACTATCATTTTTTCCAATTTGCCATCTACAACGCACAAGCACTAGAATACTATGATTAAAATGTAGCATATGCCAACCTGCCAATTTTCTGTTTTTTTTTGTATTTCGTCTCTTTGAAACATATAATATTAGAAATGCTACAACTTCAAATTTGCAGCTCAAAACATGGCAGTAGTCCCTTACTCCACCACATATTGTTCATTTATACTCTATTGCTTCTTTTTTCTATGTTCCCTGTAGATTAATCATCTCCAAACTGAAAAATAGCAAAACCTTGGCATTTGAACAGAATATTCCACCTCTAGTGTTGTCAATGGTAAACTGAAGAAATATTAAGAGTTTGATGGTAAAACGGAGGAAAAAAAATGATACATTGGATGTATAAGTCTCTCTCTCTCTCTCTCTCTCTTTATATCTCTCCCTCTCTCACACACACACACACGCGCGCACACACGCATACATGCACACAAACACAAACACACAAAGAAAAGAGAATAAGTGGCGAAGTGTAAAAAGCCATATAGTTTGGATGACAAAGTGATACTACCCATACTTCTTAAATTGTATAACTTTTATTGATATTATGGCATTAATTATGAAAAAGTTCATTACTACAAGTTCCACTCTGACTATGTAATGTTTCTGACTAATTATCTTGCTTTGTGCTAAAAGAATTGAGAAACACTATGCCTTGACACGTACTCGCCTTCTTGAAATTTAAAGTTACAAGGTTTCTTGTGTTCAATTTTCTCATTAGAAAACATCAGCATCTTTTAATGACTGGAAATTCCGACGAAATTGCTGAATTTTAGAAAGAATTCTGTATTACTTCTGTCTTCTCAACTGTACAATTGATACTTCAGCTGTACTTATTGTAAGGAAATGGCTGAAAATCCATATGGAAAAACTACCGGGAAACTATGACCCATTAAGGCGAATACAACTGTAAGTAAATAATCAACAGATGAAAACTAACTCTATTAAATGCCATTTATTGAACACATGGATAGGTACAGCGGTTAATTAATTCCATCTCAAGAAAACCTGAAAAAAGTAGAACATTCCCAAGGAAAAAGGGTAGAGGGCGAAAGCTAGTAAACAAGTCCACAGAGGGTAAGTCGTGCTTGAGTAGGCCAGGATGCCTATTATGGCACATACAACCAAAATTGTGAGGACTTCTGCTGAAAAATCCCAACTCAAGTCTTTCGCATATATGATTGCTAGCAATGTCGTCAATCCAGAAATGTTGTTCATAATGACTCCACCGTATATCTGTTATTCAAAAAATTAGTAAAGAGTCTAGTTAATCCTTCAGGACTGATAGTTAGTGTGGCAACATTCAGAAAGAATGTAACTAGATTGTGTCTGAAAATTAGTGTAGCAACATTAAAAAGAAGTGTAACTAGATCCTATCAAAGGATATGCATGAGAGAGAGAGAGAGAGGGAGACCTCTGAAAATGTCAATGAAGCAGTTCTTTCACTCTTTTGACTGGCAGGAAAAAGTGCCATTAGGGCTGCTCTGAGATTCATAGCAAACGGTACTACAACGAATGAGATGGTGAAAGACGGGAATTCCATAGCATATGATAAACCTAGAATGCTATTCATAAGAGGTCCTCCAAATAAGTTTAATATAGCAATGCCTAACGAGAGCTGGAATACAGATATCATCAAAGCCCACTTGCCATATACTGGTTCTTTCCACATACTCTGCAAGGTTTGAAAAGGACTTTTTAGTTATGAATCGTCGAATCTTAAAGAGCATGTTAGAGAGTGGCTGTAGCATTTACCTTGTCAAATTCTTCTACAATTCTTGATGGTTCCGGTGTATTTGCATCAGAAATGGCCTTATTCAGCCATTTTTTGACCCCCTCAACAAACTCAGGTTCATCAATTATGCCATTGTTATTCTCATCAAAATCTTGGAACAACACCTTTAGCACATGCTCCTCTTTCATCTGAACTTCCCCGAACTGGACTTCACTTATGAGCTGCTTTAATTCATCTCTTGATATTGCTTTGTTTTTATCAGTGTCGAATTTCTGGAAGAGTCTATTTGGACAAAAAATGGTATCAGTATTCTGGTATCCTATAAATGAGAAATTGTATGGAGGATAAAATAAATAGAACATGTGAATTTACCTTTGAATGTGCTCAATATTTGGCTTTCCATCTTGTGTGATAAGTGATTCGGATTTCAATAGTTTAGCTTCAGCGTGCTTCAAAATTTTTGACATTATTTTGGCAAGTTCCTGGGGATCATCTTCTTTCTTCTCTTTAAATGCCTTGACGAGCTGCAAATCGGCCGAGATGAATTTTAGATAAAGAATAAAATCTCATTTCACTCCAAAATAAAATGTTGAGAGCTATAAGTAATCGTAGCTTACTTCTAAACTAACATATGATTGACAGTACCTTATAGTTTACATATGCATCAATCTAACATTTTATAGGCTATATTATCTTATTTTAAAATAAAATGATAAATGTTAGCAGTCTCCAAAAAGTAAAAAACATTTGATAAGATTTAATAACATTACAAGATCTTTAAAATAAGTTTAGTCAAACGCCATTTAAATCAATAAATTTATCGTCATCATCATAAACTAGTTCTTAGTTTGATGAATATGGTTAGATCATGATATTATCCTTACATTTCAAATCTCTAACTGCTTCTCATTAAGCATTGATGAATTCTAACTGCTATTGCTTAGAACCTTTGAAACATGGAATTGGAGGGATAGAATAGATTCTTACCTCATTAAAAACATTCATAGAAGTTGAATCATTACTTTCCGAGGGCTGGTTCTTGGTTTCATCAATCCATTTCTTACATCCTTCAACGAATTCTTGCTCAGTGATATTCCTGCTATCGTCGAAGTCAAATGTTTCCATTACTTGTGAAACTGCAAAGTTCTCGTCGATCTTCACCTTCCCTGTATTCAATATATCGAGCACCAAATTTTCTAGTTCACGCTTCGTAATACAGTTGTCCTTATCTTTATCTGTTTGAGAAAATAATCTGCAAAATGATGCAAATACAGTTAGGAGCTTTCATCAGACTCGGATCTGGAAACTTGTACGCATTTGTCATTTCTCAGCATTACCCTTTGATGACGGGAGTGTTAAGCTTCCCCTCCTCGTTCACAAGTTGTCCCTGCCTCTGCACATGCTTCAAAAATGCTGACCGTACAATTTCGTACCTTGAGTAGTCGTAACTTCGTTGTTGCATCCAAGGATCTAGAATCTGATAAGGTTGTGTAGTAGGTAAAAATCATAAACAAAACACAAAGCTAGTGATAATATTTAGTGGTCGTTTTAGTGCACCTGATAGGCGAAATATGAGAACAGAGATAAGGATGAGACGATAAGAGCTAACAAGGTTATGATACTCTTTGCAGATGAGGTGTTGAAGACATCAGTTAACTGCACTATAAGGTATGGAATCAAAGATAATAGCATAATTCCTGCTGTATAACGAGTTTCATCATCAAGCACAACACCACTATCTGCAGAAGAGCGAGAGAGAGAGAGAGAGTTAGCTCCTGCATTTGAGTTCATAGTGTTTTTTTCAGTGAATTTGTAAAGTCAACCTTTCAGAATCATGAGCTTTTCTTTTGCTGGAAAGCAATTTGATTGTGAAGATTCACTGCGCTCCTCTGCTTTCTTTTTCAAGTCTGATCTCCTACCAAAAATTACACATGTACCCCACTGAATAGTAAGAGTAAAGACCGTGATTCCCGCGTAAATTCCAACCACAGCCGAGACTTGAGATTGAGCATTCTCCTTGCTGCTGAAAACCCCAGACACTAACATAGGGAAAGAGAAATATCCAAAATCAAATTGACATACAGATAGAAAGAGAATGGGAGGGAGGGAGGGAGGGAGAGAGAGAACACGAGTTTACCGATCATCATTATCATTGATGGAAGCGCCATTAGAATTCGAAAAACAATACCACCAAACTTTCCAGCACCAATTATTTGAAAGAGAACCTTGCTCCCACTTCCTATCTGCTTTTCTCCAAATATGAGAAGTCCCTGATAAACAAGTATCATGAAAATATAACCAGCTCCATTTTCTGCACAGGGCAGGAAACCGTACTGATGATCACAGCTGCTCGGAATTGATTCAACGCTATTAGGATTCATCAGAAAAGACGACTTTTCTTGATTCTCAACTCCATCTGAGACCAAGTGATCATCAGAAGAGTTGAGCGTTAGTATTCGGCATTGAACCATGCTGATCAAGAAGGCGAGAAAGATCAACCATCTGAGAGCCATTGATGGTCAACGTCACAGAGAAGAAGCAGTTAAGGTAATTGAATCCAGATTGAAAACTGTGAATTTTAACAAGGATGATCTGTGTGAGAAATGAATAAGACAATTGGCAAATAAAAAACTGGCACTTGCATGGGTAGTTGTTAAAATGTAGGCTGTTTCTTATTACATAAAGCTTTTGATCACATGGGATTTGATTAATCAAATATATTCATTATCTGTCCTTCCTCAACATATTAAAACCTAGACCAACCTTAGTACTATGTAGACCCTTGATTCCAGCAAGCAGAACAGGGAAAGCTGATGTCAATTCAATTACATCATATTTCTCTAATTTTTCTTTTTCATTTGTGACATCATAATCAGTAGATCTAGGAAATATATATTTATGATTTTTATCCTTATGTTTCGCATATAGTACCTAGATCATGTATTTTATATAGTTATGCCAAGTGCATATACATATGAAAGACAAGTAAAAAACAGAAAAGTAATAATAGTAGTAATTGAGAATTGAAGTAGACATTGATTGTGCCTTTCTCTTGTGGGTTTTTTGTTTCTTAAATAGCTAGCTCATGGTTGGTTAGAGGAATCTAATGCAGAAGTCAATGCCTTTGTATTACATACTAGTTACATTACATCAAATGCAGCAATCACCATATATTTTGTACATTACGTGAATATATATATTTTGTGCAAATGTAGTGACTATTACACGCAGTGATGTGCACCAAATGTGGATGGTGGATTATGGCATCCCCTCTATTATGTTTTCTTGTTTATTTAGTTGAAAACTTAGGTTTCCTTTTAGACAAAGTCTCATGTGCACCAATTGCACGGTGCAATCCAGGTTGGCTAATTGCTCTAAAATTTATGGATTTTTTTAGTGACGTTAGATGTACAAGTACATAATTGCTCTAAAATTCAATTTTTCTATAGAGACGATGTTGTATGATTAAAGGTTTTCTATTTCTTGCTTCCATTGCCCAAGTTTCTTTGATGTTTCGTGTTGGAGGTTTATTAATGCCACTGGACGAATTTTAGTGGTTAATTAAATAAAATCAGATATAATTATAAACATGGCGGCTATTGCACGACATCACCATCTGCTGATCAGCCAAAACTCTATTTTCTTTTTTCCTTTTTTAATGCTCAAAACTCTGTTTGACTATTTGGAGGGTCAAATATATAAAGTGCGTTCAACTATCATGAATTTACTCACTAACCTCTACATTTGGTAGAGCATACATCTTAAAATATGACCGGGTGAGAAATTTGGCCGACTGAATTTGATTTTTTTCTTTTTCCAATTTGGAGTTGTAATTTTGAATAAAAAAATTAAGATCTATATTGAATGGCAAAAAGGACCATGTAATTAATTTTCCTTTATCTCCTTAAATCCTTATGTTTATTTATGGATAGAGTGGAGCATGCAAATTTGAATGTGAATTGTTTTATTGTGTGAATTCTAGATGTAATGCTTATTTTGTGATGAAATGTGATAAAATTTATAAGTATTGTCAAATAATCCTCAAAAGTTGTATAATTTAATGAACTTGTTAAAAATTAGATAGTTCTATCTCCATTGGGGCGACAAATCCATAAATAAATTATTTAAGTTGGATTGTTGGTTTTTTTGAAACAGTGATACGATAGTTTGAAAGAAAAGTGTGATAAGATGAACTATGACAAATATTTATAAACATTTCTTTAAAGCTAAAACAAGAAGTAAAAAGATCTTGGTGGTACTATATTAATTTGGTGTGTTACTTTAATGGATGATTGCTTAAAATTAATATTTTTTATTAATTATAAGATAAAGTGTTCTCATGAAAACAAATTATAGACAGTTTTGGAAGAGTTAACTTCTGACAATTAATTTCAGAAAATGTTTCTTTAGTTATTAATTTTTCTTTATTTATTTTTGGAAACCATTACCATACCTTAAAAAATTAGATAGCGTAAAAAAATTAGATAGATGCCACGCTCTCTTAATAAAGGAAAATAACACCTTTAGAAAAAAGAGAAAGAGAAAATTAGTAAAAATATCTCATAAGCTTGCCATGTTTAGGAAAATATTCTTTAAGTTTGGCAATTTTAAAAAATGTCTCACAACTTATAAAAAATTGGTAAAAATGTCTTGTAACTCGGTATAGCCAGTGGCTCATCTGGTCACAGCCTGATGTATTAAAAAAAATGTTGATTTGGCACTCAAAATTTCACGTTTTTCATCAGGTCCTTTATTTCATTAAAGAATATTTCTTAATTGACACATAATCACCAAATAGAAGGAAAATTTACCTATTTTCCCCCCAATTCCAACCCCTAAACTGAAAACTTAGCTAATAAATAGCCGCGAATCTGGTTGCTTCTTCCCCATTGTCATCTTCTTCGCGTAGGAGGCAGGTCTATAATGCTAGTGAATCCGCGAATATGTCCTGCTCCAACTCATCAACGAGTTGTTTTCCTCTATGCGACTGTGGGATCCGGGCAGCTATCCAAACCTTGAAGAAACGGGAAAATCGAGGGCATAGGTTTTATGGCTGCCGAAACTGGAATGTAAGTTTTCTTATTCTGTAATTCTTAAAACTGAAACGTAAGAGGAATGGGATGTTTCAATCGTTGGTTTGTTGGCATGGGATTTAGCTATGTTTTTTCCTGAACTTTGTTGGCAAAGAGGAGGTTGCCTGTCATTTAGTGGATAGACCCTCCAATTGGTGGGTCGTCACAAGCCGCGTTCGAGCTGCGTACATAATTGAAGGAGCTTAAGGAGAAGTGGACGCAATGCAGCTGAAATTGGACAAGACTAGAAAAAAAGCGAAGTTAATCAAATTTACGTCAACTCTCTGTTTTGAGATATTGTTGGCCTATTTGATCCATTTGTGGATGTAAGGGTTCAACTAGAACTGATTTATTATTAGTGCCCGAGGACGGATTGATCTAATATTAGGTGGTACTTTGTATTAGTATTGTTTAATCTAGTTGCAAGCTGTCATTTTTATCCTTTTTTTTTTTTTTTTTTTTTTGTAAAATATGATTTCAATTCATGTAATTTTATGTATTGTTAGCTTTTGCTTAATGAAATCAACTTGGTTGAATTTCGGCCCTTTTAAGTTTAGCAAGTTAATTTGGTTCAAGTTCAATGTTTATGACATAGCAATTCTCTCCCAAGTATGTTCTGTTATATGTCAAATAAAAAATTTTACTCTTTTGGGAGAGTTGAGCGAATATGTCCCAATTTAGTTAACAATTTAGCAATAAGCAATTTTTTACTAGTTTAGACAATTTAGCAATAATTCTTTTACTATTTTGGATGAATCGACCAAATATGACCCAATCTAGTTCACAATTTATCAATAAGCGCTTCTTTTTCTATTTTGGATTAATTGGCCAAATATGAACCAATTTAGTTCACAATTTTATCAAAAAACACTTCCTTTACTATTTTGGATGAATTGACCAAATATCGACCAATTTCGTTCACAATTTATCAAAAGTACTTCTTTTACTTGGATGAATTGACCAAATATAAACCAATTTGAATCAGAATTTATCAATAAGCACTTCTTTTACTATTTTGGATGAATTGACCTAATATGAACCAATTAAGTTCACAAAACAGAGCATATCACAATCTGCCAAGAGTTATTTTTTTTTATCAAAGACAATACACACTAATACACAATCACCCCGCAGAAAGTTAAACAATCATGTTTTAGGCAAGAACTTTAAATTACCATAAATTATGTTTCCAAAAGGGGTCTAACAATGGGTGAGTAACAATCATAATCCAACATTACAAGATCAGAATTCATCATCAAAATGACAGTTTGCCCTAACATTAAGTAAAATCCTTGTCCAAAAACAATCAAAATGGGAATATTAATGGGCCTGCCATGTGTTAGATTACATACAAAAAGTTAACAAATCCAACACGGATTTGCACCACAATCACATTGGCCTACATCCACCTGGATAATCATATCCTAATGGAAGACCACTACTAGCAATTTGTTGCTTCATGGTTGAAAGGTGAACGTTCTCTGAACTTCCTGGCTCATCAACCCATCCTTGATTCTCTATATTTGGAACCTCACTAGGCCCATCCTCGAACCAATAGCCCTGCTGTGACCTGGCAGCAGCCCCACAGCCAACACGACTAGGAGGTACTATGGTTGGCACAACTGATATCCCACCAGTTTCTTCCACCATTTTGCTCCCACCTGCACCCTGATTTGCAAAAACAGAATATGTAAGAAAAAAAAGGGATAGACTTGAATGTACAATTCACATAATTAGTAGAAGTGAGGCATTATCATTCTATCAAACTCATCATTTACTTGAGTAAGTTGGCATATTAGTTGCTCTTGAGTCTCCTCATTAGGGTTGACATTCTATCACAAGACCAGTAATAATCAATTTTAGAATGGAAACCGATAATATTTACAACTAGTACCTAAAAACAGCCTAATAAGTACCATTACCATCATGTTAAATTCAACGTTGTCTTCATATTGCTGATTTTCAATTTGGGGCAGTGTTTCATCGATCCGATGGTCAACCTATAAATTACACAAGAATTAGTTATCAATAACTATAAACTCGGCAACAAAAAATGTAGTATGTAAGCAAAGTTTATATTACTATTACATCAGCATGTTGATCATCTTCATTAAAAATTTCATCAAGGACACCCTCATCTTCCAGATCTTCTAACCCACAATCTTGAAGGATTTTTAGAAGTCTTAGTCTCTCCTCCTCGGGCTGACCAGCTCGTGGTACACGTATTTATGCATGCATATTAGGTCAATTTAAGTGTTTATTTAGTGGCATTTGCATGCATAATTGACCATATATTGTTCATATTTATATTATTGGGCAATTTGACGTTGTTTAACTTGTTTTAGAGTTATTTGGGTAAATCTAGACCGAAAAGTCAAACCCAATTGACTCTCGCAAGTCTAAAACAAAGCAAAATCGAGCCAAGCATGAGAAATTCAAAAGTGTGCTGGAAAGTTATATTTCAGTAAGGGAGGAATCTCGGCCGAGACAACCTTTCTCGGCCGAGAATTTGATACATGACTCTTGGTCGAGATAACCTTTCTCGGCTGAGAATTTGATACATGACTCTCGGCCGAGAGGATCATTCTCGGTCGAGACACAAAGTTGGTTTACACAGTGATTTGCTCGAAGATTGTCTTTTCAAGCCCAACTCAAGCCCACTTCATCCCCATCTATATAAAGAAGACGCCAAGTCCAAAAAAGACAGTTTTTGGATTGGCTCAGAAGCTTGGACTTGGGGATTCCAAAGAGCATGAAGAATCAAGATTCATCGTCTCGGGTTTTTCTAGTTTAATTTTCATGTCTTTCATTATTACATTATTTTTAGTCATCGCTATGATCGGCTAAGTTCCTTTATTTCCGTCTTTGACTGATGTTGAACCATAGGAGGATGTTTTTGTAGTTCTTACAGTAATTGTTAGACTGAATTATGTTCTGGAATTATTTATGTTATTTGGTTATTTATATCTTTTATGTGTTTTGTTATTTAGATTGATCACTTGGGTAATAATCAAATAATCGTTGCTAGGCCATAAATTGTAATCCGTAATTGTGATAAAATTATGTCTACGAGTAGCAAATAGTGAATTCATTCGCTAGGATAACAAAAGTCGCGGTCACTTGAACCGAGCTTGTGACTACAACACTGTACCTATCCCGTTGCCATGGTATCTTATGCGTTCGATTAACGATGTTTTAGAGATCGTATCCTAAGATCGCTTAATCGGAAAGATTAATTGCAGAGCGTACTTGTGATTAATTATACCTAATGGGTAACAAGGTTAGCAGAGTGTACTTGTTAATTCTTGGGGTATGGATTTCAGAACTAATTTGTCAAACAGTTGCATTAATTACGAGGATAATCCAGACTAGGGGGATACTAAGTTAAAGGCGGGAGTACCTTCTTATATTCGAATTCATCTTTAAATTACTAGTTTACTTGTTATCTGCAATAGTTATTTAATTCCAATCAACCCCCCCCCCCCCATACTTTATTATATATTTTATATTATTACTATTATTTACATAATTTATGTTAAATATATAAACATAATTAGTTATCCTATTCCCTGTGAGATCGACCACAACTTACTCTTTCTACTATTTAGAAAAGGAAAGCTAGAAATTAAAACAATAACTAATTTGACTGCACCCGATAGTGCGGTCATCTCGTCCTATTTACATAAATAGGAAAAAAAAAATTATATTTTTAAACTAAAGCATGAAAAACATTATTAGTCTGTAATGAATTATTCAAAGTTCAACATTGACTAGGTGCTTACGAATGGACAGTTCATTCGATTATGCCCCGACAAACCATAAATTCCACATTTTAATGTAGTTTGATTCTTCTTCTTGTGATGGGCATCTCGGTTTGTCTATCTACCTCTTCGCGCCACATGTTTCTCGTGTGGCCCATTCGGTTCTCTGCGCCTTGCCTTAGGAGGGCATCTAGCTCGCCTAACAACTTTTGGAGGTAGTGGTGGGATTGCGTCTACATGTGCCCACTCATGGCGACCATTTATAGGGAAAATAGTCGGCCCATACGCTGCCCTGTAAATGTCCACCCTATAGCACCTATAGAAATTAAAACATTGAACAATGTTAAGAAACTCTCTGTAAGTAGAACAAGAATACACAAACACTACTGAATCCTTCAATTAAGAATGAATTCAGCAAAAAAAAAAAAAAAAAAGTTCGCATGCACAGCAAATTTCTAAAATTAAATTAATTCAGTGACAAATCAATGCAGCTGCAGAATAACACAGAGTTGCAGTAATAAATTGAGCACCAGAAAATTCCAGATTCCAATTACAGATTACACACTATGAAATTGAACAATATAAAAATTCCAACAGCCAACCCTTCAACTATGAAATCCTTTTTTGGCTACACCAAAATAATACATAGCAACACAAACCACACAAGCTGAACCCTAAACTAAACAAACTGAAATCAAGAATTAGATATTATTAAAAATCGTATTATATAAATAACCTGTGAACAAATGCCTTTGGATCCTCTCATTGATGATTGACCGTGGTCAGCGCGTGTTTGCAAGGGATCCCGGTAAGATCCCATTTTCTACACGCGCACGTTTTATTTTCCAAATCTATTGCATATGGTTTTCCATCAAAGCAAGCGATTTGGTAGTGTGGGTCATCAGCTTTGATAGATATACAATCGGGAACCTATGATGTGTTGAAATCAATGATATGTTGAATCCTTAAACATAAGGCTCATTTCCATCTCCTCGCCATATCCCGATTTTCGGTACTTCGCTTTATTAGGGCATCATAATCTGCTCCAGCATCGATAGTATAGGCAATTCCCTAGCGCTTAAAATTTTGCTATTGAAACTCTCACACATGTTGTTCATTAGGAGGTCACACCGGGGATAGGGGTCAAAGTGTGACCTACTCCATTGATGAGGTGGTTTACCTTTCAACTAATTGTAAGCCTCTATGCCCATCTTCTTGATTTCATCCATTCTTCTTTCCAAATCAGGAACGGTTGTAGCTTTAGCAGCCCTCCAAATGGCTAATTTGAATGCATGACCTCTGAAACCCGAATTTCTCATGTTGAGGTGCATATGCCTTACACAGAAACGATGGGTTGCGCCTGGGAGTTCCTCGTCAACTGCTTTGATCAACCCCCTTTTTGTTTATCACTTATAACCGTCCACTCCCACGGATTTTCAATCTGCAAATCATCTTTCAGTTGCTTCACAAACTAGCACCAATTATTTCCATTTTCAGCACTTACCACAACATATGCGAATGGGAAGTTGTTGTTATTTGGGTCCACTCCAATAGTTGTGCGGACGATGCCCTCGTTGGGACCTTTCAGGAAGGTCCCATCCAGACCAAAAACTGGTCTACAACCAACTAGCAGCCCCTCCTTCAAACTGCCAAGCACACATAAAATCGAGTGAACTTGTTAATTTAAGTTGTTTGGTCTATATTAAGTATCACTGTCAAACCTGGGTTGGTTCTTCTGACCTCGGCTGCGTAGTCCCACAACAAAATGTATTGTTCGTCGGCCTTCCCTTGAGGCCCTTAACTGTTCTCTGCTTACATATGAATACCTGCCACAGAGTTATTTCACATCTGATTTCCTTAATTGCATCCTCTCTAAAGGCACTAATCTTCCTTTTCTTATCAATTTGGAAAAACATACCCAAAGCATTGGCTCAACCACCTAGACTTCATGTTCCTAACTGTGTGGGATGGTGCACAAGTATGGTCTGGGATACATGTGACACGTCGGTTTCTAACCTAGTGTTCCGCAAGTGTACGGATGTAGGTGCAGTAACGATTATCAAGGTCGATCCCACAAGGAATAGTTTTAGGTAGTTTGATACCTTAATAGTCTAGGAATATCCTAACTAGATACTAAGTTTCAAAGGTTGATTTTAACAAGAATTAAGGAATTTAACTAATAATTGGCAAACAAAGAGAACTAACAATCAATGAGAAAGGGTATCCCAGGGCTTCGATTTCAGGATATTAATTCAATGTTGAATATGATTAACCTATAAATTTACCAATTCTAATGTTTATTAGGCGGCACGACAATAATTTAATCCTTCTCTCGAAGCGATTAAACCGTTGATTAATTAAGCTAATTACCCTCTCGAGTTAATTATCCTTGTGAGTTTTATGTTGAATTTATCTCGTTGTCCTAGTGTTTAATGCATTTGGTGATTGAATCTAAGAGAGCTTGTTCGAGGATTCGGTTAAACTGAATAGGGTTAGTCGAAGAGCTTGTTTTGATTAACTAAGACTAAGGGACAACAAGGCTATTAGAGCTTGTTAATAGTCTTGAGATAAGGGCTAGAATCACAATTGAATAGGGCATTAACAATAGTTGCATTAATCGTCCAAGACCTCGGTGAAACATGATCAAGGGTGAATCGTTTTGTTATTTAAAAACCAAAAACCTATAAAAATCTCTTTAGTTGTCTTTGTTTATTTAGGTGTTAGTTGTTATTTCATTAACCCCCCCCCCCCCCCACTTCTTTATTGTTTTCTAGTTTATTTACTTTATGTTTCTTGATAATAATAGCTTAACACATAAAAGCAAAATTATTCGACCGTTCCTCGTGGGATCGACCCTTGCTTGCCACTCTACTAGTTAGAGTAGTAGGATAAGGTTAAGTGTATTCTTCATACACAATTTAATTTGGTAGTCGGAAACGACGCTACCAAATTTTGGCGCCGTTGTCGGGGAATGGTTTAGAACGATTTTGTTTTATGTGTTAAGCGTTTGTTTTATTTACCTAGATAGTTGTTTGTTTTGTTTATTTAAAGAGCATCCGTCGAGCCAACGACTTTAAACAAAGGCGCTTGTCGGGAGGCAACCCGACGTTTATTGCTTTTCGTATATTCAATTTCGTAGTTTAGGTTGCTTACTTATATTTAGATATTGTCTTATTATCTTCTTTTAGAGTGCAGAGACTATGATGATGAGGAACCGACCAATTCGTGAAATTCAAGGAGATAGCACCAAATGGGATTGAAGAAGCCCAAAAATCACTGTGAGTTAGGACACCAATTCGTACCCTTTCTTCCTCACAAACTTTGGTTTTTAACCAAGTTTGGGGAAGTCTTGGTAGGTGTACGTATTGGCAGCCCAAGAGTTTAACTTTCCATATGCTACTCTATTGTCTTTTGGACTTATTAGACTTGAAATGGTTTGGTATCTTTGTATGGATTAGTCTGTTGCATTTTTAATAAATTGTAAAGCGGTGAATAATATGGTTAAATTCGGTGAGCACCAAATTGTACTCCTCTTTTCCACAAACTTAGTTTGCAACTAAGTTTGGGGAGGGGGTGGATTCGTACAAATTGGTAGCTCGAGAAAGCAATTGGATGAGTTTAGGAAGGAATGTGGCATTGATTAATGATGAAAGTTTTTGACAAATATCTTTGAAAGAAGCACATGGTAGAGCATGATAGACTTTTGAAACAAAATTGAACATACACTCAAAACTTTTGATCAAAATTGCAACCGAGTGAGTTTTTGAGCCTTAGAAGATACTTCCATCTTTGGAGTAATTTAAACTTTCTTTCGGTGTGAAATTCATTGAGTGCATTTAGTTGTCTCTAGAACTTGCCATAATTCTCTATTTTGCATGTGTCGGTGCATTGTGTGACATTGAAAATGATCTTAGGCAATTCTTGACTTGAGCCTATTTTCAAGCTTGAAAATACTTCCTTTGTACCAAATTTGATATTGTCTCTAGTTGAGCCCCTTGAGCTTTTAGCCTCTTGTTTGACAGCCCAACTCTACAAGCCAAGTACCTTTCGATTTAGCCTTTGACCTTAATTGGACTATTTGAGTATAAGGGAGGCGGTTGGAAGGTAGTCGGGTAAATTTGGGATTGAAAGGGGTGAACTATTGGGAATATTGAAAGGTGGAAGGAATTGAAACAATAGGCAAAGAATCGAGAATACTAGTTTCTCTCCAATGTTTGTTTATATTTGTTGAAAAAAAAAAAAAAAGGAGAGAAAAATCGAAAAAATCGAAAAATCAGAAAAACAAAAGAAAAAGTTACTTGTATATACTCAATTGTTGCTTTTGATTTGGAGAGGCTAGTATTATAAATGCCTTTCGATAGATGTTCTCAAGGTTGTAGAAATTCAAAAGAAAATACACTCCAAGGGAGAATTGAGAAAGCATTTAGGTTGTGGACTTTGTGGTAAGGAGAAGAAATCAATTCTTGGGATTGGTTTACTAAGGAAGTAAAGAGTGAGGTTGAGTGACCATTTTTTTAGGGGTAGATGGGTAGTGCACGACTCATTTAGTCCGTTTTATAGTCACTTATACCATAAATTGGAGAAGAAATCGATTCTTGGGATTGGTTTACTAAGGAAGTAAAGAGTGAGGTCGAGTGACCATTTTTTGAGGGGTAGATGAGATTAGCTAACTCATTTAGTCCATTTTATAGTCACTTATACCAGAAATTTTCCCACCTTACCCCAAGCCAACATTACAACCTATTAAAGACCTTTTTGATTCTTTGTCACACACGTCGGTATACATCGAAGTTTAGATGATTGGCAAGCTTATGGTAGGCATTTTATGCATTTCAATGTGAGCGTATACACTTCCCTTTTGATACACTTGAGAGTCAAGAGATACACTCACCATGTGAGGATCTTAAGTTTAGAGTGTTATGTCTCGAGAGTAGTGGATCTAGTCTATCACATATGCTCGCTTTTATCATGATCGCTTACTCTTTCTTATGAAAATTCTGAAATCAAATGCCACTAAACTTTGCCCTAAACACGTGTCCTTTTGTCTTTCTCTTTATTGTTCGGGACGAACAAGTTTTAAGTTTGGGGAGATTTGGTACACGTGTTTCGTGCACGCACTTTAGGGCACTTTTAGTGTCATTTTAGTGTCAATAATGTGCATAATCACGTGTATTTAGTGCTTTTATATTCTCATGGGCAAAATAATGCGTTTGTGCTGTTTTTGTGTTAAGACAGGTGAAAAAGGGTCGAAATCGAACATTAAACGACCGCGGAGTCAAGGGATCGATTGAGGCAACAAAAGGAAGGGACAGTTGAAGATCTCGGCCGAGACAGGATGAGAGTCTCGGCCGAGATGAGTCTCCAGGGCATTTATGAAGAGTTGGACAGAAAGAAGATCTCGGCCGAGACAAACAACAGATCTCGGCCGAGAAATGTTGCCAGAGAATTTCAAGGTTTTTCAAGGCCCAGAATCTCGGCCGAGATGATAATAAATCTCGGCCGAGATCGCCTTTCGACCCACAAACCCTTGAAAATCCCTTTTCACGTCTCGGCCGAGACACACCCCCGTCTCGGCCGAGATTCAGTACCCTGTTTTAAAATCTTGAATGCGATTTTGCCTATTTTTGACTAGCACTTTCTCTCCTTATATATATATCATCCCATTCGAATTTAACCTAACTTAGAACAACCTAGAACCCATCCCCCACACATAATCAGCCACTTTTCTCCATTGGAAGCAAGGAAATGGAAGGGGGTTGAAGATCTTGATCTTCAACCCCTAACCTTTGGTTCATTCTATCCTATTTTCATGTTTTCTTTAATTTTCTGTTATTTTATCTTTGTATTAGGTAAAATGGGTGGCTAGCACCCTTTTGTTCACTCTTGATTATTGTGGAACCTTGAGTCCAAGACATTTATGTGATTATTACGGTTAATGTTACCGAAAATATTGTGTATTCAAGTGTTTTGTGTTATTTGCTGTTATTGACTCACATTTATGAATTTATTATTGGATTGATCACCCTTTAAGGGATTTGTGAATGTGTTGCTAGAATAGGAAATTGCTATCCGTAATTGTAGGA
Organism: Ajuga chamaepitys; assembly: GCA_958295605.1. Lineage (NCBI taxonomy): Eukaryota > Viridiplantae > Streptophyta > Magnoliopsida > Lamiales > Lamiaceae > Ajuga > Ajuga chamaepitys. The sequence continues at coordinate 54,616,332 of OY282501.1, read as the reverse complement.
TTTCCGATTCCCGAGTAGCAAACAATAGTTATCTATTGGGGATAACACAAAGTTCAACCACTAAAATCGAGCTTGCGAGTTTTATGTTGAATTTATCTCGTTGTCCTAGTGTTTAATGCATTTGGTGATTGAATCTAAGAGAGCTTGTTCGAGGATTCGGTTAAACTGAATAGGGTTAGTCGAAGAGCTTGTTTTGATTAACTAAGACTAAGGGACAACAAGGCTATTAGAGCTTGTTAATAGTCTTGAGATAAGGGCTAGAATCACAATTGAATAGGGCATTAACAATAGTTGCATTAATCGTCCAAGACCTCGGTGAAACATGATCAAGGGTGAATCGTTTTTTTATTTAAAAACCAAAAACCTATAAAAATCTCTTTAGTTGTCTTTGTTTATTTAGGTGTTAGTTGTTATTTCATTAAACCCCCCCCCCCACTTCTTTATTGTTTTCTAGTTTATTTACTTTATGTTTCTTGATAATAATAGCTTAACACATAAAAGCAAAATTATTCGACCGTTCCTCGTGGGATCGACCCTTGCTTGCCACTCTACTAGTTAGAGTAGTAGGATAAGGTTAAATGTATTCTTCATACACAATTTAATTTGGTAGTCGGAAACGACGCTACCACTAATTACCCTCTCGAGTTAATTAAACCGAATAACTCCCAAACGATCCTAAGCCACGGCCTACACAGTCATAGACAACTGCGCTCTATGTTCTAAGTCTGATAACAATCCCTCCTCTCGAAGCGGAATTGCTAAACTAAATTACTAAATCTAGGTGATCAAGCTAAATCTAGTTATAAGCACAAACATAGAGATAAACACATAAAGAAAGGAATAAATAGATTAAACCATAGTCAAACCATTGTCATAAAAATCCCTACTTTCTAACCCTAGGACACGAATAGTTTAGCTACTCATGCCTAGCAATAATCCAATACAAAATTCTAATAAAAATATTGTAAAGAATTAAAACTAAAAAAATAATAATTAAACCCGGATGACTCTGTCTCGATGATCTTCGTCTTCTTTGTCCTCCAAGATTTCTTCTAGGTGGAATGATGTAATTGATGTTCTTCCGTGATTGATGATATTTTTCCTAGAGCTTGAGGTCCTTTTTATGGAGTTGGGGACGAATCTTTGAGAAGATAGGATCCAAATCCTATTAGGAAATCAAATCCCTATTAAACAGGATCTTCTCTTATCGGCGGCCTTTTTTACACGGCCGTGTTGCTTAAGTGACACGGCCGTGTTGCTTTGTAAACTTCACTTTCTGCGCAACATTTGACACGGCCGTGTTGCAATTGTGACGCGGCCGTGTTCTGATCCAGAGCTGTTTTAACCTTTCCACATCACTTTTGACACGGCCGTGTTGAAGGTTTGACGCGGCCGTGTCGGTTCTTGCGTCGTTTTGATAGTGGACCGGTTCAGGCCGGTCTGGACCGATTTGGACCGGTTCTTGGATGGTTTTCACTATTTTCCAACTTGTTTCCTTGTCCGGTAGTCGTAAATCACAACCTTTTATCCTGAAAAAGCTAAAAAACACCTTAAACCTAGCCGAGTACGTTAATTGGTCACTTATATAACATTTCATCCTATTCTTGACCATCTATGCACCTAATTCCTATAAAATAGTATCATAACTCGACCTAATTACAAGCATAATTAACGTGTATCAACATGATGTAACACAGTACGAAAACTCCTCGTCCCTTCTCAATACATTGACCCGAAAATGACAGTTCACATCCTCACAAACTGCATAAATTCTTTGCTTATCACTCTTCCCAAACTTCACATTCCTTTTCTCGAATATGATGTGGGTGTCTAACATGTCCCAAAACTCCTTCATGTTAAACACCATTCCTAAAAGGAGATTCGAGCTCCGCATGAAATCTGGTCTTCGACTTGGAGCAATCCCATCCAATTTTTCATCGTCTGACCCGTGGATACTCCTCAGCTCATTCTCACTAACACATAAATCCTCTTCCCCGAGGCCATTATTCGGGACCTCTTCTGTTTCCTCACCACTAGCCTATTCGTTTGCACACCGAGCCCACTCCACATCCTTGTCTACGAATTTCTCAAAGTCTAAGTCATCTTGCACATACTTACCCTCTGCCTCAAACTCGTAGTCAATGTCCCTACATTGTCATCCATATCTTCCTCATCTAAATCTACCACTTCTGCTGGCCTCTTTCCCCTATTTACAGATTCCCTTTCTGAAGCTACCCTACGCGATCTTCTATTATGACCCTTCCCTGTTTTTTCCCCCGGCTGCATAGCCACCCTTTCCACTATTGAGGCCCGTCTCCTCTGCCCGAACCTCCTGCTCAATCTCGGCTACACCTCCAGGCCCACAAACACTACCTTGGCAATAGAGATTCACCTCTTCAGTCCCCCTACCATGCTCAATAATCGATCATAGATCCTCATCCACTTTTATTTCAGTAAAGAAATTATGCCCTTCAGTTCTAGAGAACAACTCAGCAAACTTTGAATTTTCTAAATGGGCAGCAACCTTCCTCAATTCATCAAGAGTGTAGTGGTTTGTATCTATATGGTCGAACTTGATAAGGCCCCTCCAATGTAAGCCCCTAACCGGTTGTCATCGAGACCCCCGTAATAAATACAAAATGAGTAAGAGGAGTTGTCGAGCCTTATTGAACATAAAAAATGAGTAAGAAAAGTTGAATTTATTGAATTATATGGTCAATTCCCTACTCCAAACCATAAAATAGATAGAAAATGCTCAATAGTGGGGACCAAACCATACAGAATATGCTCAATAGTGGGGACCAAACCACAAAAGGACAACAGATAAATGAAGTTTTTTACTAAACAGAGGCCCATTAAACTGGACCAACCCCCCAAATTAATAACTCATATACTGTTACAAAACAAATACAGTTGTTTCCCATTACAACAACAATACTACTGTAAAAAAATTCTTTAATAAAGTAAGGCTCACATGCTTTCACAACAACATAAAATCCAAAAACTGTGCAAAACTAAACTACACAGTAAACCATAAATAATGTCATCCTCAATCCCTAAACTAAACTTATTTTCCACTAATATTTGTCAAAAACCGTATACAAATGTACAAGAGGAACAAATATTCACAAAATTATGATTTAACATCTGGTAAATTGGATACTTACCATAATCGAGCCATGGGTCATCGATTTTCCTTGGATCCCTGAAAAACATCTTTGAAATGGCTCAAAAATCCCAAAATTCACCAAGACTTTGAAGTGTCGTAGAGATTTTTTGGACTAGGGTTCCGATCTCTTTTGAAACTAATTCGATTTCCCAAATTGCGTTTGAGAAGCTAAAGTGAGATAAGGTGTCCCTAATGATCATGACTAATTCCTAACATTTCGAAGTCGACGTCGCATTTTGAGTGCCAAATCAGCATTTTCTTTGACACATCAGCCTGTGACCGGATGAGCCACTGGCTATACCCGGTTGTATGGCATTTTTACCATTTTTTGTAACTTCGGAGGCATTTTAAAATATTGTCAAACTTAGAGGATATTTTCCTAAATATGGCAAACTTACGGGATATTTTTAACAATTTTTCCGAAGAGAAATAACAAAAAAATTTCACTGAAATTTTAAATTCATCATCTCAAATGCAACCCAAAATAATCTTGAACTATTATATTTTGAATTACTGGAACTATTTCAAAATGAACTTGAATATATCATCTTCATTTTAAACTATTATTTTGTAGTGATTTGTGAAGGATTTGGAATCCACTCTACTTTGATTTTGAGTTCTATATCCTTTCATATGAAATCCTTGAAACAAATGAGTTGCTTATAGGATACTCTTGAAGTTAGGAGCTCTTTTTTTTTTTCTTTTTTTAAAATAATAACTAGTACAATACCTGAGTGATATACTTGAAGTCTTGGGAAATTTTAAAGGCAAGATTTTATTTTTCACAAGTAATAACGAAATTAAAGATTTAAAACTAAAATATAATTTGATATATACACACACACTTTGTGCGAAGTAAAACTTTAGGGTCATTCTGGTACGCAATCGTTGCATATATGAAACCGAAGGGTAACTTTGTCATTTCAATGTTTAAAATGGGACCCAATTTATTTTTTAATTCTTTGGATGTGCAGGTGGCAGATTTAATAATTTATCCTTTCAATTTGACGGCGAAGAGAGAGGGGCTAGGTGAGGCGTTGATTGTGGCCAACCTCAGTAGTGATGAGAGAGTTTTCCGAGGGGGGATGGAATTCGAATGCCAGGAAAGAGTAAAGGGCTTCTTCTTCCATTTCCATAGTTGTGAGTGAGGAACCCTAATGGCCTCCATTCGCGATTTGGAATGGGGCCGATGCCCGTGAGAAATTCCGTTTAACAAGGGGCAAATCGCTGCACCGTGTGAGAGAAGGAAAGGTGACGTCATTCTCGCTACACCGTGTAAGAGAAGGGAAGGTGACATATGAATTGCAGCAGAAAGAAGGGTTGTTCAAAGCGAAGGAGGAACAATGGTGGAACAAATATCCACGAGTTTGACGCGGTGTTTGTAGAGATAGAAAGTCAGTGCGACAGCACTCCGAGGGTAAGGGTCGATAAGATTGCGATTACTACTTTCTTAGTTGAATTTGACCGCCGAGCTTCTGCTGGCTGGTGATGGTGGGGACTGCTGGACCACCGTTGGTCCATTCGGAAGTTCGTGGAAGAATGGCTGGCCTTGGTCAGTGAGCGGATGTGGCTCGAATTGGGGCGGCAGTTTCGTCAATGAAGTATATGGAAGCAATGGCCGGTGCAGAGTTCTCCTATTGCTGTCGTGACCTGGAAATTTGGTAGATTGGACCTCGAAAGATGCAACCAGTGATAGGAATGGGATGAAGACAATGGCAATATAATTTGCTTTCATTTGTTGTTATCACCTTGCTAAACTCCTCTTATGTTCTTTTCTTTCACCTTATTCATCTCCGGTCCTAATTCCCGGAGGTCGGTCCACTCCAAGAATGCGAGAGAAAGAGTGACAAGAGAGAGAGTGTTTGTTAAGAGAAGCTTCTGAGAGCTGCAAGATCTGGAATTGTGATCTAGAATTACATCTTCTCATTTCACTTAGTTGTTTGATGATGTACAAAACAAAGGTTGTTTCTTTATGCATTTATTGATCACTTTCCTCTTCTTAAAAGGACAGGAATCATTAAGAGCTAGTGGCTATGTGTTTGAGTACTTCAAACAAAAATGGACTAGTTGTAAGAACGTAGTATAACAGAAGTACTAAAAGACTATAAGTATATCCCTTCTTACTTGGTTTCAATGTCCTGATTACGAGAGATAATCATGTTAGCTTCCCCTCTAGTTTCTCTTTAAAAGAGTTATAGATGCTATAGGTCGCTGTACAAATTTGTAAAAGCATATTTGCACATCCACCCCCCCTCCCCCGTGACTTTAGTTTTCCATTTCGTTTGATGCCGGCAAGCCTTGTTCTCTCTTTCCATCTTACTGAATTTTAAGTGCCCAAACCTGATCAATAAGGGCAGGAAACCCCACCAGGAAAATATCAGATGCGTCAGCTACGGCTCACATAGGGATTCCAATCATTTGGACACAACTCCTTCAGATTTCTCCAAATTAGCTTGTTTTTCCCTTAGTTTCCTGCTCTTATTTCTACTCGGTTTGCTTTATTATATCGGTTATTATTGTTTTATCTGGGTTTCATTTGTGCCTTAATTTAAATTTAGTTTCAAGCCAAGATCTGATTTATGGTAGAGTGGTTCTAATGTGGATTGTCCAGATTTCCATTATATTGTTTTGCAGTCATCTTGCTGTGGTGTGAAACTTTGTAACTGAAATAATAATTTTGTGTGATAGAATTGAGATCACATAATTCTGAATTTATACAAGATTAAAATGTACTCTGTATTTCTGAGTTGTTAAGTGTTATGGGTTACATCTTGCAGAAGAAGGAGGTGAAATTTGTTTAGATGATATCATGTTACTTGTACTAAAAGGGTCTTTAATAACTGGGATTATGGTTCCATATGAACTATAAGAAACCATTAATCAGTTGACCAATGAATTTATTTGACTTCAGAGTATATAATATATAATGTGTAAGCAGACATGGTTTATGGTCCGAAGGTGCGGAAGTCTCCAATGGCATGATTTTCCATATTTTCATTAGAGCTGTAGGCATGTGAAGACTTATGACCAGTTTCGAGACTCGGGGTGTGAGAACTGCTCCTTTTTCCAGATGGAGGTACTGACCATGAAAGAGTCGTCGACTGCACAACCCCCAATTCAACCGTTAGGTCATCTCAGTCATGGACCATAATAGAAGTTGGGCTGCTCGCTGACTTCGCTTTGGGAAATTTGTCCTGGGTTGCTATACACTTGTAGTCTCTGAAGAACTCTCTCCGTAGTAGCAGGTTATTTTTCTTGTGTTCATCTGCTCCCCGTAATATGTTCCCCTCCTATAAACTGCATTATTATCAGTAATGAAGTGTCATAATTGCCAAACCGATAGGCCTTGTGCTATCAGATTTAATTGATACCTCCATCCTTGGTCTTAAATCTGAAGCTTACCTTCTATTTATGAATATCTCCATTAATTGAATTTGTAATCAATTCTTTATGACCACACATTTCTTGGATCTAAAATGAAAGGAAATTATGTGAATATCCTAGATTGATTAGATTTTTGTTGTTCGTAAAATTAGTTTTAATATATTATTTCTTATGGTACAGAATAGGTGTGAAGAGTGCATCCCTTACTATTTACTGAAACGTGTTGGTGGCTAGTGGAATATTCCTCTCAATTACCTCTTAACTCGTTCTCAAGAGAGAATGTAAATGTCTCAGCTTTGACAAGTCTTTCCTTTTCTTTAGGGAAATGTTAATTATTGTCTCTCTCTTTGTTTTCTTTTTTCTTCCCATCATCTTCTTCATTTTGTTTCTTTCCTCGCTTTAGTTTTATCCTTTTCTTTTATCCCTGGCATCTTCTAAGTTCTACCTAGATTTTCTAAGTTCTAAGTTCCTTTTGTTTCTTTCATCGCTTTTTTTTTTTTTTTTTTTTTTTTTTTTTTTTTTTTGCATCTAAGAAAATTATTTGAGCCGAGTTTTTCTCTTCTCTCATTACATTTCGCATTTGCTTATTGAAGCCTAGCAAATGTCTATCCAATTGATGTTGCAAGAATCATTGTAGGCTTTGATCCTGAAACAATGTGAGGCATTTCTGCCTATTAGTTTCTACAGTTCAAAATATGAGATTTTATGAAATCACATTTGATATCAATCGAATGACATGGTTTTTTTCTTGTTTTTTGATGTGCTGCAGTTGTGGTCTCAGACTTCCACCGCAGCTGAGACCCTAAAGGAGTGGATCTCGGTTGCTTTGGGGTGAGAACTTTAAAATGACCAGCTAAATCATAATATTCTTTTGCAATATGTGAAACATAGAGTGGGCATATAGTTTCTGATGATTAATTGTGACATGTTTATGCGTTTTTTTAATCTTGGGATTTTTACTGTTTATGCTATTTTTTTTACCTTGCGATTGTAGAAGTAGATTATCCAAAATATTTTAGACATCGTATGAGTAGTATAAAGATGCAGAGAAGGTTGGAGTATTTTTCAATCAGTATTGTTAGTATGGTTTTGAATAAGTGTGGAAATGATTGGAATAAATGCAAATTGATTGACTTGATTATTTTCAAATCTCTCTGTTTGTTTGTAGTGATTTATTCTATATACCATGTGCTCTAATTTCTGTTTTTTCCTGATGGCAATGGTACTGTTAGCCACAGTAGGATAACTGTGTTCTGGAATGCAATAAATGCAAATGGCTCTGTTTGGATTGAGTAGATGAAAACTCCGAAGATCACGGAGTAATAGATCGTCGAATTTCTGCCATTTCTACGAGTTTGGTGGTTTAACTTCAGTAAATTTGTTTTACTTTATATCTTCTTTCTTGTAATTACTTTATGTAGTTTCTTTTAATTTTCTAGCGTTTTCAAAGGTTTGGACTCTTGGAAAGAAGAAAAGAAACAATTAAGTTTCCAAATAATTCCATTGTTATCATTTTTCACACATTGTAATAATTGTTTTATGGTATAATGGTCTTTTGGACTCACGTTTGGTTTTTTTCATCGTTTTATTCTCCATAATGTTTCCCTCACTTTACATGATAAGCCACGGAGCTGAATTGTATATTGCTTAATGATACTTGATACATCTCGCTTTCCTAAACCACTTCATTTGATATCATTTTAGCAGGTTTTAGCTGACATTATTGGCTTACCTTGCCGAATTGCAAAGGATGCAAATGTTGTGCTGGAGAAGATGCTTCCTCGTGTCTTGTTTGGACTGAGCTAGAAAGTTATATATTATTGGTCAATGCTTTAACCATTGTATCGAAGTCATCCCTGGGGCTTGAACAAAGAACAATTGCCATTCCCCTAGTCGGAAATGGCAGGGTTCATATTTCATGGACAACAGAAATAAGATATGTGGAATTACTATATTTCTCTTACATGTAGAATTGAAGTTCGCTAAAGATAGTAAATGGAGCAAACATGTTATAAGACTGTAAGCATTGTGTTAATAAAGAATACTCTTCTTTTTGAAGATTTCTGCTATATGTCTCTTCTTTTATAGATATAGGTTTATGCGCTATTTGTCCGATGTGTTGGTATGCTGATGGTTGATTGTCGTTTACATGAGTGTTGCTCCTTATTCTTTTCATCTTAAATTTTCAAGGTTGATTTGAGCGGCTTTAGTGTGGGTTCTTTGTTTGGTATTTAAATAGCTAAAAATAAAAACAAGTGTGGTATCTATAATTCTAATATGATTCGTTTGAGATGTATTAATGCTACAATGTTCAACTATGTTGGTATGGTTTTACTGGGAGTATCTTTTTGATTTGATTGAGAAACCAGGATTCTTAAGCGGGCCTGATTCTTTATCAAATGGTCCATCTACAATCTCATTTTCTTCTCCATTATGGTTTCCTCGGTTCAAGCAGGTGGAGCCTACAATTAACTTCAGATTGCTGACCAAACCGTATTTCTTGGACTTCCAATCTCTTAATCTCATAATTGATGAATCTTTAGCGGTGCATTTACTGCTTTTATTTTCCATCTTCTGTAGAGCGATATCTCCATGTGAGACAAGGGAAGCTAACAGTAAATCCAAGCAAGAAGAATTGGAAGAATGGCGGATCAAGGCGGAGGAGGAACAACGTTGGCACAAATATACATAAGTTTTGAACATAGGCTGAGAGTCTGCCTTCGCTGTAGGCTTGTGAAGACTTATGACCACTTTCATGAATTGGGGTGTGAGAATTGCCCCTTTTTCCAGATGGAGGTAATGACCCTGAAAACACCAGACTTGTTCATCTTCTAAGTTCTACCTAGATTTGTTGTTTTAGTTTGTCTTTTTTTAGATTTTCTTTTTTTTGTTGTGCATCTAAGAACTTTTTTTTGTTGTGCATCTAAGAATTTTATTTGAGCTGAGTTTTTCTCTTTTCTCATTACATTTTGTATTTCCTATTGAAGCCTAGCAAATGTTGGTCCAATTGATGTTGCAAGAAATATTGCAAGCTTGGATCCTGAAATTCTACCCTATTATTTTTCTATAGTTCGAAAGATGAGATTTTATGAAGTCATTTTATATTTATTGCATGACATTGTTGTATTCTTGTTATTTGATGTACTGCCTGCAGTTGTTGTGGTCTCAAAGACTTTCTCCACAACTTAGACTAGCTTAATTCAAGACCTTAGGGGAGTGGATCTGGATTGCATTGGGGTGAGAACCTTACAGCTCAATGACCAGCTAGATCATAATATTCTTTGGCAAATTTGTAAAACATAGAGTGGGCGTATAGTTGTTGATGAATAATTGTGACATACTGACATGTTTATGCTATTTTTTTTTTATGTTGTGAATTTTATATGCTATTTCTTTTGACCTTGTGATTTTTAATTTGATTGAGGTTGTAGAAGTGAATTATCCAAAATATTTTAGACATGGCATGAGTAGTACAAGGATGCAGATAATTATGCAAGATTGGAGTATGTTCCAATCAGTATTGTGTGCCACAGTAGGATAACTGAGTTCTTGAATGCAATAAATGCAAATGGATTGACGATTTTACTGTTAATTAGGATAATTAGCAGCTTGTATTTAGTGATTTTTTGCTAGATGATATTGGCTCTTTTACTGTCTTATCGTGATTGCAAATGTACCGTTAATAATACTAGGACAACTTATAGAAAATAACCAAATAAACCTGTACGTAATTGATATGGTTAAATAGGATATGGAGCAGATTTTTATGTTGATTTATGCTCAATAAATTAGCTCCCATTTACTTAATTTAACAACCTACAATTAAATTTTAATTAAATTTCTTGTTTTTATTATTTTTTATTTTTATTTTCTATTAAATAATTATATGTTCTTTTTTTAAAAAAAGCTGATTTTTTCTAATTTTAGATTTTTTTTTATTTAAAAATCTGTTATTATGTTGCCACATCAACAAATAAAAAAAGGCTGCCATCTTAGCAATTATCGAAAAGTTAATCTGTTGCAGATGATAATCGGGCTAATTTGTCGAATTTTGAAACACAAGAACAAATTTTCAAAACTTAAAATGACAAGAATAAAAATCAAAATTAGTACAACATGATAGATGCACGAACTATTTTCCCTTTTAGTTATTACTTTCTCCGTCCCGCTTAGTTTTGCACATTTTTCTTTTCGATTCGTCTCATTCAGTTTTTCACACCCTTAAAAAGGAATTTTTTCTTACAATCTAGTCCTCAAAATCTTCATCCTCAATCTCCACTTATGAAAAAGTCAACAAAAAAGCAAAAATAATTTTTTCTTAATATACGTGTCCGTTCCTACGTGCAAAACTGAATGGGAAACGGGACGAAAGGAGTACATAAGTGCATTCGCATCCAAATTTCCTAATACACATATAAATAAAATCTTTCTTTTGCTTTTACGTTGACTTTTCGAAAGTGGATTGATGGTGGAGATTATGAGATAAGTTTCCTTTTTTAGAGTGTGCAAATTGTTGTGGGAGAAGCAGAAAGTGTGCAACTTCATCGGGACGGAGGGGGTAGTTATTTTGTATCAAGATGTTTTGATACCATAAAATTATTTTGTTCATTCCCTTTGTTTCGCGGCCGCGGTCGGATTGATGTTTTTCTCTTTATAAAGTGTCAAACCTCAACGAAAACAGCTGCTGTTCAAGATTCAAACCTCAGCAGAAAAAAACTAAAATTAACTATGACCTCTTGTTTGATGAAGTCGTTTTTTTTTTTCAAATTCATGGATATAAAAGTGAAATTAGCTACGAATGGAAGTGGAATTAATTATTGCTAGACAATGGCTATGGTATTATGCCATTACAGAAACAAAATATTTATTGAATCTAAGCTTTGATTTTTTTTCTTTCCTTTGTTCTTGTTTTATCTTTTTAAATTTTAATTATTTCATTTACAATTATTTATTTTAAGGAACTTAGTATAATAAAAGGGTAAAATTAATATCAAGTAGGCTATATTAAGAAATTTATACTTATTTATTAAATAAAAGTGTGCTATATTGAGAATTGGGTTGCACTAAGAAAGTAGAAAGTAACACTCTATAACTATTGCTAAAGTCCTAAAGTGTCAAAAAACCGTATAATTTTGAAATTATTATTTCGATTAATATTTAACTAAATAGATAAAATATCTAATTTTCAGTATATTTTATAAATAAAATAATTTCATTTATTTTAATTTGTTTTATTTTCCGTTAGATTTTATCATAAGTTCAATTTTACCTTTTTTGATATCGAAATAGAAAGTAATTGGCAGTCTATAGCTATTGCTAGCCCTAAGGTATAAAAAGTCCTTATAATTTTTTAAATATTATCTCGATTAATATTTTATTATATAGATATATTAAAATATCTAATTTTCTATATATTTTTGTAAATAAAATAATTAAACTTTATTTTATCTTTTTAATTTGCCAGATTTTATCATAAGCTTAATTTCACCTTTTAGGATATCAAATAGAAAATAACTGACAACCTATAGCTATCGCTAGTCGTAAAGTGTCAAAAGACCTTATAATTTTGAAATTATTATCTCAATTAATATTTTATAATAAGGATATCTCAAAATATCTAATTTCTATATATATTTATGAATAAAATAATTACATTATTCTATAATTTTTTTATTTTCTTTTAAATTTTATCATAAGTTGAAGTTTATCGTTTAGAATATCGAAATTAAAAGAAACCGAAACATCATAACTATTGTTGGAGTTCAAAGATTTCAAAAGACCTTACAATTTTGAAATCGTTATCTCGATTAACATTATACTAAATGAATATCTTGAAAAATATAGTTTCCCATATACTTTTTTCATAAAAAAAATTATTACATTTTTTAATTTTCCTTTAGATTTTTCAAAAGTTTAATTTTACCTTTTAGGACATCAAAATACCGACAACCCATAGCTATTGCTAGAGTTCAATGGTGTTAAAAGACCTCATAATTTTGAAATTATTATCTCGATTAACATTTTACTATATGAACATCTTAAATATCTAATTTTCTATATATTTTTATAAAAAAAAAAAAAACTATTTTTTTCTAAAAAAAATTTAAATTTCCTTTAGATTTTATCATAAGTTTAATTTTACCTTTTAGGATATCGAAAAATAAAGTAATTGATAACCTATAGCTATTGCTAGAGTCCTAAAGTGTCAAAACACCTTGTAATGAGATTATTATCTCGACTAACATTTTACTAAATACATTTTTTAAAATATCTTATTTTCTATATATTATTTAAAAAAAATACATTTATTATATTTTTAAATTTTACTTTATATTTTATCATAAGTTTAATTTTATCTCTTAGGATATCAAACTAGAAAGTAACTGACAACCTATAGCTATTGCTATAGTCCTAAGATGTCAAAAAGACATTATAATCTTGAAAATAATATCTCGATTAATATTTTATTATATGGATATAAAAGAATATCTAATTTCTATATATTTTTTTTTAAATAAAATAATTACATTATTCTAAATTTTTTTAATTCCCCTTTAGATTTTATCGTAGGTTTAATTTTACCTTTTAGAATAGCGAAATAAAAAGTAATCGATAATCTATAACTACTGCCAGAGTCCTAAGGTGTCAAAAGACCTTGTAATTTTGAAATTATTACCTCGATTAAAATTTTAATATATGGATATCTTAAATATCTAATTTTCTATATATACATATATATATATATATTTAATTATTTTTTTATTTAAATTATATTTTTTAAATTTTTTTGTAATTTTCCTTCAGATTTTGTCATACATTTGATTTTAGCTTGTAGGATATCGAAATAGAAAGTAACTCACAACCTATATTTAACTATTCATAGAGTCCTACGTAGTCAAATGAACTTATACTTTTGAAATTATTGTCTCGATTAATATTTTATAATATGTATATCCTAAAATATCTATTTTCTATATATTTTTGTAAATAAAATCATTATATTATTCCATGTTTTTTAAATTTTTATTTAAATTTAATCATAAGTTTAATTTTACCTTTTAGAATGTTGAAATAGAAAGTAATCGACACCTTAGAGTCATTGTTGGAGTTCTAAGGCATCAAAAGACCTTATACTTCTTAAATTATTATCTCGATTAATATTTTATTATAAGGATATCTTAAAATATCTAATTTCTATATATTTTTAAAAATTGAGAATAATTACATTATTCTCAACTTTCCCAAATTTTCTTTAGATTTTATCATAAGTTTAGTTTTACCTTTTTGAATATCAAAATAAAAAGTGATCGACACCTTATAGCAATTACTGGGGTCCTAAGGTTCCAAAAGACCTTATAATTTTAAAATTGTTATCTCGAATAGCATTATACTAAATGAATATTTTAAAATATCTAATTTTCTATATCTTTAAATTTCTTATTTTTTTTAATTTTTCTTTTATTTTATCATAAGCTTAATTTTACATTTTTACATTATCGAAATAGAAAGTAACAGACAACCTACAGTTATTGCTAGAGTCCTAAGATGTCAAAAAACCTTATAATTTTGAAATTATTATCTCGACTAACATTTTACTATATGAATATTTTAAAATACCTATATTTCTGTATATATTTTTATAAATAAAAATAATTAAATGTTTATAATTTTTTTATTTTTATTAGATTTTACCATAAGTTTAATTTACATTTTAGGATATCGAAATAAGAAATAAACAACACCCTATAGCTATTGCTAGAGCGCTAAGGTGTCAAAGGACCTTATAATTTTGAAATTATTATCTCGTTTAACATTATACTAAATAAATATATTAATATATCTAATTTTCTATATGTTTTATTCCTTTAGATTTTATCATAAGTTTAATTTTTACTATTTAGAATATCGAAATAAAAGATAACTGACAATCTATAGCTATTGCAAGGGACATAAGGTGTCAAAAGACCTTATAGTTTTAATTTATTATCTCGATTAACATTATACTAAATGGATATCTTAAAATATCGAATTTTTCTATATACTTTTATAAAAAGAAAAAAAAAAAAAAAGTAACCGACAACTTATAGCTATTGTTAGAGTCCTAAATGTCAAAAGACCTTATAATTTTGATATTATTATCTCGATTAAGGTTTTATTATATGGATACCTTTAAATATCTAATTTTCTATATATTTTTATAAATAAAATTACAACATTTAAAAAAAAAAAAATTAACATTCCTTTAGATTTTAGCATAGGTTAGTTTTACCTTTAAGAATATCGAAGTAGAAAGTAATCGACAACCTACACCTATTGTCAGAGTCCTAAGGTGTCAAAAGACCTTATAATTTTGAAATTATTATCTTGATTAACATTTTGCTCTATGGATTTCTGGAAATATCTATTTTTTTTATATATTCTTGTAAATAAAATAATTACATGTATTTTTTTTCTGCTAGATTTTATCATAAGTTTAATTCTACCTTTGAGGATATTGAAATAAGAAGTAACCGACACCCTATAGCAATTGCTAGAGTCTTAAGGTGTCAAAAGACCTAATAATTTTGAAATTATTTTCTCCTTAAACATTATCTTAAATGGATATCTTAATATATCTAATTTTCAATATGTTTTTATTAAAAAAATTACATTGTTTTAATTTTTTTAATTTTCCTTTATATTTTATCATAAGTTAAAATTTTATTGTGCGAAAATTGGTATAAATACCCAGTATGTTTCTCTTATTTAGAAACTAGGACACTAAGTATACCACTTTTTAAAAATGTCTTCTAACTTACGAAAAATTGGTAAAAATGCCCTGTGACCGGCTATAGGTTGTTAGTCATCCGGTTACTTGCGAGCTGTCTTTTTACTTTCGAAAAAATTGGTATAAATGGTCAGTATGTTTGCCTTATTTTAAAACTAGGACACTAAGTATACCACTTTCTAAAAATACCTTCTAACTTATCGGAAGATGGTAAAAATGCCCTGTGATCGTCTATAAACTGTGACACAACCGGTCATTGATGAGGTGAAGCTCTTTTTCTAACGTGGCTTTCTTTTCTGTTGACTAACTTGTTAGGGTGAAAAAAATATGTCGTCGACTTTGGCGGTGGCGGTGGCGGATTCGGCAGGGAGGAGGCGAATAGGCGAAGAATCGGGTGATTGGTCAGGTTCCGATTAGTTAGTGGATGGGTGGGCTGGGCGAAGCATTATTGGCTTCTTCTCATTCTTTCGTGTTGATGTCTTTGTAAGATTGCAGGACATCCGTAGATATTAATGTTTAGTATGTTGGAATTAGGGAAGAAGAGCGGAACCATTTAGTTGTTAATTTTTTAAAATATTAATTTAAAATTTATTTATTAATATTTCATATGATTATCTTAATTCATAATTTAAAATAAAATAATAATAACATGAGAAAAGTGAAAAAATAAATTTGAAAATATTTATGAATTTTAGAATTTTTTTTTAAAAATCATAATTCTTTTATTTTTCTGATTTTTAAATAAATTTTAGAATTTTAAAAAAATATCATAAATAATTTTTTTAATTTTTTAATTTTAAATCAATTTTATAATTTTTTAAAATAAATTTAGAAATAGATATTTATGTGTTACAATCTAAAATGAATTTTATAATTTTTGAAATAAATATCAGAAATACATTTTTAAATCTTTGAAGTTTAATGAATTTTATATTTTTTAAAATAAATTTCACAAATAAAATTTTTATTTTTATGAATTTTAAATAATTTTTTGAGGATTATAATTTTTATGAATTCAAACTAATATTTCTTTTTATGTTTCCACCATCACTTGTGAGTCAGCAAAAAAAAAAGAAAAATTAATGTCACGTCAAAAAAAAGAGCTCCACCTCATTAATTAGCAGTTGCGTCACAGTCTATAGCCGGTAACAGAGCATTTTCACTATTTTTTTGTAAGCTAGAAGATATTTCAAAAAGTGGTATACTTAGTGTCCTAGTTTTTAAATACGAGAAACATACTGGGCATTTATATTAATTTTCTCGAAAGTAAAAAGACAGCTCACAGGTGACCTGCTGGTTAACAGCCTATAGCCGGTCACAAGGTATTTTCACCAATTTTTTGTAAGTTAGAAGACAAGGTTGTTAACCAGCCGGACCTGCGAGCTGTCTTTTTACTTTCGGGAAAATTTGTATAAATGACCAGTATGTTTCCCTTATCTAAAAACTAGGACATTAAGTATATACTTTTTAAAAATACCTTCTAACTTACCAAAAAATGGTGAAAATGCCACGTGACCGTCTATAGACTGTAACACAACTAGTCATTAATGAAGTGAAGCTCTTTTTCTGACGTGACATAATTTTTCTTTTTTTTTTTTTTTTTTTTTTTGTTGACTCATTTGTTAGTTTGGAAAAAAAAAAAATATGTCGTTGACTTTGGCGGTGGCGAATTCAACGAGGAGGAGGCGAATGGGCGAAGAATTGGGTGATTGGTCAAGTTCTGATCAGTTAATGGATGGGTAGGCTAGGGGAAGCATTGTTGGCTTCTTCTTCATCTTCCATGTTGGTGTCTTTGTAAGATTGCATGACATCCATAAATATTAGGGTTTAGTATGTTGTAATTAGGGAAGAATGGAACAATTTAGTTTTAAATTTTTTAAATAATAATCTAAAATTTATTTATTAATATTTCATATAATTATCCTAATTCATAATTTAAAATAAAATAATAATAACACGAGAAAAGTAAAAAAAAAATCAAAATATTAATGAAATTTAGAAATATTAAATAAAATGCATAATTTTTTATTTTTCTGATTTTTTAATAAATTTTAGAATTTTTTTAAAAATGTCAGAAATAAATTTTTAAAACTTATGCATTTTAAATCAATTTTATAATTTTTAAAATAAATTTTAGAAATAAATTTTTTATTTTTGGATTTTAATTGAATTTTATAATTTTTGAAAAAAATATCAGAAATAAATTTTTAAATCTTTGAATTTTATAATTTTAAAAATAAATTTCACAAATAAAATTTTTATTTTTCTAAAGTTTAAAAAATTTTCTGGGGATTATAATTTTTTATAAATTCAACTAATATTTTATTTTATTTTTCCACCCTAACAAATCAGTCAACAGAAAAAATTAAAAAAAAAAAAAGAAAATTAATGTCACGTCAGAAAAAGAGTCTCACCTCATTAATGATCGGTTGTGTCACAGTCTACAAACATTCACGAGGCATTTTCACCATGTTTTGGTAAGTTAGAAGGTATTTTTAAAAAGCGATATACTTAATGTCCTAGTTTTTAAAAAAAAGGAACATACTGGCCATTTATACCAATTTTCTCGAAAGTAAAAAGACAGCTCACAGGTGACCGGCTGGTTAACAGCCTATAGCCGGTCACAGGGCATTTTCACCAATTTTTCATAAGTTAGAAGACATTTTTAAAAAGTGGTATATTTAGTGTCCTAGTTTCTAAATAGAGAAAACATACTGGGCATTTATACCAATTTTCCCATAAAATAATTACATTTTTCTAAGAAATTATTTTCCTTTTAATTTACATAAATTTAATTTTACCTTTTAGATATCGAAGTAGAAAGTAACCCACAACCCACAACCCACAACTATTGCCAGTCTTAAGCTATCAAAAGACCATATAATTTTGAATTATTATCTCGGTTAACAACTATATGCATATTTTAAGATTTTGAAAGTTAACATAAGTTTCTGGTTTAACATAAGTTTCTCTTAAACCAGGTGATGCGTTTCCTCCCTACAATATTACAAGTATTCCACATTTACGCTTAGAGATGAGCAATTAGACCTCGGGTACCCGACCCGACTCGTGCAGATTTTATCCGATACGGTAGGAGTCCTTTGGATATCGGGTCGGTTTGGAGGTCGGGTTATGGTCGGGTTGGGGTTTCCTCGGGTTATCATATTTTAACAAAATCAACAATAAGTTTACACCTCCTTCAACAACCTTAAAGAAATAAGAGATGATTCAATCATAAAAATTCAATTTGAAAAGACCCTGACCCGGTGGGCAGCCGCAAAATTGAAATTTTTATTGGATACCCGACGACCCAAAAAAACTGAAACCCAAAAAAATTAGACCTGAGCCCACTTATACTAATTACGTTAGTTAGTTTGTTATAACAAGATTGGTGATCGTTATAAAATATATACATTTAATTAGATTGCACTCAAAATAGATCTTAACATATTAATTAAATAAAATATATGCCTTAGAAAATATCATGGAATTCGCCAAATAATGGCACAAGGCCACAAACCGCAGCTATTTCACTTAAAAAAAAATCAAAGAAAAAATAAAATGATAAGAGAGAATAAAAATAAGTCACAAAAGCCCTCATTTTTTGTCCAGTGAAGTAATCTCTCATTCATCTCTATTACTATTAATAGAATGACATCTGCTAACTCTTTCTTTTCCTCTCCTAAATTCTCACCTTCCAATCTCTCTCTTTGCAGTTAAAAGAAACCTTCTCAATTTAATGGTCTCACACCATTTCCCTTTTCTTCTTCTCTCAGTTACGGCGGTTCTACCGATTGGCTAGTTTTGTCGGTTCTATCCAGTTTTCACCCATTGTTTACGGTTTGACCGCAAATTCGATTAGATATCACTATTCGGACCGGACTATTGACCTGTTCCCAATCAAATCGGCCGGTCCGATTTTGATAACACTGACGTTAGTCACCGGCCATAGCAATCAAACATATAATTTTGCGGGTACACCAAACATACACACCTTAAACCAAAAATAATTTATGTGGCTGATTGGTTATGTCAATACTGCAAAAAATCAGCCAACATAGTGTAAGAAATAAGCAGCAATTCATGCCATCAGTGTGTGATGATACATAGACTAGAAGTTAACTTGCTCAAATGTCGCCAACAAGAAAATAAGCTTTGTAAAGCCCTCCCATTCAGTTTAATCCTGACAAGACTCAAGGCAGAAGCCTATCTAACTCCATCACAGCAGCTACATGTGAGAGGATGTCGCAAACTAAAGAACAAGATGAAGAGGCCAAATGTATATGACAACAGAATATCCAATGGCGTGCAGGTGCAACACATACATATCAAGTATTGCAAACAACAGATTGCCAGAAGATACAAAGAAAAACTATCAATAAACTATATTAAAGTCCCTCAATACTTCAATATTCGAGCCATATGGGACGAAGGCATGTTAACCTTACCTAGTAAAGGTCTTTTGCTTCAACAACTGCTCAAGTTCAAGGACAACATTGCTGCTAGACATATTTATGGTCCAAAAAAGATGAAGATTATCAGTGGAGAATAGAGGCAAGAGATACACAAATTAAAACAACCAAACCAGAGTCAGACTTTTATGATGGGACAGAAAGGCAAACAAAATAAACTAAAGATTTGCAAGTTGGATGCAAAAAGTTGTAGAAAATGAATGTCAACAAGCTAATGGCAAGAGGAGAACAACAACATGAAGAAGATAAGAACACACTACGATCTACTCCACCATCAGTCATCTCAACTATCACTTGATAATCCAATCCAGTATTTAGACATCAATACGCAATAAATGTGCTATGAAAGGCACTTCAAACTCTTAAGATAAATCTTTAATCTGGATCACAACTAACCTGCTGAATTGGCTT
Source organism: Ajuga chamaepitys (assembly GCA_958295605.1). Classification (NCBI taxonomy): domain Eukaryota; kingdom Viridiplantae; phylum Streptophyta; class Magnoliopsida; order Lamiales; family Lamiaceae; genus Ajuga; species Ajuga chamaepitys. Next base: position 54,596,129 of record OY282501.1, on the reverse strand, counting down.
ATCATAATACTTCGGTTTCACAAATTCAGTGATACACAATTTCTTTGCTGCTAGAAACAAAATCTAGAAATTAGTCATAATAATTGACTGCAACCATCATATTTCATATAAAACAACGATTATACCTCATTTTGGGGCAAGAATTTGATCTCTAATTCCTCTCCTTTTTTCCCTTTTCGCTCATAGGCAAATCGGATTGCTGTCGCCCGACTCCATGGCTAAAAGCTCCTTTAAGTTGGAACAACCCCTTGAGAGGCGACAGGCTGAAGCTTCTCGTATCAGGGAGAAGTACTCTGACAGGATTCCGGTTATTGTGGAGAAGGCTGAAAGAAGTGATATCCCTGACATTGACAAGAAAAAATATCTGGTTCCCGCTGATCTGACTGTTGGGCAATTTGTATACGTTGTACGCAAAAGAATTAAGCTCAGTGCTGAGAAGGCTATCTTTATCTTTGTCAAAAACATTCTCCCTCCTACTGCTGCAATGATGTCTGCTATCTATGAGGAAAACAAAGACGAGGATGGTTTCCTATACATGACTTACAGTGGCGAGAATACCTTTGGGTCGTTCTAAGATGGAACTCCAATTGAGCTATGTATATAGCCACCTTGTAGATGGTGATGTAGTGGAGCTCGTCAGCCGTGCATGTCGTAGGTTTATTCGGAAGCTTCTGGGTATCGGCAGGTTGAGCCTTGTCGATAGAAAAAGCTCTAACTTTCACAGATACGACCGACAGGCGGCGAAAGGCTGTGGAGCGTGGGAAGAGGAAGCGGTTGCGGAGGATGTGGTGGTGGCGAACTCCTAAGCATGCCAAACAATTTCTGGGGCATCTCGATTCACCTAATTTCGAATACAGTGAAAGATTCGAAATCCATGTATCAACCAACAACAAAAAATTCACTAAAGAGAAACTAAACCACCATAGAATTTAATCTACCGACCTTACTTCGTCTGTGGGAAGAAAGTTGGAAGAGGCGTATGAAGTGAAGATGTTGAACCCGGGAAAGAGGAGAAAGACGAGAAGAATCATAACAAGAAGTTGGATCCAAATTAGCGACGAAGAAAGATTGTCGGAGGGATGCTCAAATTTGCGGGAGAGGTCTTGGGCAGATTTAGAGACGGAGCTCTTCTAAAATGCGGGATTAAATTCGAAGGAGAGAGATAAAATGAGAATTTGAAACACATGTATTGAAACTTGTGATTTTTTTGGGCAGAGTAAGAGTGAAATAGCAATTTTATCCTTTTCCTTTTTGTTAATATTCATGAATGGATGAACGATCAGGATGATAATTCAGAAGATCTAATGGCTAAGAATTGATGGTTGCACCGATGCAACCGTTGCGTAGAAGTAAGACTCATGATGATACAATAGATTTGAAACAAAATATGTACAAAAAGAAAGTAAGAAGTGAGTATATCACATAATATAATTTTCATTATTATTTTGATATGTAAACAAAGAATTATGGTAGGTCAATTCTCATATGAAATTATATGATGAAATTGACATTTAAGTTGGGTATTTCATGTATTTTGTTGGGAATAATGATGTAATGTGTTTCTTGGAAATACATTTTGAAGGTATGTACATTTTTCGCTTTGGTTATCAAAGACACATATATTTGAAAATTATTATTTTTGAATGAAATAATTGAATATTTCTTACAAATATTGTTTGAGAAAATTGGTATAAATGTCCTATATGTTTTCAGTATTTATGAATTTGTCCTCTAAGTTTCGAATTGTCGAAAATGTCCAATAAGTTACAGAAAATTCATAAAATGCCCCATTACCGGCTATCAGCTATAACTCAACCGGTGATGCGTGACGTGTACATTCAACGCTCAGCAGATCGGTCTTCTATCTTTTTCTTAAGGGAAAATTTGTATAAATACCTTATATGATTTCATTACTTATGATAATGCCCTCTAAGTTCGAATTATTGAAAATGCCAAGTAAGTTATAGAAAATTAATAAAATTGCCCCATCACCAGCAGGATCGTACCTAAAAATATTTGGAGCTAAGTCGACTTTACCAACTGGGCCCATAGTTTTTTTTTTTCTAGTATACAAACTTAAAGAATAACCTAAAAAAATTGAAGCATTTGCAATGCTCTAGATATTTCTATTATCAGACGTAAAAAACAAAGTTAAAAGTCAGAGGAATGATTCAAACCCCTTTCCTCAAATTATAAAAGAATACACTAATTATTGGACAATATCAATTGATTTTTCAAAGAAGCATATCTAAATATACCTACATATTATATAGGTATCTATAATCAATAAAGGCCCCTATTATAATTTTTGGGGCCCGAGGTGACGGACTCTCCCGACTAAGGGGAGGTTCGGCCATGGTCACCGACTATCAGTTGTAACTGAATCGGTGACGTGTGACATGTTTATAAAACCTCATTCCCACTAGACGACCATAAACAATATTTATACAATGAAAACCCTAAAATTTCGGATTCTAAACTGCACAAAATATGAACATTAAACATCCCCCACATACAGATATATACAACTCCGAATTTAAACAATACTAATGCCGAATTTTAAACATCCACACCATCGAACTCTTATTCCACAATAAACTGTTCATAGAACCATAAAATAGTGCACGCTAAACTACCACATTTTCTTACCATAATCAGAATGAGGATCATTATGGCAGCGGTCATCTCTCAGCTACATCTACACTGTCGCGACAGGATGAAGGTAGAATTTGGTAGTAATGTGGGGAGGGGTTTAGCGATTTGAGATTATCTTACAGAAATGAGTCTTTAAAATTGCAATTTTGGGAGGCGTTCATGTGCATCTCACACACCATGGTTTCCCTCTAAAAGCGAATTCCACGTAGATAAATCTAAATAACAAATTCCTCTTATTTTTTTAATGACATGTCACACGTCACCGGTTCAATTACAGCTGATAGCTAGTGACGGGGGCATGTTTGTGAATTTTCTATAACTTACTCGACATTTTTAATAATCCAAATTTAAAGGACACTTTCATAAATACTGGAAACATATAGGGCAGTTACATCAATATTTCCTAAAAATCGCGAAAAAAGGATCCAGCTTAGCGTTGAATGGACACGTCACATGTCACTGGTTGAGTTCCAACTGATAGCCGATGATGGGGTATTTTTATTAAATTTCTGTAATTTACTAGGTATTTTCAATAATTCGAAACTTAAAGGACATGTTCATAAATACTGGAAACATATAGGATATTTAAACCAATTTTCCCATATTGTTTTGTTAGAATATGTAAAAGTAATTCAAACTATGTAAAAATAGCCAATATCTTTTGGAAATATGAATCAACTAACAATGTTTGAGTAGGGACGATTTTTTTTTGTTTTGTAACTACCATTACAAAAATAAATTATATATTTCTATATTTACATAACTCCCCTAAATTTCTCGGCAAAAACTTGTGTGCACCCAACACACAATTGCACTATTGTGCACCTCCTATTTAATTTGGAATTAAAGATACATATAAGGGCCTTGTTTGGATGAATTTATAACAACAATATGTGGTGTAGTGGTGAGGCATGCGGATTGTAGGGTTTGACGCGCGTGAGGTCAAGGGTTTGAACCCTGCTCTCGCGCTGTTTTTACCTAGTTTTATGTTGTTCAATAGTATATGTTATATCGCGTAATAGTATATGTTATATTGCGTATTACAGTTACATGTGTAATTCTTTTACCTCTTTTTATGTTGTTCAATAGTATATGTTATATTGCGTAATAGTATATGTTATATCGCTTAACATGTATCATCTTATAATAATATATTATGTTGTTTGATAGTATATGTTATATTGCGTAATAGTATGTGTTATGTTGTGTAATAGTATATAGTTACTGGTATAATTTCTTAATAAATATATTATTTTGTTTAAAAAATTATAAGAAGTGTTTAATAGGACTTGAACCTAAGCCACTATAAGCACATGCAAATGTTTATCCACTAAGCCACCACCTCATATTGTTATCTTAAACGTGACGCAATATATTAATATTAATAATAACACATGCAAATATATAGAAAAAAAATTACTAAGCCACCACCTCATATTGTTATCTTAAACGTGACGCAATATATTAATATTAATAATAACACATGCAAATATATAGAAAAAAATTGAGAAGAATAAGGGCAAGAGTAGATTTTGAACTCAGGCCCCAAAGAAGAACAACCCACGTTTTTACCACCTTGGCCAGTGTCTCTTATGTGCCATCAAACATGCCTTAATATATATATATATATAGATATATAGATATTATTTAATTTACAGAATAAAAAAAAAATCAAAGTTGCGCGCTGCGCAAGGCTCGAAAACAAGACCTCGGCGTGCGCGCAACAAGACTATGCCACTACGCCACCATGAACTTGTTGACATCCAAACACAGCCCTTATTATATATGTAATTCCAAAATTAAATTGAGAAATGTACAATAAGCTTATTGTGTGTTGGGTGCACCCAAGATCTACTCAAATTTCTCTGCTGCTGGCACGTGGCGCCAACGGTCATTTTCTTAGTAAAACAAGAATAAAAATTAGAATTTATAATATATTTATTCATCCTTAATTCGTAGACTTATATTCCCTTCGTTTCATAAAGAATGTCATTTTAGACACTTTGAAAAATTTCACAATAAGTGTCAGTTTACCGTAAAAACTACAATTCTTCCAATATTAACTTAAACAACCTACTTAATTTAGTTTATTATTTTCTTATTTCACAAAACATACCAATTAAATACAAATCCTTAATTTCTCCAAAAATAACTAAAACGACATTCTTTATAAAACGAAGGGAGTATTTAGATTTCAAATATTATACCTTGGAGGTATGTGTAACAAATATAAACCTCGTAATGTAATAATTGTAATTTCTAAATATAGAAAACAAACATTACAGATAAAGTTAATGCAGCCTAGTGAACTTGTAGGCATTTGGAAATAATTTAATCACAAGATTAGAGAAATACAGATATTACCTTTAAAAAATCTATTGAAACAGAAATAGTAGTGTCTAGTTATTCGTCTTAATAATTCGATCGTAAATAATAATATTATTTAAGATAACAACAGTTATCTCAAATAAATTTTGTGAAAATAAGTTGTCACATAAATACAATAATGAATTAATCCCAGCCCAAGACATACTGAAGAACATAATAGAAGAGCAAGGAGAATGGGTATAGGAAGAAGGCGAAGAAGCAAGTCCAGAGTGGATATGTTGTTTTAGAGTAAGCCCAAATCCCTATTATTGCACACACCGCCACAATTGTCAACACTTCTGCTGAATAACTCCAATTCAACTCCTTCACATACACTATTGCCAGCAGTGTTGTCAATCCCATTATGTTGTTCATTACCACTCCACCATAAATCTGAAAAACAAATCACCAAATCAGATAAACCTACAGTGTTTTATAGCTACATCTTTTTTAGCCGCTTTTTATGTTAGCTTAATAAATGGAAGTCTGAAAATTCGGAATCACTATTTTCTATCGATGCTCGCTATATACCTTCAAGATATCTTTACCTTCAATATAAACATACATCAAAGATAATGACCTAATAAGTTTCGATATAGAAACAATGATGCCGTATTTGTAGACTTCCATTTATTAAGGCAATATCTTCATTTTAGGGAAAAAATAGCTAAAACATGTACTCTCGACAACGGCTGAAAAACATCTACGCATTTGACTAAAGTTACCCAATAGAACACCCTGCAAAAATGTTTGAACCCTCAAAGAAAGATGTGATCATCTATCACATAGAGTATCTTTGAGAGAGAGAGAGAGAGAGCACCTCAGAGAATGTCAAAGAAGAAGTTCTTGAACTCTTCTGGCTTGCCGGAAATATAGCGAGTATTGCTGACCTGGCATTCATGGCAACTGGAACAACCACGAACGAAACAAAGAAGGCAGGTACCCCTATTGCATCCGAGAATTGTTGCATGCTTTTCTGGAGAGGTCCAGACAGAAAGGTCAACATAGCAATGCCTATGATCACTTGTATTGTGGATTTGATGAAACACCACGTTTTGCTCGTCTCATTCTCCCCCACTCCATATACTAGGTTGTCAACTTCTCCCCACATAATCTGCAGTTTATTCCAATGTGTTACACTTGATGCATAAACATATTACTCAGTTTAGTTGAGTGGTTTTAGCCAAATTCTGTATGAGTACATCGATACTTTTTAGCCACTTTTCGTTTAAACATACAATATTGTACTTAATGAATGGAAATCTGACGCGACATCATTGTTTCTATATTGAAGCTCACTGTTTATATCCAAGGTCATAAACAATACGAAGATATACCCAAGGTCATGATCTTCGATATAAACAGAATATCACATTTTTATACTTTCATTTCTCAAGCGTATTTATGTATTTTACCTTGAAAAGTGGCTAAAAACATCTACATAAAAGTGGCTATAAAACATCTACCCTTATCTCATTTTGCCATTTAACCAGTGCGGCCACCAGGCTATTGATGTTATGTCACTAATTTGCAAATTTCTTGTGGCATGGAGTAACATTATGGTAAGAAGTGTTCATTCTGTTGCTGTTACCTTGTTAAATTCGTCGATGGATTTCTTTGCATCCTTGCATTTGGTAACATCCATGGCTTTATTCAGCCATTTAGTCATTCCATAAACGAATTCTTGTTCATCGATAATGTTATCACCATCTGTATCGAAATCTTGCACGAACTTATTCACCATTTCTTGAGAATTCAGGTGAGAGCATCCAGTTTTGACACTAGTAGTGTGAATCAGTTTTTCCAGCTCAGACTGTGATAACGAGCTGCTTTCATCTGTGTCAAATTGCTTGAAAAGACTTCCATGTAATTGATTAAAATAAGCAAAAAAAATGATGGTTAGATGAAATTAGCTGTAACAAAAATGGAAGTCTCAGAATAAGCGAAAGATGAAAAAAATACGCTTTAATTTGCTCCACATTAGGCCTTCCATCATCTGTGACTAAATGTTCTGCTTCAAGCGCTTCGTTCTGCACATGCTTCAGTATTCTCGCCATCAGATGCTCAATCTCAGCCTTTTTTATTATTTTGTTCTTGGAAAATGGTTGAACAACCTAATAAATGAAATTTAACGCGCTTTGAAGCAAGGTAATATATCTAATGATCAATCATACAAATTATGTATCTTGCCTCTTTTAGGAAGGTTCTTGAAGTAGAATCACCAGTTTTAGCTAACTGAGTAGCTTCATTTATCCATTTTGAGCATCCTTCCACAAACTCGTGTTCTTCAATTTTCCCGTCGCTATTCAGATCAAACGCCTTCAACATCTCAGAAATTGCGTAACCTTTCTCCACCTGGACTTTCCCAGCCTGAATCTCAAGTATCAGTTTTTCCAATTCGTGAAACGTTATGCATTTGTCAGCATCTTTATCACTCTGATAAAATAACCTGCAAAGCGCAATAATAAGTCTACATTCATCCAAATAAAATGGTTAGGATTAACTTTATCTGTATCACCCTTTGATGACAGGAATGTTCGGTTGGCCATTTTCATCGACAAGCTTCTCTTTCGCGTGCTTTTGGACGTGCTGTAAGAATCCCACAAGCAGATTCTCGTACTTTGAGTACTCCAAACTTCTTTCTTGAATCCATGGATCAAAGATCTGCAAAACCAGTTAGATTTAATACATGTAATTTGTATTACATGTACCTTAATTCTGTTACATTCATTATTAGCTCTATGAGAGAGTGATGAGTCACCTGGTACAAGAAGTATGAAAGTAGCATTAGTGTTGAAACTACGAGAGCAATCAAAATCACCATTTGAGTTCCAAACGATGAGTCGAAGACATCGGCCAGTTGGACTATAACGTAAGGGATCAAAGACAGTAGCATGATTCCTGCTGTGTAACATGTCTTTCTGTCCATTGTTGTTCCCGTATCTGCTCAGTTTCATGAAAATGTTAGAAAAAAGATTCAATAATAAGTTTAAAGGTAAAAAAAGAACACAAAAAGACCTTTTAATAGTGAGATTTTTTCTCTGAGCATCCAACAGAGAGAAACTGAGGAATTAGCAGTAGCTGGCTTTCTTGACAACTCTTTTCGCCCAAATATCACGCACATACCCCATAGTATTGTAAGATTGAAGACAGTCGAACCAGCGTATACACCTACTCCGAATGAAACCGACTCTTGAGCATTCTCTTTGCTCTTAAGAACTCCTGATACTGCAAGGAAGAACATACACTTTGCTCTCATGAGAGAGAGAGAGAGAGAGAGAAATACGAGAGAGGGAGAGAGATTACAGTAACTTACCGATTACCATTGCCATCTTTGGTAACACTGTGAGGATACGAAAGACACTAGCACCATATACACCGGTACCTATGATGTTGAAGAGAGTCTTGCTGCCTTTTCCGATCAGTTTTCCTCCAATTATAAGCAAGTACTGATAAACAACTATCTGGAAAATATAGCCACCTATGTTTTCTGCGCATGGAAAGAAGCCATAAATGTGCACACATGTGCTTTTTACGAATGGTGGCTGCTGAATGCCAACAGCATCAACCCCATCTGAGATTAATTCGTCCGAAACATTCAGTCTCAGAATTCGAGCATTGACAGTGCGACTTCCAAACAAGAGCACGAAAAAGGATACATATGGTATGAGGATAGCCATTAGACAGCTAGTGGAAGTAGCTTAGATAAATTAAGAAAAGAGAGGTCAAGGATCTTTATATATGTTTCTTTTAAGCTCAAGATTGTTAATCTACGGGTAGAAACTTCACATTCACGAGTAATTGGAGACAACATCGATATTTAAATCAGTAGCATTAGATATTATATGCTGAAAAGAAAAATCAAAATATTATATTCCTTAAATAGACGTATGTTTGTGGCGACAACGTCGTCAATGAACGTGAATTATGCACTCTTGAAGAACTTGTGGTTCATAAAAGAGACCTTGCTAAAGAAGACAGAGAATTTTCTCCACTATATTTATACTTCAAGATGTGTCCTTAAGGAATAAATTCCTTGACAAAGCTCACTAATTCTCTAACTTTATGCAAATTTACAGATTTTTTTTGACGGATCAATTCCTTGATCACATATGGGAGTGCGAATCATCAATGCTAGCAAAATCTAGAACATTCAATGAGTTTCTTTTTACAACGAATAAAATGTGCATCACACACACTACAAAAGACGGGTACTCTACAATATTTTCTACAAACTGAACAGAAAATTAATGGTACATATAATAGCGGAATTATGGCTATTTAAGCCCACCCTAGAACAGAAGTAAAAAGATAGATTAAAGCCAGAGAAACAGGGTACAACAACAAAACAACATAACCCACCAGCGGGGGAACGTCGTGTAGAAGCTCGTAAGCAGCGTCATGAAGATGAGAATTACCAGAACTATCACAATTTCCGTGAACACATCTACAGACAGGTTCAGAGCATAAACTGGACCCAGAAACACTATCTGACTTATAACGTTGTTGATGTATACACCTCCATACAGCTGCATAACAGAAAACAGAAAAGATCTTTAGGACTTTTAGCAAAAAAGGGTAATACTTAAGTAAGACCGTTTCGTAACAGGATATATTTTTATCATAAAGTGTTACTTTGACGTAAAAAAAAATATTTTTATCATAAAAAACTGTTACTCTTTAAAGCACCTGTTTTTGTTATATAGATTAACAGTCAAAATTAACACTTTTTACATCAAAAGTAATACTTTTTGTGATAAAAGTTACTCTGCTCTTATGGAAAGTGATTCTTTCAGTGTTTGCCAACAGGGAAACATCCCATGTATAATGTACTTTATTTAATGTGTGATAAAAAGTAAGAACTACTTACTGCAGAAAGTGTCAGAGAAATGGATTTCTGTGTCTTCTGTCTAGCAGACGTGATTGACTGAACTGCACTTCCATAGTTCATAGCAAAGGGTATAGCCAAGAATGATACGGCAAAGGAAGGCAGGTTTGCAGCTTCGGCGAAGCCCACGACGCTTTTGATCAAGGGTTCTGCAAATGCACACAGCATGACAGTCCCAAGTATCACAAGGGAAAGATCTGTCAAGTAGTTCACCCAAGAATTGGTAATGGGTTTCGGGCTTGGTCTTGGGCTTGAGCTCGCGGTGGTGCTGTCATTAGCCAATAATCCCTGCTGTAACTGACTGGTATTCTTTCCTCCTCCCCATTTAATGCGATCAGGAGTTTGATCGGAGATATCAGAGACAAGTCTGGTCATGCCTTGGACAAATTCATCCTGACTGATACGGCTATCTCTGGATGAATCAAAAGACTCCAAGATGCTTTTGATGTCCCTGTGTGTGCTTAAATCATCGTCGTCCATTTTCACGCCTAGCAGCAACACTCTGAGTTCTGCTGCTGATATTGATGCGCTTTTGTCCTTGTCCATCTTGCTAAACATCCTGTCAGTTTTATGATGACAAGAATCCATGAGCCATCAAGGTTTGAGATTAGAGCCTGCAAATTAAGCCCAACCCAATAATTGAGAGTGGATGATGCAGAAGGCATCAATCTAGCCTCCAGGAAGTCGGAGAGGAGGACTCTCTGGTGGCTGGAAAGACTAAGTACCCACATCGGTTATAATACTACACTGTCCTTAGATAAAAAGGGCCAAACCAAAACCTCATTTTTTACCATGGTTTGAGGTGGAGTTAGACCCACTTCCTCCTGAGCCTATGCTGCATCAGCAGGCCTATTTGGTCTGATCTGCTGGGCTTACCAGACTGGGAAGGGCCAGACTAATTCCGATTCTATGTATTGATAGTTACAGCTTTTATAGAAAAACTTACTGTTTTATTTTGTTGATATCAGGCTTGCCGTTAGTAGACAAAAGTCTGAGTAGCTTGTCTTTGGCATATTTGTTCATCAAATACTCAAATCTCCGGTTCTGAATCCACGGTTGGAATGTCTGAAACATAATAAAAATCCTCATGAGCTCACAGTTTCCGTCACCAAAAAGAATGAACACCTGGGTTAAACTGATATCGTGCTAGAAAACTTGTTGCTAGTAATACCTGATAAAACATGAAAGTGAAGAGCAAAATTAGAGTGATGATGAGTGCAGTAAGAACAATGGCTCTTTTCCCGGACGACGAGTCGAAAGCTTTTGCTAGCAAGATGATCAGAAATGGAATCAAGGTTCTCGGCATTATTCGTGCAGTGTAGCTTGTTTCAACATCTGTAACAACACCATGACCTGCTCAAGTAGATTCTGTTAGATCAATATTATGTTTCACAAATTAAGAAAATTAATGATTATGAGACATTGTGGAGTGGTTTTCTGACTTCCAGATTTATCGATAATGTTAGTATGAGAAAGATCATAGCTTTCAAGGATAATGGAAATGCCCCAAAGCAAAGTAAGAAGCATAACAGTGGTTCCAGCAACCAATCCCATGCTCAGATTGGCACGTTGTTGAGCAGCCTACATCGATCCCGAAAGTGCAGATACTGTACAAGTGTATCTAGTTAGTTAGCAGCTAGTGACGGTTACAAAACTGTTAGTTCACACTCGTGCACACATTAGCAGTAGGCTAGTAGCTAGTCTGTTATGATTCAGCTGATTTGTATTCTTTCAGAAGCTTCAGTGTATACAGTCTAGTTGAATGAATGAATACACACTACTTCTGGTTATTTTACAGATACTTGATTCAAGAGCAAAGCAGAAAAATGTAAAAGATAAATACAATGTTGTATAGAAAATTATTTCGTACATTCCAATATAACACTTTATTATAGTCTTGTATAAATAACTTTATAACATTGGAAAACATGTAAGAACATGCGATTTTGTTAAAACTATAGATTGAATTATGTACTGAAGTTTATGTTGTATAATATTTGGTAAAATCTGGAAAATAGATTTCAGAATGGTGTACGAAACTTGAACAGCAAAGTCGAGTCGTGTAGAACACTCTCCTTAAAACAAAATACTTCTCGACTAGTGCTTACGGATTGAAGTATTCGACTTCAAAGATGAAACGACTTTCCCCCTTTTCAGAAGTAGCACCACTATCAGAAAAGGTACCAACGAACTAAGTGATGTTTGTCTAGACTGGAGCTCCTAAAGCTAAAATTGCAGAATTTAGAGTGAAGAGAATATGAGATGCTTCAAGTAAAAATTATTATTTGTTTACATGCAGGGAACACCTTTATATAGGCCTCTAGAGGGGACATTCCTGTTTATGGGCTTTAACCAGCTATTAAGCTGGCTGTTACAAGCCATAAACCAGATTGTTATGGGCTGAGTAAGAGCCCCACTATATAACATTAACCACCACCATAAACCTGAATTAAAAATGGATGTTACAAGTTTGAATTTTGAAATTAAAACCCATCCATTTTAACAAAGCCCATCCGGCAAGCCCGGCCGTTTTGGGCTTCCAAAAAGATTAGAGTCAAGGCCCAAAGCCAAGTTCCAAGGTCCGAGGCCTTCCCAAGCACCAAGGCCCACGGCCCACAGCCCGAAGCCCGAGCCCGAGCTCGTGGCGTGGCCGGGCTGTGCCGAGTGCGTGTGAGCTTCCAAGAGGACTCCCTCACAAGCATACTTGATATGGTTTAATGATGTGCTCCTATATTTATAGTGGTCCCAATGTTTCATTAGTTCCAATGTGGGATATTAATACTTTAGTTACTAAATCTCACATTATTACATAACTAAGTGGCTATTTTTATGGATTAATTTCTCACTCACCGAAAATCGATTTTGAGAAATTCAAAAACCTACAATGATGTACTTCGTACGTAGATTAATCGTGTGAAGTTTAATTCCTACAAAATTAAACTTTCGGCCAATTAATTATAGCATTAAAATGCCTTAACCACACTTTATTCATCTCTTTAAGAGTGAGATTCTTACGTTCTGCAACGCCATTTGATTGAGGAGAGTAAGGAGCTATAGTTTGATTAATTATGCCACTCTGGTGGCACAACCCTTCAAACGGAGCTACATACTCACCACCTCGATCACTTCGGATTATTTTAATCCGGGTGCCAAGTTGATTTTCTGCTTCAGCTTTATAATTTTTAAATGCTTCTATTGCTTCATCTTTCATCTTTACTTCTTAGAAGATAAAGATAGCAATACCTTGTGCAATCATCTATAAAAGTTATAAAAAAAAAAAAATTCCACCTCTAGTCTGCACAAATTTTAGATCACACACATCAGTGAGTATTAACTCTAGAGGTGTAGTGTTCTTTTCTACTAAATGAAAACGTAATTTAGTCATTTTGACTTCTACACACACTTCACATTTGTTATGTGACTTTATTTCATTCAGTTTTAGCAAATCTAAATTTACCAAACGTTTTATAGCATTAAGATTTACATATCCTAATCTAGAATGCCATAAAGAGGAATACTCAAGCAAGTAAGAAGAAGTAGAAGTTTTTCATTCATAGAGGAAGTTAGATTATTCACTTGGCGTTTAGCCATTACATTTATCTTGAATAAACCTCCCAACCGGTCTATTTAGGTCATGGTTCTGGAACGGAGATTCTTTTAATTGAATGGCGTTTGGGCGGCAGATGATGTACCCGCGGTACCTTTGCTCACAGTACGTCGTCCGCTGCCAACGTCCGTTATCCCAGTGCCTTCATCTCCCGGTCGAGCAGTGAATTCGGGACCGCTATTCGAAATCTTAGTGAAACACTGGGGGGGATTCAAAAGTTTTGCCCAAGTCCTGTAATTTCAATGCTATTGAGTTTAAAGGCCGTCATGATCGTACCTAATAAAGTTTAAGCCCTTCACCACCCCCATGGGGATGGTCTACAGGACCCTTTGCTTTGAAGTGGAGGAAGAGTCTCACTGTCCTCTTCTTCTTATGCCGGAGTCTCCGTAGTCCTTCCCTATGAACACTCATTGCTTGCTCAGGATGAACTTGTCGGCTTCGAAGACCAGTCGAAACCCATGCTTTAACAGCAAAGATCCATAAACCAAGTTTTTTTGGATGTCTGGGACATGCAGCACATCCTTCAGAGTGAGCTCCTTACCTGAACTTAGCTTGAGAACCATGTTGCCCACTCCAGCCACCTCTGAGGAGGCTTCGTTTTCCATGTGCAGCTTCCTCCTGGAAGAAGCTTTGTAACTGGAATAAACCTCCCTATCAGAGCATACATGACATGAAGCTCCTGTGTCGACAAACCACTCTCTTGGATTGTCCACAGTATTGGCCTCGAAAACTACAGCAGTGAGGTCCAATTCATCTTGTTCTACAACATCAACAGTCGTCTTCTTATTCTTCTGCTTAGGCAGATGGCAATTCTTAACCATGTGGTTTGGTCTACCACAATTATAGTTTCTTGATCAGGCAGGACCAAATGATAGTTTCTTGGCTCCTATCCTCTCTCACTAAGAACATCCTCATACAGACAGTAGGGTTGAACACATCCAAGGATATATGGGAGACCTTGGAGAGCACATTTGCTACACAATCCAGAGCCAAGATAATGCAGTACAAATATCAACTACAGACCACTAAGAAAGGCTCTCACTCCATGAGAGAGTATCTCAACAAGATAAAGTCATGTTGTGACTTACTAAAATCTGCAGGGCAAACAATGACAGATGATGATGAGATTCTTCATATTATTTTCGAGTTGGGATCAGAATACAACCGTGTGATGGTTTCGATCAACTCAAGAGCTGAGCCACTTTCAATAAGGGAAGTGTATTCTCTCCTTCTTAGCTTCGAAAAAAGGTTAAAGGATCTGAAAACATGCAGTTTAGTGCTGAAGGGTCTGTCCCGAGTGCCAATCTTGCTACTCAAGGAAGAGGGAAAGGCTATAATTATGGTAGAGGAAGAGGCAGATCTCCAGGACAGCAACAATATAATCAACAATCCAACAGCAACAGAGGAGGAAGAAGCCCATTCAGAGGTGGTTCTGATGGCAGAGGAAGAGGCAGGAACATCTGTAAACCTTGCTACTGGTGTGGCTACATTAACCATGCCAGTGATAAGTGCTACTATAGAGATAAAGCATGTTATCCACTGAAAAAATAGCAAGGTACTTCAGCAAATTCAAACTCATATGGAGGACCATCTGCCAACATGGCAAGCTTTGGACAAGGAGAAGAGTGTCAAGAGAATGCATGGTGTCCAGATTCAGGTGTTGCAAATCATCTTACCTACGAATTTGGGAACCTAAACACTGTCACAGATTACGAAGGAGATGAGAAGGTTCAGATGGGCAATGGATCAGGTCTGTGTATATCTCACTTTGGTAAATCTACTGTAAGATCATTAAATCCCTCACACACTCACACTTTCTTGCTCAAGAACCTTTTACATGTCCCACAAATAACCAGAAATCTTATTAGTGTTTCTCAATTCTGCAAAGATAACTCTTTTTACTTTGAGTTTTACTGTAACTTATGTCTTGTGAAGGATCTATGCACAAAGAAAATCCTTCTACAAGGGAGTGTTGAGAATGGTCTCAACAAATTCCAGTTAACCAATTCCAGAGATGCTAACCACGAAACCAGTCCTTCCTCTCAAACCAAAAAAGTCACCAGAAGTCCATATTTTGATGTTGTTCAAAATGTCCTTAAGACCAGTAGTATCCCCTTTTGTAGTGGAGAGAGAGAGAGCCACTATGTACTCCTTGCTTACAAGGAAAGAGTCACAAATTGCCTTTCAATGAATCTAATTCTACTTATGGTTTGTTTGATCTTATCCACACTGATCTATGGAGACCCTCTCCAATTAAATCTCATAATGGTTATCAATATTATGTCAGCTTTATTGACAATCATTCCAGGTGTACATGGATCTATCTCTTAAAATTCCAATCTGATGCCTATCAAGCCTTTGTTCATTTCAAAACCTTGAGTGAAAATCAGTTTCACAAAAAAATCAAACAAGTACAAAGTGATGGTGGAACTAAATTCAAGTCCCTCTCAAAATACTTCAATGATCATGGAATTCATCACAGAATATCCTGTCCCTATACACCTGAACAGAATGGCCTTGCAGAAAGGAAACACAGACATATAGTAGAGACAGGTCTAGCCCTTCTTTCCAAATCCCAAGTTCCCCTCAAATATTGGGATGATGCATTCATTACTAGTGTCTATCTCATAGATAGACTACCCACTAAAAATTCTTCATCACAAGTCACCACTGGAAATGCTAACTAGAATCAGACCAAACTACAACACTCTCAAGACATTTGGTTGTCTTTGTTTTCCTCATCTTAGACCCTACAGAAAACATAAGGTGGAGTTTAGAGCTGAAGGAGGAGTGTTTCTTGGATATGGCACTCAGTATAAAGGCTATAAAGTCTTACTACCAAACAACAAAATCATCATCACAAGAAACATTCAGTTTTGAAGAAGAAAAATAAAGACACCAATGACCACTGCATTCCTTGCACTACACAACCCCATTCCTCTCAACTTTTTAAGGTAGGTGAGTTTTATATACATATTCCTAATCAAATTGATATTCACACACCAATCCCAAGTCAGCACACACATACACCACACAACACTCTATCTCAGCATCACACCACTCCAACATTCCCACGCACAATGATGATACAGTAGATATACCAATTGAGGGGGCACAACTTGAGCAGATCGCTCATTCTGATGGAGATGTGGGTGAGTCCAATGATGAAGAAGTTGTGGTGCATGAGAATAATGCAGTGAGAGTGCATCACATAATCACTAGATCAAAATCTGGAATCTTCAAGCCCAAAGTGTATCACACTATGAAAGCGGTGAATTCTAAGATAAAACCACATAATTTCTTGGAAGCCTTGAAGAAAGCCGAATGGAGAGCTTCCATGGAAAAGGAGTACACTGCACTCTTAAAGAATCAAACATGGGAACTGTGTGCATGGCCAAATGACAGAAAGGTCATTGGATGTAGATGGGTTTTCAAAATTAAAAGAAGTGTTGATGGAAATATTATGAGGTATAAAGCCAGGTTGGTTGCAAAGGGGTACTCACAACAACCTGGTTATGATTTTACAGACACATACAACCATGTAGTGAAACCAGTGAGCATAAGAGTCATGTTGTATGTTGTTGTTGCTGAGGAAAATTAGACAATTGGATGTGGATAATGCCTTCTTGAATGGAGAATTGGAGAATGAGATTTATATGGAGCAAGTTCCAGGATTTGATTTGGGAAAAAACCTGGTATGCAAGCTGAGAAGATCTTTATATGGCTTAAAATAAGCCTCAAGGGCTTGGTATATGAAGCTGGAAATGGTGCTGAGAAAACTGAATTTTTCAAGATCACAAGCAGACAACTCTTTGTTCCACAGACATGAAGAAAGAACTGACATCTTCATCTTAGCTTATGTAGATTATATGTTATTCACTGGAAGTTGCAACAGAGAAGTACAGAGAGTTGTTGATGAGCTAAGAAAGGTACTACCTCCGTCCCGTTCTAACTTTCCTACTTTCTTTTACGGTTTGTCCCAATTTAACTTTCCAGCCCATAAATGACAAATTAATCTCACAATCTCCACCCTCAAAATCTCCACCCTCAATATCCACCTTTAATAAAGTCAAAGATTCCACAAAATTTATTTTTTCTTAACCTCCGTGTTCGATCAAAGTAGGAAACTTAAGCCGGGACGGAGGGAGTATTTTCTATGCAGGATTTAGGTCCCCTGAATTACTTTTTTGGGATTAAAATCATTCACACTTCAGATGGCATGTTCTTAGCCAAAAGAAGTATATACTAGATATCATTCATAAGGCAGGAATGGCTAGTGCTACAGGGACAAATACTCTTATGATAAGTAGTGATGGCAGCCTATCTAAGTTTATGGTTCACAGGTTCCTGATGGGAAATTCTGTAGGAGCATAGTTGGCAGCTTGCAATATGCCACCATCACTAGGCTTGATATAGCTTATACTGTGAACAAAGTGAGTCAATTCATGCAAAATCCATTGGATAAACATTGGAAGAGTGTAAAAAGAATCTTGAGATATTTGTCAGGAAGCTTGGAGTATGGACTTAGTTTTGTTTCAGGAGCGTGCAACATAATTATAGCTTATGTAGATGCTGATTGGGCGTCTGACGTGGATGACAGAAGATCAACCTCAGGGTTTTGTGTGTATCTTGGAAAGAATCTGGTGCCATGGAGTGCAAAGAAACAAAACATTGTTTCTAGATCGAGTATAGAGGCAGAATACAGAGCACTATTTCATGCATCTTGTGAAGTAGTATGGTTGCAGTCATTATTGAAAGAGCTCAAATTAGCACAAGATCCTGACACTACTATTTAGGTTGATAATCAAGGTCCTATTTCATTATCAGCAAATCCAGTCTATCACTCAAGAACTACGCACCTAGAGTTGGATTTACACTTTATTAGAGAAAAGGTTATGAACGAGGTCTTGAAGATTCAACATGTGCCATCAATTGATCAGACTGCTGACATCTACACAAAGCCATTGTCTCTTGCATCCTTCAGTCGGCTGAGGAATAAACTCGATGTCCTACCTTATACCTCCTTCGAATTGAGGAGGCATGAAAATAGAAATGGAAAGGAGCAGCATGGAGTTGGTCAATGGAACAATGGTTTGGCTAAGAGCAGTAAGAGTGCAATCTGAAAAGGCAACGAGTACTCTTGTTTTCTAACTTGTGTACAATCTGGAATGTATTAATGCAGTCTATGAAGTCTCAACAGATGTAGTCTTCTAGTATGTTCTCTAGAGTAGTATATATATGTCTATCAGTCGATGCATGAGATGTATCAAAAACACTCAAGTTCAGTTATATTCAAGAACACTGTTTCATTGCATTCTTTTTCATTTCCATAATGTTCGGCCATTATTTTTAATATATAGGCTACAACTTCACAAATTTTTGTCAACTACTCATTTTCGAGTTTTTGTGTATGGCGCCACTTGAAGGTGAAATTTTCAATTCTGAAATTCCAGCTAATGACTCTACCCACTTGGAAAAAACATTAGATTCCCATGAATATTCAACCTTGTTTCTAATGTATGAATCAATGTCCATCCTACAACTCGGACTTTAATATTCCATGAAGCCAACAGAAATAAATGAATAAAAAATGCTAAATAAACAAATAAATAGGACCTTTCCTTAAATTTCTCCAAGAACATAAATGAAGTGTGAACAGTTAAAAAGTAAAACTGCAAGATTTCATAAACCACTATCAGAAACAGCAGCCCCCAAACATCAAGCCGCCGGAACATGATTAACACGTTCCACCTCAAAAAGCTTCGCTTTTCTTCAATTTCTAGAATTAGTTAATTTTCTATTGTATCTCGGGAACCAGTCCGGTTAAAATATTGTAGGCTTAGTGATTATATTATAGACTTGGTACATAATAAATAAGTCAATCATTACCTCATTTTATTAACAATTTCCCCCAAGTCATTCCACAATATGATTGACCCATCATTCATACCTATTATCATTATCATTGATGATTTACAACCAAGCGGCTCTTAATTATTTTGAATTCTATTTTAACTTACACACACTTAAAACTAAAACTAAATATATTATTGCCTCTAATATATGAATTTTCAATATGTAAAAGTGATAAACCCAAATTTAATCATAGGTGAATTGGCGTCTACATGGATTAAACATTTGAAAAAAATAAAATAATGGTTAATTAAGAGTTTGTTGATCGTTTATTTTGTATAATTTCAAGATCTTTTGTACCCTATAAATTAAACCATCACATATCTGTATACAAATAAACATTGAGTTGTCACTAGAAATGACATGTACATATGTAATCAAATTTATATGTTATATAGATATTTAATAATTTTATGCGTATATATATACATGTTTTCTTTACAAGACCTAGGATGTTACGGCCGCCACCCCGTTGTAGGTTTGTAGGGCATAAAGAATATATTTATATGAGATTTGTGGAGTTGTTAATGTGTACGTAATAAACAAACAAAAAAAATTGTTAGGATAAGCAATTTCAACCTAACCCTAATATTGATATCCTAAGAATTTTAATAGTTCGTATTAAAATATTTTCATGGTTCATAGGCACTCAGTAGGGGGTTGACTTGTGATTCGTGGGTATCATGGTCTGTGGGCATCATTTTTGTATGGCTCCCGGCTATAATATTTGTGGTTCATGGAGTCGGGTTTGTGGTTCATGGGAAGCGTATGGTAGAATATAACTCATGGATCCAATCTACTTCTATTATAAAAGTGTGAGTTGTTTCTTACAAAATTTGATTTGCCTATTATATCCTTAATGAATTTTAATTTTTAAGGTTAGTTTGGTAACTATATCTTTAAAGTTTTATTTATAAACTATATCTTTGAATTTATATTTATATATATGGTTAGACAAATTTTATTTGCCTATTACATCATTAATGAATTTTAGTTTTTAAGGTTAGTTTATTAATTATATTCTCAAAGTTTTATTTATTTGGTTAGAGCCCTATATAGTTCATCTATCAATTCATGGATATGATACCCTAAAAAATTCATGGATATGATATATAATTCATCTAATGACATAAGTTGAACCTATGTATTAATCATATTCTATATTTTTCTTTATTTTTAATCATATACATAACATTATTATTTTTATTTATTTTTATTTTAAAATTTCATTTTAAAATTCTTTTCTCTTTTATAATGAGATTCTTTTATATAATTGTCAAAAAAGAAAACTGTAGAAAAAGAAAAAGAAAACCATTAATTAGTAAAGTTTTAAAGCTAATTTAGTAACTTTATTTTTAATAATTTTTCTAATTGGTTTCTTTTATAATTGAAGAGAAAGGAGAAAGACCGATTAGCAAAAATGTAATCACAATAAGTAAAATCAAAGAATAAAATGACTTGCATGTGAAATCGCTGAGATTACATTTTAAAATTAACTTTTGAGTGAGTAAAAAGAAATGTTAGAAAATTGTATGTTTTTTGTGTATACTTCTTTATTAAAGTCCGTCAATAAAAAATAATGTCAAAAACAATTGAATAAGAACTATATGATGATAAAATGAATAGAAGTGAGAAAATGCATTGTGAAGAAAGATAACACAAACTTATGAGTAGACATTATTATTAGTAGATATAACTTTATTAACATAATGAACAAAAATATAAAAAAACTAGCGTAAAAATTATAAATATTAAAGGATCTAAGTGAATTTTCATTATAAAAAAAAGAAATTATAATAGACGAGTCTAGGTAATATAATAGAAAAATCAAAGAATAAACTAATGTGAAAGTGTCAGATATATTATACTATGAGAAAAGAATACAAAAACAAAAATTAAATATCTATATTGTAGTTAAATGTACATACAAGTTAATTATACAATGTAGTATTTCAAAATTTGGATTAAACTAGGCATACATTTAGCCTTACTGTTAAAATTAAGATTAAACTAGCAATATATATGTTTATACGCTAAATTTCTTTGTATGAGCATTACTAAGTAAATATAAATTGAACTATTATGCATGTAGGAAATGAGATTATATATTGTATTTATTTTCAATGATTTAGAAGAATGAAATCGATGTAATTCATAAGTAACATTTATAAACATTACAACAAGATAAAATAATAATTGATTTAAGAATTTTATTGAATTCAAAAAATATACGATAAAGTCATATATATATATATATATATATTTAAGATGAAAAAGATGGAGGAAAGCGGTAAAAGTAGCTTATATATGAAATCAGTAAAAGATATATCTGAAGATATAAAAACTATAAATGCATCTGTAGTGATATTGTGTAAATTTAAATACTATTGGTCTATTCAATGGATCGATTTTATTCAAATAAATCTATAGGTTGAACATCATTTTTAATCACATACCTTATACACCTACACAAATATAGTCATTAATGTAATACTTTTAATAGGTGATGTAATTTTAGTAGACCAAAGAAAAAGTTTTTATGTTAGAAAATTAGAGAGACATAAAAGTTACAAAGCTTATAATAATTGGAGTTTAGACCGAGTTGTGAAATTTTATTGTACTAATAATAGAAATAATAAAATGGCAAACGTAAAAATTAGTGGACATGAATAGTTGCACCAGATTCTTTTAAATATTTAAAATCTAATATTAAAAAAATTATTAAATCAATAAAAATATTATATATATATATATATACTATGTTTTAAGCATATGTAATAACTTGATAAATGAATTTACTACGCTATATAAATTATAGGGTATAATAAAGAATAAAAAAGAACTAACAAGAAATAATGAACTAAGTTGTACTGTGAATGATTCAAAAATTGTACTATGTGAATGAGTATCACATAATGAAATTAAAATATGCTAAAAAATAAAGATAGTGAAATGTGAATGTTAATATTAACTTGACAATAGATTAGATAAAAAATAATTACGTCGAATAGAGTACTATATAGTCTAAATAAAAAATAAAATGAGAGAAATAAAATTGGAATGCGTGGTTTAAACATGTATATATAAGACTTTTAAATGGATGTGCAATGTTTGAAAAATTAGGAGTACTTCACTGTAACTAAATAAGGAATTAAAGACATTACAAATTAGTTAAAACATTTATTATATTTTATATAGATTATAACATGTGTTTGATTGAAGATTGTGAGACAATATGTATATAGTCAACCTTCCATAAAAAATACAATATTAGGATTTTTATTTTAAATAACGGATAATTTTTAAATTTCGACGTTGCATTGAGAAAATAATTAAGGGAAATTGAAATAAGCAGTCTTAAATCGACAAGTAAATTATATTACAGAGGGTTATACTTAATAAGAATAAAAAAAATTAGGAAATAACTTTCATCACAAAAGTTGGATGTTGGACCTTGATACTAAGTTGCTGAAAGTTTTTCCTCACACTAAAATATGTAAACAATTTCTTGTGCAAATATATGTTGAAATCAAAATTATTTATTAGAGAATTATAGAAAAGTACGTTAGGCCTAATATTTTGTCTGTTATATAACAAATAATTAACTTATGGATGTCAGTTGATGATGTAATGAGACAATTAAAAATGTGTTTTTCTTCAAATGTCAGTGATTTGGTGCAAAACATAAAAATATATGCCTCATTAATACGCATATAGTTTTCCAATCATCGTATAACTTTATTCAAGATATACTAATGATGATCAAGTCTGTGTATAATAAGAAGTAAACAATAGTTTGAATAAATCAAACTTTACATGTATAATAGAAAATTTTGTAAGACTAAATATTTCTACACGATATCATGGTATATCGTTTTTTTACGAATCATTTAACGTTAATTATTATAACTTGTCTTATTAATTAAAACTAAGGTTATTTAACTTTTCAATTTATCTTTTATGATTCTTTTAATTTTTAGTTGATTCAAAATTATGTTTGTTTAATAGATTAATTCTTATTACATTGAATTATCTACGAAGTTGTGTATATATATTGCATTGATCACAATGTACAGTTATTTTACGTTCAAATTAATTTTTTTTTAAATAATATTAAACAATTATAACCACGTGCAACGCACGTGCGTAGTGCTAGTTTTTAAAAGTGTACGAGATAAGTAGATATTTTGTAAATGAGTTGTACTAACCTTAAAATCTTACAATTCGAATCAGGACAAAAAGTATAAATGTTTATACCTAAATGTATTTCATGTTTTGTAAATAATGTATCATGACGAAAAAGTATTAACTTGTTTTAGGAAAGTGAAAAAGTATTAATTTTTTAGGGAAGTGAAAAAGTATTAATATTTATGTTTAAATGCATTACTTGTTCTTGATAAAAGTAAGCATAAATCGTGATACACGGTCCAAATGCATCATGCACCTGATGTACAAGAAATTTTGCCTATATATATCTATGGCAAAAACTTGTGTGCACCCAACACACAATAGGCTTATTGTATACTACCCTATTTAATTTGGAATTAAAGATATATATAAGGGCCTCGTTTGGATGAATTTCACAATAGCTGCATGTGGTGCAGTGGTTGGCTCTGCACGTGAAAGCTTTGAGGCGTAGAGGAGGTCAAGGTTCCAGCCTTGCTCTCGTGTTGTTTTACCTCTTTTTATGTTATTTAATAGTATACGTTTTAGTTACAGGTATGCATATTTTTTTTAACTAGAATTTGGCATGTGCGTTGCACATGCAACACTTAGTAAATTAATTTTGAAAATTGTATGTTGCACTTGTTTTTTTTTTTTTTTTATGTTCGGCAATTTCAAAATGTTTTCAGCAGGTAGTACTCATAGACTAAATCATTTACTTGAAGGATTGAGTAGTGAATCATAATGTTATCACAAGACCATATAATTGTAAAATTGATCATATGTCAATACTCAATAGTAACCTATTTTTAAAAATCCTCTTCTATAAACTTTTCGTAAAATAGTGTGTCTATTAAAATAATAGTTTAAGTAAAAGCCAAAACAGAGTATGTAGAATAAGATGTAATCCAAGGAAAATTGTAACATCACATGAAAAAAAAGAGACACGGAATAATTAGGGTTCTCTTATTCATCAGATCCCCTTTATATAGGGTGTCAAATACAAGGGTTCACAATTACATATTATTTAATGAATACCTAACTTGCCCTTCATCAATTACTTTTGACGAAGGCACACTAATTGTGTTTTTCCTTCAACACTCCCCCTTGTGCCAAGTCAAAAGGGAATTGGTGCATAACTTGTTGCCTCGTTAAAAACCTTGCCAAGTAACAAAACCCAGTGGGAAAAAATAAACCTTGGTCGAAGGGAAAAAGAGTGCAACGCACCTTTGTTGAGACTCCCCTGAAGTCTACATCTCTCCCTTGATACGTACATCTATCAAGAGAGTTTCGAAAATCTCTTTATCCTCGATTTACATAAATCATGAGGATATTATGTGGTTGTTGGTTATAGAAAAGTGTTGGCAGTACATGCTTGGTCTCGTCACCTTTGATGTGTAGCATAATTCATCTGTTTGTTGCAAATAACTTCATCTTCATAACTTCGGGTACGCTCTTCAGTGGTATAGCTCAAGTCACTAATGCTTTAACTCTATAGGTTGATGAACTTCGTGAGATATCATCCGTGAGTGATGTGATGAGGTTGTTTGAGTAGTTGTGATTGATTGATCTTCAAGTTTTCGTTGTGTTCCTCATGATAATACATAACCGGTTTGGTAATGACCTTTACATTGGCCACTAAGATAACCAATATTTAAACCAACCAAAATAATATTTAGTATTTCGTAGTAGGGGGTAGCTTCAACATTTACTTAGGAGTTACATATTCTTTTGTAATATTTTTATCTCTTTATATGAGAACATTTGACATTTACTTTAGAGTTTACAATTTCATTTGTAATCTCTCTTGTCTCTAATATGGGAAGAACAAATATGTGTCAAGGGTTTCTTTCAGATGTCAAAATACTTTTTGATATCATTCCACTGATATTGCGTTGTCCTGAGTAAAATATAACTAACATGCTCTTTGAGAAAGTAATACATGGTTGAGTGCATTGAGCTTTCAATACAATAATACGCACATTTCAATTAAGTCGGGAATTTCATCTCCTAATAGCTCTTTCGTCATTTCCTTTAGACTCAAATGAATCTTTCCTTGTCCACACTTCAACCAACCATAGGAGTGCTAACAGATTGCACTTTATCCATGTGAAATCGCCTGATAATCTTTTGGATATATGCAAACTGAGGAATTAATATTCCACAAATTCGGTGAGTTTTCCCATGATCCTTTATCTCAATTTAGATTTCAAATACATGACAGTATCTATTATTTCTTTAAGAGTACCTATTATGTCCTTAACATCGACATAAGTTGCTATAGTTGCAAATATAGAAATTGTTTTCTTTATAAATGCATAGGGGCAATACTACTTGTTTTTTCCCTTCCCAATCAAGTAGTCACTCAGATGGGTATACCATTTCCGTCCAGATTTATTTCAATCAAAGTGAGCATTTCAATCTAATATTGTAAATGCACTCCGTGGTCTAGAGTTTACTTGAATTGGGCAATGCAGGTCCATCTGACACTTACACATATCTCAATAACAAGATCCCCAAAGAGATATGTTGTAACCACATTAGTATGCTGCATTTCCAATCCTTCGAAAACTTATCGATAAGACGTTATGACGTCCGTTGTGGGAGAATATCTCCTCGTAGTCAATTCCAGGGCTTTGTGAGAAAACCTTGTGCTTTAAGGTAAATTTTGCATCTCAGGACTTATTATTCTCACTACGCTTACTGACAAAACATATTTTATGTCCTACAGGCTTTACACTTGGTAAGGCTAGCACTACCAAACCAAATACCTGTTGTTCTGTCATAGAATCGAGTTCTACCTAGATTGATTCCATATAGGCCAATATGCTCTTTGTTGATATCTTACAATAGAGCGTGGTTCGATATTATTATGCTCTATAATTCATTGAGCAACAATGTATACATCATCAATGCACGTGAAAGCTTTTTTCATTAACTCACATGCACTCTCATTATCTCAAGAATCATATTAAACTTCGGAGCGTCCTCCAGTAATGATTTATGGACATAATTAATTAGAGATAATTTGAGAGTATTTCTTTTCATTGATTATTTAAATTATGCCACACCTGCCTCCTTCCTTGAGTAGGTGTTCATCGAACCACGTGGCATCCCCTATTTCCTTTCGGGAGCCACGACCTCAACCACACCTCCACTAAGTGTAGTTGCAACACCTTTATATGCGGTGTTGTGCCCCTTACTGGGGACTTTTAACCTTACAGGCACATTTGCAACTGGTATATATTATATTGTCACTTTAGTGATTTTAGCAAATGCATCAACAATCAAATCTTCCATATTTTGAAGATTGATAATTCGTTTTACTTCACTTTACATTATGAAGTGTGGGGATCCTAATGAGACATATTGGGAAACACTTCCTGTCGTTCCCTTAGAAAATTCTTTTTCTTATCTCCCCCTAACGACGGGAAGACTGTCTCATTAAAGTGACAATCCGTCAATCTTGCGGTAAAAAGATCTCGCCTGTTAAAGGTTCCAAATAGCAGGTAATAGTTGGAAATCCATAATCTAACATAAATATTTAATTGTCATAAAAGACCCATTTTTATGCGTTGTGGGGACGCAAATAGGCACATATACTGCGTAATCAAATATGCGTAAATGTAAAAATATTAGGCTAAATCCAGTTACCAACTGGTACGCATAAATTATTGGTTAGCAGTGGGTCTGAGACAAATAAAGTAAAGTTGCAACGATATTGCATAAGTCCCATGTCTGATAGACACTTTAGTGCGCATTTTCAATGCCTAATCCTCCATCTATATCCTTGTGATGGTGGCTTATGTGAGACCATTTTTGTGTATGCACATTGGTTAAAGGATACTATACATCGATCCTGATAGATATGCAATAATCACCAAATCCTTTTGATGAGAACTCTCTAGGGTTAATAAGTCTGATTGACTTTATGGAGTGAGGGTGGTGAGCCCTTATACAATATTTTCTAGGAGTTTTTCTGATGCAACATTTATTGTGGACAATAATGTGATGATCAGTTAATGTGTCAAAATATTTACCAGAACCATAGATACTTTAATGGCCCGCTTTCTGGTTTGCTAGGTCCACATATATCATATTGTGTTCTTTTGCAAGAATGGAATGTCTTGCTTATATATTTGGCTGAGGAAGATCTCGATCCTACTTATTGTTAAATAATAGGCTTAGTAGAATGAGTGATATGCCTAAAACAGTTAATGAGGCAGAGTGGGATGTTGGTCGTGCTTTTAGTACTTTAGAAAGCATTGACTGTGCTATAATAAAATTAGCACTGACACTGTACATCGTATAAGATTTCCATCCCTTTTGTATTTCACTCGAAAGAAATAATGTCCATATAATTTCTTAAATATGGATCATCATGTTATGACTTGGATCTCTAAGAAAATCGTACCAAACTCTATATGAATTAATGTCCCAAAGTTCATTTTAGGTAACATATGATTCTGTCTTCCAAAGTTCATTTTGGTGATAGTGTTTGATCCAATGATCAGAGTTGTAGAGGAGTACATGCCACTAGATTGACTCATTTATTTCTCTAAGGTGTGCTTCCTTTCACATTCAGTAGAAGTATCATAAATTATTCAATTCCATTCTCACATGTAGTTTTTAAATGATAGTCGTTGACACAATTATCTTTACTTAATAACATTGTAATAGCTCTTGGTGCATATAGAGCGTTTTGTGACTATAATTGTTATGTCATTAGGCATCTAGAGAATTCAACGATTCTTCGTTCTTTTAGTACTTGTGATTCAATGATGGTCATTATGCAGTGATGCAATGAGTCTATGTTCTATGGACTTCCTGTATCTCTTATAGTTAACTGCCCTAGCAATTTTTATACAAAAGTATAATATTTTCACACTTATTTAAATGTTCATTACCAACTCTATCCCTTTTGTTTAGAGGTTTCCGAGGTGTCTTTTGCACATGGTTTCCACAACCACCATGTTTATTTGGGGTAGGCACATCGAAAGGCCTCCAGGACTTCTATGTCACTTACTTTGTAGTGTATCATGACCACAACCGTAAGACAGACACATTCGTTCCCTTTACTTTGGGGTTATTTCCACTATTTAGTTAATTTAATATTGCAATTCTTTTATTTTCTTACTCCAACCTATAATGGTTCTCTAGTATAAGTGTTGAAGTGGAAAATGAAGATATATATATATATATATATATATATATATATATATATATATATATATATTGTATCACATCTTCTATGATTTTCTTTTCGCAGAAAGTAAGATGTGTTTTTAGGCACAACATGCCCTGTTGAAGTTATTGACCTCTTCTTGTAGTCTAGTAAGTGGATTTCATTCCACTAGCTAGTTAGAGAGTATCTATGTTTTCTAAATTTCTTTGTGGAATCCCACGGTTCATCGTGTATCTCAATTAAAGGATGCTTCCAGAGTAAGTTAGGATGAAATCACAGCCTCGAATTCATTAGAGTGTTGACTGTGACTTCTACTATGTCAGACAGTGCTTTGTCATTGGGGTCGGTTGATGATATGATCGTAAGAGTTCTTACAAACTGTAGTTCTTTTTCATGGAAATATTTTCCTATTAGGAATATCAATTGCGGTAACTCAATTTCTTCTGAGTCTAATATTCAAATTTGAATCGAGTTGGTTTAATCATTTTCTTTTGAATTAGATTTCGGGACCATATATCACAAGTTTTTCGATACTTTGTGAAATTACTTTATCATGTAGTTGATTTGTACTGATTATCTAACTTCCATGAATTTTCTTTATTATGAAAATATACAATAGCACTTAACTAAAACTCATAGGCAAGTATGATCAAGTACTCAATTTATCATGCAAATAAACTAATATACAAAGCAGTGATCAAATTTCATCATAATCATACAAATAAATTTACTATTGACTGATAATTATCAAATTTCTAAGAGCAAATAAATCAAGTAACAACTTTCGATTTCATGAGAAAGTATTTAATTGGACCATAACGGTAGAGAGCTCCATGAATATCATTTAAAACCAACCAAAATTTCATTATTGCCAAAATTAAACCTAATAATATTCAAGTGCACATACAAATTCATTCTCAATTTGTATAAACCTCAAAAGCTATGATTGCAATCAACTATCGAAGATATACAACTCATGCTCTTTTTCATGCTTACACTAAAGCAAAATACTTAAATCATCAAGCATATAATAAGTTGTGTCGCAAGGACCACATATGTCACTGCAAGCAAAAATTATTTATTCTCACAAAATAGAGGTTTCGAATTACCTTGCAGGAAAGACACGATTCTTTCCTATGTCACATCTTAAACTTTAAGGTTCCGAGCAAATCTCCACACCAAAGAGGTGAATCAATGCTCGATTATACCAATCAAATTCATCAAGAAAAAAAATAGTTAGCAAAGAAAATCTATATTTAAATCCAATTGAATACACACTAGTACCAATTCTTTAATCAATTAACAAGGAATAATCTCTAATAAGAAAGCAGAGACCGAATTCACCAAATGATACATTAATACATATATATCAACATATTGCAACATCTCAATTTTAAAAAAAAAAACATATTGTAACATGATTAACTTATATTGCATAATGACTACATGATTTTAACTACATAACTACCAATATGAGGTTAGTCTGGAAAATGGTTTAACATAACGAATATATTGCTTATGGTTACATAATTTAGTCCCAATATTTAAACTGATGAACCATACTTTGAAACGAAAGCCATAATAATCAATTATGATGATGTCAAAGATTCATAAATTGATATATATAAAAAAAAAAAAAGAATTAATAGTAAACAACACATAATCTCATAGTATAAATTAGTTGATTAAAAAAAAGAAAAGTAACAATAAACAACACCTGGTATGTAAATATTGTTGCATACGGCTGCTGTGAAATCTGCCTTCAAGGAGTGAGGAGTGAGTAATTGTCCAATTAAAACTCGTCCAGCCATTATAAGTGTTATGGATATTTGTGCTTGCAGTTATTGCAGAAAAGAGAGTAACACTAAGATTGATAATATATTTCTTGATTCAAATCCAAGAGATCTTGCCGTCTTTGAAGATTTTCACCGGGGGCATCAGATTCTTTTCTTGAAACATTTATCCAAATTTCTCTATATGGTGAACAATAAGCGTTGACAAATCGTTGATAAAGGGGATGTAGAACATCGTGCTGATAACGTGTTATAGGAAAATAGAAAAGAATAATAGTAAAGAGAGATGGAAGAGAGACACGGAATAATTAGGGTTCTCTTATTCATCAGATCCCCTTTATATAGGGTGTCAAATACAAGGGTTCACAGTTACATATTATTTAGTGAATACCTAAATTGCCCTTCATCAATTACTTTTGACGAAGGCACACTAATTGTATTTTTCCTTCAACAAAAATCTCTTTATTGTGGAAATTATTTTCACATGATGTAATTCTTTTTTTAAATGATGTACTTGCTACTATTTTTTCTCCTTCTTGATCTTTCTTGTTGCCGAAACCTTTTTTTTGTTGTGACCTTTTAAAAATTTGTTTGAGTGTTTGCTTATCATCGCTTTTTGTTTGAATGTTGTCTTCTATTTTTTTCTTTGTGTTTCTTCCTTTCTTCTTTTCCTCCATTTTTGCTATTTGTTCATTTCTTCAATGTTGCTCTTATTTTCTTTCCATTGTACCCCTTTATTTTTACTTTTATGATCTCTTGATATGAATATGATGTAAATATTTGAAAATTTCAGCTTACATGTTTAGAAACATCCAAAGTTTTACGTCACAAATTAAAACAAAACATGTTGATCATTATCAAAGTCAAAGCAGTGTTATTATTATCAAAGTCAAACCAATGTTATTATTATCAGATAGATGTAATGTAATGTAATTTCATCTTCCAATAACTTATACTGCCTCCTTAAAATCAATCATTAATTCTCACTATATATGCATTATAGTTATTCACTCATCCAACACTAAATTCCATCAATTTTTTTATAGGGAAAGTGATGTTTACTATGATTACTGCAATTCAACCAACACTATATACAATCATAAAGCAATTAGCGTAGTGAAAATGGAAAGCACAATCTACATATTTTCCTATTCTTGACAAAGAATATCCTTAGCAGAAGAAACACTTGTATGTGAAGAAGTACCATTATTCTTTTGGGAATGATCTGAAATTAATTGACATTTTAAAAAAATTACATGGAAATTATGTAATTTCTATATTGTTACATTAAACGACACAAGTTGATATAATTTTTTTGTATGATTCATTTTTTTATCCATACTCTAGATTACGGATAAATCATTTTTAAAGCGAATGATTAAAAACATATATACTAACGATTAAACTAATAAAAATATCATATCTTCAATATATGGGTGTATCAATTATTAAGATTTTTTGGTGACTTGACACGATACGTATATACTCATAAGTTAATAGAAAGAAAAAAGAAAAACTTTACAAAAATAATTAAACAATAATTGAAAAAAGAGATAACCACAAGATTTACCTTGTTGACTATTAGATGAGACTTTTTTAATATTTTGATGTCATCTTATTTCGCCTTTGGGTAGAGGGTATTGCAATGGAGCATAACACCCAAAGTAATGTTTTATTCTATGTTGCTCGCCTGAATGTGCATGAACTAAAATTTCTCACATGTATGGTGTATTGTCATTATTACCCTCTACCCAAATAGCTGCAACTTGATCTGCAGTAGGAGAATTATACAATCGATAATCTAAATTGATATCTTTTGAAATTTGAAGCTGAACATTCTCCATTGTGCTATATTCTTGTAATCTTCGAAAAATTCTTGAGTATGGATTTACTTCAAGGATTCGTATGAGTTTCTTCACAAGTTCTTCGGACAAAGAGGAATTTCGCAACACACTAAGCCTATTTTGAACCTCTTTATGTGTGTCAACAAAATACAATTGAATATTCCGGACAATCTTTAGTTGCTTTCAATCCGGGAAGACTGTGATAAGTCATGCCTTGTGCCCTAAAGGTATAAACTCCATGTCTTCCAGATACGAGTTCTTTATCGTATTTAACTCTAAATGAAGTAAAAGAGAATATGCCATTGTATAATCTAATATTTTTTCTGATTTCAACACTCTCTTTTGAATTTGAAGTAAATAAATTGTATAATTCATCAGGAATTTCAATAAAGGAAAACTCAATTTTTCCATTATCATAACGAAAGGTTGGAGGTTCGTTCTCAAATCTTGCAGCTCCACAATAAATGCAATTTGGAATTTTTTCGCAATTCATGTCTCTGTTTGCATTCAGATTCATAGATTCTTGTTCCTAAAACAATATAAATTTCATAATAGATAAATCAGATTTATAAATAAATATAAAACATATTTACATTATTACACTATTTTTTTCTTTAAAATGTAAAGTGGCTCACCATTTGATAGGCATGGAATTTTTGTGGCACGTGTTCTTTTTTTGTTGTTACTAACTTTATCTATATATTTCTGTTTTTCAATAGCACTTAGTTTGGCATACTTATTTTTTTCCCTTACACGTTTCCTTTGTCGATATACATTTGTTGTTGTTGGACTTTTTGTAGACATCTGATTATACAAAAAATATTTTAAATTATATACATGTAGCAGGTACTATGTTGATTGGTACATGACATTTTTTTCTAATTTTCCCTTATAGGAAAGATTTTAATAATAGATACTTCACTATTGAATTCACTTAACAATAATGCATACATTGTTATTCTATTGATGTTTAATAAGAAATTTTGATAAAATTTATTGTTTGTAAAATTTTAAATTACTGAAATATAATTATCAAAAGAAACATAAAAACTTTTAAGAAATAATAAACACAAAAAAGTCATTTAATGAAACTAATAGTTACACCAAACCTTCGCCTTTTTTTATAGTAAAGTATGATAAATGTTAATTTTAAGTTATATAAATAAAAGTAATGTTAAAATAATCTTAAATTATTTTAAATATCTAAGATATTATCTAAAAATCTAAGCTAATTAAAAATAATAATCTAATTGTTCCCTTTAACAACCCTCCCCCCCCCCCCCTTCCCCCCACAAATCAAACGCCGGCTACCTCCACTACAGTTTTACATCCCTAACTTCATAGATATATTCAGTAGGAAGAATGGCTCCCTCTCTCACAACAAAATGGTGGACCATTTTGGCCGTCACCAAAACATAGACAAGATCCTTAAACACGTACTAAGTTCTCAACTCAATTTATCTATAAAACAATTGGTATGAATAGATCAGAAGATCAATCAATCTAATACCACGATTAACCCTTCATTTTCTATTTTTTTATGACCGATTATCTAAATTTCTTCTTATTGAACAAACAATTTACTACTGTTGCAATTCAATTCTTAAAGACAATAGTTATATATTGCATACATGTTATTAATACTCTATCAATTTAATAAGTACAATATTAACTCCAAAACTATTACCAAATATTTAGTCTAGTTAACCGATTCCGGAAACATACTAATTCCATTAAACAGATACTTGATTACGCATAAGTATTCTTAAACTAATAATTAAATTTGGAAAATACCATCTAAAATAAATTCTGACATACACAAATAATAAGTTGAACATTATTGGATAATCACAAAAAGAATAAAACCAAACACCCAGTATTTAATATTACACAAAACAACTTTCAATTATTTTTTTTGTTCAAGTTATGCAAACTTCTCATTCACCAAATTCAATTTGGAGTCCTTAATCAATATCCAATGTTTTTATAAGAAAATTCATGAGAATACCTGATCCGCTATTCAGCTTTTCGTCTGAATAAGGAAGTTATGCTTCATAAGTATATATGTGAACGCGAATTAAGTAACTTGTCGTAGAATTAAGTGAACATGTAAATTTTGATGGTGTAAATATTAACAGATATGCTTCATATATAAAAATTGTTAAAAAATTAGTTTTACGGATGCCATGAAAACCATATCTAGGAATATAATTTCAGAATAGAATTAGGATACATACAACATGCAGTTACAATATTACCCTTACAATATTATAATTTAAAAGGGTTATACAGGTCAAACATAAATTGGCTAAACCTTAAGGCACTTTTTAATAGTGTATAGATAATATATTACGTTGTCTAAAATAATATAAAAAATGTTTAACAAGGCTCAAACCTGGACCACTACAGGCGCAAGAAGATGTTTATCCACTCGACCACCACTTCATGTTGTTACACAAAACGCGGCGCAATGTATTAATATTAGGGAAAATTGGTATAAATGCCCAGTATGTTTCCCCTATTTAGAAACTAGGACAATAAGTATACCACTTTTTAAAAATGTCTTCTAACTTACAAAAAATTGGTGAAAATGCCTTGTGACCGGCTATAGGCTGTTAACCAGCCGGTCACCTGTGAGCTGTCTTTTTACTTTCGAAAAAATTGGTGTAAATGCCCAGTATGTTTCCCGTATTTAAAAACTAGGACACTAAGTATACCACTTTTTAAAATGTCTTCTACCTTACAAAAAATTGGTGAAAATGCCCTATTACCGGGCGGCTATAGCCTATGACGCAACTGTTTATTAATGAGGTGGAACTCTTTTTTTTGACGTGGCATTAATTTTTTTTCTTTTTCTTTTTCTTTTTCTTTTTCTACTGACTCACTTGTTAGGTGGAAAAATAAAATAAAATTAGTTTGAATTTATAAAAACTTATAATCTCCGAAAAATTGTTTAAAATTCAAAAAGATAAAAAATTTATTTGTGAATTTTTTTGTAAAAATTATAAAATTCATTTAAAATTCAAAGAGTTAAAAAATTTATTTCTGATATTTATTTCAAAAATTATAAAATTCATTTTAAATTAAAAAATTAAAAATTTATTTCTGAAATGTATTTTAAAATTTTTAAAATTGATTTAAAATTCAAAAATTATAAAATTTATTTTTGATATTTTTTAAAAATTCTAAAATTATTTAAATCAGAAAAAAAAATTATGATTTTTTTCAAATTTCTAGAATTCATTAATAATTTCAAATTTCTTTTTTACTTTTCTCATGTTATTATTATTTTATTTTAAATTATGAATTAGGATAATTATACGAAATATTAATAAATAAAATCTAAATTAATATTTCAAAAATTAAAAACTATATTGTTCCTCTAATTCCAATACACTAAACCTTAATATTTATGGATGTCCTGAAATCTTACAAAGACACCAACATGGAAGACGAAGAAGAAGCCAACAATGCTTCGCCTAGCCCACCCATCCACTAACTAATCGGAACCTGACCAATCACCCGATTCTTCGCCTATTCACCTCCTCCCTGCCGAATCCGCCATCGCCAAAGTCGACGATATATTTTTTTCCACCCTAACAAGTGAGTCAACAAAAAAATAAAAATAAAAACTAAAAAATTAATGTCACGTCAGAAAAAGAGCTTCACCTCATCAATGATCGGTTGTGTCACAGTCTATAGACGATCACGGGGCATTTTCACCATTTTTTGGTAAGTTAAAAGGTATTTCTAAAAAGTGGCATACTTAGTGTCCTAGTGTTTAAATAAGGGAAACATACTGGCCATTTATACCAATTTTCCCGAAAGTAAAAAGACAGCTCACAGGTGACCGGCTGGTCAACAGCCTATAGCCGGTCACAAGGCATTTTCACCAATTTTTTGTAAGTTAGAAGACATTTTTAAAAAGTGGTATACTTAGTGTCCTAGTTTCTAAATAGGGGAAACATACTGGGCATTTATACCAATTTTCCCTTAATATTAATAAGAACAAGATGCACAATGAGGTTTCGAACCCGAGCCCTTTACCACCAGGCCATCACCTACTATGTGTTATTAAACATATATATATATATATATATATATATATATATACATATATACATATATATTATTAATGTGCTGAATTCAAAGAAAAAAAATAAAAAATCTATGTGCGCTGTGTGAGGCTCAAACACGAGACCTCAAAGCGCAGACACAAGGTTTCAATCGCTGGGCCACCACCGTGTTTTGGGTAACCAAACGCAGCCCTTAATATATATCTAATTCCCAAATTAAATTGGGGAGTGCACAATAAGTTTATTGTGTGTTGGTTGCACTCAAGACCTACTATACACTAATATAGAAGTGTCTTCATTTTCAGCCAATTTTGTTTTGTCTATTTTACCCCTTTGTAGTATAATATTATCGGGTTATATTGTATTTTTCAGTGTTCTTTGTTTTTTTTAGTGTCTACTTTATTCTTACTTAAAGAATTATTATATTGTTAATTAATATGGTAATAGGCCAAATAAAATTGGTTTTTTTCATACTGATATATTCTCTCATCTAGTATTACGTCATTCAAGTATCATTTTTTGTAGCGAAAGTATCACTTTGATCCATAAAAGTATCACTTTTTTTGGACAAAAAAATAATCAATTTTTGTACCGAAAGTATCACATTTATTTGCAAAAGTGCCAATTTTCTTAAAGTATCATTTTCGTAACAAAAGTATCACTGTTTTCTATAAAAGTATTTCTTTTTCTTGTAAAAGTTTGTTCCGTCGCATTCCGTCACACCGTGAGATCGTCAAACACAAGACTCACCCAACTAACAAATTAACTTATCAATTTTGATTTTAATATTACACAATCGAGCTGGTAATAATGAGAGATGCTTGGGCATATTACCACTTCACTCCAACTTATAAGCTATCGTATTTTTTAGAAAGTTATAATTTTAATTGAATTGCTTCTCTTTTGTGGATGAATTAAACCCATATAATTTATTTATTTCGAATTAATTTATCAAGTAATATGTTTCTAAGAAAAAAAGGAAATTGTTAAATGATAAAGTTTTACCCAGCTTCAAAATGAAATGTTATATCAAAATTCTTTTAATAAAATAAAATGAACTTATGTATACATTTTGGATTAATCTTCAGAGTACATGTTTCTTGTTCACGATAACAGTCAGATTATTTTATATTGGAGAAAGTGATTCAAATCAAAGATAGGTAAAGAAGTCGAAGGGTGGGACGATGACCAATTTTGTTCGCAAGTCCTGCTTATATATTGTGAACTATATTTGAGGTTTTGTTTAGGGATAACTACAATACCATTAAACCTATACAAAATTAATTGTTGAACTTTTATTGCTAAATTGTGTTTTTTATAGTATACGATTAGACATTTTACATCTCCTTATGAAAAATCATAAATATTATAAAGTTTAATTAAGTGACAAAGTGTCACAACAAATATAGATTTTAAACATCATACATTGTGCAAATAATATAATCCAAATAAAATATTCTACTAAATATATTAGATAGGAAAGTGCAAATAAATTAAATTTAGGTTAACAAGATTATAAAAAAGGCATAAGAAATCATGTGAAATTGGCGGAGCTTAATTAGCCTTTATATTAAAATACGCGTATGTTTGTTAGAGAGTATGCGCTTAGAATTATGGCATAAAAAGATCAAAGAATAACATACTAAAAGTGCAATAAAAATCTTGGATAGATTAACTATTCATATGAAAAATTATAACTATGATTATGGTTGGGTTGCAAAGAGTTTCATTATTAAAAATATTAGCTAAATAAGTGGAAGAATTATATGAATTTTGCGAAAATATTATCTATATAGTTATAATAAGAAACTGAGGAGAGAACAAATAACAAGTATACAACAATATTATATTTATTTTATTGTTAATTTAAGTGACGTCAAAATATTGAGCATCAATAAGATTTAATTTGAACATTTTTCTATTAATATAGCTCTGTGTAATTTTAAATTTAACTTTAATCTAAAGTTACTCTTTTTGGTCAAGTGTGTGCTTAAAAAAAGTTTAATAGTGTAGTATGAAAATATTTCATTAAATTATGGTGGGACATAATTACAAATTCCTAGAAATAATTATTAAGATTCAAACTTATAAATATATAATTTGTTATATATTATACTACAAAATAATTATAAATATTTTTATTAATTTTATTCTTGTACTTAAATTAATAAATCACATCTTAAGATACTCAATTGTTTGATGGTTCAATATAATTTGGAAAAACACAATTGTTTTTAGATTATTTATGCAATTATTTTACTAAACATAGAGATTCATGTACTCATTAAAATCTTATTATAAACCAACTCTACCAACGTGGGCAGAAAGCTGGGTTCAAAGGGGACAGGGAATGATCGGAAACGTAGTTAACCAC
The DNA here is from genome assembly GCA_958295605.1 of Ajuga chamaepitys. Lineage (NCBI taxonomy): Eukaryota > Viridiplantae > Streptophyta > Magnoliopsida > Lamiales > Lamiaceae > Ajuga > Ajuga chamaepitys. Next base: position 54,557,263 of record OY282501.1, on the reverse strand, counting down.
TACGAACCTGGGGTCAACCAAAAGCTCATGACTCATGTTACTCAAAAGTTTTGGAATACACTGAAATATGTATTAAATCCCACTATTAACATATAGGTAAAACCATTCAGATAGTCATAATTCCGGACTGACATGATCGATCAATTTAAGTATACATCAGATGAAATTATATACAATCGACAGATTAGATTTGATAGGTTGAGAAGATTGGAAGGCCTAATCAGTTACAAAGAAAGCAGGCCAACAAGGCTAGGCTGCTTCATTTTCTAATCACATATTCAACATCTTTTTATTTGCCCAAGTGACCATCCGCTTGATCTCTTTAAACCCAACCAGACTGCAATAATTAAGTCTCCACCTTTAGCTATAAGATTACCTCATTCCAAGAGCAAACCAGATCAGATGGCAACGCAAATGGAGAATAGATGTCAAAGATACTAACTAATGAGAGAATATTCCCTTGGGATCTTGATGAGTGAAAAACATTAGTTGGAGTCGAACATGTGGATGTCATTAGGAATCATCAATGCGGTCTAGGATTGATCTGTTGATGTTGGTAAAACTGTGGAGCAACCTCTGAAAGCCAAGAGGGATCAATAGAGATGACATTGCGCATGTACTGACGATCAGTCGAGACAATGGAGTGGAAGATGACCCACTTTGGATTAACTCTGCAATAATCATTTCAAAGAGGACATGTGAGAGCTGAAGGAGTGTATAGATATTTGACAAGTTAATTATAATATTAAAGTAAAGTGGGTGATCAAAGTATTGTGATTGAAGCATCCAATAGGTGATGCAATGATAATTTAACTATAAACATATAAGTATCTGTAAACAAAAAATTGCAAATGGAAATTATTTGCTAGTAAGTCTAGTGCATCTAATTAGAACATCACAAGCTTCAGCAGAAAATGATTGGTCCAAATATTTGGCGACGAAAATAACTTGAATTTCATAACAAAAATAAAAATAAACATAAGCAACTAGTTATTATGCATAATTATCTCACTAATTGATAAGACGAAATTGAATAATGAAGGATGCTGCCAACGATCTGAACTGACCTGAATAACACCGAAGAAGGATGAATATAAACTTCTTGTGAACTTCTTACAGTCTTGTATAACCCGTTATGACTGAATGCCTTTAAGATAAGCAACAGATACTGCTTAAATTTCGAAGGCAGAACAATTTGTTCTGAATACACCAGTTTGCTATCAAGAAATCTTTGCATTAAGAGAAAAACACTTACATCTAAACGACAAGCATTAGCAAAAAATCCAGCAGTAACTGCTTTCCTCACTACCTGCACCATCCAAAGCCCAGGAGGAAAATAAGACAAAAACGATACTCTTGTAATAAAACTAACATTGGGGGCAAGGGTGCAAACAATCACAAATGCAATGTAGAACCATTTTTATGTTTTATTATTTTATAAATCTTTGCATAGGATTCCAACCAGTCAGGCTCCATTTGGATTGAAACAATTTGACGATGATTAGAAATACATAATAGCAAATCCCATGTTGGTTGTTTGGAATGACATGAATTTGAAATCCATTTCATTTTAAACTAGATTCCATGAGATTCAGGTGGTGGATTAAAATCCACTCCAACTTAAGAGGATTTGATATCTTTACATTCCAAATACCTTCATATCAAATCCTTTGATCTAAATGCAACCTTAATTCAGTTGAGATTCGTGCAAACTCAAAGTGGTTCAGCTTTTTCTCCAAACATATATATAGTATTCCCAGAAATAACACAGAAACATATAACTGAGAAGAACTACATCTTAACATCCATTAAGAATAACATGCCGATAGGATTTCTATACATAGATGCCAGTTAGTTACACGTCCTACACATATTCTTTAATTTATCATCCATAATAATAGTCAGTTATATAAACAACAGCGAGTTCCATTATACTATTTTTGTATTGATGGGCACACAAATTTCTGCAAACAAAAGATGGCTGTTGGCTGATGATTTTCAGAGTATCATATCTGAATTCACCAACAGTTTCAACAAATACTTTTGTCGTCAATATTCTCAGTCTGAGCATTGAATATTTACATGAGATTCCCTGGAAAATGAGAATACTTAGTTTAGAATTAGTAGGTATATCTAATCTGCTTGTGTCATGGTATTTACGTGTACACAAATTATGTTTGCAATTTGATCGTTATTCAACACTTAATAGTCATTTATAATCAATCTTTGCAATATCTCATGCTAGATAACAAATTATTTTTTCAAATCATTCTTAGATCCTGTTGCAAGCGTAGGAAACAAATGAAGAATTTCCAGTCCCATGAGCAAGTCAATGAAACTTTAAATTAGTACAGGATAGTGAGGTCTAAGTATGTTTTATCACGAGTGATTTCTTCCAGAAAAAGCAAAGATTGCCAACTTCTATATCGATACAACATTGAGAAGCAATAGCATTTAAGAAAATTAAGAGGATGCAACTGCTAAACCCCATGACAAACTTGGATGGAGTGTTTAAAAGAATATGGCTTTGTTACTTAAACCGAAACAACTTGCATCTTGGAGAAGGAGATCGAGGATAAGAAAACTTAGGGTCATAAAGTAATCAACTGAATGTCTTATGAACTACCTGCATATCACCTTCACAAGATTTTAATGCTATGCCTAGACGTTGTGCAATTCTTCTCAGCTGCTGTCGGATTTCTTCAACTTTTTTCTGAAGACGACCCAAACCAATATCTAAAACAAGCACATATAGAACTTGAAAATTCATTACTAGCAGTTACAATGCTCACCATGGCATGGTAGTTTACATGGTTCTTGTGACACCAGTTTGAAGATCTACCAGATTCAACAAATCCTTTATACACATTTAAGAAGGTAACATGATCACCCTGCAAATAGCAAGAGCATAATAACATCATCAATTAGTAAATTTCTGGCAATTAACCAAAAAAAAAAAAATGTTCCAAAGATTTTTCTGATATTTATTGCGTTACCTACTAAATAGACTACATAAAGAGTATTCAACAGTCAACAGGGAAAAAGAAAAAAATAAAAAAGAAATTGAACTTGTATTCACGTAAGTATGTAGCAAGTAGAAGTTTAATACAGATGAGCTTGGTTTCCCCAAGGGAATAAAGTTGGGGCATGAAGAGTTAAAGCTCAAAGAAGTATATGAAATTCACGAGCAATCAACTTGTGTTGCCCAATATTTCAGAGATATGTTGAGAGATAATCACTGCAGGTACAATACAAATTGGGCAGAAACACTGGAATTTCAGTATCTACAGATAGACGTTATAGTTTGATCTGGTGAAGGAAAAATCCGGGAAGGGGGGGAATAATTCAGACCATACTACTCATAGTCAGAAAAAAGAAATGGATTTTATAGTTGATCTCTTTATTCAAGGAAATATAAAAATCCAATATTTTTTATTTGGGAATTCCATTTCATCAGAGTCCAATTGATGGAATCATGGGCCTTTAAAAGAAAAAGATCTTGGAATGCACATTACAGAGGCCCTACACGCCGCATAATAAATTTTGATATTTTGGTCTCTAAAAAGTTTCATATGAAGCTAAAATTCATTTACCCACTTTTTTCTTCGTCTGGTTGGAACATTGAACTCCACCCATCAAACATTGCAGTTATTAAAGTAGCACTAGATTACTAAATCTAAAAAGAAAACTCAAATCATCAGCCAACTTGAAAATAAGTGTTAAGAGAGCCATTGTACAAACTATTTAAGAAAGATTCCACGACATCTTTCTTTTGCTCAATTTTTTCAAACCATCTTCCGCCAGCTAAGATGTACCAGACTACTAGTAACACCAAAAGCATTTTGCAAATTCATCACACTTTAGGAATCATCAGTTCCACGAAATCACATTTAGGGTCAAATTATTAATACCAAATGTAATTAGATTTTGCTCCAACTCAGATGCTACCGTAAGGAAATATCAGAAGCTCACAGCATTGTAGAACACAAACTACTCTCAATTGCCATGTCCAATAAATTTCATCTATCTTTAATTTTAATTAGTTATTCCGTGCAAAAATATATGGTAAATAATGGATCAAAGCAGAAAGAATAATCACCTCAGCAGCAGCAAATCTCAATTTTGCTTCATCCGATTCCTTTTGTGCTCCCCTAACAGAAAACCAGATCGACTGCACAACAGAAAAGAAAAGGAGGGAGCAGAAAATATTTTAAAGTTTTCTACGTCATATATCTGGAAAAGATAAATCAATAATCATTATTAGACTCTCACTTTCATATTTGAAAATCGCATGCATGTAAAAAAGATAATTGTTGGTTAACTATTACTTCAAAGATCTAAAGATCAATCCCAAAGGTAAGTACTTAAAGATTACAGAAAGACGTACTGAAAAAAAGTTGTAATAGAGAGATGAACCTGTATCGAGAGAACTGCTGCAATAGTAATTACTTCCTGAGAACAGCCATATTCATTGGAAGCCAAAATCATTTTGGAAATCATCGGATCCTACAAGCAAGCACAGTACTGTAAAACTGGGAAACTATACAGTTTTAGCATAACTTTATTGACATTGTTCAAAGATGACTCATTAAGGCTTAAACTGCTTTAACTCTACATTTACAGGAAGCTGTCAAAAAGTAAAATCGCCTAATTCATACGCTGAAGTTCTTTTTGACCACCCATCTTTAGCATAAATAGTTACATTGTCAAACTAAATATTGGTACAGTTCCAAAACATTTTTGATAAGAAACAGAATTTTATTGATGAGAAAAAAGGGGGAAGAGAGTTCCCCTAGCGTTACATAGTACAAGGGAAAATAAATACTACTCCAAGAAATTACAGATTATAGCTCCAGCTCCTAATAATATCCGATGTATGATGTTAAGAAATTCCTTCTGCCTAGAAATCCACAGTGCTACGCTATATTTGATTCGATCCCATATTTCCTCCTGAGTTTCTTCTTTTCCTTCAAAAATCCTTCCATTTCTTTCCAACCAAATGGACCAAAAAAAACAACTGGGAGTCTGGGGCCACCGTTTTCCACAGGATTTTGCACTTTTTACTGATGTGGCCTCCCAAATTAGACAGCAGCAGATGTGATGCTTGACCCGGTGCTGCCCAGCACATCCCAAGCCCATTAAGGGCTCTAATCCATAGTCTACAAACATCATATGCAATAATGTACAGCCTCAATGATCACAAATTTCTCAAGAAACCAGAACCGCTCCACCATCTCCACTTCTCTGCTGGTTCACTTGAACGTCATAAGAAGCAAGGAGCAGCCAGACCACCAAACATACTATGCAGCCTAGAAACTGCAACTCTGTAATTTCACTTCTTTTTCAATAATAAGAATCTTCCGATTCCCGAATCTGAGATTTTGTGTAATTCCATAATCTTTATCAAGGTAAAATAATTTGAAATCAGTGGACCGGTTAAATGAATAGTCGCATACACTAAAAATAGAATAGAAATTTAACACAGTTAAACATCTTCTACAACTATCTAATTGTTGTAAAAATCATTTGTTGAACTCTAGGTCACATGCAGCAAGAAACAAAATAATAACATCCACAGGACAAACAAAGAAGAGTAATGTTATGATTAGCAATTTTAACATAAACCATTTTTCTCCCCTTCGATTGATTTGAAACTTCATGCAAATAACAATCATCCAATATTCTTCTATCCAGAAACTTCAAAACAAAAATCTCAAAATTGTCCAGGGCTGAGTTGTTTCATGATATTTTCCTCTGATAAACTTAAATAAACTTTCTTTTTCCCCAACCCCAGATCCACCCGCAAAAACTTCCCAATCTTCCCTCCAACTTTGTGTGTATGTCTCCTATTCTGTGGGCCAGATGATTTCTACAAACTGAAAAATATAAAATATTAATTATAAAAATATAAGAAGTTTGAGTATCAGAAACATACTAATGGAATCTCAGCAACTTGGAATCCAGTAGGAGATGTAAGTTTCGCGTCATCATCAAGAACTCCAAGAGAATATAAAACTTCAAGTGCTCTGATCAGTGCTTCAGGGGATGGTGATGCTGGCCAATCAAATCCCAGAATGTTGTCTATTCCCAAAGCTTTTAACTATCAAAAGAAATGCAAAATAATCACAACTTTAGACAACTGATCATTTTAGGGATAAAGAGCAGTAATAAAAAAAAAAAAAAAATTGATAAGAATGATAAATTTTATATTAACAAGCTATAAGTAAATTCATCGATGAAAATAACTTATTATTTATCATAACGAGGTAAGAAGCATTACAATACAAAATAATCATTTAGATCCTATCATTCTAGGGATAAAGGGCAGTAATATTCTTTTTATTAACAAGCTGCAGATAAACTCATTGATGAAAAATCACTTATTATTTATCACAAAGAAGTAAGAACAAGTATTTGAATTTCCTAAAAGTCAAAATAATAAAAACATGTCAAAAGATAAAAACAAATCTTCAGAGGTGTCCTCAGTAACATATATGCATGTGCATGTGTACAAGCAACAATGACTTTCTGTAATTGGAACATAACAATCAAGTGAGTGGTAGGAATTCCACAAGCATCTGGATCCAAACTGGAAGTCCATGATGGACTAGTCATTTAGTACAACTAAATAAGACAGGAAGAGCCTCAGAGAACTAAAGACCAGAGTCACCAACAATTGAAACACACCATGAGAATAGGGATAAAAAGCCAAGTGAACCATTGAAAATTTCATTTAACGCTGCAATTACCATCTTACCCAATTTGCTAATCTAAATAGATCATGTAAGTCTCAAGAGTGAGATGATACAATCCAGACAAAATTATACTATCAAATTAATTTATGAAAAACACATACCTGAATAACACAGGAAACAAGGTTTGACCGCTGCATCTCCGGAATACCATCAGCAGGCATCTCATTTATAAAATATTCTTCAGTGTAGAGCCTGTTTAAGGTGAACAAAAAGGAAAACCAAATTGTCAGGCATTATCTACTTTAGTGTTTTTTTTTCTTTTTTCGTTTCTTTTCTACACCTTTTCTGAGAGGTGGGAGATAAATTTCTTTGATGGCTACAGAAGATAGGGTACAAGCACTCATAATCATTAAAATCAACAGATCATTACACAAGAAGCATGTTACTGCAAGTCTTCAACTATCAAGAGCCATGTTACTTGAACTATCAAGAGTAAGACAGGAGGAGGTGAGATGCATCTAACATGCGAAATTCTGAGCTATGTAAGCCCACAAACTTTTAAACTGCTTGTGCCTTGGGGCATCAGGGGTTTCAGTTCTTCCCAAGAAGGCAAGCAACACACACATAGCAGCATGCGGACCCATGATAAAATGCAAGTACATGAATGCTTGGATCATTTTTACAATGATAAGAATACCAACAAGGATGAGATGGATGATAAGCACTGCTATACTGTGTAGATTCCCCCGTTACCATCCCAAATGGAATGACATGCACACAGAAGTACTGGCCTATGATCAGGTGAGTTTGTAATTTATCATAATCCACTGTTGGGACTACTCAAATTGCATCAAGTATTGAAATTGGTAGACCATGATCAACAGGGCCCACAAGAAACACCAGCAGCTTCATGATCAATACAAAAAAGCAGAAAAAACCTCCTACAGGACCTTCTAACTAAATTCCACCAGTCGGATTAGGCAAATCCAAGTCATGCAAGCCTATCCTGTAGTTTACCTTCTTATGGCAACAGATAAACCAAGCCCAAGGACAAAACCCACCCACTCAAAAATCATGTTGCACTTCTTGAATCCAACCTCGACTAGCCTCATATGCATCACACACTTCTTTTTTTATGGCCAAAACAAGGGATTAAATTTAGGGGATGTTACAGAGAACTTCGACTTCACTCAAATAAAATTACAGACAAGGAGGTAGATTATTCAAACTAAAATTGCTCAGAGAAATCAAAATGCTAAGAGCAAATGAGCACTGGAGTGGATATAGTAGGCATCCTGTTGGCTTTCAATAGGTCTTACGTACTCTCTTTGATGCCTAAAACCCCAATCACCACCTAATTTATCTTCCACTCTCTTTGTTGTTTCCGCCGTCTCCTTCTTCCTAGTCTAGAATCACTAACTCCCTATCCATCAATCTCATAGTCTTTTTTCTAAGCACAGCAAAAAAGGCAAAAGTAGCTCCAAAATCTTACTCCCCCCAAAGATCAAATAATGTGCCTTTTGTCGCATTTTAAGTAATATTGATAGAGAGTTTCAGCAAATCACAGGCCCTCATAGTGATGTTATCAGAAATCCAAATAACAATAGTAGGACAACAATTTCATCCATGAGTACAAAAATACATATCCTGCACATAGTTTGATTACGTCAGCACCTGTAACACTTTCCTGGCCGAACTCTGCCAGCCCTACCAGCCCTTTGTCGAGCAGAAGCCTTTGATATTGGTGCCACGATCAAATTTTCAATATCTGTTATCTATTAAGAAATAAGAAGTCAATATAAACACACATAAAAATCCATAAGTTTATACTCAGTTAATAGTATGTTAAATTCAATATATACAGATACCGGCAGACCAATCAGTTTAAACATAGTTAACCAATTTGCCGACTTCAACCTAAACAATGCCCTTCAATGTTCTTCATGTCTATTTCTTGTTAGTTCTATGAGTCTTAAGCAATTACCCTAGTTCTATGAGTCTTGTTAGTTCTATGCGGTCGGATTCCCATTTAATACTTTTACTACCCATATCTATTCAATATTTTTCATGCCTGTTTTTTATTCTTTATTTCCATTTGTAAGTGGAAAGAAAAGGAAAACCTATCCTATTTTTTCACTAAGTGACTATTGCACCATCCTGCATTACTCTATTTCAGCATTTGATCAACCCATGAACAACAAATTTGTTATCAGTATTATAAATGAGTCAAAAGTTGTTGAGTATTACATGAAAAACATTAAAAAGTACTAGAGAAATTGAACAGAAATAATCATGATCAATTGTCACAAGTTTCAAGCTTCACTAGTATCACCAGCAAGCATCTAAGAAAAAAAATGCGTAGAGCAAGAAGCGAACAAATACCGGATTATAGAATCGTTGCTTTGAGAAGCCACAGTCAACAACAGAGACAACACCCTAAGAAGAGAATTGAAAAGAAAACAAACAGGGATCAGCTAGAAATTTGATGTCTATGACTAAGAGTTTCTCCACAAGAAGTCTATTACCTCCAATGTCAAGGATGTCTCTGCTATATTTGTTGAAATTACCACCTTTCTCTTCCCACGAGGAGTTGGAGAAAAAACAAGATCCTACAAATCAATCAGTAAATACCAGTGACATTTCAAGATTAGTAATAATATATTAGAAGTCCAAGGCTTCACTTGTTTTCCTTTTCTTAACAAGAAAAATATAGATAACCTGATCCGCACGAGGAAGTCCAGAATACAGAGGCAAGACCATCAATCCTACAAGAAAACAAAAGAAAAATGAATAAAAAATAAAGAAAGTGAATACGATGAAAGCACCTCGGTACAACTTAAGTAATTAATCTAACCCTTGCCCCCAACATCTGTTAATGTGCAATCAAACATAACTATAAGATGGACCAGAACTAGGATAGAAAAAGAAGTTTAGGCTTTTATAAACATTACTACGCCAAAAGACTGTCATGGTTTGATCAGCAATTGCACTACCAATATCTCATGCACAGTATTCTATATCATGCCTCCAGGGTGGATTTCTCAGCAAAGTACACCTGAGGTGCCTTTTAGAAAGAAAAAAAATTAAGAAATTGAAATGATAGTTGGTCAGGGCCTCAACTGCTCGCAGAAAATTTGTGAGTCTGGTTGCTTCAAAATTACCTTGCCTTCTTCCTTGAGAATCTTCTGTAAGCAGCTGAATTGCAGCATCAATATCATCTTGTCCAGTAAGAAATACAAGAATATCTCCCATTGGCTCCTGGAAAGATAAAAAATCAAGATGCTATCAAATTAATGTCCATTAAGCAGCAAAATCAAGTAAATCGCCACAAAAGGGATATTGTGATATCTAATGAAGATTAATAACCAAGATGAAAGACTATAAATTAGCGTAACAGATATCAAGAACTTCAATTCACGAAAAACATTTGCGAGAATTGTGCACATTTTGACAAAGGCAACATTTACCAAGCCATGCAGAAATCCCAGTCGTCCCCCCAGTCCCCAAAAATATAACTTTGATAATTAAACATCAAGATGTTCACAAAGTGGGGAACCACATAACAGCCAAGTCATTATCACACTACGTAGGGTAGGCTATGTGGTTACAGAATTTCACATACCTCATCATGAATAGAAAGTACTGTCGAAACTGCAGCTCGGATGTAATCAGAAACAGGCTCCTCAGAGTAAAATATTTCCACATTGAATCCTCTACCCTACATGTTCAGAGAAACAACAGATCTCATGATACGTTACTATCACAAAAAATTCCCAAGTCTTGCATACCTCAAAATGAGATGACAATATCCAGTACCTCAACAGATAGAATTGCAGGATCTCTCCTTAGTCCATGTTCTTCAGCATCTCTTCCTTGAAGCTTTCGGCTACTTTTTACCAAATTACAAAGCATAAGCACAAAATTCGAAAAAGAAATAATTAATCTCATGTACATAGCACAATTGAGTAGTTACAATCACAGAACAATGGAAATATAAAATGAGCAAACCACATGGAGGACTCAATAGAGACCACATTACCATGACTTAGCTTTATTTAAATAGTTGCCGATCAGTGAACACATCATAATCCAAATAATAATCACCAATCAAGGCAAGACATCATGTAATCCGAAAATAATAATTTGCACTAGCTCACCCCTCTGTTTAATCTCCGAGGGAGCAGAAACTCATACAGCAGAAGTTAAAAGAGGGATCCAGATATCAGCAATAAGATCCACCCATAGCTACAAATTCAAGAAAATGTGCTTCAGCATTCATCCTCAATAATCTTTCGTTATATAAAGTCTATATATTGAATAGTCAAGTTCTCTACTAAGGCACAGACTCAAAATTGTCCAGATTCCAACACTGTACTTATTTAAGATAGCAATTAACATCATAAATTAGCTTGTCTACAAACATGCTTAATCAAGTCGATCTAAAACATTCAACCAAAGAGATTGAATGGTCTCATCAAACACCATTTTAAGACTAGAAACCACTACAAATGATGGACGGGTTGATGAACAATAGCTACAATTCATAATTTATTTTTATGGTATGCAGTTTATGCCATAATAGAGGTAAAATTGTTAGTATAATATCCTAAAAAAATGCCAGTATAACTAATGAAACTCATTTTCCAGACCCATTCATCACTAAGATAAGTGTTGCTTCAAAATCAAAACCAGCTGAGTTGCCTATGGAATGAACATTAAAGCCACAGCATCCATAAAGTTAGAGCTATTACTCTCCGAAAAAAGTTGAGGGAAGAAAGCAACTTGTATAGATGAAAGACTGAGCAGGAAATTCTGTTTTTATAGGGAACAACAAATTCCAAGAAAGTTATATATATTAAGAAACGCATTATAGACTTTTGGGTGTCCTGAACCCTAGTGTAGCACAAAGGAAAAGATTGAAATATTGATTAACAGCTATTGATATAACATGAAAACCTGGTATTGAAAAAAGAAGCCATTGACTTTGCTTCAATTGTTGCTGATGAGATGATAAGGCGAAGCTCAGGTCGACGTCGTTGAATCTGTTTCCCGATAGTTCAGTTTACAGAGAAGATATAAGATCAGAACAGAGTATTATATTTATACAGTTAAAAGAGAAAGAAAATCACCACAACAACCATCACTATTCTCAGGAGCAAAAAGATACCTTTTTCAGGAGACCTAACAATACGTCCGTTGAAAGAGAACGCTCATGAGCTTCATCTACCATAATCACACTGTATGGTAAAGAGTGGAGGTCAACACAAGTGATTAATGTAAATAAAGTCTGAACAAAGCGAATAAATACAACTTAATCATTTGGACAAACAAGAGGAAAGAGGATGTATAATGGAGAGCACATCTTCTACCCACACATGTTCATCACACAACTACAATTTGTTGGCTCCCCAAATGCATGAAATTTACACACAAATCTTTGAAAAGCATATAAACACACCTATACTTGCTCAATAGAGGATCATCCATCATTTCCCTTAGCAAAACTCCATCAGTGAGAAATTTTATCCTTGTTAGTTCCTATAACCAGGGAAGAGTAATTATCATTAATGTACTTATTAACGAGCCCCGGAGAAAGTTGTTCCAGACCAGGAAAATGAAAAAAAATCTACAATATAGCATTTCATGTGAACACGCTGTCTGCAACTAATATAAAAAGGACATCAGATAATAAACACAAAATGCACTTTGCATTGACAAAAATAAAATGAGAAGAAGAATGAATACTCCATTGACAAAATATAAAGTGAGAAGAACAATGAATACTCACGCTATTGGTAATATCTTCAAATCGAATTGTGTAACCAACTTCTTCGCCCAGTTTAACACCCATCTCTTCGGAAACTCTTGATGCAACAGACTGAATACCAAATAAGTTAATATCATGACAATGAGTGATAGGCTTATATAAATGCCTCATCTATTGCACGAGGCCCAACTTCTCAATTATCAGATAAAACTACCATAGAGCATCTATTAACTTAAAGCGGCATGAATTCAGGCTCTGTTCGGAAACCCAAAAAAAAAAAGAGCAGTTTATCATGTTCTGATTATTTGTGGTACGTAATCCATAATCTGCTACTACTTTCAATGGAAAGGAAGTAACACAAATCAAACTGCCACAATAAAAGACCATTCATCAGACATCAACCAAACACAAACAACAAGGCACTAATTTTCACTCAAAATAAGCTGGACATTGAAGGTACAAAATCGAGATGAGCATCGTTAATTTTGACTTGCAAACAACAGGCACATATATATAATATCTAGGAACTCCTTGGAGCAAAACGTTGATATCCCCTACTCAAATATAATTTATACTGACACGAAGTGAATCGTGAATCTAGAAACTAGTGTACAGTAACAGAGCGAATAAGTACAAAATTCAGGTCACCAAAGAAGAAGGGATATGAATGTACAAAAGCAGGCTACAGTATCATACCTGCACCGCCAAGCGCCTCGGTTGCGTGCACGCTATCATCCGTCCACCCTCCGCCCATCCAGCTTCTTTCAAGAACTGAATCAATACCCAAGAAACCGGAGAAAAATAATTAATACCAAAGAAGACTCGAGAGTCACTAATCTTCAGCAATTGGTACTACACAATAAGATAATTCTGAGAATCAACAATAAAGACCTGTGGAATCTGAGTAGTTTTTCCACTACCCGTTTCTCCAACAACGATTGTGGTGGCGTGTGTCTCCACTAAATAGAGAATAGCAGTTCTATACTTGTAGACCGGCAGCCTCTGCCTTTGATTCTCCATGTTTGCATGCCCATATCTATTTTCATAGATAGCATAAAACTAAATAAAACTAAATAAGAAAAAGCACAGCAAGTTCAAATATGAGAAAGAGAAGAGAGTTTCTCACCCAGAAGAAGAAACGGCGGCGGAGTAGAACAATACACCGCCCTCTTCATCTTCGACCAGCCGCGGCTTCTCTGTTCCCGGTTTCCAGAATCTCGACATTCCAATTCTTCACCAGTGCAAAATTAACAAATTACTGACGGCCAAATTGCCCGCTTGCTAACAGAGAAAGTGAAATGAGAGAACTGAGAGCGGAGATTGGAGAACTCTAAGAATGGATCGCAGGACCCGGATCGGACCATATTTGCGGTTAGGGTATAACTTATGAAGAATGGCCTGCTTATTCTATACAATAAAAAATAATCTATTTTTAAAATAACTCATGTTTTGACATAATGAACAACCCAGTTATTTAAACAACTACTAATTGTTTACCGAGTTATTTAAACAACTAGGTTATTTGATTAAAAAACAACACTGATTGTTCAAACACAAAACAAATATGTTGTTTTAAACAATTCAATCGTTTTTAATACAAATCTATCATATTGTTCAACTTGAATAATGGAAAAAAAAAATATATCATATATGTATATAATAACAACCTCAACTCTTAAAATCTTAAAAAAAAATAATGTTTATAGATTGAATATCAAAATAAAGTATCCTATGAAAAAAAATAAGAACAAACACGCAAAAATTATCCGAACATGATGATGGAGTTATGAAAGAAAAGAAGAATAAACGGAGAATTGAGAGAGTTGAGAGAAAAAAGATGGTGAGGAAGTAATAATAGAAGAGAAAAAAGAGCATACATATGAGGAAGAAAGAGGGGGAAATCAATTTTCTTTCAAATTTGAATTTTCAAAATCTGAAAATATTTAATTTTTTTTTTAAATCAAGTCAAATAGGAGGAAGGCCATTTTTTATTATAAGTCGGGTTATCCGACCATATTTGATATATACCACTTCAAATATGGTGGGGGCGTTTGTCTTGATGAATCGGGTCGAGGGAATGAGACGGTGCATTATCATTTATGATCGTTGGTAGGATTGCGGTCGGATCTATCATCTACGTGGATTCAAATAAATATCTTCCCTTTTTTCTGAAGACTCGAATGGATCGGAAATCACTAATGGAACCGAACTTCAACCGAACCGATAATTTCGATCGGTTTTAGTTCGATTACCCAAAATCGAAGTCGATAAAAAAAATTGTTGTAGCTGCTAGCTATAAATCTGTGTCATTTGTAATTTGGCCACACAATCTGTAAAAATCTCACATAATCCAATAATCCATAAGCTTAAAACAGTAGGCGTGTCTAACAAACAAACAATAGACATCCAATAATCCCTAATCAACAAACAGAGTTTCAAAATTCAAACTCAACGTCGTAGGAGTAGTCGAGCACGACGAGCAGAGGGGGGACGCCTGGTGGCGTTAGCGTGGTGATGGTGGCGCTGGCGGTGGGATAAGAGGAAAGGGAGAACGCAGGCGGTGCTGCTAGGTATGGTGAGTAGGAAAGGCCGAAAGGGTGATGTACTTGTAATGTTCTTAGCGGCGGTAAAGGGGGTTGAGTTATTTCTGATTTTATTTTCCCAAAACTGAAACATCTAGAAAATCGAAAATTGAGAAATGTAAAACTGAAACGAAATAGAATCAAACCGAATTTAAAATTTCGATTTTTTCTGTTCCAAGTTCCAACGGATTTTTGCACACCCATATTTATACATGTTTTTCAATTCTTTGTAGCAAAATTAGAACTTCATTAAATATATTAATATAATAGAATGTTGTATCCCGCACATCGCACGGGAGACATCCAATATATGCTAAAGTAATTACAGAATCGTATATAAATAGTAAAATCTTGTCAGAAACCATTTTCCAATTCCGTTTTTTTTATCGTGTATTTTAATATATAAAACGAAAAGAATGATCTATGTGGCATCTTGTGATTAATTCATTTTCTTTTTTTTTCTAAAACATTTTTTTCCTTATTTAAAATAACAAATAACTTTTCATTTGGAATCGCATTTTTACGTGTAATATAGTAAATCTATTTTCTTTCTAATACTTTCTATAATATACTATGTTCGAAAAGATAAGGTGTTTTGTTTACTTATTTTGGTTAAAGATGATTTATATGAAGCTTGAGCTGTAAAAAATAAATAGAGAAATAAATATAAAATATGAAAAATTCAACAAATCATTATTTTTTATTTCTATTTGTAAAGTAATAAATTAATTTATTTTAAAATGTTAATCTTGAGTATATAATAATACAACAATATGTAAATAGTGTATCCCATAATTTTTTGTATTACAAAATTCCTAGATATTATTCCCAATTTCTATGTATAAAAAAAATAGCAGGTAACATCACATGGCCGCCCAATAAGCACGGGTCGTATAAGTGCACATAAGGGCTGAGAAAATGTAGAAGTCTATTGTATTTTGGTAGCCTTTTGTTTTCTCTTTTTTTTTTAAGAATTCCTCTCAATATCCTAAAGTACAAGTAACAACCTTTAATCCAATCAAATTGAATAGATTAAGATGAAATACATCATTCAAATTAGCAATTGTTTGTTACTTGCTTGTTGAGTTTAGATTTGAAAATTTACTGGAAGTTCGATTATTATATAGAACTGTGTGAATTCAAGATTTTGCATTTATTTTAAAATTAAATAAAAAAGACTTGTAAAGTAAATATATAAAAAAGTGATCAAAAGATTTTATAGCGACTCAATTATTACTCCCTTCGTTCCGCTCTAATTTGCCTATCTTCCGTTTTTGTTTGTCCCAATCTAATTTGTCAACCAAAAAATGGCAAAGAAAGTCAACACATCTAACCCCTACTTTTTCATAATATTACAAATATCTCATCTTGTTAACATTTAAAAAATCTGACTAATTAAAACTAATCCTAACTAAACTAACCCAACTTAATTAAACACCCCCCAACCCACTTAAAACCCAAATCCCATCTGAGCCCAACATATTGCCCAAATCTCTCAGCCAGCCAAAAATCATTTCTCGTCTGTCTCTCTTCCTTTCTCTCTCAAGAAACAAGAAACCCTAGTTTCTTGAACAACATCATCCTCGCCTCACTCTTCTTCGCCATTTTTGGTGGCTCTGAGATTCCTTGTTCGTTTCATGAATCACTCTACATGCTCCGATTTCTGGGTTTAATCCCACACACTCCCTCGCAAACGCGACTTCTGTCTCAATTCGTTCCCTTCCTCGAAAAAACTTGATTCGTCCAAAAATACATTGATTCTTCAGATCTACACCAAATCTGGTCGAATCTCATGATATGATCTGAGAAATTCTGTTTTTTGCTTAAAGCGGCTCGATCTATTCCAGATCTGGTATCTATGGAGGGTTTTTTCGATGAATCCGAGAAGTGTGGCTTCGTTTATGATTCTGAAGATAGCTTCGTTGCTAAGACGCAGTTCGAAGAAGAGGGAGTGGACGCTCTTCCTCTTGGGATCGAGGAGGCCCCCCCCAACTTCTGAGTTGTTTGCTGATCCAGAAATGAAAAGGCATTTCTATGAATGTCTTTCGATCTGGGTACCTTCGATGACCAGGTTTATTCTCTTTTCTTTGGATCCGATTTATTGCTCTGCAATTGTTGTTTTGTGTGCAACCTAATGTTACTTGCTGCGATTCTTGTTGTTTTTCGGGGTGTTTGGCTGGTGATGCCTTAAAATTATGACTCATGTAAAAATTGTGCTCCTTAGGGCTTGATTTAAGCTTCATTATGTTGATTTTGGGGCGTGCTTAAAATCTTGTAGTTTTTCGGGGTGTCTGGCTGGTGATGCCTTAAATTTATGACTCATGTAAAAATTGTGCTCCTTAGGGCTTGATTTGTTCTTCTTTCTGTTGATTTTGGGGCGTGCTTAAAATATGCTGTTTTTTTGGGCGTTTGGCTGGTGATGCCTTAATTTTATGTAATACTGATTAATTTATGATGATACTAGGGTTGCTTGGCTGGTGATGCCTTAAAATTAAGTTTTGTAGGCTAAATCTGATTTTATTGAATGGTGGCCAAATCTGAATCTATTGAATGGTGGTCAAATCAAAATGATGTTGTTAATTTGCTGATTGATTATGTAGTTGTCCAACTGTAATTCAGTTTCAACACATTTTTATGTGAAATTGAGCAGTTTAGTTCAGCAAATGAGTAGCTTAAGTTGGTCATTTAATATGACCAGCTTAATGTTGTCATTTCTGAACAGTGGGTAATTAGGTGTTTTCCGATGATGAAAGTTTTTTTAGGGAAAGTAAAAAAAAAAAAAATGAAAAAAATAGATTTCATTGATTTCAATTGTTTACAGTTTAAGCAAAATGAACACTTTCATAAGTGTTTACACTGTAAACAAAAGACAAAAACAAACCAGATTCCTACTTTTAATCTACATGTAGCCCAAATCAGTCATTATCCCTTCAATGTCATATGCAACAGTTGTTTGTTCATGTTCTATGAGATGTTCAATTGATTGTCTTACGAGTTGTTCTTCAACTTCTAATGCTTGTGGTAGTGTGTCAGCCGTTGCTAGAGTCGCTTTCCCCGTATGAGGCACTTTGTAATTACTCCCTGCTTTAGCTTTCATTATCTCCAGCAAGCAACCTTGTAAGCTCAAAAATATGTAGTCTAACTTGATTGGTTCAAGGTCCTCAAAGGATTTGAGGACATTTGAAACTAAGTCATCCACATTATAACTCCTCGTTTCAATCTGCAAAGATTGAATGGCCCTAAAAAAGCCCAAATCCAGCACATTTGTGTCTGGGGAGTTTGGTGGTTGACACATCAGTTTAATGTCAAACCCTTCGGCTGTTGCAGCCCTTCTAAAGTCCGGATCCAAGTTGCTTAAATGTGGCCTAGCATTGTCTTGTTGAATGATTATTGTTTTGCTTGCATGAGGTGGCCATTTGGCCTTAATTGCTGGAAGAACCTAGTTTGTACAACCATATGATGAAACATAGTGTATGTTAGGAGCTGTTAGTGTTAGTAATGTCTCCAATTTTTTCATATTTGTTGAAATCAACAAATGTGCTAAGATTGTCACTAAACCACTAAATCATGAATTTTTTCTGATAGTGGGTACTTACTTGATCCAATATGCAGCTCTTAATAACTCCACTATTTATAGAGTCGATTGGTTTTGTAACCAATGTGCCTCTAACTCTATTTGCACTATTTCTGATGGCTGATTCTTGCTTTATGAATGGGAAAATACCAATCTTCCCATAAAAAATAAGTTCCCCCGATTCTGAATATTGTGGCCTAGCCACTGTGCACATGAACATGACTTTTTGGATAAAACGTTTGCTTTTACAGGCCCGGTAAGGGTCTTCTTCTGCAGCAAGCTTGTATGCTCTTTCTGTTGCCATTTGCATGTAGAACCATTTTTCGTCTATGTGCACAATATTATGCATGCTCTCATATTTGCATTTTTTGGTGTTTGTGTCTTGATGCAAAAAACAAAGGCTCTATTTCAGCCTTTGTAATATGTTTGCATCAGTGAGTGATGGTTTAATTGAGTTAGTATGGGCTTTGATCTTACCTGCCTTGACCCATCTTCCTATTTGTGACTTGCTGACCTCTAACTCCTTAGCAAGTCGTCTTATGGTTCCCCTCTTTTTGAATGGTATCGCCTTCATGACTTCTTCGTCTAATTTTTTAATGCTAGATGAAGGTTGTCGGGGCCTTACCTCCGGAAAAGAGATGGGGACATCTACTGAAACTTGTTTTTTGCACCGTATTGTCCGAATCGAGACTCCATATGATGTTGCGACTTCACCGGTGATGCCGTACTTCAAAACGCAGTCTTTGTTGTTTGAGAGAAGGCGTTGGGCTATTCGAAGTCGATTTGATGGAGCAAGATTCTTCCCCTTTTTGTGATTTATCATTGTAATAGAATTTGAATTGTTATTGTTGTTGTAAAAAACCAGTCCAAAATGCATTGAATGCATTTTGGACTCTATTTATAGAGTTAGTTGAATCTGTTGTTGGACTGTAATTTGAATTTTAGGGGGTAAATTTGAATTGTAAATCCCAAATTTTGGGCATTATTTACTGCTATAATTCCACATTTTTAGGGGAATTTCCCCCCCAAAAAAATTCAATGTTAAAATTTCAATTTTCAGGTTTTTTGGTGTTGCTGTGATTTGTTTTATGATTTCCACTTTTTAGATTTTTTAACTGTTCATCTGTCAGATTTTAGTTAAGAAAAGGGAGGGAAGTGTTAAAATACTAATCCCTCCCTAAAACATTCAGGGAATTTGGAAAAGTCAACAAAACATCACACTCAACAATTTTTTCTTAACCTCAGTGTCCGACCAACGTAGACAAATTGGGCCGGGACGGAGGGAGTAAATTTTGTGGAATCTTTGACTTTTTCAAAGGTGGAGATTGAATGTGGAGATTTTGAGGGTAGAGATTGTGAGAGAAATTTGTTATTTATGGGTTGGCAAATTAGATTGGGACAAACCGAAAAGAAAAGTAGGCAAATTAGAGCGGGACGGAGGGAGTAATAATTAGGTAGTTATTGAAATTTCGAAGATAAATGGGTTAGAGAGGAAAAGGGAGAGAAAGAAAATAGTAGGCGCTCATAAGAAAATGGAGAGAAGGATAGGATCAGATTCACTCAAACTCGAATAGTAAATCATAAAACAAATACTTCCTCCGTCCCGGCTCACTTTTCACAGTTGACCGGGCACGGAAGTTAAGAAAAAACAGATTTTGCATTTTTTTTTTTTTTTTTTACTTTTCTAAAGGTGGGGATTGAATGTGGAGATTTTGAGGGTGGAGATTTTGCAAGAAATTTTCTTTATAAGGGTGTGAAAAGTTAAGTGAGATGAATCGAAATGAAAAGTACGAAAAGTTAGTTGGGGGGAGGGAATACAAAACTAAATTAATATGTTCCCCATCTATGTGGGCTGACCATAAGTAGACGTAGTCCAACGCACGAACAAAGACTTGTATGATTTTCACAAACTTACTTTAAGATTACATTTATCAACAACCACCACAACTCAACCTTTCAATAAAGTATTCATTTATCTCTCATCTACATGCATAACCTGCTACACAACTCAACTCCCAATATTTTTATATTTTATAAAAAACCCAACACAACTCAACATTTAATAAATATTAATTTCTTTTATCCACTTACATAACTTATTTCCCAATAAAACCAATATTTTTGCTATGGTTTAATTTTTTCTAATATATTTCAAGGAAAAAAAAATTATTTTAATTCCACAATTACAGTAGATGATTTTTTTCCATGCATTTAAAATAACATAATAACTAAATTATAATTGCAAAAATTGAATTACGAAATTGAGAAAAAATAAATTAAACTATAAATACATGTCTGAAATACTAAATTACAAATATAAAAAAATACAAATTATATATGTAATTATTAAGACCGAATTCAAAACATATCAACGTAAGATTCTGTTTGTAGAGAAAAAAATCACAATTTTGATATCAATTTATTTTTTTTAAATAAAAATTATATAATTTATTTATCATTAAAATTATATTCAATAAATAATTTAATATAACTAATAGGAAGTAGTCATGTGGCAAGTGATTGGCACATTCCACAAGCAGGTCGTCAAACTGAATATCATTTATAATTAAATTTGTTGGCCTCCCTATGTCGTTTACCTACGACCTGTGCAGCAAATTCACCGATAAAGCAGGTCTAAGATCCGAAGGCCGTTCAAGTTTAGTTCGGAAGCGATGTCAGACTTTACGATCTGCACCATATCTTTCATGGAAACCAAAAAGATGGATTATATAATCCTCCTACAATCTAATCTATCTCTATCCCTACAATTATCAGTAACTATTTCACCATTCTCAACACAACATTCTAACATTTCAAATATAATACATCAACACCTATTTTTTCAATATCGAAGTGACACCCTGCACAAATTATACCTTGCACAGTTCTAAAACAAATATACATCCTTTGTGCTTCAGAGTTTACAATCTAATCTAACGAATACAAATTCTGAGTAATCTCATACCTACTTAAACTCAAAAGACAACTTTTTTTTAGAAACAGGACCAAGTATGAATGAATAAAAAAGGTTACACTTTTTCTCTCCCAACACAAAATAGCACTTATTAACTTAAAAGCTACCTGTTGTTACTAATACAAAAATGAGGTGGCAATCCGACCAGAAATCTAAAGAAAACAAGTTAAAACAATACAACACTTCTCTTCGTCGATGAAGGCATTCCGGTTTGAGCCAAGTTCTATCGACTTTAACCTCCCTTGAGGAACCCTATTGTGTGGGTTGACCAATGTGAATTAGGGGGCTGTAGAGGTCCCAGAAACTTCCAATTTCTTTTGTCCCAGTGACTGGTATAGGTATAGTAGTATTCATAAGAGCACTTGTAAAAGAGATTGAACAACAACAATGCAAAGGGCATGGTTCTTACCAGTATGTATCTAAATCATCACAAGACGTGATCTCAGTGATCAAAGTAGAGCCCTTCCTCAAGGCTCCAAATGCTTCAAACTGAATTTCTGTTATTTCAATCTTCTCAGGTATAATGTGATTTTAGCTTTTGCAGAAACTCTAAAGTATCTCTATAGGATGGGTCTGCCCTGCTCACGGGCTTACAAGAATTTACATGGTCCGTGGAATCCAAAACCTGAACCAGAAACAAAATTAATTAAGAAATTAAGTAGTGCAGTTTTTTAAATAACGTGCCTGCAAGAAAAAGGGACAGTGTATATATCACCACAACAACTGGTCTTCTAATCAAGCCCAAAATATTTTTGTTACCTATAATACCCTACCCGTCATACACCAGTCCCAGAAACACCACGAGACTTGCAAAATTTGGCTTTTTTGCAATAAAGCCTATACACTATAAAATCTATTACATGGAACATGATAGCAGCGCCTTCCTCTATGTAACGTCTGTCAAACTTCTCATACATGACCCTTTTATACACTTGACTGGCATAACCTAATAACGTTAGCATCTCTATTGCTGCGCATTCTATACCAAGTATTGTTGCTGAATGTGGACAGCATATATCTAGAAATACAACAGCGTGTGCGATTTTTTGTCTTTCCATCTCTATCCATCATGACACAAAAATATAGAGCCAACTACTGCTGTAAGTGTTACAGATATATTTAAACCTTCGAAAACATGCTTGGCCAAGATGTTCGTAGAAAGTAAAGGGACATAATGGAAGCAATCAATCAAGAAATGCCGACATCGAAAATTGGAACTAGTTACGATCTTCGAGTAGAAGGAACTAGTCCATCATAGTAACATTTGCAAGGTTATTCAAGACAAAAACTTACTACAAGTTCACCAAATCCAGGGTATGCCGATTCCATGGGTACAATCTCCACCCGAAAGGCCCAGCCTCCATACCCTTCAACAATTGGAGTCACCTTTGTCTGCCAAAGCCCAACATATATCAGACTCACAAGAAGAGGAGCTTTGTGTGAAAAAACTGTATAGAATATCAGTAATTACCTCACAAAAACTGAGGACATCAATCAATTTTTTCTTGTGAAGTTGATGAACGAAATTATTAAGCTCTACTAACTTAGGTGATCCTTTTCTCAATTCTCCTATCTGGCACAGCAGATAAAATTAACATCAACGAGATGTCCTTTATAAATCTAAAACTGTTCCATACTTCATGACCATGTAAAGGTGGAAAAGACGGGAGCAATATAAATGTCCAAACTAACAGTGGGTGCAGGACGTAACACAAGACCGAAGCGCCAAGGCATGTCCGCGAGCTTGCTGCCAAAATGCGGGCAGCTATAGAAAACCTAAGAACACACAAAAATACCATGCATATTTTGTAAATGTTTTTTAGCAATATTAAACATGCATAAGTTTTAGCTGCTCAAGGAGAAAACTCACAACTCCAACTGTATTGTTAACAAAATTATTCTTGTTTTCTGCCTTCGCCTGATGCAGCATCTGCTTGACAACCAGGCCTCCCATGCTGCAGAAGAAATGCTGCTGTGTAATACTATGAAGAGAACTGATGCCATGCATTAAAAATTCTTATATACAGAGCTAAGATATATATTACAGTTATAATTTTAAGCTTATTATTTAAGAGTAGATAGGGCAAATTAGTTGTTAAATATTTTAATTTGTTGTGACTTCCATCAGTTTTTCGGATTCAGAAATGAAACTCAATTTGATCCTCCCCTAGTTATTTCCTCTTCTCCTCTCTTCTTTCTATTCTCCTAGATTCAGAAATAATAATTCGAGCTTTGCTCGTGACACACAGCAGCTGAAAGCATACTCACCTATGTGTTACAAATACAACAGGGCGATCCCCAATTCCTGCAGCAACAAGTTTCTCCAGCAGCATTGAGCTCACTTCCTGCAGAATCAGAGAAATCAAAATGGAATCCATCTAAAAAATCATGTAACATATGCAATATACAAGATAAACTGAAGACTGGTAAACAAACAAAAGAACTGCAAGAAGTTGGATAAAAGGAAAACATAGATTTCACTGTACAGAATTCAAACAAATATTCCAAATAGGTGTCCTTTTCTTTTCACTGCTAAAGAGATAGAATATAAACAATTATTTCCATGATGTTCCATGCTATACAAATTGGAAATCACAACTCAATTAAATTACATTTCACTCAGGATCACATCCTGCCAAAATTTCTATGTACAAGTCTAAGTTTGGTAAAAAAAAAATTAATCATAATTCTCTATACTACCACGTGAGGTGAAAATTAGAACTCACTGAAATTAATATCTCGTGCTCAGGGTGACATGCCATGCAAAATTGTCTTTGGTGTAGGTTCACCTAGTGCAATATGGAATTCTAACAGTAGAAAACAGACATAAAGGACTATTACTAACAGTGGTCAGCAAATGGTGGGTTCAATATCCAGTAGCCAATCATTTACACAAGGAAGAAGAGATAAAACTTCAGATATAACTGAAGGAGAATAAGAAATTCTCAAACAGCCAAATAGATATATGACAGATTATTGATTGTTTACAAACCTGTAGAGGTAGACTAGCCCCAGACCACTGTGTTAGATTTGTCTGCATTTTGCAATAGCTCAAGAGTCAGATGCTATAAGAGCTAAAATATTGCATCCTCTAAATGGATGGTTAACTTGCCCCAAGTATTTGAGAGTAGCGTTCTAGTGAAAAATCTGAATCAGTATCAGTCTAAGCGTTCTCAATCAATACTAACCTTGTATTTGAGGCTAAACAATCGAGCATGAGGAAAGTCAGCCGAAAGCCATTCTCCAGGCCAAAACGTTCCTTGCTTTCCACCTTCTTCATCAATCTTCTCCACAAGGCCAGACTTTGTTGACGACTTGTCCTCAGATAACCGCCAAGTTTTGAAGGGACCTCCACGGAGGCCATGGACAAATACAACATCCAAAGGGGGGAACTCCATATTCGAGGAACTTTGAGTTCCAGAAGTAGAAGCAGCAGGATTATCATCCTCCAACGTTCTCGACAATGGCCTATCTTCTTCCGTCTCAGCAGAATAATCACCAACTACTGAATCATCAAGAGAACTCAACGGTCTCTGTTCAATACACTTCCAATGAGGCAATCCAGGATTAATTAAAAATATCATGTCAGCATATTGAGAGCAGTGCTGTTTTCTGTTCAAAGAACTGCTTTCAGTAACACCATCATTTTCAGACTTCCAACTGACTGGATCGCTACAAAACGCATTTAAAAGGGTTGCCCTAGCGTAACTCTGAATTTTAAGATCATTGCACCCAGGAAGTTCCCCTCGAGCACATTCATCAAGCCATTTACACCAAGATTTGTCTACTACTATTGCTTTCTGCACGTCTGGAAGGACAGAAAGGATGGTGAGCAGACGTGCCGCATGCCTCCTAATGTGAGCAGTAGCTGGAACTCGTAAGTTTGAAGGGTTATAATTATCAACCGCAGAAGAATCATCAGAAGAAGATGGGGCCCTCTCTTGTGCCTCTAGAGCTCGTGATGCATCATATGCTTCAATTGCAGCTAGTTGCTCATAATCATCTTCTAACAGAAGGCGCCGAAGTAAACACAAAACTCCAAAGTCAGTGATTTTTTGTTGACAAAGAGGATCTTCAGCACATATTTCAGTCAGTGATTTGATGCCTTTGAGCGTGGCCATTGCAGAATCTGCAGCAGTGATCTTCGGAGACTTGTCCTTCTTAAGATTTTTAAATGATCCCGCGAAGGGTTCAAGTGAGAGAAGGTCAGCCAGTGGAAATGTATCAGCACTTTCAAAAGCTGTTCCCAGTTGTGCTCCTGCTAAACTGGCAACAGCATTTGCCAACTGATTAGCAGTCTGGGTTGCTGAGACAACATTGGACAGATCAATTTGTGTCTGGAAAAAAAGAAACTCCCATGATATAATGTATAAAAGCCAACCAAATTTACTGACTGGGAAATTCAATCAGAACTGTAGTCTTTAATGTTTCGTAATTTAAATTTAGCTACTAACCTTCACTTTATCACTTGCAAGGTGAGCATTGTCTTTTGTTAAAATTTCCTTCCTGTAGCGGAGAGCATCTGTCAGTAAGATAGTCAACCAGCCCTGAGAAATCAGAACCGAGGATGGACCATAGTCTTCAAGAATGTGTGAAAGAATATTTATCGCGGATGAACGAATTGCATCAGAGGAGGCCTTGCCAAATACCCAAGAAAGTAGAATGGCTGACCATTTTTGGCACTCTTCAAGAGACATATGCATTTCTCTGGAACTGATTAGTTCTAAAGCTTTCGCCAATGATTCTTGGATAGGTTTATGCTTCACTGTTTTTTTAGCTGCCTCTCTCATCGAATGAAGACCTCTTTCCATTACTACTTCCTGGGCTTGATTGCTTCTGTCAATAGCTACCAATAATGCAGACAAAGCCACTTCAGCCAAAGGCAAGTCCTGAGTTTTGCTAGCTTGAGAAATAGTAGAAAGAAGACTAGAACACCAATCAGAAACAGAATCATTTAAAGGCAGATTCCGGTCTTCTAAAAGCAACTTTGCCAACCAACTCCCGTGCCATTTTACAGATCTCTCAGGCGCCACCAATGCACTCATAACTGCTTGTCCATCTCTATCCAGCTCTTGAATATGAGTCCGATTGACTTCAGATGCCATTGCCCAATTAGCTAATGCCCACGCTGCAAATGGTACTGCGACATGTTCAGAATCCAAATCATCCCAAAGGCCAGGAACCACGGCAGAAGACAACTTTGCCTGACTTGGGGCCATTTCATATCTTTTATTAAATAATAAATTTGCTGGCACATCTTTAACATCTCTTGAGTTGTAGGAATCAGACTGATCCAGATCAGCAAACCCACCAGTTCCTGAGAACCCCAATACTGTGGTGCCTCCAAGTACCTTGATCCCAATACCCTTCATCCCTTTTCCACCATCATCATCTTCATCGTCCACATGCTGTCCATCCCAATGCATAGAACCTTCTTCGATTACTTCTATAGCTGCTGCAATATCTCTATTTTCAGCATTTTCTGGTAGCAACGATTTGAGCGATAATTTTTCGACACTGTCACAGTTGGATGTGACAACATCCATAATTGCTGCTACCAGCATACTCTTGCCTTCATCTGAAACATCGAATGAACTTCGCTGGGACCGCTACTCCAAAGAAACACAGAATATCAACACCAAAAGAAACTGTAATGCGTCATCATAATTATTACTTAAAAGAACTTCTCATGTTATCCTCTCAAGGGTCAGAGTTTAGATATTACGCTTTCCCCAAAAACAAACATATTTCACTATTCCAATAAAAACCTACCACATTACACAAAAAATCATTGCATGGAGATGAGTAACTCCTAAAAATGGTAAAACGTGGCAACATTTACGTTATTAATGTTTTATTAAAACAAAATAAAGACATCCATCTAATCAGTAAAAATGTAATTGAAATGACAGGTTTTAAAAATATAAATATAAGAGAAATCAGTGGTCTTCTCCATTTCATAATTTCACAATCTAGACGCTAAGCTTCAATATCTACATATAAACATCACAACCAGAACAAGAAAAGCCGCCTATATTATCACAATATTACCAGCAGTCGTTAAAGATGCCTACATTTGTGAACTGCTAAGAAGATTTGATCACGCTCAATGACAGCGAGAATTAAAAATGAAAGTGACTCACTTTCTTTGATCGCTGAGGTTGAGCAGAGAAAATGAACCTCAACAAATTTGGAACAGCTCGAGGTCGGCCAAAAACAGCCTCGGACACATTTGAATCCGCAATTAAGTAGGCCAACGCCCTAGCCGATTCTCCCTGGGTTGCATTTGGCACTGCGACGGTTTCCAACAACCAGTCTACCACCGCACCACCGCCGGCACCAACGATCGCCACTCTCCGGCTATCACTGGCGGCCACAATGTCGGCCAACAATGCCGCCACCCGCAGCTCAAACCCTGCCCTGACCTCGTAGTTTGCCGAAGACATCACCGACCTCAATGATTGCCACAAAACGGACGCGGCAACCCCGGTCTGTTTCATCTTATTCACAATTTTGTTGATAGAATCATTTGATTTCTCGATAGCGGTTTCAACTTCTGAATAAATTGACTTCGACTGGGAGCGGTAGTCCAGAGGAGAGTCATCCTCGGGAGACGAGATGGTGTAAGCCCCGAGGAGGGCGGTGGCAGAAGCGGCGACGATTAGGGAGGTCTTGGAGAGGAACGAGCGGGAGGAGCGAGGGGCAGGAGGGGAATCGGGATGAAGGGCAGGCAGGGGGCTGTCATGCTCGGGCTTCCTGAGAATGGTGGGAGGCTCCGAAGGAGTATGGGGATTCCCGGAGAAGGCGCGGCGGAGGTAATGGCGGGGGAGACGGCCGCAGCGGCGCGATAATCTGTGTAGTCGTAGCATATTCGGGATAATTCAATAAAATGAAGAGCGTTTGAATCGGGAAGACGATGAGCTTAACTTAGATTATCCAACAACAGATATATAGGCCAGCCATGGGCGGTGTGATCAACAGAAAAGAAGATTTATAACCCAGAAGAAACAACGGAGGCGGAGTAGAACAAAACGCTGCCTTATTCGTCTTCGACCACCCTTCCTGGTTTCCAGTATCTCGGCATTCCACCTTTTCACCGGTGAACAAATATATTAACAAATCAATCAAAGGAATTCCTTCCCTAGTTATTAACGAATCAATCTATGCAGCGAAAAAGCTCCTTCAATTAGTCTCTAATTATTAGCAAATCAATCTGCGCAGCAAAAATTCCTTCTCTAATCGAGTTGTGAGGGATGAATTGGGAGAGACCGTCTCGGCCAAATTGGCCACGTTCTAACAGAAAAGAAAACTCTAGCGCAACTGAGAAGGAACCGCAATCACCTACCGGGTAGCGGCCCTGTTTAATGAGATCGGGTCGGACGACGAAGAATGGCATAAGTATCGGATCTTTGCGGATCTTAATTATTACCTTTTCCTTTTCTTTTCTTTCTTCCTTCCTTATATACGGATCAAAATTACACCTTTTCACATGTTCAAACTTTTGAATATAAGTTTAGGGTTTAGGGTTTTTTTAAAGAAAAGAAAAAAACGATGAATACGATCCAAATTAAAGAAAAATAATAAACGAAAGTTCTTTAAATAAACAATCTAAGGGGATAATTGGATTAGGATGTCCCACTCCGGACACATTGGCACCCTATTACCTATCTCATATTTTACAATTTCCAACACACCTTTAACAATTTTCAATACACCTTTCATAATTTCCAATAGACATCCTACCCTACTATACCCTTAAACTAAAATATCTTTTTGAATGTCCCGTCCGTGGATGTGCTCCATCGAACGTGATACATGTCACTACATCCCAATCCAATAATCCCCTAAGATAAAAAGAAATATATATATATATACAAAGAAGTATTAATAAAAAGGATAAAAAGAAATATATATATATATATATATATTAATTGAAGTAAAAGGAAAAAGAGAAGAAAAAAGAAAAAAATATATATATATATGATTGTCGCCCCTGCAAGGGGCGACTTTTAGTATTAGTTTTGTTCCGAATACGGTGTACCGTATAACGCCTCTCGCATAGGCGTTTTCAACATAAAAAAAAAAAAAAATTTAAACAGAAGTCGCCCCTGGCAGGGGCGACTTCAAATAGTGATTTGTCAGAGAATGTGAACTCGCCTGTGGCACAGGCGAGTTCACTTAAATCTGTAAATAATAAAAAAAGACGCTTATTATTTTAATTATGGGATGAACAGTGTCTTAGTTAATTAAATTTGCCCACATCCTCATCCGCAAATTTGAAGAAGAAATTTCCGAAAGGGGTAACCGCAAATTTCTTGAAAAATGTAATCAGAATAATCCTAAAGTTTAGCATGATTATATGACACATAAAAGAAATGAGGTTCACCAATATAGAACCTAAAAATATAGAATAACTATCAATTTAAGATCGGAACGAAAAAAATGATCATTTTAGTTGTTATCCTGTTGCAAATCCAAAACAAAAATAAATCCTATACATTCCTCGAATTTCTTCATTATTATAACATTCAAATCTTCGGAAAATCTGAATTTATACAGAATGGATTCAAATTGATTTGTACTCTGTGTCATAATTGCTACTGTCTACAGTCATTAAGCAGTACTGAAAATCTTTGCTCAACCTAAATGAATAACTAGATGTTCAAGATCTACAGATAATTTAGCTGGGCTGTATAGTGTGAATGCTTGTTTATACAGAGAATAAGTGGCCTCCTGGATGCCAAGCCAATAATATGTTAGTTGCCCACTAACAAATCAAATCTATAGCAGCAAAGCCAAACAAATAAATCAAGTAGATAAACAAAATTCTACAATCTCCTCTTCCTCTCGTCAAAATTCTGCTAAAATACACCATGGTACATAACTCAAATCAGGGAACTTTTTCCCATCTTACGTTGATTATATAAGCTACCGGAATCCTCTTCCTCTCCCTCTTCCCCTTGCTCTCCCACGGCCCCTGCCTCGCCCTCCAGAACTTCTCCCTCCAAACGATTGACCTTCAAATCCTCTGTTAGAAGGTTGATTCTGAAAGCTGCCACCTCCACGTCCCCTTTTTGGCGGTGGATTATTACCAGCGCCATTTTGCATTTCAGGACGCTTCCCTCTGAAGATGGAAAATGATTACCCAGTCAAATCTCACCATTCCCCCACCCACCAGAGAGAGAGAACGGAGAAGAAAAGGATCATAAATATGTCTTAATATATTGGATTCACTTCTTGGGAGATTTATCACAGAAGATCATAAGGTGGTCCATGCTAAGAGCAGAAATTCTCATTGAAAAATTATACTAATCAATATCATGGTAGCATTCATAAGCTTAGTTTATCATTGTTTGATATCTCCACTATTTATGCACCCCCATGCATTAAATCCCAAACATAAAAACATATTCCTGCTGCATTAGGGATTTCCTTCTCAAAGGAAAATATCATAATTGCTAGAAATTTAGTACTAATGCCAACAGTTTATCTTTTGGGTGTATCCAAATTCCCTTTTCCTGATCTCATTCAAAATATGACTGAAGTAATATTTATTTAGAGTGTACTTTCCAACCCTAGATAATTGAATCGAGGAACATACCCAGTGACTGTAGCAGTTGACGTTCCAGAAGGTTTGGCAACTTCCTTCCAAGATAAAGTAATTCTCTTATCTCCAATAAATGATGGTGTCTTGGAGTGCAGAGGCTGAGTACAAAAAAGAAAGCAAGGCAATCAGCTAGAGAAATTCAAAAGTGTTTTCAAATTGCAATTTGTGGTACTTCCACGTACATGTGTCATTGCCAAGATATTGTTGCAAGTTCTTAATCCAGTTGTGGTGTTCTGCTTTTGTGTTTTCTACAGATTGCATATAAAATCATGTTAAGCCCATTACACAACACATGAATCATATGCTTACTTTTATTATATGCTGATTCAAATAGAAACTCACAATGCTAGCCTTTGCCTCATCAGATGCACCAGTACCCAGTGTTTTGCTGTGTTCTGCCATTCCCTGAGTCAGCTTCTTCAAAGTAGCACGCGCCAGGTCTTCAACACAGTTCAATCTGTGGCATTCAACAAAATGTCATCTTTCAAAACGAGGGTTGGAGGCTAATCATATATGCAGGAGAAGTGTAAAAAGAGAATCTAACTATGAATGTTAAAATCAATTTCTTCATAGTAAAAAAAAAAAAAAAAGAAGTATAAAAAAGGAAAAAAGTTAGAGCAAAATGAACAATGAACTTCATAGAAATCATTTTCTATTTTTAGAAAGTTCAGGAACAAAAAACACGAACACAAGGCTCAAGATCAAGTAATTGCACTTGCAGAATAAACTGACCGCTCAGAGAAATCTTTATATAGATCTGAGAAGTCCTCCCCAAGCCTATCTGAGGGCTGCCCAGTCACAATCTTGTAACCACATAAGCTATTAGTCGCATTTGGTGCCTGAAAACAGTAGAAAAGAGTTTGGAATGAACTTGTAATTTGTGGAACAAGCCATTCAAAATGTAAGTTTAGAGAATGTTGTTAACCTTGTGAGCTAGATGGTGGAATGAATATAGCAAGCACTCGACGTAAGTAAAATTCATCTCTTCTCCTGATTTTCGTCGAGGCATAGTCTTCTGAAATATAAAATGGGTTAAGACATAAAGTTGCATTACAGGATATTCTGAACAAAATTCTGGAAATATCAGACACATGTAGAAGCATCACTAGAATTCAAGACTATTGCTTCATCATGAATCATGATGATGACAAAAAATGAAAAAGTAAATAAATTTATATCCAAGGCAAGGGTTGGGCACATTTACAATAAGTTGAGCTTGAAGAATAATCATGCCAATCAGATATCTCAGTAAGGTCAAAAACAAAATTTGGACAAACACAGAAGAATTGTTCCTTCTCTTTTGTTTGAGGTAAAGATTAAAACCATTCCATACTTGAGATCTTAATGTCCATATAGGCAGAGCACCGGGCATTCCATCAACACTCATCATGTGTACAATATAGTTCAGGAACTTGCCTTCAAGAGCTGAACAACAGCAGGTAGGACTTGTCTAGAGTCTTGTGGGGAGGTGTAAGGCGAACTCTCAGCAAGGTTTTTAAGCAGGTCCACTTTTCGTTCTACAGGAAGCTGATGAGCAAACAAAAGTCATAGTTCAGGAAGATGTCCAGCATGCTCATCACATAATTATAGTTAAGTGTACTTTACAATTTCTTTGAGAAGACATAATTATTTATTAAGATATACCAAGATAATTGCTTATAAAAGAGTACAAGAGAAAATTCCATGACTGTTAGTAAACACGAATCAGGAATTCTGCAAACTGGGATAGACTATACCCTGTTTGAAATACAGATAAAAATTGACTATGCTTTCAACTTTCTGGTGGAATGTGATAGCACATAATCCCTAACCAACGAAGCACAGCAAGTACCGCTTACATATAAAAGTCACTAGAGAAGTTGATTGGCATACTCGCCTTATCAAATACTGGAAATATGTGCTTGTTCAAATAGTTGAAGAACTTGCTATTAGATGCGCCTCTCTGCAAGTGATTCAAAAGTCAGCTAGGATAAAATCAAGTACAGTAAGAATGAAGGAGGATAATAACCAAGCATGATATGGACCTCAAAAAATGGAAGAGCTATAAACAGGCATGAAATCAGGCGATCTATATGGTCTCCATCTGAAGCCTGCAGGCATATAAAATGAGATTAGGAAATTTCGCCCTTCTCCATCAAGAAAGCAGGGAAGGTGGGAAATTGTGCATCCTCCTCCAGCATCAACCATATTTTTTGGTTTCAGAAACTTTGATGCCCCTGAGCTGATAACTAAGCAGCAATCTTTGACAAATATCAAAATAAATTCATAGAACTTATTGTGCATAAATCCGAGAATATTAACTATGAACAGTCTCATAGAATGATGAAAAAAATATCAAAATAGGCAGGCCCATTTCCAGCTTTTAATTCAAGAAACTAAGATTCCTAATTCGGTGTTTCTCTTTAACCATAACAGACAACATCTCATATCATCACACATTGAAAATAATACTCACAGTAAATTGGGCATCTAGATCAGCTTGGCCTTCAATAATTTCAATAAGTTCCTGTATTCTCTCTGGAGGAGCTTTCTCGCCAAACATGTTTAAGCTTTTTAAGAAATCCATAAACATCTTAAATTCAGCTCCAGTGACATCTTGTAGGCTCTGCAAATTTAACTTGAAAGAGTCATGCATTTTATTATAAAACCACCATCTTTACTTGAGAGTGACATGTTTTGAACCAACTCTTCTCATTCCATTCAATAATGCAACCCATTACCTTGATGGGACAAGGGCGACAGATAATTTTGAAACTGTTGAAATACTAGAAAGAGAGGAAAACATAGACATACCTTTTTTATCAAATCAGTTATGTGCCTCTCCATTTGGTCCGTGGGCTTTAAGAGCTCAGCTTTAAGTGGAAAGACCTAAATAAAGATGTGGAGATGATTTTACAAAGATGAAAACAAGACATGTACTACAAGAAAAGATGAAACCTGTCTTCCCACCTTGTCTTTAATAAAAATTAGTGTCCTCTCACGTAGATTTTCATCGGTTATCTGCTCGTCAACACTCTCAATATGCTTAAATAGGGCAGTCAAGGAAGCTGCATGTAGAGTGCATGAACATATAAGCCACAGCGTAAAGAAAGCGAGTTAAAAGAGATGCAGTGCAGACCCTACCAATCTGTAATGTAATCTGATAAAATGGTGTCTTTAAAGTGCTGAAAGATCACTAGAAGTTGTCTGAAACCATTACGAAGCCTTCACCGTAGTAGTAAATGATCATTCACTAGATACCACAAACCATTGTGAGAACCAGGAAAATCTCAATTTTTGTGCGTTGTCAACTTTATAACAATCTGCACCATTATTCTGGACTAAAGTACTAGAAAGTCAAGTAGTCAACTATACCCATTCTTAGCATTCGACAAAGTCAATTGCTACAAAGTCATATTTTTTAAAATTACCTGAAGGTGCAATTTGATGAAAACCCAATGAAACAGAGCATAATAAGAAACAATGTATCTCTTTCACTAGAGTTACTGCTTCCTTTTAAAGATTTAATGAAAACTAGACGAGACTTTGCAGGGATTAAAGCGTAAGGAAGTAAAAGAGCACAATGAAATTGCAAAAACCAAATGTCTAGAGATATCATCAAGCCTTCCAATCAATTGGACAAGCATACATAATTCGAAACTACACTAATTGGTTGCATCAGCACTTTTATACATGGAGAGATGCAATTTTAGCAATGTACAAAATACTAGGTCCGACAAGCTTGCTGGGTTGGTAAAAAGAACAATCCAAGCAAACAACTCTTGACCCCAATCTCACTTGATTCGGTTTCGAACTTATGTCAACTTAAGAGCATGACGGACACAGCATTATCAATTTTTTTAGAGCATTCATCTTCGACTTTTTCATTTTCATTTGCAGATGTACTAAGTTGAATATAAATTTCTAAATTCACTTGTTGTTTCTTTTCCGTATTATTTACTCACCCATCCAGAAAAAGAGTTAACTTTCACAAAGTCACAAGTTTTTTTGGCTGATTTGGTGAATGTACAACTCTCTAAGAACTTTAGAGTCTCGATATGATTTATTTAATCAGATAAAACTTATTCGTGAAACTAAAGTTTTAAATTTTTTACTTTGACTAGTAAAACTAGATATTGACTTTTGAAACCAGAGTCTCTTTTTGGAACAAAAAATCTTTTCTTGAAACCGGGCTCTTTTTTTTGGGACGGAGGTAGGATTATTTATCTATACATGACATTTGTTGTTTTGCACACCACATGCCTTTATAGTCAATACTCAGAAAGTAACTAATATGTGTTGCATACAAGACACTTGTATACATGTCAGTTATCAGCAAAATTACCTTGAACATCCTGTCTCAATAAGGACAGAAGTGCTTTATGTACAGCGTCACGCTCAACATTTTCCTCTACAAAGAAAAGATGGGAAGTCATAAATTACACTTCCACTATATAAGTTTCTTTACTTACGAATTCACAATCTCAAAAGAACCTCAGAGCACACAATACCTGCGGTGAGAAGCTGTGCAAGAATGTCAACAATTTTAGAAAGATGTTCTGGTGTATCCTTGCAGAATAGAGGGAGCCCACGAATTGCTTGAACCCGAATCTGAAATTTTCATTACACTATAACTTCAATCAACGATGTCAAAAGCCCTACAAAGTCAAGTCTATGCTTTTAACACAAAATCAAGTTCACACATTGGGAAAGAAGTAATATTTTGATAAAATTAAGAATATCTGACCCCTAGTTCTTCAGCTTCACATAAATCAAGATGCGCATCAACAGCATTAACAGATAAGCCCGGAAAATACTTGAAGAACCGAGGGATCATCTGCGCAGCTAACTGCCTTGCTTTCACACTGCTGCTTTTGGCCATCTTAATTATGTTCTCGTAATCTTCAGCATGCTGTTTACATACCAAAGATAATACCATTCAACTCCCAAAAACGCGTTTTTTTCTCAGAATTGCTGATCAATTGATGAAACCCTAAATGAGGAAAGCAGAAATTGACTAAGATTAGGGACCTGAGACTTGTCTTTGACTTCGTTGAGGCGTTCCCCATACTCATAGAGCTTCTCAATGTCCTTCGAATCGTTGGAGACGTCTGTCATTGCTCTCAGTGCGAGCTTTGAGGAGTAAAAGCCCGCCTATTGATCCAGTACCTGTATGCGAGTGGGAGTTTCAGAATGTGTTGTTCACAGAGGCTGAGTTGACTCGGCAGAGAGTTATTGGCTTAGGGGTTATTTGCCGCATGTAGTGGGATTACGGAACATGAAAAATGGCAGAGACCCGATTATTATCGGACAGATCAATACCCGATTCACCCTTCAAACTTCAAATCTTTGTTGAATTTTAATTTTTTAAAGGGTAGATCTTTATAAATTAGACGGAGAATAATTTTTTTGAGAATACGTTAGCTATATTTATATGTGGTTTGTGCGTCTAGGGACGATCAATCCAATTCTAATAATTATACTAATCATTCTTATTACTTAATTTGTTTAATATATTTTGATCATCTTTCAAATATATTTTGTAATTTTTACCACATAAATCTAGAACTTATACAATTATAATTTCAGGCCTAATTCTTGTACGGGACTGGATATGACTACTTAATCCCAAGTAGTCCAACATTTACTAGTATGAATTGAAAGGGTAGAACAATCCTTAGGCCCGCCACTATTCCCTATTAAAATTACTGTACATGGGATATGAATCCTCCCCAACAAGGTGTGACAGAGATATCTGACTATCTGGGTATATGTGAAAGGACAGTTGTCTCCCTAAATAATGAATGTAAGACTTAACCCCCTATCAAATAGAAACAGAGGTTAATCCAATTTTATTTCAGCCGATGATATTTTTCACCCCCATTACAATTCAGATCTACCACTATGTTCTAATGGCAAAACCCCAGTTTTCGAATATTTTTTCTTCCAGATCCTTGTAAGGTCTCTGCCACGCTACTATGTTCAAGGACTTATGTTACGCAGCTCCAAATAGATCGTCGGAGCCTTTTAATCGGCTATTTTCCTTCCATACATATTTTTTTCATTTCCTTTCTTTGTGTTAACCCATGTAAAGAGAAATAGAAAATATTAGAGCCAATGAGGGCATTTCCTTGCAACACCCTGTCTGCGAAGACATTCTTGGGTTTCACTGCAAAAGAGGCTGAGAAGATGATGAGAACGCTTGTTGATGCCTCGACATTATGTCGTTTTGCAATTAAGGGTGAAATAGTCAATATCCAAATCGTAATTACTGTTGTAAACTGATGTCTCACTAAATAAATGATTGATAAGCCAGGCCAATGTTAATGGATATGGGATAATACAATTCAAGTATGTGAAGGTAATGTTTATTTCAACCCTCCAAAAGCCCATTTGATATCCCAAGTTAGGCCCACGTTGATGTCCCAATCATCGTAGTAAATGAGGCTTGATTAATGGACAAATTAATCACTGTTAGGAATTCTCGATTTCATCTAATGTTATGCAGCGGAATTAAATCGAGAATAATGATCTAGATTTACAATTGAATTCGAAGTTGAGCAATAATCACGCAAAAGATCGAATACTTACTTGTTGCGTAATTAATCGGAAGGAACGACACGACTGAATTCACCACTTCACATATCCACTCGTATGCCGTCCGCCACAAGAACAATTCCCGGTACAATTGTTCAATAAGCCATCGCTAGGAAATCAACTATTGATACTATAGTGCCTCTATAATTTTATCTGATAAAAACCCTTGATTCTCTACTATAGAGAATATGTATATATAGTACCATATAACCCTAGGCTTATGAGTATATTATCCATGTCTGCTTAATTAATTAATTAGTATGACTTATTCATCAATAGTGATCCTATGCATGCAGAGTGAGGGACTGATTCCCTCAATGTCGGCTATGGTCCACCCAATCGCCTTTTTGTGCTCCTTGAACACGGAGATCAGTGAACTCTCTTGGTATGGGGTCAGCTTTGATGAAATGATGACCGGCAGTGTCTCACTTGACCCCAAATACGCATATTTCAAGTGTTCAGGCAGAGATTTTAGCTCGAGAGTAGGAGCTTGAATAGTGGATGGGAGCATCTTAGTATAAGACTCAGGTGATGGAATGAATCTCTGATCGCGCCTTAGCTTTGCAAACTGTGGCGGTTGAAGTGTTGCCACTAACTCAACCAATTCCTTGCAAGTTTCTCAAATCTCGTTTGGTCCATTCTCCAATCCTGTAGTAAAGAATACTTTGGATGGGTCCCTGCACAACTGAAGAACTTCCTCGACGAGGGGGTTAATGACACTAACAGAGAAAACAGAGTGAACATCTTCCGAAAATTTCATGGCATCATAAATGTTAAATTTAACAATACTACCATCAAACTCCATTGTGAGGTTTCCCTCACGGATGTCAATCTTTGTTTGGGAGGTAATCAAGAACGGCCTCCTTAACAATATAGGCGTGGAAGTAGATGTATCACCATTCATATCCAAAACATAAAAGTCTGCAAGAAACAATAAGTCGCCTATTTCCACTAAAACATCCTCTATTACCCCGTCGGGATACGAAGTACTACGATCAGCTAACTGAATAACTATCCTATTCTCTTTTAATGGCCCGAGTTTTAATGCATGAAAGATGGAACGAGGCATGCCGTTTATAGATGCACCTAAGTCGAGCATAGCTCGTTCTATGGTGTAATTATTTATTGTACATGGTATTACCAACATACCTGGGTCCTTGCACTTTGGAGGAATCTTCTTTTGGAAGATGGCGGACACATTTTCTCCCATTATCACTTTCTCATCCCCCTTCAACCTGCGTTTGTTAGTGCATAGATCTTTAAGGAATTTAGCATACCTCGGAATTTGTCTGATCGCGTCGATTAGCGGAATGTTTATCGCGACCTTTCTGAATACATCCAAGATCTCTTTTTTCTTAGTATCTTTCACTTTAGGCGTGAGTCGACTCGGAAATGGAAGTAGTTGGGTCTGGATAGGTGGTGCAGGGCCTTGCTCTTGCTGGAGCTGAGTCTCGGCCGAGCCTGATAATTCTCGACCGAGATTGGTTAACAGCGTAGCTTTGGCTCGGTCGAGATCTTTTGCTCGTCCTGTTTGTCAATTTCGTTAGTTTTTCCATCATTTCCCTCTTCTGAACTTTGTCATGACTGCTTAGGCTCTCCAAGCTCCGTTCTACTCCTAATTGTAATTGCACTCACATTCCTCGGATTAATCTCGGGCTGAGCGGGTAGTTTGCCACTGTTTGCATTTTCCAATCGACTCACCGTGGTGGCTAACTGACTCATTTGAGTCTCAAGATTTCTAATGCTCGACTGGATGTCTTTCTGAAACTGCACAGTATTGGTTGCCAAACTCTTGACAATGTCTTCTAGAGAAGAGCTGGGTGCTTGTTTAACCGACTGCTTTTGTTGATACATACCCCTCGGGATACGGTTTTGATCTCCCACACTGCTGTGGCTGATTCTGTTGCGGCTGATTCCCATACCTAAAATTTGAATGATCCCTCCATCCCAGATTATAGGATTGGGTGTAAGGGTCACACTTCCTATGTCGGAAATTATCTGAGCCAACGGCATTAGTATAGCGGTGCATCTAGATACCTAAATTATTGTGCATTAGCAGCCATCTTTGATATCAGTTCCCTTGCTGCTCTTGGAGATTTCTCAACTAACACTCCTCCACTAGCTGAGTCTATCATATTCCGATCTGCCATTGACAACCCTTCATAGAAATACTAGATAAGCAGTTGGTCGGTTATCTAATGTTGAGGACAGCTCGACTCCAATTTCTTGAATCGCTCCCAATATTCATATAAGTTCTCCCCATGCAGTTGTCTTGCTCCACT
Organism: Ajuga chamaepitys; assembly: GCA_958295605.1. Classification (NCBI taxonomy): domain Eukaryota; kingdom Viridiplantae; phylum Streptophyta; class Magnoliopsida; order Lamiales; family Lamiaceae; genus Ajuga; species Ajuga chamaepitys. The sequence goes on along the minus strand of OY282501.1, from coordinate 54,517,206 downwards.
AATCTCTTTCCGAAGATTCGTTACTCTAGAAGCAGGAAAATATTTTTCTTCTCTCCATCTCTGCCCATGTAGTAAGGGATGACGGAGGCAAGTAATAGAGCCAATCCTTGGCCAAATCCTTCAAAGAGAAGGGAAAGGCCCGCAACTTGATTGCCTCTTCAGTAACATTTGTGGGCTTCATACTTGAGCAGACAGTGCGGAACTCCTTCAGGTGTTTGTGGGGATCCTTGCCCGAAAGGCCATGGAATGAGGGTAAAAGATGTATCTGCCCCGATTTTAGTTCAAATGTCGTGTTCTCTCCCAAGGTAGGGAAAGTAATGCATAGGGGCTGATGAGTGGCTCCAGCGTTAGCCAACTCCTTCATAGACTTTTCTTGTGCCATTTCTACTTGTTCAATTTCTAATTCAAACAACATTTCAGTAGTGTACGGTAAAGCTTCTAACTGCTCTCGATCCTCTCTCGCCTTCTTCCTCAGAACTCGATCTCTTCGAGTAATCTCAGGATCAAATTGCAACTCTTTATTACCACGTGAACGAGTGATCATTCACTGCTGTAATTAGATGCAAAGTACGATGTAAGTAACCAAGAATATAAATATAAATAATAATAATAATAATAAAACTTAAACAAATAATGGTTAATACTAAAACGCAATTAAATTCAACCGTTCCCCGGCAACGGCGCCAATATTTGACCCGCACTGTCGAGGCACGTCAAATTAGATATTATTACCTAACTATTCCTTTCCTAACTAGTAGATAGGATAAGTCAGAGTCGATCCCATAGGGAACAGGAACTAATCGAATTATTGTAATTAACCAATTTTATAATAATAATAATAATATAACTATAATGAAGGGGGATTTATTTAATGCAAATTAACTAAACACTAATAATTAAACTAGCAATTTAAGATGAATTTAAGTATGAATAAACGACATTCCCGCCTTTAACCCAGTATTCCCCTCGCCTGAATATCTATGTAACTAATGTAACTGCTTGACTAATTAGTTCTGAAACCCCTACTCCAAGAATTAACAGGTACGCTTAGCCAACTCTTGTTACCCCTTAAGAATAATTAACTACAGGCTCGCTTAGTAATTAATCAGATTCAATTAAGTAGTCCTTGGATACGATCGCTAGAACACCCTTAATCAAATACTTAAAGATCTAAGGTAACAGAGTAGGTACGGTGTTGTACTCACAAGCTCGGTACAAGTGACAGCGACTTAATGTTAACCTAGCGAGTAACCACTTTTTGCTACTTTTGGACACAAACGTATAGCAATTATGGATTATGAATTTATGACCTAGCTACATCTATATGCCTAATATCAGGGTGATCAATCCACAATAGCAAACATATAAAAGATAAAGTAAACCAATAACATAAGTAATTTTAGGACATAATTAAATCAAGCAATCACTAGATTATTTACATAAACATCAGTCTAGGGTTCAACACAGTTAAAGATGGGAAATATAAAACTTAGCCGATCATAGCGATCGCTAAGAACAAATTATAAAAAGAAAACATTGAACTATAAAACCCGAGTCGCCGAATCTTGATTCTTCGTATTCTTCAGAATTTCCAAGTCCAAGCTCTTCAATTAATTCCCCAGTGTAATTTTCGGACTTTTTTTGGATCTTCTATTTATAGACGGGATGAATTTGACTCAATTTGGGTTGGAAAATGATTAATCCGCGTGCAAAACTAGGCTGGGCCGCCTTCTGTCTCGGCGGAGACTCATTGAGCCTTGCGTATATCTTTCTTGGCCGAGAAAGTTGAGCTCGACCGAGAATCTTCTATGGCCAAAATCTGGACTCCCTGACCTTCTAACTCGACCGAGACTCACTAGCTCGGCCGAGCTCAGTTCCTACAGCTTTTGGCTCGATTTTTCTCGGTTTTTTACTTGCAGGACTTGTTCTCATATCCTTCCTTGGTCAAGTTCGACTTCTTGGTCTAATCTTACCCAAATAGCTTCAAAACAAATCATATACATTAAATCGTCCAGTAATGCAAATATGAGGAATACACGACCACTTATGCATGCAAATGTCACTAAATAGACACTTAATTCGACCTATTATGCATGCATAATTACGTGTACCAACTGCCATGTTTGCAAGATGATCAGTGGCTGAGTTTCCTTCTCGGTGTATGTGTGACACTTTCACCTCCATCTCCTTAGCAAGCTTCACATAAGCTACAAGTAATGTTTGTATGGACCAATGACCCCTTGCATTATTGCTCAAAAGATGGTAAAGCACAAGGGAGTCAATTTCAAGCCACACCCTTTTGATTTCCAATCTAATGCAGAGCTTAGGTGCTTCAATTACAACACTAAATTCAAAATAAAGAGTATCACAAATGCCCAAAAAAATGTAAAAAAACGTTACCTTTTGATGCTCCATCAGTGTTGATTTTGAAAATTCTATCATTTGGGGATTCGAACGTACCAAAAACGGTTTCTTTTCCTTTTTTGATCATTACCGGGACATTCCAAATTCCAGCCAAATGCCAAATGCCTCTTCAAACCCAAAGGGGAGTAGATTAGCATTAAGAAGATCTCTAATCTTATCCACCACTTGGCTTTGGATTTGTGAAGCAATAAGCATTTGGTCCTCGAACTTAGACGTGTTCCTAGCATACCATATCTGCCAAAGAACAAGAAAATGAAGGACAATGTAAATATGGTCATGAGATTGTTTTTTGGCAAATCAAATACTTATCAGTTTTTTAAAAAAAATATCAGGAGGGATGTTTACATGGAACAAATCAGCAAAAAAGTTCCACACTTGCCAAGGGATTAGACAGTGTATGAAGGTATGATTGGCCTCTTCACTAACACACTATGACATAAATCCGTTTTTTCCGAGGTTGTCATCAAGGGCTAAGAAATCATTAGCTAACCTCCAAAGTAAAATAGAATAAGAACTTAACAAGGATTTTGGCCACATCATTGACTGCCAAGCTGTTAAAGTCTTAGACAGTCTCAGGGAGTTCTAAATAGAAGAAAAAGTGAAGTGGCCAGTGGATGAAGGTTTTCAGATAGGTATGTCATTAGCATCAACATTAATAAACAAGCCCTCGAAAGTACTAATGACATCAGCAGGAAAATAGAGCACAAAGCAGTTATATTCCATCTCCCATTACACCTATATATGTTAACTTTATCATCACAATTAAGAATACCAACATATTGGCATAATGGAGAGGCAGAGAACCAATTATCAAACCAGAAAGAAATATCACATCTACCAAGTCTCCACAAATTTTTTTTATCAGTAAACTCTTGAACTTTTAAAATTATTTTCCAACAATGAGACTGATTAAGTCCAATATCCGCATTATAAGGATGAGTGTTTCTTAAATATTTCCATTTAAGAAACCTACACCAACGGGAGTTAGAGGTCCTAAGTTTCCACCAAGCATAAACAACAAAAGCTTTATTAACATCAATCAAATTTCTCACACCCAAACCACCTCCATTTTTAGGGAAACACATCTTTTCCCAAGTAGCCTAATGTATCTGCTTGTGTCCCGTGCTGAAGCCCTACACAAAACTGTTAAATAATCTGTGGAATCTGTCCATGGCAAATTTTGTAGCTCCAACAACCCTCAAAGTATACATGGGAATGGAAGTTAGGAGACTTTTAATAAGTTCCAACCTACTTCCCATGCTTAGGAAAAGCTTGTCCGACCCTATGAGTCTATTATTAATTTTTTCAAACAAGTCTTGAAACAAAGAGTTTTTAACTCTACCTTTGAAAAGAGGGACTCCCAGGTATTTAAAAGACAAATTTTCTTCAATAAAATGGGAGATCTCCAGAATTCTTTTCTTTCTATAGCTAGGAGTATTTTTACTAAAAATCATTGTACTTTTAAAATAATTGATCTTCTGCCCAGTGGCTATTTTAAACTGGGAGAAAAAGTTGAGCAATTTTTTAAAAGCACAGATTTTAGTAATAGTGAAAACCACAGTAGTTTATAAATTAACAAATTAAATTAAAAAAATATATATGAAATAAAGAAAATGTTTAATATTATTTTAATAGGATTTTAGGAAATTATTTTAATAAAATGTAGAAAAAATAAATACAAGATTATTAAATATTTTCTAAATATATTAAATTATTTTAGATTAAATCAATTATGAATTTTATGTAAGTAATTTCTTTATTTTTAGGTATATTTTTTCTCATTAGCTTATTATGTTTTAAATTTATTAAATACATTTAAATTTATTTAGTTATGTTAATATTTTAGAGTGTCTTATTTTTCATGAATTTAAAAGTTCAAAGGTGTATTCGTACTATTTAAAACTTCAAGTGTCTATTTAAATAAAGAATAGTTCATGATCTAATTTGAATTTGAGGTATAAATTCTGGAATAAATCCATACAGTTTCCCAAGATTGAATTGCAAGAGGATTATTTGAACGAAAATTTGAGTCATGAGTCCAGACTGACTTTTCGAGAAGGTTTTACTTTTGCCACGCACGACTAATCTTTTTTTTTTCTTTTAAACTAACAGAAACTCATAATATAAAAATAAAATATTCTCATTTCCCCCAACAAAATTTAAGTTAGAAACTTAAAAGTTAAAAAACAAAAAGAAATTATAACTATTTACTGATTAAACCTTTTGTCATCGAATTTCTTTTTTTTTCTTTTTTTTTTTGGAATTTCTGATGGGACGTCTTTGTGGAAGTTTCGATTTAGCCGGTGTTGGGGGTCTTAATAAAGACTTGAGGGCAAACGTTATTGGTGGATATTGGTCTTTTTGGGTACTTTGGATACCATTTCTGCTGAATTACATGCCATTATCGAAGGAATCAAATTGTGCATCAAGCTGGGAATTTCGAGAATTTGGCTTGAGGTGGATACCCTGTCACTAACAATGATGCTTGGAGACAACATTGTAGACTCTTGGAAGCATTAAAGTTTGCATGCAAATTTCGCGAAGATCTTCAGGTTTGTGGGGTTGAGGATCTCGCACATCTATCGGGAAGGAAACCATGCCGCTGGTCATCTTGCAAACTTGGCAATCAGACGTAGAAGCAAATATAAATTTAGAAACCTAGACATGTGTGAATATACGTTCTTCAATGGTTCTAAAATTCGATTTATTTGTATAAATCGAGATTATGTGGCTGTGTTTGGATGATCACTTATCCACAACCAAAATTTATTGTAGAAGTGGAAGTGTACAAAAAGACGATCGATCCCGTGAGGGGATTTTGTGATTGCACAGTTAAATATAGACCGTTGCAATCGATAAAGTAAATGTACTAATTGTTTCTCAGCTTAACCACTTTTTTCTCTCTTGTATTGATGTTTGAACACTTGAGATTACAGTAGGGTTTTACAAGGAATACAAGGAGGGGTATTTATAGAGGTAACTGTATCCATGCATGGTTGACACGTGTATGCCAGGTGGCAGACCAGAGCGACACGTATTCGCCACCTGTCCTGGACTTCTGCTGACGTGGATCTCTCGTTTTTCCTATGTGGCGGTCTCGTGGGGGTCAACATTGGACGAGGGAGGCAATCTTGCGAGAGTAATCATGTTGGAGGCTTGCACGTGACGAAAGAACGATCTTCCTTTTAAGTTCTTCTTGAGCGGACTTCGGTGGATGATCCTGGTGTGAGTGGACTCGGATGGGCGATCTGCTTCGTCTCGCTCGGGTGGTATAGGGCTCTGGTCGACGATGAGTGGCCTTAAGTTCTATTGTTTTGTAATAAGGTTGATGATCACACTTATTGTGATTTACAACCAACATTTCAGCGGTTATGTGATGTACATCCACAACATGTGTAATAGTTTGAAAGCTTTATTTGCTTACAAGTTTCCTCCCTAGAAATTACTGTTTGAGAGTTTGTAAAACTTGTTATGGTTCTTGTAACTTTCTCTTCAGCTTTATGATACAGGTTAGAGATCATTGTCTCAATTCCTCTACCATTTAGATAGCTTTTGAAAAAAAAAAGAAAAAAAATAATTAGTGGTGTTTTATAAACTAAAAGTAAGGATTAAGTTGAAAGGACTTCGGATCTTCTACTGCATATGGTGCTACATCTCCTACTACAGTTATATAAATATAGTAGATATGTGTATTTGTGATGTATTGATGATGTCACTGTGTATATGTGTCACTGTATTGTGTAACCGCAGTAAAAGATGTAGCACTGTTTGTAGTAGAAGATTCGATCCGAGTTGAAAAAGTGCAAAACCAAGCAAGGGAAAGCAACATTGCAGAAGGGCCCAAAACCTCGTGAAAGGCCCATAAATGATAAAGGTCTAAAGACGAGGTAAACAACCAATGAAATAGGTGTAGAAATAAACAATGGGAATAATTGGACAGGGATATAGTGGGATGTGCCCCGTCGGCTGTGGCACATCCTAGGATGGTACATCCACTTAAAAGTGAAAATGTATTTTTGTTTAGAGGGATGTATAGGGTAGGATGTGTACTGTAGATGTCACATCAGTAGGTTTTAGGGTGATTGATAGTATTAAAATATTGTGATAGGTGATGTGGGTAATGATTGATTGATTGGAAAATGTGATAATTTTATCGGGAGGATGTGGGTGGATGAGCCACATCCGCCTGAAGTAAAATTATTTACAGATGGGTCATCCCATATCCGGATGTGTCCATCCCTATCCAACAATCCCCTAAAGATTCAGCTAAAAAAATCAAGATGATGATAGTAATAATAAAAGATCTAGGTTAGCATTAACTAAAAAGTATTTTTTACTTACCTAAATGTTATTACTTGTAGTTCTTAGTTTTAGCCTTTACCAGTAATAGTGTGCATCTCAAAGGGAAAATTAAATGTAAAAATAGTAATACTTTTCAGCATTTAAATTAATATCAATCATACAGAAAAGGTAATATATTATAATATAAAGTAGAGTATTTATCGATCAAGGACCTGAAAGATAGGTCAACTATCAATTCAGGTCCTAAAAGAAAAATTCTATCAATTTAGGGTCTAAAAGATTTGAAATTATCAATTGAAGACCCATGAGTCTAAAATCATTATAGGATCTGTTTGGAAAATTGCAAAACCCACAAAATAAAATTATCACGAAGTGACAAGTAGTGAAAATATACGTAAAAAATCTTTCACGACATTTTTTTTTATTATTTTCTATTTGAAATTTTTAGTTTTTTATATTTGTTTTATTGAACATCGGTAATTTCTTTTTTAAGTCATAAGCGGGGAAAATTTATTTTAAAAAAAAATCTGTAATTTCTTTTTTGAGTTCATAATATTTTAATTCATGTAAACATATTTCACTAAAATGTATTTTTTTCTTATGTAAATACATTTTTTGTCAATTTCTATATTTTAAAAAATATTGCAAATTATTTAAATATTTTAGATATATCACGATAATTTAAAAAATGCGGTGAAAAACTTTTGACGTATAATTCCCTACTTATCACTTCAAGACAATTTATTTTTTGGGTTTTGCAATTTTCCAAACATTCCCTATAATGATTTTGGATTTATGGGTTTTCCATTGATAGTTTCAAATCTTTTAGGTCCTGAATTGATAGAAATTATCTTTTAAGACCTGAATTGATAATTAATATATCTTTCGAGTCCTTAACCGATAAAAACCATATAAAGTATACTTTTTAATCAGGGATAGTACTACGTTTAACAATAAGAATAATACTTTTCTGAAAACAAGGACATATATTTTTATAATTAACGGAAAGAATTAAGAACCACATTCCATGAAAAGAGGTATTACTTATTTAACTATATAATATTAGAGCCCGCTTAGTTGGGGTTTAGGAATAAGGAATGGAGATGAATGAGTGTTAGGATTGTCCAACAAAGTTCCACATCGGATATACATGAGAGGATCATGGGGTTTAATAGGATTGAAGTATTTCTATTGGTATGAGGCCTTTTGGGAGTTAGCCCAAGAACAAATACGTGTGGACTTGGCCCAAAGCGGACAATATCATACCAATGTGGAGATGGGACCTAGTTAGGGCCCAACCAGTGGTATCAGAGCCATGGCCCCAGACTGAACCGATGTGGTGGAGATCCTTGGAGTGCCAAACAAAGTCGCAGAGATCACGACAAGGCTCTACGGACCAGGTTGACCAGGTGAGGTGCACCTGGGTAGAGCTCCCCAGCAGAGACGAAAGGTCCGGCTCTACGAACCAGGTCTGAAACCAGGCTAGGTGCACCTGAGTAGAGACTGGCTCTTCAACGGCGGTAAACCATGGACTCCACGTAAGACGTGTGCCCAGATGCGGTGGAGTTGTCTAGTCGACTGGATGGAGCAGACATGGCTCCATGGTTCGTTTGAGGGGAGACTTGGTGGTTCGTTTAAGAGGAGGTTCGGTGGTCCTTTGTTTGAAGGGGAGGATTGTTAGGATTATCCAATAAAATCCCACATCGGATATACATGGGAGGATCATGGGGTTTAATAGGATTGAAGTATCTCGATTGGTATGAGGCCTTTTGAGAGTTAGTCCAAGAATATATCCGTGCGGGCTTGGCCCAAAGTGGACAATATCATACCAATGTGAAGATGGACCCTAACAATGAGGACTCATTTTCATTTATGGTGCTTGGTACATAATGAATAAGTTCATCAATACCCAATTTTATTAACAATTTCTTCCATATTATTCCATAGTATGATTGATCCCTCATTCATACCCATTACCATTGTCATTGATGTGTTACAGTCAAGCGGGCCTTCAGTTGTACCCCAATGGTTACTTATATTTGCCTAGAAAATATTTGTGTGAAACGAATTACTTGTTCGGCTAAATATAATCTAAAATGTATTACTTCCTATGTCCCGTCCTCATTTACACATTTTTTTTTCGACCGTCTCACCCTATTTTGCACACCCCCAAAATGAAAAGGAATCTTACAATCTCCATCCTTAAAATCTTCCTTCTCAATCTCCACATTTGAAAAAGTCAACTGTTGATACATAAAATTTGTATCCAATTAAAATGTGCCACGTAATAAAATATGAGTTGAAGATCAATTTTATATTGATTATTTTAATATTAGGAATTAATTAAATAAAATTTCTAAATTAAATGATTAATTTAATTGGTGATAAACTATATATTTTATTGGCCAATCGAAAGCCGTCACATGTCAAAGATGATGCAGATATTTCTAAATTAAAATAAATTAATTTAGTAATTATCCAAGAAGATGAAGATAAACATCAAGTCAAGGTGGACCAATCAGAATGTTCCATGTGTCAAATTGTTGCAGTAATTATTAAATTAAATACAATTAATTTAATAATTATCTGTGGATAATGATATTGTGAAAGACTAATCATACCGCTCCGTTCAAACTCAAGCCCATTAGGGTTTTCTCCATCCTACCACTATAAATAGAGCTTCATTCTCCACAAAAAAAAAAAAAAAAAAAAAAAAGACAACACCACAAGTCAAGAATTAAGTGAAGAATTCCGGTACAAAAGAATTTCAAGCGAAGAATTCCGGTACAAAGGAATTTCAACGTTCTTCGGTGTTCTTTGACGTTCTTCGAGGAAATCGGCAACAAACGACGTTTAATCCAAAAAATTAAGCTTACAAGCTTTGAATTAACGTTGTTCAAGTCAACAAAATTAAAGACATATACGAAGAGAAGAATCAGAGGCGAACTAGAGATAGGGTCTACGAAGTTGTAAAGTTTATTCATTTGATCCGAATATTTTACTTTGTACATATTTTTCGTGTTTATACATTTTATACACAAAATTTATTGTTACATCAAAGAAAAAACAAAAAATATTTTTTTCTTAATATACCCGTTGGAGCAGGTGTGCAAATTAAGTTGAGACGGAGGGAGTATTTGTTTATTTAAACTTGTATAACTTGTTAACAACAAAGTTTGAATGAAAAATCACCCTGCATCTATATATATATATATATATATATATATATATAATAACAAAATGTGTTGTTATCACTTTGAAAAAAAGGCTGATTTCCCCGCCCAAACTGCTTACTATATTTGGTAATAAAATATATATTTTTAATTAAAACAAGAACGTAATATATGCCTAAAATATCTCCGAATATGGTACATATATATGTAATGGTAATGTTTTCGCAAAATTAGGGAAGTTGTTGCTGAATTTATTGGAATGAGTTTTTTGTCCCTTGATATAAGTAATAATTAGTTGTATTCAGATTTACTTTACAAAATTATCAAATCGTAAGATACAAATCAATCTTTAACCATAATTTTTTAGAATGAATCTTTACCAATTATTTATGTTACAATACCCAAATGAATCAGTTATATATATATATATATATATATATATATATATATATATATATATTATCGAAATTACTAAGTAAACGAATCTACAAATTTATTTTATGGCAGAAAATTAGGATAAAAAAAACTAATTACAACCATTATATACCAACTATCTAAAAAATGTATTATTTTTGCATCTGAAAATAAAGCATTTCATCCCCCTCCCCCCCTCCCCCCCAAAAAAAATAATAATTTATATACTTATTTGGAAAATAAAAAAATTATTTTATTTTATTATTTGGCTGTAAATTTTAATTTATGATTGGCCCACTGACCTACCATTTTTTACTCCCATAAATTAGGAAAACGGTTTCCTTAACTAACTAATTTGGTAAAAATTAAATCGAATTACATTTTTTTTGTGGAAGTTATGATATCCCTCCCTAAAAATAAAGAATAAATAGGCATATAGATTTAATTTACAAAATAAAATCCCTTAACTTTAGCAACTGACAGTATTTGACTGAATACATAATTCATTTTAAATTGATTGATGAATTGTTAATTCACTTTGTTTCGATAACTGAAATATATCAATCTTATCTTATCTTACTTAATAATAAGACATCCACCATTAATCTATTTTTTTTAGAAATTTGATATTAAAATCATTTATAAATTATTCAATTTAAAAAAAGAAAATATTGAAATCCTTAATTTGTGGTGATAAAAATCGACAGATTTTAAAACTCCTATATTTTAGATTATTATGTTATGGAATTTTTGACCTAATAAGATATTATAAATATCACATCTTCACAATGCATTTCATAAAAAAATCACCATTCAACAAAAACATCATCTCACTTATTTTCCAAGGTATATTCATAACCCTCTTGAATTTATCATTCTCATTATTCAAGGTTTACTTGACAGCTTTACATCAATGACAATCTTGAGGGATGGCTCCATGGAGTTATGGCGCATCTCGGGCACATCCTGTGGGACGGGCGTATGAAGATTTTGTTTGGCACAGTCAAGGGGTGAGTCTTTATTGTCGGTATTTCGACTTGCTTGAAGGCATTTATTCCTGTCTTAACTGTTCATCTCTGAATATGTTTTTGTGCCTTTGCTTTATTTTATTTGGCATAGGATTAATTAAATCAGTGTGATTCTTGATAAATTACTTACAAGTAGCGAGACAAATGTTGTTACTAATGGTTATTTTAGGGCATTTGTTTCTGATTCAGTAGGTTCTCTTCTTAGAGTGACATCAATGTATTATTAAAGCTAATGCTGCAGGTTGGGTTTTGCTCGAAATACGGGTTGTATGAGATAAACTGAGAATAGTTGCTGTACGATTAGTTATCAGATTTATACTTACATGTTTTCAAACTCTTCGTCAAGTAAATTTCTTCTAATAGATCAATCAACTCCAATATTTCCAAATAAGTTATTACTCATAAGTTCCACGCTCTCCTCTTTCGCAGAACTCAGTGCCGCGAGAGGAATGGAAAGAAGTTGTCCGACCAAAATATTATCGTTGATCCAAATTTTATCATTTCTTATCAGATTGACCCTATAACGACCCAGGTCTGATAGACATCCACCCGAACTCAAAATTATTATACGAGTTCGTGTCTTGGTAACGAGTCGTGCCGAGTTTTTCCACCTCTAATTTCTTAACATTAAACAAAATGACATTGTTGTATATAAAATAAAATTATTTAAGGACTTTCCCGTGCATCGCACGGAGGACATACTAGTTACTCATTAAACTAAAATGTATTATTTGGTTAACTAAAAAAGGCTAATTACAAAAAAAAATCACGACTTTTGGACTAATTTTCATATGCAACATGATTTTTGATACTTATCAATGTTGGTCATCAACTATAATTTTTTTTTTCAATTACAACATCGACCAATTTTTTTGGCATCTGTTTGTGTCACCACCACCACCGCTAAATGCATCGTGACTAGACCTTCGTTTACCCTCAACCAATTCACAATTCGTCATTTCACTGTCGTTGATTGAGAGTCGAAGAAGTGACATAATAACTTTAATCACTGATTAACGGCAATGAAAATGACGGAGTCTGAAATTGATTGAGGGTAAATGAATGTCTTGTCTAGGCACATTAAAAGGTGGTAATGACGACACAATCAGATGTCAAAAAATTTAGTCGATGTTGTAATTGAAAAAAAAAATATAGTTAGTGACTAACATTGATAAGTTTTAAAAATTATGTTGCAATTAAAAATTGGATAAAAAATCGTAATTATTTTTATAATTAACTCAACTAAAAACTTTTAACTAATACCTATTGGTTAGAGAAATGATATTTTTTTAGCTAAACGAGTATTACTATGAAATGCATTACTTTAAAAATGTTGAAAAATATAATTACTTTTAAAAACTAAAATATTACACTACTTCTGCACTTAACTTTCTAGAAGTATACTATTGAAGAGTAAAATTAATAAGTACAAACAATAGTTATAAATTAAGTACAGTAAAATCTCTATAAATTAATATTATTAGGATCGGAAAAAAATATTATCTTAAAGAAGTATTAATTTGTGTAAATAATAACTTATTAATTTAAAGAGTGCTTTTTCAGGTCGATGAAGACAATTTTTTTTTTATAAAAGTGAGTGCCTTTAACTAATATATGCATTATATTCATTGAACTACTAGTATAATACATATATTAATCATACGTAACATAATAAATATATATTCATCATACCTCAATACCTCATATTCATCAATGTACGTATATTTATGGATATGCATCATATCACATTAATTTGGAAGTTGAAAGTCATTGCATTTAATTAATATGCACTATACATCATATCCATTACCCAAGGACAATCTATATAAACAAAATATAAATTCATAAAAATAATATGATTTGAAGAAATTATTAATTTATGATATTGATGGGAGCGCTAATTTATATAGGGTTGTTTTGATAAATCATTATCTTATTATCGTATCAAATTGCTAAAATTTTTAATTGGCTCAAGTCGAGAAAAAAAAAAATATTTTAAAGAGTTTATTAATTTATAGAGGTTTTACTGTATCTCACCACCGGTTTCAAAAACATAAATGAAAAGGATAATAATTATGTAATAAATAAATAAAGTAATTAATAGACTACTAGGTTAATAATTAACAAATTAATAAAAAAATCAAATGGAGGACTGTTTGAACCACAACTCTATGCATCCAGTACTGCAACAAATAGATCTTTTGTATAACATTTCTTGAGTTAACATGAATTGATGTCACTAATAATAAGTTATTTGTGACCACTTGTTGTCATAAATCTTCCTACAGATCATTTGCGACAATTTTAGACTACTTTTAAAGATCGCTTTTGTGGTTACATATATATTATTTACGTCCAAGTTATTGAGACGACAATAAAGTTGTAACAAATTTTCATTATTTGAGGACAATCATTTTTGTTGTAGTGCACCTAATGTATTGCACTCAGAGTTGGTAGCGGGACGTGTACATGCAAAATTAAAGATATCCAAATCCTAACCATTTAAAATATATAATCTTCAGTACCTATCACAAACACATTTAAAAAGATACTTACAATACCCCAAGCCAATCTAAACTCGTTTACAAATTCGTACGCTAACTCATCCAATATGTATTTACATTTTACAAGTATCGTATTTCACGTTTATTTAAACCAATACCTTAGCCATCAAACAGGTGCTAATGAGTCGACACATGCTCATTTGATATAGTTAAATGTTCATGTATATCAATAGCTAGCATTTTCATTAAGTTGAGTTAGTAGTCTAGCGGTACATTGTTTGTCTTATAGAATGAAGTAGGAGTTTGATTATTACTAGGAAACCCTTCAAGATTATTTCATTATTATTATTATTGTTTTTATTTTTTTTGCAACCAAGAGTAGTGAGTAATAATTTGTGACTCATAATTTTTTTGGTTACCCATCATTTTCCGAAGAAGAAAATGACGCAAGAGTAAGTCAGGGCTGCCTATATCTAAAATAATATGAATAATATCATAGTCCTAAAAGCTACTTTTCCATTTTGGCATAAAATCCTTATATGACAACACCAACACCGATGCCAAAGCAATACACTCGTAAAATGACCAATAATTGAAGGTTACATGAATTTACTATGCAATCCCCTTATCAACTCTTGTAATCCAAAATTATCCCAGATTGTATGAATAACACGAGATCTCCAGCTAGATAAATTAATACATTATTATATACCTAGCTAATTAGATTACCATCGATTATTTTATTGTTAATTTTGCAGGTGAAATAAATCATAAGAACCGACTATGCTAAATTTCATAGCCAACTCTTTAGTTTCTTAGGCCCACAACTGAAAATCGAGGATTGAGATTTTAAGGCGAGTGGTTAAAAGTTGTAGTCTTGTCCTTGATGAATACTCGATAACTTATTTTTTGGTAAAGGGAGAAAACAAAATAGCAACTTTTTGTAACTTACAGTAATTTTTCAACTTTATTGTAATTTCTACTAATTTGTAGCCATTTTAACCACATGTCCTTGCTAAGGATATTCTCAAATCAATTAAGTTCTTAAGAAGTTTGATTTTCGGAACAACTACTTGACAAGAAATTTAAGTTTTGAATCAACTAAGGGTCCGCTTGATTGCAAATCATCAATGACAATGGCAATGGGTATGGCTATGAATGAGAGGTCAATCATATTGTGGAATGAAATGGGGGAAATTGTTAATAAAATGGTAATGATTAACTTTTTATTATGTACCAAACACCATAAGTGAAAATGAGTTTTCATTCATTTTCATTCCTTACCCCTAAACCTCCAACCAAACGGATCCTAAGTCGACACAAAAATATATTTTGAGCTGATTTAATTGACACAAATGATCATTCAGGTCAATTTAGCATGCGAAGGCCAAGTTGGTTGGCACAATATTATTGTTCATGCTAACTTAATTGACATAGACTTGTAGTCATGCCAATTTAGTTGATACGAAATTATGATTGATGTCAAATTTGTTGAAACATAAATTATTCCTTAGTTGAAAGAGAAAAAGAAAGTTTGACATGTGATGGAAGGACAAAATTGCAAAAGAAGTAAAAGACTTTTATAAAGTTAAACAATTAATTGTTAATTACATACATTTTCACTTTTGTTTTCTAGCATTTTGCTCTCTATTGAGTTTTGGTCATGTAACTCTTATCTTGTTCACTTTTGCGCTCTTCAAATCCAAAAATATATTAAAAGAAGAAAAAGTTAAACTGAGCGGAGGGAAAAAATGAAGATGTGTCAGTTGCAAAAGAAAACAAACATGAGTACAAGTAACAAAATATTTATATGTTTCTTTTTCGTTCAACTTTAAGAAAGAAATAGTTGCAAAAAAACAAATATAAGTACAGGTAACAAAATATTAACATATGCAGTCAGCATGAGTATATGGAATGCAAACTGCATACCACTACAAACTCAAAAATTAAGTGGACTCCCACTTGTCAACATTCAAATTTCTGACGTATGCAAATGTACCATTTATTAAGAATCTTTTTCTTATATTAAAACTTATTACTGGTGTGCCAATTTCATATCAAAATCCGTTAGAGTTAATTTTTATTAAAAAAAATTTTAATTTAATTTTAAAAATATTCTTTTAAATTATTATAGACCTAGTCAGTTCATTAACTGATAGCTCCGTTATTTCCTTATTATTCTTCGACTAAGTAACATTAAAAAACCTGTCTCCTCCATTATTTAAGTGGGGGCGAGATAGAGAAGAGAGTATACAGAGAATAAAAAACTTTTTTCGTATTCTATATTTTTATCAGTATACCAAGCAGTAGAGGGAGTCAGTATTCCGGGTTCCGAGACAGAGAGTTTTTCTGGGCTGTTTTATCCTGGGGACGACGGGGCTGAATACTGGGTAGAGCCGCGAATCGTCTTAAAGAGAGCGACCTAGTACGCGACTCGACCCAAAAAACTATCCGGTAATTTTATTGTTGATTCTATTGTGCACCAACGAAATCTTAGCGTTAAATTCAATGTAGTAGAGGCTTAGCAGTAATGTGGGGGTACAAGATTGTATGTATATGGTGGGATGAATTTCAGATTTTGTTGGGAAACTTACACATGCTTAGCAGACATCTTCATCTGCATGCTTTTTTTGTTGTTATTTATTATTTGTTTATTGTATTGTCCTTGTAGATTTTTAAATAAAGAAAAACATTTTCAAAACACACATATATAATGAAAAAAATAAATAGAACGTCAATAAACACATGTCCTTATGATAAGGAGGAGGCATTCTAGAGCTTCATATTCTCCCTTAAAGATTATGGGCTCTAGTCTCATGGGCACATCTTAAATGATTAAATAATTAATACAGCAGTATGTTGTAAGCGGTAATGTAGGTTATATGCTATACACGAATAGTTCTCGAGGGGTCAGACTAACTCCTGAGAATTGCGGGACTCACCGAAAGGCACATCCACGATTTATATGGGATATCTAGGCTGACTCCCCATAATTGGTTAAGCTGGCTGAGATCTCAGCTATAAAAAAAGTAAATAGAGAACAGTATTTGAAACTATGGGCTAGTGTGTGTCAAGTCCCATGGCCATGGCCCTCCTCTACAGAAATCTGATAGGTCCAGCTAAAAGTTTAGGGATGAGAGGAAAGGTTGGTCCACAGCTTTTAGTTTGTGTACAGCCAAAAGCAGCACAGAATGATACAAATGGAGGGAGAATAGTTAAAAAGGGAGTGGCTGAGTTGGTGTGAGATGGCCCACTGCACTTCCACATGCTCTGCATTTAACTTACCCCGCACTCCCTATTCCGTGAATTTATTTATTAATTCTTTCATCCTGTAACTCAAAAAAATAATGTTGTAAAAGTCGTTAGTCAGGCGTCAGGCTACACAGTTTAACGCCTAAATTGGGTATAGTCAAAGCTAATCATAGACTTTTACAACAGGGGTTAATGTAGAGTCGATTAAGATTAGGGGGCTGCTAATAACACTCCTAATTCATCTAAATACACCGCAAGATGAAGTTCTTTTTTTTTAGTGTTCGGTATTTATCGACCGAATAATTTTAGAACGTGAAAATGAGATGTTAGACACACCGACCGGATACCTCAAAACATGTTCTAATGTAACCGAATATGATTATATTTATTTGGACAAAGTGACTAAATATATTTTCGGTGGTGAATTTGAAAAAAAATAAGAGTGTTAATAGCCCTCCAAAGATTTATCACTTCCATAAATCACTTACAAAAATCATGCACATTTCCTATGTTTGTTGGTTCTTAGGGCGTTTGAGATGAGTATTGAGTACTGAGTAGAAACTTTAATGTTGGAAATGAGTGCCAAAATGACTCCTGCCCTTAAATTCATGCATTTACTACCACATGCATGGATAATGGATTTGTCACTATCCAACTATTCTTATTTTTCCAGAATAAACTATTCTTTTTTATGGATGAAGTATTGCATATCATATTTTATGAATACAAATCAGGTGTATCTGATTTGACATTAGTGTTAATTGAAAAATAACACTAAATTCTGGATGGATATTTTTAGTTATATTATAAACTTTAAAAAATATTAGCAAAAACATTACTGACTTATAAAGAATTTCAATTATAACATTCTCCATATATTTTAAAAACCAATTTCACCACCACCATCATTATTAGATGCACCTAACGAAATCCTCGTATATCCACCACATATTTTGTCATTCACTTCTAAAATTGTAGTGAATCAAATGTTGAAGTTATGGCTGTCACAACTTTCATTTTTTATTTACAGTGATGGCAAAAGTATATAGTAAACTGGTAATTCAGTAGTGGTGATAGTAATTATATTTCAAAAAATGTGTTGAATTTGGTAACCCCTTTTTTCTCAAGTTGGTTGTATAAAAATTACTTTCTACAGTTCATATGTAATCGAATACAAAAGAATTATGATTTTTGTAGTTAACCTGGATTTTTTCTATCCTACTCTAGTAGTATTATCCAATGACTTAAACTAAAACATAATAACAACTTAACAAGGAATGTAAAAGAAAAAGGAAAGGGAAAAAAAAGAAGAAAAAAACCAATCTGCTTCCGTACAGTACTCAATCGTGTAATTTGGAGGGAGACTACACTTTTTATGTGGGTCTTATATTTTTATTTTTATTCACAACTTAGATATAAGTATACGATAGGATACTATAGAGGATCCAAATCCCGTTCCATTTAGTAGAGTTCACGAGACATGATTCTCCCCATTTAATACTCCCTCTTTTGCTTAAGCACAGAGAAGGAGAGAGAGAGAAAGCAACACAATTTAGTGAGCTCCACTCTACTGTTAGCTAAATTGTCTTAAGCTAGCAGAAGTAGAATCTCGTCAACTCACTGTCATGTCTTTCTCTTCCACTTTCATCTTTATCTTTCTTGTTTCATTGGCTTCTCTCTCTGCAGCTGCCAATTCAGGCCATAAGCAGCCCAAGTATCAGCTCTCCGTTAATTATTATGCAAAGTCATGCCCTCAACTTGATCAGCTTGTGGCTTCTGTTACTTCACAGCAGTTCAAAGAAGCACCAATTTCCGGCCCCGCCACCATTCGCCTCTTCTTCCACGACTGCTTCGTCGAAGTAAGCTCTCTCAATCAATCTGTATTATACCATTCTTGATGCCTAACAACCAATGCAGTCTTGGTCTTATGGTAATGTTTCAGCCCCATGGGGCCATTCTAACTGAAAGTATACACATAGAGACAGGAGAGAGTGTTTTGTTATAGAACCCAATACTAAGCTGAGATTCTCTATTTCGAATTGTGTTTCATCTCGTATTCCACAAAAATTACGTGTTAAGTGACATCATTAATTAACACATATCATGTGTTAAATGCAATGAAATACTAGATGAAATCCAATTTATATTACATCTTGTATTCTAAAACAACCACCACCTACCACGTGTATATGAGAGAAAGTCAACAGAAACGGAAGGTGGTTTTGGTTGTTACATTAGCAGGTTGGCTTACCCCC
The DNA here is from genome assembly GCA_958295605.1 of Ajuga chamaepitys. Classification (NCBI taxonomy): domain Eukaryota; kingdom Viridiplantae; phylum Streptophyta; class Magnoliopsida; order Lamiales; family Lamiaceae; genus Ajuga; species Ajuga chamaepitys. The sequence continues at coordinate 54,497,854 of OY282501.1, read as the reverse complement.
TTTTGACTGTGTATCCAAATTCTATGAAAAGAAACGCACAGTTTAATTCTGATTTGTGTGAAGGGGTGTGATGGATCAGTACTGGTTTCGTCGAAAGCGGGGAGTAAAGAATTAGCAGAAAGAGATGCAGAGGATAACAAGGAGTTGGCAGGGGAGGCTTTTGAGAGCATAAACAAAGCCAAAGCATTGGTAGAAAGCAAATGCCCTGGAGTTGTATCATGTGCTGACATTCTTGCCATTGCAGCTAGAGATTTTGTTCATTTGGTTAGTACACCCCCAAAATGGTTTGTCCACATAAATATCAATAGCACATGGAAAAGAATTCTTGATTGTGACTTGTGCATCACCATCTGTTCACTGGTCCTCACAATTCTTCATTACAACACAGCTGTTAAGGTTTTCTTCGATACAAATAATGTTGTCATATACTTCCTTTTTGGTCGAGGGAATATTATTCTAAGGTCTCACAACATTCATGTATAGTGTTAGCAATCACGAGACTGATTTTGTCAATTATTTGCAGTGATCATTGATTGTTTATTTGAGAATTCAATTTCCCCCCTCAAATCTTGCATAAACAATTGGCATATTCCGAATTTTCACGCAGCTTTTTATCATTATAAAACAAGAATACAACTGTCTGAATTTGTCCAGTACTTCACCAAACAAATGATAAATGGCCCTTGAAGAATCAATTGAAAGACTAATTTTGTCAATAGGCAAATAAGACAATGCTCTAAAGATTAGCATGGTAATAAGACAGCAGATGTGAACTACATATTTTTCGATGAGAACAATTTTTTGATAGGTCATTAATGGTAGTTATGTAGACATGTTCATGAAAAGACAAATCCATTGTTTTTCTTTTTGTATCAATAAAACCAAGCAACCAACAATTATATTCTAGTAATCTTGATTGACTGGTAAGTTGTGAGCATATATGGCAAATACGAGTTTATGACTCTGTGTAAAGATCTTATTCCTAAAAATTGGATAAGATACTACTTCATTTATGAAATTTTGACACATCAGCTGATGGACAACGGGAATAATATTGAGTTTGCTCATTGTTTTTATCAGGCTGGAGGTCCATATTATCAAGTGAAGAAAGGGAGATGGGACGGAAAGATTTCGATGGCATCTAGAGTGTCACCAAATCTTCCACGCGCAAACTCAACCGTCGATGAGCTCATTAAGCTCTTCAATTCAAAGGGCCTAACTCTTCAAGACATGGTAATCCTGTCAGGGGCTCACACAATAGGCTTTGCTCATTGCAAGCATTTTGTGGGCCGGTTATACGACTACAAAGGCACAAAGCAGCCCGATCCAGCTATCGATCCTCGACTGCTCAAGGCCCTAAAAATGTCGTGTCCGCACTACGGAGGGAACACTGACATTGTGGCACCATTTGATGTCACAACTCCTTTTACATTTGACAATGCATATTATGGGAATTTGGAAGCTAAATTGGGGCTGCTGGGTTCTGATCAGGGCCTGTTTATGGATCTTAGGACTAAGATTTTGGTCCAGGAAATGGCTAGGGACAAAAGCAAGTTCTTTCAAGAATTTGGTTTAGCTATGGATAAGATGGGATCTATTGGTGTGAAGAGAGGTACAAGACATGGTGAGAAAAGAAAAGTTTGCAGTATGCACATCGGAGGATGACTACTAATTTATCAATTTTTCTTTTTGACCATTTTGCACTAATTATTTATTTATTTTTTCCATTGGTTTTAGTTTGGTTCCTCTTTGAGGACCAGATTTTTTTTTTTTTTTTTTTTAAGTGATTTGTTCCTTTTCCTTTGATTTGATTCTTTATTCGATCTTTTGATTCTTTGGTAATGATGGTTTGTTCGTTGGCAATTCTAGTGCCTGCTTGGTTCAGGTGATTACTTGGGATTAGACTATTTGTTCATATTAAACTTAGGTTTGGTTTTATTGTTTAAAATTCTGTCTGGATGGAAAGCCCGGTTCAAATTCAACTTTTCCCAATAAATCCCCTGTTATTAATCACATATTTCGACAGATAAGTAATATCCCTCATTCCCATTCATTTTAGTAATGTTGTCCTATCTATTCTCATTATCCAAACAACCTTACAAGACATCTTTAAACAATCATGCTCTAAACCAAACACCATTATTAATATGAGTGAACAGTAACATCTTGGTGTATCATATCTATCCCAACTAGTAAAGCAAACGAGCCCTAAGAATTCTATAAGCAATTCTTTGTACATGGATTTCATTTTCATTTTACTAGTGCTTGCTATTTGTATTATGAAGATGATGACGATAGAGTATATATAAATAGAGCTGGCAATTCGGGCGGTTCGTCAGGACCGGGCCGGGTCCAGTTGGGCCTAGGGTTATTTTGGGTCAGGTTGGGTCGGGTCAAATTTATTTTGGCCTTAGATATGCTAGGCCCAACCCAATACATCTAGGGCCATCGGGCCAAAAAAGTCCACGGTTTTTGTTTTTTTTTTTTTCGTTATTGTAACCATAGCTTATTTTATACGAGAAAAAGAGTCTCTTATTGTATGGCGTATTCAGAATTTATAAATTGAGATACAATTGATTAACTAGAAAAATAATGTATGATAATATAGACTATGAAACTGAGAGTCAAACAATAGACATCCATTTTGAAGACATGGGCACGAACCATTGAACCGAACTAACAATTTCTGAGTTTTGCCTAGTATAAACATTTTATATACATGTTTTGGGGGTGAAGTTGTACCCCTATTGCTAGAGGTGGTTCGCTTCCAAGTCCTGCGTCATATTACAGATAATTGCATAATTTGATCATAATTATATTTGGTATTATTTTCACCTTTAAATACCTAAAACATAACGTATTAACATATTTGTTGATATTATGTTAAAATTCAATAATATCAACAATTCCAGACCAAAAGAATCTTTTCTTCAACTTTAAGAGTGGTTTTCACAAATGGGCCACATCAGATCGGCCCATTCATCTATTTTATTATCCTCCAGACATGTCAAGAGAAGTCCAAACTCCAATAAAAATGGAGTCCAGTATGGTAAGTGCCATTTCTCCAATCAATATTGGGTCTGTGTCGAAAACCAAACAACGCCTAATTTCCTATCGCAGCGAGTCTGCTATTGGATTCCCTAAGCGCACGAATCTTGTTAGCTTTCGAAGACGAAAGCAAACAATCAAAGCAATGAGGGCCGTGGTTCAGCGTGTCGTCTCTGCTAGCGTTGAGGTAGTAGGTCTATGATCGATATATATCAATTGCGTGTATAGCATAGAACGCTGTCGTTTATATTTTGTTAGGGACTGCTGACATGGCGTAATTGCAGGTTGAAGGCCGCTTGGTTTCGGAGATTGGGCCGGGCCTGCTTGTGCTCGTCGGGCTTCATGAGACTGATGTCGAATCTGACGCTGAATACATGTATGCATAATTAAAAGAGATGAACTTTTCATCTTACTGTGAGTGAATCTCTTGAAGCAGGTGTTTCGGTATTGATTGCGATTTTGCTTGGTTGCAGATGTCGCAAAGTGTTGAATATGAGATTGTTTCACAATGAAAAAACTGAGAAAACTTGGGACCAAAGTGTAATTTCTTTATTCTCGACATTTTCTTTTGGTTAATTTCTTTCTAAATGAGAAGTGTGTATATATTGCATAGTATGGTTTTATTCTTTACTCCCATCAGCTTGAGTGTTCACTGGAAGTTAGCATTCTTGTTAGTCATGAAATGTTACATAGAATGCTTGATTCATTTTTCTTTTTTTCTTTTGGGTAGTGAAATGGAAGTATTGATGGGTGTTTCGTTATTTTTTAGATTCAATAATGCCGTATTAAATTGCTTAATTCGAAGAGGAAAAAATAGATATTCTGTCCTAATTTATGTAATAATTTAGAGAAGGAACAAGATGCTTATGCAGTGTTGCATCTGAATAACTTGACACTAAGCTATTGCTTAAGGGCTGATGTTCATGAGTGATTGTTTTAATGCTCATTGACAGGTTATGCAGAAAAATTATGAAGTCCTATTAGGTAAGATTCTGAGTTTTCCCTCGTTTTTTCTTTAAATCTCATTTCACTTCAGTTTGTAATAATTGGTTTGTTAGTTACTGGTTATCTGTTTTTGCATTGGGTTATGTTGGTGTTTTAGTGACGGACCCAAAGACTTAATCGAAGGGAGCCATTTATAGACGGATTTAGGAGCTCATTTTACAGGGTCTTTTTTTCTTATATGCTCTAAGGTTAATTATGTGACAATTTTTTACCAAATAGGGGGAAAATTCTGACTAGACTATAAATCAAATTCTTTTATGTTTGCGAGGACTATCGTTGTGCGCCCTCTAAATATGTCCATGAGCTTCAACAATAGTTAACTCTATAAATATAACAAGAAAAGTATTGACAATTTAGATAAGATCAATAAATTATTTTAATTACAAAAAGAAAAAAATCAAGATATAATGTTTCTATAATCATTATATTTTTTAACATCTAATTCAAGTTAAACAGTAGAATTATTTTTTTATTTAGTTAAACAATAAAATTGTTTATTTTATTTAATTAAATTGTATTAAAACTTACTAAATTACACATTTATAATAGCACATTATGACGGGGCTAGGGAGGCCCAGTGCCCCCCTTGGAACCTATGTGCGTTCGTCAATGTTGGTGTTGATATATGCTGGTTTTCGTTTGGTGCAGTAAGTCAATTTACATTATATGGGGTGTTAAAAGGAAACAAACCGGATTTTCATGTTGCAATGCCTCCTGATGCTGCAAAATCATTTTATGCTTCTCTGGTCGAAAGATTTCAGAAAGCTTACAAGATAGATGCTGTTAAAGGTGATCTACCTTTATATATCTCTCTCTTTGTTATGACTGTGATTCATTTAATTTGGCATTAGTTATGCTTCTTATTCTAATTTTTTAAGATTGACAAATCTAACATACTGCCTTCTATTGTTAATTATCATTTATCAACCTGCCATGACTATCTAAATGGAGTCCACACTAGAAAGTAGACATGATGGCTTGTATCAATCCCATTATGCATCTGTAATGTATTTCTCCATTCTGTTTCGCTCACTAAACTTAGGAAATTTCCTACAACGCTGCAGATGATCAAGTTAAGTGATCAACAATAATTCACTCATCCCATATATATGCCCATCTCCCAGAATCAAAAGCTTATGTGACAGCTTCTTGTTAAAGTATGTCTGGTTGCTGACGTTTGACATCCTTAAACATTCCTCAACTCTTGGTTGGGCCATGTCTTAAAAGAATATGCGACCACAAATTAAGTTTCAGTACCACTATGTGGTGTCAGCTGTATGAATCATATCTTGTCATCTTGCTCGGTTGAGATGCATACTTTCATTTATATTAAATATGATATATATCCTTTATTAGTTTCCTTCCAATTTTTTATAGGTGTTCCTCTTCCTCTTTTTCACTCTTACGTATTGAGCGTACTGGGGCATCTAAAGATTGCCTATGTACATTTCGAATCCATCTTAAGCGTGTTGGAAACTATTAAATGATAGTTCACACTTCAGAGGGGAATCAGATATTTTTGGTAGCTATAGGATATTTCGCCTGTTATTCAGTAAAATTAACAGCTGATACGTTTAATCAGGAGTTTCCTAACCGCTAATTTTTTTTTTCCTTGCAGATGGTATATTTGGGGCAAAGATGAAAGTGAGATTCATAACTCCGTACTATGACAATTCATTTCTTATTAACATTCAATTTATAGTTATTTTACCAGTTCTTTTTCCAATCGGAAGGTTAACTTGGTCAATGATGGTCCGGTGACAATGCAGCTCGACTCCAGTCAATCATCCAAGTAAGTGCATATTCATCCATCTTGAAACTTAACCCATGTCTGGCTGAAATTTTATGCTTATGGCGTGCTGATTTATTGTTTCAGGAACGCAAATGGGTAGAAGGATGAAAACTAGCTCGACTGCAACCAGCCGGGGAACACACCATGATCGGAAGTCTGCTTGGTAAACCGAGAAAGGAAATGCATTTATACAACTTAGATTGGCTAATGCTCAAGACAACATCTAATATAAGTTGTCTCTTTACTCCAGAATAATTTACTGATTCTCGTATTGTACCAGTATTTTCAGACACCCATACATTATTTATGCCCATATTTTTTAACCAATATTTTGACATTCTGTTCAAAAAATTGAAAAAATATACTCGCATGTATAGAATGCCAAATTATCCTCATTTCGTATTTTGCTACCTAGGCACACAACAATCTAAATCCCAGTAATAAAGCAGCTTCCCTTTTTCCAACAAGATTATCAAGATTAGAGAAAGTTGACGCATCTTACAGTATCATCCTCATAAAACTTCTATACTCGTTGAATTTAAAATAAAAAATTATATCTAGTAAAGTTTGGGAAAAAAAAAATGCCCCTGTATTAGGCATGATAATTTCTTCGATACTCCATTATGACAATGCCTCCATATTTCCTGGCAGCCTGGTTGAAATCGATAGTCTTGGGAGGGTACGATAGGGTTTGGGCACGATCATCTTGAGAGCGACGTTCCAGCCTTTTCATTCGGCTGAATATTTCGTCCATCATAATGAACTCCTGTGCAATCCTTTTCAGCTTTGCCTGATCTGCCATGTCGACGTAGTTTGGAACTAACAACTGCACAAATAGTAGTTAATTTAACTGTGTTTTGTGTTGATGAAAATGTAGAACAAATCAGTGTCGTTTATATAGTGTTAGGAAATCTGTTGAAACGGCAATTTCGAAGCAATAGAATTAGTTACGAAGGTAAGAGGAAAGTTTAGTTTTGCAAGAATATAGACAAGTATCCGAACCTTACAAAAATGTAAGAAATATGCTATATTTCCTGGACAAATCAAGTTTCATATGGTAAATTGATTGTATTAAAAAATTAGGCGGTATCAACATGTGAAGCTTGCTGCTTTCTGTTCCTTGTATTTTATTATCAACGATACGAATAGATTCCCGATGGAGATATACTTCTCAATTACACTGTCTTATTTTATTATTATAAAAAACCTATGCCTCATATGTACGGGTCCCAAGTAACACGATCCACATGGAACATAAATTTTCGCAATTAATTGGGCTTAGGCGGAATCGAGTGGGACAAATAATATAGACGACCAATGAGAAATTAGTGCCCAGACGAGTATGGAATTATCTGTTCCACTTTATCCATGTTCACTCCTAAAACATAATTATTTTTAAATTTTTTTGGTAAACAATTTGTTTCAGGATTCACGATTCAGTATCCTGCTTCATAATTTATGGTTCACGGGTTCATGAGTTCATGGTTCAGGTTCAAATTTACTGCCTAGGGTTTAACCAGGGCCGGACCTTCTGTTAGGCGGAAGAGTCCGTCGACTCGGGCCCAAAAAAATTACAATTTTTTAGGGGCCCGAAATAAGTTTTACATATATTTATATATATACACATATTATATATGTTAATCTGTTCAAAATATTGCATGAAAGAGTTAAGTGGTCCAATGGTATGGTGACAACATGTGGCTTGTGCAAATGTGAGTTCAAATCTTGCTCAAGTCATTGCGCCTCCTTTTTGCTGCTGGGCCTGGGCTGCCTTGTGGGCTGGCAGAAGGGCCTGCTTCATCTTTCATGGACCTCGAGTTGATTTTAAATATATATTTCAATTTGATTATGATTTGGAGTCTTGACCCACATGAATATGCTGATATATAAAATTTATTGATTGACCCCTTGGTTAATACTTTTGCCGTCAAAACTGTGAGGCGAGTTGTATTTAAATATTTATTTTCAACTTGTTTGTCTTTTATTTTTTATGTTTTGATATAAATATTTTTAGCATTATGAAAATGCTTCAGTTGTTTTATGTGTTTTCTTTTATGTTTGTCCATTGGAGAAAAATTATAATTTAGGGGTCCATTCTGAAAAAACTCGACTCAAGCCCGAAAATGACTAGGTCCGGCCCTGGGTTTAACCTTTGTTATTAGGCTATACTTTTATTTCACGCATCATGGATTCATGAATTCACGGTTCACGATTCACGTTTTATGTTTCAAAGGTTCAGAATTAATGATTTATATGGTTCAAGTTTCTTGATTCATGATGTAACTCTTTATTTCTAAAGTGGAATACAAAATGGAATATTAAGAGTGTAACAAATGATTTATAGCCGCCGGGGGACTACTCGGAGCTAATCGGAAATTTAAGCAACAAAGCAAATGATAAACTTATAGTATCTTAATTTGATATTAAAAGTTTATACTCCATCTATTCCACAAAGATAGGCTTACAATTATTTCACGCAAATTAAGAAATGATAGTTGATATAGTTAAAACAATATATTTTTTTTTTCCTTTATTGTCTCTAGACTCTCTACATCTGTTAAATATATTTGGTTGATATGAAGATTATCAAGACACATAAATTAGGCTCAAATATAAAAATGATCAATTAATTATCTTTTAATATAATAAACCTATCTTTATGGAGAACGAAAATAGAAAATAAAAGATAAGTGCTTTATAAGAACACATTAAAAAAAAAAAAAAAAAAACAAGAAGAAGTGCTAAATATTCTAAAAATTATTATATTATACCCAAAATCGTATTAAATTTTGTGAAACAGGTAAGAAGATCCTATACTTTTCAGAAATAAGGTAACAGTTTTTGGGGATTTTTTTTCTTAAAACATAATTTTTGGAGTAATCCAACTAAATAATAATTGAAATATAATTTGAGAATTATAAATATACAATTTATGTAAAGTTTAATAACTTATATACAAATTGATAAGTACACCTAAATTGTTCATAAGAATACTCGAGTTGCCAAGGTTTCGAAATGTGTGTGCACACTTTGTTTTTTTGTTGGACAAAAATCAGATTTTCTAATTTTTTTTTCAGCAATATCATAAGTTCATCTTTATTTCATCTCGTGTTTTATATAATATTTTAGTGAGCACCATACATATAAAAAAATGTCATTGTATCTCTCGTGTAACGAAGGGTCCTAATTCATCAACAATACCCGCAAAAGCCATGAAAATGGAAATATATACATCTAACGACAAAATATCGTTAGATGCGCACAACTTTTCTATATCAAAACAGATGTTTAATGAAGCAAAATACTTTCAAAGGATGATTAATTTAGATTTCAAAGTTGTAAAGTACTCCCTTCGTTTACAAATAAGTGTCATTTTAGTCTTTCAGGTAGTAAATCATATAAAAATTATATTTATATATATATATTAAGGCTAAATATAACCATCAAGATAGTAAAACAACTTGACGAAATTGTAACTGATACATATAATGAAATAACCATAGGTATGTGTGCACTTAGTGAGTAGTTCTATAATTCATTAACAATGAATTATTTTCCTTTTTTCAACTTCTAATCCTCGATTTGTCCTGGGGAAAAACACAAAAGTTCCCCCACTAATTTCTACTACTAGTTTTAACATAAATGCCGTATTCATACCAAGAAATAATCGTCTAAATGGTTATGTTTTGAATTTAAGACATCATTCCCACATTACAAAAAATTGGTCTTGGTGATAGAAAAAACATGTTAAAAAGATATACTAACTTTTTACAAAAAAAAATAAAGTAAAAAACAACAATTGCATTTAAATAAGAATAGTCATTTTATGAGTGACATTTTTGAAATATTTATTTTGGAACTATGGTAGTACAAATTATCAAAATCCACCGCTAATTTCATGCCTCCCGAATGTACAAAAGTTTCCAACAAAATGAAACTTTGTGGATTTTGGTACTCGTAAGAAACAAAATTCAATTTCTTCTGAGAAGAAAACAGTATTATTTGTAGCTTTTATCATACGTCATTAAAAACAATTGTATTGATAACAAGAATCATTTTAAATACTCACGTGCTAATATAACCTTTAGAATGAACCAATAAGCTACAAGCCACATCAAACGTAGCCTACTATTTCACTTTTAATTTTGACGTCATAATATCCCCAAAAATAAAAGGTAGAGTTTATGAGAAAAGGGCCCCCCTATGACTTAGTCGAGAGAATGGTAGCAGCAGTAAACAATGCTTCCTTGCCGCAGCTCAAAATCCCAGTGTCCCTGTACCATCATATATTTGTTACCAAATAATAGAAACATGAGGGGATTATTTCTAAAATGCAGCTTTTCATTCTTTTCTCCGAATATTTTTTGGAAGTCAAAAACTGATCAAGAACTTACACATACAACTGTAGTACACCAGGAATTTAAACATTGAAAGTAAATTACTATAACATTCTAAAAAATTAGAGGGCAAGGGGTATGTAGAGAGGAATGAATCTTACGGATCTTCTTCTCTGAGACAAGTAAAAGCAGCTAAAATGTTTTTGCAAACTTCTTCAACTGAGTAGCTTTCGGCATCCTCCATCATATTGCACGAGCCTTCAGATAAGTTGTGGTATGATAGTGCCACGTATGCCTAGAGAAAAGATCAGGTTAAAACATAGAACATTACACAGTATCTTTTTCATTATCTTATTTTTCCAACCCTGATGCAGAGGGAAGATGGGCCCAACCGCCCAAGTGCCTAGGCCCTTCTTCAGTATGCAACTCAAGCTGTGTGGAGTGAATACACAACATGAGAAAGACTCACCTGGAAAGCATAGGCCAATAGCAATTGAATAACCTCTGTGCTGAGCTTTTTAATGATACTTCTAGTGCTCTTGCTGTTGGAGAAACACTTCAAAACGCCATCAAAATTATCAGTATTAACTGTACCGCTTGACCTCCTGGTCTGAACAGTATTCTGCAACACATACGCCGAAGTTTCAACTAAAGTTTGTTTCAGGAGTTAAATGAATGTTCCTGAATATAATATAACTCTTTGATCAGCTTCTGACTACGGTGGATTAGGAGCATTGTATATACTATATACACCTCCACTCAGGATTTAGACTATTCAAGTGGACATACAAGGATTCGAAACACCACAGCTAAAAAAGAAAGGAAACCAAAATAAAATATGGATAGCTAGACACCTTCACCGATTTTTGACCACTTCTCTAAAGTCAAATTGCTTCGGAAGGATTCCCATCATATTTTGAGTGAGGGAAAGTGTCTTCCTGATAGCACTGAAACATGTATATATTCCATACCAATAACAAACAGATAAAATTGCTATTATTGGATAAACACCCTAGACATCAGAACAGGAACAAGTAACATGAGGTTTGAAGAACCTTGAGGCATAACTATGTCGAAACAATGTGATGATCTGCTTGATACAAGATATATTAGAAGGCAAAGAAGGCATCATACCTTCACAATGTACTTCTGGAAATACTGCACAACAATTTCAAGCTTTTGTTTTGGGTCAAAGACCTAAAAAGCAATTGAATATTAACTATATTCAGAAGCCAGGTTATGACACCGGAGTGAGTTTACGAGACAAAGAAGATAGCCAGAAACTATAAAAGATCCAAGTTAATATAATAAAGTAATAATAGATCAAAGCAAAGAACTAGCTTACTATCAAGGTCATTGGCGATCACTTCGACAAACCCAGCACAACAAAGGAACAGTAAAAATCACATTCACATTCTTGCAGTTCTAATTAATTATCAATTCTTTTGATATTTGTACCAATTGAATAAACAATGAAAGCATCACTGGTTATATTCTTCATAAAATTAAATTAAATTTCCCTGAAAAGCCTTAAACCCACACAATAGAAAGTCCGAAAATATGAGTTTAAGCTAGACTAAACGCGGAGGGGGAGGGAGAGGGGGAGCACCTTAAGAAACGAACAAAGAATTTCATTATCATATATGAGTTCATCCAGAATGATCTCCACTACTGGTGTCCTGCATACAACCAGTTGAACATAATCATCAACTCTAAAGATGGTAAAGATTTCAAAAGAACCAAAGAGGAAAATACCTTACGCCATCAGCCCTGGTTGTAAGGCCTCGCTTATCAGCAATCCGCCGTGACGAATCCAGATCCATGATCTATCAGACACGGGAAGTCGTGGTCAGAAAAATGTCATTTCTATTATATCTTCCGGATACAAACAGCTAAAAGATTCACCATTATGAAAAGTTTCTTAAGGGCAATGCAAGTAGACTTTTTAACATCAGGTAAAGCTAATTCCACAGCAACATTGACTTTATGCAGTAGCTCCCCTGATAATTTTGAATCATCACTAATTTCTTCAGAATCTAGAGTAGATTGAAACATGTGGCACATAATAGACAAACAGTCCTTCACTAATCCTTTGTACATTATCTTTCTTGATCCCTGCAAAAAGAATCTTCAAGAAAGTCAAAGGATATCTAAAGCTGTAAGGAGAATAGTATTATTGTAAGCAAATAAAATTGTCGAATTGATCAAAATTAGAATTTCTAAGAGGCATACCAAAAGAATGTTTAGCAGTGATTCCCTCAATAGGGTCCAATCCATGTTTTCTGCAACAAATGAGCTTTAAACTATGGATCTTTAAAATAATTCATGTCTTTAAACCCATCTGTAAAAGTGACATATTTACCTTGATAAGCACAGTGACGAGGCAAAAAATCCCCTTCAAGAACAGTGATGAGATATTGTAGCAGCAACATGTTCTTCAAGGACTGCAGCAAGAGTTATGTATGATGTTACTATCTGTTCACATGGTAATGGAATTCGAAACACTAACTTCAAAGTAAAAGGTAGGTCTGTTCATGAAAATGGCGCACTTAACCTACTCAGGCAGCACTCACAAACATTGCAATCCATAAAAATGCAGACATGTATTTTAGACATTAATGGCCCATTAGAATTATGAGCAATAGAGATCAGCAAGAGTTCGTAAGAATGTCCAACGCGCAAATAGATTACTAAGTTAGCAATGTCGAAAACACCTGACAACATCTTAATGAAAGTTATATTTATAGTATTTCCTGAAACAGAGTTAAAAACGATTTTCTTTCTTTTTTGTTTTTTTGTTTTGTTTAGCACATAAGTAACTAACCATTATTTCTGCTGTGCGAGAATCCATTTCCTTGGCAATTTCTTGTATAACAGCATGGAACCCCTGAAATTAATGCGTAGAATTTTAAATGCAAACAATAGAATCAAGGATAAGGTGCAATGTGATATTGTCAGCATATAATAAAGGAGCAAAAATCTCTCTTCTAATCATTGGTTAGGAACGGATGGATAATAAGTTGCATAACATACTGAGTGATCCACTGAACTTCTTGAATGATTTCTAACCTCCCCCACATTGTGACCATCCAGCCCTAAATTAAAAGGTGACCAAGCCTGGGATGCAGCACCACAAATTAATCATAATTGAAAAGGTGACCTGAAGACACTAAATAAATTGAATCGGAGACAACTAAATTACCTCTTCGACCATAATAAATTGGGAGATAACTTTTGAAGGTGAAGAAGAATCTGATGTTTCTCCTTTGGATAGGTACACTTGAGGAAAGTGCTGAATGACAGAAAATATTATTTAATACCTTGTAGAAACTATTGTGACCTGAATGTTCAACTGTAGACTATGCATGTGAGAATCTGAAAAAGATCAAGTACCTTATCTAGTTCAACAAGAAGCTGGTAGCTTTCAATTATCAGATCAAGTGAATCTGCATCCTTCAGAATATGAAAAATGGCTTCACACATTTTTCTGTCCAATCACATTGCATATAAGAGTCTTATGAGACTAAGTAATTTAACTCATACCTACATACATGAATATTATATAGTCATATGTTATGACTCAAAAGAATCAGCAATGTTAGTTATCCTGTTCTAATGATAATTCGGTTAGTTAACCGTACTAGAAGACTGCGAAAAATTTTCAGCAATTATATCAGTTTTTACATGTGTTTGGATTGAAGGAATTAGCCGTAAAATTGAGAAATGAATTAGAAGCCAAGCCTAAATCCACTAAACATGTAAGGCCTAAGGGATTTTAAATTCCTTCTTGAGCTTTAGTCTTTCTTTAAGTTCAAATGTCATCCTAAAATCTATTCATTTTAAAACTACACACTCTCTGCGTCACACAACACATTAACATTTATGTAATCATCATTACACAACAACACCCGACATTCACTTCTAGTAAAATTGCCCCTGAAATCGGCAGTCAAACGTCCAAAGTGTTGATGGAGGTAACTTGAACTGTCTCACAGTACAACGTCTGTCCATGCCATAATTCCAGAAGTCCAAAGGATAGCAGTATGCACAAAACTGGATGATTGCTTACCGCGTAGGCGCGCTTCCAGTAAGGAGAGAAGCAGTTCGCACAGCTTCAAGATAAGCAAGCCCTGAAACATAAATACGCATCACTAACGGAAAACTTCGGAAATATGAAAGATCAGAAGCGAATTTAATGGATTGAGCCATATGTACGCACGATCGTCGTTGAGGTGGTGAGAGAGTTTGGAATTACTGAAACCAGAGGTGTCAAGAATCGCCATCGTGTTCTCTTCCATTCCTTGATTCCCGCCAATTCTCCTTCGCCTTTCCATGTTCTCAATCTTCTCCCGCTCTCCGGCCAGCGATTTTTCTGTCTCGTGATTCTCCCCCAAATTTGAAACCCTAGGAAGGTTTGAGCTTCCTGTACTAAACGATTACATTCGCGCCAAAAGAAAAGGGCAAGACCGTAAATAAGAAGTAAAAAGAAAAGGGCAAGACCGTAAATAAGAAATTCCGTTGCCGGGACTTGAACCCGGGTCTCTCGGGTGAGAGCCGAGTATCCTAACCACCTAGACTACAACGGATCTTGAAAATCAAAATGATTTAGTTTTTATATAAATAAAAAACTACTAAACCCAACGTGCTAACCGGATGCTCACAAAATTGGGCGTGTTGCACGGTGATAGGAATATAGACCTGAAGTATCATCGGGCCCATCAAATCAGGTCCAAGGATTATGGGATGGTCCGAATATTTTTAATATATTTAAGAGGTTGGACTGAACTGATTAGACTTAAGACCATCTTTATCCATGTTCTTGGAGGACAAGGGCATGAGAAGAGGACAAAATTTGGAATTAAAAATAAAAGGAAAATTATACAATCATTGATGACTTTAGGTTGTGGATGGGGTTGGTCAACCAATCTATTCCACAACCTAACCTTCTTCCACAACCTGCCACATGTTGGTACCTCATTTGTTGTATCAAATTATTTATTGACTAGTTTTAATAATAAATAAATAATATAATTTTTATTTTATAAAAATTAAAAAAATTATCAAAATTCTTATTTTTTTTTTCTCTCCAAGTAGAATCTAATGTTGACATATTTTGAATAAAAAATTGAAGCTCTTTATTTTATTCTTTTTATAAATAGTTGGCTCGTCTGGACCGGTCCGATGGGCCAAATCCCCGGCGGACCCCGGGCCGATCCGATAATCTTAAATACGACCTGGTCGAGCATATATGGCGAAAATTTGGTCCCGCTAATTAAATATATAAGTTGTACATTTTATATTTGTAATTTAGTATTTCAGACATGTATTTGTAGCTTAATTTATTTTTTTCGATTTCGTAATTCAACTTTTGCAATTTTAATTTGGTTATTATTTTAGCATGTTATTTTAAACATACCGGAAAAACAAAATCGACTTATTGTAATTACGGAATTCAAATATTTTTTTATTCTTGAAATATATTAGAAAAAGCGCGATAAATAATATGCAATTATTAAACCGTATCAAAAATATTGATTTTATTGGGAAATAAGATCTGTATTTGGATAAAAGAAATTAATATATATTAAAATATTGGGTTGGGTTGGGTTGTTGATAAAATGTGAAAATGCATTTTTTAGGTTGTGGAGTAGGTTGTGTATGTGGAAGAGAGAGAAATGAATATTTTATTGATATGTTGGGTTGTGAGAGGTTGTTGATAAAGATGGTCTAATAATTTTTTGCTGACAAAATTTTGGGCCAATTCGACCAATCCAACATATATTATTGATCCGACGAACTGAAACGATTTGGACCTGGAGCTCGAATTGTGACTTCTACTGAACAACGCATATTAGGTAAGGCAAGGCAACCAAGTGAACGCTACATATAATAAATGCAATTATAGCTAAGGAAGTGGTAATTATAGCAAAGGAAGTGATGCATATGATGAGGCATTTTCAAGGTGAGCTGGATCCTTGAGTTATTTAATCCTGGTAATATTAGTACATAACTCGGTAAGTCCCACAATAGTACAATAAAAAGAAAATCGTTTATGAGCTTTATAAGGTTATTGAAAGTTATTTTTTTACCGGAAGCCAGTTTACCATTAAATACTCAACGTAACACAATTAAATATCTCCCTCCGTATATTTACACAGAATTCTACCACATAAAAAAACCACCAATATCCCCAATCTAGTGCGCAAGATAATATAGTTTATGATGAAGCCAATGTGTTTGATCCTTACAACAATTTTATTCTTAGTCACTAGTTCGTGTCTCAACCACGCAAAACCCATTGATTATAGTTATATTAGACTTAAGGCAGCTAAGCAGAATGTGACGTGTATCTTCCAGCGTTGACCCAGGCAATAACAACTGTCTTTCGACTATCATGAGGAGCAACTTTTTGCCATACGGGGTGGATTTCTTTAATGCCCAGCCTTCTGGAAGATTTTGCAATGGCAGACTCGCCACTGACTTCCTTGGTAACCAAATAACTCCGCTGTTACTTTTTTTCCTCCTATTTTAAATATTTTAACTGTGTTTGCAAACATTACAGTGGAGGCATTTGGCTACACGGATGTGGTGAGGGCCTTTCTTGATTCTGCTATTACCAACAAAGACTTGTTGCACGACGTTAGTTTTGCATCAGCAACTTCTGGTTACGACGAATTAACCGCCAATCTCTCAGTAACATTTTCTACTTTGTTACATTCATCAATTATGTTGTAACTATGAAACAGATGATAATTAGATTAGATTTTGGTCTTTTATGAACAAAAAGTTTTATCAATACGGAAGCAACTGGACCATTTCAGACACTACAAAATCCACCTCCGAAACCTGGTGGGAGCAATACAAGCCGAAAGCATAATCCAGAATGCATTGGTTATCCTAAGTATGGGGACTAATGATTTCCTTCAAAATTACTACGTCGAAAAAACTCGTCCGAAGCAATACAACGTAGAACAATACCTTAACTATCTGATCTCTTGCATGCGAACCGCCATCAAGGTCACATCATACAGTATTGCATAGTTTGTAATTTTTAAGGATATGTACTCATTTTTATTTTCCTTTTTTTCTTGAAAATAAACAAACCAACAAACAGACAATGCATTCTCTAGGTGCAAGGAGACTGGTGGTGGTAGGAGTACCCCCATTTGGGTGCATGCCATTAGTGAGGACGTTTCGGGCTGAAACCAAATGCGACGATAGATTAAACAAAGTCGCATTTTCATTCAACTCCAAGATACGAAGGGAGTTGAAAACGCTACAAGGATCGTCGCTGACAAGCGTTTTTGTGGATATATATAACATTATACTAAATGCAATAAAGGATCCCAAGAAATACGGTTAGTCTATACGTACATTTTGATACCACACGAAGACATGTACATACATAGGAAATTGGGAGAAAAAAAAGAAAGATATATATAACGTGATGTGGTTATTCTGAAATACAAAATCTCGAAATGAAGATCTAATCTGTTATTTCTTTACCCTATAATGCTCACCCAGAATTAATTAATGATGAAAAGAGTTAGTGGTGCAGGTTTTATGGAGCCTTTGAAGGGATGTTGTGGATCAGGAACTTACGAATATGGGATCACGTGCAAGAACTCAATCACGTGTCCTGATCGGACAAAGTATGTATTCTGGGATGCTGTTCACCCAACTGAAAAGATGTACAAAATTATTGCAGACGAGTCCTTGGTACTCCTCTCCATAATCACATGTTCTAGAACAAAATATCCACTGTTTTCCTAAAACATGTATACCATCATCATAGATGAATATCATTTGAAATAGATGCCATATTGACATCAAGATTCTGTTGGAGATTGAGTGACGTTGTCTCAAATTTCAATTTATTGACTTTTTGCTTTCGTTTGAAAAAGGTGTTAGATTTTTTTTTAATTAATCAAAAGAACAATCATTTTGAACAATTCCTATGGTGATGGAACATTAAATACAACACGCGCTCTAGAATATACCAGGTGTATGAGAATTATAAATTCATATACTATCACGAATTGATGTCGTTTAATGGCCGCACACAATAATAAATGATTTCCAGTGACAATCTAATTTTAGACGACAATTATTGTCTCTTACAATAAGTTTCTGTGACTAATAATGTAATTATGATAACGAACTTAATATAATTCTTGCAATACGGCTTAATTCTTGCTTACTAAAATGAAAACTCTACTATGCACAACAAGGTAAGTGTATTGAGATTTAAATAAATAAATAACACTTTTATCATCTTCACACACACATATATATGCTTGTCAATTATCCCATGAGGACATTAGTAATGGGGGTACACATTTTTTATTTATACCCCCACGTTAGGTACAAATGCATTGTGGTTTGCTGTATTGAGAGAGAGAAAGTTGAGGTACATTTAATTGTACCCCAACTGAATTAAATGGCGAGAGTGGGCAAAAGAGGGGCGTGCAGCGCACTTGCGCTCAAAATAAAAGGGGAGTTGTCGGCCACTTCCCATTTTTTATGTTCTTGTTTTTCTTTTTCTTTTTCGTTTTATTGTTTAATTTATATTGTTTATTGTTTTGAAATAGAATTGAGAGGAATTTCCACTTGAACAATATATGGCCAACAGATACCAACAACCATTTTTATCTCTTTTTTGTCTCTCTTTCTTTCTTCTTTCTTTCTTTTTTTTTGGTCAACTTCCACAATTTTCTCCTAATATTTCTTACTATTTATCTTGGCAATTTTTACTCTTGCAATGGAAAGAAGATCTTGGATGAATTGGTTCAATAATTCTTCTAATTCGGAAGAAAATTCCAATCCTCTTCCTCAAAATTTAACCACTGGTTCTCAAAATTCCACCATTCGACCCAACATGATACCAACTCAAAATTTCTCAATCCATCCGATGACTACCCCGGGTGCTCCATATTTTAGGTATCCACGTAAATATTTTCAATTTCCTTTCATGTCGCCCTCTTCTTGTGGATTTTCTCCTCAAAATTCAACAACAACGCCTGCAAACTCGTCAAGAAGAGCTAGTATAGACGGGTCGAGCACTGACAGAGAGTGTAATACTCCGTCCTTAGGGCCAGCTTTTCCATTCCCACCACATGCGTCTCCCCCAAGGATCGAGAATATTAATCTCGATGCAGATACGTATTCCGACGAGGTTGGTAATGTTCCACAAGGAAGAAATACGTCATATTTCGCAAGATGGAAGGGGCCAGAAAATGAGTTGCTTGTATGATGTTGGGTGAATATCAGCGAAGATTCAGTGATCGCCAATACTCAAAAGTTAGACCAGATGTGAAAAAGAATCGCAGTCGATTATAAGAAGAATCGACCTGCTAACTTCTCAAAGCGAGATTGGGCCCCGATGAAGACAAATTTTTATACTGCTCAAAGATTCGTGTATGCATTTAATGCAAATTACATTTCTCTAAAGGAGAATTGGGTAGCGGGCGAAGTGATGCAAATTTCCTGATGGAGACGTTGCAACAGTGGGAAATTACTAACATTGGTGTTGAGTTCAATAAACTTCTTGGCATATGAAAAGTTCTTAGTGTTTGTCCTAAGTGGATTAACCAACAAGACCGTGATCATCGAGGTAAAAAAAGTCAAGAACTTCTGAGTCGGGGGGTGTACACATCATCTTTCAACAACAAAGACGATGATTTAGGTCGCACTCGTCCAATTGAGCAAAAAAACAACAAAGAGGAAATGAAAGTGATACATGCTGTTTTTACATGTATTTTAGGTCAATTAAAGGTCGTAAATTGTGACATATGCATGTATATTTGGACGAAAAGTGATTAAATTCCATATCTTGAGCTAGATGACGTGTTTCTGCTTGTTTTAGTGATATTCAGGTATAAAAGGCCAAAAAGTCCATTTCGGTGATGTTCGAATGAAAAACGAGCAAGAAAAGTCGGAAATAGCAAAGAGGAGTTGAAGCATGGGCAGAATATCCCACTCGGTCGAGTGATTTTTTTCACTCGGTCGAGTGAATGTAAAGAGCAGAATCGAGAGTCAAGACAGAATGTTCCACTCGGTTGAGTGAGAAATGAAGAGCAAAACGTAAGTTGGTTAGAGATTCTCACTCAGTCGAGTGAAATTCTTACTCGGTCTAGTGAGTTCTCCGAGTCCAAAGCTAATTCTGCATGTTTTATGATTTTTAAGCCCATCTTGACCCCAACTCAGCCTTAACTATATAAGGAGGTCCCCTAACTCGAAACTACACTCTCGGAGACCATCAGGTACCATATTGAAGAAGACAAGATACAAGATAGACAAAAAAGAGATCCAAAGATCAAGATCAAGACAACAATTAGGGTTCTTATTCACTTTCTCATTTTTGTTATTGCAAATCATGTTTGTCTATGAACATCTTTGTGTTATCAACATGAATATGCGTGAGTAGTTCCTTATTATTCTAGAGTTTTGAAATAACGATGCTTGATTAATTGAAGTTTTCTATTCTAGTTAATGGGTATTATTCGTTATCTATGTGTTGTGGGTTACTTTTATGAATAGTTAACTTGAGCACTTGACTAATTCTATATAATTCATAAGTTTGCTTTGAAAGGAGGAATCTGTGGATTGAAAGACAACACATAGCGTATTTGTTGAGCGCTTTGAAAGGAGGTGAGATGAGTGCGTAGTCATTTGTAAGATCGATTGAGAGTTCGTTAGGTCTAGTCGACTTGAAAGGGTGGCTAGGGGTAATGAATCTACAAGTTAATTGCTTCGAAAGGAGAATTAACATATATTAGTGCCGTCCAATAATGATAATAATCATTGCTAGTTTAGAGTAATTTGGTTGTCATACTTAGCTAATTCTGAAATCAATTCTCTAGAATTTGTCTTCCAATCTTGATTATTTGATAAAGTGTTTTCTTGTTTCTTGAAACTTGAGCGTTAAGTAATAGTTTAGGAAAATTAATTTAATAGTAAAATCAATCCAATTGAGAGCCTAGTTAGGAGTGTTTTAGGATATTTAGAGAATCAAACTAGTCAATAAGTCAGTCCTTGTGGGATCGACCTTGCTTGCCGTTATATACACTTGCACCCGTACACTTGCGGAACGTTAGGTTATAAAATAGGTGAACAAGTTTTTTGCGCCGTTGCCGGGGACTGAGTTTAGTGTTTTAGTTTTTATTCTAATAACTAGAACAAGACTAAACTAGGCAACAATTTATTTTTGCACATTTAATTTCTGTTTTATTTTTATCTATTTCTATTTTACGTGGGTATTTTCTTGTTAGTATTTTCAGGGATTGTGCATGCATACTAGGTCTAAAGGAAAAGAGCACCATGTTCCTTATGATCCGGAAATTGAAGCTACAGTCCGAAGACACTGAGCAAGGAGAAATCAAATGGTTGAGATGGAAAATCCGCGGAACCAAGAAGAAGTTATGAACCACATTCTGTTGGTGTTGGCTAATTTGGATGATAGAGTCACGAGTATCCAACAACAACAACCTCCACAACATCCAGTACATCCAGTAGGAAATCAGAATAATAATGAGGATGATGATGAGAACACTTCTCCAATAAGTGACTGTCTTCGTCCTATGCCTAATTAGAATACTAGAGGAGTACAACCGCCACCACTTAATGCACACAGTTTTGAGCTCAAACCAGCACTTATTAATATTGTGCAACAAAATTAGTATGGCGGTACTGCGTCGGAAGATCCAAACACTCATTTAACTAAGTTTCGGAGACTAGTTGATACGATAAAAATCAACCATGTACCGTACGATCAAGTGAAGATGAGGCTCTTTCCTTTTTCCTTAAAGGATAGGGTACAACAATGGTTTAATTCGTTAGAGGAAATCACTGAGTGGGATGAGTTGAGTGCAAAGTTTCTGTTGAAGTACTTCCCACCCAACAAGATGCTAGAGCTGCAGATAAAATCACACAATTCAGACAGTTGGATCAGGAGCCACTAGGTGAAGCATGGGAAAGATTCAGAGATTTGCTCCGAAGCTTTCCTCAGTATGGGTTCACCAGGAAACAACAAATCTGTAAGTTTTACAATGGCTTACTTGCACCAACTAGAGATCACGTAGACACTGTGGCAGAAGGGAGTCTGATGGAGAAGAGTGTGAACTCTGCCTTCACTATTCTAGATGCTATGTCTAGAACCAATTATCAGTGGCTGAATGAGCGAAATCAGCCGAGGAGAGTAGCTAATGTAGTTGAAGTGGAATCAAATCAGAATTTGGCTTCTCAGATATCAGCTTTGACTACCGAAATGAATTGGCTAACTAATCTGACGTCAGCACAACATTCTGAGCCATCACATCGCAGTTAACCCAAGAAGAGATGGAAGATGTGAACTTTGTGAATCAACGGAATTTCAATAATTACCAAAGTAATCAACCAAGGTATAATCAATGTTCACAAAGTAACCAGTATCCTCAAGGGAATCAGAATTATTCAAATTTGTCTTATAGAAATTCGAAGAATGCCCTTACTCCTCCACCAGGGTTCATAGTCACAAATGGAATCATACATGATGGACGAAACCCAACTCCTGAAGAGTTAAGAGAAGCACAAGCAGTAAAGTTTGAGGAGAAGTTAGCTCAGCTGGAGAAAACAATGGAAGGAAAGCATAATGAGTTGAGTAAAAACATAGCGGGTATGAGTGCAGAATTGAAAAGTGCGGCATCGGACATCCATCACATGATTAAAGCATCGGCAGCCCAACATAAGCAAGGACAGTTTCCCAGTGATACAGTGGTTAATCCAAGAGAACATTGTCAAGCCATTCAACTGAGAAGTGGGACCGAATATGAAGGACCGAAGAAGCCTGTGGTGGAAGGAAAAGTCATTGAAAAAGAGCACTTGGAAGAACGAGCTGAATCGAAAGAAAAAGGCAAAGAAGCTGAGAAACCGATAGAGAGGGGGAGTACATTGGAGGTTGGCCCAAAATATGTTCCTCCCATTCCATATCCTCAAGCACTGAGAAGAAAGAAAGTGGACGACCAGTTCGCTAAGTTCTTAGACATCTTCAAAAAGATTTAAATCAATATCCCGTTTGTAGATGCACTTTAACAAATGCCCAATTATGCGAAATTTCTCAAGGAAGTGATAGCGGAGAAAAGAAAGCTGGAAGATTATGAGATTGTCAACTTGACCGAGGAGTGCAGCGCAGTGATTCAAAGGAAGTTGCCACTGAAGCGGAAAGATCCAGGTAGCTTTACAATCGCTTGCACAATAGGTAATGGCACGTTTGAGAGAGCACTTTGTGATTTAGGAGCTAGCATTAATCTTATGCCCTTTTCTATTTTTGAAAAACTAGGAATAGGCACAATTGAAGCTACCACAATTGCACTTCAAATGGCTGATAGATCTCTGACTTATCCTAAGGGGATAGTAGAAGATGTTCTTGTGCAAGTAGATAAATTCATATTTCTTGCAGATTTTGTGGTCTTAGATATGATGGAGGGTAAGATGTTCCTTTAATTCTAGGTCACCCGTTTTTAGAAACGGGTAGTGCTTTAATTGATGTCCAAAAAGGAGAACTCACACTTAGAGTAAATCAGGAAAAGTTGACATTCTCTATTTATAAGGCCATGAAAATGCATGATGATGAAGAGGTTAATCAAGTTGAAACATGTAGTGCTATAGATAGTTTAGATACTACATTATACAGAGACATTCTTGCACCTAGTGATTCTGATGCATTAAAGAGTTGTATTACAAATTTAAGTTTTTCTGTGAAAGACATTGATGCTACTAATCTTGAGATCGTGGATAGGGTTAGTGCTTTGAATGCTTTGCAGGAAAAGAAGATGGAAGATGCAGAGAAGGAGGACAACACTGAGGAAGCCGTGAAAGAAGCACCCGAGGAGAAGGTAAGCAGACCTGAGCTAAAACCATTACCGGAGCATCTGAGATATGAATTTCTTGATCTTGAGAAAAAGCAACCGGTAATTGCTTCTGCTTATTTGACTAAGGTAGAGACTGAAAAGTTGTTGAGAGTGCTTAGGAAACATAAGTCGGCTATAGGATGGACAATTTATGATCTAAAAGGGATTAGCCCGACTATATGTATGCATAAAATTTTGATGGAGGATAGCTACAAACCCAGTGTTCAAAATCAGCGTAGATTAAATCCTATGATGCAAGAGGTAGTAGGAAAAGAGGTTCTTAAGTGGCTAGATCCAGGGATAGTTTTCCCTATATCGGATAGCAAGTGGATTAGTCCCACTTAAGTTGTACCTGAGAAAGGGGAATGACTGTAGTAAAAGGTGATAATGATGAAGTCATAGCTACTAGCGTAGTCACGGGTTGGAGAGTTTGTATTGATTATAGAAAATTAAATGCTGCCACTCGTAAAGATCACTTTCCCTTACCCTTTTTGGATCAAATGCTAGATAAACTCGCAGAATATGAGTTCTATTGTTTCTTAGATGGGTATTCTGGGTATAACCAAATCATGATGGCACCTGAGGATCAAGAGAAAATAGCCTTTGTATGTCCTTACGGAGTTTTTGATTTTCGTAGAATGACCTTTGGTTTATGCAATGCTCTTGCTATGTTTCAATGTTGTATGATGGCAATATTTAGTGGACTCATAGAGAATGTAATTGAAGTTTTTATGGATGATTTCCCTGTGTTTGGTTCTTCGTTTGATCATTGTCTTAATAATTTGTCATTGTTAGTACAACGTTGTGAAGATACTAATCTTGTTTTGAATTGGGAGAAATGCCACTTCACGATGAAAGATGGCATCATACAAGGACATAGAATCTCTGCTACCGGTTTAGAAGTTGATCGTGCAAAGGTAGTTGCTATTGAGCGATTACCACCTCCGGCAAATGTGAAAGCTGTGAGGAGCTTCCTTGGACGCAGCAGGATTTTATAGAAGATTCATTCGTGATTTCTCTAAAATTACTAAACCTTTATCCCGTTTATTGGAAAAAGATACTGCAATTGTTTTTTATGATTCTTGTAGGGAAGCATTCGAGACATTGAAGAAGGCATTAGTATCCGCTCTAATTTTGATCACTCCTGACTGGTCACAGCCTTTTGAGTTGATGTGCGACGCAAGTGACATGGCCGTAGGCGCTGCATTGGGGCAAAAGCGGGACAAGTTATTCAAGTTATCTATTATGCAAGCAAAACACTTGATTCCGCTCAAGCCAATTATACCACTACTGGGAAGGAGATGTTGGCTGTGGTGTATGCATTCATAAGTTCCGGTCGTACTTGATTGGAGCCAAAACAATTGTATACACTGATCACACAGCCATTAGATACTTGTTCAATAAGAAGGATATCAAGCCAAGATTGATACGATGGATTCTTTTGCTCAAGAGTTTGATGCATAGATTCAAGACCGGAAAGGATGTGAAAACGCGGTTGTTGACCATTTGTCTCGGATCACTAATGAAGCGGACACAAAAGGGCAGCAAGAGGATATCAATGACTCTTTCCCGGATGAGTACATATTGGCGGTGGATGAGATGCCATGGTTTGGGGATATCGCGAACTATTTAGCATGTGGAACTCCACCTCCGGATTTGACAACACATAAGAAGTGGAAGTCTTTTTATGACATTAAGTTTTATGTTTGGGATGATCCTTTTATCTATAGGAAGTGAGCTGATACCATACTTCGAAAGTGTGTTCCCCAATCTGAAGTAGCGGACATAGTTACTCAGTGCCATTCATCTTCGAGTGGAGGCCATTTTGCATCAGCAAAGACAACGACGAAGGTCTTGCAGAGCGAGTTTTACTGGCCAACCATTCATAGAGATTGATTCGAATTCATCATGAAGTGTGATCGCTGCCAGAGGACGGGGGGTATCTCTAGAAAGCATGAGATGCCTCTCACGAATATAATTGAGGTGGAGTTATTCGATATGTGGGGAATTGACTTCATGGGGCCCTTTCCTTCATCATAGGGGTTCCAATATATTCTACATGCAATGGACTATGTTTCGAGATGGGTGAAAGCGATTCCAACCCAAACGAATGATTCGCGAGTAGTGATCAAATTCCTTCAGAAGAACATAATCACAAGATTTGGGGCACCAAGAGCATTACTGAGTGATGGGGGTTCGCACTTCTGTAATAAACAGTTGTCTGCACTGCTAGTTAAATATTGAGTGAAGCATCGTATCACGATTCCATACCACTCGCAAGCCAATGGTCAAGCCGAGCTCGCCAACCGAGAAATTAAGCAAATCTTGGAAAAATAGGTTAATGGGAATCGAAAGGATTGGATTTTAAAATTAGATGAAGCATTGTGGGCGTATTGAACGACTTACAAAATGCCTTTGGGTATGTCACCATATCAAATGGTCTTTGGAAAGTCATGTCTACTGGGCTGTGAAGAAACCCAACTTCGACTTTGATTCGGTGGGCCAAGCTCGAGTTCTAAAACTCAATGCATTGGAAGAATTCTGAACACAAACATATATCATGACGATTATTAGAAATGCGTCACAATAATGTTTAGAGATATAATTTCGCACCAAAATGTTGGAGGGAAACCTTTTCGTGACAACTGCACAATAACTAGTGACGACATTTAGTGTAACCAATTATTTTCTTTCATGACAATGTTATATATTGTCACTAATTGTTTGGAGAAAATAATGACAACACTTTTTTGTCACCAATACTTATATTTAGTGACGATGTGAATCAATTTATCACCACTTTATTTAAAGACGAAAAAATTATTAACATATGACGATATTTATCGTCACAAATACTTATTTTATATGACAAAATATTATTTCATAATTAATTAGTTGTATGAATAAGTAACGAAATTATTTCATCTTATTTGATTAAATTTGGCGACGATGGGCAATAGTCCGTCATAGTTTAATTTGTGACAATTTAAAATTTTGTCATTAATCTTTTAAAAAATTAATTAACAAGATTCTTTCCGTAAGAGATGTTCATATTTAGTAACGATGAGTACCAATTTATCAACTTTTTTTATGAATAGTATAGACAACAAAAAAAAAATCGTCACAAATGTTATATATGGCGACAATGTAAACTATTTCGTCATAATTTAATATGAAGGTAATTTTACTACAAGAAATGTAGTTTTAGTATCGAAGATTTTATATTGAAAAACTTTCAACACTAAATATATATAAATATATATATATATATATATATATATTAATATCAACCAGTGGCGTATCTAGGGATGAGGGTGCAATAAATTATTTAATATATATATATATATATATATATATATATATATATACCATAATGGGTTGTCAATATTTTTAAAACTAAAAATAGCCCAAAAAAATTGGTTTTTATTTTTTTTATCTTATCGATAACACATAAGTTTGTTAATTAAAATAATATATTTTTTCAAAATATGTATAATATGATTTAAATAAAAATTAACACATGATTTATTTTTTGGCTAGGAATAAATTACATTGTAATTTGTTTAACTTGGACTAGACTCTACAAGATATTGATTGATTTATTAATAGAAATAATTAACACATTAGTTATGTATATGGAATTTATATTATGTGAACATAGTATAGATCGATACATATTAATTTTAGAAATTAAAATCTGAATTAGCATTAGTGCAGTAAAACAATTGTTTGGTACAACCACATGTCATAGAATATGTATGTCTTTATTCTTATATTTCATGATTTTGTATTTTGGCGTGAATGAAAACAAAGAATTGATTAGGGATAATTTTCCTTTAGTTTTTTAGGATTTGTAAACAAGTTCTTGAAAATGATCTTAATTTATATATATATTTTTTATTTTTTATAACATTGAATTAATTCTATATTAATGAAGTTCTTCTTCGCTCATAGATATTTTTTAACTATCCAAATTTGTATTATTAATCACTACTTTATTGATTAATAATTTTTTTATTTGTAACTTATCTGTTGGTGGCGAGTGTGTTAGCTTTATATTAAATAGTTACGTAAGTCTATACCATAATAACAATTCTTGACATTATAATTTGTATTTTTAGCAAACATGGAATTGATGAGTTTGTGAAATTTTGCTATTTAAAGTTATTATGTTAAAATAATAAATATGTTGTGTTCATTCACGCATTTTATTTGAAACTTTCTTATATTACTAGTTTATAAGATTACTAACTTCTTTTGATAAAAGAAACAAGAAAAAAGAAACAAAAGGTTATTAGTTATTAGGTGGAAGCGATATGACTTACATCCTGATACATAGACAATAGGACGTGATAATATACGACATGATTAGCATTACTCAATAATATAATATTGTATTATAGCACATATATAAGATCAAATTAAAATCATTTTTACTTTTGTATTTTTACTAAAATAAAGATAATAACATGAGACTGCGACAACATGATTTACTACTTCTATTCTTGCAAGATCAAATATGATTGTTACTGGTCATGTCAATATTATTAATTTGACATATGTTAATTAAGTAATTATTAAAAATATATTATTGTTTCCCCATACATCGATATACAATTATATTATCATAAATATTATAAACCATGCAATGCACAGAGTGGATTACTAGTAGTTTGATACAAATTACCAGAGATAACAGATGGTATGATGATGAGTTCCTCTTGCATACCCGCTGCTATAGCTTCTCCTTCCTGGCTTTCTCTAAACTACTCTATACATACTTGCATAGAATAAAAGTTTATACTAATTTTCTGATGATAATCTCATCTCTCAGTAGTGGAAGAGTATAGGTACATATAAGAGTTCACAAACTCGGTTAAAGTAGGAAGAAAACTGGGTCTAGGTCGCTGATGTAAAATACGTGTCTCAAAAGACGGGAATCTACTCGGTCGAACAAAAGCCTTCCCAGCCGAGCTATTTACCGCATCACCTTTTGTATCTCCTTCAAATTCTCGTCTCTGGTATTTTGCTCTGGCCGGGCAAGACGGGCAAAACGTTCTGTCTCCCTATGTATTTCCTTGTCTTTTATGGGCCGATCCAACTTCGCTTTGGGCCGGTCCACTGTCTTTTTTGAGCCCAATCACTTTCAAATACTTTTTCAAGCCCTATTTTCACAAGATCTTCATTGCAATTTCACAAGTACTCCAATTAAGTCTATTTGTACCAAAAATACTACAAAACAAATAAACAAGTTAAATCCGTCCAACATACGAAAACAAGGGCAATGGATCATTAGTTCACGTACTTTCACATAGTTTTAGGTATTTACTATTTAAAAATTATGTAAAATATAGAGTAATCATAATCCCCCAAACTTTGCCCGTGTTGCATCCCAAAAGCCAAAGAAAACAATAAAACTAGAATAAGCACAACTTTTATCATGGACAAACAATAATGTGTATATATATATATATATATATATATATATATATATATAGGCTTGATTTTGGAGCACAAGGTAGGACGAGATAAGATCAAGAGAAAAAATCAAAATCACTTCATATTTTCGGGTTTTATATATTTAGTCATTTTTAATTGTTAAATAATGTTTATTTTCAGAGATTCTATGCTAGCAATAACAATTATGATTGACTTTTTTTTTTTTTTTTTTTTATGTTCGAGGATTAGAGAGTAGATTATGATGATCTAGTGATTGTATTCATATTGATTTAATCTCAGTTTATGTTTTAATTTTTTGTTTGATGATTTGATCAATTTGTTAGATATTTATATGCTTAATAAATCGAAATCCGAGAGGGGAGATTTATTAGTAGGCTACGACGTATATCGTAAATAGTCGATATAACCAAGAGGTTTGAGTTATATTCGTGGGCTTTGATCTATCGTTCATTTGTGAGTTATGTATATAATAATCGATCAAAGACATTGATTATTTGTACGTAATCCACAAGTTATTCACTCTTGGGGGGGGGGGGGGGGGAGGGGAGGGGCTAACTTAGTATTGTGATCGTTGATACATGTCTGTTATGCATGATTTTAGGCCCACTTAGAAGATAAAATAGGTAGCATTTGCATGTACAATTGGCTATTTTGTGTTAAATTGTGTTATACTGTGCCATGTGACATGTGTGCTTGTTTTGAAAGAAGAAATATGTGGTTTTAGGGTCAAAAGTTCTTTATGAAAATTTTTGGAGAAGAAATGAGCAAGAAAAGAGGTGAAACGACGAAGTCGGAAGGATGTTATACCGAGAGACATACATGGTCGAGTGGGACACACTGAACAAGGTTGAAACTATGCAGAAAAATCCACTCGGTTGAGTGAATGTAATCCACCCGACTGAGTCACCAAGGACAAACTTGAAGGAGGACAGTAGCTTTCACTTGGTCGAGTGACGAAAATAGAAAATTGACATATGCAAAAATCCATACCCGGTTGAGTGGACTTTTTCCACTGGGTCAAGTGTCACACTGAGCCTGACGAATTTTAGTGTTTTCTAAATTTGCACTACAAGAAAAAAAGGGTATTTGCCGCTACTTTTTTTTGCAACTACAACAGTGGTTACAAAAAATAACCCTTTTGCAACTATTAGTAGTTACATAAAGTATTTCATACAATTTTAACCAAATTTGTTACACTATGACAAACTCTCTTGCAACTGCTTGTAGTTAAAAATACATTAGTAACTAAAAAGTAGTTGCAAAAAAATGTTTTTCATCTTACTATAAGTGGCTACCCTATAATAACTATATGTAGAATGTGGTTACTAAAAATACTTTTGTGATCGCTCTCCTTTTTTTGTAACTGCATTTTGTAGTGGCAAAAAAACCTTAATTCTAGTAGTATTGGTCCATGACCACCCTTTTCTCACCTAAATTATATATAAGACATTTTGAAGGTTGTTTGGAGAGAATCTACCATTGTTTGGAGTAGGGAGCATGCAAGAGTCAAGATCAAGAGCCGGAAATAAGATTTCTTCAGGTTTCTGAGTTTTATTCATTTAGTCATTGTTGGATGGATACTTATGCTTATTTTCGAATATTCATTATTTTTAGTTGCAATTATGATTGGTTAGGTTTTTACGTATATTCTAGGCATAGAGAGTAGACTTTGATGAACTAATAATATTTGTTTGAATATTTAGTTCCCGTTCGCATTTTTATCTATGCGTTTATTTTAGTTGTTGCGTAATAATTTGGCCAAGTGTTAGACTTTGTTAGGCTTAATAAATCGATAACTGAGTTGGGAGATTTATTAATAAGCTTACAACATATAGCGTAAATAATCAATAGAACCGAGAGGTTTGAGTTATATGCGTGGGCATTGATTCCTTGGTCTTTTGGGAGTTACACATATAATAATCGACTGGAATCATGGTGATTAATTATTTGTACGTAACTTATGGGTTATTCACTCCGAGTGGAGGTCTAACTTAGTTTTGTGATCGTCCAAGAAAAACTTAAGTTTTCAAACTAAACTGAATCCTCGATTGTCTAGATAGATATAATAAATTTATAATTGTGGTACTTAATTTATTTATCCGATCCTTATGGAATTGACCTTGCGCACCACTAGTTATTATTGCACAATATACTTGCAGTTGTACTAGATTTAGAATTTAGGTGAACCGTAATATGGAGTGATCATGTTTCTTGTACTGGATCCTTGTGAATCTTAATTCCTTCATCAACATTTTCTGTTGACGTTCAAACAATCCCGATTTGGAAAGTGTATCTCAACAAGATCTTCGAGAATCTTGATTCCTATTGGAAAATCTTTTTCACACGGTAAGACCTTTTATTTAAGGACATTATCAGATTCCTCCTTCATCAAGTTGGTCGTTGATTTCATGTCTTTAACTTCAAGATCCTCTTTCCTTGTTCAAGCTCTATGCTTGACTTTGACTTTCCTTATTTGTACCCCTAAAAACAAGTAAACAAACTCATACATATCTAGAAAAGATTTTGTTAGTTAATGTCAATTAATTAAACAACATATATCTAACTAAAAATAATTAGTATAAATCTAAACTAAAAATGACCTACTATTAATACAATATAAATTAATTCGAGACTATAGTTTCGATAAATAACAGAAATACTTATTTAATAAAATATGCTAAACATATTTAACAAGAATTTTGAAGAACAACACCTATGAGTCAATAGATTTTGGGTCAGGTTTTTTTCTAGATCCATTGTAATAAGATATTAGTGAGATGACTAAATATCGAGAACGAAATTTTTTAAGGGGGTAGGATATGACAACCCAAATTGTTACGGGTATTATCTATTTATTTAAGGATTCATCTAAGTCTATTAGTTTATTATTTTATAATTTCTTATTTAATTAGTTATTATATGGATCTATTGCTACACTTCTTTTTAGTTCATTTACTACACGAGTTCGAACTTAACCTTGAAAATCAGATTATGGATTATATTTATTCAAGATTATATAAAATGATTAGCCATTTGTTCCACTTCTTAACTTAGGAACTCTCACTTTATTTCAATTATTATAATGGTCAAATTCTTTTGATATTCTTCTCCCTTGCAACATACAAGTTACCACCTCAAACGAAGCCCAAGCCACCATCATTATCATGCCCTCGAATCGTGATCGTTGAATTCATTATCGTCATGCTATGCCACTTAATGTTGTTAGATCGACTATTCATTACCTTAGGTTTGACGCCACCGTACGCCGAGTCAGCGTCAACTTGCATGGATGGTCACTTCTGCTTCAAACATCGCTACTCAGTGGGTCTTTTTCGGGCTGCTGGGTATGTATGTGTATTCATATATAGTTATAAATGTTATAAGTGTTGATCTCATTTGCCTACTAACTATATAAAATTTTACATAATAATACAACCATGTACTTAACTAAATAACTACTATTATATATTCAGTTTTACAAGTTGATAATTTAGTAACCTTACGACTTTATTTGATGTGATAACATGTAGCTTAATTAATGTAAGTGTTTTTTTGTGCTTTGTGTTGTATGACATACTAGCATTGTGTATGATAGAATCACTTCTATAACTATTAGATTATAATAGTTTGGTTGGAACCTAAAGGTGAGTTCGAAACATGATGACATAAATTGATTAATTTTTGTAACTATTTCTAATATGGTGAAAATGCAATTATATTTTTCAATATACTTGCTATGGATTTGTAGATATTCTATTTAGTATGTTATCTGTTAGATGAGTTATACAGTTGTGGATATTACATTAGTAGAAATTATATCACCTCAATGTCGTCGAACTTTTAACTGAACCTGCAACCCCTTATGGCATCTCTTTTAGTTCTAATAAAGAGTGTTACAATGCCTGACTCTATTTGTTGGGAATCTGTCATCGTTGTTTCTCATTTGTTACACCATTTCTAGTCTATGGACTTATGCATTGATCACCTCTGCATGTTTCTTAATCCCTCCAGATGGGCGTTTTAGACTAATATTAATGATGGGGATTATGCCCCTAATGTTGGTGATAGCTTCTGTATGAGGTGGTGTCTGTGGCTTCTGTTGTGCATATTGAATAACAACATAAAAGTAAGATTTCCTCCATATTTCCCCACAACTAATCTCTTCTCAACATTTCCTCCATATTTTTCCTTCTAGAATGTCACAAATTCATTCTCCCAAAATGGAGTCATTCTTCACGCCCAACATCGTCTCGGATATTCCAGACGATGTCATCATCTCGGAGACCCGTGTTTCAGCTCTTGGTTTGGCTATAACTCAGACTCTTCCTCCTCGCTTCGAAATCAATAATGAAATGGTTCGGCTATAACCCAGATTCTTCCTCCTCGCTTCGAAATCAATAATGAAAGGTACGCTTATCTGTTTTGTGTTTTCTGTGAAATTCACAAACTCCACTAAAATCTAACTATTTGCATTCTTCCAAACATGGGAGAAGGGAGCTGAAGTAGATTTAAGATGATGTGGTGTGCTATGGATTGTTGATTAAATATAGGATTTATGGTTTCTCATTATTCTTAGGCAGTTTCGCCATGCTTTATTGTGAAAAATGGGAGTCATCAGGGATAGAATATCAGTTAAAACTTACAAGTGTAAAGTAAAATGATAATGCACTAAATCCTCTATATGCACCTTCTTATTTCTACTTTATCTTAAATATTATTTTTTTTGGGGAAAAAAAACTAACATTAATTGATTTTTTCTCAACAAATTATAGTTATGGCTGTTCTCATAGCCACGCTCAGCTTTTCCATTATTTTCTTTCCTTGCGGAGGAAAGAACAGTGACGATCATGCTATTTTGAGCCTTCAAGCTTTGATTGCAGCAATTAGTGTTATAGTTTCTAGTACATTTTTATATCAAGGACATATCAAGAACCTTGATATTTATAGGATATGCTATATTCATTTGATTGACAGTTTGTGCAGTATTGAGCTCAATCGTCTTTTTAACACCTAAAAAACATCAAACTTTGTTAGGGAGTCTGTTAACGCTCGCGATCCCAGTTTTCAGGATACCTTTTGTAGGAGATTGGGTCGATTATTATAACCCGACCCCGAATGGCACCCTGAAGGCCAACATTGTCCTACCGGTCATGCGTGCCACCAACCAGTCCTAAATTGTCTAGAAGTATGTTAGGAAACCAAAAATGTAATAGATTAAAAAAATAGGTGTGCAACTTGTTTATGCTATGTTGAAAGGTTTTTTTTTTTGTACGGATGCTATGCTGAAAGTTGATGAAAATGTAGTAGCAGTCAATGAAACACTGTGTATTTTCCCATGCAACAGTAATGGACAAATTGCTTTCTACTGCTCTCGTTCATTTTCCTCTTCATGTCAATATCATAATCTTCAATAATTATTTATGCATAGTGTGGTTATACGTTGAAAGTTGATGATGTATATTTGGATGAAGAAAGATTGCATGCATCCATGGTTGTTATAACACGCAATATACGTACACATGCATTTCTAGTGTAAGGTATACATATACATGTGTGTGTGTGGGGGGGGGGGTGAACTGAAGTTGGTGATTTCTTTTTGAGAGGAGAGATAAATGAAAAAAAACAAGAGTTGTAATTAAATTTCGATTTTGGGCTTTTTGTCGCTTTCTATTTTATTTGTTTTATTAAACACCTAGGTACTTTTCTTATTCTTTTAAATTAAATGAACAGGTAAGTGACGATGCATGGCATTAAAATATTTCTTCAATATATAATACATAAACAATTAAAAATTGACACCCAATATTTTTTGTTTACATGTGATATAAACAATATTTTTTTTTTCAAACCATCTCAACTTATAATTTTATTGCAAATTACCATTTGAGACAAATCTAGCCGTCAATATGTGGACACGTGTATATTATTCTTCTAAATCTTAATAGTATTCTTCAAAATTCTTCAAAATCTCAACAAAATCTTATTTTTGTTGTTATTCTTCATATTCCTTAACAAGGTTTATAGGTTGCAATTAGACAAAATATCCATATTAATCCTTTTAAATCTTCTAGTTATGTTTCAAAGTTCTCTCAGGTAGAACATTTATTGCACAATGAAAATTACTGGTTGTTTCTATTCGCACCACCATAACATCTCCACACACCACAAAAGAATTTGGACAAAATTTCCCTTATGTTAAATGTCTAACTTACCCTTACCTGACCCTCCATCATTTCACCTTTCTTCTTCTTCTTCTTCTTCTTCTTCTTCTTCTTCTTCTTCTTCTTCTTCTATGCAGATCTCCCAAGCAGTAGATACACAAGTACAGGAAAATAGGATGGTTCATCACTTTATTGAGATGGAAGTCACTTTTCTTCTACTGATAATTAAATTCATGGTGTGTCAAGACTTTTAGTAGAGAGCTGACGACAAGCACGCACCACCTGTGTCACCATTCAGACTTAAAGTGAAGGAGAATGAATTTCTATTGAGGATGAACCTTACTATTCATCAAGGGTTAACTTCGTCATTCCTTATTGATCATGTCTGTTACATTCGGGTTATAGTTGAATGTTTTTGGAGAGATTTTTTTGTTCGTTGGTTCGGATTGATAGTTTATAATGGTTCCTTTGTTCATCAAAATTCTCTATATCAAAAAAAAATTAAAAATAATATATAATCTATGGTAAACAATTTTTCGACATAGGGATGGGTTTTGGGGAAGAAAGAAAGTGGATGGAGGTCGCCGAAGAGATGGGAAGAAAAGGAAAAAGAGGGGTTTTTTAAGGGTAAAATTATCAAATGGTGTTGTGTGCAAGGTAAATTTTTTTTTTTTTTTTTTTTTAATTTTAATGTGGTGCACAAAGTAAATGTGGTATGAAGAGTGACTTTTGTGGTGTAAATAGAATTTGACTTGCTTTTTATATGTATAAATTTTAAGGCGTGGTTATGTGCACCCTCAATTCCACTAAATATTGCCCAGTTTCTTTTTGGTATCACATACTTTGAAAAAACAAATATGAGGTTCAATCACACCAGCCAAGCACCTCAAAATGTTCCATTGTTCTGATTAAACATATTTTCATTCACTTGGACGAAATGATCGAATAATTTTTGGGTGTTTATTTAGAGGAATTGGAGGTGCATGTTGTTGAAACCTAGACTTCACAAGGTATTGAACATTGAGTATTGTATAAAGTGTCACCACACCTTGTGAAATACAACTAGGTTTTCTTTGCTTATTTTTACCTTGTTGATCTGTATGTTATTCTTTGTCACATATTTTGTAATATATATATATATATATATCCTGACCTGGTGTTTTGGTGGTAAGGATATGTTAATATTGGATTAGGATTTGTACGTATATCCTTATCCATATTAACAATCTTTATCCATTAAAATGGTTTTAACTAAAAAACTTCCCTGGGCTTCTTATTTTTCTCTCAGGTAACCATTGATATATGAAGTATAAATAGAGGAAAGAAAAACTGAAGAAAGAAAGAGTGTTCAAGACAATGTTAAAGTTATTACTTTTCTAACTCACGTACTTAGTTGTATTTGGTGAGACATCTGTGAGGATTCTTAGTGTTAGGATATCTTGTGAGTGTGTTAGATCAATAGTTAGACAGAAAGGAATTGTTCGATTGTTGTTCGATCAATTCTCTATTTTGAAAGTCATGTACAAAACAAATTGTTCCGCTGTGATTGGAAATGTGATTTGCTCAGACTTTTGGTTGTCTGAGTTTTATTGATATTCCCTCTGATTAATTTACAATTGTTCTGTATAAGTATTCTTCATCAACTTTGAGTTGTTCATACAATGTGTTGCAATACCTTGTGCAACACCTTCCATGCCATACCAACATAAATTATTTCACATGTAAAAGCTCCCAAAACTTTATGGTACACAAAATTTGACTTTCCAACCCATCCTAGTATCAATTTCTAAATCTGCCCCTACTTTTACCAAACCAAGTAGATATTATCCATATAGGGGTGCGGGTACGTACTTGCATAAAAATTGTGGCAAGTTTTTTTATTATATTAAACGTAATAGTTGATGTTCATGTTCCCTGTTTCCTATTTTAAATAGTCTCATATTTCAAATTCTCAATTGTAAGTTAAGTGTGTATTCATGATGTCATTTTACTCCTGTATATATATATATATAGCATGTTTTAATATGAGGTTGTATTATAGAATGAGACAGTTTGGACTTCAGTATCAGATTGGTGTAATTTTTTAGGATAAGTACAGCAAAAAGTAGTATATTTGGTGCCTAATTTCAGTGATAATGACGTTGTACTTTCACAAAATATATACATATGGCAACGATTTTGGTGAATGTCACTATATATTGGTTGGATTCTTGGATGTTAGTAATTAGACACTTATCAATCATTGCGGATCCAGAACTCACGGTTAGGGGGCGATAAAAAAAAATCTTCATCCAACATTAATATACACGTGATAATAAATATTAAATATATTATATTTATTATTTAAATAGAATATCAACAATATTTATTATTGTATATATTGAAATATATCACCAGTTATCTATAAATTAAAACTTAGAGTATATTTATTGTATATAATGAAAATTATCTAAGTATATCCTCGTATTTATCATTTTAAGGAGGCCAAACACTAATTTTCTTCAAAATAAATACACAATATACATATTATACACGTTTTAAAAATAAAAATAATGAGGTATAGGCGGAGTTGGGTGCCCAAGGTCACCCCACCCATAAGGGTAGGTCAGCCCCTATTATCAATTATAATCACTAAACATTAATTTGATGAGTCTGCGGAAAAATATTAACTATCTCACTAAAATATTAATTTGATGAGTCCGCGGTGTGCTCAAATTAATGTGTTCACCAGTTGATGTGTCAAGATCTTATGGAATGTAATTAGTTGCCTATCTATAATTTGATAATGAGATCTTTACATGGCAGCCATCGACACATTAACTTATACCTATTGCGAGTAGGGGAACATTTTTCCATTAATTTGGGGACGTGGACTGTCATGTCCATTCTATTTGGATTGCACAATTGATGCCTAAGCTACATCAATCATATTCAATTTGAGCCTATTTTTTGCTGGAAAACACAAAAATAACGTGCGCAAACTCCAACCAACAACGCTTATGAGGCAACCTATGTGTACTTCAACTTGGTGTTGATAGCAAACGTGTTCTCGGACTTGAACAAATTAATGAGCGGCTTTCCAAATTAATAAACTGAAAATAAAAATTTAATTGTAAAATTTGAAACTTTTTTCATAATTTATAATAAATGTTATGTTGTATTTAAAAAAAATACTAAAATAATTTGCTAATTAAAAATATCCTAGAAAAAAAGCAGTCCCCACACCTTCTTCTTCCCCAAAGAAAGGAGCTTCTCCCCACCCTCAGGTATTTTTGCAAACACTTTGTAGGGTGGCAAGAGTTTGATTTGACGACTTGTGTTGTCGTAGCTGTGATTTCAATGTTGAATTCAAATTCGGAATTGGAGTCGGAGGGGAGGGAGAAGTTGAGCAATTTGAGGTTGCATCTAAATATATTTTTATACTTGTATTAATTTATGTAGAAAGAAGTAGGAAACATAATTTGATGATATTGAGAAAAGGCCAAATCATGTAAGGGTAGGCGCAGTTGTAGGATAAATGATCTATCAACGGATATAAGGTAGAATTTGGTTCTAGAAAGTGATAAAAAGTTATTTTATAATGATCACATATTATACAATAACTAAAGTAGTTATTAAAATTTGTAAAATAAGTGTGTGAAATAGGGAGTTACTAGAAGCATGAATTAATGGGCAGTTGATTGATATGAAATAATTATATATCTCAACACGTGATTTTGAAAACCCAGAATGAATGGTACACACCTGCAGTTTGTATGTCTATGTCTAGTCTAGTCGGTAATGAGATAATCAAGTGCAGGCTTCAGAGCTTCAAACATGATTTCATATGTTCTCTGACTGGGATGAATGGAATCAAAAAACACATATTTGTTTGCATCTTCACAAACAGCAGACTCTGGATTGCACATGAACGACGTTTCCACCATCCCCGTACCGCAACACCCACAATTAACATTCTCAAAACCTGCCATTAATAATGCAATGCAAAACAATTATGCCATCAATGGTGGCTCCAAATTAAATCACCTCCTGCCCTAATCAGTCAACATCATAAACTATAACATAGGAAAATTTCAATTTTTAGTCTCATAAGTTACGATCACTTGCAATTTTAATTCTATTTGAATTGTCTTTTGCAATTGCAGTTTCATAAGTTAAAAAAGTGTGCAAAATTTAATTCTTTTGGTAAATCTGTGGGAAAAACATCACTTGATTCTTACGTAAGTTCACAAAATATGAATCCCTATTTATTGGTTGTGATATGTTGCAATGTGAACTAACATCCTGCTAGCTAGACTTCGAAAGTCACGACCAATAAACGGGCCTATTTCGTAAGCTCACGTGAGCATTACATGTTGTTTATGATTTTTTGACCAAAAACAAAAAAACTCAAATTAAGCACTTTTTTTAACTTATGGGATTCAAATTACAAAACGTTATTGAGTGATTGAAATTACAAGTGAACCAACTTGTTCTGAAAATGCATATTCCCAAACATAACTAAAATGCTATATGCTGGAACAGATAATTTTACAAAACCTAAAAGCAAATTATGGAGTGGACTTTTAGTAGTTTTACGTGGTCGCGCTCTCCTACTCATCGTGCAACAGAAGTTAATATGTTCAATATGTTAATATCTCATACGTTAATATGATCAATATGATAATATCTCATACAAAGAATCTAATTACCTTATTAAAAAATTAGGGACAAAATTCACGCCAACAGTGCATATTAACTTTTACCAAAGTGAATATAGAGCATTTTCGATATATATATATATGAGTTGTAATTTTATCTGTTGCAGAAGTGGAAGAAAAATGGGCATTGTTGGGAGGCGTGCAATATATAGCAGAGACAAGGAATGGTCCCCAACTCCCCATTGGCAGACCGGACAGATCATTAAATTCTCTATGATGATGATTTGACTCACCGTATTGGCGACCTACTGTCATATTTTTTAATGGTGTGTACACATCCATGTAAGCGACTCGAGAGCCTGAGGATTGTACTTGAAGTTGCATAGCCTTCAATTCGGTCTGCAGAAGTTGGTTGTAATCCTGACCTACGGTCGAGAAATTGGTGATGCAATCACGTTTAAGGATTGAATTATCCGAGTACAGTGTTATCACTACTGGCAAACACCCCATTGGTGGCACTCCCACCACTCCTATTCGTCGAGCACCTTCCTCCATCAGTCCCTGCACAGACACCTCCGTTTTAACTTTATATAAGATAATTAAGAGTTACCCTTAAACTTGTGCATCTAAAAAAACGGAGCTAGTGTATGACGGTAACCTGCACGAATTGGCGAGTTTGTTGTATGATGAAATTCATGTAGCTTGGAAGAGAGTAAGTCTTACGTCGGATTGGCAAAGTGAAATAATTTATGACGAAGTCATTAGTGCCTGCACTAACAATGAATAAAGCTTTACTTATTAGCTCCTTCGTTTTCTCCTTTCCAATTTTCGCCTCCAGTTTTGCTTTATATTCTTTCAAGTATTTCAGCTGCTCCGACAGAGGTATCACATTCTGAAATGGAATAAATTCAAATCAAAATATAGGCAGATCGAGAGAAACAAGAGAGAGAGAGAGAGAGAGAGAGACGCCTAATGTCGGTGTAAGCGGGTCGTATCCGGATCCGGCAGAGGCGAAACTGACTCCAGTCATGAGCTCCTCAATGGTGAGTGATGGATCCAGATATGGAGGCAATAACTCTTTGACGCCAACATAATGTGCTGCATTAACCTCTCAGATTATAACCACCCTCAACACATAAACACACGCAGATAAACACAAATATGCAATGCTTACCTATATAATCATTTGCAAGCTTTCCATTAGTAAACCTTCCTGTTGGTGCATGTTTCACAAAGTCTTTCCCGTAGGGCAAGAAATTGCTCCTAAATGCAGTAGATATGAAATTATTGTTCCCCGGATCCGCAGTCGAGTCGCCAAAAATGAGAAGCGAAGAGACTGCTGGGCCCGAACTAGCAAGATTTCGGGCTTCTGATGCAAAAAGAAGAAGCAGAAAGCAACAAACAAGTGGAAAGGCCATTTGTGGTTCCACTTTATTTGGAAAAAAAGAGACAAGATATATAACAAAAGCTAGCTCTGTTTCTTATTGATACACTATTTTATATAAGCTATGATAGGCATAAATCTATATATTTATTTATTAAATAATACGACACATGTTTGAGTATTTCAGGTGAGTTTGATGGAGTTGGAAAACCAACCTCTTCTACACTCGCTTATGAGTCTCAACAACCACTTCTTACTCTAATTAATTACTTTGAAATTATATTTAATTAAATTGAGGGGTGTTTGAAATGCGTTGCATGTCATCGGAGCGGTTAATTCTATCATACACCAGAAGCAATGTTCCTCACATATTTTTAACGTCACACACATCTATGTGAACATATATTAAATTAAATATGCGGTTAAAAATGCATTAGGAACATTGCTCCGTATAGCATAGAAATGACTCATCGGAGCATATCCGCATATACATATTCAAGAAGTGTGTAAAAATGGATGTTTGTATGTGAATGAAGTAGGGAATAATGTGTATCATAGATATTAAATTAATATATTAATTGTGAATGTGTATGGTACTGTAAATGTTATATTAATAAACTAATCAAATAAAAATAATAATTAATAAAATGCGGTAGATGGTCGATCTCTAATTACAATCTAGGCTAAATATTTATGGGGTCAGGTCTGCCCAAAGACCTGATGAAGCAATGAACATGGGTGACAATTTGGATCATTGGGTCGAGTCGGATTCGTGTTTAATTTCGGGTCGATTCATGTTATATAAAAAAATATTTGAAACTTATAATTATCACATTTTAAAATATATTTTTTTAATTTCAGGTCGATTCAGATTAAATTTGGATTAATTAATTTGTATCGAGTAAATTGCGAGTTTTTTTAAGTAAATTTATATTATCGAGCCCGTACGATCGACTTATGAACTGGCACCCTAATGTCAATGAAAATTGTTTTGACCGAAGAAGGAAGGTGGGGAATATATAAAAGCACGGAAGGGGAAAAATAGAATACAAAAATACACGAAATGTAAGTACTAACTTACCATTTGGGCTAAGGTCTCTGTGGACCAACTGTAGGGTGCCCTAGATTTTTTCGCTAATTGGTAGCAATTTACTTCAACTTAAAGCACTAGATCTGTAGCTTAATTCAAGCAGCCTTAATTCAATGAAATGAGACATATAAAATATATTATCATTTATGCCAATAAATGTAGGTCCATCAACTGCTACCATTTAATTCTATTATTTGCAACCACAATTTGGCCATTCAAAACTACCAACGACATAATTGAAATTTCTCATATTTTCTAGGCAATACTTGCAAGACAATTTTCATCATATTTTCTAAAATTACAAACTGGAGTTCCGTTTTTGAAATTTGGCAAACTAAATTAATTACAATTTTCTTTCACAATCGTAATTCAAACTTCAATATATTTTTCAATGACCAGAGTCTACGTGTTTGGAATAATGCACCAGATGTCAAATTGCTTTAATCTAAAATTCAAAAATTAATAGAAGCTGTTTCTGGGTGATTATTGCAAGTTTATTAATATTCCCATGTTTTTTCATTTCAACAACTAGTAATACTCTCTTGCGATGCACGAAAGTTTATTTAAAAAGTAATGATATTGTATAATATAATACTAGATGTCAACCCGTGCGATGCACGGGATGAATACTTTTACTATAATAATAATAATAATGATAATAATAATAATAATAATAATAATAATAATAATAATAATAATAATAATAATTACAGTCTATATATTATTTTAGAATATAAAACCGGGAGTTGATTTTTTGTCCAATTATCTTTCTTCCTCCTTATATATCTTTTTCAACATGTAATTTTTTTTTTATATCTAATTTTATCCATTATGATCATAAATTGAAACTACTAGTTAAATTTCTATTAATTTTGACTATTCAATTCTCTATATATTTATTTTTAATACCCTTTGAACCTTCCAAGGCATCAGTCTCAGAAGAAGGTCCGAAAGTAGGCTTTGCAAGACCTTAACAAGTTTCATTATCACAAATTGAAACTATCAATTATATTTTCATAAATTTTGTAAATTCTATTATTAAATGCATGATCTGATGATGCTGAGTATTTTACGTAAATTTTTAAATACAAACTTGAAATTTGATTCATTTCTTTTCCTATTATTTCAGCAGTGAATTGCATAGGTTGTCATAATTACATATGCATATAAGGACTAAACAATGTCAATTATTTTGAATAATTATCGTTTGAAAACCACATCTATATATATATATATATATATATATATAAGCTAAATGGAGGGTCCTATTGTCATTTTAACTTTCCTTCCAAAAACTTTTACACTAATTTGGTAAGTTTTTGTCAATTTTGGTAACTTTATAATTTTCTTTCAATGTTTTTAAATGCAAATAACCTTTATATTTTTAATCCATTTTTTGTGCATGATATATCAAATTATTCATCTTTTCACAATCTTCAATTTGACATCCATATCACATATATTATAATGAGCGAGATATTTAATTTAAAATAATAACTTCTTTATTGATTAATTGTTTATGTTATATTTAAGTGTTTATTATAAAAATTAATAAAATAACTCCCCTTATAAAAAATATTAATTGAGTATTTTCTCAAAGTTCAACAATTTTTTGTTTTTCCACATGAATTTTCAAATATGTTCTTTACTTTAGTTACAACCAGAATAAAAAATATCTTTTAAGTAATTAAATTCATATTTCATTAAATTAAAGGCAAAAAATCAATAATTAACTTTATAAATAATTTATTAAATCATTACATTTAGTGTATATACATACATACATATATATATAATAACAATGTTTGTTTTATTAGACGTGGACTTTTGAGCATATGCGTGTTTATATATCATAATTATTATTGAGATTGTTGTTTTATTACTTATTCATATTTTTATATAATGTATATTGTGTTAATATTATTTTATATATAGTAACCTAAATTTTATGACATTTGTTATACTTTTCAATTGTGTTTTTTCGTGAATCA
Organism: Ajuga chamaepitys; assembly: GCA_958295605.1. Lineage (NCBI taxonomy): Eukaryota > Viridiplantae > Streptophyta > Magnoliopsida > Lamiales > Lamiaceae > Ajuga > Ajuga chamaepitys. The sequence continues at coordinate 54,453,060 of OY282501.1, read as the reverse complement.
ATCTCAACGATACATTTTTTACACTTTGCAACCTAAAAAATATTTTGCCGCACTAAACAACTTCAATTATATCTTTTTTTATTCTTTCAAGCTAAGTTTTTTTTTTTTTTTTTTTTTTTTTTTTTTTGCATTAATCAATTTTTGCATTAATCAATTTTTGCCTTAAATAATACTCCCTTTGTCCCGGTCTAATTGGTCTACCTTCTATTTTTTTTTTGTCCCAATCTAATTGACCAGCCCATAAATGACAAATTTCACTCACAATCTCCACCCTCAAAATCTCCACTCTTAATCTCCACCTTTGAAAAAGTCAAAGATTCCACAAAATATATTTTTTCTTAGTCTTCGTGCCCGACCAAGGTAGGCCGGGACGGAGGGAGTATAATATTTACAATAAAATTATAAAAATTAATTGAATTACAAAACCAAATAAAATATGAAAATATTTAAATCTTTGAATAACTCACATACTTTAAATTGTCTTCGAATTATTGAATAAACTTTTGATTTTATTTTGTTAATGTTAGTATTTATTTAAAAATAAGAAATATTTCAGTATATCTAAAATTACCAAGTGAAATGTTCAAAGTTGCAAAGTGAATATAATTCTAGAAAGAAACAGTTAAATATTTGTAGTTCTAATTTGAAAATTTATTTAGATATATTAAAAATCCATACATATATAAACGTCATAAGAGTGTTAAAATCGTTAAGTTGTATTTTTCCACCAAAATATTTTATGTTATTTATGGTTATTTGTTGAATTGTCAACTTATGATGTATTTTTTTTTCCTTCTTTAGAAAAAATAGTTATTTCTCAAATTTTAAATAAAAATAATTTTTATATCTCAACAATTTTTACGTTTTATATATCGAATTAATCATTGTTTTATGATCTTTTATTTGACATCCATATCACATATCTAAAAGTGTGATATTATATAAAATAAATACAAATTATTTATTGGTTGATTATTTGGTGAAATCTTATTGCAGATGTTTGTTGGTGTAATCCGCAATACGAATTAGTTGTAGAATTTTTCTAAAAAAATATTTCCAATTTAAGTTTTTAAAGTATTTTTATTAATTAATCTATTGTATTTACTTTTTCATATTAATTTTATTCTATAAATTAATCCATATATAAATAAGTGTGTGCATGATAAAATAAAATTTAGCCAAGTATGTAAAAAAATATTTCTTTCATCCAATTGCAAATCAGATATTTTCAAGAAAAAATATTCATGTATGTATCCCTAAAAGATATTACAGTTTCAGCATTTTGTTAGTGTGTTTCTTTGTTAAAAACTCCTTAGGATTTTTTATAATACTAATAATTTTTTTGTTTCTAATATATATTCATATATAATATATCAATTTAATCATCTTTTCACCTTCTTTAAGTTGAATTATGTTTTAATTTTTTATTGTGCATTGAATCATTTATATTGTGAATTAAATTATATAAAAATAATGCAATAGAGTTTTTTTTTTTTTTTTTTTTTTTTTTTTTAAATATGGGATTATTTGAAAAGAAAATCTATTTTTCTTATAAATTATTTAATTTATTTTATTATTATCTTATCTTATTTTTGTAATAAGTAGTGTGTTATTATATTTTTGTTTTCTTTAACATATGTAATTAATTGAGCTATTTGCGGTTATTCGTATAGGTTAAGAAGGATATAGATCGACTAACAGTATGTCAGAGTTTTATAAAAAGTAATTTTAACAAAGGAATTTTTATTTGTTATTTGTTATATATTTTGATATTTATTTTAATTTTATTATGTAATAATAATTTATTTATAAATAGCGCGCGCGCGCACATGCACACACACACACACACACACACATATATATATATATATATATATATATATATATGTAATTCAAGAATTACACGGGAGAAACGGATATTTACACTATTTAAAATTTTACTATACGTTAAAAATATTTATTTATTAAGTATACAATTTTCACATTTTCAAATAATATAATCATATATTGTTTAATTCAATGAAAACTTACTTTATTAGCAGTCTTCTGTGCATTGCACGGGAGTAATACTAGTACATTAAATAACATAATATTAGTATAAGAAGCCACAATATATTAGTTACTTAAATATATGAGTGGTAAACTATATTATCATGTCATATTCAAATAAAAAATAATTGACTTATTATTTTCGTACGTAACATAATTTTTCTTTTCACAAAATATACGAAAATAATAATAAGCAAACTAATTCAATTAACAAATCACTTTAAAAATATATTTAAGCTTTTTTCTTTTGTAAACCGTAAACTTAATAAATTTGGATTTTCTTATGATTTTTTTAAACCAAATACTTTAAACTATCCAAAAATTATTAAGATAAAAAGGTAAACTTAAATTAAATAAAATAATTTTAATCTTCCAAAAAAATTTAATATGTTAAAAACATATTATATTTGGAATTATATCATATTTTAATTTATATAAAAATGTTTAGAAATCAAAATATATTATTATCATCCTAAAAAGGTATTTTACACTTAAAGTATAAATATTTTAATTATAATATATGTATTATGGATGTTAAATCGAAGATTATTAAAAGCTGAATAATTTGATATATTTCTTATAGAAAATCGAGTTGTAATGAAAAAGTTATAAGACCTTAATATTTCATTAGGGAAAAGGAAAAAAAAAAAAAAAACGAATTGATAGAAAAGGGAAATAAAATTGATTGGAGGAAGAACCACAAAATAAGGTGGATGAGACATGTGTTTTTTCCTATTTTCTTGCAACTTTCTTTTAATATTAAAGGTAGATTTAAATATGTGATCGTTTTATTTTAATAATTTTTTTTAAATGTTGGATAAACATAAATAAAATTATAAGTAATGTAAGTATAAGTTTCTCGCAAGTTATACATGAATTTAATATAACTTACTTTATATATAGGGGTGTATGTGCGCGTGTGTGTATATATATATATTTAACATTAAGATAAATATTAAATATAAAAAAAGTTTTTTTTTTTCAGAATGATCATTTCTTACTTTGATATTCAAACACATCTTTAGTGTGTCTGTATCATTCTTCACCTTTATGCATAATAGCTTATTAATTATGCATGTTAAAACAAACATAAATATTTAAATATAAACTCATATTATTAAATAAAATAAACTGAATAATTTTATAAGATTTTTTTTTTTCATTTTACTTTAAATATTGAAATTTATCTAAATAAATTTTTAAATTCTAACTATAACTATTTACTTATAAGAAATTTATTTGCAAGTTTTAATACTTTACTTGGTATTTCTGATATACAAAGAATAATAAAATAACAAAATAAAATTCAAAAGTTATTCAATAGTTTGAATAATAAAATAAAACATTTGAGTTCCTCGATATTTCTTAATACTTTCATATATATGTTGAAAAGTTTCAATTAAATTATACATTGTATTGTAAATAGTAGATTCATTTAAAGATACACATTGGTTAATGTAAAAAAAAAAAAAAAGGTTGCAAAATGTGAAAAAAAAGTCATAATTGAGATTAGTTACTGTGAAAAAAAGACATAATCAAGTTGGTTAATTTTGCTTATTTAAAAGAAGTTTAGTTGCAACTTGTATAATACTCCCTCCGTCCCGGCCCAATTTGCCTATCTTGGTCGGGCACGGAGATTAAGAAAAAACAGATTTTGTGGAATCTTTGACTTTTTTAAAGGTGGAGATTGAATGTGGAGATTTTGAGGGTGGAGATTGTGAGAGAAATTTGTCATTTATGGGTTGGCAAATTAGATTGGGACAAACAAAAAAGGAAAGTAGGCAAATTAGAGCGGGACGGAGGGAGTATCATATAGTTTAGGATGTAAATTGTAATTATTTATAGAAAAATAACATTAATATATGTAAAATATAAAAAAAGTAATAAAATAATTAAGATTAATTATAAAGTTATATATACGAGCAAAAGTCATAGTTTGGTTTATCAACAAAAATAATTATTATAACGAAAAAATATTATTAATTTAATACGCTGATTATAAACAAAAAATTAACTATTGCTTTTCATTCGATAAAGTATGTGTCCAATTTTATATACATTGATTATTCTCTCAATGTATAAATGAAGAAAACTTGAGACAATTCATATTAGATAAAACAAATTGATTAGTTGTTGTTTTAATGAAATAAGTAAGTGAAATAATTTATAAAAGATAATTAATTGAATGATTTTTAATTGTATTCCGAACAATTAATATATTTACTGTACAACCCACAATAAACGCTGAAATCTTACTCAAATAACCAATGAACAAATAATATAATATTTTAAATAGAATATAATAATAATAATAATAATAATAATAATAATAATTATTATTATCATATGGATGTCAAATCAAACATCGCCAAAAGATGATTAATTTGATACGGTACACTGCTTCCATTTTTTAAGATGTTCTTTCAGTCTTAGACAAGAAAATTAAGGAGTAGGGAGAGTGGACAAATAAACCCTTTCTATATTTTTCTCTCTCCCCTTAAATCCTTTAATTTTCTTCATATTTCCTTATAATTGTTATCTAATTATACATATTGTGGCTTATATATATAAAATATATAGATATTTGTATTTATAAAATAATTTTTAAATTCTAACTATAAATAATTAAAAATAACCATGAAATACATAATAAACGGAACAATGATATTTTATATGGATATTTCATTTGTAATATAAAGTTTAATACTTTTTTCTTTATGTCTCTACTTTTATTTTAAATTTTTTAATTTCTCTAAATAAACTTTCAAGTTCTAATATATATATATATATATATATATATATATATATATATATATATATATATATATTTAATTTTGTCTTTTTAAGGTTAGATTTTCATTTGCAATTTTTAAAATTTCATTTGGTAATTTTAAATATACTTAAATATTTTTTATTTAATAAATTCTTATTTTAACAAAATAAATTCAAAAATAATTTAATAATTTGAATAACAAATTAAACTCTGTGACTTCTTCAAAATATTTGAATATTTTCGTATTTTATTTGGTATTGTAAATTATTTATATAAATGTTATATTTTTCTTATGAATAGCTATTTATTGAAGATAAAAGTTGATTAATGTGAACAAAGTAATTTAAATTGTTAAAAGTAAAAAAAAAGACATTTGATGTTGATTAGTGCGTCAAAGTATTATTTAGCTTACAAAGTGTAAAATCATATAACTGAAGTTTTAGTAAAAGCAAAAAATAAAAAAAGGTTGCGAAATGTAACAAATGTCATAATTTAGGTTGCAAAGATTAAATTTCCTTAAAAGAGTCATTTTAAAAAAAATACAAATTATTAAAAATATAAATAGGTAATTACTAAAAATAATTTCAATAAAAATTTTAATATATAATTATACCTCAAAGTTTTTGTACTTTCTTGATAAAAAATATATTAGCAAATTTGATGATTTAATAAATCTATTACAAAATAGATATTGATTTCTTTGCTTTTTGATTTAATAAGGAAGGACTTTCATTATTTAAATAATGGTTTTTCTCCCTACATAACTTAAATAACAAAAATATTTAAAAATTCATGTCAATTAAAATAAATTATTTTATAAAAACTACTCATATTTTTTATAAAAGAAATTATTTTTGTTGCAACTCAAACCAAAATATTATAGTTCAATTCACAATAAACATCAGTTCTAGTATAAATAATTAACCAAGAAACAATCCATTTATTCAAATCAAATATCTCATTATAATATATGTGATATGGATGTCAAATCAAAGATTGTGAAAAGATGAATAAATTGGTATATTATGGATAAAAATCAGATTAAGAATGAAAAAGTTATTTGTATTTTAAAAAATAAAAGAAAGTTATGAACTTACCAAAATAAAAATAAAAAAAAATTAACAAGTGTATATATATATATATGTATAGATGAAAAATAATTTTTTATAAAATTATTTAAAATCTTGAGTTTGTCAAAGTAATGCTATCCAAATTAAGACTCTTTTATTATGGTAACCTTTTTAAGGTAAATCAAATCCCATTAGCATCAAATAGTGGGCTCGCGCCGTGCATCCCAAGCATCAACACATAATGGCTTGAAGGTACATCATCTATCCATATTTGATCATCATCTAGATCAAACTTTAGATGAACTAGAGTATGTGTGACAATATTTGCTAATCTAGGAATGTACTCAAAATTGAAGAACTCCAACTGTTTTAGCCAAATCAGAAATATCATGCCCAATAGTCCCTAAATAAGCATCATTATCGTCTTTAGCATCTACATGAGAGTGTGGTTATCCCATTCAACCTCAAGCAGAGCACGTCAACTTCTTGTGTTGTGATCAAGGCGTAGCGCATTGTCAATGCTTCGAGCATAATAGTATTGCTCTGAGCTCGAATTCCGCTTAACCCCAACGAGAAGTGCTTTCCCCTCATGGTCTCGTATAATGAAACCGAGACTGATTATTCGTTCCTTGTACCATTGCATCGGCATTCCGTTTGTGGCTATCGACAGATGTCAACTACCATGCTGCTCGTGATGTGTGATCAGAGCCAGTGCTCCTTGGGTCAAATAATTTGGCTGCTTGAAAAGTGTTGTGATTTGTGCCGAAAGTGATGTGGTTTGTGCTGTATCAATTATGCTAGCAACTCTTCTAGGCTGATTCCTCTTGTTCGGACATTAACAATTATTAGTGGCCATGACTTCTAGAATGGTGAATGCATCTTGTGTATTTCTCACAAACAATGAACCACATGTTACCACATCTATGAGCACTCTCGTGGGCCTAAGAAGCCCATTGTAGAAATAACAAATCTGCTCCTTGACAAATCCATGTTGGGGACACTTCCGGAGAAGATCCCGAAAACATTCCCAAGCTTCGCGTAATGGTTCAGAGTCCAACTGCTTGAACTCATTGATCTCACTCTTTAGCCTGAGTGTCTTACTGGGTGGAAAGTACTTCAACAGGAACTTTGTGCATAGCTCGTCCCAAGTAGAGAAGTTGTCGGATGACAACGAGTTGTACCACAATCTTAGCTTCACTTTATCATGTGACATCCCATCACCTAAATTGTATCAAGACCTCTAAGTGTTGGGGTCTTCGAGGCCCCCTCCACCGAAATGATTATGTTGAATGATGGAAATTGATGCCGACTTGAGTTCAAAACTATTGACATTTACTGGCGGCCGCACCTGTTCCTATTGCCCAACGGACGAAGGAAGTCCCTTATGGTTGTCTGATGACCATGAGCCTAGGCTTGGGCCTCTGGCTGAGGGATCTGTTGGTCTGGTTGGTTCTGTACTTGCTGTACTGTGCATTCTGCAAATTAATCATTTGCAAGTGCTGATGTTGCACCAGACGAAATAATCTGCAAATCATCTCCTCCTAAGTAAGTTCTTCCAGTTGGTCAGCTATCTCACCAGCTAAATTTCTCCTTGTTTTACATCTATGAAAATTAATTTAGTCTATGGGTCACAAGGAATAAGATTTCTCTTTACCTTAGGCCGTATTAGCATCACTACTTGAGATCACAACAGCTGAGAAAATTTTAAACAAAAATTAAAATAAAATACGTACAATAAAATGTCTAAAGTAATGTTAAACTATCTATTACTATAGAAATTGTTGTAGCTACCAATCTCCAGTAACAGCACCAAAAACTTGATACACTAAAGCTAAACTCTAGTACGACTGCAAGTGTACGATGTAGCTACACTACAACATAAATGGCTTTATGTAACACTTCGTTTGTAACACTTTTAAAATTTTGAATTTTATGTAACACTTTTGTAACACTTATGAATATGTAACACTTTCATGTAACACTTTTGTAACATCTGCGAATATGTAACACTTTCGTGTAACACTTTTAGAATATGTAACGCTTTGAACGTAACACTTTTAAATTGTAACACATTTACGCAACACTTTTAAATAAATAACACTTTTTACGCAACACTTTTGAATAAGTAACACTTGTAAATAATAAAATTATTTATTTTATTTTAAATTAATTAAATATTTGTGGGTTATTTTTCTTATGTGACTTTAATTTTTATTTGTCTCATGTGTTACATCTTAACTATCACAATGGAATATCTGTAACATAAGTGATGAAAACGATTGACTCAGACCTACAAAAATAACAATTTATTAGAGCACCTAAAGATTTACTTATTCGTTATCAAGAATAAATCAAATTTTATTTGTGACTTATTTGTGTTCATGTATATAGATATACATACATTACATTTTTACTAAACAATTACAAAATAGACTTAGTAGCTTTAAGAATTCGAAGACATTTCTTAAATGTGAGAACCTAGACTTGGGACATTTGGTCATGTCTCTTCATGTTTGTAATTTTATTTATTTTTTATTTAAAATCTATAAAACACAACAATTAAGGTGTCTTAATACATAAAATTATGGTAATTAAAATTAATGATAATATCTTAAGATTTATATACAATAACTAATAACTAGATGTATAAAATTAATGTTATATAAAACAAGTCACATCACACACACACACACACACACATATATATGAATGGATGAAAATAAAAATAAAAATGGAAACATTGTGTCAAATTGATATGAATAACCTATATAAAATTAAGTTAGACTGTAGTTTGATGAGAACTTAATTTTGAGTGTATTTTATTGATGTTACAATAAAATCTTGTGTATATATTATTTTTCTTAAAAAAATAACTAAAAAAGTTATGGTAGCCTAGTGATTAAGAGTTTGCGCTTAAGCTCCTGCAATCTAGCAACTTGGGTTCGAAACCCAGCAATGACAATGACAAATTTTCAATTTTTTCTTTCAATTAAAAGTGTTACATAAAGGGGGTTATATGTAACATTTTTTTAGTGTTACCATAAAGTGTTACAATTTAAAATCTAATGTAACACTTATTAAAAGTGTTACTAAAGATCATCAAAAGTGTTACATCAAACTTTAGGTAGCACCGGCAAATGTAGCACCAATAAAATGTTACCTAAAGTCTATAGTAACATATTTTAGTATATATGTAACACTTTTTTGGTGTTACATTAGCTCATTTATGTTGTAGTGCTATAGCCAGCCGTGAGCGAGGTCGATCAAATCACTATGACAATTTAATACCCTAATCTTAGTAGATCAACATTATCTAGACACACGAATGGTTGAATATCTATTGTAGTATGAATCTTAAAACTATTAATGAACTAGACTTGCAATAGAAAAAAATTTACTCGAAATATTAATCAAATAAAGATTATATTTTCAATTTCAGTTACAAATTTCCTATGATAAATTACCCTAATTATCTAGACTTTTAAACCGACTTTTAGTTTTTATCAGGCAATCACTCAACTAGTTACCTCTCCTCTCAGAATTGAACATCTACTATTTGTGGTAAGCTTATTAACAATCCCCTCCTATCTAGATAAAACAAACAAACAGATAAAAACACAGAACAAATGTCTAGATAAATCAAAACAATAAAACCATAAAGTCATTGCAACCTATTTCTAACCTAAAATACATGAAAGAACTAGCCACTCATTGTTGTGATAAAAAAACATATAAAATTTATTGACAAACATATATGCTCGATAACAAAATTCGGTAAATTGATAACCCAAATGTCGCGATAAAATCTCAACTTTGACTCTTCCTTCGATCTCTTCTTCTTTGTTGCTTGCTTCCTACTCTAAGCTTTAAAAGCTTGTAATCTATAAAATCTTATATATTTTAGCTCTAAACCCCTTTTATAAGTTAGGGTGGTTAGGAGAGAAACAGGCCGAATAAAATAGAAAATTGTAAAGACTCGCAGGCCCACAATGTTGCCCGGCCGGGCCGCTTTAACTCGCCTTACTAGGCCAGTTGCGCGCTTGACTCGGTTTGTAACTCAGTCACCCACACAGTCGGGCCGATCAACTCTCCCGGCCGGGCCAATTGTTCTGGAACAAGTCATTACTTTCTCTTGACACATCGCCCCATCGAGTCACTTTGGCTTGTCTGGTCGGGTCGAATGAACTAGATTGCCACTTTGTGACTTCGTCATTTTCTTCCCTTTTTTGCTCATTTCTTCTTCATAATTTGTCCTAATATACTTTTGACCTTAAAATTATACTTTTCACTACAAAACAAGCACACACATCAAATGACACAAGATAATGGAATTAAATACAAAACAACCAATAATGCATGCAATTTCTATCAAATAATTTGCCTAAATGAGCCTTAATACATGCATACACGTGTATCATCTTCTTGCACCTAAAAATAGGTGTTCAGCTGACTCGTCACGATTTTCGAATAAAGGGCAAGCAACCTTAGTTCCAATATTTCAATGGGCGAGATTTGTTTTTGTTAGCAGAGCGTCCTTATGCGAGCGTCGTAGAAATTATCGGATCTTTGGCAATGTACATACATTCCATAATTTGTTCCAATTAGGTGTAAGATCACTTGATGATGGAATTTGCATTCCCATTGTTGAGAATTATCACCACAGGTGGTATGCCATCGTAATTGAAAATTTTCTATTTTGTGTGAGTTTCCAGCATCGTATGTTCGGAAGCAACCTCAGGCTAATAGGAATAGCCAAGATGGATCGTGGCTCCTCCTCTGTGAAAGTACTTTTGACTTTATCAATGTCCCACGCCTTCCGACCTGCATCAATGAAATCAGATACACATGCATTAGTATAAATTTGGTTGGAGTACCCATAGGTGGTATCAGATTATCAATTCTATCCAACTATCCTTGACCGCTTTTATCAGCCATCAATTGCCAACTCTACATGCCATTGCAGTTTCAATAAGCTCCCTCGCTTTCAATATGATGCGCCATACATAACTTGAGTTATGTCTCATCTGCGCAAGATCAATCGAAGTGTTAGGATAGAACTGAGATTTCAATTTTGTGACGTCATAGAGGTGGGAAGGGTAAGTACTCGCCAATACTATTTAGCAACCATCACCAAATTGAAGTAATAAAGCTCCCTAAACCCAAGTCCGCCTATCCTTTTTTATTGATTCGCCTTTTACCAATTGACCTAATGATACTTTCTTTGCTCTTCTGTTGATCCCCAATAAAAGCAAGCCATGACTTTTTATTTCTTTACATGTAGAGACCGAGAATATAAAACAACTCATGGCATAATTTAAATGGCCTGCAACATTGTTTTGATTAACATTGCATGCATTGCCTTAGTCAATGCCTTTTTCTTCTAAGATTTTATACGATTAGGGACTTGCTTTACCACCAATCTAACATGTGTCTTCGATCGCCCAATTACTGTTGCGAGTCCAAGGTATTTCTCGAACTGTGTAGCCTTCCAAACTCCCAAGACCTTGGCATATCTCCCTGGATCATTAGCTGATATATTAGCACTTGGAATTAATTCCGACTTTTCCAAATTTCTCCTTTACCCAGAAGTTGTTATGATAATTAGGCCAATTGTTCACATTCCATTCTATTAGCTCAGACGAACATGACACTATCATCTTTACCTAGAAGTTGTTATGATAATTAGGCTAATTTGTTCACATTCCATTATATTAGCTCAGACGAACATGATACTATCATCTGTAAAGAAATAAGTGAGATATCAGGGGCTTGCAATTTGAACACCATGAATGCATTCCTCCCACTCTGCTTTCTGTAGAAGAGCTGAAAAACCTTATGCACAATAGAGAATATAAAAGGAGAGAGGGGTCCCCTTGATGAAGTCCTCTTCTTGGGGAGATGAAACATCTCAAAATCAAGAATCACATTGCCTGTGATCAGTCTACCAAGAATAAATGCACTTTGGGTCGGGGAAATAACAATAGAGAGCAAACTTTTAAGCCCATTAGCTATGACCTTCATGATGATACGGATGATTACATTACACAAGCTAATAGATCTAAAATCTTTTGGGGTTTCCGGTGTCTTGACTTTTGGAATTAACACTATGAAGGGTTTTATTAAGCTCACGGGTTATGGGAGTGATTCAAAATATTTAGGCATGCATGAACAACATCACTACTAATAATATGCCAGAATTTTTTTAAAAAATAGTAAAGGCATACCGTCTCGGCTGGCTGCTTTGATAGGGTGCATTTGCTTTAGAGGTCGCCTAAGTTCCACCTTGGTGTATGATCGCAACAACATATGATTCCATGGCTCGATAACATCAAGTACGTGCAACACATAAGCCACTCCTTCCGACTTAAACAAATCAACGAAATGGTCCCAAATTATTTTCTCGATCATGTTCTCCTCATTCCTAGTTTCATCAATGATGATACAAAATTTAGCATCACCAATTTCTTCACAAATATCATTAATCTTGACTTTAATTAGTATCCATAACCTCCATAATTTGTTTTTACACATTACGAATTCACATGTTGCATTGTTGGAGTTTTATCTACAACTTTACTTTGTCATTGTAAGAGGATGTGAAGCTTAATAAATCTTAAATATTTCCTTGATTAACTGATGTTATAGACTGTAACACCCCAAAACAAAAGGCAGCTGGCATTCTTGTTGGTATTTAATTAATTTTCCAGAAAGATATTTTATTTTAAAGATTTCCAAGTCAAGTTCTTTATCTAAATGTTAAGGCTAATGGAGTTTCGAGGAACAAAGTGTTTTCATTTATTTTTATAGAAGGAGCTATCAAGGGAATCGAGTATACTCGTATCACTTGTTCGGTATATGAAAGAAAGAGATTGGACTAACTAAATATCTTCCACTTAATACATTTATTGGACTACACTAAATAATTATATTATTAATATACTAATACACATTGTCATCATTAGAATACTAATAATAATAAGAGAAATGTTAATAAAATGTTAAAACACCTAATGAGACTAGCTACGGCCACCCGCCCTATCTATTTCCTAAAGGATAGAGACTTAATTAATTTATTCAAATACACCTTGTATTCATAAGGAAGCAGGAGCCCAATGTCTTCCTTTAAGAAGTCCACGTCAATACACATTGCCATTTTTCCACATCTTCATTACAATTCTGATGCCTTTAACACGTGATACGTGCACTAACTAGAACGCTTCTTACTCCCTATAAATAGTTATGATCAACAATCACTTCAGTTCACAAATAAAAAGGCCTGTAATGGCCTTTCGTATAGAAATACATACTGAAAATATGTATGTATTTATAAAGGGATTCCTTTAATTAGGAGACCCTTAGTAGTTTATTTTTAAAGTGATGTCCGGAGGTTCGGTGTGTCCAATGGTGTTTGGAGGTTCGACATTTTTAGGAGTTGTTATTTTAGTGTATCTATTTTAAGGTATGTCTTCTTTAATAATTTTCTTTTATTTTTATTTTTATACTTTAAATATTTCAAAATTTAATTATTTTGCTCATTTATATTAAGTAGGTGTTAGATAGGATGCATAATAGTTAGTATACATGACTAGGGGTTTATATGGTTGACCATCAATTCGCTGATTTTGTTACGTAGTGAAAAATCGTCATACATATGTTAAATATATATGTTTTTCAATACTTAATATATTTATTATTTATGTTATAAAAGTGGAGATTAAATTATTTGTTTGTGAGAACTTTATTTAAATACATTGTTTGTCGAAATTCATGTTCAACATACAACGTTGAAAAATTATATAAAAGTATTTGCTTAATATTTTCAAAACATGTTATACTATATGATGTTAGGAGTATACGGTTAAAATTTTAAGGCATTCTATTAAGTTTGTGATTTTAATGAATTTTACAAGATAAACTGATTTTAGTTATAAAATATTCGAATTTGCTCCTAGAAAATGATTTTTATAAAATTAGTGTCTTTGTGTCTTTTAAAAATGTTTTAGCATGATATAATACATGATATTAGAAGTCTATGATTGAGAATTATTATCAAATATATGATTTATAGTGAATTTTAGAAAACAGGCTGGTCTTAAAGCTTAAGAGTTTACCATATATATATGAATCTAACTTCCTGTTATTATGTCAACATGAGTATAACAATAAGTTAGCTACGTTACACGTGTGTTACTATGTTATTATGATAATATATTCTAAAATGTGATTAAATGTATAAGCATAAGACATGTGCACTAATTATACGTCCAAGCTAAAATTATGATAGATATAATAAGTTATGACAAAGAGAGGAATAGTAAAGAAAGCTATAGACTAAATGCCTCAAATCGACAAGTGCAATACGAGTTGGACCGAACAACCTTGAGGCTTCTTCAAAGCAATTCAATTAAAGAACATCAATATCAGTCAAAGAAAGTCTACATGAAAAGTGGGTAACAATGTAGCATTTATACGATTGAATCTGTATTGTGATTTATATGTTCTCCTTTGGGCATATGATTATTGTCAAGTCATAAGATGGGGCTTTTGAGTAAGGCTTTTGAGTCGTAAGATTGGCTCTTAAGTCGGATTCTTTCAAGTTGTAAGATTAGCTCTTAAGTGATCTTAACAATATGGCTTCGAGTCGTAAGATGGTTCCTAGTCAGACTTTTGAGTCGTAAGATTGACTCCTATGTCAAAGACTTCCGTAAGATTGACACATAACTCCAGGATGTGTTTATTATGGTGCATATTCATTTGGTACAACTGCTTACAGAGTTTTTAGACTAGGTTCGTACAACTCATGATGCTATGCTTAAAATATTTTCAGGACCAATGGATGGCAAGGGCTCTAGCTGGTGCGGACAAATTCCCAATAAGAAGTATAAAGAATAAAATAAATGCATTTGAAGTTTAGTATCACATTAAAAGTCTTCAGTTTACATTAATTGAATTAAAGATGCTAGGGCATTGAAAGTATTTTTAAAGTTTAAGTATTAAAGTAACAAGTGTTCAAATTATATATGTTATGCTAAAGTTATAAGTGTTTGTTTCTTTTAAATATTTTTAATTTAAAAGTTTCCACTACTTATAATATTCTAAAACTAATATTAGAGATTTTAACTCAAAGGTGTGAGTTTTTATACGAGTTAGCTTTTATGTAAAGAACAATTTGAGAAATTTTCTAACTCGTATTTTTATTAAAGGTCTTCCGCTGATAATTTTTATGAAAATAGAAGTATGTTTTGGTGACAATCATTCACTTGCTTGCAAGACTGGGGTGCTACATAGACTCATCATGTCTCTAAATGAACATCCTTGAAATGCAATCCATCTAGAAGTCTCGATTGAAGCTTTCACAAATAGTCTAGTTTCAATACGTTATTGGAAAGTGAATTTTCAATAGCGTGAGCAATATGTGTTTGTTGTCATTAAATCTGCACATGTCCTCTCAACATCTTGATGAGGAGAAGTGAGTTATTTCCTGATATATGCCAAAAAGAACATTTAAGGTCATCCCTAACCTTCTTCAAGGACCGAAATCCATATCTAATCCAGAAGGACCGTCTTTGGTATGAAACAAAAAGCATGGTAGACAAAATACAACATCTGCCCTCGGAGAATACTCCAACCATTATGGGAATGACTTAAACCATGATGCTTGAACACCACGAGAATATTTTTCTCCGGACTTTGAATAGGTTGAAAGTATATATTGGTAAGATCCAACTTTGATATATGCCCTTCTAACTTCATCCTTGTCAATAGGATACTTCCATATTGGTGGCTGCAATCCCGTATCACATTATAATGATTTGAGTATCAAATACCTCATTGATTTCAATTCTTAAAGATTTTGCAAGATGGCTTTCATCATTATCTATAGATTGAAATGAATGAGATGCTCGGGTATCTCCATTATCTATCTCAAAGAAATAATCTTTTGTCTGTGGCTTTCTTCATCTACTAAAGAATTAAGTACAAACTAATTAATGGGAAGACTACATTAAGTTCCAAATTCTAACTCTTACATATCATTTATATCATTGCTCACTTTTAAACTTAACCACATTAATTGCAATAATTTACCACAAACTTATTAAACCAAAATAGGGATTGGCGTGTAATCAAACCATAGCAAAAATTATACTAATCACAATAAAATCAACAAATAAATATAATATATGGTGTATTGATTTTTTTTTTTTTTTTAAGTTCTAAGGTTTCCTCTTAACCTTTTATCTATTCCATTAAAGCAACTAATACACCACACATAGTTTAAATTTTAAATAGAATACATACAATGCATGACTCTAGAGGGTGGAGGGGTGGGAGGCTGCTGGACTGGGGAGGGGGGAGGGGAATAAAAGAGAATAAATTAACAATGTAAAGTAAAAATAAATAAATATAGGACAAACATACCTCAAGAAATTAATGGTGATATTGAGAAGAAACCTGCAAATATCTCCTGCTACTGCTACCAGCCACGTGGTATTTGGGAGTAAGGGGGTAAACTTTTGGTTATTCAAAAAAGAATTAGAGATTTTGGTTGTTTGTAGCCTTGGCGTCATATCTTACTTATCAATTAAATATGGGCTTTTTAAAACTAGAAGTTTAAGAAGCCCCACAAAATAAATAAATCCAACAACCGTTTTTTAAATTGGAGGTGGTGAGAGGGAGCAAAAACAATAATTAATAAAACGTATTGCATTTAAGGTTTTCTTGGGCAAAACTTGGGGAGAGGGGCATGGCCCTCCTCCATCTAATTGTACGTCTGCCCCTACTAATGCACATGGTCATTTTTATAATTTCGGAAGGATAATACTAAAAAAATCCTCTCCAAAATCAGAAAGTCATGTACTTGGTATAACTAAGGCACACAGTCTATGCAATATTACACTGTTTGATCATGCATGCATCCAAAAATAATATTAGAATTTACCTCCAAAGTAATATTTGGAGGTCTTCTCGTTGAATTTTGACATCAACTATTGTTGTCAAAGTTGTGAACCTTTGAGTGAGCTTTCTCATGCCACTAATTTTACCAAAATTGGAGTAGTTGAGCTTCAGGTATTGTTAGATAGAGCCCACCAAGCTTTCAGCTCAACCAACTCGACATATATTTTAGAAGCTTTCAGCTACGATTCGGTTACAACTTAGGCTAAGAGTTAGTTAATGTGATAACTGTCATTAGGGTTTATTAAGAGACCATTATCACTACTAGAAATAAGGCTTTTTGCCACTACAAAATGTAGTTACAAAAAAGGAAGAGTAGTCACAAAAATATTTTTAGTAACTACAAATCTAAAATTAGTTACTATAGGGTAGTCACTTATAATAAAATGCAAAAAAATTTTTGTAACTACTTAGTAGATACTAATGTATTTGTAACTATTTTTTGCAACTACTTTGTAGTTACTAATGTATTTATAACTACAAGTAGTTGCAAAAGAACTTGGCATATTGTAGCAAATTTGGTTAAAATTGTATGAAATATTTTATGTAACTACTAATAGTTACAACAGGGGTTACTTTTAGTAACCACTCTTGTAGTTACAAAAGGCTAGCGGTAAATACCATTTTTTCTTGTAGTGTATGAAAATCTATTTATAGCAGCAAATGTACTCTGTATCAAACTAGTTGAAATCAATGGAAAGTTTCTCTTTCTCTCTAAACTGTTAGTTCATTCTTTTAGGTATTCTTTTTAACTCTAATATGGTATCAGTTTAACTCATCGATCCCTCTTCCTTCTTCTTCATCACTTCTGAAATGACTTCCCCTTCTACTTCTTCTGTTGTAAAAAATCCGCCAGTTTGGTTTACTCCAGTTACTTTCAATCTCCTCTTTCCACCAGGCTTTCAACTGACAATTTTCTGATTTGGAGAAAACAAATAATTTCGACTGTAAGTGGCCATCGAGTTGATCATTATCTCGATGAAATAGTGTTTCTTCTGTCTAAATTTGCAACTACCGAAGAAAAGATTGCCGGCAAGATCAATTATGCATTTCTTGATTGGGAACAGTAGGACGAACACATACTTTCTTGGATCCTTGCTTCTGTTACTCATGATGTTCTTTCTCGATTGATCAGTTGCAATATAGTTTCTCAACTTTTGATTCGTACTTTTCTCTGCATGCTTGAGCTAAGGTTAGACAATACAAGCTACAACTTCAAAACCAGAAGAAAAAAAGAGTCTCTATCAATGAATGAGTATATCTTCAAGGTTAGGAGCTGTGTTGATATCTTTTGGGTCATAAGTTGGATGATAAATTTTACATTGATGCAATCTATGATGGATTAACCTCAGAATATGATATATTTGTTCTTTCTGTGAATATTCGTCCAGATCCCTGTTTAGTGGTTAACATTGACGATATTTTACTATCTCAAGAATCAAGGGTAGAAAAGTACTTCAAGTCATTTGAAACTGGCATGTCCAATGTAGCTGTGAGTTCTTCTAATAGTAACGTTCTCAGAATTACAACAAACCTTAGAATTTTAATCAAAATTGTGGTGGCCAAGGCGGCGGCGGCGGCGGCAGCAGCAGCAACAACAACAACAACAACAACAACAACAACAACTACTACTACTACTACTACTACTACTACTACTACTACTACTACTACAACAACAACAACAACAACTACAACAACAACAACAACAGCAGCAGCAGCAACAACAACAACAACAACAACAACAACAACAACAACAACAACAACAACAACAACTACTACTACTACTACTACTACTACTACTAATGTAGTAATGGATGTGGGAGTTGGAAATGTAGAAATGACATAGTCTGGTGTCAATTTTGTGGTTGTCCAAATCACACTGCACCCTACTTGCTTGTACAAAGATCATCCTGATTGTAATCATCCTAAGGGTTCTGGTGGTTTACACCAACCACTCTTGCCAATCTCCTAGTCAATTTTAGTTTCCTGCTCAAGGTAACATGGTCAATCTGCCTTATAACCCACCTAATCAATCTGGCATTCTGTCCATTCTTGAGTCACATAATCAAGCATCTTATTATCCAGATTCTGGAGCCACACACCATCTTACTGATGGATCCAAACACCATGACCTAGAAATCTATCTTCCAAGGTGGTGATCAAGTTCATGTGGGTGATAGTAAGGGCCTTCCTATTGTTCATATTGGTGGCACATATTTCCTTTCCCTTTATTCATCTTCTAGAATAGTCTCCCTTAAGAAAATTCTTCATGATCCACAAAATACTAAAACTCTTCTTAGTGTGTCCAAATTTTCTCAAGATAATGTGATGTTTGAATTCTTTCCCACTGTTTATTTTGTTAAAGATATCTCAACCAGGATCACTCTTCACCAAGGACATCTTGAGAAGGACTCTATGTGTACTCTCTGGCCAAGCTACCTATCCCAGCAAAATTCCCTTTATCAACCCCGCAAGAATCTTGTATCACTCACAATCTGTCTTGTAATTTTCCATTCAATGTATTG
This sequence comes from Ajuga chamaepitys, assembly GCA_958295605.1. Lineage (NCBI taxonomy): Eukaryota > Viridiplantae > Streptophyta > Magnoliopsida > Lamiales > Lamiaceae > Ajuga > Ajuga chamaepitys. The sequence goes on along the minus strand of OY282501.1, from coordinate 54,433,690 downwards.
TTGTTTCATCTTCTGATTCATATGCCATTTGGAACTCTAGGCTAGGATATCCCAGTAGTTCCGTTCTCCATTCTGCACTAAGATAATGTAATGCAATATTGATTAACAAAAGAACATATTCAGTATTGAAAGCATGTTGTCTTGGTAAATTACACCATTTCCCTTTCCCAAAAACTTTTTCAATGTCTAATTCTCCTCTTGAACTTGTTCAATCTGACCTATAGGGGACTGCATCCATAATTTCATCTAGTGGGTACATATATTACATCAATTTTGTTGACAACTTCTCAAGATTCACATGGCTATTCTTATTAAGACATAAATCCGATGATATACAGGCTTTTCTGTTAATCAAAGGTTAAGAAAAAAAAACAACAACTTGCCTTACCTATTAAGATGTTGCAATTTAATTGGGAAGATGTGTGTAGGTCATTTACTAAAGTTCTTACTGAAGAAGGGATCATTCATAGATTAACCTGCTCCTATATACACTAGCAGAATAACATGACAGAGAGGAAGCACATGCATATAGTGGACATAGGTCTTGCCTTGCTATCCCAAGCATCCCTTTCCCTGAAATATTGGGATGGAGCTATTGGGACATCAGTGTTCCTAATAAACAAGCTACCATCTCCCAATACTTAGCAAACTCACCTTTAGAAATCCTATTCAAGACTGAACCCTAGCATAAACAGCTAAAACCATTTGGGTGTTTATGTTTCCCTCTCCTTAGACCCTACAACCATAAAAAAATTGATTTTAGATCACAACCTTGTATGTTTCTTGGTTATAGCTTGAATCACAAAGGATCATGTGTTTGGACACTAAGGGAAGGATTTTTGTTTGGAGAGATGTGGTATTTGGTGAAAATGCACTTCCTTTTGCTCATTCTGGTACAACAAACTCCACAAAACTTCCTAGTGTTACTCCCTTCATTCACATACCCACCACTGTCCCAATCCTTCCCACCTATCTTAATCCTACACAACTCCATTCCGCCTCATAGATTTTTCCTGATCATGTTAATCGTTCTATTCAGTCATTTAATACTCCTCTGTATCAATCCACTTCTTCAGATTCTAGTTATTTTGATTCTACTACTATTCCTTGTCCTACCTTAGAGAGAGAGGCTTCTCCAGAGAGAGTAGAAAATACATCAAGTGAGAGCACAACAAAAAGAGTTACTGAGGTTCATATACATCCTATGGCTACTAGAAGTAAGAATGGTATTTTCAAACCTAAAGTCTATGCTGATTCTTGTGAAGTTACTAATGCCGCTGCAAATCTTCTTGATTCTAACTAGAAGAAGGCAATGACTGATGAGTACTTAGCTTCGCTATGAAATGAAACTTGGAGACTTGTCCCTCTTCCAGCAGGAAAGCAACTGATTGGGTGTAAGTGGCTTTTCAAGCTTATAGAAAATCCTGATAGAAGTATAAAAAAAATACAAAGCTAGACTAGTGGCTAAAGGATTTCATCAAAGAGCTGGACTTGACTTTAATAAAACCTTTATTCTAGTAGTCAAGCCCACTAGAATCAGGATTATGCTAATTATTGCACTAAATAGGAACTGGAAAATCAGACAAATGATATAAACAATGCTTTTCTAAATGGTACATTAATTGAAGTAGTTTACGTGGAACAATCCTTTGGCTTTAAAGATCCTACTTATCTAGACTATGTGTGCAAATTGGAAAGGTAGATGTATGGCCTTAAATGGGCATCCAGAGTCTGGTTCAACAAGCTCAAAATGACAAAATTCTCTTTTCGTTTATGTTCTACAAAGTCAGATAAATCCTTACTAATTAGAGTTACATATTCTTGACCCATCTACATAATTGGGTATGTGGATATCATCCTACCCACATGCAACAATGAAACCGAGATACAATAGGTGATTAAGCAGCTCAACCAGCATTTTTAACTTAAGGATATGAGTGAGCTAGATGATTTCTCGGGCATTCAAGTGAAAAAGACATAAAATGGTTTGCATCTATCTCAAGGGAAGTATATTAAGGATCTCTTGTGCAAGACTAAAATATACTTTCCTAAGGCTGTTATTGTTCCTATGACCACAAGAACTAAATTCATTTCTTATTAGAGTGATCCTATCAATGATGTTCACTTCTACATGAGTACATTAGGAGCTTTACAGTACATCACAATCACGATGCCAGAATTGTGTTTTTCAGTGAATAGAGTTTGCCAGTTCATGAAATCACCTCAAGAAGCTCAATGAAAAGCTATGGAATACATACTAAGGTATATCAGTGGCACTATTGATCATGTTCTACATTTTACATCTACACTTGAAGGGTTTTCTGTTGCTGATTGGGCCTCAGACAATGAAGATAGAAGATCAACAACTGGGTACTTTTTATTTTCTAGAGGTAATCTAGTTTCTTGGTAATCCAAGAAATAATACATTGTGTCCCAGTCATCAACTAAAGTCGAGCATAGGAGCTCAACAAGTCTAGTGGCTGAGATTACTTGGCTGCAATGGTTGTTCGAGGAGTTAAAGATAAAGTCCTTACATTAACCAGTGAGTTGGGTAGACAACCTTAGTACAATACATTTGGCTGCCAACTCTTTTTAACATGCAAGAACCGAGAACATAGAGCTTGCCTTGTATTTCGTCCGCGAGAGCGAGAGAGTTCAACAAACTTAATGGGAATCATACATGTTCCTTTAAAAGACCAACTAGTTGATGTGTTCACTAAAACTAATTCTAGCTCTACTTTTGGCACTATGTGTATCAAACTCAAAGTTGATTCAAGAACATTGAGTTTGAAGGAGGCTGTCAGATAAAGCTCACCAAGCTTCTTTCAGCTCAACCAACTCAACATACATTGTAGAAGTTTCCAGCTACGATTTGGTTACACCTTAAGCTAGGAGTTAGTTAATGTGATAACTATTATTAGTGTTTGTTAAGAGATCATTATGTAAGTCTATTTATATCAGCAAATGTACACTATATCAAACTAGTTGAAATTAATCTAAACTCTCTCTCTCTCTCTCTCTCTCTCTCTCTCTCTCTCTCTCTCTCTCTCTCTCTATCCTGTTAGGTCATTCTTTTAGATATTCTTTCTAACTCTGATAGGTATAACCAAACTACTTGAGATGTATCAAGTCCCAAACTAGAACTCTTTAGCACAACTTCTACGTTCTTGCTTATTTCTTATAGTTTCGGGTAAGAATTGGAAAATATGGAAGGTTATATCAAGAATCACTTGATTTGAACCTCTATATGGAAGGTTATGCTTATTCTCCCATAATTGCACTGTGAAACTCTGAGAAATTCCACGGGGCATATGTCTTCCTGTGTTAAACCCAAAAATAAAAAAAAACTAAAAAACGCACACCTTTCTTAAACCAGATTATCGAGCTTAAAACATGAAAAGTAACATAAACTTAATATAAAGTATGCTCAAATTCATGCTTCAAAATAAGGCCCATTTTCCAGACCATGTCCTTCGATCTCTTTTATCTCCCTCTTGGGCATTTTAAAATAAACAGTTGAAAATATTTCTATTAGAAAATATACGAGTGATTTTATTCTATTTGTATGGGATACAGAGTGATGCAACACCATATATTTTTGGAATAAGCTGATCAAGTGGACAATAAGTGTCGAACTATACATAATAATGATAAAGAATAAGTATTTAATTGGAACAAAAAAGAATAGTTTCTATTACAAATGGCTAAAGTTTAAACATCCTTCTTCCATTGACATGTATGGAAAACATATTGTTAATGTTGAAAGTGGAAATGAATAAATGCAATCAATGGATAACTTGATCGACATTTTTTACGGGTGCGTCCTTTTTATTTCTTTATTTAATTATTTATTTATTGTTATTATTTTAGTACATGTAAATTAAAGAAAGTACAAGTAGAACAATATATAATTAATGCTTTAAAAATTGTTCAGCTTGATCACGCACAGTCTGAAAAATATAGTGATAAGCCGCTTCAGTTGGATGAAAGGAGTCCCAAAAGACATACTTGGAATCATCGGAGCAAACAAAAGTGTGTGGATTGCATAACAACGCGATTCCGCAAGTCCACTTCCGCAACAACCCCGATCAACTATATCAAAACCTGTGGGAGTCGTCTTTTTTTTAGTTAATGTCCAACAAATAATACTGAACAACTCTAGAAAATATTAATAAAATTGAATAGGTTATAATTGCCTGTTGCAGTTTATCTGCATGAGCCACCCGTTACATAATGTTTTCCATCTTGTGTTTATAATGTTCACTAAACATTACGTGTATTAGATGATATCGCCGATTAACACGTTTCGCATATGAAAGATAGTGTAACGCAGTTTGGACTTCCTCCTACAAATAATACTCCCTCCGTCCCACCCTATTTTGCACATATAAAGGGGCACATATATTAAGAAAAAAAAATATTTGTTGCTTTTTAGTTGACTTCTTCAAAGTTGGAGATTGAGGGTGGAGATTTTGAGAATGGATATTGTGAGAGAAAATTCCTTTTTAAGAGTGTGCAAATTGATGTGGGGCGTACCAATAAGGAAAGTGTGCAAATTACGATGGGAAGGAGGGAGTACAACTTACACTACAATTAAATTTACGCAGGATTTGTGTACGTAATAACATTAGGGGTGTCAAACAGGTCGGTTGCGGGCTTGCGGGTCGAGTTGATAGCCAATTAGAACATAATTTATAAGAGCCCTAACCCGAACTATTTAGCTATTCGGTCAAGACTCACAACACGTTAACAACCCACTTGAATTATGGGTTGACCACCAACCTAAAATTTCGAAAAACCTGATTAAGTTTTAGTCGGAAAGTGTAAAATTATAAATTGATCAACAAAATATTCGAAGAAGAAAAATTTAAATTGAATTTAAGACCTTACAAATCATTTTGTTCATGTCCTCTTGTATTATTTGACAAGAAATGATTTTAATCACAAGTTGTATGTAGAACTAGAAAAAACAGGTGATCAATGACATGCTTCTAACTTCTTATTAATATAAGTTATTTCGTGTTACTTTTTAAGTAAACAACATACATTTAAAAATAATCAAAACTACTTTTAAGCCTAAAGTGTAAATGTGCTTGTTCCCAGCAATGGCAAACATTGCCTTTATATATTAAGAAGTCGAGTTGTTCCAGATTTTTTTTCCCACATATGTTGAATTATATCTTTTGATAATTAATTTCATTGGCTACATAATATCCATCTGTTTCAAAAAGAATGTCACTTTAGAGAAGATAAAATTGCTCAAAGATAATGCCATTTTGGTTACAATTCGTTCAATGTTACCCCATAAACATATCCCAACAAATCTTCTTTATTTCTCTCCAATACAATTATAACCTATTAAACTTAGTTGACTATATTTCCTTATTCTACAAAAATTCTTCATATTGTTTAAAAGTCTAAAGTAACACCTTTATTTTGAATGAAGGGAGTACTTCTTTTTCTTTCATACATGAATAATAGATTGTAATATTTAGAAAATAGATTATCTATTAGAGGTGGCGTTGGAGGTTCCAATCGTATCCACATTTCACCTTTTTAAAATATCTAATCATCGTCAATTGTACTTATTTTTTTTCTGGCCTACACTCAAAGGTGATGCTCCTAGGTTCTTAGCTAAATGTGATCCTTGTAAAAGGGTGGGAAAATCTCAAGAAAGAACGAAATGCCCCAACTAATTATGTTGGAAGTCGAAATCTTCGATGTTTGGGGCATTGACTTCATGGGACCATTCCCACCATCGTTTGGAAATCAGTATATCTTGGTTTTCGTTGATTATGTCTCTACGTGGGCAGATGCCGAGCTACAAGTACCTGCGATACCAAGCCCGTTATAAGACTCTTTAAGAACACAAGTCTTCCAAGGTATGGAACTCCCAATTATCAGTGATGGTGGATCACACTTCGTGGGAAGAGCCTTTACACTTGTGTTGAAGTCCTATAGGGTGGATCGCCGTGTAGTTTCCCCATACCATCCTCAAACTAATGAGCAAGCCGAGGTCTCAAAGAAGGGGTTGAAAGCCATTTTGAACAAGACAATTTCGATGTCAAGAAAGGACTGGGCTATCAAGATTAGTGATGCGTTTTGGGCGTATAGGACCACTTTTAAGACACCTCTAGGGATGACTTATTCTAAGCTTTTCTATGGAAAATCGTGCCACCTTCCGATCGAGTTAGAGCACAAGGCTTTGTGGGCGATTAAAGAACTGAATTATAATCTCAAGGAGGTCGGAGATAAGAGGAAATTGGACCTTTTCGAATTAGAGGAACTTAGGCTAAACTCCTATGAAAACTCTCAGATTTACAAGGAAAGAACAAAAAGGTGGCATGATAGAAACATTCAAGTACAACAATTCAAACAAGGACATAAAGTTCTACTGTTCAATTCTCGGCTCTCTATGTTCCCTGGAAAGTTTGGGTCTCTTTGGAGAGACCTATTTACCGTAGAAAAAGTGCATGGAAATGGAGCAGTGAAGATCAATAATCCTAAGAGGGGAGTAATCATGGTGAACAGACATTAGTTGAAGAACTACCTCCATGATTAAATGGTTATTCCGGAGAAAAGTCATACTCTGGAGGAGTCCGACCAGCCCGTTCCTTAACTTGATACCAAGGGTCAGGCTGAAGACCTAAAAACAAGCGCTCTTGGGAGGCACCCCAAGGAATTTTGTTTATTGTGTTTAATTTTTCGTTAGTTTAGTTTAATTTCTAGCTTAAGAGTTTACCTTTTACTTTTATTGTTGTCGTAGTAAAGTGTTTCTTGTACTGTTATAGGATTGAACAATTAACTAAGATATATCAGTATTGATGAGGAGTTGGGAAAAGGACAACAAACTTTGAGTGGAGAATCTTGAAGAGTCACATGCCTCTTCAAAGATTCTTGACTATGACAATTGCAAGAAGACAAGTTTGTGGGGCCTTCTTTATTTAATTTGAGAGGGTGGCATGTATGCAAGCAATGGTTCAATCATAAAAAGAAAGGCATGAAGTTTCAAGATAGTTGGTGATGACTCACACCCTATTTCAACACTTTGTCACATTAAGAAGTCCCAATCTTTCAGTTTTCCTCTTCCCTTCCCCTATTTATACCTCATATCTTGCCACTTACCCAACCACCAATATCCCGCTATCTCATAAAAGCTTGAAGTTGATATCTAGCTCCTACTCTCGAAAATGGCCTCTCCAAACTATCTCAATTTTAGGTGACCGTGGGAATTCTTCCCCAACCATGCAGCAAAGGAGAGAAAAATGATGAGAATAGCGTTCATGAACACCAAGTTCTTAGACCAAAGTGTTGTTGATGAACTCCTTGTAAGAGACGACTTCCATGAGTGGGCTGAAGAGAACTCTTGGTTTCAAATGATGACGGAAGAGTACCCCATGTTTTTGGATCTTGCAAGGTAATTCCTTTGTACCGTCCACATCCATGATGAAATTGAAAAGAATCTTGGCAATTTTGAGTTCAACTTTACCAATAATGGGGTTGATTATCAAGCCATCCTCGAGGAACTAAATAACATCTTCCAACTTCCCCTGAGACGAGCACTGTACCTTATTCCGGGAGTTCGATATGGATAAGTTCTGGAAGAACATGACGGGGTATACAAATTTCAACAAATATTGTGCAAGAGCCATTCAAATAAAAAAACCAAACTTGAGGTACTTGCATTACTGCATCAACCACACAGTCTACAGTCAAGGGAATAAACCCAATGTAGTCACCAAGTGGAGACTCTTCGCTCTTTGGTCATGTGTGGTGGGGAATGAGGCTAATATGGGGTACTTCTTTATCAAACATCTGGTGCAGTATGTTATCCCTTATGATACGGCATGTGTGGTTGAAGGATTTATCATGCACATCCTACTTGCGGTTGGGGTGGATACTACCCTCTACCGAGAGGCGTCGGGGCACAAGAAACTCACAAAGTAAGACCTCATAATCTCTGGGGTGATCAAGAAAAGCCGAAGCAGCCTCATCACGCTAAACTTCGAAGCTCGAAGTAGAATGGTTCTCCCGAATTACCTCTACACATTCTTAGACTTTGATGTCAATTGGAAAATACCGTCAAGAGCCGAAGACACTGAGATAGGAGATGAGGATCATTGGAGGGCCGATGGTGGCCCGTCAAGCCCCAACTAAGTCGGTATCAAACACTCTCCCTAATTTTTACTTTCTTTGTTTATTTTGATTATTTCATTACGTAATTTTATTTGGCGAGAGAGTTGTGTTTTAATAAACCGATTTTTCGTTACATGCTTGAGGATGGTTCAATCTTGAATAAGGTTTAGGATGGATATGAGAAGTGGTTGTGAACCCTTTGGGGGCCGTTCAACCATAGCCTATTTAAGAAGTTTGGCATGCATGTGAGAATTTGTGCTCTTTAATGATCTACTTGCTTGATTTGTGCATGTGTTTCCAACCTACTTCACTACTTGAGCTTGAGAAGTTCGCTCAAGTTTGTGGGGAGGGAGGATTGATTTTCTTATCTTTATGCTTAGCAAGGATGCTCCTCATGTCAATTGAATTTCTCGTGACCACGATCTATGCCATTCTACCATGTGATTGTTGTGTTTTATTACTTTGGGTGAATAAGTGTGCTTCAAGATCTTTTGTTAAAAATTACTCCTTTTGTGTGAATAATGAGAAAAGTTGGAAGTGTCCCACTTGTTTTGCAAAGAAAGAAATGGAATTCTCAAAGAAGTTGAGCAATAAAAACAAAAGGGTTCCTAGCCTAATTCAATACGAAGATAGGTTGATGTGATCTTAAGGAGGGAGACATTTTGGGGATTAGAAGTTTAAAATAAAATAACTTACCCCGACATTGTGTTTCTTGTGGACGTCACTTTGATTAAAAAACACACACTACACGACTAAGGGCGATGAGCGAAACATAGAATGAATTGGCTATAGGTGAAAAATGAAGGAGATGTAGGCGGAGTCATAAGGTGGATTAGGTCGCCGGACAAAGTCATGGTATTTCATTGATTGTAAGAACTTCTAGTAACATTTTTGTCCTCTAAGACGAGCATAAAAAAAATATACGTTGTATGAAACATAGAAAAAAAATAAAGAAATCTCAAAATGAAGAGTTAAGTGTGTTATTGTTGATACATCTTGTGGAAACTTGAAATGAGTATTCTGTTGTAATTGAACAAAAACTAGAATATCAATCCTTTTCTTTTGGATTAAGGCCGGTGGAAAAATGAGAAATAAGAAACTAAAAATAGAAAGATTAGTTGACTTGAGGGAGAAAAGAGCCGCATTACCGATACTAGGTGAGTGTGTGGCTACTCCCTAAAAAAGAACCGAGTCGAGTCACCTATAGTCAAGAATTCTGGAAAATAGCGATTTTTCCAAAGTCACACACATAAGTAGTTGATTGTGATGGTGTTATAGTCCCAATTGTACTTATTTTTTTTTTTCTTTCAAAGGAGTCGATGGTGTTATAGTCCCACTCATTTCGAACTAGGGAGGTCTATGTCGCTTTTTAGAGCGATCTAGGAGGATTGTGATCTCTTTGATTTGGGGTTCCACCGGGGACATAAATTTACTTGGTCTAATGGGCAGATGTGAGATGTTAGCATACAACAACATTTGGGCAGAGCGATTGGGAATGAAGAATGGAGGTACATGTATCCATATAGATGGATACCACATCTCGATCGTATCAAGTCCGACCACCACCCTGTTGTTATGAAATTCAACTCATAGAATTTTTGGAAGAACAGTAAGAATAATCAATCTTGCAAGTCATATATGTTTCGCTTTGAAAATAGATGGATGTTGCATGCCCAATGTGAAGATGTTATACGGAATAATTAGGAAGGAATGTCAAATGATCTCACATAAAATCCAAAGGTGTGGGGAGAATCTGGCAAGTTGGGATAAGGCAACATTTAGCAATGTTAGTAAGCTAATAACTGAACTAACGGCTAAGTTGGAAGAGCTGCATAGTGTTACATAGTCTGAAGAGGTGGGACGGGAAAGTTGTGATATTGAGGGTAAGTTAGAGGAACTAATGCAACGGGAAGAAATCTCATGGCTACAAAGATCAAGAGTGTTGTGGATTACAGAAAGGGATCGTAATACAATATTTTTTTCACTCAATAGCGAGTAGTAGAAGAACAGATATAGTGGAGAAAATTATGGATGAGAATGGGTAATGGGTAGAGGAGGAAATGGATATAATTAGAGTGTTTGGCGAGTTCTTCAAAGATTTATTCAGTTTTGTGCTGCCGTCATGGGTTGACAAGATTTTTGAATGAATTAAGCATAAATTTGATCATGACATGATTGCGAAGCTTACTACTCCCTTCTCAGAGGAAGAGGTTCTAGCTTTAAAACAAATGCACCCTTCAAAGGCCCCTAGGCCAGATGGTATGTCCCCCTCTTTTTTCCAAAAGTACTGGCATATTATTTATAATGATATTGTCAAATGTATCTTGGGATCTTGAATCATGGGGTTGACCCTACTTTTTTAAATCTTACATATATTGATCTCATTCCTAAAGTGAAATCACCGGCTTCACCTATAGAGTTCATGCCCATTAGCCCCTGCAATGTTGTCTTCCGGGTAGTAACGAAAACCATAGCAAACAGGATGAAATGGGTGTTGTCAAAAATTATTTCTCCATGTCAAGTGCTTTTCGCCCAGATAGGTTAATCACGGATAATGAAATGGTTGCTTTTGAAGCTTTTCACTCCATGAAAGAAAACAAAAGGGAGGGTGGGCCATTTAGCTTTAAAACTGGATATGAGTAAAGCTTATGATAGAGTTGAGTGGTTGTTTTTGAAAGCCATCTTATTGAAATTGGGGTTTGAGAATAGTTTTGTTAATCTAATATTGAGGTGTGTCTCCAATGTTACATATTCTATTCTTATAAATGGAAAACCCTTTGAAGTGTTTGCACCTGAACGAGGTTTCCCTCAAGGGGATTCTCTATCACCATATCTATTCTTGTGTTATGCAGAAGGGCTTTCAGCCTTAATTAAGAAGGCGGAACAAGATCGACTATTGCATGACTTTAGAATATACGAAGAGCACCAGAGATATCTCATATACTTTTTGCAGACGACAATATGTTATTCTTCGAGCAAATGAGAATAAGATCGATGAGGTGACAAAGATACTAGGCGATTCTGAGGCAGCGTCGGGGCAAAAAATCAATTTAGAAAATTTGAAAATGAGTGCGGGAGGTAATGTTTCTCATGAACAAAGAATTACAGTGTGTGATCGCTTGGGGGTGAGGTAGGTGGAAAAACACGAGAACTACTTGGGGATCCAATATTGGTGGGGCAAAGAAAGAAAAAAGTTCTTAGAGCGATAATAGAGAAAATAATTAGCAAACTTAAAATGTGGAAGGAGAAGTTGTTGCCCCAAGCTGGCAAGGAGGTGCTAATAAAGGCAGTCATAAGGCAATTCCAACATATTTGATGTCATGTTTTCTATTGTCGGTTTCGATATGTTTAGAAATAAAGAAGTCGATGATGAGGTTTTGGTGGGGGTATGGAGATGGTGAAAGAAAGCATCATTGGGCAAAATGGAGCCTTATGGCTCGATCGAATACGGTAGAGGGTATGGCTTTCGGGAATTTAGATTCTTTAAAATGGCTATGTTAACCAAACAATTTTGGCGAATTAGAGAAAATATGGAATCTTTGGTGTATAACGTGTTTAAAATAAATTATTTATAAAGGGGCACTTTAGATGGAGTGGGGTTAGGATACAAACAAAGTTATGTATGGAAGAGCTTATTGTCCTCCAAGGAATTAGTAGATAAGGGATCAGGGTTAAGGATTGGGAATGGAATGAATGTGATGATTCGGAAGGAGCAACGAGGGTGAAAGAAGTGAAACGACCAAATAGGGACCATTCCCGAAGATGCAACTGTTTCATTTATGATTGATGAGGATTTAAAGCAATGCAAATCTGATTTGATTCTAGAGAACTTCGGCCCTATTCACGCTGCTCCAATATTACGCACTCCGTTAAGTTTTCGTTCGAGAGTAGATAAACGTATTTGGACACAAGTCATGGGAACTTTACAGTGAGATCTACATATAGGTCGGTAGTATCAAATTTTTCCTCTTTGGGATTAGAGGATCCCGCACCAAGCTACGTAGAACCGATTTGGCAGAAATTGTGGAGATTACAACTATCCCCAAGATCAATTTTTTTTTTTTTTTTTGTGTGTTGAGCAATACAAGATGCATTACCCACAAGACATAACTTGATAAAACGAGGTTGGGACGGTGATCTGGTTTGTGCGCTTTGTTGAGAAGATTAGGAAACCTTGAATCACCTTATGCTACAGTGTCGAGCCACAGAGAAGTTGTGGAAGATTAGCCCAACACGGGTGGATGTCGAAAGTAATTAATATGGTACGTTTCGAAATTTCCTTTGGTTCTGTATCGGTTCATTTGCATCAACAAAGATGAACATTACTGGAAGTTTGGCATGGTGTATATGGGGAGCGCACAACCGGTTCTACTTTGAAGATAAACCTTTTGACGAGGCTACTATCTTTGAAACCATGCAGCGGATTACGAATAAATTCTCACTAGATAAGATGAGTACCGCAGCTGTGAACTCAAACCAGCAACAAGAGCGTATAGTACTAGTAGCCCATTGGTCAGTCCCTGATTGTGGTTGCTACAAGATAAATAGTGATGTTACAGGCTTGGACAATGGAGAAGTGGGCATGGGTTTTATAGTTAGAGATGAAGGAGGGGAAGTGGTGATGTCTGGAGTAGGTTGAAGAAAACTGGATGGTAGTGTGATGGCCTTGGAAGTAAATGCGATGTTATTTGCACTACGAAATGCCGTAGAGAGTAGCATTATTTTGATCTGTCTAGAGAATGATTGCAAGAATATTATAGATGAATTGAATCAAAAGCTAAGATTGGATCCAATTGTCGAATTAGTTGTGGAAGATATCATAATGATTTGTGAGGTAACTAGTGTTTGGAATTTTCGTCATGCCCCGCGGGAGGAGAACAAGGTGGCACATCACATGGCTCGGATAGAGACTGACTTAGGGTCAGATTTATTGTGGATTGAGGATGTGTCTCCTTCTATTACTATTTTTATTGTTAACGATGTAAGGCATTGCCATAATCCAATTTAACGAAATTTACTATTTCCCTTTAAAAAAAGTAATAAGGAAAAATGTACAAATTTTTCTGCTGAATCTATACCTCAGATACAAATTAAACTATGTGTGTTTTTTTTTTCCCCTAGATAGAGACTTAACTTTTTAAATCGGCCAAATGAGCTCCTAAACTTTCAAATTCGAGATAAATAGAACCCCCCTAATTAAATAATAAACAACTAAATACATTGATAAATATTTAATAATAAAAGAAACAAATTAAATAAAAATAACTTATAAAAAATGAAGAAACTATTAAAACTTATCTAGTACTCCCTCCATTCCATTTTAATTGACGTTTTAGAATAAAGGAAAGAATTAAGAATCGGATATTTTGATAGATATACCATCAGCTAAAGATTTGACCAAATCAAAATATCTCTAATAGATTGAAAAGTAGAGATATTTTAGGATTGAATCCAAAGAGAAAATTAGTAGAATTAGTGAAAAATATGCAAAACGTCAATTAATTAGACAAGAAAAGAACATCCTAAAACGTCAATTAATATGAAACGAAAGGAGTAGAATTCTAGAAAATAATCAAAATATAATCGTCATGAATAAAATATTAAAGTCAGCAAGGAAATATATTTAACAAATTGGTAACTTAATAATATTTTCTAAATTTGTTTTTTATTCAATTTGTTACTTTTTACATTCATTGAATATTTTTCAATTTTAAGTTATTAAAACATATAGGAGGGTTCTATTTATTTAAAGTTAAATGGCGTGTTTGATCAATCTAAAAGCCTAAGTGTTAATCTAAGCATGTTCTATAAATTTGGGAGCAAATTAATACTTTTCCCAAGTAATAATATATAAAAAGAGAAATGTAAAGGAAAAGTAGAATTACCGAATTGTTGGGGATTTTTAATCATGTCCTCTAGTGGTTTATATAAGTCAATATAATAAATTGTGGCGCCTTGAGGAGTGTGCATAGCCTTCAATTTGTTTTGAAGCAAGCGATTATAATCTCTTGCGACGGCTGACAGACGTTCGACGCACCGTCGATCCGTCAAAGGATTCCTAGAATAGAGCGTGATGACAGTTGGCACGCATCCTATTGGTGGTAATCCTGCAACAACAATCCTCCGAGCCCCCACTTGTAACAGACCCTGCACACAAAATATTCGGAACTGAATCAATGATTCTATGTTAGGATTTCAACCGTATATCCACATACACTACTACCTCGTTTTGAGATGTCAATTTTGTTATAAGTTTAAAATATTAGATTGAAAGACATGACTGAAACACCTTAGTTGGAACGGAGGACTCAAGCTATGTATGAGATAGATGTATATTATGTATGTTAGTGATTAGATATTAGTGTTTAAATAAATTTGTTCTTCAATAAAAATGTATATGCGACACATCTACCCCATGTGGGTATTATATATGAAATATGGGTAGAAATAGTTATGTCCATTACTCTTAAATATAGAGTATGTATTTCATTAATTTTGTTAAATGTGATATATAGGGATGTCAGTTTTAGTGATAAGTGGAGGTTACCTCGCGGGTAAAATGATAAATGGGTAGGGCATGATGTCCAATCATTAGGGTATTATTCGTATTCATCAAATTATAGAGTTCAACTTCCATGCAACGGTTGCACCGGTGCAACCATTAATTTTCAGCCATTAGATCTTATGAAATACAATCCTGACCATTCATTTATTTAGAAGTATTAAAAAAAAGAAAAGGGTAGAATTTTTATTTCACTCACTACTCCTTCCAATAAAGCACCACAAGCTCCAATACATCTTTTTCAAAACCTGTATGTCACTCTCTCTCTTTCGAAATCAACACAGCCTTTTAGAACCACAATATCTGATTCACCATTGATGCTAGTTATTGAAATTTTTCTATCTCATTTATTTTGACTACGAACAAACATAATTACTGGTTTATGTCTATTTTGAATTTATAGATCTTGATTCATGTCGTAACTTTACAGCAAGAATGAGCCAAGATTTCATTTCAGAAATTACAACGATAATTGGTTGGAGATAGACCTTTTTTCTTCTTTTGGGCTCGGCCAAAGTGTGTTGATCAAGAAGTATGTATAGGGAAAGGGGATCTTAATTCTTGGAAGAAAAAAATGATGGAATGGATGGATCTTGTTTCCAGTGAGGAAGGGAAAGTTATGGCTATATCTAGATTCTCGTTGCAGGACTGTAAAATGAGATTTAACTAAGTAAATAATGCCATGGCAGTTTATGGTTCATACATGTAATCAACGGCTAAAATTCCTCAAAATTGACGAAATTTACCATTGTGTAAATGGAGAGCATTCGTGTCCGATTATTTGCCCCTTTGATAAAGGAAGAACAAAAAAATGTTAATCGTTTATACTGACTAAGCCCCTTTGATAAAGGAAGAACAAAAAAATGTTAATCGTCTATACTCATTGAGCGTCACTTACCCACCGACCTATTGCCTCTATCTTTTCCACGTAGAAATTGATTAAAATTAATGGTAGGGAAAGAATGATTATTAAAATTTAAAAAAGAAAGAGAATAAAACTGTAATTATTGACCTAATATTTAAAAATTAATATATTTAATAAAAAGACTTATATACCCCTTGATTGCACCTATACAACTGTTGCACACCAGAATTACCCCAAATTATAATAGGATAAGGGTGATGTATGAATTTAATATCATACCTGCAGACCCGACCGCTTATCCAATATATATACACATATATAAATATAATATTATGAATATACATAAATATGTATAATATTTCATATTTTCAATAACAACTATTACATTGAAGAATCAGGGGATGAGATTATCAGAATGAGGTTAAAAATCGAGATGTAAAAGAAAAACAATATGATTAGTGAACTGGGATTTTGAGTTCCGTCGAAAATAGAAATACTTGTTTAATTTTAAAAAGGTTACACATTTTTGTGAATAAATAGATGCTTTTATGACTTCCTTGCTTGATTTTGAAGTTATCAATCGTTTACTTTATCACGGGGTAGCCAATTTACTCACATACTCAGCGGATTTTATCCGTACCCAATTTGATGTAAAATATAGAATAATAGGATAGAGTCGCTACAACAAAAAAAAATATATTTTGTATACAATTTATTGAGATTACAATTATGGTGACTTATAATAAGTTATTTGTGATCACTTGTTGTCACAAATCTCTCTAAAAATTATTTGAAATCGTTAATTTAAAAACTATTTTTAGAGACAACTAGTTGTTGCGAAAAATATTTTAGACGCATTTGAGACCACCTTTGTGGTCACAATTATATTATTTGTGTCCGAGCTATTGAGATGACAATAAAGTTGTGACAAGTACTCATTATTTGTGACCAGTTCACTTAAATTGTGACAAATACTCATTATTTGAGACCAATTTTTATGGTCTAAAAAAAACCATTCTTCTTGTAGGGGGTACGGGCAGGGGGTTTTATATGTGGGTAGAACATGTGGAAGGTTTATCCGCACCTTACCCTAGTCATTGACATCCCTTAATGCATGTTACATATTTAATGGAGTACAATTACTATCTTCGTGGATAACATGAAATTACATTGACAATACGGTGTAAGGTGTATATAGTAGGTGCAAAATTCCGAACTAGCCCTGCAATTTAGGGGTTGTATAATTTTTTTTTATGCAAATAACAAAATTTCATATATCCGAAAACTCTTATCAAATTTTTGAATTTGAGAATAAATTTTGCCCCATCTGAGTTAACTAGCTGGAGTATTTGGCATGTTGCGAAAAGGTTGGGGATCACTTCCAAATGGATAAATGATCATTCTGGAGCATATTGATACAATGAAATGATAATTAGGTACCTGAATGAATTGGGTAGCCAGCTGTAATATGAAGTTCTGGTAAGTGGAGATGTTATAGGTTTGGCGTCGAAAAGGCAGCGCCCCATAATAATTCAACATAAAATCGTTTGTGCCAACGCTTATTAGGAACACGGCGTTATTTATCAAATTTCTGCTTCTTTCCTTTCCAATGTAGCTTTCCATTCTTGACTTGTATTCTTTAAAATATTTCAGTTGCTCCTCCATAGAAATTACATCCTGCATTGCCAAATTAAACTCAATACTACTATACTTATGAACAAATTTTCATCTTTAAATCTTAAATCCATGCAATTTAAGTTGCAAGCGGATTCACGTATTGTGTGTAGTATTTCATGAAATAAAATCATAATTTATATTAAAATATATTACTTATCCTAAAAAAGATATTATATTGAAACGTGATCATTCAACATAAACTCTATTTTTTTTTTTTAGTGTAATATATACCTTTCTTCGAAACAAGTATATAGCATACTTTAGAATAAACATTAATATATTTCTTTGGTAAAAAATTACACGCAACTCACGAATTCACTCCGTACAACTAATGTACAAGAGAACTACTTTTTTGTACAAGCCTAATTTCTTAGTGCAGGTTATATTTTTCTCAACTAAAAAAAAAAAAGCTTTCCGATCAATGGTAAATATTAAATCTTTTAGGGGGTGTTTGGTTCAGACTTAAGTGGACCGGGGGAAATCATGTCTTTGAAATTCTAGGATTTTAAAATAAAGGTGAATAGTAAAATTGTATGTTTGTTTTAAGATTGTATAAGATTGTACTATAAATGTCAAATCAATGCTGTAAAATAGTAATATATATATTTGATTGGATATATGATAGGTTTATGTAAGTTTTATAGGATATGATTGTATTTGATGAAAAAATTTGAATTTAATTTTAAAACAAATATGGATTGAGTATTTTAACATTCAAAATTTGTATGTGCTAAGTTGTAAACAAACATCCCCTTACGGGTGGTGCATATTTCATTTCCTTTGCACCATCTCGCAGTAATTCACGAACAACAATATTGGCCCTATTTTTTTAGAAAAAAATATTTTAAGTTGATAAATGTATAATAAAATATTAATGATAAATTATTTATGAAGACGATAATTAAATTTTTAACATTTTTACTCGATTAACGGTTAAAAAAGCCAAAATATTTGGATTGCTTAAAAATAATAATTAACATTTAAATTTTGTCTTCTCATAAATTTTTAAATTATATTAGTAATTTTAGTTAGAGATTGATCGAAAAAAAATTAACAAAAACATGTTCCTGATAGGCTATAATCTGGCCAAATAACAAAGGGTCAATTTAACAGTTTATTGCATTGTTCATCTGTTTATTAATAAATTAAGTGTGTTTTGTGGGGTATTAAAATTTTGGGATAAGTCGTTCATGGTATGGGCGACTTTCAAAATTTTCCAATTTTTTAATCGAAGTCAGGAAAATTTGAAAGTCGCCCATACTATGGACGACTTAACTAAAATTTTATTCTCCACAAAATACAATTAATTTATTAATAAACTGATGAACAACACAATATGTTGTTAAATTTGCCATAACAAAGTCTACTCACGAATAAAAATAAAACGTAACCTGTATCATGTGTTAGAGTTTAAATGTGCTTCAATTCACATCGTGTAACGGAAATGTTTAAATGTGCTTCAATTCACATCGTGTAACGGAAATGTGTAATTTGATATATCACACACATACATTTTTTAGAAAAAATTATCAATTTAGTGAAAATAATTATAATTCAATTCATTCGTAGTTAGAAGTGGTCTAATTAGCCCATCAAATCGTGTATGTCGATCCGATGATAACTATGAATTACAAGCTAGTCCGTATAAAATGTCGGACGGATCGGATCATGGTTACCACCTCAACCAAAACACAGTAACACCTATCCCAATAAATGAAATTCAAGAGGAAGAGAGAGCGAAATACGTATAATTGGGGAGTAAACGGATCGAAACCAGTAGTAGCAGAAGCAAAACAAACTCCGGTTTTGAGTTCTTCCAGGCTAAGCGTTGGGTCCAAATACGATGGTATGTAGTCTTTAATTCCCAGATACGAACCTGTTTCACAATTTTAGAGATTAATTCTTCTAATAACTAGAAAATGAAGGAACTTGGAAGTTAATCGATGTCCGAAGTAAAAGCTCAATTACATTGATTTAGTTGGTAGAATTATTCATGCACTTAGTGTACTTCCTCCGTTCCGTGAGAGTTTACACGGTTGACCCGATACGTATATTAAGAAAAAATTATTTTTATCTTTTGATTGATTTTTTTAAAGGTGGAGATTGAGGTTGGAGATGGAGATTGTGAGAGAACTTTTCTTTTTAAGGATGTTCAAATTGGTACAGGACGTACCGAAAAAGAAAGTGTACAAACTCGGGTGGGATGGGGGAAGTATGAAACTAATTAAAGTGATGCAGTGTGGACTCCGGAGAGGAAAGCAAATATAACTCTTACTCATAGTTAGGAGGATATGTTTGTTTGGCTCTTTTATCCAAAGATAATACTCCCTCCGTTTCAATGAACTAGCACATTTTTTTTTCATTCGTCTCAATTAAATTTACACACCCTTCAAAAAGAAAAATTATAACACAATTTTAATTTTCAATCCACCTTTAAAAAATTAATATAAAAGCAAAAAACAAATATTCTTAATATGTGTGCACTTTTAGGAATGCAAGTACATTCAGAACGTAGAAAGTATTATCTTTGGCCTTACCAACCAACAAAGAGTTCTCATCTCTGGCCTTTCAGAATTAAATCAATGACCCGCATCATAAACTGAGTGTATAAGAACTTGAGAGAAAAACAAAGGATTTCATTTTTTTCGCTTTATTAAAATGATTTCTTATGTTTATTCTGTATTATTGTTATATTTTCCAAAAATAAAAAAATAGAAAAAAACTGAAAATATTGAAAAGAATACATAAATTACTAATGGGACACTTGTGCTGGGATGTAGTGGCATGAACCACGTTTGCTGTGACACATTTTTTTATGGTACATCCATTTAAATATTGAAAAATATTTTTGTCTAAGGGATTTGTAGGATAAGATGTGTATTTAAAATTATAAAAGGTGTATTGTAAATTAAAAAATGTATATTAAGTAATAGGGTGTGGATGTGGAAGGATTGATCATCTGATTATAAAATGAAATACGTTGGGATGAATCATGCATTATCTAAACACAAATATTCCCTAAAGATTTAAGGGAATATTCTATGATCCTGTTACGTTTTTTAGGAGAAGGCTAAAAGTGGGGCAAATGTAGACAGTGGCAAAAGCGGGTGAATTCCAACAAGGCCGAAAGTGATCTTTTCCGGATAGGTAAAAGTTGAGCAGTAATTACCAAGAAAGTCAGTGACAAGTCTGCCATTAGTAAACCTTCCGGTGGGAATGTGGTCGGGAAAATCCTTGCCGTAAGGGGGGAAGTTGCCTTTAAACCCAGTTTTGATGTAGTTGTTGTTGCCAGAATCCACTGTAGAATCTCCAAACACAAATAATGCAGAAATTGAACTGTTCTTCTCCATCAAATTACTTCGACTTTCACCAATCTCTAACGAAAAAACTACAATCAGAAATTGAAGGAGGAAATGCACAGAACAACAGGGGAATGAACTGGACAGGAACATTCTTGCTGGCAAATGAAAAAAATGGTCTCTACTCATCAAAACAATAGCGTGTATTATATATAGACTATACCTAATTAGTTAGAATTACAACGGGCTAATAATTATAATCCGAAAAAATTGTAAAAGTTGTCCATTAACTACGAAGGTTGACATTTATGCCCAACTTATTTCACCATCGTAATTTTTGCCCAACGTGTTTCGGGGTGCACAATGTACCCAAATTTTGCCAAAGTCAACTTTTTGGCAACTTTGCTGAGTTAGTAACTGACGTGGATTTTGTTGATCACTTTTAGAGAAAAATTGTGCCACATCACTCACTCTCTATTTCAAATAAAATCAATTGAAAAAATATAAAAAGTAATATTAAATTTGAAAATAAAATCTGAATTTTAATAAAAAGTATAGAAAACAATATAAAATCTGATTTTCAATAAAAAGATGTGAAAAACATTATAAAAGTTTAAGAAAAAAAAATTAAGTAATAGCTAAGATAAATATAATACATCTGAAAATTAATGAAAGGAAGATATAAAAATCATTACTAACATTTGATAAATTTTTAAATAAACCTAAGAGTTATATTTGAAATCTAAAAAGATTATTATAAATCTTTTAATTGAAAATATACCTCCCCCCTCTCTTCTTCTTCTTCCCAGCACCACCCCCCTCTTTTTCTTTCCGAAACTTGCAGAGACTGTAACAGCACCACCCTTCTTCTTCTTTCCAAAACTTGTAGAGGCATTACAAGCTTTCTTCTTTCCCAATCCTTCTTCCCCATACCATACCGTACTGAAATGATACTTGTCGCTCGATCCGCTAAGCCTCCCACATGACGGATTTGGTTTGGCTCATTTTCTCCACATCGGAAAGTGTGACGGTGCCGCCTTCGTTTAGCAACGCCAGAAGCACCATCTTTGTATCGCCGTAGGCATGAAATCCTGTGAAAAATTTAAAAATTGTTCGTCGCCTCTTTTCTACTAATTTTGGCGATCTCCGCCTCGTCGAGGAGCGGGGCCGCCGCGTCTACAAACTCATTGTGGAATTTCTAATGCGCTGACTTAACAAGGTGGAACGACAGTGGAAAATTGTAGAGCAATAAATCTTCTAGAAAATTTGGTACGAACTTGAGCCCTAATGCGTCAATGGCGCCCGCTGAAACAACATCAATTTATCCAGATCCTTGTTTCTGACACTCGTCTTATAGGAATTCTTGTTAGCGAATAATCGTAGAAAAAAATCGAACGACATTTTATCGATAATCGGATTGAAATTTGATTCACCATTGTTGAACAACTCAGCTTCAAACACATAATTTTTTCAATTAATCCTAAGTGGAAAAAAAATTCCTAACAATTTTATTTTTTCCATGTCAGATGCCAAGTCAACAAGGGTCCGGATTCTAATAATTTCGCCGGCACGTGACTTTTATTACTTTCCGACAAAATTTGAGCACGAATTGAACAAATTTACTACATAGTGAATACAAGTTGTGCTCAACGAAACTGATGAACATAAATGTCCACCTCCTTACTTATTGGGCATGTTTTACAATTTTCCCTAATAATCAATAGGCATTAGAACGGGGACTTCATTAATAATCACTACAAACGATTGATACCTACTGTTTTTAGTGTGATGTTTCGTGGACCCATGCTTTTGTAACCGAAGTTTCGGTTTAAATTTATGGAATTCGGTTGAGGTCACATCTTGGAAAGGATTTCCATATTTATGGATAGAAAAATATCATTAATAATAAAAAAAATTCAACATTAATTGTCAGTCTAATCACCTACAAGTACAAAGCTTCTACAATATATCAATATTAAATTATTAGTTGTGAAGGTACAATTTAGTTATATATTGATAAAATTTCCTAGTATGTAAAGTTTCATGGTAGTTCTTTAAGATTATTATTAATTTATATGATGATTGAGACCATATAGTTATACAAATATTTTTTTTGAGAATTCATTATCTAATTTTTGTTTATAAAAAATTATTAGTTTAGCCAATAGGGCCGGAATATGAACAAACAAATTATAATATTGAAAAGGTACCTTTTGCATATATAGGAGTGCCCTAAATATTTATGTGTCCAATAGATAACTTCATTGGGACAAATAGATGTGTCATTTAAACTAGACACAAATAAGTGTCCCAAACTCCCTTGTAAATATGTCCTATAAAACCTCAAAATTAAAAGCTTACAAACAAATATCAAATCAAAATTTAGTGTTGCCAATGGTAAACACTTAAAAAAATTGGAATGTCGCATATACTATGTGCGACAATAAAAGAATAGAAGCAATGTTGTCCCTGGTAGGGACGACTTTAATAAAGAAAAAGGAAAAAGTAAATTCGGAGGCAGTGTCGCTCATGGCATTGGCGACGTATGCAATGCCGCTCACTGCATGAGCGACTTCATGATGTTTATCAATGTTTCCAAAAGTTACTCTACTTTGTTAAGCCAAGCATGAGCAGTATTGTACTGTGTTAAATTTGCCTAACTTATTCACTAAATCATCGTACTCCAGTTCATCCACGCAGAGTTCCTCACAAACATCTTAATTTATTATTTTACTCCAGGATAATTTAATGGTTTACCAAAGAAATCTACACAACTTGATTATTTAATTATTTAAGTAATCCAGTATCTCCAAAAAGAATAACAAGGGATAACTTTTAATAATTAATAAAGATCTCCTACATTACTAATGCTCTAAAATTTGACCATAATCTAGCAAAGGAAATACAATTATCATATCCAAAATTAGTACATATAACACATAAATTCAAGTATCACAACTATCCCACACACATAAAAAAATATGATAACATAGACGCAAGTATAATAATCACATTCTTAGAAAATCGGGTGTTACCGTCTTAGACCCAACAACCTACAAATTACTAAATACCATACGTCTCTCCAAAACCAAGTTATTGAGCTTAAAATCAGAAAGAATGGTAAATTAGTGAGAACTATTAATTCTCTCCCTGAAAACTATAAAACTATAAAACGACACTTATGCTAAAAAATAATAATTCTAAAAAACGTCATTAAATCTGTAATAGAGGGAATATTATTTTAATTTTGAGGTTAAATGGATTGGATTTGCCATAAAAGCTCAACCCGATTCTTATAACATTGTTTCAAACATCGATTTTTTTTTATTTTCCAGTCATGTAACTTAGAACGGGTCTAAAAGAAGTTATGTAACTTGCGAAATATCAATTTTGGTTCTGCAAGTTATGATATTATCCAATTTGAGGAGAAATTTCACCGGAAATCGTAAAGCTTACTGGAAATCACCACTTATGGCGCACATGTTCAATTAAATTGGGGACACGTGGTGCATTTGTTAAATTAAATCAGGGCTTTCTAATCTGGGTTTGTTGACTAATTACGTGGAAGCTGAGATGAAGCCCAAATAGCATTAAATATGTTGACAATAATTTAGGAAAAAAAAAAGACTAAAAATTAAAAGAGACTTTCATAAATTGTGGTTGGGGATGATGGATTGGATCAGAGATTTTGATTGTGCTGAAATAGGGAGAGCCCAGTGGCGATTCTGCTCACTAAAATATTTTCATCATCTTCACCTAGGTTACTACTTTCTTAACCCCTTTTCCTCTTCTACACGGCTAATAATGGCCATGAGTTCACATACTTTAGAATTCCTGAGTGTTCTCTGAGCTTCTCTTTCTTCGAGCTCCCCTCTTTCTCAAATGATAGGCCTACAACTCTCTCTCTTTCTCATTGTGTCCATACCATGAAAGTAAATGGCATTTTTCTTGTTCCTTCTAATTCTTTACGGATGTGGGTTTATCTTTTGAACTCTGAATTTCACTTTGCTACCATTCCCATTCTTATATTGAAGAATTGAGAGAATTTCTTCGATGGAGATCTGTTTTTCTAGTGCCGCGCCGCGCAACCTGCCCGCCAACCACACCATTTTCCCGGCGCCTTTCAATAAAAAATTGATTTCGCTTCTGTATGTCTGCCCTTAATGATTATTATGGGAAGATTTTCACAGATTAAGTATTAATTTTCCCTGGCTACTTTCTTACGCCCATGCTAGGATTTTTAACAATGGCGGTTTGCTTCAGGCTCCATTCTATGGCGATGTGTTGCTGTCTCTCTCTCCTCACGTCACGACTCAAATGGTTTCCGACCTAGTCATATGTTCCCACTTCCCAGGACAAGGTTTTCGTCATAGACTTCCGAATGGATCCTTTCTTGATGGGGCTTCTCTCATAGTCCGGCGAGCCACATCCTCACAGGTGATCACTTCATATTTTACGTGATTTTGAAGCACATATACATAACTAAGGTGCATTATTGCGTAAATTAGTATTTTCAAATCCACGTTTTTGCATGTTTGGTGGCTTTCACTTGTTCATGATTTTGTAGCATTTTCAGTATAAAATATTTTGTTTTTAGTGTTAGTGGTGTAATCGCAAGTCCAAACGGATAAAAGAAGGCTTGGAAGGAATGAATGAACAATTGGTTCCAAAATAACTTTTGGATAGGCCCAATGTGGAGTGGAGAAGCCCAAAAAGCAAGCTAAATAGAGAAGAAAAATGAGCAGCAATTGTTCGACCGGAGATAAATATGGTTCGGTCATGCAACCGTCACATAGCTAAAACGAGTGTAGATGGGAAGCATTTACCCGAATGAACAAGGAAGTGGTTCGGTCTTGCACCCTATAAAAGTGAAGATTGTTCGTAGATGAAGAGAATTTTCTTGGCCAAAAAGCCAGCAAAACATCTCGAGTGTTTTGATGGCTGACGCATTTTGTAAGGTTTTATTCTATTTAAGCCTAATATTAACCTTCTGTTGTGTACTTTTATAAATACCCCTCCCTTAGGTATTGTCAAACAATCACATCCACTATAGTTTTTCAGCAATTTTCATAGTTTAACAGAGAATAGTTTTAGAGCAGTTTGCCAAGGAGTCGGAGAAGACGACAGAGATTCATCCGACTCATTTGATTGCTGACTGTGGTACTCTGCCTTTACTTTTAATTTTGTTTTTTTGTTTGTTGAACAATTATGTAATTTAGGAATTTCTAGTTTTTGTTTATTTATCTATGGAGTAGTCATTTTTGTATCTTAGGGTTAGAAAGTAGGTTTCAAAAATGTAAATGTTTATATGTATTCTATAATTGCATGTTCTTATTATTTTTTGATGTGTTAAGTTATGATTGATGTTATGATAGAATGATCACATAGCCTAGGAATCTAGAATCACATATCCACGATACCAGAAGGTGAGGGTATTGATGGTCAAACAACACACGACATAATATATACTGAGAAACCGGAAGGTTAAGGTTATATTATGAGGCATTCCCTAGGTTTTTTAAGGAGTTATAGGCACTTCATCTGGATAAACCACCAAACAATCTTCTATACACGTAGATATTTTAGCATTAGGATCACTGTAGTAATTTGGTTAGATCATCTTCATTGGTAATCGTGGGATACGATATTGCTTGCCACAAGCTGCTACTACACTGTTCACTAGCGGTTTAGCCGGTATAAATTAGAGCAACCAACGAGTTTCTGCCTTGGGCTCTTCGTTTACTTCCACGTTTAGGGTTTCTAACTATGGCGCTCTCTCCCAGGTATGTTGTATTGAAGCCGGTTTTCTCTCAGTGATGGGATTGGCTTCACAGACAAATCCGTTGTCTACACATACTCTTCCTTTGCTCTTGTCCTCTTCCCTACTTACTGGCGTGGGTGTTTCTCAAGAGCTGGGAGTATCCGCCACCCTGATTACTACAACCGCTAGTGTTCATCTGTCTGCCTCTTCGCTGATACAATTATTCTCGCTACATGAAATTTTTATTTTAGAGACGGAAATTATAAACAAATAATATCAATAAAAAATAAAAATAAAATAGAAATAGAATGGTAACGAAAACTGGTAAAAATCATTAGTATCCAATTGTGACGAAATAACAACCGCATATAAGAGACGGACATAATCCATCTCTATTTTGTAAGTAAGTTGGTCTCTAATTTCATAATAGAAATGAAAATTTCGTCATTAAGACGAAATAGATCGGTCTCTAAAATTTAGAGACGAGTAGAGAGACCAACCATTTCATATCAAATCCGTCACTACTTCAGTTTAGAGATAGATTTTTTCGTCTCTAATTTGATTTTTTTTTCTCATAGTGTCTCTGCTATTTCACAGGTAGGGGATACTGCTTAGACGGTGGTTGTGTGCTCTGCTACCACGACACCTACTCAATTCATTTTTTTCAATCCCTCCTGCCTAGTGCATCATGCCCAAACTCCAAGTGCCAAGGCTGGGTTGATTGTTCCGCAAGAATACTCTGATCATGGGACTCCATTATCCTCTACCCCACTGCAGTTGTATAAGCTTGTCCTAAAAGCAAACATATACTCTGATAAAGCGCAATCTGGTAACCACCCAATTCAACCTAAATTAACGCAGAAAATATAAAAACACATAGGATTTACGTGGTTCGATCCGGAGATCTACGTCCACGGGCAGAAAACGGCAATCGCCGGAGTGCTTCTTTTACTAGAATGTTGAGTTTACAGAGCGTATTCCAAAGTACAAAGTCCGAACCCTAATGCAGAGTTCTTTTCACCTATTTATACTACTAAATCGAAACCCTAACTGAATCCCTATAATCTTGCCCACCAAATCTGCATGGCAGTTGGGAAAAGATCATGGCCCTTGATTCGCGGAACAAACCACTCGCTGGGCCGACGCGCGCTCCTAGGCCTGCTGGGCCTACGCGTAGTGGGCCTTTTACGTGCTTGCTGGGCTTGTGCGTGCTGGGCCGATCGGTGGGCTTTGATGTAGTGGACCTTGGTGTTAGCCCGACCCGAGCTGATCGGGTTATCCCTATCAGATGCCCCCCCCAGCCGGAGCGAGGTAGGAGCTTCGGTTGTCACCGGGGTGGAACCGTAAGCAAGTAGGACCGGGGTCGTTGGCGGACCGAAGTGTTTACAGAGGACCGAGTTTATCCGCGTCCCTGGGGCTCTGCGGAGTAATTTGGCGGACGCAGTGTCGAGCTAGGTCGAAGTTGGGTATGTAGTGAGACTCCGAACTCCTTCGAAGCGAAAGACGCGTTGGAAGGATGTGACAACTTGGCCGAGGCGGAGAATACACCGGGGTGATTTTTCTGGCCAAAATGGAAAGAACACCGGAGTGTAGTATTATGACCGAGGTGGAGGGTATACCGGGGTGATTATTCTGGTCATGCTGGAGAGTACACCGGAGTGTGATAGTATGGCCGAGGTGGAAGGTACACCGGGGTGTAGTGTGAATCTTCCTGAAGAAGGGTGAGTCTGATGTGATAGGCGGCGCCATTATGAGAGAGAGGGATGTGAAGTGACACGCTCTGCGAGTCCCAAGAAAGCTGTTCCCCACGCGCCTCGGTAACTGTAAAGCGCGTGAAGAGCACGCCTAAATCTCTATCACTGAATTTGAATAGGCTGCATCAGAGCCGTCAGTTTTTTTGCATTTATATTGGGAATAACTGCACAGTAACTTTTCATCTTCTCCATTGCGATTCATCTGTTTAGAAAGCGGGAAAAAGAGGAAATCTGCGCTTGTGATTCATCAGAGATCAAAAATTTCTCAAATCCACACTTTCGAATTCAAACCAAGTAAGTATGTCATCCTCTTCATCTTCTTCATCTTCTGCCCCATCTTCGGCCTCGATCAAAGTAGTAGGAGGCTCGGATAAACCGTTAGATATCCCCCCCCTATCATATATCATCCCGGAGAGGGATGATGTTAGAACCATAGACAGAGTTGATGGTTTAGAGTGCAACACTATGATGGTATCGTTTTATGAATGCCCGGTGGTGGAGCTTGAGGTGTCGTCCATAGCGTTACGTATGTCGCGGGAGCAACTTGAGAGGGAACTCCCAACATTTTATCTTTCCTTCGACCTTGATTACATAATTCCTACCCCCGTGAACAGGGCCTGTTGCCCGCCGCAGGGGTTTATGACCGTATATATCGACTCCCTTAGAGTAGGGTTGAGATTGCCGCTGTGGGGCATAGTAGTATAAATAGGTGAAAAGAACTCTGCATTAGGGTTCGGACTTTGTACTTTGGAATACGCTCTGTAAACTCAACATTCTAGTAAAAGAAGCACTCCGGCGATTGCCGTTTTCTGCCCGTGGACGTAGATCTCCGGATCGAACCACGTAAATCCTATGTGTTTTTATATTTTCTGCGTTAATTTAGGTTGAATTGGGTGGTTACCAGATTGCGCTTTATCAAATTGGCGCCGTCTGTGGGAACGACAAGGCAGTTTTTTGAACGCGCTAACCAACAATTTTTGACGTAATTCTTAATCATGGTGACGACTCGTTTGAATCAAACTCGCCGCGGGGATCAATCCGACCAAGATCCACCCGTGGATCAAGTTGTGCCGCCGAGGCAATTGCCGGCAAGGAGTGCGTCCAACCATCAGGGTAATCAAAACCCTCCACCCCCTCAAGACCAGCAAAACCCTAATATTGCTGCTGCTCAACCATCGGTGAACATTCAAATCACCCCAGAACTGCTCCAAGATTTCTTACAAGAGCATGCACATGTCCTCCAAGATTGGGCAGTTAATCGCCTACGTCCCGCGGGGCCGGCCGCGGGGCCTGCCAGCCATAATGCTAATCCCGTGGTGCCTCCACCCCGCCCGCAAAATCAGCATGACCCGGGGCACCGCAGACGTCAGGAGCGACGACGGGAACGACCTGGTTCTTCCGAGGACCAGGGTAGTTCTAACGAATCACGACCGCGCAATGGTGAACCCTCTGATGTTGATCGCCGCCGTCCACTTAATGCGGCTAAAAGAGTTCGCTACGCAAATCCTCATACTCTGGATCTTCAAGAGTATGAGCGAGTTCAACGCAACGTTGAACTGGATAGAATCCTGGGCCTAGATGCCAATGGAGAAATCATCACACCGTTCTCCCAGGAAATCATTGCCACTTCCCTTCCCGAAGGGTTCAAACGGCCAGCCATACTCCCTTACAATGGCACAGGAGATCCGGCCAATTTTCTTGGAGCTTTTCGGCACAGCATGCTTAGCCATGATAGCATCACGTCCCTCCAATATTGTAAGATTTTCCCCGAGTACTTACAGGATGAAGCTCGGGTTTGGTTTGATTCTCTCCCACGTGACAGCGTGTCCTCCTTCAGAGAACTAGCCGAGCACTTTTGGGCGCGGTTTGAAGCACGGGCAAAGCCCATGGCCACCCTAGCCGACGTTATGAATATGGAACAGCGGGACGGTGAAACCGTTACCCAATTTCTGGACCGTTTCACCGCGGTGAGCCTCAAGGTGGGAAATTGCCCCGACGATGTGGCCATCAACGCTTTTATGAATGGACTCCGCCCCGGAGCACTTCACACCGAGTTAGCTCGGAACACTCCGGTCACAACTCGAGCACTGTTCAAAACCGTGTGCAAATTTGCTAAGGCCGAGGAGCAGACTCGCCAGAAGCGTGAGAAGCACGCTAGCAAGCGGCAATCTGAAAAGGCTCAACCCGGGCCTAGCACTCGACCTAGTGCTTTTTCCCGCCTGACACCGGGGCGTTTAGAAACTCGAAGTGAAATTCCACAATTGACTCCGTTGACGAAGTCACGAGCTGAGATCCTTTCAATCCACAAGAACGATCTGCGACCTTGTCCGCGGATGACCGCGCCTCCTGAAAAGAGGAACCGTGGAAAGTGGTGCGCGTACCACCGAGATCACGGACATGAGACAGAGGAATGCCGAGAACTCGGCAAGGAGATTGAGGAATGCCTCAAAAAAGGGCTCTTGCGGCAATACGTCGCGCGAACCGGAGACCAACCTCGGGCAAACCACAATGGGGGCTCGTCTCATAACCGCGGAGGTTACCATGACCGAGATACTCAACAAAATCGGCCACATTGGCAGAATAACCGGCAGGGGCCCAATAACTACGCACGACAAGATTCTGGCAATCGCCAGCCACCACGTCTTCCACTTCCACCTCCTCCTCCGGGAGGACCCGGGGACAACGCACCCCCTCACGTGATAAACGTGATATATGGAGCCCTACCCACCGGGGCCTCACGACATGCCTTAAAGGCAGAAGCTCGACGTCCTCCTCCCGAGGAGCCACGTCATAAACGCCTCCATCAGTCCGAAACTGTCAGCTTTACGGACAGGGACCCGGTTCCGGAGATAACACCTCACACAGACGCTATTGTCATCGACATGACTGTAGCCAACATAACAGTACGGCGAGTCTTCGTGGATAACGGGGCCGCGGTAAGTGTTATATTTGCAGACTGTTTCGAGAGGATGGGGATTTCCCGAGACCAACTTCGACCGGCCCCCGGGCCACTACAGACTTTCACTCAGGGTGAAGTCCGGCCGGAAGGTATCATCACTCTCCCAGCGTCTTTGGGGACTTATCCGAAGATAAAAACTATCTTCGTGGACTTTTACGTGGTGAATTCTCCATCACCATATAACATGATATTGGGCCGAGACTGGCTCACCCCGGCAAAGGCCATATGCTCCACGTATCACCTCGCGCTCAAGTTTCCTACTTCGCATGGTGAAGTGGCTATCCGCGGAAGTCAAAGGGTCTCAAAGGAGTGTATGTACGTAGCACTCAAAAAGACTGCTAAGGTCCCTCCCAAACAGCAGCTCCAGGTGACATCACCGGCCCCAGAACCTCGGGGAAGTGCCCCATTGGGAGATGCTACTGCTCAAGTCCCGCTAGATCCGTCTAGGCCGGACCAGACAGTCACTGTAGGCGCTGTGGATGTACCATGGCTGCATCAGGCCATTATTCAGACCCTGCGAGAATATTCCGATGTTTTTGCATGGTCTCCTCTAGATATGCCTGGGGTTTCTCCCGAAGTGATTACTCACAAGCTGAACATCGACCCCAGCGTAAAACCAATCCAACAAAAGCAGAGAAAATTCGCTCCGGAGCGAAATGAAGCCATTCGAGTTGAGGTGAAACAACTCCTGGATGCGGACATCTTGTTCGAGGTATTCTACCCCTCTTGGTTATCTAACCCGGTAATGGTAACGAAAACCAGTGGGGCATGGCGGATGTGTGTTGATTTTTCCGATCTCAATAAGCACTGTCCGAAAGACTGCTATCCTCTGCCCTCCATCGACCAAAAGGCCGAAGCCATTACGGGGTACGTGGCACTTTGCTTCCTCGATCTGTACAAGGGATACCATCAAATTTTTATGGATCCGCAGGATGCCCTCAAAACGGCATTTATCACTGCCTTTGGGTGCTACGCTTTTAAGAAACTGCCCTTCGGGCTTAAGAATGCTGGAGCCACCTATCAGCGTCTAATGGACTTTGTCTTCCGCGACCAGATAGGTCGCAATGTTGAGGTTTACGTCGATGACTTGGTCATCAAAAGCTCCTCCCATCCTTCATGTGTGCAAGACATCACTGAAACATTGCGCACCCTGCGGCGCTATAACTTGCGACTCAATCCAACAAAATGCACCTTTGGTGTTGGCTCCGGGAAGTTTCTCGGGTATATGGTTTCACAAAACGGCCTGCAGGCCAATCCGGCTAAACTCCGTGATGTATTAGATCTGCAGCCACCAAAAACATTCAGAGAAGTTCAACGCCTCACAGGTAGTTTGGCGGCCTTAAACAGATTCCTATCAAAAGCAGCGGAGCGCCAGCTCCCATTCTTTCGAATCCTGAGACAAGCGAGGTCCTTTGAGTGGACTCCGGAGTGCACCGAGGCCTTCGAGGCCTTGAAACGTCACATACAGCAGCTGCCTACTCTGTCAGTTCCTCTCCCCGGAGAGCCGCTGTACTTATATCTGGCTTCTGCCGAGGAGGCTGTTAGCGCCGCTCTTGTGCGAGAGGTGGAGGGGGTTCAACATCCCGTGTATTTTGCAAGCCGGGTGCTTCATGGAGCAGAGACGCGATATTCCGAGCTTGAAAAAACCGCTTTGGCCCTTGTTATGGCAGCTCGGCGTCTTCGGCCATACTTCCAGGGACGTGAAATACGAGTCCTGACCAACCACCCCATCCGCCAGATTCTTGTCAAACCCGAGGTGTCTGGGCGCCTCGCCAAGTGGGCTATTGAGTTAGGCGAATATGATATTCAGTTTCTCCCCCGCCGAGCAATTAAAGGTCAAGCACTCGCCGATTTTCTGGCTGAAGCCCCGGCAGACAATCATGAGTCCCCCGCAGACAATGACACACAGCACCACGCCACCCATGCTCCTTCACCCCGGGAGTGGCAACTATTCGTGGATGGAGCATCCACGGTCCGAGGAAGTGGCGCCGGACTACTTCTCATCGACCCTGAGGGGGTTGAGGTTAAATATGTCATCAGATTTAAATTTAAGGTGACTAACAATAAAGCGCAATCTGGTAACCACCCAATTCAACCTAAATTAACGCAGAAAATATAAAAACACATAGGATTTACGTGGTTCGATCCGGAGATCTACGTCCACGGGTAGAAAACGGCAATCGCCGGAGTGCTTCTTTTACTAGAATGTTGAGTTTACAGAGCGTATTCCAAAGTACAAAGTCCGAACCCTAATGCAGAGTTCTTTTCACCTATTTATACTACTAAATCGAAACCCTAACTGAATCCCTATAATCTTGCCCACCAAATCTGCATGGCAGTTGGGAAAAGATCATGGCCCTTGATTCGCAGAACAAACCACTCGCTGGGCCGACGCGCGCTCCTAGGCCTGCTGGGCCTACGCGTAGTGGGCCTTTTACGTGCTTGCTGGGCTTGTGCGTGCTGGGCCGATCGGTGGGCTTTGATGTAGTGGACCTTGGTGTTAGCCCGACCCAAGCTGATCGGGTTATCCCTATCATACTCTTATCACGATTCACTAAGATCATTAAAAGACTTTTTGGAATTTGGCCAAGCCTTGGCGTATGGTACCTCTTGGGCATTGCTATTATAACTTCCAATTTAAGGATGATGCGGGTCATGCGAAAAGCTTTTTCTCGTACGATCTGATCTCTCAAACCCGACACGTTATGTCTTTAGCGTTAGATTCTAGACTTCATCTCGTACCAGTCAAAGACCTCAGTATCCCATGTATGAATTCGTATATATGATTTGGGCGTCAAGCATTGGGATATGACGGTAATTTGGGGTATTGCAAAGCCGTTGGCACCCATTTATAGATTGATAATTGCACACTCGAAGGCTCTCAGGAGCATTTTGCTAGACTACTAGTGGAAATTTATTTATCTAAGGAGATGCTGCAGGATTAAGTTAGGGTTGAACTGGTTGGTCCTTGCTCCGTTGTCTCTGTTGGTTATGAAACTCAACTCAATTTTCGCTCATTTTGTGGTAATATGGGTCATCACTTTGGTAAGTATTGTTTGAAACTTGCACACCTCTCTCATGCATCTTCGGTGCAAGTTACCAAAAATAAGCCTAAGGCTACCTCTCATTCCTAGACGCAGCAGGCGTTTTGTCCTGTTGCGATTTCAGCTTCACAGTCAATATCCAACGCTGTTGTGAGTTTTTTGGTTAGCTGCTCATGGTGTTTCAGAGCGTTGCAGAGGCTCCATTGATGTTCGTTACTCGGCTAGCAGCCCTTCAGTAGACTTCATGGTGTATCGACTAAGGCTGATGAACAAGGTTCTCCACTGAAGCTTAATATTACCACTTTAAATGCTCTTGAGGTGCTCTCTTATCTAGTTGCAGCTCCCTTCGGTTCCTCTGGTGAGGCTACGATTGTGACTTCACTAGATAGCTCTGACGTGCTGACGCGAGAGTCGTTGACTTTGCCCACGGTGGCCACCATTTCATTGTCATTAGTTAGAAGCACTTGGCGTGCTAGGTCACTGCAACGACACCGTTCCCCTTCTTCTTCTTCACAACACCGTTCTGATATATCCTCCTCAACTTTGATTCTTAAAGAGGTTTTTGATGCCCCTTTGGATGATATCATCATCTTCCAGAGATCAATCGCTTGTGCAGCCTCCCCCAGCTGCCCCGTCTCCTATTGATCAACTTCGCTGAACTCAGGCTTCATAGGCTGCTCTACAGCCTACTCAGGTCTGCAAGGCTGCGACAGTGCACCCTGACTAAGCAAGACTTACCTTTGCCAAATTTTCGTATTATCTCCGACCTCTCGGATAACACTGGTTTACAATCTATGTGATTGGTGTCCAATATGAAGTGGGGGCGACATTCTAGATGTCTGACATACTAAAATTAAAATCTAGTACGATCGCAAGTGTACGGGGTAGCTGTAGCTAGCGGTGAGCAAGGTTCATCCCAAACAGACTGGATGATAAGTGCAAAATTTTATAATATTTAACATCTTGATTTGGTTGACTTTGTTATGTTGTCTAGGAAATATTATTATAATTTGCTATATTTTATTAATTTAGGAATAAATCAAACACATACTTTATTTAAATTAGATTGAAGCTTCTTTAATATAATATTTGCATTTTGTAAGAAGTCCAACCTATTAAAGTTATTAATCAGCTCAAAGAAGAAAACAAATTCCCGAAAATTTATTTTGGCTTGTCACATTTCATCATTATATTCTACATTATTTTATCTCAAGCACAAATGTTGACTTTGGGTTTTGGAAATAAACAGTGAGGAGAATGAAGCCATAGTGAGGAGGATGTAAAATAATAATAATTTTGAATACAAAAAAAAAGTTGCAGAAACACAACAGCAACTTGCGAAATGAAACAAGGAAAATCAGCCCACCAAAGTTGACTTCTTTTAAAGTAATTATTTGCAGCAGTAACTTTCAACCACTCACAGCAGCAACTTGAGTGATCCAGCTGTAAAAACAGCAAGGGAACAACAACAACATCAGTAAAGAAGAGCAGAGGAGAATAGCAAGTGGATTTCAAACTTACATGAGCCGTAAAAATCGACAGCTTCTGTTCAGCAATTTACAGCTCTAAAATCAGCAACCAACAACCCAAAATTTGCAAAATGACAGCTTTCAAGGTGCAAATGGATGTCTAATTTCAGCTATAAAAAGGAGGAGGAAGAGGGAGAAAAGCATTCAACAATCCAACAACAACTCAATTTCTCAAGTGGAGGTAGAATAGCAATCTTTTGGGGTTTTCTTTCTTGTAATCTTTTGAGGGTGTGAGGGC
This sequence comes from Ajuga chamaepitys, assembly GCA_958295605.1. Classification (NCBI taxonomy): domain Eukaryota; kingdom Viridiplantae; phylum Streptophyta; class Magnoliopsida; order Lamiales; family Lamiaceae; genus Ajuga; species Ajuga chamaepitys. The sequence goes on along the minus strand of OY282501.1, from coordinate 54,397,866 downwards.
TTCTAAAATAGTATTAGGGAGTGTAGAAAGAGGAGAAATCTATCGGAAACGGGCTAGTTCGTTTTCGATAGACGGAGGAAATTTCCCGCTTTTGAGAAGTGTCAAAGCAACTCAACAAGGGGAAGATTTCTAGTATTAATTCTTGTCAAATTTCTCTTTTTATATCTTCCAAATATTATGTTTAGTATGTCTCTCACACCCCTCTTGAATTATAGTTAAGTTATATTGTAATATGTTTATGTTGATGTTATGCACACAAGGTGTTTGATATTTTGCTCAAATGAATACAAAACTTAGTTGATATTCTTGTCATATTGTAGTAATTGATTTATATTCTAATCCTCATTTTCATGATTTTTTGGATCCATTTCATGTATGTTGGTTGGAATTATAGCTATTTTGTTTGGCTCGGCCTAGTCCGAATTGAATAGAAATTAAGTAGCAACTAGTTTGAATTGAGAATGGTCAAATGGTTTTGATTCATACTTGAAAATGATTTGAACTAGTAATTTCAACTTGTGATTTGCTAGGATTGATCTTCCCTAACTTTATGCAATTAGTCGAAGTCTTGTTAATTGAATAGTAAAGATTGACATGATTAGATTAGTTAGAATTGAGATTATCCTAGAATAATTTCAATTATATTAGAGGGATTATAGTGAAACTTTAGCTTCTTAAGGTTCTCACTTTCAATCTATTAACTTAGTTTTGTATCATTGATCAAGAATCAAGCTCTTGGGTTCATTAATCTTAAAATTTGCATATGCTAATTATTTCTTTATTTGTCTTGAAAACGTTAGTTTTTAGAATTATTTAACTTTACTTTAGACGTTAATTATTTTGCTAAACACCCCCCCTTCGTGTGTGTGCGTGTGAATTCTATTTATATGTATATATATTTATATATATTATTTATAGTTCATAATTGGAGTTAATGTTTATCATGTTTGATTCTAAAATTAAGTAAGCGAAATTCTCCTCGTGGGAAACGATCCTTTCTTACCATATACTATTTTGTTAAGAATAGGTTAAATTTGTGGCGGTAACGACACGCTACCAAATTTTTGGCGCCGTTGCCGAGGAGAATTATTTGTATACTTAATCTTAGAATTAATACGAATTTGAATATCTCCTTTGAACTTGTGGCAATATTATTATTATTATTATTATTATTATTATTATTATTATTATTATTATTATTATTATTATTATTATTATTATTATTATTATTATTATTATTATTATTATTATTATTATTATTATTATTATTATTATTATTATTATTATTTACAAGCTTGTGGAAATGATTCACTGATCGACTTTGTGTCAATTGGCTTGCACTATTGGACTTGTAAATCATAATTTTAAATATTAAAGTAGCTATGCTTATTAGCTTGATTTTCACATTTTTTTTCTTTTTCTAGTTAATTTACTCTACTAATATATGATGTTGTCTATTTGGAAGGTGTATGCGATTGAGAAGTGGTAGGATAATCGGTGAAGAAAGTGAAGAAAAACTAGTAAAAGAAGAAGAAAAAGAAAGTAAGGAGAACATGGCTAACATGGCTAACCAGACGCTCAAGCAACTTTCTCAACCGAATATCGATGATCAACCATTATGTATCATCTTCCCGGAATTGGCAAAACCTCTCAAGCTGAACTCAGGTTTTCTAAATTTGCTTCCAAAATTTAATGGTCGGGCAGGTGAGGACCCTCATAGGCACTTGAAAGAATTTTTAGTTGTTTGTTCTACTATGAGACCTGATGGTGTTGATGAGGAACAAGTCAAATTACGCGCTTTTCCTTTTTCATTGCATGATTTCGCTAAAGATTGACTTTACTATCTTCCACCAGGATCCATTACTACTTGGGCGGAATTGCAAAAATCTTTTCTTGAAAAATTCTTTCCCGCAAGTAGAATTGGATCCATTCGAAAAGAAATGTGTGGAATTAGGCAAAATTCTAATGAGTCATTATATGAATATTTGGAAAGATTTAAACGATTATGTGCTAGTTGCCCCCAACACCAAATTAGTGAACAATTATTAATTCAATACTTTTATGAAGGTCTTTTACCACATGATAGAGGTATGGTTGATGCTGCAAGTGGGGGTGCTTTAGTTGATAAAACGCCTGCACAAGCTAGACAATTAATATCTAATATTGCCCAAAATACACAACAATTTGGAACTAGAAATGATGTAGGACAGACTAAGAGAGTTAATGAAATTGATGTTAATGCTGTGCAAGAACAACTTAGAGAAAATGCTCAACAAATGGCTCATTTAACTACTCTTATGTCCAAGTTTGTGTCAAATGGCAACACACAAGCTCGTGCATGTGGCATATGTACTGATTTTTCTCATACTACTGATGCTTGTCCTACTTTGCAGATAGAGGATGTTAATGCTATAGGTGGTTTCCCTGGCCAACCCCAAAGAAAATATGATCCTTTTTCTAATACTTATAATGAGGGTTGGAAAGATAATCCTAATTTGAGATATGGCCAAGGTAACTTTAGACCAAACAACTACCAAAATATGCGTCAACCTGAAACTTCTAATCGTTCTTTAGAAGATATGGTCAAACAGTTGACTACCCAAATAGGTCAAGTTCATACCCAAGGCGTCCAATACCAAAAGAAAACCGGCACTCATTTACAACACCTAGACAACCAAATTGGGCAAATTTGCACTTCCTTGAATAACATAGAATCCCAATTGTCCGGTAAACTTCCATCCCAACCCATTCCTAACCCAAAAGAAAATGCTAAGGCCATAACACTAAGAAGTGGAAAACAATTAGAAGAGCCTAAGAGTAAAAGGGTGGAAATTGAGAAAGAGCTAGAAGTAAAATCTAAGGATGTGGGAAATAGTGAAAATGAAAGGAAAGATGGGGAGGGGGTTGGTTTAATGAAAGATGGACCAAATAACAAACCCCCTACCCAATTCAGAGAAATCCCACCTTTTCCCTCTAGATTTGCAAAATCAAGAAAAGAATCCATGGACCAAGAAATTTTAGAGACGTTTAGGAAGGTAGAAGTTAACATACCTCTCTTAGATGCTATTAAACAGGTTCCCAGGTACGCTAAATTTCTCAAGGAGCTTTGCACCAACAAAAAGCAATTCAAAGGCTCTCAAAAGGTAAGTATGGGTGAAAATATTTCCGCCATGATTTAAAAGAAAATTCCACCTAAGTGCAAGGACCCAGGTATGTTCACTATACCTTGGAAAATTGGAAATTTGAGGTTTGAAAGATGCATGTTGGACTTAGGTGCTTCCATAAATGTTATGCCAAGAACTATTTATGACTCTTTGAATTTAGGGCCATTAAGCAAAACTGATGTTGTGATTCAATTGGCTGATAGGTCTAATGCATATCCAGTAGGAATACTTGAGGATGTCTTAGTTCAAGTAAATGAATTAGTATTTCCTGCTGATTTTTACATTCTTGACATGGGTGATGATTCATCTAATAATGTGCCATTACTCTTAGGAAAACCATTCTTGAAAACATCTAAAACTAAGATTGATGTGCATGAAGGTAATCTGACCATGGAATTTGACGGGGAAATAATTAAGTTCAATATTTTTGATGCAATGAGATATCCTAGTGACATTAATAATGTGAGTTCGATTGATACTATTGATATTATTGATATAATTGTGCAACAAATCTTTGATCTTGATAACTTGGATGAAGTACTACTTGAACTTGAATCTTCTGACTTTTTTGTTGAAAAAGAGGCTAATTTAGAAGAATTGAAGGTAACTTCCACATCTCTTGCTTTGCCCCTCACTTCTTCAAAATTATTGCCCTCTGTAGTACAAGCTCCTAAGTTAGAATTAAAACCCCTCCCTTCTAATCTGAAATATGTTTTTCTTGGTGATGGTGAAACTTTGCCTGTGATTATTTCAAACTCTTTAACCCCATCCCAAGAAGAAAAATTGTTGAATGTGTTAAAGCAATATAAAGAGGCCATAGGATGGACAATCGCTGATATTAAAGGTATAAGCCTAACTTTGTGCATGCATAGAATCCTTCTTGAAGATGATGCTAAACCTGTTAGAGAAGCACAACGTAGGCTGAATCCTCCTATGATGGATGTAGTAAAAAATAAAATTCTTAAGTGGTTAGAAACAGGAGTAATTTTTCCCATTTCCGATTCAAAATGGGTAAGTCCAATTCATGTACTACCTAAGAAATCCGGAATAACGGTGATGGAAAATACAAAAGGCGAACTTGTTCCTACTAGAATATCTAATGGATGGAGAGTGTGCATTGACTATAGGAAGCTAAATCTAGCTACTAGAAAAGACCACTTCCCATTACCATTTATTGATCAAATGTTGGAAAAACTAGCAGGACAAGCTTTCTTTTGTTTCTTAGATGGGTACTCGGGATATATTCAAGTCGCTATTGCTCCAGAAGATCAGGAAAAAACCACTTTCACATGCCCGTTTGGCACATTTGCCTTTAGAAGAATGCCCTTCGGCCTTTGTAATGCACCCGGTACTTTTCAAAGATGCATGATGAGCATATTTTCTGATTTGATCGAGCATAAGATGGAAATGTTTATGGACGATTTTACTGTTTTTGGTGATTCGTTTGATTTTTGTCTCCATAATTTATCTCTTGTTTTGAAAAGGTGCATCGAAACTAACCTTGTCTTAAACTTTGAAAAGTGTCACTTTATGGTTGAACAAGGTGTAGTTTTGGGACATGTTGTGAGCTCTAAAGGGCTAGAAGTCGATAAAGCCAAATAGAGGTAATCAGCTCATTACCTTACCCTACCTGTGTTCATGAGGTAAGATCATTTCTTGGGCATGCCGGCTTTTATAGACGCTTTATAAAAGATTTTTCAAAGATTGCATCCCCTTTATGTGCATTGCTTGGAAAAGATGTCCCCTTTGAATTTAATGAAAAATGTAAAAAGGCTTTTGATGATTTGAAACATAGATTGACTTCTGCTCCTGTTATTCGCCCCCTTGATTGGAATTTGCCATTTGAAATAATGTGCGATGCGAGTGACAAAGTTGTAGGAGCTGTGTTAGGACAAAGAAAAGACAAAGAGCCTTATGTGATATATTATGCTTCTAAATCACTTGACCCTGCACAATGTAATTACACTGTAACTGAAAAGGAAATGCTTGCCGTTATATTTGCATTAGAAAAATTTCGTTCTTACTTACTTGGTACCAAAGTTATTGTCTTTTCTGATCATGCCGCACTTAAATATTTGATGAAAAAGAAAGAATCAAAGCCTAGACTTTTGAGATGAATGCTTTTATTGCAAGAATTTGATTTAGAAATTAGAGATAAAAAAGGTGCTGAAAATCTTGTTGCGGATCACTTGAGTAGAATAGTACCTAGAGATGATTGGCCAATGGTTTCTGAATTTTTTCCTGATGAGCAATTATATTCTTTGACTGCGGAACCTCCTTGGTACGCTGATATTGTAATTTTTTTAGTAACTAGGACGTTCCCAACTGAATTGACAAAGGCTCAAAAGGAAAAAATAAAGGCTGAATCGAAATATTATTTTTGGGATGACCCGTATTTGTGGAAATCTTGTTCTGATCAAATAATTAGAAGATGTGTGAATGAATCCGAATACATGTCTATTTTAAATTTTTGTCATAGTTATGATGCTGGAGGTCATTTTGGTCCCAAAAGGACCGCTCATAAAGTGCTTGAATGTGAATTTTATTGCCTACTTTGCATAAAGATGCATATTTATTTTGTAAATCTTGTGAACAATGTCAAAAGACAGGTAACATATCACGAAGGAATGAGATGCCTCAAACAAGTATTTTAGTTTGTGAAATTTTTGACATTTGGGGTATTGATTTTATGGGTCCCTTCCCATCGTCTTTTGGTAATGTTTATATCATTCTTGCCGTTGATTATGTATCTAAGTGGGTAGAGGCTAAGGCTTTCAAGCATGATGATGCTAAAACTGTGGTCAAATTTGTTAAGAGTCACATCTTTAATAGGTTTGGCATACCAAAAGCAATCATTAGTGACCGTGGTACTCATTTTTGCAATAAGACATTTGGTGCTTTACTTAAAAAGTATCATGTCACACATCGCGTTTCTACTGCATATCACCCCCAAACTAGTGGGTAAGCTGAGGTCTCTAATAGGGAAATCAAACAAATTTTGGAGAAAATGGTTAATCCTAATAGGAAAGATTGGAGTATCAGATTAGATGATGCTCTTTGGGCTTATAGGACTGCATTTAAAACTCCAATTGGTATGTCCCCTTATAGGTTGGTTTTTGGAAAAGCTTGTCACCTGCCGGTTGAAATTGAACATAAATCATATTGGGCGGTAAAACAATGTAACTTAGACTACATAAAAGCTGGAAAAGAGAGAAAGTTACAATTGCAAGAATTGGAGGAACTAAGATTAGAAGCTTATGAAAATGCTAGAATATACAAGGAAAAATCCAAAGCATTTCATGACAAGATGATACTTAGGAAGTCATTTCATATTGGGCAAAAAGTATTGTTATTGAATTCTAGATTGAAATTATTTCCAGGTAAGCTCCGAACACGATGGCTTGGTCCATTTGTTGTTACTAACGTTTTTCCTCATGGTGCAGTAGAAATAAGAAGTTTAGAAACGGACAAGATTTTCAAAGTTAATGGTCACAGGCTAAAGCCATTCTACGAACAAGCTCAAGTGATACTGATGGAGGAAATTATTTTAGAGGAAACATGAGCAAGGAGGAAGTATGTCGAGCCAACGACAATAACCAAAGGCGCTACTTAGGAGGCAACCCAATACCAGATTTGCATTCTCTACTCTACTCTTTTTGTCTAATCTATTTTGCCATTTAGTAGCTTTATTTTTGGATATATATTGCAATATTAGTATGCAACTAGTTTTTTTTATAATATGCATGACTTGACTAATTTTTCGTTTACTCAACGATTGGATCTTACATTGAGGACAATGTATGGTTTAAGTGTGGGGGGGGGGGGGCTAATTTTTAAAATTTCTTGCTATTTTAAGCACTTTTTGGCACTTATTTTGTAAACGGAACAATTTTGAGTTCTCAATTTCTAAAGGTGTATGATCACAAGTTTGAAACAATTTGCTCTAAAAATCATAACATGATTGATAGACGGGCTCAATTCTTGTAACTAGTTGATATATTTTCTTAAAAATAGTAGTGACTATGGATGGTAGACAAAAGCTGGTGAGATTTGAGCTTAATGACTGATATATATCTTATCAAGTCTCATTTCTTTCATGAGTGATTTCTTTTGTGAATTTGTATCCCTAGAACTTGCACTATTCTCTTCAAAGTCAAACTTATCACATACATTTCACAGAAAGATGATTAAGGCATTTAGGAAACCACTTGAGTCAAACAAACTTTACATATATTTTCCACTAGTGAGCCAGGTTGAGCCTTTTTGACCTCTCTTTGTTTTTGCTTGTCTCATTATGAGCTTCAACCCAAGTGATCTATTTTTCCCCACGGCCTAAGTATTAGTAGAGCACTTGAATTCAAAGAAATGTGGATTGTGGTGAAAGTAAGGATACAAGGAGTGAAAAAAAAAAAAAAAAAAAAAGGAGTAATGACTTGAGGTACCAATGTGGAAAGCAAGGGGTGATCTTAAAGTCCACTAACCTTGTATCATGGTAGGATGGAGCATTAAATGCACCTACTTTGGTCGATCATGGCTCAAGTTAAAAGAAATTGATGAAAGAAAAGAAAGTACAAAGTGTGAAAATTTTCAAGTTTTTGATATGGTGTTGCTCTGCTCTACTAATTCAAGGGTTTTTACCGCCATATTTTACTATCACACTTGCCTTTACAAAATCACCAGTTACCCTATCCCATTTTTCCCGACTACCTTAATCCGTAACACCTCATAGAAAAATTTCTATCCACTATATTTACCTCAAAAGTCCTTATGATATATGTGGTGTATGTGATCCTAATAATGGAGAAATGAGAAGACATGCAAGCTTATGGTGGGTCAAGTTTATGAAGTGAAATTTGAGCGAAACACTAACCCTTTCAAGCACATGAGTGAAGAGCGAATTATCTTGTGAGGGTCTACCTACTTAGTTTGCTCTACTCTTAAGTGATGAAAAGTCTATTTAGTTATAAGTAATTGAGCTTGTTGTTCTTGAAATATTATGTGTTGAACTAATTCATTGTTTCAATACTTGTAAGTTATGCCTTTTATGCATTTGATAGATGGATATAAATGTTTTCTCGAGGACGAACAAAATCTAAGTGTGGGGGAATTTGATAAGTGCAAAATTTTATAATATTTAACATCTTGATTTGGTTGACTTTGTTATGTTGTCTAGGAAATATTATTATAATTTGCTATATTTTATTTATTTGGGAATAAATCAAACACATACTTTATTTAAATTAGATTGAAGCTTCTTTAATATAATATTTGCATTTTGTAAGAATTCCAACCTATTAAAGTTATTAATCAGCTCAAAGAAGAAAACAAATTCCCGAAAATTTATTTTGGCTTGTCACATTTCATCATTATATTCTACATTATTTTATCTCAAGCACAAATGTTGACTTTGGGTTTTGGAAATAAACAGTGAGGAGAATGAAGCCATAGTGAGGAGGATGTAAAATAATAATAATTTTGAATACAAAAAAAAGTTGCAGAAACACAACAGCAACTTGCGAAATGAAACAAGGAAAATCAGCCCACCAAAGTTGACTTCTTTTAAAGTAATTATTTGCAGCAGTAACTTTCAACCACTCACAGTAGCAACTTGAGTGATTCAGCTGTAAAAACAGCAAGGGAACAACAACAACATCAGTAAAGAAGAGCAGAGGAGAATAGCAAGTGGATTTGCCGTAAAAATCGACAGCTTCTGTTCAGCAATTTACAGCTCTAAAATCAGCAACCAACAACCCAAAATTTGCAAAATGACAGCTTTCAAGGTGCAAATGGATGTCTAATTTCAGCTATAAAAAGGAGGAGGAAGAGGGAGAAAAGCATTCAACAATCCAACAACAACTCAATTCCTCAAGTGGAGGTAGAATAGCAATCTTTTGGGGTTTTCTTTCTTGTAATCTTTTGAGGGTGTGAGGGCTTCTAAAATAGTATTAGGGAGTGTAGAAAGAGGAGAAATCTATCGGAAACGGGCTAGTTCGTTTTCGATAGACGGAGGAAATTTCCCGCTTTTGAGAAGTGTCAAAGCAACTCAACAAGGGGAAGATTTCTAGTATTAATTCTTGTCAAATTTCTCTTTTTATATCTTCCAAATATTATGTTTAGTATGTCTCTCACACCCCTCTTGAATTATAGTTAAGTTATATCGTAATATGTTTATGTTGATGTTATGCACACAAGGTGTTTGATATTTTGCTCAAATGAATACAAAACTTAGTTGATATTCTTGTCATATTGTAGTAATTGATTTATATTCTAATCCTCATTTTCATGATTTTTTGGATCCATTTCATGTATGTTGGTTGGAATTATAGCTATTTTGTTTGGCTCGGCCTAGTCCGAATTGAATAGAAATTAAGTAGCAACTAGTTTGAATTGAGAATGGTCAAATGGTTTTGATTCATACTTGAAAATGATTTGAACTAGTAATTTCAACTTGTGATTTGCTAGGATTGATCTTCCCTAACTTTATGCAATTAGTCGAAGTCTTGTTAATTGAATAGTAAAAATTGACATGATTAGATTAGTTAGAATTGAGATTATCCTAGAATAATTTCAATTATATTAGAGGGGTTATAGTGAAACTTTAGCTGCTTAAGGTTCTCACTTTCAATCTATTAACTTAGTTTTGTATCATTGACCAAGAATCAAGCTCTTGGGTTCATTAATCTTAAAATTTGCATATGCTAATTATTTCTTTATTTGTCTTGAAAACGTTAGTTTTTAGAATTATTTAACTTTACCGTAGACGTTAATTATTTTGCTAAACACCCCCCTCCCTTCGTGTGTGAGCGTGTGAATTCTATTTATATGTATATATATTTATATATACTATTTATAGTTCATAATTGGAGTTAATGTTTATCATGTTTGATTCTAAAATTAAGTAAGCAAAATTCTCCTCGTGGGAAACGATCCTTTCTTACCATATACTATTTTGTTAAGAATAGGTTAAATTTGTGGCGGTAACGACACGCTACCACTGGACCACTATGTCAATTAAATACCCTAATCTTAACAGTTCAACTCTATCTAGACTATCTAGACTCTCGAAGTGGAAAGGTTGGTTATTAAACTAAAATATTAAAACTAACAATTAATGAACTTCCAATAGAAAACAATAAGTCGGAAGATTAATCAGATAAAAGACGTACTCTAAGGTTCAATTTCAGTTACAACTCCTCCATGATAAAATTATCCCGATTATCTAGACTTTTTTTTACCGATTTCTAGTTTTTATTAGGTGATCACTTATCTAGTTAACCCTCCTCCGGGATGATGCTAACGTATAAATTACGTATAAATAGCTATTGTCTCTGACTAACTATAATACATGTAACTCCTAAAAGTGCACAAGATCAAAAGCCTAGCAAGTATCGCACACCTCTCTATTATTATTGAATACCTATGTAATGTGTTGTAAGCCTATTAACAATCCTCCCCCCTCGAGCGACGAACTATTAAGCCTAATTGAATCTCATAATTGGCCAAATTATCAAATTCGTAAATAGCACAAACACATAGATAAAAACACAGACGGATATCTAGATAAATTAAAACAATAAAATCATAAATCATTACAATATACTTTCTAGCCCTAGAATACAATTATAGAATTTATTAACAAACACCATATGTTTGATAACATAAATAATAAACGAATGAACTCGGATGTCGTGATGAAATCTCGACTCCAGATCTGTCTCTGATATTCTCTTTATGTGTTTCTTGCTTCCTACTCCAAGGGTTTAAACTTGTACATTGTAAAACTTCATGATTTCTGATCTAATGACCCCTTATTATGACTGGGTGGTTTTAGGTGGAAATGGGCCGAATTTGACTAAAAAATATGAAATCTGCGCAGGCCCAACACTGCTGCCCGGCCAAGCCGGATGAACTCTTCCGGCCGGGCCAAAAACCCGCACAAACTCAGTCCAAATTAGTGCAACTCAAGCAACCCGCTTGGCCGAACCAGATGCACTGACCAATTCTTACTTTTTAACGACATGTCGTCGGCCCAAGCACTTTGGCTCGCCCGGCAGAGCCGAATGCACTGCCTTGGTGCTTTGTAATTCACTTTTGTAGTCTCATTTTTGTTCATTTTTTTCTCTTTTATCCTAAAATAAGACATTTTACTACAAAAATAAGTAAACACGTCATTCAGCTCAAGATAACGATTTCAAACCTGAAATACCAAAAATGCATGCAAATGCTATCAAAATGATCATCTAAATCACCCTAAACGCATGCATACACGATGTGTATCAATGATCTATAATATCCCGATTTCCTAAGAGTGTGATCACTATATTTGCATCCATGATCATATTTTATTATGCATTTTAGGGTGATACTTGGATTTATTTTATGTGTTCCTACGTGCCATTGATTTGAATATGATTAGAATTTTAGAACATTAGTAATATAGGAGACCTTTTATTAATTATTAAATTATCCCTTGTTATAAATTTTGGAGATAATAAATAAATAAGATATAGTTATTGGTTGAGATAGATTAGAAATTCCATTAAGTAGTGGAAAAGCGTTACTGGAGATAAACATGTATAAAACCCTAATTGCTATAAAACCCTCACTCCATATTACTGATCGAGCGAAAAAAAAGGAAAAAAAAAATTGGAAGGGAGCACGCATAGGAAGCAAGGGTGATGAGTGTGAAAAATATCCTTTTTTTTTTTTTTTTTTCATATTTCACGTCTATATTTTTATGAAAATCGCGAGTATTTATCGTGTCTAAGTGCAATTTAGTGTTTAAATGTATTTTCAGATTAATTTTCTTTTTTGATATGATATAATGCACTTTTGGGTGTTTTTCAGTCATATTTTGAAAGTCAGTAAAATCCGGAAGATCAATAAATACCGGAGCCTGCCGCCAGCTGCTGGTCTGGCAAACCATGAAAATATTCTAGACTCGGCCGCAAACCCATTATTGGGCACAACCACCAGCTGGCCGTCCAGCAGTTGCGCGCGGTTTGCCCGATTTCCCCATTTTTAGCACACCTCTTCCATCTTTCAGCCATAACATTCTCATACAGACACAAAATCGAGCGATTCAATATGCTACATGACCGTAAGATGAAGATCTACAACTTTTACGTTCGGGACAACAACTAATTTTGAACCTATTTTTCCTAGAAATCACGAGAAAGACCAGTCGAGCGCAAACGAGGGGATCGACCTACAATTTATGATCCTTTGCTTTCTAAATTGTAATTTACTATTGTACCTTTACTACTAGGGCTTATTTTTCTGCACTTTTTAGCCCTTTTGAGAGTGGAGGAGTGAGATATCTATAAATACCCTTCCTCCCTCATGGAAGACACTTTGGCTCTCTCATTTCTAGTTCATTTTCTCATTTTCACATGTTTGCTTAGTGTTTCCTCCTCTTAAAGGGGGAAAACTAGGATTCTTGGTGAAGCTTGTAAGAAGACCCTGGGGGTGTGACACCCTTGAAGGATTATTGAAGATTCTCCGATTATTTTCATCATTAAGCTTTTCTTAACCCTTCTCTCTCTATTTTTGTTTATTTATGATTTCTTGCTTATCAATGATTTTGTTGGGAATTTTATGATGTCCTGTGAGTAGTCTTATTGTTTCCCAAAGCAAGAGAGTAGCCCAAGCTTCGCGACTAATGTTCGGTTTGTTTAATTGTTGATGTGATTAGGGTTTGATAACTTAGGATGAGGATTTGGTTAATTTGTAATTATAGTTAATTGAAATTGAGCCTTTGACCACAAGCTTGCTTCACGGTTGCTCCGGCTTTTGGTGGCTTAGGATCACTTCAATTGATCGTGCAATTAGGAGATGATAGTTGGCTCCCTAGGCTAGGGATAGCTACCCTTTCGAGGCTTGTCAACTAGATCTTGATTGAGTTTAGAGATTAAATTCCACGCCTTTAGTTTGTTCGGGTGGGAAGTTAATCTCGGATAATTAAATTAGCCAAAACCCATTTGGTAGGAGGAAGGCCTATGGAGGAGAAGGCCTACCGAGCGGGGAAGTAGAGACTAGGTGATCTTCGCTAGGATGGACGAAATTATGTTTAGTCGTTTGTGTAGGAACAACACTCCTACGTCAGTCTTTAGCGTAGGAGAAGTCGTGCTAACCTCTTCTAGCCTTACGTAGTTGTTAACCCAGGACCCGGGATTGAGTTTGTAAATATCATTCGTGTAGGTATTCTACATTGAACCCCAATTACTTACCTATCCTAGGGGAATACGGTTCATTGCCTTATTGAGACGCCGGTTTGGTAGTGAATCGACCATTTTAGCCTTATTTAATTTTAGCTTTCATATATATCGGATATTGACCTTGTTTGTTTGGGTTAAACTGAATCACGGGAAACTCTTCACCAATCATCTGTTTATTTCTATTGCGTTCTTAATATAATCAAATCTCAGTTTCCAATTTAGCTGAAGTTTAAGAATCTTGGTCCGGTTGATTCACACAGGATATCTTCCTTGTGGTTCGACTTATACTACCTCTGTCTTAATCCTTACGTTTGCGGACTAAGAAAGTCCTTCCTAAATTGATAATTTTTAGGAGCTCTCAAGACAAGTTCAGAAGGCCGAAGAAAAAAGTGGAGAGATTGTTTTCTTCGAACTGGTTGCCATTAGGTACGTAAGAAATCAGTTTTATCTTTAATTCTGAAACTCTTTGATTTTCTAAAGAGATGGAACAATATATATATATATATATATATATATATATATATATATATATATTTGAACTTTTAATATATATTTGTAATTAAGAATCTGAGTGGAATTAATCGTGAGAAATTGGCGATTTCTTGCTGATTTATCGCGGAAATGGAGATGCCGAGACGAGAAACTGGGGTAACTGAGTTTGGCTGGAACGCTGTCGAGATCTCGCAAATAACTCGTGAGATTCTCGTGAAAATCTCGGTTCAGAATGTCGCGTCCTGTGCCTTTGTATTTGGTTCTGCTCGCGTTGTATTTTGTCTTGTTGGCGGCGAGATTTTGGCGATTCAGAATGTCGCGTCCTGTGCCTTTGTATTTGGTTCTGCTCGCGTTGTATTTTGTCTTGTTGGCGGCGAGATTTTGGCGAAAAATCGCCAAAATCTCGCCAAAAATCGGTATTTAGTTTTTTTTTTCTTTAATAGCCTGATTGACATGTTTTAGAATTTTGTGGCCCATTTGGGTTGTTCACTCACGCATAGAACCTATAAAGAGGCAAATTTTAGTGAATTGGGTTGTAAAGAGGGGTTTGATTGATTGGTGTAAGAAAATGTGTATAATTATAACATTGTGGAGTCTATTGCTCGGTTATAAATGTATGCAGGGCTCTTATAATTTGAAGAAGATAGTAACTGAAGTAGGTCTCTTATAAATATAAAATTTTAGCAATTACCAGGAAGTAGAAAAACCGAGCTATAAGCAGGAATTGCGCTAATAGAATTCCGGAGCAGTACCGAGTTTGCAGTCCAATAAAAAGTGCTTACCCAGTCCTGAAGCGGCGAAGAAAGGTAAATTTTAGTTATTTTTGTCTAGGATTTTAATTCTTTTACTTAGAAGATTTGGACTTGATTTGATACCATTTTTTTAGATAATGCTAGTATAATACCCATGTATTCCCAATTTTTTTGAATAAAAATATGAATTGAAAATTTTTTTGTAGCGGTATTCACATGGATTAATACTCATTTTATTCAACTCGAACTAATTTTGTGTCAGTGCCATAAATTTAGATACAAGTCTTTTTGAAGTATTGTTGTATATTTGTGTAATTCTATTGTTCTTACTTAAATGTTTAATTGTACCCGAATAACAATGTAAATTAGGAATATTTTTATTTTGGTATTCACATGGACAAATGGCCATTTTATTTATCTCAAACTAATTTTGTGTTAGTGACTTTATCTTAGATATAATTCTATTTCAAGTATTAAAGTGTATTTGTGTAATACTCTATTTTTTCTTACTTAAATGTTTAATTGTGCCCTAATAAAAATATAAATAGAGTCTCAATATTTTTATTTTGGTATTCACATGGATAAAATACTCAAATTAGGAATAACGTAATACTATGTATGCAGTCATATTCATATAAATTCCTAGAGTTGTGAATATAAATATTTCCAACTATCGATTCGCTAACCGAAATAAAGTCCTAATTAAGGTGTGGTAGAAAGATATTTTTTATTATTTCTTTCACATTTTATTATTTAACTCGAGGTTCCATTTACTTAAACATTAATTCTACTCTCTTGAAATTTTATTAATTAGTGTTCTACATGAATATGTGTGTGAATAAGAATGGCGAGCGCAGCGACGCTAGTGATCAGAGGTCTTCAAGACTTGATTACGCATGGAGATATGCTACTGTTGTTCACAGAAATAAAACTTCCACCACGTGTAACTTTTGTGGAGTTGTGAATTTTGGAGGTATTATTAGGTTCAAATATCATTTGAGTGGCACGAACCCAGAAAACAACGTTGCCTCGTGTAGGAAAGTTCCCCCGGAAGTGAAGAAAGAAATTCGGAATTTAATTACTGCTAAAAATGCGGCCAAAGGGAAGAAAGCCAAAAGAATTGCTAGCATAAGAGCAGAATTACGGCAAGTTCGGCACATGGATTAGTTGACGAAGATGACGAAGACGAAGATGATTACATCATGTGTCCGCCGAAAATTAATCCAGATGAATGAAGCGACTACCGAGCTGTCATTAGAGCGTTGAGAGAAAGTGAGTGGGAAAGAGACCAGACCCAACAATTTGGTAGTAGTAGAGGAGGGACCACAATCTTTCGTCGGTCTCAGAGTGGTCGATCGACCAACTTTGATCCCTGTCCTACACCTTCTCTATATAAATCATCCGATGCACGAAAAAAGAGGGTAAAAAGTATGTTATATGGTGCCAACATTAAGGAAAAGTTGGGCAAGATGGTTAGTAAATTTTTTATTTATGATAATTTATCTCTGAACAAAGCTTTATCTCACCATTTCGAGAATATGATAGCTTGTAGATGTAGAACTGGCTGTTCCCACGCCTACTCCGTATGAGATAAAGCACAAATATCTAGACACAAAGTATGAAGAAATGCAGGAATGCGTCAGAGGTCAAAAGAAAAAAGTGGGAGACTTATGGGTGCACAATTATGGCAGATGGATGGACCGGACCAACAAAGATGTCCATAATAAATTTTATGGTATATTGTAAGGGAACAACTGCATTTCTGGAATCTGTTGATGCATCGAATAGGATAAAGGATCATGCATACATTTACAACTTGCTCAGAGATGTTGTGCGTGAGGTAGGGAAGGACGAGGGTTGTTCAAATTGTAACTGATAACGGATCGGCTTATGTGAAAGCGGGAAGAAAGCTACAACAGAGGTACAACTTATACTGGACCCTGTGTTTTGCTCATTATATTGACCTCATATTCGAAGAGATCGGCAGTAGGGATAGCATTAAAACAATAATTGTAGCGGCGAGGCAAATAACCAACTTCATCTATAATCATGGTTGGTTACTTGCGAGGATGTGAGAGGTCTGCCAGGGAGATATCGATAGACCTAGAGCAACAGGTTTTGCGACTAACTACATCACCTTGGACAGCTTGTACATGAGAAAATCTCTGCCGAAACAGATCTTCACTAGTGATGATTGGGCCGCCAATAAACTGAGTCGAATGAGGGTTGGCAAATAAGTGGAAAGTCAAGTGCTTGATAAAACATTTTGGGATGGAGTGCAACACGCAGTGGCTATTTTTGAGCCAATATATCAGGTGCTTCGAGTGGTTGACACAGAGGTGGTTTCAACTATGCTGATCTTGTATGACTTGATTCAGGTTATAAAAGCTAAGGTCCAGTCACTTAGGGTCTCGCAGTGGGTGACAATAAAAATCGAGTCCAGGTGGGACCGTACACTATCTCATCCGCTACAAGCACCAGGTAATAATTCTTTTATTTTTCAATTTTAACCTTGATTATGCGAAAATGATTGACGTTTCCTAACAATAGTGCATAATTTCCGTAGCCTATTACCTTAACCCGAGATCCCAGTATCAGCCCGGAGTAGGTGAAGATGCAGAGCTTATTCAGGCAGTACTTCAAGTTTTCAATAAGCTACATCCCAAATCCCCGGATGTTGCAGATTTTGGGAATGAGGTTACCTTACCACATTTGAAAATTGCTAGTACCTCCTTTCATTTAAAATAAATATAGTGACCTAACTATTCTTGTTGGGACTTGTGCAGCTCATCTGTTTTCGTGATGCCAGAAAATCATTTGGTGACCGGACTACTGTGGCTGCCAAAAATACAATGCCGGCATGTAAGTGGATTTTTAATTGGTTATTATTTTGGCAGAACTTTCATCAAATTACAATAATACATTTATTGACAATGACTTCTAATTTGACAGCTGATTGGTGGGTTATGCATGGTAGTTCAACACAGACAGTCAAACAACTAGCCATGAGAGTATTGGCACAGACTGCATCATCTTCTGCACGCGAAAGGAACTGGAGCACATTTGCATTGATACACACGAAACAAAAAAATCGTCTTACTTATCCGAAACTCGCAAAACTCGTATTTCGCTACTACAATATAAAGTTAAGGGTCCGAGATTTGGAGGCTGAAGCAGATAGGGTTGCTAAGCAAGAATTCCTAGATTTAGTAGACATCACCGGTGAAACCGACAACGAAGAGGGTGATCAACTTTATCAATGGATTCGGCTAGCACACCTGACGACAATGAAGGTAATCCTGCTCCTCAATTCGCTGAAGCGGCTAGCCAATTCGGAATTGATGTGAATTAGGTCATGCGTGAGGAAGTTGGTGTATCAAGTACTGACTCACAGACGGGGAGCTCATCAGATGAGCATGGAAAGTGATGCCGGTGGAAGTAGCAGTGCTGGACGTAGAGACGCCAATGAAGATTATAACCTAATTCTGAGGGAAATGAGTCCATTCACTACTGAGGGGATGTATGCACACACTACCTTAGATGAAGACCATAGAAGTAGGGCTGGAGGTCCAGGGATAGGGGCTATTGGGAAAGATTACACGAGCCGACGTGGTCGGAACCGAGGCACGAGCTCAAACGAAGACATAGCATCCTTCTAGTAAAATTTTAACTCGATGAGTGTGAGCACTGACCGAGAAGATCTGTATCCCAATTTATTTCCACATAAGATTGCAGACAGATCACTCGATCCAGCCTGGACTGATCGTAGCACATTTAATGACACAACCCCTCACATGCTATATGAAGGACAACATTATGATTCTTGGGTAAATCCGAATTATCCGGTCCATGGACAGACGGTTGGGAGACACTGCAACATATTTGTTTTTACCTTGATGACTATCTTCATAATTACGCTACCTCAGTGAGCTGGCACCACTATTGTAGTTACATTAATAGATAATTTTCTCAAATCGAGCCTCATATGAATTCATTTTGGTACTAGAAGGTAGTAATGTATAATGAAAATAGTTCGGAATGGCTACCGGATGACCGGACAATGTATGTAATGTTTCTAATTTACCGACTAGTTGTATATGCGTGAATTTGGCTCTATTTTTTTGAATTAAGTATTAGAATTTCACTAGGTTTATGACAATCTAACAAATATCGTGATAAATTAACTGTTTTAATACATTTTTTGGCCTTTTTAAAAAAAAATGCGCCGATATTTCAACTGGTATCGATATTTCACCAATATTTTCGTAAATTAAACGACCGATATATCCGTAAAAATCGATAATTTCGTCCTTGTGCGGAATCTATTTGCAACATAAATTTTTATTTCACAATCGGACATTGATTTCCGTGTCCTGAATTACTCCCTCCGTCCCGGCTTAATTTGCACACCTGCTTCGGCGCGTATATTAAGAAAAAGCAGATTTTGTGGAATCTTTGACTTTTTTTAAAGGTGGAGATTGAGTGTGGAGATTTTAAGGGTGGATACTGTAAGATTCCTTTCCATTTTAGGGGTGTGCAAAATAGGGTGGGACGACCGAAAAAGGAAAGTGTGCAAATTAGGGCGGGACGGAGGGAGTACTAATGTATACCATATATGGCAATTGTATAATGAAGTCAGTATGTGGTTGGCAGATTTGGCATGCTAATTATGATGTTTTATTGGAATAAGAGTATGAGATTTGTTTTGTTGAGAAGTTAGAGTTTAATTGATTTTTAATAGAATTTTTGTGATTCAACATTATCAAACTCAAGTGAGTTTTCATGATTGAGAAATTATCGAAGTCTGTGAACCGGCAACGATATTGAGTTAATGAGGGTTTTTATGGTGCATCGAATGTACTGGTATCCTCAATAGATTCTAACTATTAGATTTTTATTTTTAATTTATAACCTTTAAATTTTACAACCTCCTACTTGAATAGTAGGTTTTCCATATAAAATAATGATTTAAACATAAATGATAAATTCATAACTTGGTATTTAATAGTCATGCTTTTCATTGTTTTCTTTTTTCTTTTTATTTTATTTTATTTTGGTTTTGGGTTTGTGTTCGTCATTTAGCATTTTTTTTCTTTATTTTTTTCTTTATTTTTTTCTTTGTTTTGCATCAAAATGGTCTTTTTTCTTTCTAATGTAGGATCATTCCTTTTTTATTTTTTTCCTTTTATCTTTTCTAAGTAAAATATCCTTTTGATTAAAGAAAGAAGTAATACAATAAGATGATATAAGTGTCCTAGTAATTATTTTCCTGATAATTTTTATTATGAATCATAAATTTATGTTTAATGATTCATTCAATAGTCATAGGAATATAATCAAACCAAGCCGATCATAAATTATTCGGATCTCGATTCATCAAAAGATTAATCGTGCTCGTTTAACACAGTTCGTTAAAATAAGTAAACCAAACTCAAGATTGATATTATTCGGTTCATTAGCTCGGAAGTAGGTTCGTTAGTGGGCTCATGAGCTACTGAGCCAGTTCCTAACAATTTAACAATGTATTAACTGTTAATTCATAAGTTTTATAACTATATTTATCATAAATATAGAATTGTATAATTAAAATTATTTATTCATATATGTAATTAATTTAAGGTACAACTCTCTGAAAACCATCAATTATCACACGACATATATTATTTTATTATATTTATTTTATTCAATTATATGTTTCTAATTCATTAAATAATTTTTTAAAAATTCTTTTACTTAGAGTAATAAAATGAGACAACCACTTTTGAAACAAAACTTTTATTTTGGGATATTTTTTTTTTAAATGGTGCTATCATTATGAGATGGAGGGAGTAACATTTTACATTAGAAGTACAATCAAGTTCAATAATATCTATAAATTTTATTCTTTTATAACTTAACTAAAATAACATGTAATTTATAAATGAACAAACATAAAAAGTAATTTTAGGACAAAAACTATAGCACATATTAGAAATCTTGCATAAATTTGAATTTGTAGATATTAATTAATATTTTAATAGCCAGGATATTTTTCATGAGAGGAACTACACAAATTTAATTGATTATTTATTTATTGGTATGGAGGAACGAATGTTTTGCACATATTTTATTTTATTAAATCCTAGAACTTTAAGATATAATAGTAAAAAGATATAAGAGCAAGTTCATGTATTTTCTCATTTTCAAATAACTATTATTCATTTATTACAAAATTTCAACTATTTAAAAATGACCAAAAATAATTTTCAAATCCAAATATTAAAGTCAAATATACAAAATGTTAAAAGTTCAAAATCCAAATATTAAAAGCCCAAAACTCAAATAACTTTGTAGATCTACAACCTTTTATAATAGATAAATTCTCCAGGTGCAATGATG
Organism: Ajuga chamaepitys; assembly: GCA_958295605.1. Classification (NCBI taxonomy): domain Eukaryota; kingdom Viridiplantae; phylum Streptophyta; class Magnoliopsida; order Lamiales; family Lamiaceae; genus Ajuga; species Ajuga chamaepitys. The sequence continues at coordinate 54,376,863 of OY282501.1, read as the reverse complement.
TCCCATGTGCACCCTAGAATTCCTCTAAGTTAATTAATTCAGGTTCATGATTTTAGTGAAATCCTTGTGTTGTCGGGTTCATTGGTTTGATAATCATGTACTAATGTCGACTTATGATTTTTTTTATCATACTGCTTTTTTCTCGATTTTAATAAGTAGAACGAACCTTGTTTGATTTTATTATGCTCAACACTTTGTGAAAAATAATTAAGAATAATGCATTTTTAAAGGTCTTTTTCTCATTTTGTACCATATAAAAGTAACAAACGAATATAGTTGAGTAAATAATCTAGATACTATATTTTCAAATTGTATATATGCTAAATTATTATATTGATTTATGACTTAGATTCGATTGAGAAAACTTAGTCCATATTTGGAGTTCACAATATTGTTAAGCTTTGGACTTTAAGGTAAGTACGTCTCTCACCTGCAATATGAGGAGTTTTTATTATTTGAGAAGTTGACTTGTTTGTTTGTGCAACTTGTATGATTGTTTACTTGGATTGTCATACGTGTTTTAATTTGTCAAGGCATGCTTGTATTGTTAAGTTATGTGTTGAAGCTTGTATGAGTATTATGTGCAAGATATGGGTTCATTTTTTATTGAGTAAAGATAAAGTTTTTTTTGGAAAAGTATATTATTATTTTTATACATATGGACTGGTACCTGGGCACGAGACCGCTCACATAGAGTTTTGGGTACAAGATCACCCAGTTATGAGTAAGGGCATGAGACCACCCTATATGAGTTTGAGTTTCTCCATTAGGGTTCAGTGCTATCTACCCTGGGTCATAATCGAGTTGCGTGCATTGGTATCAAGTCTGCGCCCAAAGTATTTTTTTATTATATATTTATATAAGTTGAGTTATTAACGTTTTTCAAAGGAATTATGTTGAGATAAAAAGAAAGGTTTTGTGAGATTATGATATTACATACTAAGCAATGCTTATAGTTTATTTTATCTCATATTGCAGATAAAGGCAAAGGTAAGATAAGGTAGAAGGTGTTGTGGTATTTTTTATTAAATAATAATAATAATAATATAATAATAACTAATAATATCTATAAATTAAATATAAGTTAAATAATAAAGGATAAGTTAAAAAGAGATGAAGCAGTGCGTCCTTTACCATCAATTATTCTCCAGAATAGAACGACAGCTTCTTTGGGTTTCAAAAACAGAACACCGCTTGAAGGCTTCAGACGCACCGATTCTTTTAACAGGTACTTTTTTCAAATTAATTAGTTGCAACTTTTCGTTGCAATTGCGTCTTTTCGGATTGATCATTCTATATATATAAATAGGTTGTGAATTGATTGAAATAATATACAGAAGAACAATCCAGTAATCTTAATTCACTTATTGATTTTTTGGCTATCCAATTCAATTGAGTTCATCTCACTTTTAGAACGCAGTCTAAAAGTGAGAAGATTAGAGTCTGGGCATTATATCCTGGGGACAGGTTTTTCGTGTTGCCACCTGCGATTGAGTTACGACTCCACCGGGGAAAACACTGTCTATAAGACAGTATATTTGATACGCTTTGCCCATTTAATTTAATTCTATTTTCACTTCCAAATTCCTACAACAATTTAAAAGACAGTGTTTTCCATGGCTTCTCCAATGATAAAAACTCCTATTGATATAGAGAAACTTGAAAGAATTGAAGGATCGTCATTCCAAAGGTGGCTATTGAAGATTCATTACTATATTACCACCAATCGTGTTGCTTATGTTCTTCAAGTTCCATATCCTAGTGGCAACACAATTGATGGTGAAGGGAGCAATGTGGCGGAAAACAACAATTCACAATCTTCACTTGGTGGGACACCCTCTACGGGCTTCAATGGTCAATCCAATCACCAATCGGATTACACCCCTAGTCAAATAAAGTGGATGGAAGATGACTACATATGTCGTGGAATGATTCTGAATGCAATGAGCAATTCAATCTTTGACATTCTTCGCCATCATCCTACTGCCTTGGATTTATGGTTTACAAACAAGGTATGTGACTAATGATGCTGGAAATTGCTCATTTTTAATTAATAAGTATGTTGAATTTCGTATGGTAGATTCCAAATCCATTGTTGATCAAGTGCATGAGATGCAAAGAATTGCTCAAGATATTGTAGCAATTGGTGAACCCATTACTAAGAACTTTCAAGTTTCAACAATTATTGATAAATTACCTCCTTCATGGAAAGATTACCGTACATTGTCGAAATATAAGAAAGAATCTTGCAGTATGGAAGAATTGTTGCAACATATCCAAATAGAAGAATAAGCAAGAAAGCGTGATCAACAAGAGGAAAAGGAATCAAAAGAGAAAGTACATCTTGTTGAGCATAAAAAGCCAAGGAAAATCTAGTAAAAGAAAGTGGCAAAAGAATGGACCAAATAATAAAAAAAATTACAACAATCAATCTAAGAATAATTTTAAGAAAAATGACAACAATCAATTCAAAAAGAAACAAGGCCCTTGTTTTGTTTGTGGAAAACTTGGTCATAAAACTTTTCAATGTCGTCATAAAAAAGGTCAGAATAGTGTAAATATGCAACAAACTAATATGGTTGAGAATGATCTTCATATTATTGTTCTCTTAACTTGTATGATTGACATTGATGATGGTTGGTGGCTTGATTCTGGAGCCACATGTCATATTACCCCTCATAGGAATGTTTTCTCCTCCTATAAGGAAGTAAAAGATGAAATCAATGTTTATATGAGAAATTCTGCACCAAGTGATGTAGCTGGAATAGGGACTGTGGACTTACTTTTATCGTCTGGGAAGATATTATCTCTTAAAAATGTGTATCATGTTCCTGGTTTGAAGAAAAGTCTTGTATCCGTATATTTACTAGGTTTTCATGGCTTTCGTGTAATGTTTGAGTCTAATAAAGTGGTCCTTACTAAAAAAGGCTATGCCAAATACAAGATATACTTGCTCAACTTGATGAATAATGGTGCACGTGGTAGTGCATACACTTTTAGGTCAATTTAAGTGTCTTTTTACGGACTTTTGTGTGCATTTTCACGTGTGTTTTGTGCATTTATTTCTCATTGGGCAATTTGACGTGTCTGTTCCATTTTCATGTCAAGACAGGTGAAGTAAGGCTGAAAAACAGGTTCGAAGATCTCAAATTGACAAATCGAGCTCAAAGGAAAAAGAAAACAAGGAAAAACAGGGGATCATGCCCGAGGTGAGGGTGCCACGCCCGTGGCTAAGGCCACGGCTGAGGCAACCCAATACCACGGCCGTGGTAAATCCTCCAAAGAAGGCCAAAATGCAGCTCAAATGCCACGACCGAGGCAGCCAGTGCCACGGCCGTGGCATTCCAAGTCTCACGCCCGCAGTCCAAATTTGCCGCGACCGTGGCCAATCCCCCAGAAGAAGAGCAAATTCTGCCCAACCAATACCACGGCCGAGGCCCTTACACACCTCGGCCGCGGCCCCAAATTGGGCCCAAAACCCTTGTTTTCACCACGCCCGCGGCCAACTTTATGCCACGGCCGCGGCGGGGTTCCCTGTTTTAAAAACCCAAGCACGTTTTTGCCTAATTTGGAGCTAACACTTTCTCCCCTATATATATATCCTCTAATTCGATTTTGACATAACCTAGATCCCCACACATAATCAGCCACTTTTCTCCATTGAAAGCAAAGGAATGGAAGGGGGTTGAAGATCTTGATCTTCAACCCTAACTCTTGGTTCTTTCTATCCTATTTTCATGTTTTCTTTAATATTCTGTTATTTTATCTCTGTATTAGGTAATATGGGTGACTAGCACCCTTTTGTTCACCCTTGATTATTGTGGAATCTTGAGTTTAAGACGTTTATGTGATTATTACGGTTAATGTTACCGAAAATATTGTGTATTCAAGTGTTTTGTGTTATTTGCTCTTATTGACTCACATTTATGAATTAATTATTGGATTGATCACCCTTTAAGGGATTTGTGAATGTGTTGCTAGAATAGGAAATTACTATCCGTAATTGTAGGATTTCCGATTCCCGTGTAGCAAACAATAGATTTATTTATTGGCGATAACACAAAGTTCAACCACTAAAACCGAGCTTGCGAGTTTTATGTTGAATTTATCTCGTTATCCTAGTGTTTAATGCATTTGGTTATTGAATCTAAGAGAGCTTGTTCGAGGATTCGATTAAATTAAATAGGGTTAGTCGAAGAGCTTGTTTTGATTAACTAAGATTAAGGGATAACAAGGCTATTAGAGTACCTGTTTTTTTAATTGTGTCTATTTGCTTTTAGTCACTAATAGATTGTTAGTTTCCATCAACCCCCCCCCCCCCCATTATTGATTTCTTAAGTATTTATTTCTTGCATACTTAATCATAAACTGCTTGACATCGCAATCAAAACTGTTCGGCCGTTCCCTGTGGGATCGACCCTTATTTACCATTCTACTCAGTAGGATAGTTAGTAAGGTTTAAGTGTATTCTTCATACACATTTAATTTGGTAGTAGGAAACGACGCTACTTAATAATAATATAAATAGTTCTACTTACTTTCCTGGTGTTGAAATTATTTCTCATTTTGACATGCATAATATTTGGCATTATAGATTAGGCCATATTGGGAAAAGAACAATGGATAGAATGATTCAATATGACTTTGTGCCTAAACGTGATAAGTCTATTTTAGATTAAAAAAATGTGAAAATTGTGTACAAGCGAAATTAACTAGGCGCCCAGTGAAAAGTATAAAAAGATGTAGGTCCATATTAGAATTAATTCATAGTGATATTTGTAACAATAATAATAATTTGACTAGAGGAGGAAAATGGTATTTTATAAATTTTATAGATGATTTTTCTAAATATTGTTATGTGTACTTGTTGAATAGTAAAAATAAAGCTTTAGTAAATTTAGAATATTTAAGGCTGAAGTAGAAAATTAGATTGGAAAAAATATTAAAAGAATAAGAACAAATTGGGGGAGGTGAATATTTCTCTAATGAATTTGATATTTTTTGTGAAAATAATGACATAATACATGAGGGGACTTCACTTTATAGTTCTTACCAAAATGATGTAGCTGAAAGGAAAAATAGAACCCTTATGGAATTGGTCAGTGCTATGTTATTAAGCTCTAACTTGTTGAGTTGTGGAGCCCAAAACACGTCCAGGAGTACCTTAGCCGAGGCGGGAGGCCGCGGCCGAGGCAAGATGGACGAAGCAAGAGGAGTTTCTTGCTGGAAGTACATCTCGGCCGAGACGGGCGAGAGGCCTCGGCAGAGACGAGAAGGAAGTTACGCAGAGCTTGATACTGGAGAGCGGGCTCGGTCGAGACGGGCAGTCTCGGCCGAGAAACTTCTATAGAATTCTCGGTCGAGTCAGGGATTCTCGGCCGAGATGCTTTTATACGAGGAATGCACCACGACCGAGGCGGATGGCCGTGGCCGAGGCCTGTTGTGCGAACAGTTTTGCGTGGGCCTCAAGTAGAGGTTGGTTTTGGGGCCCAATGAGCTAATATAAATAGTGATTTCCTTCATTGCTTATTGTAATCCAAGAAAATTTATCATTCTAGTGTATATCCTGGCTTGGTATCACCCCCAGACGTAGTTACACATCGTAATGAACTGGGTAATCAAATTGTTGTGTTCTTTTGTGTGATTTATTTGCTTTTCATTATTAGATTATCTAGTCGTATCGTGGTTGTGTGTGGGTTAAAATCCCAACAACTAGTATCAAGAGCATCATGATAGTTACCTGGGAGTATTCACGATGAACCACGGAAAGATTTCAGTGGAGAAATTTGATGGGACTGACTATGGCTTTTGGAAGATGCAAATCGAAGATTACCTCTACGGTAAGGATTTGCACCAGCCCCTTAAGGAGAAGCCCGAGAAGATGTCTGCGGAGGAGGTGGAGTTATTGGACAGGAAAGCGATGAGCGCGGTGCGTCTGTCGTTGTCCAAGGAAGTGGCTTACCATATCACAGGCGCAAGGTCTACACGGGAGATGCCGAAAACCTTGGAGGAGATGTATCAAAAACCATCGACGGCAAACAAAGTTCATCTGATTACACGACTATTTAATTTGAGGATGACGGAGGGAACACCAGTACAACAGCACTTGAATGAGTTCAACATGCTAACCTTACAGTTGGACTCGGTGGACATAAAGTTTGATGATGAGATTCGGGCCCTAATTATGCTATCTTCTCTGCCAGACAGTTGGGCCGGAACAGTGACAGTCGTTAACGCTACAGACGCTAAGTTGAAGTTTGACAGGGTGAGGGACTTGATGATCGGGGAAGAGATGCGGAGAAACGAATCAGGATCAAGATCGTCCTCAGGGTCAGCGCTGAATACCGAGAACAGAGGCAGACCAAAGGGAAGGTAGTTTAGGGGGAGGTCGAAATCCAGAGGGAAGAGTCAGATGAAGAAGGATGGGAGTTCTGTGAAATGTTGGAATTGTGACGAGGTGGGTCACTATAAATACCAGTGCAAGGCGCTGAAGAATAACAAGAGGGAACAAGCAGACAGGAAGACAACGAACGCAGCCACGGATGATGATGATGGCGATGTGTTAGTCTTGAGTGTGTGCAGTCCCATGGAGTCTTGGGTCTTGGATTCTGGCGCGTCATTCCATTCATGCGGTAATTTTAATATTATGCAAAATTACGTTTCTGGCGATTTTGGACAGGTGTATCTGGCTGATGATGAACCCCTGAAAATTGTGGGGAAGGGAAACGTAAACGTTGAGACATCAAATGGCTCGAAATTGATGTTGAATGGAGTGAGACATATCCCTGGATTGAAGAGGAACTTGCTTTCAGTTGGACAAGTTGACAAGGAAGGTTACGTGGTAACATTTGGTTGTAGCAACTGGAAGATTACCAAGGGGTTCGTAGTAGACGGAAGGGAAAACCTTGTGTGCAAATTGAAGAAGAGCTTGTATGGCTTGAAGCAAGCTCCGAAGCAGTGGTATATGAAGTTCGGCAATTTCATGATGAAGATTGGTTACCATAGATGCCACACTGATCATTGCTGTTATTATAAAAGGTTTGTCAATAGCTATCTTATCCTATTACTATACGTTGATGATATGTTTATTGTAGGAGCCAATCCAAGGGAATTGGAATGGTTGAAGAAGCAATTGTCTGAGAGGTTTTCCATGAAGGATCTTGGAGAAGCGACGCAGATTTTGGGTATGAGAATCGAGAAGAAGGCGGCAAATTTGTTGTATCTTTCGCAGGCAGATTATATCCAGAAGGTCCTGGGATGGTTTAACATGGAGGATTCGAAGCCGGTTAATGTACCCTTGGGGGTCACTTTAAGCTGTCGAAGAGGCAGTCGCCAAGTACTAAGGAGGAGCGTACCCAAATGATGAATGTGCCATATGCATTGGCAATTGGAAGTATCATGTATGCCATGGTTTGTACTCGTCCGGATATTGCGCATGCAGTAGGAGTAGTGAGCCGGTTCATGGGTAATTCGGGGAAACAACATTGGGAAGCGGTTAAGTGGATTCTAAGGTATTTGCGAGGTACCACAAATAAAGCTTTGTGTTTTGATGGAAGAAATTCTGAGTTAGTTGGTTTCGTTGATGCGGACCTAGCATCGAACGATCTTGATGGGAGAAAGAGTACGACCGAGTATGTTTTTACTTATGGTACGACCGGATATCGCCCCCAGACGTAGTTACACATCGTAACAAACTGGGCAATCAAATTGTTGTGTTGTTTTGTGTGATTTATTTGCTTCTTTTATTCGATTATCTAGTCGTATCATGGTTGTGGGTGGATTAAAATCCCAACATAACTTGCCTTTAGATTTTTGGGGTGAAGCCTTATATACAGCTTGTCATATCAGTAATAGAATTTTACATAGATATGGGGATAAAACACCATACGAATTATAGAAAAATAGGAACCCTAACATTAGTTATTTTTGAGTTTGGGGTTGTCTAGCATATGTTTTAGATGTTTCACAGAAAAGGCCTAAATTAGGTTCCAAAGGAATTAAATCTACTTTTCTTGGATATGCTAAAAATAGCAAAGCATGTAGATTTTTGAATTTACAAACTGATTCATTGTTTGAAGCTATTGACGCTGAATACTTTGAACACCTTACTATTAAAGATGCAAATTCTTTGAACTTAGAGAAAGATGTTGATTCTAATTTAAGTTATATGAATATGCATGTTGATATTTCTGATAATTTTCATTCTTCTGAAAATGATAGTCATGATTTGCGTACTCATAATAATGAACCTGAACTTGTTAGAGGTAAAAGGAAAAGAATAGAGAAATTTTTTGGTCCTGATATGTTTACTTATACTTTAGAAAATGAACCTAGAACCTATAGTGAAGCAATGTCACTACCTGATGCTCTTATGTGGAAAAAGGCTATGGATGACGAAATTAAATCTATTAAAGAAAATGACACATGGACTTTAAGTAGTCTTCCTCCTAACACTAAACCATTAGGTTGTAAATGGGTTTTAAGGAAAAAACTGAAAACCGATGCAACAATTGATAAATACAAAGCTAGATTAGTTGCTAAAGGTTATAATAAAAAAGAAGGTTTATATTATTTTGATGTGTATTCACCTATTACAAGACACACTTCTATTAGAATTATGATTGCTATTGCTTCTATATACAACTTAGAAATACATCAAATGGATGTCAAAACAACTTTCTTGAATGGAGAACTTGATGAAGAAATTTATATAAATCAACCAGAAGGCTATGTTGAGGTAGGACAAAAAGATAAAGTTTATAAGTTAAATAAATCCTTATATGGTTTGAAACAAGCACCTAAGCAATGATATATTAAGTTTAAAAAGGAGATTAAAAAAATTGATTTTATGAGTAATAAGGTAGAAATTTGTTTTTTTCTAAAGTCACTAGTAATGCTAAAGCTGTTATTACTCTTTATGTGGATGATTTATTAATTTGTGGTTCTAACTTAGAAATTATTGGAGAAACCAAGTATCTCCTTAAACAAGCTTTTGATATAAAAGATATGGGACCTGCTGATGTTATTTTGCATATAAAAATTATTAGAAAAGATAATAAAATATCTTTGAGCCAATCACATTATATTGAAAAAATGTTCAGGATTACTTAGATTGTAGACCTAGTAGCATACCTTTAAGTAATCTTGCTTTGAAGAAAAATGAAGGTGATTGGTAGCATCGTTTCTTACTACCAAATTAATGTATAGAAATATACACTTAACCTTATCCTACTACTCTAACTAGTAGAGTGGCAAGTAAGGGTCGATCCCACGAGGAACGGTCGAACAATTTTGCTTTTATGTATTAAGCTATTATGATCAAGAAATACAATGTAAATAAGCTAGAAAACAATAAAGAAGTGGGGGGATTTTAATGAAATAACAACTAACACTTAAATAAACAAAGACAAATAAAGAGATTTTTTTAGGTTTTTGGTTTTTAAATAACAAAACGATTCACCCTTGATCATGTTTCACCGTGGTCTTGGACGATTTATGCAACTATTGTTAATGCCCTATTAAATTGTGATTCTAGCCCTTATCTCAAGGCTATTAACAAGCTCTAATAGCCTTGTTGTCCCTTAATCTTAGTTAATCAAAACAAACTCTTCGACTAACCCTATTCAATTTAATCGAATCCTCGAACAAGCTCTCTTAGATTCAATAGCCAAATGCATTAAACACTAGGGCAACGAGATAAATTCAACATAAAACTCGCAAGCTCGGTTTTAGTGGTTGAACTTTGTGTTATCACCAATAAATAAATCTATTGTTTGCTACACGGGAATCGAAAATCCTACAATTACGGATAGTAATTTCCTATTCTAGCAACACATTCACAAATCCCTTAAAGGGTGATCAATCCAATAATCAATTCATAAATGTGACTCAATAACAGCAAATAACACAAAACACTTGAATACACAATATTTTCGGTAACATTAACCGCAATAATCACATAAACGTCTTAAACTCAAGGTTCCACAATAATCAAGGGTGAAAAAAAGGGTGCTAGCCACCCATTTTACCTATTACAAAGATAAAATAACAGAAAATTAAAGAAAACATGAAAATAGGATAGAAAGAACCAAAGGTTAGGGTTGAAGATAAAAATCTTCAACCCCCTTCCATTCCTTTGCTTCCAATGGAGAAAAGTGGCTGATTATGTGTGGGGATGGGTTCTAGGTTAGGTCAAATTCGAAAATGACCTTATATATATAGAGGAGAAAGTGTTGGGCTGAAAAAATGGGCAAAAACGTGTTTCAGGATTGAAAACAGGGTATCGGGTCGCGACCGTGAACCAAAGTCGCGGCCGCGAACCCTTTATTTTGCTTAAGTTGTAATTTGGTTCGCGGACACAGTCACGGGCGTGACTCTGAGTCACGGGCGTGAACCCTTCATTTTGCTTAAGTTGTAATTTGGTTCGTGGACACGGTCGCGGGCGTGACTCTGAGTCACGGGCGTGAACCCTTCCTTTCTCTTTGATAGGTTGCGGCCGTGAATCCGAGTCACGGGCGCGATCTGTGCCCTTTCTCTTTGATAGGTCGCGGGCGCGTCTAGTCGTTCGAACCTCTTCCCCCTTGTTCCATCCTTGGCTTGTTCTCCGTTTCGGACTTCTTCGATACTCGTTTTTCGGCCTTAATTCACCTGTTTTGTCCTGAAACGAGCTCAACACATTAAATGGCCCAATAATACAAATATGCAAAATACACGATCAAATGTGCATTAAAATATCATTAAAACGACACTTAAAGCGACCTAAAATGCATGCATTTTCACGTGTACCAGTGATCCTATTGATCAAGAGAAATATGCTAAACTTATAGGATGTTTATATATGTAATGATTTGTACACGACCTGATATTGCATATGTAGTCAGTAAATTAAGTCGATTTACTTCTAGTCCTAATCATGATCATTGGAAAGAAATGAAAAGATTATTGAGTTATTTAAAAGGCACCATGAATTATGATTGTGTTTTGATGGTTCATCACCAATACTAGAGTGTTATTCTGATGCTGATTGGGCATCAAGAAATCTGATTCTAAATCTACCAGTGGGTGAATTTTTACTTTGGGCTGTGGTGCTATTTCTTGGTCGCCTAGAAACGAACTTGCATTGCATTATCATCCATGGAGTCCGAGTATATCTTGATGTCTCTAGCCGGAAAAGAGATAATATGGGTAAGGATTTTTTAGGCAAATTCCTTTTATTACTTCTCCAATTCAGCCCATTACATTATATTGTGATAATAAAGCAGCTATTCATATAGCTAAGCATAAACAAAATTTCGGAGAATACTAAACACATTGCAATGAAGTATCACCATATTCGTAAGATGGTGAAAAATGGTAAGATAATTGTTGAATATCTACCAACTGAATTAATGTTGGCGGATCCGTTGACAAAGCCTCTACCTCATAGTAAACTGTTAATATCAGTGAGGGAGATGGGATTGTCACCAATTGCTTGAGATCGGCTGATTGTAGCCTACTCCTTCTATGTCTAGTTAGAGATCGACTAATTTGTAGCCGACTCTCTCTATGTCCAGTTGAAGTTCAAAGGAAATTTAATCAGTCAAGATCCAATGAAATATTAACTTTGGGTCACATTTCCAGTACACGAAATTTTGGAACTAGTGGGGGTTGAGAAGTTCCAAATTAAGATCCCATTCTCTAGTGTACTATTTGATTCACAACCAAAATAAGGTTGAACTTTAAGTTCTTAACAATCTCATAGCTTTTTGTGGAACGGGAAAGGGTTGTGAACGTTCTTGATGAGATTGCCTTTGCTGGTGTAGAAGTCAGGGTCGCTTCCTATAAATTCTGGTAAAATTCTAAAGCACTAGCTAAGCCTGGGATAAGCGCATGAGCTATAACGCGCGGTCTTGAACGAACTCATGAATTATGTATAATGTGAGCAAAACTCGATTGGTAAGATCAAGGTTCGTCCTCTTAACTTCGAGTTTTGTTCAACCATAAATTCAAGGAGATCCACTTATGGATTTGCATTATACAGTAGTCAAATTATAATTATTATTAATAAAAAATAGTGGGGGAACGTTGTGGTATTTTTTATTACATAATAATAATAATAATAATAATAATAATAATAATAATAATAATAATAATAATAATAATAATAATAATAATAATAATAATAACTAATAATATCTATAAATTAAATATAAGTTAAATAAAAAAGAATAAGTTAAAAAGAGATGAAGCAGTGCGTCCTTTACCATCAATTATTCTTCAGAATAGAACGACGGCTTCTTCGGGTTTCACAGAAGACCGCTTAACGGCTTCGGACGCACCGATTCTTTTAACAGGTATTTTGTTCAAATTAATTAGTTGCAACTTTTCATTGCAATTGCGTCTTTTCAGATTGATCATTCTATATCTATAAATAGGTTGTGAATGTTAGGATTATCCAACAAAGTCCTACATCGGATATAAGATCACGGGGTTTAATAGGATTGGAGTATCTCAATTGGTATGAGGCCTTTTGGGAGTTAGCCCAAGAACAAAACCATGCAGGCTTGGCCCAAAGCGGGCAATATCATACCAATGTGGAGATGGGGCCCAGTTAGGGCCTAACAGTGAATTGATTGTAACAATATAGAAGAACAATCCAGTAATCTTAAATTCACTTATTGATTTTGGCTATCCAATTCAATTGAGTTCATCGCTTTTAGAACGCAGTCTAACAGTGAGAAGATTAGAGTCTGGGCATTGTATCCTGGGACAGGTTTTCCATGTTGCCGCCTGCGATTGAGTTACGACTCCAGCGGGGAAAACACTGTCTTTAAGACAGTATCTTTGATACGCCTTGTCCATATAATTTAATTCTATTTTTACTTCCAAATTCTTACAACATAAAGGAGCATGACGGTGTGCAATGGTAGTGACAGCGAAACCTCGGAACTGGTCACGAAAGTTTACTTAGTGTTTTTATTATTCTTTTAAATTATTAAGTTTGTAAGTCTTATTTACGAATTCATTTAGCTAGTCGGATTTTGTGAAGATTCTTTAGATTTTAGTTTATTATTCGGACTTGATATTTGGTTTCGAGTAATATTCCAAATGAATTTTTTCATTTAAACTATGAAAATAAGCGGTCTTCATTTATATATTGAGAATGAACCTAAGTATCAACTTGTTATTGGTACAATTGGAAGTAAACAGAGATGAAATTATTGGAAATGAAACAAATTAGAAACAAGTACACATACATGTAAAAAGAATAGATAATTAATGGTTAGAAAGTTGATCAACTTGATTACGCATGGAGTTGAAAATATAGTGATAAGCGAGTTGAGTTGGATGTGCGGTGTCCCAAAATAGGTACTTGGACGCATCCGAGCAAATAAACATGTGTGGGGTGCAAAACAGCGACTCAACTCCAGTATCTCCGCAGCAACCCCTCTCAACTGTGTGGAAACCTGTCGAACACGCTTCTCTTTTAGTTACCAGTATAAAACACGTGTAATATACGGGTTTATTAATTAATTAATTAAATAAAATCATTAATAATATAATTTTTTTATGAATTATAATAGTTATAATTAAATTTTACTATCAAGTGATATTTCATATAGTGATTAGATTTAATATTTTGCTGGATATTTAAAAATACTTTAAAAAATTTCTCTTTATTATCACGTGAAATGCTAGTTTCATTTAATTTGAGATAGTTACAACTTGCGAAGTGGATGAATGTGTAGCTTATTCCATAAATTTCTTTAGCCATATATATGATTATTTTATTAAGTAATTTAATAAATTAATAATAATTAAGTTATACATCATCCTTTAGAAATATACTCTAATTCAGTCACATGATGCTAGTAATCATTCTTTTAGTATATTATTGAAATTTATTTTATCAACTTATTAATGTATGTCTTAAGAATAATACTCAACATTTCTAAGAAAAAAAAGCTGAATAGGCTACTTCAGTTGCCTGCTGCAGTTTACGCACATGTGATTGCTTATAACATTACTCTATTTTTATCTTATGTTTCATAATGTTCAATTATATATTAGATGATATCTATGAAGGAACATTGCAAAAGATGACCATCAACAAGGAGAAAATTACATAACTATATGTCTATATTGTTTGGACTATTAAGGAAGATCCTAGAACCACATCTTCTTCTCCAAAATAATAGCAATCTTCAATATCTTGTAAATAAAGTCTATCCATATAGTTACGTAATTGTAGGAAGTTGTTAGGGTTCTACACCTGTTGTAATATGTTTATAAGCGGCATAATACTGATGAATAACAGTGAAAAATATTCTTCAAACTATTTCACTTCAGACTTGTTACTCTCATATGGTATCAAACGCCTCTCTCTAGCGAGACTCCATATTTTTTATTTTTTTTCGATCCTTCGTATTCTATAATGTCTACCGAGAGCACCACCATGTCTGACACCGCCGGCTCCACTCCCCAGCCGCCGCCGATCATCCCCATCTCTACTCATCATCATCTGCCCATCAAACTAACGACGTCAAATTTTCCGTCTTGGCGCAATCATCTATGCGCTCTACTCAACGGGTTTTCTCTGATTGGCCATATTACCGGCAAGACGCCATCTCCTGATCCTGCTATTGACGCCGCAGCCGCTGCTCGTTGGTTTCAACAAGATCAACTTCTCCTTGCAGCCATTTTAGGGTCTGTTTCCGCTGATATTTTGCCTCTTCTCTCGTCTGCCACGACAGCGGAGGCTGCCTGGACCACACTTACTCGAGCCTTTGCAAGTACATCTCGTGCTCATGTGATGCAATTAAAAACCGCACTCTCCAAGGCCTCCATTGGCTCCCGATCCATTTCTGAATATGTGAATTATATCAAAGCCATGACTGATGAACTCGGTCTCATCGATGCTCCAGTTAAAGATGACGATCTCACTCTCTATATCATCAATGGCCTATCCCAAGACTATCGAGATATTGTTAGTTCAGTTCGTACCCGTGAAACACCGTTTCGGTTTGAAGAGCTTCGGGACAGGTTAATCGAACATGAAATTTATCTCAAACAAATAGCGACTGATGCATCTCAACTTGTTGCCACTGCCAATGTCGCTGCCTCCGGCTCATCACATGGAAAGTCTGCCTCCAAGTCGTCAAGTGGTGGACGATGGCATCCTTCCACTAACCGCGGCAGTAATCGTGGTGGTAACACCTATCGTGGTGGTCGCCACAATGGACGCAATCAATCTGCTCCTAATCCTTCCATTCCTGTTTATTGTCAATTGTGTGGTTTCAAGGGTCATACAGCCCTCTACTGCCGCCGTCCCCCTCCCCAAGCAAATTTGGTTCAATCTCCTCATCACTCTTCGTCCACACACCCGTGGCTTATGGATTCAGGCGCCTCGCATCATATCACCAATGACCTGGGCAATCTATCTATTCATTCCGAGTATGATGGAACAGATGAGATTCAAATAGCTAATGGCACCGGACTCCCGATTACACACACTGGTACTTCGTATATTAAATCCCCCTCTCGGTCATTTACCTTATCTGATACTTTATGTGTTCCTACTGCTGCGAAAAATCTCGTCTCTGTTCATCAGTTCACTAAAACGAATAATGTTTCTCTGGAATTTTTTCCTAATTATTTTCTGGTGAAGGATCAAATCACGGGGATCGCCCTGGCCCGCGGGCCGTGTAAGGCTGGTGTTTATCACTTTCATCCCTCGTTGTCCAGCTCCGGCACCAAACAGGCAGCTTTTGGCATTCGCACCACTCCTCAACATTGGCACGCCCTTCTAGGTCATCCCTCCACCCAGACGAGCTCTTTTATCTTATCTCATTTTTGTTTACCTGTTTTTCATAAATCGAGTCGTATTTCTGATGATTGTCCTTCTTGTAATGTGAGTAAAGCTCACCGACTACCTTTTGGTGACTCATTGTTTTTTGCTAACTCTCCTTTGGAATATATTTATGCGGACGTTTGGGGCCCTGCCCCTACTTTAGCTATTGACGGTTGTCGCTATTTTCTACTTTTTGTTGATCATTTTAGCCGATATTGTTGGGTGTATACTTTACATACAAAATCGCAGGTTGACACAATTTTTCGCCAATTTCGCCCGCTTGTTGAGAAGTAGTTTTGCACTCCTATAAAGAATTTTTATACTGATAATGGCGGTGAATTTCTTGCACTCAAACCATATTTGGTTGCCAACGGTATTAATTGGCTCACCACGGCCCCTCACACGCCGCAGCAAAATGGTATTTCTGAACGCCGAAATCGTCATATTTTGGCCATCACTCGGGCTCTTCTTCATCATGCGCAACTTCCTGCGAATTTTTGGGCTTTTGCGGTTCAAACTGCTACTTATCTCATTAATCGAACACCGACATCAGTTCTTGGTAATCTTAGTCCATTTGAGAAATTATTTCACACCCCTCCTAATTACTTGAAGCTGCGCACCTTTGGTTGCATCTATTTTCCATGGCTTCGTCCTTACAATCTTGGCAAGCTGAATTTTCCGTCCAAACCATGTATTTTCATTGGATATTCCACCAGTCAAAGTGCTTATCGCTGCTTCGACCCGGACACTGGTCGTATCTATATTTCTCGTCATGTCAAGTTTTTAGAATTCACCTTCTGGGACTTCACCAAGATCGCGGCACAGCATTCGGATCAACCTGTCTCCAACTCCATGCCTCTACTGTTGGTGCCTCCTATGACGTCCCCTCCTGCTTGTCCACCCTCTCATGCTTCGCCCACCTTGCATGAATATTCTGCCCCCCATGCACACTCACGTAGGTCGGCATCTCCCCCCGTCTCGACTGCTCCAAATCCCGCCTCTTCAAACTCTCCCGCCCCGCAACCGAACCCCATCTCACGGACTCATGTCATGCGAACCCGTGCCCAAAATAATATATTTCGACTAAAGCAGCAGTTTCTCGCAACTAAGCACCCTCTTCCTCCTGATATTGAGCCTACCTGCATCTCCCAGGCCTTATCTAGCCCGCATTGGTGTCAAGCCATGTCGGAAGAATTCACCGCTCTTCAACGCCATGGCACCTGTGATCTGGTCGTGCCCCCTTCTGACGCGAACATTATCGGGTGTAAATGTGTCTTTCGTATCAAACGAAAGTCTGGCGGTACAATTGATCGATATAAAGCGAGACTAGTTGCTAAGGGTTTTCATCAACGGCCTGGGGTCGATTATCACGAAACCTTCAGTCCCGTGGTAAAACCCGTTACTATTCGCACGGTTCTCACTCTTGCGCTCTCCGCCGACTGGCCGTTACGACAACTCGATATTAGCAATGCATTTCTTCATGGGAATCTTGCGGTCCCTGTTTATATGTCTCAACCACCTGGCTTTACTGATCCTCAACACCCTCAGCATGTTTGTCTTCTCCGTAAGTCTTTATATGGTCTTCGCCAGGCTCCTCGTGAATGGTATAATGCTCTCAGCTCTGCTCTCGTGACGTTTGGTTTTGTTCAAACTCGGGCTGATCATTCATTGTTTACATATCATCACAAAAATATTCGCCTCTTTGTTCTTGTCTACGTGGATGATTTGGTTGTCACAGGTTCGAGCTCTGCTCATATTGCACGTCTCATCGCTCATTTTCAGTCACACTTTGTTGTCAAGGACCTCGGCCCCTTATCTTTTTTCCTTGGCATCGAAGTTGCTCGTTGCAAGGAGGGCCTGTTTCTTTCTCAACACAAGTATATTGTCGATCTTCTTCGCCGCCATCATATGGATGGTGCAAAGCCTTTACGTACGCCTTCTAATCCCAAAGGCGCCACTGCATCTTCATCTGTCGACCCTACCGCGTATCGCAGTGCCATAGGAGGTTTGCAATACCTCTCTCTCACTCGCCCCAATATATGCTTTATTATTAATCGACTTGCTCAGCGTATGGCTTCTCCCTCGGGTGCTGATTGGAGTGAAGTTAAACGACTTATTCGCTACTTGAAAGGCACACTTCACTTTGGTCTTCTTCTTCGCAAAACACCTCACCTGCGTCTTACGGCTTATTCCGACTCCGATTTTGGCGGTGACCTCACTGACTGCAAATCCACTTCAGCTTACATCATTTTTCTTGGTGACAACCCCATTTCGTGGCGCTCTCGTAAACAAAATGGTGTTGCTCGCTCATCCACTGAAGCTGAGTATCGTGCCCTTGCTTCCGCAACATCTGAAGTTGGGTGGATCGTTAATTTGTTTCAAGAGCTTTGCATTGTCGTCCCATCCACTCCGAAACTACTCTGCGATAATATGAGTGCAACTCGTCTTGCTTTACACCCCATTCAACATTCTCGGATGAAGCACATTGCTATTGATATTCATTTTGTTCGTGATCTTGCTACCAAGGGAATCTTGTCTGTTTCTTATGTTCGTACCACTGACCAGCTTGCTGATCTTCTCACTAAGGCTCTCTCACGCTCACGTTTTGAAGATTTTCGGTCCAAAATTTCCGTTGCTGATGGAACGTCTATTTTGCGGGGGCGTATTAAGGAAGATCCTAGAACCACATCTTCTTCTCCAAAATAATAGCAATCTTCAATATCTTGTAAATAAAGTATATCCATATAGTTACGTAATTGTAGGAAGTTGTTAGGGTTCTACACCTGTTGTAATATGTTTATAAACGGCAGAATACTGATGAATAACAGTGAAAAATATTCTTCAAACTATTTCACTTCAGACTTATTACTCTCATATGGACTTCTGTAATTTTTGTTCAACTTGTAGCACCGTTGCTTAATTTGTGCTATTTTTTGTGGAAACCAAAAAATGCGCTTGAGGAGTCACGTGCGACCCATTAAAATGGATTCCAGCCGGTGAATGTTATGTGGTGTCCTACATGGACTACAACTAAATTTGGGAAGGAATATTTATCAAAATAATATACTTTATTATTTTTTTTTTTAATATTTTCTTAAAAAATATTAAAGATTTTGGCACTCTGTGTTTCTAAAGATATACCCGCAAGCATTTCGTATGAATATTTCGTAACATCTGATCACAAAGTTTTGTTTAAGAAAAGGTAACTTCAATTTAATCGGTAGTTATTTCGTTAGGGGAATAGATGTTGAGCTATAATCATATCATACTTGATTTTATAGTCGACACATCACTTTTTACTCATTCCATAACACGAATATTAGATTGTAATTTAAAGATTATCTATTAAAGGTATTTATCTCCGTAAGTATATTATTTTTACATTTTGAAAGTGTTCAAATATTAGAATTTTTTTAAAGTATAATTTAAAAAAATTGAGGGCGTTAATAGTGCCACACATTTATATATTGTTAAAGGTTTTGGATGTTTAGAAAATATAACACACACATATATATATAGTAAGTAATAATCACAAAAAGAGAAAAATAAAGATATAGAATTACCGAATTGTTGAGGCTTTTTAATCATGTCGTCTATTGGTTTATATATGTCGATGTACATAATTGTGGCACCTTGAGGAGTGTGCATAGCTGCCAGTTTATTTTGAAGCAAACCATTGTAATCTCGTGCAACAGATGACATCCATTCGATGCACCCACGAGCATTATTGACAGTTGGCAAGCATCCTATTGGTGGTATTCCCGTAAAAGCAATCCTGCGAGCCCCCATCTCTAGTAAGCCCTGCACACGAATATTGAGAAATTTCATCATTATACCCTCCCAATTAGGATTGTTAACGGGTAGGATAGGATACGGGTATGCTTATGTCATACTCTATTCGCATATTAATTGTATCGTCCATACTCTACTATATTATTCTATATTTTGTCTCGTGTAGTATCGAGCAAGTATGCGAGTATCCTTGGGTAAACAACATAACCACTAATATGGACGATAGTTAATATAAATGTAGGACGACTAAAACTGTATTATAATAGCTGAAATAATATAACTATTTGAAAATGCTCCTGTAGGTGAATTTATAGTGTCCGGAGAAATATACATATTATATGTTTATTAAAATACAAAATGAGCATGTTGTTAGAAAACTGATATGTGATATATTATCATACACTAAGGGCTAATTTGGTGTTTAGGATTAGTTAAGGTAGTCCTCCCTCCATTTCATATTAATTGACGTTTTAGGACGTTTCAATTAATTGATGTTTTACATATTTTTCATCAATTCTACTAATTTTTTCTCTCGATTCAATTCCAAAATATCTCTATCTTTTAATCTATCCCAAAATATCTCTATCTCTGGATTCAAATCTTAAGCGAGGGTATGTCTGTCAAAATATTTCATCCTTAATTCTTCCCTTTCATCCTAAAACGTCAATTAATATGCAACTGAGAGAGTATTATTTTTCTTAATTAATCTTATATTTGGTGTTTGCATTTAAATCTCATGTTGAATAAGGGATCCGGTATAATAAATGTCTTTATTCCTCCATTAGCGAGACATTTTTTCATGACCAAGGAAGTGTCAAAATTAATTTATCACGATCAGGGGTCCACTATACTACACTCTGCTAAAGTATTAATCTTACTACACTCCACTAAGCTATTAATCTTCTCTATCACAAAAAATAAAAAACGAAATATATAAGAGAAATTCAAAATATCAATAAATACAAATACTTCAAATCAAATATTCTTATTAATACTAATGAATAATGTCATTCTACCTTATCTTATATGCTCCACCTATCACAACCCCAAAATCAAACATGCCTTAACTATTAATAATTGATAAAGTTGCATGTTAGAATTTTGGATGAAGTCAAAATGCATACGTTCATAGTATAAAATAACCTTACATATAATCATTCTATTCTTACGTGGACTTTTGTCAAGGTAAAACATATATATGAAACTCAAATACACATAATAAGAAGGGTAATAAGGAGATTATATATTTTATGAAGGTAGATTTTCAAATGTGGAATATTGATTAACGAAACAATATTTTAGATTTTTAGTGTGTGTGACTTGTTTATAGCTAATGCCTAACGTAGAGACACTTCAAAATGATGAGTTACAAATTTATTATTTATTAAACAAATAAAATTTCTGTTATTTTGTAACACAAAATAAAAATTTAAATATAAAATAAAGCAAATTTAGCATGGATTGTGGACATATGTTTCTCGAAAAAAATAATAATATAAAATTGTGAACATGTGTTTGGCGTGATCATTTTTTCAAACATCGACGAAAATGTTGTCACTCACGTTGATATTCCTATTTTGGTTATGTTAATTAGATGTCTATTCGTGGTATGAACATGATATGTATTTTTTCTTTTATAACAATAATATGTAATAAAGTTATCCATCTATAGATTATTTAAGAATATAAAATTAAGAGTCAATATTTTACTATCCAATTATCTTTCGTTCTCCATACATATCCTTTTTTGCAATTTTTATTTTTATTTTTAATACATTCCATTATCACAAATCGAAATTACCAATTAGATTTTCATAAATTTTATTTATTCAATTTTTTATGTGTTTACTTATAATACCTTTAATTATCAAAAAAATAAACTATCAATTAGATTTCCATAAATTTTATCAATTCAACTATTTGATTGTAGGATTAGATGAGGCTGAATGTTTTAAAAAATTAAATACAATCTTAAAATTTGATTTGTTTTTCTCCATATTATTTCATCAATACATGCAGGGTCATAATATTGATAATGATATACTAATATAATCACATATTCATATAATGACTCTCAAATATTTTAAATAATTATCATTTGAAAGACACATATATTAAGTAACATAATGTTAATATAAGAAGCCACATACATATTAGTCTTTTTTAAGAGTCACAACCATATTAGTTACTTAAGTATATGAGTGGTAAACTATATTATCATGTCATATTCAAATAAAAAATAATGACTTATTATCTTTGTAGTTAACATAATTGTTATTTTCACAAAATTGAAAAAAATTAATAAGCAAACTAACTAAACCAACAAATCACTTTAAGGAATACATCTAAGCTTTTTCTACTGTAAAATGTAAACCAAATAAATTTGTGTTTTTTCTCAAAAATAAATTAAACAAAATAACTCAAAGTATCCAATTAAAGGTTATTAACATAAAGAAATGTAAAATTAAAGTAAATAATTTTAATCTTATAAAACAATAAATAATTTTAATTCGTTCAAAATATATTATTTTTGGAATTATATCACATTTTTACTTTATATACAAATGTTTAAAAATCAAAATATATCATAATCATCCTAAAAAGATATTTACACTTATAAAATAAATATTTTAATCAATATATATATGTATCATGGTATCAAATCGAATATGGTGAAAATGTGATTAATTTTGTATATTTTACATAAAGAATGGAGTTGAGACAAAAAGTTATGAGACCTTTAAATTTTGAAGGAAAATACAAAAAACAAATGAATAAGAAAAAAGAAGATAAAAAAGACTTTTTTTAAGGGCTCTTCTTTTTTCAGGAAGTCTGTTATAATATTAAGTTGAGATAAGTGATCATTTTCGATTGTAATTCTACAATAACAAATAAGGTATAGGGGAGCAAAAGAGAGTCCATTCTCATTTCTTTCGCTTGATTTCATTAATAATAATAATAATGAAATGATAGGGTACCTGAATGAATTGGTTGGCGCAGTCTAATATGAAGTCCTGATAAGTTGAGATGTTGTAGGTTTGGCGTCGAATGGGCAGTGGCCCATAATAATTCGCAACAAAATCGTCTGTGCCAACGCTTATTACGAATATAGCGTTATTTATTAACTGCCCGCTTCTTTCTTTTCCAATGTACTTTTCCATTCTTGATTTGTACTCTTTCATATATCTTAGTTGCTCCTCTAAAGAAATTACCCCCTGCATTCCCCAGCAATAAATAAACAAATTCTTTTCTCCATCTCATTTTTCTGTCAATACGAATCAACATAAAAAATGTTATTACTACTTGTTTTGAATCAATGTATTGAAAGATATTTTGATCAGTCCAAATGAACTATTCTAAAAGATATATTTCACTTTATATTCCACACACTGTGGAAACAATACGTGTCCCCATAATTTCTTACTTTAAAAAAATAAAATTATAGAATATATGACACTTTCACGGCGCGTGGAATACAAAATAGAATACCATTTTATTATAATAGACGCGAACACACGTGCAAATAGAAGAGAGAGAGAGAGACCAATAGTTTAGCAGTGAGCGGATCGAGACCGGCGCCAGAAGAAGCAAAACAAACTCCGGTTTTAAGGTCGTCAAGGCTAAGCTTTGGGTCCAAGTACGGTGATATGTTCTCTTTAACACCCACGTACGAAGCTGCAATTTCACAAATTTGGACATTACTTCGTCTAGTAAGATAAAACTAAAGGAACTTAATTGGAAGTCAATCAATGCCTAAAAGCAAAAGCTAAATTACATTGGTTTGTTTGGTATCATATTCAGAAGTAACCTGTAGTTGATAAAATCTCATATGAAAATTTCTAATCTATCAAGGTGGATAAGTACTTAATTGTGGCCATTCACAATTAATTTAGTGAATGGAGGGAGATTAATTAGGCCCCACCATCAAATGAATGGTGGATTAGTCAACCAAACATCAAGAATTAGCAGATGTATGCAAACACAAATCGACTGCTAAAATCACTTAGAGAAGTACATCTAAGTTGGGGGTATTTGTAGTATCATCTTTGGTCAAGAAAATTTCACTAAAAGCTGATTTTGGGGAGCCAAAACGACTCCAATTTTAAAAAGCTGATTTCAAAATTATTTTATTACTGAACACTACTAGATCTTAATTTTATTACATAAATTAATTAAAATTACGTTGTTGGAAGCAATTTTTTGCAAACACCCCTTAATCTTCTAATATAATCACTTATCTATAAGCTTAAATGGAGAGAAAAAAACTAATGAAACTCAAGCAGATAATAGGTAATTAAATGTGTATTTGTCTAAGGTTCTCCCAATATTGGGAAAAATTAAACCTATTTTTTTACCACTTTATTTAGCTCAGTCAACAATACTTCAACCTTAAACAAACACATACTAAGGGAAAAACAAATTACCTAGAAAATCAGTGATGAGTCTGCCATTACTATATCTTCCTGTGGGAATGTGGCCGGGAAAATCTTTGCCGTAAGGGGGGAAGTTGCATCTAATGGGAGTGTCAAAATAGTTGTTGTTGCCAGAATCAACTGAAGAATCCCCAAACACAAATACTGCAGAAATTGAACTGTTCTCCATCAACTTAATTCGACTTTCACCAATCTGCACTGAAAATACTAGAACCAAAAATTGGAGGAGGAAATGTACAGAATAAGACGGAAATGAACTGGAGGGGAACATGCTTGCTGGAAAACCAAAAAAATGGATGGTCAACTCATCAAAACAGAAAGCATGCCTTCTTGGATGTATAAATAATAGAGTGAGCATATACGTATGTTCTAATCAACTAACAAGTTTATCTATATCTTGTTTACAAATTGCAAGGGCCTACTAATTACTATTGTTAGAAATTAAAGCACGTAAATCACATATTCACGTATATGGAAATCGGTATACCTCAGTTGATTTGCAGCGGAATGTATTCGGTTGATTCCCAATCTGAAGGATCGTGCACTGATTCGTCTACAAGCCCGTCTGGACGAATACTACTAGAGCATTCGCCGTCTACTTCACCCTAGACTCTTGGAGGACTCCGGTGATTCTCCAAGACAGAGAATTAGAGAGAAAGGGGAGAAATATGTATTCTGTGGATTATTTTCCGTGGTGTACGAATACCAATATATTCGTATATATATTAGCAATTGGAGAGATCTATCTCCTATTATGGATAAGATCTCCATCCCTATTGGGAATATATCTAATAAGATATTAAATATCTCGTCAGATATATATCCCAACCATATTGGGATCCATCAGATATGGATGCAACCAACATCTCCCACTCATACAAATCTGATCCGACTTACTCGAATCTAAAAGACTCCACAATTCTCATCATCATATCTCTTCTTTCATACAGAGACTAAGGCGTGCGACCGAGCGAGAACAGAATGGAACAAAGTGAGGAGAGTTATATTAAGTTATCACCCAACTAACATAACTCATCAACTCAGGAGACTCGCTGTGTACCCCAAACTACGTGGTTGCACTAGACCAAACATCTCTGACCCCTCGTATTCATATAGAGCATGTTTGACCCCTTAACTTTGTATCTATGCTCATGACTATGTCAAAACTAATTCGACTTAGTCGGCCGGCCTATGAGCCATAGTACACAAGTGCATTACCAGCTTAGTTTTTCCTTGGCCTCTAATGTCAATCTGCTTGGACTTGACAGCTTTCTTAGTCATGCTCCGACAGACCGTATCAACCATGGCCATTGAACACATGCTAAAGTAGCGTCATCAAGCTTACACTTCATGACAAAGTCCAAAGTCCCAAAGGGCACAAGAAACACTATAAGAGCTCACACAGTGACGAAGCAGGGATCTATTCGGTCACTCCTCTTACTAAGGTCGTCATTAAGCACATGTAGTATGAATACATGCTATGATGGAGCTCCCACTCAAATTTGGGCATGTCACGCTCTGAACATCATACGAGTCTTAGTCCAGTCGCTCTTCTAGCGTCTGACCTGCGGATCACTTAGGAATTTGTCTCCAACACAACTCCTAATGATTCGCACACTCGGCTATTAAGAAGCTTTTATGAAGTTAGGACATTCTTCATAATCGATCAAGTATGATCTCATCTTGGCCTTTTGCCAAGGCGACTATGGGCAACAACCTTTCGTGTTGTTCCTTTCACGTAGGTGATCACTCAAATGTTTGATCCGCCAGTCTCATCCCGCTCGCTCACCAAAGCGCCAGGGCGATTTCCTGTGTGAGTGGGACAATCCAAGCCTTGTGACATATCACACATAATAGACACATTACTTCTAACATATAATAAGGGCACATTTTATTGATAAATAAAATTGTTCATACAGGCTACAAGAATTTTAAATTCTACGAAGTCCCATGCTCCTAACATGCCTTTGAAATACATCTCTACTCAAAGGCTTGGTGAAAGGATCAACTATCATTTCACCAGTGGGAACGTGCCTGAGAACCACTTGCCCCTGCGCAATATTATCTCGGATAAAGTGGTATCTGGTGTCAATATGCTTGGTCCTCCCATGATACTTGGGGTCCTTAGCATATGCTAGTGCAGCTGTGTTATCACAAAGGACAACTACTGCATCATCTACATGCGCCGTGACGCGCAAAGTCTGAAGAAATCTTCTCAACCAGATAGCCTCTTGAACTGCAGATGTACAAGCAATGTACTCTGCTTCCATAGTGGATAGAGATATACAAGGCTGCTTCTTGCTACTCCAAGTGATAGCAGCGCCTCCTAACAAGAATGCATATCCTGATGTGGATTTGCGTTCATCTCTATCTGCTGATCCATCAGCATCGCTGTAACCAAGTAGCTTCAAACTGCCACCGTGATAGCACAAAGCTAAATCACTTGTCCCCTTTAGATATCTAAGTATCCTTTTGACTGCAGCCCAGTGAGCGCGTCTAGGATTACTTTGATACCTACTCACCATCCCTACTGCAAAACACAAGTCTGGTCGAGTACACATCATTGCGTACATCAAACTCCCTACCGCGCTTGCATAAGGAACCTTAGCCATACTTTCCTTTTCATCATCTTTTTTTGGGCATAGATCTTTGCTAAGAATACAATGTTTTTCCATAGGCGTGTCAACGGGTTTAGCATTATGCATACGAAATCGCTCCAGAACCCTCTTAATATAAGTCTCTTGAGACAAAGTTAAGAGTCTCTTTGAGCGATCTCGGTGTATCTTAACACCAAGTATGTATTATGCCTCTCCCATGTCTTTCATCTCAAAAGTAGATGATAGCCACTGCTGAGTGGCGACAATCATCTCCGTATCATTTCCCACCAGCAAAATGTCATCCACATATAATGAGAGAATTGTGAAATTCTTCTCATCCCTTTTGACATACACACAGTGATCTTCCTCAACCATCGTAAAGCCTATCGAAGTGATAGCTCGATGAAATCGAAGGTACCACTGTCTGGATGATTGTTTCAGTCCATAAATGGAACGTTTTAAGCGGCACACTTTGCGCTCTTGTCCCTTTACCTGAAAACCCTTAGGTTGATCCATATAGATCTCATCACCCAGTTCTCCATTGAGAAATGCTGTCTTCACATCCATTTGGAAAAGTTCCAAATCAAGATGGGCGACAATTGCTAAAATGAGACTGATAGAGGCAAACCTCACCACCGGGGAGAATGTCTCTTCATAGTCCACACCTTCTCTTTGGGTAAAGCCTTTCGCCACTAGGCGAGCCTTATACTTGTCTATCGAGCCATCTGCTTTTCGCTTGACTTTGAGAACCCACTTGTTCCCAATTGTCTTGCGTCCAGACGGTAGATCGACTAGCTCCCAAACTTGGTTCTTAGCCATCGAACTCATCTCTTCCTCCATAGCACTTATCCACTCTGTAGCATTTAGAGAAGTTACAGCCTCTTCATAAGTGGCTGGCTCATCAACATCCATTGTTGCGCACATGAAAGATTCCCCTTCGAGTTCAAAACGTCTTCGGGGAACCGTTCCACGCTTGCTCCTACGCAACTCTAGATCTTGAGAGTCTTCATGCAATGGAATTCTCCCACTGACTCTAAGATCGCTCTCATTATTCCCGTCGATTGCTGGATTTGGTTGTAAAACCGCATCCTCGCCAGGAATTCCAGCGTTATCTTCGGGATCTTGTAACTCATAAAGTTTAAGATCTCCTTTAACTTCTCCAATTGTTGGAAATTCCTCCTCGAGGAAATTGACATCGCGCGACTCAATTTCTGTCATTCCTCCGTCAGGATGTTCACCATACATCACATAGCCTTTCGAGTGGTCACAGTATCTTATAAAGATATGTTTGACTGCTCTAGGACCAAGTTTCCCATGCTTATGGGAAGTATTATGAACAAACCCTGCTGACCCCCAAGGGCGCAAACCTTCTAAGTTGGGCTTTCTTTCATGCCACAACTCATACGGCGTCGAAGGAACTGATTTAGACGGCACACGGTTCAATATGTAGGCGGCAGTTAAGATTGCATCTCCCCAAAAAGATATTGGTAGATTTGCTTGCGCCATCATTGATCTGGCCATTTCCAGAAGTGTCCTATTCCTCCTCTCTGCAACACCATTTTGTTGCGGAGTGTAAGGAATTGACAGTTGCCTTATGATCCCTTTTTCCTCACAGTATCGCCTGAACTGATCAGACAAGTATTCTCGCCCTCTATCAGTGCGTAACGTTTTAAGTTTCCTATCTCTTTGGTTCTCAACCTCCGCTAAGAATCGCTTAAAACAATCAAGCGCTTCCGAGCGGTGAGACAGGAGATACACTGAACCATAGCGCGAATAATCATCAATAAATGTGAGGAAATAGGATGCACCGTGTCGTGCCTTCACATTTACGGGTCCGCATATGTCTGAGTGAACTAACTCTAGAGGTTGAGTAGCTCTTTTTGCCTTTCCAAAAGGCTTCCGGCAGGCTTTTCCTGCCAGACATGGTTCGCACACAGGAAGGTTGACTTTAGCGAGATTGCCTAAAAGGCCTTCTCGAGCTAACCTAGTCATCCTTTCACGCCCTATGTGTCCTAACCTTGCATGCCATTTATTTGAATCATTCAAAATATCAACAGATGAAGAAATAAAAGTAGTGCATTCAATAGATAAATCTAACATGAAAAATCCATTGTTCATATGTCCTACGCCATAAAGGTTGTTGCCGAGAAAAATAGATAACATGGTCTTTTCAAACAGGAAAGAAAAATTTTGACTCAAAAGTGCTGAAACTGAAAGTAAATTACATCGAATACTAGGCGCATAAAGCACATCACTAAGGAGCAGCTCGCGCCCAGTGCTAAGTGTAAGCTGGTATGCACCAACTCCCACCACCTCTTCTTGCGCGCCATTTCCCATAGCAATGTAGTGGCTGCCCGCTGGTACTCGATGATAATCTACAAATCCTACTCTATCTCTTGTCACGTGTTTGGTTGCTCCTGAGTCTACAATCCAACCATGGAGAGAATTAGCAACTAACACATGTGAACAGACAAATGAATCAGTAGAGCTAGGAGCGGGTCTTACCTTCTTTGGCTCAGTACAACTACGAGCAAAGTGACCCGTCTTTCCACAGTTATAGCAGGTGTCTTTCTTCTTTCCGCCCCTTTTTCCACGGTGACGCTTCTTAGCATTTTCACCTTGCGGGCCCAAGTTTTGGTTTTTGGCGTTGCTTTGTCCTGCATTCTTTTGCTTTTTCCAACGGTTGCCTGTGTTAGGCTTGCGTTGGCCAGCATGTGCGACGAAAGCAGCCGCTTGTGCTCTTTCCGCCTCTCGACGGTCAGCCTCGAGTCTAAGATGACTGGCGACGCCGTCAAAGGTCTGGATTTGCTCGTTGTGTGTGAGCACAAGTTTAACTTGTCCCCAAGTCTGCTCAGGTAGCGACCTTAGGACTGCCAAAACTTGTTGTTCGTCGGTGAGTTCATTTCCAGCATTTTGAAGCTCTCGAATCATGTCTTTCATGATATCAAGATGCTGGCCTATGGTGTGCTTAGGGTCAAGTACGTACTGATTGAATTTAAGGGTTAAAGCCCTTAGTCTCGTTGCCGAGGTAGTGCCGTACGTGACCTTTAAGCTGTCCCACAGCTCTTTAGCTGTAGTAAACGTCTCGAACTCACGAATCAGATGATCCTGCATGCAGCTAAGCATAGTATAGCGCGCAGACCGATCTTGATTCTCCCACTTATTGTACGCGTCTAAATCGCGACGATATTGGGCATTTTGACCGTTTTCTGGCTCAACCGGTGCGGCCATAGTCTCGGTGAGATGGTCAAGGACCTTCATATTATGTAGCAGAAATTTGATCTTACGGTGCCACATGGCATAGTTCTGGCCATCTAGTTTGCCAGAACCGTAAAGATCAGAAAAAGCCATTTGGGCATCCATTTCTGTTAATATTTGCGCAAATTATGTTAGAAGGTTGTCTATTTAATATTTTTTATTCGGGTCTAAATTTTATTATTTCTCACAAGTGAATGGGATCGAAAATTCGCCGCATTGGCTCATAATCATCTCCCACTCAATTGAAGACGATAATAAAAATTAAATGATCGCGAATAAAAATTGTCCATCGCAAGAACATTCATAAAAAAAAATAATAATAAAGTGAGATGTTAATGACCTATGGTGGTAAATACGAAACAACAACAAAATTACATGGCCTAAAAATTGGCCCCTCTAATACATGTGTCCTAGTGAGAAACGAAAAAAAATAAATAAATAAATTACAAATTTTCGTTCCTACTACATGATTCTAAAAAAAATTACATCGTAATATCGTATAACCACCATTGTCATCAACCATCTCACACATACATCAATCACATCACGTAATAAAAATACGCAAATAATGAAATTAAATCACATAATTGATTTAATTAATTTAAAGTGGCCTAATCACAAAAACATTTTAATTAATTAAGGCCCACCAAATAAATTGGCCAAATAATTTTGAATTATTAAGCCCAATTTTAATTATAGCCCAAAATTCTTTTATTAAGGCCCAGCCATATTATAAAAAACCAGCCCATTCAAAAAACAGATTTTAATAGGCCCATTTTAATTCTGGCCCAGCTAGATTAGTTAGCAGCCCATTTCAAAAAAAATGAATGACCAGGCCCAAAAAAATATCCAGATCAGCCCGACTGGGCCCAAACCGTCCCGGCCCAAAATTCCCAAACCCTAGCCCACTGCCGCTTTACAGGCGCAGCCGCCGCCGGAGCAGCGGCGCAGCAGCAGCGCGACAGCAGCAGTAGCAGCGGAAGAGCAGGAGCCGGGCAGCAGCGCCGCGCGCAGCCTGAGCCGCCGCGATTGGAATCGCACAGGGCTGCGCGCAGCAGAGGCGGGGATAGGCGGAGGGGCGTGAGGGCAGCGCCGGGTGGAGCGAAGCAGCGCCGCGCGGCGAAGCGCAGCGCAGCGACCGCGCGACGGAGGCGGGTGGTGAGTCGCGCCACTTGCGACGCCGGACAGATTCAAGACAAGAGAATGGTTCTCCTCCAGATTTTCACAATCCCGTAACAACGAATTTTTTTTCTTCCATATTCAGGACAAGAGAATTTTTCCAGGAATAGTTTTTCTTCTTTCTTTCAAATTTAACCAGTAACAACGAATCCCCGTTTTTATCAATTTGAAAATATGAAACAAACTGAGTTCTGAAAAACAATCATAACATGGTCCAAGCCCCCTTTTTTTCTGTTTATGTAACTCCAAAAAAAAAAATCGTCTCCTTTTATTAATCCATGCAAGGAAATTAAAAAAAATTCCCAATTAAAAAAAATATGAATCATGGAATTAATAATTACACAGGCGAGAACGAATCAATACTCGCTCTGATACCACTGTTAGAAATTAAAGCACGTAAATCACATATTCACGTATATGGGAATCGGTATACCTCAGTTGATTTGCAGCGGAATGTATTCGGTTGATTCCCAATCTGAAGGATCGTGCACTGATTCGTCTACAAGCCCGTCTGGACGAATACTACTAGAGCATTCGCCGTCTACTTCACATCCTAGACTCTTGGAGGACTCCGGTGATTCTCCAAGACAGAGAATTAGAGAGAAAGGGGAGAAATATGTATTATGTGGATTATTTTCCGTGGTGTACGAATACCAATATATTCGTATATATATTAGCAATGGGAGAGATCTATCTCCTATTATGGATAAGATCTCCATCCCTATTGGGAATATATCTAATAAGATATTAAATATCTCGTCAGATATATATCCCAACCATATTGGGATCCATCAGATATGGATGCAACCAACAACTATTAACAATATTCCAAAAGACGTTATACGCTTGTCGAATGATCAACAGAAATCTAGCACTTACGGAGATTAGCACTTACAGAGATTAGAATAAAGCGAGAAGGAGTTGGATAAAAAAATGTAGACAGAAGATCCTTATTGAAATTAGGGTTTAGGATCATCTTTTTATTTGACTTTATTTATATAGGCTCCGTTTACTTTGGTAAATAAAAATAAGTTAATTATATAGGCTAACGAGATAATTCCACAAGATAAGATATAAATTGTTATCGCTTTCAATGTCTATTGCAACATATAACATTCTAGATAAGAATATTAACTATCTTTATCTACCTTTTACTATGTGATATATGGGGGTTTGGATAATTGTGATATTACCTAAAGGTCCATTTTAATAATTAAGTTTGCTAAAGAAATGAGTAGTAAGACACTACTAGAAAACAAGGTTTTTTGTCACTACAAAATGTAGTTACAATAAATGGCGAGTAGTTACAAAAATACTTTTAGTAACTAAATATCTAAAAGTAATTACAATAGGGTAGTCACTTATAACAAGATGCAAAAAGTTTTTTTGCAACTACTTTGTGGTTACTAATGTATTTGTAACTATTTTTTGCAACTACTATGTAGTTACTAATGTATTTGTAACTACAAGTAGTTGCAAAAAAGCTTGGCCTATTGTAGCAAATTTGGTTAAAATTGTATGAAATATTTTATGTAACTATTAATAGTTACAAAATGAGTTATTTTTAGTAACTATTTATAGATATGTAATTTTCTTAATGTTATCCCAAGTGTTGGGTAAACTTTCCTGGGGTGAGCCTAGATTTGTATTTAAGTTTTATCCGGATTTTAGCTTTTTATTTCAGATAAAAAGATAACCCGACTTTTTATTTACCAAAGTAAACATTAAATAAAGCTAAATAAAATGTTATTATCTTAAGTTATCAACCAAAGTAAATAGAGTCATAGTGGAAAAATAAATTTTCATTGTTACTTTAATCTTTCGTGGATCCATATTTTTTTAACCGAAGTTTTGGTCAAATTTTGTGTTGATTGGTTAAGATTGACATTTTGGAAAGGATTTTTCATATGTCATGGATATAAAAATCATTTATTAATAATAAGAAATTGATTTTACTTGCCATCTAATCACCTATTACCTATTAGTAGTTTTTAATTGCCGTTGTAGTAGAAAGCTTCTCTATTATTATGACCGAAATATTTGATTTTTTTATTAAAATTAGGAGAAAAATTTAAACTCGTCCCATAAATTATTATTTTTATATAATTGATCACTTAATTTTTATCACTTTTATTTTAGTCCTGTAAGTTGAATTTTTTTTTTAATTTAAGATTAATTGTGACCGGAAAACGAGCGAACCGGCGCATGTTCGTCCTCACGCTCGTTTTCCGATCAAAGTTATCCTTACATTGATCAATTTTCTAACTTAGGGAGCTAAATTGAAATAGGTAAAAATTACGGGACCAATTCAATAAAAGTAATAAATTATAGGACGAGTTAAGATTTTTTCCAAAATAATCGAAATACCAATTTTAATATTAAAAGTCATTTGACACATAAGGTCTCTAATAGTTAAAGGGTGTCAATTACTATATTTTTCGATATCCTATAAGGTAAAAATATACTTTTGATAAAAGCATATCAGTCTATTTTTATTTTTATTTTATTGGTAAATTACTTAGAAACAGTGTCCTTAGACGCTATTTAGTAATAAGGTATCAAAACTATAAGATAAATTTCTTAGAAATTAGGCATCTCCAACAGCACACACCACTCAAGTGCACAATCTGCACTCCTTTTCCAATTGTTTGTACTAGTTTTTGCACTAAAAATAAATATTTCTATAATTCATTTATTTTCTCTTTATTTTTATTATTTTCTATTATTATCACAATATATAAGCACATTAATATTATGATTTATATTTTTAATTCATAATTTTGTGAATCTTAATATTTTATTATTTTGTGGTATAATAAGTAAGATATAAAATACAATTACAACAGTAGTTTGCCGACATTGTTATCAAAAGAAACATGAAAAAGTATTTAGTGATCTTTTAGTCTAAATTCACTAAAATATAATGAAATCACAACATAATTCAATGGTTACTTATAACACTGCTTTTATATTAGTGAAATTTAAAAAATATAATTATATTTACAAATTACTCTACTTTCGACACCAAAAAATCCGTAAATATTATAAAATTTTAACTGAAGTAACTGTATTATTTAAAATTTAGGGTCTTTTAGACCCAATACACCGAATTATAATGAAATTACAACATAATTTATTGATTACTTATATAATACTCCCTCCTTTTCTTTTTAATTGATATTTTAGCTTCTTAATTATTTTTCAAATTAATTGATCTTTTAGCTATTTTTCACCATTTCACTCAATTTTGCCCCTCTACCAATCTTAAAATATCTCTTACTTTTCAACCTAGATTTGAGATAGATGTGAAAGAGAAAAGAGATTATTTGGGGTGTATTTGAAATTTTTTTAAATTCTTAATTCTTCTATTTTTTTTCTAAAAGATCAATTAAAAAAAATGGAGGGAGTATCACTTTCAGATTAGTTAAACTTAAAAAACTAATTTAGATTTATAGTTACTCTACTTTGGCACCAATAAACCCCACAAAGTATATTTTAAAATTCTAATTAAAGCAAATATATTGTTTAATATTTAGTTGATCTTTTAGTGTAAATTCACCGAATTATAGTGAAACCACAACATAATTCATTGATTACTTATAATATCCCTTTTATATTAGTTAAACTAAAAAAACTATAAAATAGATTTACCAATTACTCTACTTCGAACACTAAGAAATCCCGTAAATTAAGTGAAATGGTAATCGACGCAATTGGTCTCCTAATTTTCACCTTTTCCGATTTAGTCCCATAAGTTGAAAAACTTTAAGGCCAATTTTGGCCAGAAAACGAGCGTGAGGTATACTCGCCGAGCCCAAATTAATTACGAACCTGTACGTGTACCTCACGCTCGTTTTTCGGCCAAAATTAACATTAAATTGAGCAATTTTTCAATTTACGAAACAAAATTAAAAAAAAAAATAAACACTGGGGAATCAACTATGTAAAAATAAAAATTTTTAGGTTGAGTAAATATTTTTTCCCAATAAAATTGTACTAGTTGAACGAAACGTTTAGGTTTCTTTTGAACACTAGGCCACAAAATCAATATCGAAAATTTACAAGTGCTTCTTCAAAGATACGTTTCCTCCATGTGTGATAATTTTTCCCTTTCAAGTTTTGTATTTATGAAGATGATGTGCGATTTCATCCAAAGATATCATTCAGTTTTGCCCTCCATTTTGAATTTGACTTTTAAATACAATGTTATTTCGAGTACAAGTAGTTCATATTTTATATGTGTATATTAAGGATGCCCTAAAATGTCGTATTAATTATAATTGTGAAAGACTTAAATATGAAGTTTTCAAGAAATACAAACTAAAGAGAAGAAAAACTTATCTTTTACGCCTCATATCTTAAATAAAGTAAATTTATTTTCATGAATAAGTTGTATCACTACAACAAAAGAAGTCTTTTGCATAAGACTTTTTGACACCACAATTGTGGTCACTAATAATAAGTTATTTGTGACCACTTGTTGTCACAAATCTCTCTACAAATTATTTGAGACAACTTTAAGATTACTTTTAGAGATAACTAGTTGTTGCAAAAAATATTTGAGACACATTTGAGACCACGTTTGTGGTCACAAATATATTATTTGCGACCGAGTTATTGAGACGACAATAAAGTTGTGACAAATACTCATAAGTTGTGACAAATACTCATTATTTGAGACCACTTTGCTTAAGTTGTGGCAAATACTCATTATCTGAGACCATTTTTTTGTGGTCTCAAAAGACCCTTTTCCTTGTAGTGTATATTATTGATTAATTAAGTCAAACAAAAATATCTTACTTTAATAAAATATATTCCTCTTTAAAATAAAATCAAACGAGTTTTTCAGCTCATTGTTGAGAATTTTGACTCACTCACAACCACGAAGCGAACAAGATAATCGAAAGAGAAAACAATAAACAATCACACAAGAACACTCGATGACCCAGTTCGTTACTAATTGTAACTACGTCTGGGGGTGATACCAAGTCAGGATATGCACCAATATGATGAATTTTCGAAATATAATGAGTGGAGAAGGATTCTACTATATATAGTAACACCAAAACTTGTCCCCCAAGTTTCAGCCGCGTCTAGGGATCGCGCACGCGAGGAGTATCGTCAATTTTGACATTTGGGCCCGCGAATACACTTCGCGCCAGCTACTGCTTGTTCGAACCAAGGCCCTGCTTCTCGCTTCCTAGGGAGTCGCGGCCGTGAGTTCTGCTCGCATCCAATGGATCCTCCCTTTCGCACCTTTGGTTGCGGTCGCGACTCCCCGTCGCGGTCGTGACATTCCCTACGTCAGTTTAGGCTCCACATGCAACAATCTCCCACTTGGAGACTAAACATCCTCTCCGTTCAACTCCTCTTGAGCTCGTCTTCTCGTTTCTGCTCAGTATCACCATTTCCTCTTCTTTTTCAAGTTCTGAGGCCAATTGAAGTTATGCACAACTTCAATTTCTCTAAGATTACTACCTTAGTAAACATATCAGCTGGATTCTCACTCCCGAGAATTTTCACAAGTCGCAAGGCATTCTTTTCCAACAGGTGTCGTATGAAATGATACTTCAATTCAACATGCTTCGTTCTCGAATGTAAAACCAGATTACTAGCCAAGAAAATTGCACTTTGACTATCACTGTAGAGTACACTATTTTCACGCTCCTTCCCAAGTTCACCCAAGAAACTTTGCAACCACACTATCTCTTTACTCGCCTCCATCACGGCTACGTACTTCGCCTCTCCGGTGGACAGTGCAACCACCTTTTGCAACTTTGATGTCCAAGAAATCGTCGTACCACCATAAGTAAAGACATACCCGATCGTACTCTTTCTCCCATCAAGACCGTTCGATGCTAGGTCCGTGTCAACATAACCAACCAACTAAGAATTTCTTCCGTCAAAACACAATGCTTTATTTGTGGTACCTCGCAAATACCTTAGAATTCACTTCACCGCCTCACAATGCTGTTTCCCTGGATCACTCGTGAACCGGCTCACTACTCCCACTGCATGTGCAATATCTGGACGAGTACAAACCATGGCATACATGATATTGCCAATTGCCGATGCATATGGAACATTCATCATTTGGATACGTTTCTTCTTAGTACTCGGCGACTCCTTCTTCGACAGCTTAAAGTGACCACCCAAGGGTACATTAACCGGCTTCGAATCCTCCATGTTAAACATTTCTAGGACCTTCTGGACATAATCCGCCTGCGAAAGATACAACAAATTTGCCTCCCTATTCCTCTTAATTCTCATACTCAAAATTTGCTTCGCTTCTCCAAGATCCTTCATGGAGAACCTCTCCGAAAATTGCTTCTTCAACCTCTCCAACTCCCTTGGATCGGCTCCTACAATCAACAGATCATCAACGTATAGTAATAGGATAAGATAGCTTTTGTCAAACTTTTTATAGTAGCAATAATGGTCGGCGTGGCATCTATGGTAAATCTCCATCATGAAATTTTCGAACTTCATGTACCACTGCTTCGGAGCTTGCTTCAACCCATACAAGTTTTTCTTCAACTTGCACACAAGATTTCCCCTTCCATCTACCACGAATCCCTCCGACTGTACCATGAACAACTCTTCCACTAGATCACCATGAAGGAAAACCGTCTTCACATCCATCTGATGCAATAACAGGTTCTCCGCAACCACCATACTCAACACCATGCAAATTGTATTCAACTTTACAACAGGAGTAAATACGTCCATATAATCACTACCGTATCGTTGCTCGAACCCTTTCCCAACTAACCTTGCCTTGTAGCGCTTGCTACCATCGGCCTCATTCATGATTCGGTAGACCCACTTGCTGTGCAATGCCTTCATGCCCTTGGGAAGCTCAGTCAATTCCCAAGTGCCATTCACACGAAGAGACACTATTTCATCTTCCATGGCAACTTTCCATATTCGTCTATCACTAACTTGCTCTGCCTCAGCAAAGCTCTCAGGTTCACCACCATCAGTCAGTAATAAGTAGTAGTTAGAGGGCGAATACTTATCTGGTGGCCTTCGATCTCTAACTGGTCTTTGAGGTGGTTGTGGTGTTCTTGGTTCATCATCAAGAACCTCCTAATCGGTCTACTCCCCTTACTCTCACTCGAGGCTAGATCTAGGTAACTCAACAGTGCGAAGCTTTTTAGTATTAGTGCCCAAATCCTTCAACCTGTCTTTGTACATAACCTGTTCATTAAATATAACATCCCGACTGCGAATTACCTTTCGGCTTTGCTCATCCCATAGCCTATAGCCAAACTCATCACCTACATACCCAATAAACGTACACATGATGGATTTAGCATCTAACTTGCTTCTATCAACATAATCCACAAGAGCGTAAGCAACACAACTGAAAATACGTAAGTAAGACAAGTTTACCTCCTTTCCAGTCCATTCCTCCTCGGGTATCCAATTATCCAAGGGAATCGATGGACTTCGGTTGATCAAGAACGCATTTGTGCTCACTGCATCCGCCCAAAACGACTTAGGCAAGCCGCTCTTCAGCCTCATACACCTTGCTCGCTCATTCAGTGTTCTCTTCATTCTCTCGGCCACACCATTCTTCTGGGATGTTCCACGTGTAGTCCTCTCCGTACGAATCCCATGCTCAGCACAATAATCCTTGAACTCCTTAAGTTCATATTCACCTCCATTGTCAGATCGTAAACACTTCACCTTCAGCCCTGTCTCATTCTCAACCAAGGCTTTCCACCTTCTAAAAGCATCAAATGCATTAGATTTACTTTTCAAGAAATAATCCGTGGCTGCGTTTGTTGTCTGCCTATTTCCTCTTGTTCTTCTTCGGTGCCTTGCACTGGTGTTTGAAGTGACCGAGATCATCACAGTTCTAGCATTTCACAGAGCTCGCGCCCTTCTTTGTCTGACTTTTCTCTCTGGATTTTGACCTCCCCCTAAACTGCCTTCCCTTCGGTCTGCCTTTATTCTCGGTATTCAGTGATGACCCTGAGGATGATCCTGATCCTGATTCGTCCCTACGAATGTCTTCCCCGATCATCAAATCCCTCACTTTGTCAAACTTCAGCTTAGCGTCTGTAGCGCAAACGGCTATCACTGTACAAGCCCAACTGTTTGGCAGAGACGATATCATTATTAGGGCCTGAATATTATCATCAAATTTAATATCCACCGAGTCCAACTGTGAGGTTAGCATGTTGAACTCATTCAGGTGCTGCTGTACCGGTGTTCCCTTCGCCATCCTCAGATTAAAAAACCGTCTAATCAAATGGATTTTATTCGCCGTCGAGGTTTTTGATACATCTCCTGCAAGATTTTTAGCATCTCCCTTGTAGATTTTGCGCCTGTGGTATGGTAAGTCACTTCCTTGGACAGCGATAGATGCACCGCGCTCATCGTTTTCCTGTCTAATAACTCCCACTCCTCCTAGTCATCTTCTCGGGTTTCTCCTTGAGGAGCTTATGCAAATCATTACCATAAAGGTAATCTTCAATTTGCATCCTTAAAGTCATAATCAAGTCTATCGAACCTCTCCACCGAAATCTTTCCGTCGTTCATCGTGAATTCTCCCAGGAAACTAACTTGATGCTCTTAATACCAGTTGTTGGGAATTTGACCCACTCACAACCAGGAAACGAATAAGATAATCAAAAGAGAAAACAATAAACAATCACACAAGAACACTCAAATTTGGTGATCCAGTTCGTTATGAATCGTAACTACGTCTGGGGACGATACCAAGCCAAGATATGCACTAATATGATGAATTTTCGGAATACAATGAGTAGAGAAGGATTCTACTATTTATAATAACCCCAAAACTTGTCCTCCAAGTTTCAGCCGCGTCTACGGGTCACGCCCGCGAGACGTTTCATCAATTTTGACATTCGCGCCCGCAAATCCACTTTGTGCCCGCTACTGCTTGTTCGAACCAAGGCTCTGCTTCTCGTTTACTTGGTCGCGACCGCGACGGGGTATTCCCTGCGTCAGTTTAGGCTCCACATCCAACACTCATTTCCCCTACTGATAAAGGTATGCTTAAACATTAACAATGTAGTAAGAGATATGCATATATAAAACAATCATGCCCGGAATTAGTTCCAAGCTTGGAGTCTTTTGGTAATTTCTTATATAAAAAAATGGTTAATTACGTAAAATTCATGAACTTTTAGTCAACTATCATCTGCAACATGACAAGTTAACTATAACGTAGAAATGCATCTATAACCACAAATTTCATGTATTGGATAATCAAACACAAAAGATGTACACATTAGATAGAATTGGATCGAAATGGAAAACACGTTGTTACAATCTCTATTTTTGAATCCTCTAATTCTTCTCTACGGTTAATTTTTTTTATTTTGAAACTTTAGAGCGAAATCTTTTTCTTGATATTCTCCACTGTTGATGCTGCTCTTTAATAACGTTCGTCCAAACGCCCAATGGCTTGATTTCGGATTAACTGTTATTTCTTGATGCTTTTGAGAAAAGAACATCTTCGAGAATGTCTTTGAATCTTCAAGAACACTTTGAGTCTTTTAGATGAAGAACTTGTTGGAGCTCTTCCAACTTCTGAAGTTCTAAACTTGTGTCTTTACTCCTTGACTTATGTCTTTGAATTGTGAAAAGTGCCCTGTTTTTTTTTTTTTTTTTTTTTTTTTTGAAAGGTAATACTTCATTCATTCATCATGATTTGGCAAATGGCT
The DNA here is from genome assembly GCA_958295605.1 of Ajuga chamaepitys. Lineage (NCBI taxonomy): Eukaryota > Viridiplantae > Streptophyta > Magnoliopsida > Lamiales > Lamiaceae > Ajuga > Ajuga chamaepitys. The sequence goes on along the minus strand of OY282501.1, from coordinate 54,336,074 downwards.
TACATCTTGAGCACTAAGGGGAGTGATTGATGGAGACACTTACTCAATCCAAAAGATTTCAGAATTATCATCCACCTTAAAATGAGCAAAATGATGTGCCACCGAGTTAACTAGTCTAGGGGTAAAAGAGAAATGCAAACACCTAAATCGTCCTTGACAAGGTCCTCCATTGGGTCTAAAGTCTGCTTACCTTGCAAGCCGCTCACCAGATTTTGGCAGTCAGATTTAAGACCACTTTCAAGAGAACTTCGAATAGCAAAAAGCATGGCCATTCTATCCAAAGATTTAATACGCCCCTCAACTCGGGTCCGCTTCACTCCTTCCATCATCACGTCTCCTGTGTGGTCCAGAACTACGAAGCCAAAACCGACACCCCCATCAGCAAAACATGCAACATCCTTTAACCAATATTCTTCATAACACCAAAATCACTCGTGCCATAAGCACTCGTGCAAATCAAGCAAAATCAATCGGGGCATCAAACACCAAAATCCCGTGATGCTAGCATAACAGAATACAATGTCAAACCCATTCAATCTAAATGCTATCAGAAATACAGTTTTAGTCACTGACTAAAAAAATAAAATTTATTTTGGCATCGTCTTAGCCACTGACATTATCGACTAAAAAAAAAATGAATGTCAATAAATCACACGTATCGGCCCATCAAAGAATCCTCTGTTCTTGAAATCATATCTTGAATTCTTCACTCTCCAACGAATAAACCGTGGATACCTCTCCCCTGGAAGACGGTTAACACGTATCTTCCCTATCCTTGGCACGGCCTCGAACGCCCACACGCAAACGATATATGTGTTGGACCAGTTTAGACATAGAGCATGAACAATAAATTAACCACAATTCGAACATCTAATATATGTTATTTTTTAATAGCGTCAACATAGTGAGCAAAGGATCATGACATACCATGAAGGCACTGGCAAACCCGTAATAGTGATATCTGTTATGACGATTCTGAACATTATCTGCAAGCTCTCGCATGTATCGAATAAGGGAGTTGTATGTATACGTCCCCTAGGGGAATCTGTCCCACGCGGCATCATCTTCCACCAAACACCAAACCTAAGATTGTATTGAGGTCTTCAGACCATCAACGCCCAGCAGTATATAGGACAAATATTAAACCTTTGCCACCATCACTGTGTCCCCTATGCTGTCCCTAAACTTATTCCGCTCAAATTTGGCCCTCAAGTCATCCGTCAAGATCGGAAACGGTCCTATACGCCTTGCGAACATCTCGTCCGCTGGGGGAGTCTCTAATAGCATTGATGTCGTACATGCTGTCCCCAAAGCATAGCCCAGTAATAAGACAGTATTCTCGGGCTGAGAAACGGATGGGCCGGTTCCCAATCTGGAACCATAGTTCGTCCAGGTCGTGCGCTTCATTCACTATCTCCTATGCCAGCAGGGTATCGATTGCAACGGCTGGTAGATGTGCTCCGCCAACATCAAATTCTAGCAGAGGGCGCAGATCTCATATACAGCTCCAGCGCCTCTCCACCAGCAGCAATCAAACTACTGCGGATGCTGGGAACAAGCACAAACTTGCCGTACAAATTCTTGCGGAAAGTCATGTTCATCATTAAGGGCCTTTTCCAAAGCCATTCATGTTGTAGCATAAAAAATCCCAGGAAAGGACCGTAAATACTTATATGATTGTTTAATGCATGATGCGATGAGGTTATCACATGTAATTGAGCAACTAGCTAATACACAAAGCACGTCTACAAAGAAATATAAGCACCGTGTTTGGCAATGCAACCGGAGACGCAAATTAAACCATAATCAAGCAGGTGCGTGCCTACCATCGTGCCAGGCCTAAATTGGGCCGTGGTGTGCCTAAATTGTACCTAAGGCATGCCTAATTCTATTTCGTGCATAGTGCTTCTGGGCAATTTCAGTGGCACGGTCTGCACGAATACGGGTCGACTTCGTGTTTGTGTAAAGTGTCCAGATTTTGGATAACCAAACAGACATTTTAAAATGATCGGAGTTTACTAAGTTATAATCAAAATAAAACTTTGCACTCACAAATGTAATTGCAAAGCGTGGCAAAAACAACCAATTTGGGTCGATGGTTAGGGTCAGTTTTCATTTGGTTAATAATCGTTTCTACACGTTTTCTGTTTGTGCATTACCCAAACATGACATCAAATTATGGGTCTGACCCCAAAAATCGCTTTTCAAGACTACATAGGGTGAAATACATGGACAACTGACTCTGAATCCCACATGTGCATTCCTTTTTCTAGGCCTTCAGGAGCACAAACCACGCAGAACAAAAAACTACGTTTCATTAGCAAAACTTATATTCAAACTAGATTTTCACAAACAGAAACTCTTCACAAAAACATCGAATATACAACAGTACTCTAGTCAGTGGGAATGTACTAGAACATCATAAATGACAATATATGAACAATAATAGGTAAAACAAACGAGTTTTTTTGTGCTAGCAGGAACATTACCATTCAATATATTACCGCAAATGATAAATAAAAATTTTATCTCCACGCCTTCTTCTAGAAGCGGACCGCTACCACGAGAGCAAGAAGGCCTAGAAGGGCTTCGAGGGTCCGGAACCAGAGCTAACGACATGTCCGGTTCGCTGTGTGCACGGCTAGGCGATGCGTCATATGAAACATCGGCAGTAGATAGTGTGGGGCTATGGCGGCGCACGTTGGTACGGGATCTCGTTCGTCGTGGGCTGATTCTAGAGAAAGCTCTGCGGTGGTTACTAGAATGGTGGTTTCGATAGGGTATTGAAGGTTGGGCTTCTCTTCCCTCATCACGTAAGGTTGACCGGTTTCGCACAAGACTTCGAGTACAATAAAAAGAGGTCGGCGCGGAGGAAGGACCAGCTCCGTCGAGTCTGCTTGAACGACGGCGTACGGATCTTACCATGGTACCAGTAGTAGGTTCTGGGCACGAAATACTACAAAAGGATAATGCACGATAACGTGGCGCCATGGAACTCTGTAAATTTTTTAAATTTTCCGAGTTAAAAAAATTTGTGGGGCTGGATTTAGGGTGAAAAACGAAGTTGAAAATGTTGAAAGATGAAAGTAAATGTGAACAAAAAAAGGGTCTTTTGGGGTATAGTGAGAGGAAGGCGGTTTTTTCGGTTTCGTAGGCTGTGCACGTCACTTCAACTGACGTGTGTCAGTTGAGATGGGGGGGAGAGGGGAGGGGAGGCCAGGGGGGAAGTGTGACAGACTTTATACAAAGTTAGGGGTAAGTGTCATATAAAAAGAATTTTGGGCTCTAGATTGTCAAAATACAAACAATCAAACACTAATTTTATGCATATCGAATAACATAAAAATTATTTATCATTATAATTAACAATACATCATCACATTTTTAATTTATTAACATTTATTTGTTGCTTATCAAAAAATAATTTACACGTAGATTTGAATTAAGCCATGTGTAAATACCAAGAATCTTGAAGTTTGAAAGCATTACCACTACAAGAAAATTGCCAAATTTCAATGGAAAAATTCCAACAGTAATTCCAACGGCAAATGAGCCATTGGATTTTTTTTCAAAATTCCAACGGCAAAAGGCCATTGGAAAAAAATTCCAACGGTAGAAGGCGTTGGAATAACTGTTGGAAAAAAAATTCCAAAGGTAAGAGGCTCCGTTGGAATTGCTATTGGAATCATTTTTCCATTGGAATTTAATTGTTGGAACAAAAAATTCCAACAACCACTTTTCCAACGGCATAAAAACCGTTGGAATTGAAATTCCAACAAAGATTTACCATATTCCAAAGGTTTTCTTTTGTAAATTACCATTGGAATTTTAATTCCAATGGCAATTCCAATTGTTTTTATGTCGTTGGAAAAGTGGTTGTTGGAATTTTTTTGTTCCAACAATTAAATTCCAACGGAAAAATGATTCCAACGGCAATTCCAACGAAGTCTTTTACCGTTGGAATTTTTTTTCAATAGCTATTCCAACGAATTTTTTCCGTTTGAATTACCGTTGAAATTTTTAGAAATTCCAACAGTTTTTATGCCGTTGGAATTTGACAGTTTTCTTGTAGTGCACATTTATTATGGAACTAATTAAGAGGCTGTTGAAATACACTTAACCAAGCACGACAGAGTATGTGAGCCAGCTTGCATGCATGAGCATGCTTTACTTGCTGATTAACTGCTTTTTAATTACATGTGGCACTTTCACATTGGTAGATTAGTACGAACGCATATAGCTAATAGATTAGTGGAAGCTATGATCTAGTATAAATAAGGAGAAGTAGATTCACTTTGTAACTCCGTCAAAATACAAAAGTGAGCTTCAAGCTCATAGCTCAACCGATTTTGGTGAGCTTTATCAAATTGACTTACCTTTATTCATGGCATCAGTTACTTATGTACATTATCGATTGTGTACATTGATGGCTCTGCATAATCCGAATGCAAATTTGAATAATGTCGTTTGGCCGGCCCTTGCAACTGGCGATAATATCAATTCAGGACATTGATACACGTTGTGTATATATACATTTTAGGTCGTTTTAGATAGGTATTTGATGACATTTGCATGTATATCTGATCGAAAATATATAATATTCATCGTATTGAGCTTATTAATGTGTTTGTGAGTGTTGGAGTAAAATAGGTAAATTTATGCCAAAAAGGCATTTGGACGAAGTTTGAAGAAGAAACCAGATAAGTAGGAGCAAAAACTGAAGAAAAGGGCCAAAGACGGACCGAAAGAGAAAAAACCGGCCTTTAACCAGTTGGAACAGCCGCATCAGTGGATGTGGCCACGAAATATCTGCTCTATATAGTGCTAGGAGCCTTGTACTCCCAACACAAACATGGTCGCGTTAAGGAACGACCGCATTGGTGAGAACGACTGCGTTCGTAGGTCGGCCAACTTAAGTTCATATGCGTTTTGGAAGACTTAAGTTCATATGCGTTTTCTTCCAAACTCGACCTAATTCAACACTACACTAGATCCCAAATTATAAATACAGTCTTCTAAGAGTAAAGAAACACACTTTTTAATCATCAGAGAGTACTTTTGAAGCGATATCGAAGAGAAAGGAGACACGAGACGAAGATCGAGATCAAGAATATATAAAAAATCATCCACTTATTCGAGAGCTTAGATAGAGTAGAGGTATTAAAATTAGGGTATTAAGTTAGGCATGGCAATAATCCTTGTGTGATCGACATTGCGGCCACTAGCTACACTAGCACTGTATACTTGTGGCTTGCTAGGTTAGAAATTAGTGCAACAAACATATGCAATCCAACTCTTTGAGCTCGAGCATTAACAATTCAACCAATTCAAATACTTCATCATTATTTCGTGAAACTTATCCATTGAATCTCCACGGATCAGATCGTCCGGCGTTTCTAATCCATTAACTAACGCTAATTCCATTCCGCGGAATAAGTTTTTTCAAATTGCATTATTTGCTACAATTAGACCACCAACTGATGAGGTTTCACTTGATTAATGACAACTCATTATCCAAAGATATTTCTAAGGATTTTCTCTATGTTAAATATGTACATAGCCTCTGGGAAACAATTGTTTGTAGGTATGGTGAGTGTAGTGGTTCATATCTCTATCAATTATAGTATAATATTAGTAGAATTTCACAAGGTAACCAGTCTATTATAGTCTAATTCACTAAATTGAAAAATTCATGGGATAAGGATTCATTAGTTTTACCCAGACTTGCTTATACTTGTGGTGTTGCAAAGGAATGGGAAGAGTTTGAGATGAGCAGGACGCTCATTCAATTTGTAATGGGATTGAATGACTCCTATGATACCATTAGAAGTCAGATACTCATACGGAACCATTACCACTAGTAGATAAATTCTATTCTATGGTTCATAGAATTGAGAAGTAAATGATAGTTCAAAATACTTATCCAGATGCTCTAGATAGCTTAACTTTATTTACTCCGACCAGTACTCAAAGGAGAGGCTATCTAGGCAGAGTAACTCGTCAGGATTTTCTAATACGGGCAAAGGATGTGGTGCAGCAAGTAGAGGCAGAGGTGCAAAAGAACAAAACTAGTGTGTGATCATTATGGTGGACCTGGTCATTAAATCACTAAATGTTTCAAGCTAAGAGGATATTCTGATTGGTAGGGTAACAAAAAGTATGGCTAATGTGATTGATATATTTACTCAAACTAAAGTTTCACATGGTACTGAAAATTGAAAACAACCTATACCCTCAGGTGATATATCTGCTCTTGTTTAGAATGAGGTAGCTAGGATACGGGCATCCAAAGCTACTTCAAGCCACAAATGAAGCTAATGCAGTACCTTATGCCAATATGGTCGACTTTACCAGCCTTGGTGATTCCCTCTTTACTTTTACATTGTTAGAAAATATCTCAGAAGGCTCCTAGATCATAAATACATGAGCCAGTAAGCATATGTGAACATATGCTACCTTAATGACTCATATTGTTCCCATTCTAACCCCAGTTTTTACCTATCTCCCTGATGGTATACAGAGGTAGGTCACACATATTGGACAAGTGGTCATATCTGATAAACTTATTTTTACTTTATGCGTCTCAGTTGGCTTTAAGTATGCAGACTATGGCTACTTCCTTACCCATTTATTTTGTGATAAAATACATTCAAAGTGGAATGGGGCTAGCCACTTGCAAGTTGATTGGTAGATTGTACATCTTACAAAAGGAGCATATTGTTAACACAATTATTACCTTTGGACTATTTGTTGCTTACGATAAAAAAGTGTTTGATTCATGCAATAAAAAGCTTCATCATGCTTTCCCAATTACTCTACAACATCTAGAGTTTCTTAAACATGTGTGTACTCCTCCAGCAGTTCAAGCTCATAAATCAAGTTATATATGCCATTGTTCCAGACAAACAAGGCTTTATTTTCTCAGCAGTGCTATACACACATCAGGGGTCTTGGGCTTACTTTATGTGGATATCTAGGGACCTTATGATAAGCCCAATATTACTAATACACATTCTATTAAACTATATTTGATGACTTCAGTATAACCACATGGATATGCTTGCTATCTCAAAATAAAAAGCAGTTTCATCACTTTTTACCTTCTTGAGACTGATCACTAATCAGTTGGATAGAAATGTAAAGATGGTCAACACTGACAATGGTTATGAGTTTTAAATACATAATATCAACAACTTTTCTCATCTAGTAGTGCAACATCGAAATTCCTATGTATAACATCAAATTAGAATGATGTAGTTGAAAGAAAATGCAAGCATTTGTTGGAAGTTGCTAGAGCTATTATGACATAACATGTTGTCTTAAATTACCTTTAGCTATATTCTATTCTTATAGTTGCTTGCATCATAAATAGATTTCCCTCTTCTCTCCTAGCCTGGAAAACACCTTATGAGGTGATGATTGGAAACCCTCCGGGATATGATTTTCTCAAACAATTTTGTTGTCTTACATATGCAACCAATGTTTCTCCTCGCAAGCATAAGTTTTCCAATATAGCTCATAAGTGTGTGTTGATTAGATGCACACCTAGTCAAAAAGCTTATGGTTTTATGAAATTTAATCTCATTAAGTTCTTATCTCTAGAGAGGTGTTTATCCATATGTAGTCGATTAGCCTGAGGATATTAGTCCTACACTGCCACTTCATTTTCATGTGTTGGAATAGAATCAGAATGTTAGCAAACTCACCACTCAGATTCAAACAATCAACCTACTAGAGTGGCTGATCTTTCTTTGAGAAGGAATTCAAGGCAGATTACTAAACCTGCCTATCTAAGGGATTTTATCACCAATATAAATGTTACTTCATTAAAAGTTCTCAGTACTTCTTCAGATCCATTTCTTACAACAAGTTTCGTTCTTGATTCTAGTTTTGATAGCTCTATGGGTAATACCACTATGCTTAAAGAAGCTCATTTCTATGAGGAAGCCATAAATCATCCATAATAGGTTGCAGCCATTGAGAAAGAACTCCAAGCTTTGGAAGACGATCACACATGGAATTGAATACTTTCCCCCTACCGAAAAGACAATAGGATGCAATTGGGTTTCAAAACCATGTTAACCCTTGATGGGATAGTAGAAAGATATATGGCTAGGTCTGCAGGTTCAAGGAGGATTATAGACAACTTTTCTCCAATGGCGAAATAGGTAACTGGAAGATTGATTACTATACTTGCTACTTTAAAGAACTTGTCATTGCATCAACTAGACATCAACAGTGCATTTTTACATGGCTACATCGACAAGGATGTATACATGAATCCTCCTGCTGGCTATAAAGCTGCTCATCCTGGCCAGGTCTGCAGATTAACAAAGAATCTTTACAAACTTAAGCAAACATATCTTCAATGGAACAATGCTTTTTGTGCTAAACTTTTCAAGTTTGCTTTTGTACAATCTTCAATTGAACATTGCCTGTTTACTTGGAAGAAAGACAATATTTATATGGCCCTTATAGTTTATGTGGATTATGTGTTAATCACATGGAACTCTAACTGCCATATTTTAGTTTCTACATCAAGAGTTCACCATCAAGGTTCTGGGAAGTGCAAAATATTTCCTAGGGATTGAAATTTCTAGAAATCAGCAAGGTACTCACTTGAGTCCAAAAAAGTACATCCAAGATATCTTGAGTGATTCTGGTATTGAAAAATGCGAGCCTACATCTACTCATTTACCTCAAGGAGCTTTATGCTAATACTGGTTCTTTGCTCATAGATCCAGAACAATAGATGATCTTAATTGGCTATTTACTCTATTTCAATCTTACCCGTCCAGGTATAGCTTATGTTGCCTAGAAACTTAGTCAATTTATCACTGCTTCACACAGTGATTATGGACAACTGTTGTTCATTTACTTCGTCATCAAAAGGAAAATCCTCATTTTGGTCTCCTATATCCTAAAAATAGTTTTTACTCTCAAAAGCTACGATGATGCTGACTGGGGGTCATGTATTGCCTCTCATAAGTCCCTTGCTGGTTATTGTATTCTTTTAGGAGGCTACCTCATTTCCTGAAAGATGAAGATGCAAACTACTGTGTCTCGCAACTCTGCTTTGGCGGAATATCGAGCCTTTGCTAGCACAACTTGTGAGCTTAATAGATTAACTATGTAGCTAATGATTTGGTTATCCCTATTGTTGGCCCCAAGTGGTAGAGGTTTAGAGAAGGGGTGAATAAACCTCTAACTCAATTTTCTCTTTTTCAAATGCTTTGAGCACATGATTTCTGCTTACTGCAAGAAACTGGTTCTTGCAGCAAAGCTAATATAGTAAGCTTACTTTGGCAGTAGGCACAAAGCAGATTAGCCTAAAAGTAACTTATAGTAAGCAATCCTCAAGGGAGTTTTAGGTGCAGTGGATGCTTAAACGTTCTTACAAATGTATGCAGTAGATAAGTAGTATACCAACAACAATAATAAAAATAGTATAAAAGTAGACACAATATTTATAGTGGTTTGAAGATGGGGGTAATCCTTTTACGCCCACTCTTCCCTCATATAGTGGAAAAATTCACTAAGAAGTTTACACGCAGTACAACTCAGCTACTCCGAAGTCTAAGTCCAACTTAGTTCCTTGCAATAGTTTTGCTATCCTCGGAAGGCTACTCCTCTATTATATACGCGTTACTCAGAACATAAGTCAGCTTTGAACACCTAATTCACGCGAAGGCTCCCTGTTTCAAAAAAAATTGTGAGATTTGTTTAATGAAAGTTTTTCTTCAACTTCTGATAGATGCCTCTAAACTTGAATACACTTAAGATGTGAACAAGCTTCCTGGTTTAAGAAGGAAAGTAAATCTTGAGAGCTATCTTGACTTGATAGTTGTTGCAACTTTGGATCTTTACTTGCTTGCTTGGTGCTTGCGATCTTCCTCTAGTATACTTTGCATAAACACTGGTATGAATATCAGAGTGTATGCTTTGAAGCTTTAAATAAGAATGCTGAAAGCTTGACGCTAAGTAATTTTGAATGCTTATTTTCGGTAGCCTTTACTTCGTCCTCCATCTCCATCTATTTATAGCAGTTGGGGTTTTTTTCTCGCTGAAGATAGATAAAGAATCCCGTTGACATTTAATACTCCTAGTATGGCAAAGAGCCGTTTGTCTTTTCTCAGAGGGAGTTAGGCAAAATGGTTGATGTTGGGTGTTAGTGTCCAGTATTGCTTTTGCTTTTTGTCAGTTGACGTGTCCTCACATTATTGGATAGTCAGTACAAGATTTTAAGCTTGTCTTCACTGGCTATATATTTGAATTCCATTATCTCGAATTTTGACCTTGACTTTGACACCGTGGATATCAATCCTGCTTGCTTGTTGGTAGTACAAGCAATGATGTATGCTGGATGGTAATTAGCAACCATGATGCATGCTTGTTGCAGTCTATTTTCCTTGTTGTGTTAGCGAGCTTGTTGCTTCAATTAACCTTGATGATCTTGCTGCTTGCGCGACTTCTGCCTAAGTAGAACTAGCCCTATCTATTAAAAAGATTTACAAGATTTTTGGGGTCACTAGTTCCCACCTTACAGGGGGTTTTCCCATCATCAAAACTAAACCTATATTTCCTAGAACCTATTGCTAGCCTAATCTCGTTGTGCTATGATAGCCAGACTGCTCTCTACGTAGTGAAGAACCCCGCCTTTCAAGAACGTAGAAAAAACTTTGACATTAATTATCATATCGTTCGGGGCAAGTTCAAGGAAAGATTTCATCAGCTAATTAACATTTCTACCTGGTGTCAGTTAGCTGATCTTCTTGTCAAGCGATTGGGGACTGGTTAATTTTAGCATTTATTGTCCAAGTTGGGCATGGTTGCCTCCCTTGCTCCAGCTTGAAGGGGAATGTAGAAATGCACTAAAGCAAGAATGCACATAGCACATGAAGTAGCTTGCATGCATGCCCATGTTTTACTTGTTGATTAACTACCTTGTACACGTAACACTTTCATATTCATAGATGTGTACATAAGCGGTTAATTTTACTTAATTCTACCATTAGTACAAATGAGTGTTTATTGTTTTTGTTTTTCCTTTTTCTTAAAATAAAAATTGTCACCAGTTTTTTAGAGTTAGTCTTTTTTTTTTTTTAAAACCAATAACCATCCGTAGATGGGAGGATTAAGGTTATCCTCAATCTATATTATATATGAACAAGTCCTGTAAAATACAATGTAGCAACATTATTTGAACCTAAAAGTTGGTAAACTAAGGCCATCTACATGAAAGAGCCCACTTATTCTATTACATTCTAACAAATTTTGAAAAGTAAAACATCTTCATCTTTGCACCGCTTCATTTGCCAAAAAAGTCAGCAACTTTATTTTCTTCTCTCAAAATGTGAGAAACAAAAATAATTCATTTCATTTTGAGAGCTTCAAAGCGAGCAATCAATGACTGGTATTACCATCCTCCGGGATTAGTCTGTTTTAACATATACACAATAGACAATGCATCTACCTTTACCCATATCTTGCCAAATCGAAGTTAAAAACATAATTTAATTCCGATTAGCACAACTTTAATTTATGCATACACATTATCACAAAAAGGAATGAAACTATAATAACCAACTACAAATTTAGCATTCGAATCTGTATTCACTCCCCCGGCTCCACCTAAGCCCGGATTTTCTTTAGATGCTCCATCAGAATTTAGTTTAACCCATTCATCACTTGGAGGTTCCCACCTAATCAATATTGGTTGAACTTCTTTCTTCCTCATGATCTCAAACCCCCACAACTTAGCAATGTGCCAGAAACCATCCAAAAACCCAGCCGGCATCAGGTTTTTAACATAGTTAAGGCTATGTTCCTTAGCATACCAAACGCCAAGGACTGTAATTCTGGAACAGTTACTTGTATGTTCTGAAATCTCACCATATTACGAGCTTTCCAAATCTGCCAGCAAATAATCAAAGGTAGAACACCACAAACACTCTATCCCAAGCATTGTTCTGAAAGTTTAAGGATGCAACTGATGACATTAGGAGGAAGTGTAGAAGAAATAGAAGACAAGTCCCAAGCACTGTTACACCAAAAATCTGCCATAATTTGGGTTGTATCAAATCTGTCACAGAATTGACACAAGGGGCTGAATTCACACAATCTATCAAACGAAAAGGAAATTTTTTCTTCTCCTAATCTCCAAAAAATGTATTGCTCTAATTGATCCTTGATTTCATGCAGCCATTTCCAAAAGAAAGACTGATTATACCCCACATCCGCATAATAAGGGTGAACCTTCTTAAGATACCTATTTTTTTAAAAATCCGTCCAAATACTATTACAAGTTCTTAGTTTCCACCAGGCCTGCCAAGCAAAGGCCTTGGCCATGTCCTCTACACTTCTCACCCTAAGCTCTCCTTCATTTAGTGGAAAGCACACTCTATCCCAAGCTACCCAATGCAGTTTACCATCTCCCCGTAAAAAAATATTCAACAACTTGTGAATTTAAGTCTTAGGAGGTCCAAGAATTCTCAAAGTGTACATTGGAACAAAGTTGAGGACACTTTTAATAAGCTCCAATCTATCACTCATGCTAAGGAACAGTTTATCCCACCCATAAATTCTACCCAATATTTTTTCCACACTGCTTGAAACAACTCACACTTAACCCTTCCCTTGAATAAAGGAACCCCTTGATATTTAAAAGGTAATCCTTCCTTCTTCACCCCAACCAATTCTAGAATCCTTTTTTTCCTATGATTTTTTACCTTAGTGCATAGTAGTGCTTTTTCAAAAGTTTATTTTTTGTCCAGTGACTTTTTCAAAATTAACAAAGAAAACCAACAGCTTTTTAAAACAAGAGATGTTAGTAGAGCAGAAGATGTGCAAAGGAAAGTGAAGGCAAATTTAACCCATGTTTATTAAAATGTAGCTGGGGAAAGGATTTGAACAAATTTGTTAAGCCACTGGATAGAACTATAGAATAAATGGCAAAAAGACTAGGAGACAAGGGGTCACCCTGCCTCAGACCCCTTGAGGATTTGAAGAAACCTGAAAGGGATCCATTGATCAACACAAAAAATCAAGAATGCTCAATGTTGTTGGTTATATACCTGATAAACAACTCAGGAAAGTCAAGCAATTGAAGAATTATTATAAAGAGCCCCCCACTCAACCCTATCATAGGCTTTTTGAAGATCCAGTTTTAAAATCATTTTGCCATTTTTACAATCATTGTTAATATCATGCACCAGTTCTTGAGCCATAATGATATTATCTGCAATATTCCGAGTAGGGACAAAACCACTTTGGGCAAGAGGAACAATTTTAGGAAGGAGTTTAGCCAGTCTATTATTGATAAGCTTTATCAGAATTTTATTAATCACATTGCACAGGCTGATAGGCCTGAAATCTGCCCAAGTGAGGAGGTGATTAATCTTAGGGATTAAAGTAATTGTGGTACAAGAAAAACTTTTAGGCCTAAGTCTTCCTAGAAGAAATTTTGCATACACACTAATTAAATCCACCTTGATAATCTCCCAAAAGAATTGATAGAAACAAGCATTAAAGCCATCTGGCCCAGCCATGTTGTCTCTATCCATACTAAACACAACAGCCTTTATTTCCTCCTTAGTCGGAGGCGAACAAAGGTTGTTAAAGTCATCCTCACTTAAGCTAGGTTCCACTGCCCCAAAAACCTCAAAATCAAGATCACAACCCTCAGTAGTAAAGATCTTTTGAAAATAATCAGCAGCCGAGGATTGGATTAGATCAAAATTAGAGGTATTATGCCCATTGACACTGATTTCTGAAATGTTGTTTTTAGACCTTGTTTTCCTCACTAAAGCATGAAAATAAGCTGAGTTTTTATCCCCTTCCTTTAACCATTTACAAGTTGACTTCTGTTTCCAGAAGGATTCTTCCATAGAAGTGGCAAAGTTGAGCTCAGCCTGCCTCTTCTTAAGAAGAATCAAGTTATCATCCGAGGAGTCATTGAGATAAATCTCCTCCTGGATCATAAGGGCTTGTTCAGCAATTTTTACTTTATCAAAAATATTCCCAAACATGGATTTATTCCAAATTTTCAAGCATTTTTTCAGCCTATACAATTTATTTTTGAAATTTAACACACCATTTTCACCTGTGGGATGCATCCAATTTTCTTTAACATTATTGAAGAAACTATGATGTTTAACCCATGCATTGATAAATCTAAATGATGACTTAGGAGTAGCACAAATCTTAGAAAAAGAAATCAGTAGTGCACAGTCGTCTGATGACCCTTTGGCCAAATGTCTAACCTCTAAAGAGTTGAATTGATCAACCCATTTATTAGACACTAAGGCCCTATCAAGCCTTTCAAACACATGATTTTCATGCCACGTGAATTTAGGCCCTACAAATCCAGCATCCTCAAGCCCACACTCATTAACAGTATTAACAAAATCATCCATCGACTTAAGTTTTAAAGCACCCCCCTTTTTTTCTCATCAGCCGCATAATGACATTGAAATCCCCACTCATCAACCACGGTTGATCAAAATGGGCACACCTTTTTAAATCCCTCCATAACTCAAGTCTACCCTTTCTATCACAAACAACATATACAAAAGTGCAAAAGAATTTAAGGCCACACGAATTATCAATAACCTCCACATCGATAAGCTGGTTAGTCACATGCAGCACTGAAATACAAAGAGGATCTCTCTACATAACCCACACTTTAGCATTACTATTCACACATACACCCTGGTAACCTAATGAATGAATCCAAAAGGGATCAGGGTTCTCTTTTTTAGTTTCAAGTAAAGCAATTATATCCGGTTTTTTCTTTTTAATAAGGTCTTCTAAGTCATTTTGAGACCTCTTATTCCCTACTCCTCTAATATTCTAGGTCAAAATTTTTATTCAAACAAACAGTAAGAGTACCTTCAGTGCTTTAGCTCCTCTTCTAGTTACCATAAGAAGAGGTTGAGTGGCCTTCTTCAGTTTCTTTCTCCTTCGTTTAGCAGCCCTGGATCTCGATCCTGAATACCTCCCATCATCTAATCCAGTTTTGCCCATCTCACCGTCTGGTTCCCCCTCATATATGCCACCATCAGAAAAATTGTGGTCAGTGTTAGTCTTATCCACAAAAGGCAAATCAACATCATTTATTTCATCATTATCAGGCTCATGTGACACATCGGTTTTCTAACTTAGTGTTCCGCAAGTGTACGGTTGTAGATGTAGTAACGGCAGTCAAGGTCGATCCCACAAGGAACTAGATACTAGGTTACAAAAGGTCGATTTTACCAAAAATTGAAGAATTTAACTAATTAACTATGACTTAACACTTGGCAGACAAAAAGGAATAATAATCAAGGAGAAAATGTATCCTAGGGTTTCGATTTCAGGATATTGCTTCAATGTTGAATATGATTAACCTATAAATTTACCAATTCTAGTGTTTATTAGGCGGCACGACAATAATCTAACCCTTCTCTCGAAGTGATTAATCCGTTCATTAATTAAGCTAATTACCCTCTCGAGTCAATTAAACCTAATAACTCCCAAACGATCCTAAGCCACGGCCTACACAGTCATAGACAACTGCGCTCTATGTCATAAGTCTGATAAGAATTCCCTCCTCTTGAAGCGGAATTGCTAAACTAAATTACTAAATCTAGGTGATCAAGCTAAATTTAGTTATAAGCACAAACATAGAGATAAACACATAAAGAACGGAATTAGTAAATTAATTAATAATCAAAATATTGTCATAATAATCCATACTCTCTAACCCTAGGACACGAATAGCTTAGCTACTCATGCCTAGCATAAATTCGATACAATAATTCATGGAAAACATTGTAAAGAACAAAAACTAGAAAAGAAACAACTAAACCCGAATGAATCGTCTTGTCAATCTTCGTCTTCTTCGTCCTCCAAGTCTTCTAACTCTTCTTCTAAGTGTATTTGAGAATATGGAGTGTCTAACCTTTAAACGACGCGGTTTTGCTTTCCCGAAGGCTTTTGACGCGGCCTTGAATGGCTATCGACGCGGCCGTGTCAAACAGCTCTGTCTTCAGTTGTTGTGAGCACATTTTGACGCGGCCTTGAATGGCAATAACGCGGTCGCGTTAATTTTTGCTTCAAAATGCGATTTTCTGTCTTTTGGGTCCAGCTTGGCCCATTTCACCTCTTCTTGGTCCGTTTCGTCTCTACTCGATATTTTGGCCTAAAATCAACAAAACTCCACAAAACACGTCAAATGGTCCAATGTATGCAATATAAGTCATTCGCGACCATATATGCCCAAAAATGCTATAAATACACACCTAAAATCAACCTAAATGTATGCATACACAACGTGTATCAAAATCCCCCAAACTTAAATTGTTGTTCGTCCCGAACAACATAAAATAGAACAAAGACACATGTATTTAGGGCGATTGGATGACGAATTAGTCTCAGATAGATTTTTCAAAAAGCTAGACATTATAGTGTAAGTGAGCATGTGCGATAGAGCAAAAATTAACTACTTTCGAGACTTAAACTTTCGAAATATTTGATCCTCACCCGGTAAGTGTTTCTCTCATCTCTCAAGTGTTTAGGCTAAAAATATCATTCACTCAAATTGGACTACATGCACAGTTTACCATAGGCTTGCCAATCGTCTAAGCTAGAATTAGTACTCGGCATAAGTGACAAAGAATCAAGTAGGTCTTTCATTTGGTTGTAATGTTGGCTTAAGGTAAGGTGGGATAAATTTGGGCAAAAGTGACTATCTTTTGGACTAATCAAGTTATTCCTAACCCAATTTCCCCTCAAAACAATCACTCGATCTCATTCTCTCAATCTCAGCAGCTCACCTCTCAAGGTAACTTCTTCACCTTCCCAAAAGTGCTTTTCAACCAAGTGCTTTTCATACTCAGTATTCGGGTACCACATCATGGGACTATCCGATTTTTCCAATTCAACTAAGCACTTATTTCTTCTAACCTCTCCTTAACACATTAAAACATTAATACAACTATTTACAACTGACTCTTTCTTTTGCTTTTCTGATTTTTTCCTTCATTTTCTTTTGTTTACTTACGAAAATTAAACTCAACACAAATAACAAACTAAGAGAGGTTATACTTGCTTTGAATTTGCACATATCACTACAATTCCTTCTACCCTTTAGCTTATCCCTTATTTCGCCCATTTTGTTCCCAAAATATCCAATCTAACTTTCAATCCACCTCCCTCTTTACTCAATTAGTCCAATATAGGGCCAAATGCTAAAATTAAAAGGCATTTGGCTTGTAATATGTGGCTATGAAACAAAAAGGCTTAAAAGCTCAAGTGAGCTAACTGGGGACAATTTTTCTCAAACTTTTTGGTAAAAAAGATAACGTTTAAAAGGCTAAAAAATAGGCTACACTTCAAAAACTGCCTATATCACTTTCTAAGTCACATTATGCACCGACATATTCACAACAAAGACTCAAGGCAAGTTCTAGAAACAGATACATATATCCAATCAACATCACACCGAAAGAAAAATAAATTGCTCCAAAGATAGGAGTCACATTAGGCTCAAATGCTCACAAGGGTCATATTTGATCAAATACTCTAGATTCAAGCTCAATTTCATCTCAAAATGCCTATCATGCTCTACTACATGTCAATTTTTTCAATTTTTTTTAAGCACAAAATTATATCATCATTAACACGTCATCAACATAAAATCCCTAAAAAAATTTCAACGATTACAACTCGAGTTTTATCTCTTTTCTAGACTCCAACAAAACTAAAAGAAAAAAACTAAAACCAATGCAATAATTTAAAACTACTTCTACGACCAACATAACTAGGTTCAAAGACCCGACACCTTCAAACAAATACCAGATTACAGCACACATCACAACATTGACTCACATGAATCAAATGGAAAGCATATAAAACCACCTAAAATAATGCATAAAAGTAAATAAGCGGCCCAAGTTGTCTCACTATCACCCCCTCCCCCAAACTTGGTCTAAGGCCAAGTTTGTGGGAAAAGAGTGAGACGACTGGGTGCTTGTACTTACAAAAGACTACTGTGCTGGTGGAGGTGGTGGTGGAATACCCGTGCTGAGTGCACACATTACCCCAATGCTCTCTCCATTCACGGTCGATTAGCACCCTTTCCGGAGGATCCTGCTTTTTGCCCTTTCCTTTGCTTTTGTTGGTACCTGCCTTAGGCATCTTAATGAACCTGAACAACACAACACACAATCTCGTCTTCAAAAAGCACCAATCTTCACCACTTTGAGCAACACTTCCAACTTTTAACTCAACATTGGACCCCCAAACCATGCTCAAGACACAAACTAATGCAACCGAAACATATGAATGAACAAATGGACTCATTTAAATTATTAAGCACATAATATGATAACGAGTTATCATCCTATCATGCATTCGAGGTCTAGACGCATCAAAATCCCAAGTAAAGCTAGATATCATGGACGCACATAACATGTTCGACAAAATGTGTCAATGAAAATAACATGTTAGCATCGATTTTGTTGCTTCCCACCCACTCCCAACAATCTCAAACACACAATTTCACAACAATTATGCACCAATTGGCTCTAAATTTAACACATGTGGCACAAAGTTCATCAACATTGCATACTAGAAGTGGCTAAACTAGAACTTGAAACAAAAACTCATCATAACCCATATTCAACAAATTTGCACCAATAAATTGCATAACAATCAAAGATATAAACGTAAAAGATCGAATTAGCTTCTCTTACAGGAGAAATTTAGTCGAAGAGGGAAGAAGGAGCTTGTCCCGTTTTCATGCAAAGTGGGTCGAAAAACCCAAATTCAGTCCGTGGAAGTGTGTGAATTTGATGTAGGATTGTGTTTATGGGTGAGAGTATGTGAAGATTTGGTGTTTTGAATGAAGAAATTTAGTGAGTGTGTGTGAAGAGGAGAGAAATCGCGAGTTGAAGAATAGAGGGAATGAAATGAGCCCTAAATTTTAAGTTAGAGGCCGAAAACGAACCTGGGCTTGGCATTCAACGCGGCCTCGTCACGCTTGCGACGCGGCCGCGTTAGTCGATACTAATTTCACCTGTTCTTGGACCTTTTTTACGCGGCCTTGAAAGCTATCGACGCGGCCGCGTCAAACGATACTGGAATGTGATTTTTCTGGCCATTTTTTACGCGGCCTTGAAGCCCCTCGATGCGGCCTCGTCAATCGACACTGCCTAGGCACTCATTTTTTTCTTGAGTTTCACCTGTTTCTCCCCCGTCTTTCACTTTTCCTCTGTAGAGTTGTTGGTTTGATGCTTTAAACACTATAAACTACAAAAAAAAAAAAAAAAAAAGACTCAAAGTTACACTAATTGAAAACTAAATAAAAAACTTAAAACAATTAAAAGGTCGGGTTGCCTCCCGGTAAGCGCTTATTTTTACATCATCAGCTAGACATCCTTATCCTATCAACCATTTTCTAGCCACCCCGAGTTTGGTAATTTATGAGCAATTAATGAGCTATTTAAGGTGTGTGGATTTCTTACAGCAGCTTGGGAATGCTACAATTATGCCTACCCCTTAGACCCGACCTATTTATTGGGAGGGTGATGGTTTCGTTTTGAACACGAAAAATCAACTCCTCCTTAGGCACATCGATAAGTGCTTAGCTATTCGCCAAGAAAGGTCGTCCTAAAATAAAAGAAAATTCATCATTCTCTTTCATGTTGACAACTAAGAAATCATTAGGGAATTCAAAATTCAACACTCTCACTAATACATCCTCCGCTACTCCCAATGGCGTTAATGAAGATCCATCAGCCAATTGGATAGTATTAAAGGATAGTTTAATCTCCCTTAATCCTAATTGTCTATACAACTTAAGAGACATCAGATTTATAGTAGACCCCAAATTGCACATGACATTGTGAAAATCATGACTACCAATTGAGCAAGAAATAGTAAAACTCCCTGGATCTTTCGCTTTTGTTGCTCTTTTTGGTTTCATGCTTGTGTTTGCGCTCTTTTTAGGACTGCTCGGTTTCTTCTTCGTTGTCTCTTTACCATCCTTCCTCTCTTGGTTCCCTCTTGGTGGGTTGAAGCTCTTCCTTCTTTGTTACCCCCCTATCTTGGACTCTCTCCTGGAGTGGTTCCTGTTGCACAACAACAGTGCTAGAGCGCTCTAAAGGCTCAAGGTTAGCAAATAATGAAAATTTTTTAAAACAAAAATTAAAAGACTCATCAAGAATAGGAGATGAAATTTTCTTATCTCTTATGGTATTAACTCCCTCCTTCTTCTCAATGTTTTTGAATTTCTCAATTGATTTCTTCGCTTCATGGTCCTTCGTGCTCATAGTACCATTGTCGCCAGTAGATGCTATCTTCCTTCTATTCAGTGTTTGAGGAAATGGGGGAGGAGGTACATATGCCGGTGGAGGCACATATGCTGGTTCGTCTGCTTCGGTTTCTTGAACCTTACTTGAGTTCACAACATCTTTTTGCTCCTCTAGTTGCTTCTTTTTCACCAAGTGCTCCTCTGACTTCACAACATTATAGTGCTCCCTCGGATTAACCACTGTGTCACTCGGATATTGGCCCTGCTTGTGTTGAGCTCCTACAATCTTTATCAATTGGCTCATTCTTGATGACAATTCACCAATGCTTGCTTGAGTCTGGACTAATGTGTTCTCGAGCCTTTTGATGTCAGCTCCCTGTCCAGTTATGTGCTTTTTTAGCTCAATAAACTTTCCATCTACTTTCTTCTCCAACTGAGCTAGTTTCTCATCGTATTTAGCAAACTGGGACTGCACAATCTCCTCTTGTGTGGGCTTCGTGCCATCATGAATCATCCCATTCGTAACACTAAATTCGGGTGGCGAATTAAGTGTATTCTGCAAGTTACCATACGAAAAGTTATGATGGTTCCGATTCTGAGGGTACTGATTATATCTGGGCTGATTGTTCTGGAAATTGTTGAAGTTTCGTTGATTCACTAAGTTTACGTCTTCAACTTGACCCCCTGGCTGTTGTGCTAATGTCAGACTAGTTAGCAAATTTACCTGACTCGTCAAGGCTGTCAGTTGCGACATCAGCCTTTCATTCGGCCCAGTGCTGACTGCTTCCACTTCCATTACATTCACTACTTTCCTTAGTAGGTTCCTCTAATTCGACCATTGGTAGCTTGTTCTGGCCATAGCGTCCAAGATTGAGAATGCCATCTCTCCATCAAACTACCATCTGCAGCTGCATCTACCTAGTTTCTGGTCCGAGCAAGCAGCCCATTGTAGAACTTGCACACTTGCTGCTTCTTGGTAAACCCATGATGAGGGCAACTTCGGATCAAATCCCGGAATTGCTCCCAAGCTTCTCCGAATGGTTCTTGGTCTAACTGCTTGAATTTATTGATATGATTCTGCAGGTCGAGCATCTTGCTCGGTGGAAAGTACTTCAACATAATAGAAGTACTCAAGTCCTCCCAATCTCTGATATCTTCCAGCGAATTAAACCATTGTAGTGCTCTGTTCTTCAGTGAGAAAGGGAACAGTATCATCTTAACCTGCTTGTGTGGCACATGATTTATCTTGATTGTGTCCGCCAGTCTACGAAACTTGATCAAATGCACATTCGGATCCTCCAAAGCACCTCCCCCAAACTGGTTTTGCTGCACTATGTTGATTAGTGCAGGCTTCAGCTCAAAGCTGTTGGCATTAAGTGGTGGGGGTTGTACTCCTCCTGCCTGCTGATTTGGATTAGGCTTCAGGCAGTCACTGATGGGAGTATCATCTTCATCTACTTCCCTTGGTTCCTCGTGAACTTGTGGTTGCTGCTGTAGCAGCGGTGGCTGCTGTGGCAGTAATTGCTGAGAAATAACAGTGACTCTATCATCTAGCGCGCCAGAGGTGTTAGTACTCTATTTAAGGCTTCATCCTAGTATGCTTGCTGTGTCGGATTCTCCATCACAGACGCGAGATTCCTTTTAGTTCGGTGTCTACGAGCTGTCGCTTCAATTTCTGGATCGAAAGGAAGAAGAGTTTCTTTCCCTTTTGATCTGGTGTGCATGCGAAGCTTGAAAATACCAAAAACAACAAATACCGCGTAACACTAAAATTAAACAAAAATTAAAAAGGAAAATTAAACAAAAATACAAAAAAAAAAAAAAAGAACAAAATTAAAATCTGGTCTTATTTCCTCCTATTTTTCAAGATAGAAACTAAGTGCTAAATCTTATTCCCCAGCAACGGCGCCAAAAACTTAACACTTCGGTGTTCCGCAAGTGTACGGTTGTAGGTGCAGTAACGACAGTCAAGATCGATCCCACAAGGAATAGAATTTAGGTAGTTCGATACTTCGATATTCTAGGATTGTCCTAACTAGATACTAGGTTGCAAAAGGTTGATTTTACCAAAAACTGAAGAATTTAACTAATTAACTATGACTTAACACTTGGCAGAAAAAAAGGAATTACAATCAAGGAGAAAAGGTATCCTAGGGTTTCGATTTCTGGATGTTACTTCAATGTTGAATACGGTTAACCTATAAATTTACCAATTCTAGTGTTTATTAGGCGGCACGACAATAATCTAACCCTTCTCTCGAAGCGATTAAACCATTGATTAATTAAGCTAATTACCCTCTCGAGTCAATTAAACCTAATAACTCCCGAACGTCCTAAGAGCCACGGCCTACACAGTCATAGACAACTACGCTCTATGTCATAAGTCTGATAACGATTCCCTCCTCTCGAAGCGAAATTGCTAAACTAAATTACTAAATCTAGGTGATCAAGCTAAATTTAGTTATAAGCACAAACATAGAGATAAACACATAAAGAATGAAATTAATTAATTAATTAATTAATAATAAAAACATTGTCATAATAATCCCTACTCTCTAACCCTAGGACACGAATAGCTTAGCTACTCATGGCTAGCATTAATTCGCTACAATAATTCATGGAAAACATTGTAAAGAACAACAACTAGTAAAGAAACAACTAAACTCGAATGAATCGTTTTGTCAATCTTCGTCTTCTTCGTCCTCCAAGTCTTCTAACTCTTCTTCTAAGTGTATTTGAGAATATGGAGTGTCTAACCTTTAATTCACGAGTTTGGGGACCTATTTATAGTTATGGGTTAAAATCCTCAATGTATTAGGACAAAAAGCCCAATTTAACCCGGTTTTACTTTCCAGAAGGCTTTTGACGCGGCCTTGAATGGCTATCGGCGCGACCGCGTCAAACGGCACTGTCTTTTGCTTCAAAATGCGATTTTCTGTCTTTTGGGCCCAGCTTGGCCCATTTCATCTCTTCTTGGTCCGTTTCGTCTCTAGATCGCCATATACTCGATATTTTGGCTTAAAATCAACAAAACTCCACAAAACACGTCAAATGGTCCAATGTATACAATATAAGTCATTCTCGACCATATATGCACACAAATGCTATAAATACACACTTAAAATCGACCTAAATGCTTGCATACACAACGTGTATCATCATGCAATCTAGATTTAGCAAATGAATTTTCATGCTTCGCAATGAACGACTTCCTTTGAACAATATTTCTATTATCAGGGCCCTCAGACTCTATAGCAATAGTAGTAGGCGTGGTTCTTATAACATTATTATTCTCCTCATTTTCGAGTACTATATCTATGGGCTCATCATTGGGCTTGTTACTACCCTCCGGGACCTCTCCTATATTGTTAATCGACTCATTATTCCCTTCTACAATCGTATTTTAAACCTCCAGGTTTCTTTTTGGAACCCACTTCTTCTTAGGCTTATTATTATCTGTTCCAATTTTAATCCTATTTTGTTCAATTTGTTTTTTATATTCATCATTGAAGCAGTGGTCTTATGGCCAAGATGTTTGCAGTTCATACAATAATCCGGCAATTTGTCATAAAGCACTTTATGATTAATCAGTTTATCCCTATAGCCAATTAAAATTTCATCATATACCGATCTGGTCAAGTCCAGCTCGTTACAAACCCTAGCTAGACTTGGCCTAATTCGGTTTGCAGTCGGCTCATTAATTCTCAAAGGATTACCAACTAGCGATGCAATACTAAAGAGAGCTTTCTTATCAAAAAGGTGAAGAGGTAGTTCCGGCAAGGAGATCCAGATTGGAACCACAGGAGATTCGGATTTAGAATAAACATATGTATTCCATTTGAACACTCTCATAGGGAAACCATTCACATGCACTAATTGTTTGGCCCACAGCCTTTGAAAATCTTCCTCATTAAACAATTTTATCATTATATGCTTATAGTTAATCGCTCCAAAGAAAACAACACCATTGAAACCAAAACTAGAGAGTTGAGTACGAATCGATCTAAAATGGGGAGATCCATTTGAAAATTTACCTATTAGAACGAATTTGCAGGACTCTGCTAGGATTTTCGTCTCGCTTGAGGAAAAATTCACGATCAGAGTACCATGGTATACTCCCATCGTGCCTAGAGCCTCCGATCTGAGATTACTGAACAGCTTCTTCGTCTCTCATGCAACTTTGGAACCGAGATGCCTTTCGTCACACTTACAAACGATTTGGCTGATGTAGGGTTAAGAGGTGGGAGATTGGATGCGGTAAGATATGGATTCAGCACGTTATCCTCCCCTCCCCCACCACCGTTTGGATGCAGTAGGATGTGGATGCGGTAGGATGTGTATTTAGGAAAAGATTATTTATTCAGGGTAGCATTGGAGGTTCCAATTATATTCATCTTTAAATTTATTTATAGGTGGGGTTATTAACATCAAATTTGTCTAATACACTCCATCAAAATGGTTTCGTCACTTTGATCGAATAAATATAGTCGTGTTATGTTACATCAATCGAACATGTTTAATTTCGGTAGATATGAAACACTTCATTTTCAAATTTTAAAAATGTACTAAAAATGTAAGCCGTTTACTCTAAAAACTAACATTTTTAGGGACGTATTTAATGGAATTGATGATGTTAATAGCCACCCCCCAACCCATTTATATAGTGTTAAAGGGTCTGTTTTTTAAGATATATAACAAATTGAATGTGTATGTGTATGTAGCAAGTAATACTAACAAAAAGAGAAAATGCAAAAGAAAAAAAGGATTACCTAGTTGGTGGGGCTTTTTGATCATGTCATCTATTGACTTATATATATGTCGACATAGATAATTGTGGTGCCTTGAGTGTGCATAGTCGTCAATTTATTTTGGAGCAAGCGATTGTAACCTCGTGTGATGGATAACAGCCGTTCGATACACCCGCGATCTAACAAAGCATTCTCCGAGTAAAGTGTGATGATAGCTGGCACACATCCTATTGGTCGTAATCCTACAAAAGCAATCTTCTGAGCACCCATCTCTAGTAGACCCTGCATAGAAATCTTGGAAAAATTTATAAGATAGATGTGTGAGATGTGTATTATTAATACTTGATTAATGATTTTTTCTTTTATCTCCAATAATCATATATGTATCACCAGTCAATTCTACAAAGGGATTGAAGTATTACCCTATGAAGTAGGGCAAAAATAATCAATTCTATGATACTGTTAAAAAGTAGTGTTTGCATTTTGATTGATCATGCCGTGTAAGGTATATTTTGAAAAATCAGAAAGAAGAAATTATAATTGATTTTGTTAGATATGTCACACATTCAATGAAGTATAGGCACTACCCATATGAATACCATGAAATTATCCCACAATATGATATAGAATAAATCAAGCGCCGTTTTTAAATAAGCGTCATTTTTAGAAATCATCACACACATTACAAAATAAATTAAGAGTTACTTACAAGATAATTCGCGACATTTTGGTTAATTATTATTTGCAACATGACTTATCAAACATAATATAGAAATACACCACATTTGTAATATTTTCAAATCAATACACCCAGGTGATCCAATTGCTGACGTAGAGCCTGAAATTGGAATTTTGACTATCCAGGCCAGTTTTAGACGTGTAACCATACAATATTTATAGACCCCTAACTAAGTGAAAATAATAACGTTCAATGATAAAATATTTTTTATTTAATTAGGGATTTAAAAAATCCGCGCTACTACTCATATTCAACTGGGCGGGTAAAAATTTCAATTTTGGGCTCCACGTCAGCAATTGGAGTCAAAAACTTGTTTGGGTGCATTGAATTAAAAAAATTATAAAAGTAAAGTGTTTCTACATTACAATTAAAATGTCATGTTGTAAATAATAATTGACTCAAAATTTGTAAAATTTTACGTAATTAACTCATAAACTAAATACCTAACATACCATTTATTTCGTGATCATTAGAAAAATGACACATTATAAATAGATCTACAAGATAATTATGAGTGAATAAGGGAGTAACATTATTTCTCACCTTAAAAAAGAAAAAAAGAACTTAGCATCACTTGCCACTAGGGTTGTAAGCGAACCAAATAAATTCGATTCGATTCGCGATTCGAATTCGTTTAGACTGATTCGAATTCGAAACTGGCGAATTCGAATTCGAATTCGAATCAACTTTTATATTCGTTTCGAATTCGAATTCGAATTCGAATATACCTATATTCGATTCGAATAATTCGAATATTCGACTCGTTTATATATATATATATATATATATATATATATATATATATATCTATATATATATATAAATATATATGTTTTTAATATATATTTTTTAAATTAAATGGGAAAATATATCTGTAGAGGGAGAGTGATTACTGATTAGGGTTCTATTTCAAATCGTTCTCACTTCTCAGTTTCTCACGCCGCAGCTGCCTTGGTGCATCCGGCTGACCCCTCCACCGGCGACAGACAAGTCCGGCGACGCAGCCCGCGAAAGGCGAAGCCCACCGCGACCACGACGCAGCCAGCGAAGGCGAAGCACTCCGCGACGCGACGCAGCCAGTGACGGCGACGCAACCCGCGACGGCGACGCAACCCGTGACGGCGACGCAGCCAGCGACGGTGACGAACCCGCGACGGCGAGGCACCCGCGACAGCGAGGTGTTTTTCTTATTCAGTTTCTGTGATGTTATATCTTCTACATTCAGGTGTTTGGATTGCTTAATTCTGTAGGAAAATTTTAGTCTTATTCAATTTGCAACTATGTATTGTATATGTATGAAAATGGTGGAAATGAAATGTAAATTAATCCAGCAAGAGCATCAATTTTCAGGCGAAATATTCTATAGTTGGCAATGAAGGGACAAATGGAAAAGCTTTAGTGAAGCCTATTGTATACTTCCAGACCTGGAGAATTGGTACCATGAAATTCAATGTTTTCTGTTAGAATATTGACGGTCAGTATCTTTTGTAGAACTATCAGTTCTAGTAATTTGTCATGTTGTTAACATATGCAGGTATTGTCTTTTTCATTCTTGGGAACTGTCTTAATTTCATTTCCTTTGGCTATGCTGCTCAGGTGAGACTGATGAGACATTGTGTACGTTTAATATTTACTTGTCTTGATGTCCAGCAGTTACACGCTGGTCTGTGATTTTGTATGATAGTGTGCCTTTGTCTGTTCTTTCTTGATCTTTATCTTTTCTGCAGTCCCTTCTTGCAGCTCTGGGATCCGTCCAATTTGTATCAAACATTGCATTCGCCTACTTCGTTCTGAATAAAACCGTGACTGTCAAGTATGTTCATCCCTAAATTGTTAAGTTTGAGTAGACTCTTGTATAACCAAATAGCTTTTAATCCCTCTAATGTCAATGATGATAAAATTAATGCTATCTATACTTGGATGAAGTTTCTTGTTTATATATGAGTTGTAGATATGGATCCCTCAAACATCACGGAGCAATCAACTGATAAAGAGAATGATATCTTAATGGAAGATTCTAATGAGGTAAGTACCACTTAACTCACAATCAACTATAGTTTATTATTTGGAATCTTTAGATTTTTTCATCTTTTCATATCTAAATGTTTATAATAATAGGTGGGAATTCCTATAGACAATCTAGATGATGATGATGATGGAGGTGAAAATATAGAAGTTGACGGTGATGATGTTCAAATTCAAGAAGAAAATATTGGAGAGGAAAGAGCTGCTAATGTTGAGCATGAAGGTGAAAGAGTGGAAGATCAACCCGCAGTTGTAAAGAAGAAGAGAAAATTGAAATCTATTGTGCATGTTGATTTCGCTTTAGTGACCGGAGGTGATGGAGTGCAAAAGTATCAGTGCATTCATTGTAAGAAGCTATACACCAAGAATTCTAGTGGTACAACAACTCATATGAAGAATCATTTGAGCGTATGTCTTCAGAAGGCACTTCATCTAAAGAAGCAAAAGATGTTGCAATTCCCCACTGAAAAATCCAAATTTGAGATGAATCCTCTATCTGATGGTAGATACGATCATTTGAAGCAAAGAGAAGTTATTGCACATTGGATTCTAATGAATGAGCAACCATTTAATGTGGTGGAGAACTATGGTTTTACTTTTATGTTCAAGGTTAATCTCCCACAGTTTGAGAAGATCTCTCGTGCCTCTATAAGGAATGATGTCCAAAGTGTTTATGACTTGGAGAAGAAGAAGTTGCACTTGATGTTGAGAAGCATTAATAGGATTTCATTAACCACTGACATTTGGAAGTCAAAGGTGCAAAAGATTTCTTATATGTGTGTGACTGGACACTTTGTTGATGCACAATGGCAACTTCAAAAACGAGTTCTTAGTTTCATTCCTCTTCCTCCTCCACATACAGGTAATTTAAGAAATTTCAATTATTATGTCATTGCATTGAATTCATTAGCTTTCTATAGTATATTAGTTGACTTAAATTATATTGCTAAATCATTTGATAGGGGTTGATATCTTCGATGGGCTAATGAAGTGCACAAAAGATTGGGGGATTGAGCACAAGATATTCACCATATCAGTTGATAATGCTTCGAACAATGATGTTGCACTTCGTATAGCCAAAGAAATCTTTTCCAAGAGTCGCAAGTTACCGCTGGATGGTAAGATGTTCCATGTTAGATGTTCTGCACATATATTGAATCTTGTTGTTCAAGATGGTCTTTCTGATATTAAATTTATTATTGAGGATGTTAAAGATAGTGTGCGGTTCATTAATCAGTCAGAGGCTAGGTTGATGAAATTTTCTGATATTGTGCATCATTTGGGAATTCCGGTGAAAAAGTTAATAATTGATTGCCCTACTCGTTGGAATTCTACATATGAAATGTTAGTTGAAGCCATTAAGGTTAAGGATGCATTCCCCATATTTGCTCAAAGAGAGAACTTGTATAAGTGCTGCCCTAGCTCTGAAGATTAGGATAAAGTTGAGGATGTTGTTGCCATTCTAGAGGTTTTCTACGAAGCTACACAAGTTATGTCTAGAACTGATTATCCAACATCGAATGTTTTCCTTGCTGTTATTTGGAGAGTCAAACATGTTCTTAATGAGAAAGAAAACCATCCGAATGAGTTCATCCGAAGTATGGTGAGAAAAATGAAGCAAAAATTTGATAAATATTGGGGAAGTTGTAATCTTTTGATGGCTATTGGAGCAATACTTGATCCTAGGTTCAAAATGAGGTTGGTTGAGTTTGCTTTCAATAAGATATATAATGAGAGTGAAGCTAGAACACATGTTATGAAGGTCCGAGAAGCATTACATAGCTTGTTCTTTGAGTATGTTGCTCAAATGAGGACTCGGAAAGGTGGTTCCTCCATGTCAAATAAGGTTTCTTCCACTTCCACTAGTGGGTCAGTGTCCAAAGGAAAACTAATACCGTCTGGTTTGTCTATGTATGATGATTACTTGGACACTGTGGAGGAACATGAGCCCACAAAGTCGGAGATGGACATTTACTTAGATGAAGGGGTTTATAGATGTCAAGATGGAGAGGTAGCATCTGAGTTTGATGCCTTGAATTGGTGGAAATCTCAAGAGTTGAAGTTCTGTGTTTTATCTAGGTTGGCTCGAGATGTTTTGGCTATCCCTATTAGTACAGTAGCATCAGAGGCTACATTTAGTGCTGGGACTCGAGTATTAGATCCTTACCGTGCTAACTTATCTTCGAGTATGGTGGAAGTTCTAATTTGTGGAGCAGATTGGGTTCGTCAACTTCACGGGATTAAGAAGCCCCTTATGACATATGTAAGTTTCTTCTTGGATTTCATATTATTATTTTTACGCTTTTATGATAATGACTTGATCTTTAATTCTTAATTTTTTTAATAGGAAGAGGAAGTTCCGATTGAGGTCCAGTTGCGCTCATGATGAAGATGGCTTAGGAGCATGTTCGAATCGTTTTTTAATAGTATTCTTGATAATTTTGACAATGTTCCTTTTGCATTAATATATTTGATATGTGGATTATGTACTTGATGAATCGATGTCATGATGGTTTGGTATTTTGGATTTTCTTTGTTGATGCTATCTTGTAAAGTTGTAAGTGAATTTATGGATGCTATTGATGTTATTGTCAATTTGTCATTAGGTAAAAATTTGAATTTTGATGTCATGTGAATTTATGGAGTTTTTTTTTTTTTTTGTTTTTGAATTTGAATTTCGAATCTCGAATCTCGAATCTCGAATCGAATATAATAAAAAAATCGAATCGAATTCGAATTCGAATCGAATAAACTTTTTACAACGTTTTTTAGTTTCTTAACTGACGAACCACGAATCGAATCGAATATATTCGAATTGTCTTAACGAATCGAATTCGAATCTCGTTTGAAATTCGATCTCTTATCGAATCGAATTTCGAATATGTGTCATCTTTCACGAATTCGAATTCGAAATCTTGATATTCGGTTCGATTCGATTCGTTTACAACCCTACTTGCCACCCTGTTTTTTAGCCTAAGATAAAGAGAAATTTGAGTAGGTGAACTGAATGAATCACTTTATTTTTTCAACTCCCCTCGAATTCGTAAAATTACTCAAATCTTTCCTTTGTATCGTTTCTCTTTCAATTACTAAGGGGTAATATTGTAAAAAATATAAAAAAAGAATATTTATGAACATTACAAATTCTAATATTAAAACTTAAAAAACGAAGGTAGTATTAAACATTAAATCTTCTAAGCAAATTGTTAACATTAACGGTAGAACCGACCCTAACATTTTAGGAGTCGTGGCAAATAAATAAAAAGGCACCTTAGTATAAATAAAATTAAAATCTTCATGTGTGTCGCAGTTAGGGTTGGCAATTCGAGCGGTTCGATTAAACCAGATCGGATTCAGTCGGGTCAAGGGATAGTTCGAGTAGGGTCGGGTCCGATCTATTTCAGACCTAGAAATGCTAGCTAGGCCCAGCCCAACACACCCCGGACCAAAAAAGACCATCAATAAACTCTTTCATTTTCTTTTTCGTTACTCTAACCAACCAACTAATTATTGCACTTTCTACGCGTATTGCTAGTGTATATATATATATATATGAACGAGAAATCTAGGAATAGATTTAAAATTCATTGGTTTGATTTTTCTGCCAAATGCGTAGAGGGTCCGAATTACTAGTCAGCTCTTTAATCCCACTAAGTTATTCTAATTAAAATTTTTGTCTCTGTCTCTAGCCTATTGCTAGTAATTATCTGCATCATTTAATTTATTCCCACCCGAAAATAACAGGTCGGATCCTCTGTTACAGTAAATGTTTCATCATCTGTTATATTTAATTCACTATGTGACACATATTAATTTATGACATCATATCATACACGTGTTGGTTAACGAATGTAGTAAAACACGAGGCGTAACACCAAAATGTAACAAATAATTTGATGGCGAAAACAAAGCCAAGTTCTTTCACCATATATATATATCCAATGAGATTTTACTACATATTCCGATTGGTTGGACTCAACTTCAATGAACATTAAAAAAATATTGTTATGAGAGCACATATCTAATTCCATTACGATCCATCTATAGCTTCTTTAGTTTTTTAGCAGTTGTATGCATTGAAAGATTTTTGTCACACAGAGGATATATAATGTTGGGCCAAAAGCCGCTTGCGATATGTTTTGGACAATAACAACTTTATTTTACCAACTGAATAGCATCTACAGGAGTATCTTTAACTAACAAACTGTATTCAGTACAAGAAATCGAATACTTTTGTCATTGGGGTTGCTCTGATTATTCATCATATATAGTTTTGGAAATTGGATTGACATTCATATGGAAATTGTACTAAAGCTGGTGTTAATTAACGACGTTTTTTGAGACTATTGATACACACGTTAATAGAAGAAACTCTTTTGAGATAATTGGAAAAACGTAACTAAAAGATATTTTTGGAGACGATTAAGAATGAAGGTCACTAAAACACTACTTTTTTAGACAATTGAAAAAATGTCACTAAAAGATATGTTTTGAGACAATTAAGAAAAGTGTCTCTAAAGATATCTTTTGAGATAATTAAAAAAATGTTTCAAAAACAAAAATTTTAAGACAATCGAAAAAAGTGTCACTAAAATATTTTTTTTGAGACAGTTAAAAACGTCACTAAAAAAAATCTTTTGAGACAATAATGAAAACGTCACTAAAAGATATCTTTTGAGACGTTTTGAGAAAATCATGTCTGTAAACTATTTGCGATTAGGATATTGTGACATTTGGTGTGACGAAATAATTTCGTCTCAAATAATTATTTGTGACGTTTTTATGATTTTTAGTGACTTTTTCCATTCGTCTCAAATTCCTTTATTTGTCGTAGTGTGTATATAAATATGTTTGTAGGCCAATCTATCGTTGAATCTTGAATTTATCCTGAGGCATTTCAATGCTACATCAAGTTGCTACGTCTGGGGAGATAAATGGAGGAAATGTAAGCACATTTGTAAGTACATTTTAATTGAAGCAGATTGTATATATCGATCCACGTTTAAATTTCTATTTTTAACTGTACTAATGCAAAACTGCTTCGGGACTTGTCAATTATCATGCCTATGTATCCACGTTTAAAATTCTACATAATATTGTGGCTCTAGATTCACCACGAATATATCCACTTCCTTCACTTGCAATCCCTCTCCCAGTTTCATCATTATGAGTTGTCACTCTCCACCAATAAAATTAAGACAAAAGTTTGTATGTGACCGTCACACGGTGTGATGAGAAAAAGTATAATTTTTTATGGTAAAAGTATCACATTTATCTGTAAAAATATCACATTTTGTAGCAAAAGTATCATCTTTATCTGTAAAAGTATCACTTTTTCCTGAAAAAGTATCAATGTTTTCTGTAAAAGTACATTCCGTCACGCGTGTGACCGTTCACACACAAGACTCACTCTAAAATTAAACACAACTTATCTAACACTTCTATGTATGCTTGCATAATTACATTTGCGCATTTAACTATTTGATGAAAACAGTAATTGATTTTGGAGCTCCTCTGCTTAATTTCACCAAGCTGTTTTTAAAACAGCTAAGAAGCATCTTATAAAATATTTTAGAATTATTTAAAGCTTTAATATATCATAAGATATTTTTAGAGTTGATATAAAAATGAGCTGCTTAAGGTCCTATACAGGAATGCAAAGTCAAAAATATTGAATAAAAAAAAAAATGGTGAGCGAATTTGTTGTGATAAATCTTATCATGCATAAACATAAATATAATTAAAAAAATCTATATCTGAATACTCCTGCTACTTCACTATAATTTGAAAATATCAAGTCATTGTAGTTTTTTTAAACATAAAGCAATTTCATTAATGATTGCTTGAATCAGTCAATACTGATTGACATAAAAAGGGCGGTGCATGGGACAAACAATTCTTTTGGCGCTATAAATTTTATTTTACGTCTTATTCAATACAATTTCCGTCCATAGAAGGAAGAGAGTAGATGTCTAATATCAGATAACAAAGGCATACATGCATAGGCATAGTTCGCATCACCTATCAACGTGAATATAGTAGTGCTAGAATCCCAAAGAGTACAAAACTTGGGAACTCCAGAATCAGTGGTAAGTAGAACTGCCTCACAAAGAACAAGAACTTTAGCATACTTCAGAGATATTTATAAATTGGACATCCTTGGAGCAAGCATAAATACTAGGAAATGGGGAGTTACGAGCAAATGATGTACCCCCATCAAAGTATGTATGAATAATGACATTTGGGGGAAGAACAAACAATGAATCAAGTGTGCGGCTGTGATGTTTAAGGGAAATAATTAGCATCCCGAAAATCTTGGAAGGTCTGGGTTGCTGTTGCAAGCATACTTGTGAGTATGTACGAACATCGCAGAAGACAATTTTATTTCGTTGACACCAGATTAAGTGGGCAAGGACAACAAAGTATTCTACTATATTTAAGTCATCGAGGAGCACAATATTTTGAAACTAGAAGTCGCGTAGATGCTGTCAAAATCGGAAGATAATTTCATAAATTTCAGTTGCTTAATAAATTAATGAGGAAATGAGGCACGTGAAGAAGAGATGCATTAAAGAGACATCAAGCGGTGAACATAAAGAACAACGGAGCTCATAATGAGGTTGACAACGAGCTAAGTTGTTAGACGATGGCAGGAATTAGAGCATCATCTCCAAAGAAAATACAAGATACGGGCTGATAAACTTTCAAATTCTCCTCCAAATGGGGTTCGGGTTATAGCTACTAACTGGGAAGGAGTGGGTGCCAATAAGGTCTGTGGAAGAACCCATAGTAAAATAATATATGGATTGGACCGTAAGTTACTACAATGGGAAATCTAACATCCACCGGTCCGGAGAATGGTGATTTTTCAGAGGAATAGAGAGAATCACATCAGCCTTCAATAGGTCAAAATTAACCCGAACTAATAGCTCATCCAGAGTCCAAGATCTTAATCAATGATGCAGCTGACTCGAGTGTCTTGCGGAAGGCCTGATGTAGCTGATCTGATGGTAAAACAGGGAGGCAAAAGAATTCATCTGTCATGGAAGAGTGTTGTCTCGCCATTGCCCATGAGTCTGTGACAACCAAGAAGATTAACACGATGTTCGCCATAATACTGTGCTATGTAAAGTCAGGCTGAGAACCAAGAACAGCATGTAACACAGATGTTGTAGTAGGACTACGTGATTTGGGAAAAGAGGCCGGATGTAGAAACTAAAGGGCGTCATGCTAGCTTAAGCAACATGGCAAGTTTAAATGTTTTTAAATTGCAAAAGTCCAGGCCACCTTGTAATTTTCGTTACTTGAGGACGTCCCAAGAATTCCACCAAATTTTCCTCGTAGACGAGCTATTCCCCTCCTCCACACCTAATCAATAAGATTTAGTCAAAGTTTCCAGATTATTAAGAACATGGTTCGACAATTGGAAACAATACATTGTATACGTGGATATTGCTTATATAATAGATATAATGTGCACTTCTTTACCCATTTTTCTTAATTGCTTCTCTTACCAACCATTAATGCACTTAATAATCTGTTCTTTAATGCCTGTAAAACTCAATCTTTATTCCGGCCAACAATAGAAAGGAACCGAGATATCTACCATGTGAAGCCACTTAAACAGTTCCAAATAATTAGCAGATTGAGTGACGAATCTGAGCTTGTGTATTAGGCCTAAAAAGAAACCCTGATTTCTCAAAATTAATACAATGCCCTGAAACACTCTTGTAGAGAGTGATAACGAACTTAGTAAAATGCAAGAAAAAACTTTAGCACAAATAGTGGGGAGGGGAACCACCTGAAGAATTCCTCGATGTAGCGTGAGTGAGCCAAAATTAATACCTTAATGAAGGAAGCTAAATTGCACAAATGACAAGCAAGGTGAAACAATGTCATAAAAACTCTTAGGAAAGTCTCAAGCAAGAAGCATACGATAGACAAAAGAACACTCAACTCAGTGAAAGACTTTACTCATACCCAGCTTAATAGACATGAGTCTCTCTTTCCCAGATTTCCTAAGCTTCATACAATTGTGTAATTCATAAGCGATAAGAATATTATACATAATTAACCAACCCAAGATGAAGGCTGACTGAGATTCAAAGATTATAAAAGGGATGTAGGCCCGTACCCAATTAGAGAGCACTTTAGAAGGTAACTTATAAATGACATTCCACAAACTAATAGGGTGGAATTAGGTAATAAGCTTTGGTTTTCTAATTTTCCAAATAAGCACAATGTAAGTGTTACTAACAAAAGGAATCAAATAATTATGAGTAAGCATGTGCAAAATAAAATTAATAACATCTTTGCCAACAATATGCCCAAATTACGAGCAGATGATGTACCCCCATAAAAAATATTTGAAAAATGATATTTCGGGGAAGAACAAGCAAGAGATAAAAGGGTGGGATTGTGACGTTTGAGGGAAGGAATTAGCATCCCGAAAATCTTGCAAGCCCTAGGTTGTTGTTGCAAGCAATACTCGTGAGTATGTACGAACATCAGAGAATACAAATTTATTTTGTTGAAACCAGATTAAGTGGGCAAGGAAAACAAAGTATAATTCTATATTTAAGTCATCAAGGAGTAAAATCTCTTGAAACTACAAATCGCATATATGTTGTCAGAATCGAACGATAGTTTCATAAATTCTAGCTGCTCGCTAAATAGATGAAGACATGGGACCCATGAAGAAGAGATGCACTAAATAATTATCAAGTGGGAACATAAAGAACAACGAGGTTCATGATGAAGATGACGGTGAGCTAAGTCATTGGACGATGACAAGAATTAGAGCAGCATCTTCAAAGAAAATGCAATATGCGGGCTGATAATTTAAGCTTCCGAATTCTCCTCCAAATGAGGTCTGGGTCATTGCTACTAATTGGGAAGAAGTAGGTGCCAATAAAATCTTCGGAAAAACTCATAATGAAATGATATGCGGTCGGACCGAAAAGTTATCAGAATGAAAATAATATCACATCCAACGGTCCGAAGAATGGTGATTTTTCAGAGGAATAGCAAGAATCACGTCAGCATTCAATAGATCAAAATTGGCCGAATTAACAGCCCATTGCAGAGTCCAAGATCTGAATCAATGATGGAGCTGACTCAGGCATCTTGCGGGAGGCCTGATGTAACTGATCTGATAGGAAAATGGGGAGGCAAAGAAACCCATCTATCATGGAAGAGGGTTATTGTCATTGCCCATGAGCCTTCGACAACCAAGAAGAATAACACGATGACCAGCCATAATGCGGTGTCATGTAAACTGGGACGAGAACCAAGAGTAACATGTAACACAAAAGTGGAAGGGTAGTACTTGGACTACATGATTCGGGCAAAGAGGTTGGATGGAGAAACTCAAGGGTCCTATGCTTGCTTAGACAACATGGCAAGGTTAAATGTTTACAAATTGCAAAAGTCTAGGCCACCTTGAGATTTTCGTTGCTTGAGGACGTCGAGCTATCCCCTCTACCCACACCAATAAGATTTTACCAAATTCTCCAGATTAATAAGAACATGGTCGGCAACCGGAAGCAAGACATTGTGTACGTTGCTTATATAATAGATTTAATGAGCACTTCTTTACCCGTTTGCTTAATTGCTCTTCTTGCCAACCATTGATGCGCTTACTAACCCATTCTTTAATGCCTGCGAAAATCTCTTATTTATTCCGGCCAACAATAGAAAGGAGTTCGAGATATTTACCATGCGAATCCACTTCAGCAACTTCAAACAATTGGAAGATTGAATGAGAAATCTGAGCTTGTGAACCGGTTTACTGAAAATTAACAATTATTTTGATTTTTTTATTATATTATATATTTTGTACTACCTCCGTCCCTCCTTATCTTGCATAGAGGAGGTTGACACAAGTATTATAAAAAAAAAAGTTTTGAGATTTTATTGACTTTTCAAAGGTTGATTGACGATGGAGATTGAGGGTGGAGATTTTGAGGATGGAGATTTTATTATAACTTTCCTTTTTAAGGGGTGTGCAAGTTCGCCCGGGACGGATGAAAACGGAAAGTGTGCAAGATAAGATGGGATGGAGGGAGTATCAGTATTGATGATTAATAATGCCGGAGTCCATCTATATTGAGAAGTGAACAATCACTACAACAATTTCATAAATAGACAACAGTTTTTACCAGCAGTGTTGTCTATTCATCAATTAACAACAGTTTTACCGCTATTTGTTGTCTCTTAGCGACAGACACGCTAATAGACAACAATTTTACAACTGTTTTCAACATCTGTCATCTATTAGCGCCTTTTTCCACAGATAGACAACATTTTTAACGACAGTTGCCCAACTCTGTTGTTTATTGACAATACATTGTTCCAACAGACAACAATATTGTCAACACTTTTGCAAAACTGTTGAAAAAAGACATTTTAATTTACAATACTTTTATTATGTTGTAAAATTATTATTTTAACAAACTCTTCAATGTAATTTTAATAATTAATAATATATTTGAAATAAAATAATAATTATGATTTTATTTTATAGATTGCATTTTATTTTAATTAAGTCTTCATTGAAATTATCGGGCCGGCCCGATAATCTTAATATATTATAGGGTAATAAGCCGGGACGGGCCAATTAATTTTAGGCCCAATTAAATTTTTGATCAACCTGACCCGATTAAATTTTTGAGGCTCCATCATCAATCGCTATTAAAAATTCGATTGCAAAATGTACTTTTAATTCTTGTTACATAAATTAAACATCATATATAATCTTTTCCTTTTCTTCGTATACAAACACTTTCTTTTCATATCTATAATTTGATATAAATTTTTAGATATTGAGATTTTGTGGAAAATTATTGTATTTAGTTTGTATGTATATGTTAGAACTCAAAAAGTAATGAATTAATTTATTTGTCCTGAATTAACATTTTAAATTTTTTCGTGCCCCACATATTGTAAAGTTGTGTATTTTTGTGATTCTTTTTTTAGTAAAAAGAACTCAAATCAGATATCCACACAACAGGAATAACAAATACCAAACCCAATGAACGATTCACTATTTCACTAAGCAAATTAGATAATAAAGTCCATTGAACGATTACTATTTAACCTAGTCCATTCGATTTAAATCTCAATAGCTAATATCTATTAACAAAGCCCAAATTAAATAATACTATTTAACTTAGCCCAAATCAGATAACAAAGCTCAAATCAGATATCAGGTATCCACACAAAAGAAAAGGGCGCAAGAGCGCGCCCTTCTTCCCTTCTCTCGCCCCTTTCTCAAATCTCAATTTCATTAGAATTTCACTATAATTTTAGTTATCCACACAAAAAGGAAGGAAGAATTTCAGTTATCCACACAAAACATTCACATAAACCCTAGACGGGTAAGAAAATGGTCTGTGGTTATCTATTCCTGGTGGTTTCGCTCATCTGTTGTGGTTCTCTCATCTAATTAGTGCCAATGGCATGACTGTTAGGAACATCAAATTTAAACATGGCTATTTGATCAATATTTTGATTCAGATTGTAATTGGTGTTCTTATTGTACTTCACGATTCACTAAATCAGCATCGGAGCAGAAACATCATTCTGCAATTCAATATTTTCGCCAAGTTTACTTCTTCAAATTAGCCGTCTGCCAGAAGCGGCTCGCAGAAGTCATTCTGAATATAGTGCGCCAAGCAAGGTATCGTAACAGAGACGACTCATCTATCGGAGGATTTTGAGAAACCAAAACTCGATGACAATAGCAATGATATAGACGGCGGGAATGAGCAGTCGCCTCTTGTTGGCGGAGGAAGTGGTGAAGAGGTAGATAAGGACTATGGTGGTGAAGAGAAGTTCAGGCCAATAATGAAGTACACTGATGTTTTGGTTGAGGCAGAAGTAGAGGCGCGATTCTTCCAGACGGATATGCTTGAGTGGGCGAAATCGACGGTGATACCTAGATTATTTCTTACTCAATACTTAGATTTTCAGGTGAGAATGCATGTGAGATCGTTCATAATTTTAAATTTGAGAACATTTGAACTATAACAGTTTCAATTTCATTTACATGGTTATTTTCATGTTTTGATTTATATTGCAGAGTGTAGCTTGGGCTTTAGGATTCTTGATGAGATATTTCGTGATGCTTTGGAGCCGAATGCTATCCAATCTCATTTTTTGCTTAAAGTTGGAACAGAGGTTAGCTTGAGTTTATGCATATGTATGGTCTTGCATTTTATAATAGTATATGAATATGGTTTAGTGAAATAATGAAAATATAGGGCAATTTTTTTGTGAGTATGTTAGCTACAGAGAAATGTTAAGCACTGAAAGTCTGATATCACTTTATGACATTAATCGTCTTTCGGGTGTTTTCTCTTGATATTAACTGAATGTTTGACTATTCCTCTGCTCTTATACCTCAATAATATCTGGTTTGTCTGTTTACACCATTTCAATGTATAGTTGTGCTACTTTTTAATGACTTGAAAGTTTGGTAACTTGTTTGTTTGGAACTATTGTATGCACCTCTGTGGAGAGATTTATATTGTGTACTTGTTGTCATTAGTTGAGTATAGTGAAACATTAGTTGTAGAATCTGACAGTGTCTAATGTTTTTTTCTCGATGCAGATTTTTAGAGCATTGGCTTTTATTAATGGGATAGGAGTCTGCCACAGGTACATTAAACCTCAAAACCTTTTGGTACACAATTATTGCATAAAAGCATATTCAGATAGTATGATCTGCCTCTTACAATCTGTTGTTGCAGGTCAATCCCCATAAACATCAGCTCAAACTCTACAATTTTGGAGGTGCTAAAATTCTAGTATTGACCTTTTTATTCCTTTATGACAGTTATTTATGTTGATCCCACACATATCATCCCAAGGCCGTCAAAATGATCTTGTTGGGAACAATGTAAATGAATTAATGATTCACCAAAGCTACTGGTTTTGCATGCAATTGATAAACCTTTTTTATTTTTTATTTCAATCTGTATTTAATGTTGTAAGCTTGTTCTATGATTTCATTATATATTTGAACTCTAAATTCCTTGGTTATAATGCATCTCCTGTTTTATTATTTTAAGATACTCTGCTGTGAGTATAACATCTGTGGCTTTTGTTTTGATTAGTTATGGTAAGTCAAATTATGAACCTGGTCTCTTGCAAAGTTGATGGGGTGGGGGTGTTCAAAGTTGGCAAAATCAACCTCGCCTTGTAAATTGGCCCGATTCATTCAATATCTTAGACGACTCGGGTCATTAAAATTTTGGTCAAAAGTACCATCGAACTCGACCCGATGATCGTGAGTCGGCCCAGAAACATTAGTGTATATATAGGAAAATGGGTCGAGCTTTGATCATTAACTTTTGGCCCTGTTCGGCCCGATATATAATATTGAAAATCACTTTGAACCTCATCTCACGGTTCAACCGATCGAAATGGTTCACTCAATGATATAACAAAACATAATTAATTACATGTATATATATGTTATATAATAGATATTGTTTATAATAATAAATAATTAAGTACCTAAAAATAAAAATAAAATTTACATGATCTCTCATCAGCTAAAGAGATTCATACTCCAAAATTAAATTTAACCCCACCTCTCTAAAAGAGAATTCTCGGTCCTCCCAAAAATCAATTCAACCCCACTTTGTTAATTTGCTTGCAAAGATTCCATACTGCAGTCCAGGATCTCTCACTTCTAAAACATACTAACTTTTCTTCTAAAACTGGGTTATTGAAACTAAATCACAACCCTGTTACAGATCAAGAGTGAGAAAAACAATAATTGACAGATGAAAAATATCCTAGATTTCTTCTCCATGTAAAAACCTCAAGAAGGACTATGATAGCTCATAAATTTTGTTTTCATTCTTGTGCCAAAAAATTGATGCTTTGCAAGGAGACCAGGTTCAGAACTAGAAAATGGAATTAATTGGTTCCCTTTCTCTTTATTCACCTTCAGGGGATCCTTTCAGCTTTTGAGTGATTGATGATAATTTATACTTCCTTATTGATGACAAATTAAAATGTTGTACTCTTGTTTTTGTTGAATTTTTTATTTCAATGTGTGTATATACCTACCTCTGGCCTTTGCCAATGTTGAACTTTGCGTGATATATGCGCTGAATTATTCAAGAGATAGGCTTAGAGGCTCTTAATATATTCTGCCCTGGAATGATTTGAGCTAATTATGTACATGCATTTGTAAATTTGCTAATATTTCGCTACATAAATTATTCATGTCAATATAATTTACTTTTTGTATGGGAAGATATTTTTAGTTCATGGTAAGACTTAATATGTCACTAATAATATTTATATCTCATAATCGTATCCTGATTCCATCCATTCATTATGACAAAAAGTTTTGAGATGGTTTCCTTAGCTAGTACTTCAGCTAGAAATCTGTTGGCCATCATGAGAGAGACTACTAGGTTTATCATGAGAGAAATTGCTAGGTTCTGGGGTATTGCAGGCGCCAAAACTCTGTATCCTGTTAACAGTTATACAGGTGATGTTATATGTGATGTTATTCTACATGTGACTATCATGTGAATTTGGATGTTTTTTGCTTTGTCTAAATATACATGACAGTCCTTGGAAATATGTGCAGGAACTAAAGTCTGAGTTTCGAATTGGGGGTTAACCTACAACATGCTGAGATGGTTGTGACTGACTGCATTTTTGACATTCTTTATTGTGGCTATTTTATAGTATATAATTTATTAATAATGTTCATGTTCCGTTTCTACAGTTGAATCGGGATAAGAAGCCGTTTGTTGAGCTCTGTAGTCCAGTACATGCTCTTGAGGGAATCGCCTGCTCTATTAAATTCAACGAACCTGCATAATTGGTTGGTGAAACAGGTACTGGGAAGACTACTCTTGTACAAACTCTTGCCTCAAGGCTTGGACAGAAATTTACAGTTTTGGTATGTTTTCTATTTAGAATTAAGTATTTCTGACCTTTGAATAGTGCTTCAATCCTTGGAAGTGAAGATTGGTAATTGTAAATATTGTCTTTGTTCCAAAACTTGAGTCAGCAGAGTGATTTTTATTTTTATGTTTTGTCTTGATGCACAAACTGTGGACGGTAACTACTAATGGTCTATCATTCTGTAACTTTTGTTGTTTCTCGGTTTATTCTTCACATCACTAGACCTTGTTTGTGCGTCTGATCGCCACTACTACTAGTAAAACTTGAATCATACACCTGTAAACCACAATACTCTTTATCAATTAGGTGTTCTAGAATATATTTATTTAAACATGTCGCTGTAACTTCTCTTTGGCCCCAAATTTTGCTTCTTTCACGCTAGGCATAAATACTCTCTTTCTTCATGAAATGCAAACTTGCGCTCAATCCCAAGTTGAACTAGCCATAACTTGCTGAAGTTTTTCATAACAAGAGGAATGTATTTCCTTTCCTTATTGACCGTTTATTGAACGTTGCTGCTGCTACAAGGCAATAGCTAGAAC
This sequence comes from Ajuga chamaepitys, assembly GCA_958295605.1. Classification (NCBI taxonomy): domain Eukaryota; kingdom Viridiplantae; phylum Streptophyta; class Magnoliopsida; order Lamiales; family Lamiaceae; genus Ajuga; species Ajuga chamaepitys. The sequence continues at coordinate 54,292,790 of OY282501.1, read as the reverse complement.
ATAACAACTATTGTTTTATCTGCCAGGTGGTCGGCGAGGTAACCTCACATCGGCTACCTGGGAATTCATTACAAGCACTTCTCAAGGTACGGGACTCTGAGTTCAAGTCATAACATTTTTTTTATTCAGCGAATATGACCTCCTTGACATTCTTCGAGTTTATCCAGATATTTCTCCGAATCCAAGGGTTTCATTAATGCACATCCCGTTATATCAACCAGACTGGACTCCCTATGGCCCTCATCGTTCTTCACCAATCATTAATCAAGTAGTCTTTTATTTCCATTAAAGTTTTTGTTCGTTTAGTTTGTTTCTTCCTTTGTTATGCAAAATCTTATTATAACTATGCAGTATCTACATGTGTGATTGTTTTTTATCCACAGCGAGTACACCGTGCTCATCTTGATCAAGATATAACGTAAGCTGCAATTCTTCTTTCTCAATTTGGATTCTGCATATTTCCTTGAATATAGTAATTGTTGCCAATTCATTTATTGTGTGGCAAGGTGTCAGAATTATATCACTAAAAACTCAACAAATGTCCTACTGGATTTAATCAAATCTGTATGTATTGTCTTTCTTCATCAATATATTCTGAAACAGTAATGGAAAAACTAAGAAATATTCGTGTTCCTGCAAGCACTAGTCCTCTCGGGTCATGATCATGATCAATGCACACTAACCCATACGTCTAAGCAAGGGACGGTTACGGAGGTAAATTCAGTCTTTTTTACCTTTATTATATAATTGATAATAATGTGACGATGTTTCCAGTTGACTCATGGAATTATGCAACATACTGTACGCACCGTAAGCTGGCAACAAGGTTGCTTGTACCCTTCTTTTATGCTACTATCTGTTAGAAATTCAACAGTGCGGGATGGTGAAGACGCCTTTTCCACTAACCTCTGTTTTCTTCCGATGCAAACACATATCTATATATGGTATTTTACAATCTCTCTCTGCTATTGTTGTCATTTGAGTTGTCATTTTTTTATGCTAAAGTGTAATTTGATGGATGTGTAGGTATTTAGTTCTCTTTGCAATGACCCTTGTTATTGTCCTCCTTTGGCCAGCAAATGAAGTCGTCATCTCCCGAAAGATTGGTGATCTCATGGTTTCTGTCAGGAATTCATTTAGCATCCTCAAAAATGCCGTAAAAGAGAAAAACGAAGATGAGAATTGCGAGTATGAAGAAATGTGGGATGCAGAAGGCTCAATACACCTTATCAAGAAAGCCAAAAAGATTCCCACAGCATCCATAAACGAAACCAGCTCAGTCGACCAAGAAGAACTATCGTTGCCCAAGATGAACGCATTAGAAAACTAGAGGCACGGATGGCAAAACAAGATGGGCAAGATTTGGAGGCTGATTTGGAGCATGACAAAGATTTGGATGATGTGCAGATTCTTGAAGTTGACAAATTGCACATTTTTAGATATTACACAATCATGTTTTATCTTGGATTGGAGAGATTTATTTTGATCTATGAATGCATATTTGAGAGACGGGTAATTATTTTCAATTTATAATTATTTTTAATAAATTATCTGTTAAATAGACACGATTTAAAATGAAGAACGGGTAAAAGACAACAGCTAAAAGGAGCTGCTAAATTCGAAAATTAACACTAAATAAACAACGATTTAAATTGTAGAATAACGGGGAAAAACTGTTGCTAAAACTAACAAAAACAACGATTTTAAGACTAAACAACAGATACAAACTGTAGTTAAAATTAACACAGACAACAGACTACATCTGTTATATGAAGTGTTGTTGTTCATGGAACATACAACGGTTTTTACTTGTAGTTAAAAGGGTACTTTTAACAACAACACTGTCAATAACAGACTTATTTATAATTGGACAACAGATAAAATATGTTGCCTATTTCAAAAATTCTTGTAGTGAATAATTATAATATATCAAACTTTATATATAAAAATTTTGTATGAATAATACATTATATCATGGTATGTCGTTTTTTTATGAATCTTTTGACATTATTATAACGTGTTTTGCTAAACTAAGATCATTTAACCTCTTTTTTCCACTTTTATGATTATTTTTAATTTTTATTTAATTTTGGGTTGTGTTTGCTTAATCGATTAAATATTTCATTTTTTTTTTCTGGCATTGAATAATCTAAGAAGTTGTGTATATATATTATCTTGAGTAATAACTACATTGAGTTTTAATAGAATGATCAACCAATATCACCACACAAAATACAATTATTTTATGTTCACATTAATTGATTTGATTAGATAATAATTTTAAAAATAATAGTGATCACATGCAATACATTTACGTATTGCTATATATATAAATTAAATTATACAACAAGGGATTTAATACTTTGAAAAAAGATCGGCTTGATGGCGCACAGTCTGGAAAATATAGTGATAAGCTGATTGAGTTGGGTGTATGGAGTCCCAAAATACGTACTTGGAGTCATCGGAGCAAACAAAAGTGTGTGGATTGCATAACAACGAGGTTTCTAGAAGTCCACTACCGCAGCAGCCCTGGTCAACTATGTCAAAGCCTGTGGAAATTATTTCTTTATTAATTTATTAGATGGTCATAATATTAAACGTTCCTAGAAAAAACTAAAAAGAAAAATTGAGCGTGCTACTATAATTGCATGTTGTAGTTACGGGGCCTAGATTTTCAAAATGCAAACAATCAAATACTTATTTTAAGCATATTGACGTAATATTAATCGTTAAATAATTAATAATATATCATCACATTTATAATCTAGTACTAACATGTATAGTGCATTTGCATATAACATACAAGTAACTTTTTTTTTAAACATTTTAGCAAGTGCAAAAAAATTTAAAATTCGACGTCACTTTAGTATAAAGTTGAGAGGCCACATCTTCTTAACCTAATTCTCATTTCTAAATTTCTAATGTACTTAGAAATTAGCAATTTCATCGACTGATTACTATTTTTTCTTTTCGTATTTCCCCTTTCTTAAAATGGATACTATCTCCATTTCTTTTAGGGTTAGTTATAATTTAGGAAAACAAAATCAAGGAATAAGTAAAACAAAAAAAAAAAAAAAACAAAAAAAAAAAAAATCAATTAATCTCTCTCTCTCTCTGAGTTCCTAAAATTACTTCACTATTTTCTTGATATTATCTCTCTTTCCAGTTATTAAGGGGTAGTATTCGAATAAATTTGAAAAGAAAAAGAAAAAGAAAATAACAAGACTCATTTATAAGCATTTCACAAAACCTAATAGTACAACTAAAAAATAAGAGGTAGTGATAGATTGTACTCCCTCCGTCCCGGTTAAAGCTTCCACTTTGACCGGACACGGATGTCAAGAAAAAGTAGTTATTTGACTTTTTTAAAGATGAAGATTGAGTGGTTGAGATTTTGAGGGTGGGGATTGTGGGATTAGTTTCCTTTTTTGGGATGACAACTTTAGTTGGGACGGACCGAAAAGGCAAGTAGACAGCTTTAAGCGGGATGGAGGGAGTAATATTTATAAAAAGATATATATAGAGATAGCGTTGGAGGTTCCAATCGTATATTAAGGTGGGACTATTAACAACACATTTCCCCTAAATACACTCCAAGAAAGATGTTTCGCCAATTTAGCCGAACAAATATAATCGTTTTCGGTTATACCAGCAGAACATATTTCAAAGTGTACGACTGATATGAATGAACACCTCATTTTTTACTCTTAAGAGTGTACAGTTAATACACTAGTTGAACATCTTTCATGAGTGTGTTTAGATGGATTGAAAATGTTAAGATCCCACCCATAATCCATTAATTCAATGGCTTTGATGTTTAAAAAATAAAACAAAATATATATATAGAGAGAGAGTAATAATAACAAAAATGTAAAATGTAAAAGAAATATAGGATTACCGAATTGTTGGGGCATTTTAATCATATCATCTATTGGTTTATATATATCAATGTAGATAATTGTGGCGCTTTGGGGAGTGCTGATAGCTGCCAATTTATTTTGAAGCAAAAGATTGTAATCTCGTGCGATGGATGACAGCCGTTCAATGCACCGGCGATCCGTCAAAGCATTCTTCGAGTAAAGTGTGATGACAGCTGGCACACATCCTATTGGTGGTAATCCCACAAAAGCAATCCTTCGTGCCCCCATTTCTAGTAGACCCTGCATACAAATATTGGGAAATTCTATAGGATAATTCTAGTATTGTAAGAGGTAATATTTCATGATGAATGTGTGACATGTGCGTCATTTATTGAAAATAAATAATTTCTTCTTTTATTTATCTCTAATATTATTTTTATGTGTCAGAATCTACCCTATGAGTACTATCCCATGTATGGTGTGAATAGTCACGTCTATGTTACTCTTAAATGTAGTTAGTGTTTTTATTTCATTGAATGTGTAATATGTATTATACCTTGAAAAATAGGAAAATTGCACCATTTGTTTTGTAAGACATGACACATGTTAATTGCAAATCCACTTGAATGCAGACATTACTCATATAGATAGAATGATATCATACCACGATATAATATAATATACAGTGATATTTCTGGTTTAAAATGAGTGTTTTCACATATTAGAAATGTTTAAATACCTTCCTACAGCTTAGCCACGGTTACCTAGATATTCTTTTCCTTTTTCTTTAAATGTACCCCCACCCCATAAATATATTTGTATGTCCCAATTAGAAATCAGTATTTTTCACGTTACATTTTTCACTTCTCCATCCCATGATAAACATATATGTCAAACTAAACATTATGCCCAATCATTTTGTTTAAAAAGAAACTATTAATTAATTTAGTAGTTTTTTTCTTTAAAAGCTCGTTTATTTTTGTAGATTCTATCGCTACTTTTTTTAAGTCTAATAAGACGTAATTTCTTTGACATTAATTTTTAATATATTTAATTTTTTTACATTCTAGCCACTCTGTCACTGAATCCTGGATTCATATATACACAATTTCCCCTGAAAATTATGTATATAAGAGTACAATTAAAATATTTAGAACATGAATTTATTAGATATATGTCGGTGGCATATTTTGTATGTGTATCATATATGTGATGTGTGTGTGACATATTTATTGGATCTTTTAAAGGTACGATTTTAAGAGTGAATTCAAATTTTACTACATGTCTCACAGAAATGCAGATTTGATATACTTTTATGTTGTTTTAATGTTTTTAACTTGATTCCTCATAATGGAAAATGATGTATTTATTGGTGCTACTTCGAACATTTTCCAAAAATATATCTTTTCAAAGTTAGAAATAAATTATACATATTCGTAATGTAAAATTGAGTCAACATAATATTTGCTCAACTATTTATAATCTTTTATATATATATATATATATATATATATATATATATATATATAATATGAGTCAATTTTCAAAACCTATCAACAAGAAAAGATATAGAAAATGGGTTCTTTTCCTTTGTTCCACAGGAGTCACCACAACTCATCTCCTTCGTTTGTATGTTTACTTTTAGTATTTGCTCTTTTGTGTTGTGTATATTGTAAATTTATAATTGACTTTAGCCAATTGTTACTCAAAGTTCTAACTTCCAAGTCTAATTTAATTCCATGAATGGTATTTGTGAGTTTGGATTTTTAAGGATTTTTATTCGTGTTTATATGAATTTTGATATTGAACAAACTTATTGAAGAAAAATGCATAAAATGCACTGGGCCAAAATTGACTCGAAAACCTGATGGCCTGAGAGAGGGTTGGGCTATCATTTTTGTAGTTCAAAGAAACGCGAGACTTACACAATCATTTAGATTTACACGTTTTAAGATTTGCATGCCCGAATTCTTCACACTTCACTCAATACATAAACAAACATACCCTTAATGTATTGATCTTAGACACATTTACATTAGATACATTAATATGACCCTCATGGATAAGTGATCATTATATACTGTATTTACACAATGACAAACAATTACAAATGAAATGATAAAGAGTAGTTTCATTATACACCAGTTGTTCGGTGCAATTCGAGTTTGTGGACAATTTTTTTATGAAACTGTATCAATTTTTATATTGAAAGATATTACTTATTTTTGAAAAGATATTGTGCTGAAAATATATTTGCATTACTTATCTTGAAGAAATGTATTACACTGCATGTACTCCTTCGGTCCTAACATAATTGTCATTTTAGTAATTATCACACATATTAAGGAACTTCCCCTCAAAAGAAAAAACACTATGAAGGAACTTCATTAAATGACTCGTATGCCATTATTTTTAAGTTTAATTGTTTTGTGTCTTTTTAAAAGTTGTCCCTTTCTCTATTGTACTAACAATCATTTTCAATTTTCAAAACTCATATATAACATGGGTAATATTGAAAGATTAATCAAAATTATGCCTTAAATTTTAAAATGATAATTATTTTGGGACAAAATTCTTTTACTAGAATGAGATTTATTTTGAAACGGAGGGAGTAATACTTTTACGCATCCTTCCGTGACCGGAATTGTAGGAATTTAGCGTACATGCGAATGAGAAAATACCTGGATGAATTGAGTGGCGAGCTGTAATATGAAGTTCTGATAAGTGGAGACAGTGTAGGATTGGCGTCGAATTGGCAGTGCTCCATAATAATTCAGAACAAAATCGTTTGTGCCAATACTTATTAGGAATAAAGCTTTATTTATTAAGTTTCTGGTTCTTTCCTTCCCAATGTAGTTTACCATTCTTGATTTGTACTCTTTAAAGTATTTCAGTTGCTCCTGTATAGGAATTACACCCTGCATTTCCAAATAATGGATCAACACATAATTTCTTTTAGTTCAACTCAAAAATCTTTATCCCAACTTATCTTCCTCACAATATTAAAAAAAAAAAAAAAAAGTCTTCAATATTAAATTTTATATAGGTGGTATATATTTCATTTTCTACATGCACCGTATGATATTTATACATGAATAAAAATAAAATATCATTTCAAAATAAAGGATATGGTATATATAGACGAGTGATTTCAGAATTTATATTGCTTCAAGCGATGGATGTAAATCTCTCACGACATATAATATTGTTAGAGAAAATATGGATTTAATTAGAAAATAAGTATATCAAGACTCAAGATCTCTAGTAAATCACTTAAAAGACCCAACTCTTGAATTCTTGAGTAACTCAACATATAGAGCAAAATGCATTTTAACTACTCGCGAGTATTTTTGAAGGTCTTTGAATTATGAAAACAATTGAAAATGTTGATAAACTATTGAAAAATGTGTATATATGTAGGCCATTCCGTGTTTAATTAGAATACTAATGTTCCATAACTGAAAAACTTGCACATAATATTGTTTCATAATTTAGGGATTCTTTTAGACATTTTTCAAACAGTTATCGTAGTTTAAGGAACTTATCAAACAATTTAAAATCTATGCTGAATTTTTTTCAAACTAGCCCATTAATCTCCACCTAATAGTTAGCCTTTCGCAGCTTCACTAGCTACCTTTTTTATGAATCTCTCCCCGATCTAATTACCCTCATGCCACATGTTGTTCCGTTTAGACCCCAACTAAACTCTATGCCATTATTTGTTGTCTTATTAGTCTCTAAAGTATGACTTTTACAATATTGTTTATTTTGAAGTTCCTTTCGAAACTGTTATAAGTAATTTATCGATCGTAAGGTGCATTTTACCAACATACCCTTCAGAATCATTCCCGAGACATAATATGAAGAAAAAGAAAAGGAATATAAAAATGCAAAAAAAAGACATAAACACAGGGGGGCCCTAGAGTATATATGGAGGGAAAGAGAAAGAAAGAGAGACATTTAGTTGAGCGGTAAGGGGATCTAGACCGGAGCTAGCAGAAGCAAAACAAACTCCGGTTTTGAAGTCGTCAAGGCTAAGCTTTGGGTCCAAATACGGTGGTATGTTGTCTTTAATACCCACATATGAAGCTGCAGTATTAAAAATTTGGACATTAATAATTACGAAAAGGTAAAAAGAAATAAAAGAAATTGGAAGTAAATCAATGCCCAAAGACAGTAGGGATCTAGGGGTGCACTGGTGATGGCTGCCGCCTACCATAAATTTTCCGCCGAAACTACTATGTATATTATATATAATGTAATAAAAAAGACTTTGATAAATATGTAAAAAATAAATTCCGCCCCTCAATAAAATTCTGACTCCGTTTAAAGTAAAAGCTCAACTTTCATTGATTCGGGAAACTATCCTCCATATTTGCTTTTATAAACGTACATTAGATAGCATTGTATTGGATGCAACACCATGCAAAAGACATAGGAAATGAAACGAAATTCAAAATGCAATGCTATCTAATGTTGAGATGGGGAGAAAAGAAATGTGACGGTTAGTTGAAATGAATAATTACCCAAAAAATCAGTGACAAGTCTGCCGTTGGTAAACCTTCCGGTGGGAATGTGGTTCGGAAAATCCTTGCCATAAGGGGGGAAGTTGCATTTACTGGCAGTTGCAATGTAATTATTGTTGCCAGAATCAACTGTAGAATCCCCAAATACAAAAAATGCAGAAATTGAACTGTTCTTCTCCATCAACGTAATTCGACTTTCAGCACTCTGTAGTGATAAAACTAGAACCAGAAACTGAACAACGAAATGTCCAGAACAACATGGAAACCAACTGGATGGGGACATACTAGCTGGAAAACAAAAAAAGTACACCATCTCTATACCTTACTGATCAATACAAAAGTTTTCTTGTGTGCATTATATAGATAGAGCATATATACGTTTGCCCAGAGTAATAATTTAACAAATTACAAGGACCGAATAATAATCATTACAAACTGATGAGATCATTGATACCTACTGTTTTGGTTGCTAGCATATGTTGAATAACAAATTTTTTTTGGTAAAATCATGAATATTTCATGGACCCTTATTGTTTTTTCTTAATCATGTATTATTAATATGACTTTTTAATTGTAACAGAGAAATGTATTACTTTTTTTTTTTTTGAATTTCGATTACACATAGATCAATTTTGAATTTCAATTATTAATGTGGAGCTCAAAATTATAGTATTGAATTGTTTTAACACGTAATTAAATGCAAACAAAATGGTTTTATCAGTAAATCTAATTATTAATTGTAATCATTTTAATTAATTATTATAGGTTTAAAAATATTATACACATGTGTAGATTGTGGAGGTAGTAATTTTGGAGGGATTAGATCAAATAGGTCATCACAAACAAATGTGTGGTGTTGATAAATATAACGGGAAACATCTGTTTTTGAGGTCAATATAATATAATATAATATAACATAACATAACATAACGGGGAACATTAAAACAACAAGGGTGAATTTTGTTTTATCACTTTTGCATGAGTGTGGGCCTGGGTGTTGCAACAGGCCGCCTATCGAATAAATATTTATAATATTAGGCTCATAAGAGAGATAGGGCCCATTATGTGTGTGTGCCCAAGATAAGCTACTTGAATAATTGGACCTAACAAATAAAATATACAGATCCAGAATTTTATAGATACAGGTTCATGAGGTTGGGAGAGCCAAGCATCACTAGTTTTAATTTAGATAAGAAAAACGAATTATTTTAGTTCAATAATTTGTGTACTCTATATATTTTTCTTCGCACAACATTTATAAGTGTCAGCAAGCATCAAGGACAGATTCTTTTTACTCGTACAAAATGCACATCTAGATGAGCACCATATTATACTTGCATATACTATATCTTACACGGGAAAAATGCAAATTTAGTCCTCTATGTTTTGGTCACTTGCAATTTTAGTCCTCTACAATGAGGGTTTTGCACATTTAGTCCTCTAATTTTAGTTTTTTCGCGATTTAAGATCAAAATTTATTGGGCTCGTTGGAAAAAGTCATGTGACCAGCATGTGAGTTTTCATTTGGGGATCTTCGTTCGTTTTTCCACGTGGCATGATCTCCAGCTATAAAATGTCACTTGGACATAAATTTCCACCTCATTAGTACACATAGTAAATAAAAATTCCACCTCACCCCACATAATTTAAGTTATTACAAAAAAAAATTATCAAAAAAAAAAAGAAAATCAATTTCCGTCCCCCTACGAACCCTTGAATTGCGCCGCCCAAGATTTCAAGTCCGGATCTAGACCCAAATCGTGTCTTCTTCGTCATCGGCATCCTTCATGAAGATTCGCCGGCATACTTGTCTCCATTTTCTGGAGAAGAACGTGATAAGAAATCCATAGAGAGAGAGAGATTTTGTTGTGTGTGAGCGATTTTAGAGAGGGAAAGTGAAGAAAAAACAGAGGATAAAAAGAGATCGGATGTTGACAAATCTCGTGTGGCCCAACAGATCGAGAGGGAGTGTGAACCAACAGATCAAAATCTCAAAAACCTTGTTGAGTTTGTTGAGGATTTGAGCTGCTTTAATGGAGCTCCATGTGGTGCTTGCGGTTCTCTTGTGCCAACACGTTATTACACATGATTAGAATTTATTTTCATCTTTTTGTATTCTCTCTCCAAATTCACCTAGAGATATGTTGGAAGCTTAAATAGATCTTAGTAGAGATTTTGGGTGAAGATCTGCTGATGGTGGATGAAGAAGAAGAAGATCTTGATTTTTTTTTTATTTTACTTTTTTTTTTCTTCTGAGTTCTCAATTGTATTGAGGAAGAGGATCTTGAATATTTTTATTTTACGTTTTTTCTGTATTTGTGGAAATTTGTATATTGAAGGTGATTAGATTTTTCTATGTTTATTTTTTTTAGTTTATGTCTATGAATTTATAAATTTATTTTGCAGATTTTATGAAGTTTTATAATTTTCTGATTTATTTACTAAAGAATTATATATTTTAAATATTTATATTATTCTAAATTTTGTTTAATTTTAATATGAGCTAATAATTTTGTGGTTTAAAAAGATATTTTTATTTTTATATAATTTATTATAATTAGTTAAGTGATGTGGATTTCTTTTTTTTTTTTTTTTTTTTATTTCTAATTTGAAGGTCAGGATGCGGACGCGTGTACACAATGGACGGAGATGCCCAAAATCGCAAATCGTGTGCAGTGCACATGACTTTTTCCGGCGAGCCCAACAAATTCCGGTCAAATTTGTCCTTAAATCGCGAAAAAAACTTAAATTAGAGGACTAAATGTGCAAAACCCTCATTGGAGAGGACTATAATTGCAAGTGACCAAAACATAGAGGACTAAATTTGCATTTTTCCCATATCTTCACTAATCCTGCTAAGTTAGGCCGGCCTAAAATTTCATCAAGCTAGAAATCAGTGAATAAAATACATTAATGAAATAATTGGATAAGGCTAAGTTAAAGCCGGATGTGGGATGATCTAACATTAAGGTATGTCATGATCGCAGATCCAGGTCAGCTAGCCAAAGTCCATCCCTTTTAAATAAATTAAACACCCTACATACTCTAATACATGTTTATCATTACCAAATTATCAAATCATTACATACATCAAGTTTAATAATTTTCAATACATCTTATTATCATTACCTAGGATTCTACATCACCTTTTACAAATTCTCACTACATTTTTTTATCATTACATAATCAACCAATCATTACTTATATCATCTTTAACAACCTCCAACCCTACTGACTTCACATATACAGTTTACATTCTACCCCTCCATCCTTATCAAAAAATCACTTTTTACTATTCAATTGATCGTACATGTCATTGATGTATCCTAGCAGACGTACTACGACCACCTACATCATTGTCCAATTATCCCCTTTGATTTTCAGGATGAGCTATAGCGTATCGGACATGTTCGGTCCAATGATATATTATTAAGAGGGTGTTTTCCTTTGCTTAATTTTTGAAGAAGTGATTAAAAGTAGAGATTATGGTAAGATTGCTTAAAATTAAAAGTAAGTAGTGTTTGAGTATATAGGTGATTTTGGTCAAATATAAAAGATGAAGTGTTTGACACTCAAGCAACATTTAGCTTATGATTGAGACAAAAACTTCTATTATTTAGTAAAATACTAATAAGTTGGAAAAAAGTAACTATTCTCTACTTTAACTTTTGAGTTAAAATTACATTTATTAAAGCTGAAATTATTTCCTCAAATACTCCAAAACATTTTTTTCTAAACTATAAGTTAAGAAACACTTGAAAAAAATAATTGCAAACAGCACCGACTGTTGTCACTATATTAAATGGGATTGTACTAGTAGATTTGGAGTCTCACTGGGATAAAGTTCAATGAACATAAGAAAATGATTGTGAATATACCTGTTACTATATTTAAATATGTATCTAGTAGTCCACTTAATTCTGAATTTGTCCCGGGCCAATTAAGTGCTAAATCAAGCCGCTATCTCTAAGGGAGATTAGGATTACTTAGGGCTGGGTGGACCGTAATTACGTTTGTGTATAACACTGCATACACATTTTTGCACAAGATTTTCTATTTTAAATATAATTTTGTCTCTTATTTCAACACTATCAAAATACTGTCACATACGAAATGACACTAACGTAGCATAATAAATAAGCATGCAACACATATTAACAGATTTTGAGTAGAAGAATAATTGAAACAGATTATTTCACTTTCAGTACAATACTACATATATATAATTGAAGCATACATATATTGTATCAACATTTAATTTTTGAACATGTACGAATGCAAGCTGCTTCGTGCCCTGACTTTTCTATATTCTAAAGAAAGAAAAATTGTGGTTCTAGATGGACCAGCCAAAGAGTCCAGTTCATTCGCCTACAATCCATCATCATTACCAGATGTGACTCTCCACCAATAAAATTAAATAAGAAAAACTAAAGAAACGGTCCCAATTCATTTATCTACCGCTACTATTATTGAAAGTAATCAGACATAAACATGAAAGAGATGGTTGTTTTTGTGTGCTGGAAGGTTTTGATATTCATTGTAATTCCTTGTGTTACATAACTGAACAATAGCATCCTATTTATATATTACAAGAGTTGCCCTAATTCTCTATAAACAGTCAAAGCATAACAACAGAAAAAGCTAGTCTAAAGCTGTTTTGTACCAGACAAAAACATTAATGACCATTTAATGAACTTGTACTTGCTGGGCAGGATTCTTGTCTTCTTCCTGATTTTTCCAACGGCTGTCTGCTTCTTTTTGGACTAATCCTTTACATAACATCTCAGCATATGTTGACCTCTTCTTTGATCCAGCTGTAGAGTCCAACTCAGCAACATCATGCATGCAAGAGGTTTCAACACCCCCTCTCAATTCGAGTGCAGATTGAGGAACTAAGTTGAGTTTGTTCCTTAATCTCATGAAGAATTGCAGACTCAGTGGCTTTGTCATTAAGTCGGCTATCTGTTCATGTGATGGTACATGGAAAACTTTAATCAATCCCTTTCCAACAATGTCTCTCACAAAATGAATATCAAGCTCCACGTGCTTAGTTCTAGCATGCAGGATAGGATTTGATGCCAAAGCAATTGTGCTAGTATTATCAACCCAGACAACTGGCACTTTATCTCTCTTGATCTTAAGCTCCTCCAGCATAGAACATATCCATACAATTTCAGAAGTGATGTGAGCCAAGCTTCTATATTCAGCTTCTGTACTTGATCTTGACACACTGGATTGTTTCTTGGATTTCCAGCTGATAAGACTTCCTCCTAGATAAACACAGAAACCAGTGATAGATTTTCTATCATCGGTGTCAGTTGCCCAATCCGAATCACAGAACCCTGTCACATTCAAGTTACCAGTTTTCTTCAAATGCAAACCCATGCTTGAGCTACCAGCCAAGTATCTCAAGATTCTCTTAACAGCCTTTATGTGAGTATCCATTGGAGATGTCATGTATTGACTCACCTTGTTCACAGAATAAGCAATGTCTGGCCTTGTGATAGTTGCATATTGCAGACCTCCCACCAAACTTCTGTAAAAAGTAGCATTGTTGATTGGAGTTCCATCATCTTTTGACAAATGTGGAGAAGTGATCATTGGTGTTCCTGTGCCTTTTGCCTCCAACATATTTGCTCTTCTTAGCAAATCTTTAACATACTTTTCCTGGCACAGATGCATTCCTTCAGGGGTTCTTGTGACTTGGATCCCCAAGAAGTGATGGACTTCACCAAGGTCCTTCAAGGAGAAATGACATGACAAAGATTTTATTGCAAGGGCAACCTCTTCACTGTTGTTACCTGTCACAAGATTGTCATCCACATAAATGAGTAGATAGATGAAACTACCATTCTTTACTTTGAAGAACAGAGAGTTGTCTGCTCTTGAATGCTGAAACCCCAAATCACTCAGCACACCTTTCACCTTTAAGTACCAAGCTCTTGAGGCCTGCTTTAGGCCATAGAGAGCTTTATTCAGTTTGCACACAAGTGGATCTCCATCACCTGATCTCATTTCAAAACCTGGTGGTTGCTTCATAAAAATCTCCTCATTCAGCTCACCATGCAGAAATGCATTATTTACATCCAAATGCTTCACATTCCACCCTTTTTCCACAGCCAAAGTCAGCATCACACGTATGGTACAAGGCTTGACAACAGGGCTAAAGGTTTCTGTATAGTCCAAACCTTCTGTTTGTGAATAGCCTTGAGCCACTAGTCTTGCCTTATGTCTTGATACACTCCCATCAGCATTCTTTTTTACCTTAAAAACCCATTTGCATCCTACTACTTTTCTCCCTTGTGGCAGCTTTGACAGACTCCATGTCCCATTGGTTTTCAAGGCTGCAATCTCACTATCCATTGCTTCTTTCCAGTGAGCATGATTCAATGCTTCCATGAAGGATGGTGGTTCTTCTTTAAGATAGGTGAGAGCATAAATTTTTGGCTTATAGATCCCTGCCTTTGATCTTGTAATCATAGGGTGACCTGCATGGACAACTTGACAAACATCTTCAACAGGAACATTAGTGTTAGGTGAAATACATAAATCACTTGGTGTATGCATATTCTCAGGGTTGGCATTATTGGTGTGTTGGGTAGGAGTTTGAGAGGTGGCAGATGTGCTATGAGATGAGGATTTATCACCTTGATGTGATTCATGAGAGGTAGATGGTAGATCAGTTGGGAGTTGAGTGTTCTGAAAGCGTTGCACTATAGGAGGTGTCATGATGAAAGAACTGGAATTGCTGGACTCTTGAAAATATGGATCATGAGTATTCTTGAAGGGAAACACATACTCATCAAAAGTGACATCCCTACTAAAAATGATCTTTCTATTAGGGAGTAAAACGTTATATCCTTTAAATTGGTTGCTGTAACCAAGAAAGACTCCCTGTTGTGATCTGAACTGCAGTTTATGATCATTATAGGGTCTTAGATGAGGAAAACACAAACAACCAAAGACCTTAAGGCTTTTGTAATCAGGTTTCTGTTTGTAAAGGACTTGGAAAGGAGACTTGTGGGACAGATTTTTAACAGGGACTCTATTCATCACATAGGTTGCAGCTGCAAAAGCATCATCCCAGAACTGCAAAGGGACCTGAGAGTGTGCTAGAAGAGATAGACCAGTTTCTACAATGTGTCTATGTCTTCTCTCCGCAACTCCATTTTGTCGTGGAGTATAGGGACAAGATAATCTGTGAATAATACCACTGGAATCAAGGATTGGCTTCAAAGGTTTGTATTCTGTTCCTCCATCAGTTTGAATGGATTTGATTTTGGAACATAATTGGTTTTCAACAAGATTTTTAAAGTGTGAAAAGGCAGACACAACATCAGACTTTTGCTTCAGGAAATAAATCCAGGTGAATTTTGAATGATGATCTATGAAATTGACATAGTATTTATGTCCATTTCTAGAAGTGATGGGAGAGGGTCCCCACAGATCTGAGTGTATTAGATCCAATGGATTATTGTACTGTGAGAGGGAATCATTGTATGGAAGTTTGTGACTCTTAGCTACTGAACAAGCAATGCAAAGATTTGAGGGAACAAAATTCATTTCATAAGGGATATTACAGATTTGAAGAGCAATCTTTACAATATCATGACTATTGTGCCCAAGTCTTTGGTGCCACAAATCTAAGCTATTGCTCTTCTTAGAGTTAACACTGCAAACTCTAGGTTGACAGACAGAACTAGAAAGAGAAACAAGACTAGGAATGGAACTGGAACTATTTCCTTGATTGAATTGAGCAGACTTGGAGTTATCTCCTTGATTTGAAAAAACAGGATGATTGATGGAAAGATCTGGATGTAGGGTGAACTTGTAAAGACCATCTTCAACTGTTCCCTTGAGCAAAATACCCTGTGTTGCTTGGTCCTTAACAAAACAAACAGATGGATGAAACTCAAAGAAAACAGCATTGTCAAGAGCAAACTGTGAGACACTAATGAGATTCTTAGTTATGTTAGGCACATGAAGCAGGTTTTTCAGAATAAAGGATTTTGTGTGTAGAGGAGATTTGAGAAATGCATCACCAAAGTGTGTTATATACTCACCTGCACCATTTCCCATTTGAACTTTGTTTGCACCTTGATACTCATTGGCTATGTTGAGGTTGCTCATGTCATTTGAAACATGATTTGAAGCTCCAGTATCCGGATACCAACTATGTTCAGATCCACCTTCTTGGTTGTAGTTGTATGCTGGAAACTGAGCCAGATTCAAGGTAGGATTTCTGTTAAAGAGCTGCTGCTGCTGCATGTTTTGTTGAGGTGGAACAAAGTTGTTCTCAGGGTTGTACCAACATTTGTTGGTTGCATGTCCATAGTATCCACAGTATGTGCACGTAGGTTTGTTGCCATTTGACCTTCCAGATCTACCCCCTCTGAAACCACCTCTGGGAGCTCTTCCACCTCTATTTGGAAATTGTTGTCCTCTGCCTCCTCTGAAACCTTCTGTCTGGAATTTCTTGGTGAAGTTTTGGGGCTGATTTCCTCTTGTCACTGAGTTAACACTCAGTTGTGAACCATCAGTGTTCACACTTTGGCTTTGAGCTTGATTCACTTCAAGTCTTGACTCATAAGAAAGAAGCAGGGATTGCACTTCTGTCACTGTAACTTCTCCAGCTCGTGATGTTACATTGACCATCACAGAGTCATAACTAGTGCCCAATTATGCATCACCTTGTCATCTTCACCGATTTTGTGTCCTGCAGAAGCTAGGAGATCAAAGCAGTTCTTCATCTTTCCAAGATATTCTCTCATTGTGCATCCTTCCTTCTTGGTATTCTGAAGCTGTATTTTGTACTGCATCAGCTTGGCCTTTGTTTGGCTTGCAAAGCTCTGTTCAAGAGTACTCCATATTTCATAAGAAGTCTCCAATCCCACCATCAGTGATAGAACACTATCACTCAAGGAAGATAAGATCCAAGAGGCTAACAGCTGATCTTGTCTTTCCCATACAACAAATTCTGGATTTATGCTCTTCTCTTCTCCTTCATTTGAGAGCATTTTTGGTGGAATGCTATCCTGTGAGTTGATATAAGGGGCCAAGCCATAACCCCTTATTGCTGTGTAGATCTGCTGCTTCCATATTAAAAAGTTGGACTCATCTAGTTTCACAGAAACCAACTGGTTGGAAGGATGTATAATTTGGGTTAGAACGTTGGTAACACCCAAGGTAGAGGCTCCTATACTTGTGGCTGTATCTTCAGCCATTTATAAACTAGGTAATGATAGATGAAGCGTGGTTTTTAGGGATCAGAGCCAGGATATACCCGCTCTGATACCATGAAAGAAATCAGACATAAACATGAAAGAGATGGTTGTTTTTGTGTGCTGGAAGGCTTTGATATTCATTGTAATTCCTTGTGTTACATAACTAAACAATAGCATCCTATTTATATATTACAAGAGTTGCCCTAATTCTCTATAAACAGTCAAAGCATAACAACAGAAAAAGCTAGTCTAAAGCTGTTTTGTACCAGACAAAAACATTAATGACCATTTAATGAACTTGTACTTGCTGGGCAGGATTCTTGTCTTCTTCCTGATTTTTCCAACGGCTGTCTGCTTCTTTTTGGACTAATCCTTTACATAACATCTCAGCATATGTTGACCTCTTCTTTGATCCAGCTGTAGAGTCCAACTCAGCAACATCATGCATGCAAGAGGTTTCAACAATTATGGTTGCATAATTGCATGCATTTGCCTTGCACATCTATTTGATGAAGACATAATTAATTTATAGCTCCTTTGTTTAATTGGAAAAATACATTTTCTTGTACCTCTTTAAATGTTTGACTAACATAACATGATGGAGCTTAATTAAAAGATGTTACTAATGACTACCGATTGGCTCTATTCCTAATTCTTAATTATCGTAAGTGTATAAGTATAGGTGTATATAGTGAAAGTTAAGATCGATTCACAAAGAATGAAGTTAGGTAGTTTGATGTCGTAATTGTCTGGGATTATCCTAACTAGACAGTGATTTTGTGAAGATTTTGTATTTCCTAAGCTAATTTGCATATATATAATTACTACGGAGCTACTTTAGGAAAATACTAGATCAATTATCAAAGAACGATTTCTAATCAAAGATAATGTATTCTGGGGCGTTGATTTCAGATATTACTTTGATGAATGATTAACCTAAAAACTATAGACTCTTAAACTAGTTTTATATTTATTAGACGACCCTAATTCAACCTAATCCTTCTCCCGAAGCTACTAGATCGTAGATCTATTCAGACTAATCACTCTTCCCAGTGAATTAATCTGAAAGACTCCTAACAGCCCCTATACCTATGCCCACACGATCATAGGCAATCGTGTTATGCGTTACCGTCTATTAACATTTTCCTTCTCTCGAAGCGGAATTGTTAAATAAGTAAATTAAACCTAATTGGCCAGACTAAATTCAATCACAAGGATGAAAACAATTACATAGATAAATATATTAAACTGGAGTCTATAATTTATAAGTAAAATCAAAACATCATTGTAAAATCCTACTTACCCTAGATCAAGAATACTTTAGCTACTCATAACTAATGCTGAATTCATACAACATGCAGAAAGAAACATTATACAAAAACAAACTAGAAACAAATAGATAAAACTCGATTTTGTAGTCTCTTGATCTTCGTCGTTTCCTCCTCGATCTTCAATCCGTCCTTCCCAAGCATTCTCGAGTGTTTAGAATATGAAAGTATATCCCATTCTCCCCTAAAACTTTTTGTTTGGGATCCTTTTTATAGAGTTAATGTCATATCTTGAGAAGATAGGGTCAAAATTATAGTAAAATTAGGAAATCTTCATAAATCTTGCCTTCTATCGTGGCTGCGTGCAAGCTATGCCGCGACCGCGACAAGTTTACCCAAAAACACTTTAAAACGACCGATTTTGTCGCGGCTGCGAAGGGTTTGTCGCGACCGCGCGCAGGATGCCCAAGCGAGTTTTCAGATCTAACTTCCAAGCCATTTTTTAGGTTCTTCCAATCATTTTTGGGTGTTATCTCTTTTAAGAAAAGTTGTAGTCCTTTGAATTAGCTTTTCAACGCCACCAATTGCACCTCAATCGGAGTTGCAGATCTCAAGATATGACCAAAATACTAGAGGTATGTTAAGCTGACAAAAAACTTCAATTTCAGGATGTTTTTTGTCGCAACCGCAAGCCCTATTGTCACGATCGCGATGGTTAAGAAACGTGTTTTGCACTTTCTAAGTCACTTTTAACGCAGTCGTGGTCGACCCTTTTCCTCTTTTGACTCGTTTTCGTCCAGTTTTCACCCTTTTTAACTTGTTTCTTCTCCGAACTTCGTCCAACTGGACTTTTTTTTGCATAAAATTAGCTAAATAACTTCAAAACAAGTTGAAACACGTCAAATGATCCAATATGATAAATATAAACGAATCCCGACCAAAATATGCACGTAAACGATATGAAATATGATCCTAAATCAACTTAAATACATGCATAATTAACGTATATCAACTACTTTTCAATTTAAAAATATAGAATTTGAAGGAGTTGAGCAAAATAAAATTTTAAATAAGAAATAAATTGGATTATTCTTACATTTTGAAAACCATAAATCATCGCTTAACATCCTATTTTGAGATTAAATAAGATATTTTATAAAAATTACGAAACAATTTGAAGAAACTTAAAAATCTTCAAACACTATAAATTTATTTACGAATTTACAAACTCGAAACTCCCTCATAGTCTGGGGAAAAAATCATAAACTGTCCCATAACTATAGTGACTTCCACTAAATATCTCGTATCTATCTGCTTTTTCAATTTCGTCCCATATCTTTTTCGATTATTCGATTTTCGTCCTAAAATTCAAAATTTCGCCGAAAAATACACGTGCCGGACATGTGCCGACCAAAATTTGAGGGTTTTCTGCCACGTGGCGTCGGAAAAAAATCATATGTCCACTAAATATCCCACAACTTTCTGCTTTTCTAATTTCGTCCCATATGTCTTGAGATTATCCAACTTTCGTCCCCAAATTCAAATTTACGCCAGAAAATGCACGTGTCGGACGTGCCGGCCAAAATTTGGGGGTTTTTTGCCACGTGGTGTTGGAATTCTGAGCTGGATTTGAATTTACATTTTCCTTTTTTTTTTTTCTTGCCACATTTGAGGCTAGTTTCACCTTCATCGGAATCTGCAAAAGAGAATCGCCTACGTCGAAATGGAGCGGCAGGAGGAGGACAGTTCTGCCGGCACAGAATGAACACTGGCAGAGGGTGGGGGTTGTTGGCTGTGTCTGTTGGGGAAGAGCAGCGGTGGATGGAGCCACAGGAGAAGAACAACTACTGTAAAAAGAAAATGAAAAATGTGGCAAGAAAAAGAAAAATGTAAATTCAAATCCAACTCAGAATTCCGACGCCACGTGAAAAAAACTCCCAAATTTTGGTCGGCACGTGTCCGACACGTGCATTTTCCGACTTAAATTTGAATTTTGGGACGAAAATTGGATTAATTTTAGGACATATTGGACGAAATTAGAAAAGCAAAAAATTGTGGGATATTTAGTGGACATATGATTTTTTTCCGACGCCACGTGGCAGAAAACCCCCAAATTTATGCCGGCACGTGCATTTTCCGGCGAAATTTTGAATTTTAGGACGAAAATTGGATAATGTAAAAAGATATGGGACGAAATTGAAAAAACAGATAAATACATGATATTTAGTGGAAGTCACTATAGTTATGGGACGGTTTATGATTTTTTCCCCATAGTCTGCAACCATGTATCTCAAACAAAGGGAGATAGATGAAAACTTAGCACTATAGAGGAAAAAAAAAAAAAGGGTCTTCTGTGATATAGTACCTCCATCCCGAATGAAATTATACATTTTTCTTTTCAGTACGTCCCATAAAAATTTGCACACCCTCAAACTGAAAACTTATCTCACAATCTCCATCCTTAATCTACATTTGGAAAGTGAACTAAAAAAACAAAAAGCAGATTTTCTTAATATGTGTGCGCACTTAGTGATGCAACTTCAATCAGGAAGGAAGTAGTATTGTTTAAGACCAAAATTATAGTCACTAATAATAAGTTATTTATGTATCATTTGTTGTCACAAAACTCTCTTAAATTATTTGATATCATTTTCATATTACGTTTAGAGATAATTGTTTGTTGCAAAAGTTATTTGAGACGACTCCTCAAATGTATTATTTGCATCCGAATTATTGAAACTACTAACTAGTGACAATATGATGTCTCTAATAATAAATTTGTGATAAATACTTATTATTTGAGATCAAGGTTATTGAAATCGCGATTTTAAGCGGAATCGATGGATTGTCCATAAAATAGAATCGTAAAATCGTAAGATTCTACAACCTATACAAAATAACCACATACAAATTATTGTATATATATTTTAGTTACTACAAGTTCTGAATTGAGATCACATATAAAAAATACACATATTATATACACAAAATTAAAAGAAAAAAAATACAATTATAGAGAAATGATTTTGATATCATGGTTCATACATAAGACACTCCAAAATTAAAATTAAGAATACTTTAAATTTTAAAAGAAAATTGAAAAATGATCATAGTAAAATTAAGTACTAAATAAAAACGAGATATATGAACCTTAAATAATTTAGAACTTGATAGTTAGAGGTAAAAATTATTTTCAACAAAATTAGCTCTTTCTGTGTACAATTTACTCTAGAAATTTTTAAAATCTCAAACTTAAGTAGGTATAAATTCTAAAAATTTGTCTTATATGTTGTTGATTGTTGAAATAGAATAAAAAACAACATTTTATGAAACCGTTAAACTCATGCACAAAATCGCAAAACTCGTAATATCACATGAGAAACTCGAGAGTTTACTCCAATTAAATGAGATCTCGATTTTATCGCGAGTTCACTCGTTTAGGGAGAAATAAATCGTTAACTCGTAGAATCATAATAGTTAACACGAGTTTTTGACAACAATATTTGCGATCATTTTTTATTATTTAAAAAAACCATATTTCTTGCAGTGTGAATCATAAAGTTATAAAGGGAATTTTAAATAACAACGATTAATTATAATGAGAGTCCTAGATAATTTATAAGAACATAACATAAATATGTATGCATATGTGAATGCTGACTTTTGCTTCTTTATGTTGGAGAGTGGAGATTTCTCTATGTTCTCTCTGTATATGTTACGAAAGAGCAACCCTATCCAGATACTATTCTATTTCACGTTCTATCGTGAACATCCGTATAATTAGTGAGATGGTGAAAAAGTGGATAAAGTCATTATGGAATATGAGTCTCCCACAGTTATAAACTTCTATTAATTGGTCGGATCAATCCACTTGGGCGCTTATTGACCAGTAATAAGGATAATTAGGGGCAGCTTAAAAAAATTCAGAAATGTACAAACATCATTTTTTTATTTAGGAACCATCAATTAAACCACAAACGAAAGGAGAGATAGTACTTAAACTATCTTCACAGACGGCACCCAGTGCACCAGACATTTCAAGTACTCCCTCCTTAGCACATCGGACTGAAACCACTCGGAAGGAGCCGGCGGCGCTACATCGGGCACCAGATCTGGAGCTAGGACGGGCGAACTTTTGTCAGAAACCCAACGAATCGGCCTGAATGGCATTAGATTCCAACAGATCGGGCTCCTGCAACTCCGATTCGGCCACAGAAGAGCTTTCGGAGTCGTAAGCTATCAGGTAGGTTTCAGGTGAATCCTCCATCGAAAATCGAGGATTTGAACCACACCGGCCAACAACAGATGAATTTTGTTTAATTGTATGTATTCTACGATCGTGACCTTCGATGAATAGGTACAATCTAACGGTTGTGATTGATCAAGGTGAAAGGGTGCACATGTTTACGAAATGACGCCTAGAAGTCTATAAATAGGATTTGACATTTATCTCTCCAATCGCTAGTAGAACTCGTCGGTTACAACGACAATCACTACAATCTGCATTTGTCATATTTTGCAAATTGCGGTCTTTGTGTCTTTTTTAGTCTAAAAAAAGTCATGAGTATCGAGTAGTTCGCCAAAAGGTTTGGTTTTGTTGTGCTGCAATCCCAAAGCTAAAAGTAGTAGTTAAGCTAAAAGTTTTGACTTGGATGCGGGACAATATCATCTTACGAACAACAAGTCAAACTCGTGCCTCGATTTTATTAGTTCCGTAATTTTACAATCATTTTTAAATACTCCACATTGTTTAATTTTTCCAACATCATAAGACGATATTTTGTGTATTTGAAATATAACTGCCAACATGATAATTTTATATGGCAGTCGGATTTTTACGACGTCACGCATGTGATATTATCCTAATATTTTAGATTTTAATATGTTGAATCCCTTCTAATTACTAATTCTGGGATATTTGCAAGGAAATTAAGACAAAAGGAGCATTTTTTATTAACATTGATTACAAAAATAGGTTGCACATGATTGTGCCCTGATCTCACATACATAAAAAAACAGATTTTCGATAGCGTTTTCCTTTTCGGTGTCCTGAACATGGTTTCCATGGCATTTGATAGTTATGGTATCACTGCTGGCAGACACAACGCCACATGGTCATGCCACTTGTAATTTTCTTAGTATCCGCATAAATCCCGATCATCATTAACTACGACTCGAAATACATTTTTCAGAACTGTTACAGAGGCAGTAAATTCAAATCCAAAACGATTGGATTTCAGGCATAATTTATTTCGCAATCTGCACAAAGAAATCTAGGGACCTCGATATGCTTGCTGGTTCACTTTTGTGTAAATGACCAAACTAGTAAGATGGTGGTCCGTAAAGATGCCGACGAAGATTGTCTCGCTAAGGCCCGGATTGGTGAAATGTTGGTCTGTTAAAATATAAACTGCATTACTTTCATTTAATGTATAAGGGGGTATTTATACATGTATTTAAACTTAACTAACGAATTTCTATCTAATCAGCTTTTAGCCGAACTAACTATGAGCTAAACTAATTCTTAACAGAATTAGTTTCCTATTTATTATTTACACTCTAATACACCCTTGTCAAAAGTGACTAGGTGTTTTATAATTACTAAAGCTATAACAAGATTATAACAATACACTCTAATACACCCTTGTCATAAGTGACTAGGTGTTTTACAATTACTAAAGCTATAACAAGACTACAACAATACACTCTAATAGCTGAGAATTTACTGTGTTGTTTTAGTGATCAGAATTAGCATCATTCTTCTGTTGAGTGATCAGAATCAACAACATTTCTTGATACTATGCTGAGTATGTCTAGGAGGAATTGATAGTAGAAACTTTGAGCAGAGGTATTCAAAACTGTGATTTGCAAGTGGTTTGGTGAGAATGTCTGCAACTTGATCTTCTATGGATATATGTCTGATTTCTACAAGTTGTTGCACTTTTTCTCTGACAAAGTGGACATCCACTTCTATATGCTTGGTTTTACTGTGGAAGACATGATTTTAAGCCAAGGAGATTGCTCCTATGTTATCACACCACACAACTGAAGGAGATTTGACTCGAAATCCCAACTCTTGAAAACCAGATCTGAGCCAAATAAGATCAGTTGCAGCAGTGGCAAGTGCTCTATACTCAGATTCTGTGCTACTTCTTGAGACTACATTTTATTTCTTGGATCCTCATCAGCATATTTTGGCCAAGGAACAGACAGAAGCCCCATGTTGACCTTCTATAATCTATACACCCAACATAATCTGCATCTACAAAACACTGAAAAGACAAACTTGAGAAAGGTTGAAAAGTTCAACCAAACAGTGCCTTCAATATCAAAGGACTCTTTTCATGCATTCCAATGATTGATTGTAGGAGCTTTTAGGAACTGAGACAAATTATTTACAACAAAAGCCAAATCTGATCTAGTCATTGTCAAATATTGTAAAGATCACACTGTGCTTCTGTATACAGAAGGGAGATCAATCAAATCACTGTCATCAATGTATAAGTTTTGAGCTGTGTTGTAAGGTGTTGGACTTGGTTTGCTATCTAGCATGTTGGTGTCCTTAAGTAAGCCTATAACATACTTATGTTGATTTAATAAAATAGACTCTTTTGTTCTATGAACTTCTAGTCCTAGAAAATATTGGACTTCACCCAAGGTTTTAAGGCCAAATTTATTATTAAGAGTAGCTATAACTTTTGCAATTTGACTATTATCTTCTCCTGTCACAAGAATATCATCTACATAAACAAGAATAATGATAATCTTTGAATCAATATGTTGGAAGAATAAAGAACAATCTGAGACAAAAGTTTTAAAACCAAGAGAATACAAAAAAATCTTTAAGAGTGTCAGTCCAAGACCTAGGAGCTTGTTTGAGTCCATAAAGTGACTTGACAAGTTTACACACATGTGAAGGCTTTTCAGAATCAACAAACCCTTCAGGTTGGGTCATGTATACAGTTTCTTTTAGTGTGCCATGTAAAAAAGCATTATTTATATCAATTTGTTGAATTGACCAATTTTTTGTGGCAGCAAGAGAAAAAAATTGTCTTAATAGTCATAGGCTTCACTACAGGATTGTAGGTTTCAAAATAATCCACCCCTGGGCTTTGCTGAAATCCCTTTGCCACTAATCTAGCTTTAAACCTTTCAATTGACCCATCAGCTTTTTGTTTTACTCTAAAAAACCCACTTATTTTGAACCACTTTCATATCTTGAGTTTTTGGAACTAAAATCCATGTTTTGTTCTTTTGAAGGCTGTAAACTCAGCTTCCATAACAATTTTACAATTACTATTTTTAAGAGCATCTTGTACAAGTAAGGGTTCTAATGGATTTACCTGTAACAAGTATGCTTTTGGCTTAAAAATTACCTGTTTTTGACCTGGTTACCATGTGATATGAGGAGGCTGCTGGAGCAAGTTGCAACTGACCTGTTGCAGCACTAGAAACAGACTGGCATGTTGCTGCACTAGAAACAGATAAATCTTGCTGACTAGACATGTTAGCAACAGATGAAATAGATGCATTTTCAGAATTTCCAACAGCCAAAGGGCATTGATTATTATTGTTAGTTAAAAAAAGCGAACCAGAGGTAAGACTATTGTGACCATGATTATTAATTGATAATGGCTCATCAGACCCATGAGTATTAACTGATAATGGTTCAGCAGTAACATAACCACCACTGATGTGACCAGTCTGTAAGACAGGTAAGGGAAGCAATGGCAAAAATGACTTTTGATTATGTGCAGAATGTTATGGGGTAGTGAACAAATTAGTACAAGGAAAATCATTCTCATCAAATGCCACTGTTCTACATATGTATAACATACCAAAGGAACTAAGACACCTATATCTTTTGTGAGACAAACTATACTCCAAAAACAAGCATTTAGAAGATATAAACTACAATTTGTGATTATTATAAGGTTTAAGATAAGGGTAGCAAGCACTATCAAAAACTTTAAACAAGGTATAATCAGGTTGCTCTTTAAACAACTTTTGGAAAGGAAATATATTCTCTAGAAGTGGTGTAGGTAACCTGTTTATAATGTACACATCAGTAGAAAATGAATCCCACCAATATTTCATTGGCATATTAGCCTTAGCAAGCAATGCAAGACCAGTTTCCAACTATATGTCGATGTTTTCATTTTGACAAACTATTTTGAGCATGAGTATGTGGACATAGATGTCTAACTTTAACTCCTAATGAATGCAAGAAAGCAAACACTGGTCTAAACTTACCTCCAAAGTTAGCTTGAAAGGATTGAATTTTTGTTTTAAATTGGCTTTCAACTCTTTGATTAAACTGATTAAAAACATTGGCCACTTGATCTTTTGAAGACAAAGGAAAAATCTTTGTACACTTTGTGAATGCATCAATAAAATGAACATAATACTTGATAATATCTACAGAGCTCGTGGCTGTAGGGCCCTAAACATCTGAATAAACCAGGTGAAATGGTTCTGTTGCTTTAGTATCAACAGAAGAAAAAGAAATACTATGTAATTTACCAAGCTTACAGGAACTACAAAAGGAAAAACTCTTAGTGGTTACACTCTTATTCATTTGTTTCAAATGTGTGATACAATGTAGCAGTACAAGGATGACCCAAGTGGTTGTGCCACAAATCAACATCACTCTTATCACTAAACAGGATTTGAGGACCAGAACTGTTCCAAGTAGAATTATTGTTCAAAGTTTGTGACAAAATAGAAACATTACAAGAAGAAGTTTGTTGTTTACAGGGAACTGCAGAAACATCATTACAAGAAAAAAAAATTATGTTTACACTCAAAATTAGTAAACTCAGTAGAAGAAGTAGCATCATCACAATATGTCTTTCCATTCAAGTGATTAAGATCCAGCTGATAGAGACCGCTTCTAAAGGAACCCGTCAGGAGGATCTTGTTGGTTACCTTGTCCTTGACAAAACAAGCAAAATGATGGAATTCAAAAAACACTTCATTATCTAAAGTTAACTTAGAAATACTTAAAAGACTTTTAGTTATATCCGGAACACACAACACGTTTTTCAGAATTAAACATTTAGAACTAACAGTAGAAGGTAAAACAACATTTCCAAGATGAGAAATGTGAAGTCTAGAGCCATTACCTACAGTGGCCTTGTCTTGGCCATGATAAGAGCTTTGAGTTGCAAGATTTTGCAAAAAAAAATGTTTTGATCTACTAGTGTAATTCCAACAAGTTATCTATAAAGTGATATACTACTACTCAAGGGGGTCGTTGGGTGATATTGATATATTCGATGTAAGGTTTGGGCATATTTATGATTTATTATGGTAATCCGAATATCCCGCCCCTCTCCACTAAAAAAAAAAAGGTAATCCAAGTATCCAACCCTAGCTTGGATTAATTAGCTCTGAGGTAAAATTTGATAATGTTTAGAAATAGTATAAAGAATTGTTTTAAGAATATTTTTTTTTAGTATATACTTAGTTAAATATATTATCTTTTACTCTGATCCACAATGTGTATTTCGAGTGATAGCCTCATATAAGATTTTTCTATAAATTACCAAAATATACCTTAACTAAAACTTGCATCTATTGACCGAAGACAACAATCACTCTTCAGTTGTCCACTATTAGCATATCATTGCAAATCAATATGTTACTTTGGCAAATCACAAAGTACATGTTTGGATCGAGTTGTAGATATCTATTAGCACATTTAGAATTTGTACTACTATTTGAATAATGAAAAGTGTTATTTGTATTGAGATAAAATAGTGTAGAATGGGTACTATAGGGCTCATTTGGTAGGGTGTATGTATAAGATAAGTGGATAGTAGCTATAATTAGATAGCTTAACATGTTTATGCATTATAATATAACATGTCATTCATTTGGTAAGGTGTCTAGTGTATAAGATAAATGGATAGAAGCTATCTGTTCAATTTGGACAGAAAGCATATATGGGCTAATCATGGACATCTATCGGGAACCATAATTTTGTGAAGATAAGATGTATGGGCTCACTACAAGGAAAAGGGTCTTTTGAGACCACAAAAAAAGTGGTCTCAAATAATGAGTATTTGCCACAACTTAAGCAAAGTGGTCTCAAATAATGAGTATTTGTCACAACTTTATTGTCGTCTCAATAACTCGGTCGCAAATAATATATTTGTGAGCACAAAAGTGGTCTCAAATGCGTCTCAAATATTTTTTGCAACAACTAGTTGTCTCTAAAAGTAGTCTTAAAATTGTCTCAAATAATTTGTAGAGAGATTTGTGACAACAAGTGGTCACAAATAACTTCTTATTAGTGACCATAATTGTGGTGTCAAAAAGTTCTATGCAAAAGACTTCTTTTGTTGTAGTGGCTATTCTGATTACTTATTTACTTTCTCATTATAACCCCTACCAAATGAGTCTAAAATGTCAAACTAATATGTTAGTTGTGAGTGTGTAGAATACTGTGATTGTAGTTGGCAAATCAGTATGTCAGTTATTGCAAAAGTAATAATTAATTGGATGGGATGAATGATCAAGGCAAATTTAACAAAATGCACCACTGTTCATTGTTGAATTAAAATTATAAGCGTGCTTTTCTAATATTTATCAGATTAAGTGAACTCGCCTGTGCCAAGGCGAGTTCACATAAATCTGACACGAACTATTCAATGTCGCCCCTCGCAGGGGCGAGTTCTAAATTTTTTTTTTTTTTTTTTGGATGAAAAGTGATCTCGCCCCTCTCACAGGCGAGATCAGGTATGGCACCAAGTCGCCCCTGCAAGGGGCGACATCCAGTATTTCAAATTTTTTTTTTTTAATGCCACATATTTTTTTTTAATGCCACTTGTTTAGTATCATAAAATATTTTATCCATATCATAGGATAACTCAATTTACAAACAAAAGTAGCATGTCTTCTATGGGGACCCAAATATAACAGATTTTCTCTTTTTTTATAAACTAAATATATAAATATATGCATAGAAAGTACTCCCTCCGTCCCGACTTAAGTTTCCTACTTTGATCGGGCACGGAGGTTAAGAAAAAATAGATTTTGTGGAATCTTTAACTTTTTGAAAGGTTGAGATTGAGGGTGGAGATTGTGAGAGAAATTTGTCATTTATGGGCTGAAAAGTTAAAGTTGGGACAAGCCGAAAAGGAAAGTAGGAAAGTTAGAGCGGGATGGAGGTAGTATATATTTACCAAATTTTATCTAGAACGCTACAAATAATTGCGCTACATGCACTATTACTCAACTTTTCATTTTTTTTTTCCTTTATAAAACAACCTGTTCCATTCTTTTTGTTTTCTTTTGATTTTCGTGCCCTGGTTCATAAGTCACGATTTACGGGTTCATGAGTTCATGGTTTAAACTCAAATTTCCGGCCTAGGGTTTAAACTGTTAATAGGCTATAATTTTATTTTACGCTTCATGAATTCATGATTTATGAATTCACAGTTCACGATTCACATTTTATGTTTCACAGTTCCGTTTTTTAAAATCAAAAGAAGAAATCTGGTTAATCTGATTTTAAATTTAAAAATTAGACCAAGAGTAATAGGTCCGTATATTTGCAACAAATATATATCTGCCTCACTTTTAGCATTTAGGTTAATCATAAGAAATATATATATAAAACACGTGGCATTAAAAAAAAATGAAATACTGGATGTCGCCCCTACCAGGGGCGACTTTACGTATATTTATACGGTGCCATATCTGATCTCGCCTGTGAGAGGGGCGAGATCACTTTTCATCCAAAAAAAAAAAAAAAAAATTTAGAACGCAGGGGCGACATTGAACAGCTCGTGTCAGATTTATGTGAACTCGCCTGTGGCACAGGAGAGTTCACTTAATCTGATAAATATTAGAAAAGCACGCTTATAATTTTAATTCAACAATGAACAGTGGTGCATTTTATTAAATTTGCCGAATGATCAATCCAAATTATTGAGAATGCTCATAAGTAAATTAGTAGTTGTACTGGTACATTTGAAATGATGACACAATTATTTTAAAAAAATGAATTAAAATAAAATAAAATAAAAAAATATAACAAACACATCTATATAATTGAAATTATACAACGAAGAAAATTGTGTAATTAATGCTTTAAAAAAAATCAACTTGATGACGCGCGGTCTGAAAAATATAGTGTTAAGTCGCTTCAGTTGGATGAAAGGAGTCCTAAAAAACGTACCTGAAATCATCGGAGCAAACAAAATTGTGTGGGTTATATAACAATGAGGTTTCTACAAGTCCACTTCCGCAGCAGCCACGATCAACTACGTCAAAGCATGTGGACTGATTTCTTTATTAATTTATTAATTAATGTCATAATACTGATCATTCCTAAAAAATTACAATAAAACTTAGCAAACTAAGCTATAGTTGCTTGTTGTACTTTACGAGGGTCTAGATTGTCAAATGCAAACAATCAAATATGAATTTTATGCATATTGACATAATATTAATTATTCAAGAATTAAAAATACATAATCACATATACATATTGACATAATATTAATTGTTCAATAATTAAAAATACATAATCACATTTATAATCTAATATTAACATGTATAATGTATCTCTTGTATATAAAAAAATCATCAAGTACTTTTTGTTAAACATGTTAGCTAGTGCCAAGAATTTTAATGTTCGATAGTATCACGTTAGTATAAATTTAAGAGATTATAGGTTCTGAATGTACGTCTTCCTAAATTTCTAATGTACTTAAAAATTAAACATTTCATCATCAACTGATGACTTTTTCCGATTTTCAGTTTTCCCATTTCTTAAATAGGATACAATCTCCATTTGTTTAGGAGTTATTTATAGTTTAGGATAAAAAAATTAAAGAGTAAGTGACATAGACAAATAAATTTCAATTAATTTTTCATTCTTCCCTCAAATCTCTAAAATTGCTTCACTATTTTCTTTAGATTATCCCTCTTTTCAATAAGGGGTGTATATCTAGAAAGGGGATAAATTAGAAAGATATATATTTATAAGCATTTTCACAAAATCTAAAAGTACAACTAAAAGAAACAGAGGTAGTGGTAGAGTTAATATTTTTTTTTAAAATATTATCTATTAGAGGTGGTGTTGGAGGCTCCAATTGTATATATGATTAGGTTATTAACACCACGTTTCCTCTAAACATACTCCAAGAAAGATGTTTCGCCACTTTAGCCAAACAAATATAGTCATGTTCATTTGCACCAATCGAACAAGTTTCAAAGTGTACGACTGATGTGAACGAACACCTTATTTTCACATTTTAAATGTGTATCAATATCAACCGATAACTAAAAAAAACTAATATTTTTCTTTAGTGTTTATTTAGAGAAATTAAGGATGCTAAGAACCCTACACATAATCAATTTTGTGTGTGTGTATATATAATAAGTAATAATAAAAAAAGTATAAAATATAGGATTACCGAATTTTTGGGGCATTTTAATCATATCATCCGTTGATTTATATATATCGACATAGATAATTGTGAAACCTCGAGGAGTGTGCATAGTTGCCAATTTATTTTGGAGCAACCGATTGTAATCTCGTGAGACAGACGACAGTTGTTCGATGCACCCGCGATCCTTCAGAGCATTCTTAGAGTAAATAGTGATAACAGCTGGCACGCATCCTATTGGTGGTAATCCCACAAAAGCAATCCTCCAAGCCCCCACCTCAAGTAGACCCTGCACACAATGGATAATTTTAGTATTCTATGGGGTGATATTTCATGATAAATGTGTGACATGTGTGTCATTGTTAAGAGATCGATAATTAATATTTTTATTTTCTTTCTTTATCTCCAATATTGTTACATATCTTGGGAAAAAAGCTAAAATCGTCCCATAACTTTTTGCTTTTTCGGATTTGGTCCCACAACTTTTGCCTTTTTTTCAATTTAATCTCATGTCTCTAGTAATTACTCAAATTTAGTCCAATTTTGACCCAATTTTGACCCGGCGACCGAAAAATAGCACGTGCCACTCACGTGCCGGTGTAAATTTGGGGCTTCCCACGAAAGTTAACACACATCGCCGGAAACGTGATGTGGCTTTAATTTATTAAAATTGAGCAGTTACTAGAGATATGAGACTAAATTGAAAAAGCAAAACGTTGTGGGATCAAATCCGAAAAAGTAAAAAGTTATGGGACGATTTTGATTGTTTTCCCCAGAAATCTTCCATATGAGAGTATTATCCGAGTATGGTGGGAATAGTAACATCTATATTACTCCTAATTAACTTGTATTCCATCGAATGTGTAATATGTACCATATCTTCAAAAAAATAGGAAAAGCATTCTATTGTTTTATCATCTACGACACATGTCACACATCCAGTTGACTGCAGACATTACCTAGAATTATGGGTGGTTCATAAAGATATACTGCACTGAATCATCCATATTGTTATCTTTTCAAAAATTTTGGTAGATACCGTACGAAATCTTGGTATACCGAAACTTCGGTATAGTGCTGGAAAATATTAATACCGTACTAAAATTTTAGTATATCGTATTTTGTTTCGATATCGGTATATCCCGTACTTACCGTTGACTTTGGAATATTTGAATTTTTTGTATACAGTTAGAAATTTGGTATACTATAATGCCGAACTACCAAAATATTAAAATAATTTCAATATACTGATATATATATATATATATATATATATATATCAAAATACTGAATTACCAAAATATCGAATAAATTTCGGCATACTGGTATATATCGAAATTTCCTAACTCTTTTTGATATGTCAATATTTTTTTTTTGAATTCTTATAGAGTTAATTTTAATTATAGAATAATAAAATTAGAGAATTGTAGGAGTAACTACAATGATGGAGTTTAATTCAACTCTAGTATAGAGTCAAAAGTAGAATAAAAATCATGAATCAAACAATAAATTTACGATAAACAATATGTATGGTCGAACTCCGTAAGAAAGCATAATTTTCATAGTTTATAGTCGTAATTTGTGTTGGTTAGTTTAGATTATATTTAAAAACGTAATATTATATACATTTGAAGTAACAATCCAAAAAAAAAAAATGTTTGCATATATATATGCGTGTGTACACTGAACAATGTATTACATAATCTAAAATCTAAAATATGATTAAGTATACATTGTTGATCTTAATTCTTAATTCTACGTATTGAAATATGTCTTTCCATTTCACGGGTAAAATGAATGTTAGTGATATTACAATTTAGTAAACTAGTACAGGATTTTGACAAATTGGATATCCAACAAAAAACTATACTTACAAAGCGCAAAAAAAGTACACTCACAATTCAATCAAAATAAATTAAAATTTTCATGCACAAAATACTAAAGAAAAAAAATACAATAGTAAAAGAACGCATAAAATACTGTATAAAAAAGAATTGTAATTAATTTCAATAAAAGAAATTAACATTGCACGCAAAAAAATATTGTAGCAAAATGACGCAGAAAATACTATAAAAAAAGGAATGTAATAAATTTCAATGGAAGTAAAAGGAAAAAAAATATATAATGACAAACTTACCTGAGAATAAACTGAAGAACTTGTTCCTTTAAATTATACAATTCAGTTTAAATAATGGATGTTCACGGTGATAAATTCCATAAATCATGTAGGTAATATTTTAAGATAACCAGTGACTTAAATTTTAAAAATGCATTTCAAGAATACATGTACAATTAGAGAATTAAGTATCTGGCAGATATAAAAACAATTATCCGAACCTCACTTATCTGAAAAAATTGTTGTGTAAAATGTCTATGTATATTTCGTCAGTATAATAGACTTTTGAATACAAATATATATTTTTTACATAATAATATAAAATAAATTATTTAGAATGTCTCTGCACATCGTAAGAGTATATATAACGTATGTATGTAAGAGTAAATTAAATGATGAGTTTATTGGCAATATAGGTTCGAACATTTTTCAGAATACATATAGTTTCACATTCAAAAAATACTCATACATATTGGTAATGTAAAGTTGAGTCAACGATAAATTCAATATAATATTTCCTAAACGATATATGTGTGTGTGCATGGAGACGAGATAGGGATGACGTAGCAAGAAAATGAGGCCAAAGAAAGTGGTGCAGATGAGAGCGAGAGGCGTCCGGTGGATGGGCTGGATTGGACATTTTACCCTTAATCATGTTTTTCTTTCAAACAAATTAAATAATACAGAAAACAAAAAGAATAAAACACTAATCAATTGTTAAAATATGTTTCTAAAAACAAAAAAGTAGAAAGTTGTACGCAGGTGGATATGCTCATATTTTATGTCAAAAGCTAGATAACAAAGACTGAAAATAATCTTATCTGGCATCGATAATGTATTGATCTTGACAAATCTACATTGGATCCATTAAGATATGACTCCGATGGATAAGTGATCGATCATTCTCTACTTTATTTGCACAATGACAAATAAGTGAAATAGTAAAATAGTTTCATTGTACACTAGTTGATCATTTTTGCTATCTAAGTCGTGGGCATACAATTTTTCATAAAAATATATTAGTGTTTGTGTTAAAATGTAATAGTATTTATGCTGAAGATCGAAATTGTACGGATCTAAAATCTAAACAATAAACACTCAATAACAGAGCTAGAGGGGGGCCAAGGGGTCCTTGGGCCCCGTCAATTTTTTTAATAATTTCTACTTTCTTCAGGTACTTATAATTGTAAATACATTTTCTTATAACAAATTAATTTATTAGGTTTTGATTGGTCTGTCTCTATATATTTGTATCAACTAATTTAATGTTTAGCTACTTTATTGTGCAAGTAACATAATACAATTATTACACACACGCATATAATATACACACATGTACGCATACATATACAAATAGAAATAACTTGAGTAGGTCTTGGGTGCACCCAACACACACTAAGTTTATTGTGCACTCCCCAATTTAATTTGGGAATTAGATATATATTAAGGGTTGCGCTTGGATAAACATAAAAGGCTGGTGGCCCAGCAGTTAAAGCATCACGCGCGCGCGCAATTTTTTCTTTTTCTTTTAATTCAAATTAATAATATATGTGTGTATATATATATATATATATATATTAAGGCATGTTTGTTATCACATGAGACACTAGCCTAGGTGGAAAAATCCTAAATTGATAGATATTAGGGCATGGGCTCGAATCCCATCTTCTTCAATTTTTTATATATGTGCACTTTTTATATTATTTTAGACAATGTAATATATTATTTAAAAAAATTATATATTATTATTCAAATAAAATGTGTATACCTGTAACATAACATATACTATTACACAATATAACATATACTATTAAATAACAGAATATTTAAAAAAATTATATATTATTCAAAAAAAAATGTGTATACCTGTAACATAACATATACTATTACACAATATAATGTTACATATACTATTACACAATATAAGATATACTATTACGCAATATAACATATACTATTAAACAACAGAATATATTATTAAAAAATTGTACGTGTAACTATAACATATACTATTACGCGATATAACATATACTATTGCGCAATATAACATATACTATTGAACAACATAAAAAAAAGGTAAAAACAGAGCAAAATCAAGGTTCGAACCCGCGCGCTTGAACAACACCTGCATGTGTCTTACCGCTGCACCCACATGTTGTTGTTGTAAATTCATCCAAACAAGGCCCTTATATATATTCTTAATTTCAAATTAAATAGGAGAGTGCACAATAGTACAATTGTGTGTTGGATGAACACAAGTTTTTGCCAAATAACTTAGGCTTATAAGTAATAAGTTAGGACAATTTTATACAAGAACACAAATCAAAACGTAATATATTAATTTTAGGGGAAGAAGTCTCGTAAAGTAAAATTTAAAGAAAATTTAGAAAAATATTTACACGTAGAGTTTCACAAATTATCTTTATATATTGGTATTTTAGTAGATTGTTTACCTATTAGTTATATTTAATATTATATATGAAATGAATTTCTTACTTATGGCTAAAAGATGTGTAGTAATTGTTCATTTAATTTATGTGATGCATTATTGATTATCTAATTGGTTGAACTTAGTAACATATTTGATGTTATTAATTTTGTAATAATAGTTTTATATTTAAATTAGATTTTTATTGTAATATTATAAAATAGGTGAATGAATTGGGTGGCGAGCCGTAAGATGAGGTTCGACATTGTAGGGTTGGCGTGGAATTGGCAGTGTTCGTGGCAACACTTATTAAATTTCTGTATTGCCAAATAATGGATAAACTCATTTTTTTCTCTCAATATAGAAAGAGCGTCATGGTTCGTGCTAATTAAATATTAAACTCTATATATATGGTACTAATACATTAATATCATTTTAAAATAAAGAGTATGGTAATGGTATGTATAAACTGAGTGATTTCGGAGTTCATATGTGCTTCAAATTCAATACACATGAACTCGTCTATAATTACAATACTAATGTTCTACTACTGAAGAACTTGCGCATAATACTTTTTTTTTTTTTCATAATTTTGGAATTTTTAGAATTTTTCAAACCGTTACGACATTTTAAGGAACTTATCAAACAATATATAATTGAAGGTCCTTTTGAAACAATTGTAAGTAATTTACATCGTAAGATGCATTTGACTAACATACCCTTACGAATTACATTATTTACCTAAGACACAATAAAAAAATAATAGGTGACAGATCTAAGATTTTAATCTAAAGGGGCAATTTTTTTTTTTTTTAAACTATATTATAGAGTATTGTGACAATTTTTTTTAATTAAGGTGGACGAACTTTAAATAAGTAATGGAACGAACTCTTTTATGTTTATGACAATTTTTACTATTGAACCTATAAATTATTTATTTCGTCACTTATTTGAGAGGTGCACTTATAACAAATTTTATCGTTGCAAATACTAATTTTATATGACAAAATATTTTTTTTTTCATTAATTAATTGAGTTAATATTTTTCAAATATAACCTCTACTAGAGAAGCGAATCTAGAAATCTGAGAAATAAAAAAATTCACTACAGATGTTTGAACACAATACCTCCAATTAAACAAACAGGACTTTTACCAATAAAGCTAAAGTTATTAATATTTATGATTAGCCAATACTAAATATAACATTTAATAGCGATACGAGCCTGGAAAACTAAAACCATTTCGCTACTGATGCTCGAAAACAGAATCTCCAACTAAAGTATTGAGAAAAAAATGAGTTGCGAATAATTGGGTCTAAAATGTTTTGCAAAGATTTTTATATTACTTAAGTTTCCAAAAATTAGTGATGATGTGGCAAGCAAAATCCTCGATTTGGCTCCACAAAGAATTCATCATTTGTCTCCTTACACTACAACATAAATGAGCTTATGTACATATATACCAAAGTGTTACAATAGACTTTAGGTAACACTTTATTGGCGATACATTTGCCAGTGCTACCTAAAGTCTAAAGTAACACTTTAGATGATCTTTAATAATACTTTTCATAAGTGTTACATTAGATTTTAAATTGTAACACTTCATGGTAACACTAAAAAAATGTTACATATAACCCTTTATGTAACACTTATTTTAAACTAAAAAATTGTTGAATATTTGTCATTTTGGGTTTTGAACCCAGTTTGTAAGCCTACATGATCTTTAACTGTTAATGTCAAACCACTAGGCTATAAGAACTCTATTGTTTTATTTTATAAGAAAGACTATATATACATGATTTATTTGCTCTAACATCAATAAACTATTCTCATGGTTAAATTTTTACCAAACTACAACCCATATAACTTAATTTTATTTAACATATCTTAGTATATAATTTGATGCAAATTTTCATTAATTATTTTTTTTTCTAATTTCGTCCACTCACACACACACACACACATATTTATAATTTATTCAATATCATACTAATTTGTTATATCAAATTATTTTTATAAAATATTAAGGCATATCATTAATTTCAATTG
Organism: Ajuga chamaepitys; assembly: GCA_958295605.1. Classification (NCBI taxonomy): domain Eukaryota; kingdom Viridiplantae; phylum Streptophyta; class Magnoliopsida; order Lamiales; family Lamiaceae; genus Ajuga; species Ajuga chamaepitys. The sequence continues at coordinate 54,253,916 of OY282501.1, read as the reverse complement.
CAATAAGTAGATAATTTTCAAGACACTTTGAAAACTTAGTAATTGATTACTTTTCTTGTGTTTTATGGAATATAAAATTAATTACAAAACTAAACTTACGAACATGAAAGACATGACAAAATATTTAAAGTCCAATGTTTTATACTAAAATGTATTCAAATTTTTAAGCTATTAAAATTCTTTCTCGTTATTAGTAAAATATAACGTGTGTATATTTATAAACACTCACACATAATAAAATTTATGTTATATGACTAATAAGAAAATTCTAAGATGCTCTAAAAAAATGTTATTTAAGTCGATTGTTTTCATCATCACATATTACGAATGTTCTATTGTGATAGTTAAGATTTTAACACGTACATAAAACTCTGCCTGAAAAAATCGTTTCTAAAATATAAGCGATTGAAAGATTTCACTTCAAGAGGCATATGAGAAAAATAAATCCAAAGATGTTTTGTTAGTTGGAATAAAAGAAATATATAATTTTATTAATTGAAAGTGTTTCCTAGAAAGTGTTACGTGAAAGTGTTATTTATTTAAAAGTGTTACGTATGTAAAAGTGTTTCCAGAAGTGTTACCATTCAAAAAGTGTTACATCCAAAGTGTTACTTATTTTAGAAGTATTACATAAATGTGTTACATAGTCGCACATTTTACAAAAGTATTACACATTCATAAGTGTTACCAAAGTGTTACATAAAAATTAAAATTTTAAAAGTGTTACAAACAAAGTGTTAGTTAAAGTCATTTATGTGGTAGTGTTATTATATATTATTCTATATAATTAATATATATATATATATATATATTATTATATACACACACACACATATATATAAAGGCCATCAGGATCCGGCCTACACATATATGTATAATCTATACAAAATCAATGCATAAGGGCCCACAAGGCCAACTCTACCCTAACTCGGTGCATTCTTTATTTCAATATATATATAATCTAAATAAAATTAAATAGAGTGAGTCTTGTGTGTGAACGGTCACACGTGTGACGGATTGTACTTTTACAGAAAAAATTGATACTTTTACAGGAAAAAATGATACTTTTACTACATTGATACTTTTACAGATAAAGGTGATACTTTTGCTACAAAAAGTGATTTTTTTTTTTTCTGTTAAAAAATTGTGATACTTTTACAGATAAACGTAATACTTTTACCTCAAAAAGTGATACTTTTTTCCGTCACACCGTGTGACGATCGTGTGACGGTCACATACAAGTTTTTGCCAATTAAATACGTAAGAGCCCTCAGGACCAACCATGTCCTAGCCCAACTCTCTCTCTCTCTCTCTCTCTCTCTCTCTCTCTCTCTATATATATATATATATATATATATATATATAGACACACACACATACACATATATACACTATTTGAATAATACTCTATCACTACATAAATCTAGTGACACTTTAAAACAAAAACCTCTACAAATACTCTATTGATATATTAAACTATGAAGTAACTATTACTACATAACTAGAACACTATTGAGGCACTAAGTGCCTCTATATAATTTAAATAAGGTATAAATTAAGTGACTTAAAATCTAGTTAAACAATTTTTAAAATAAAAAAAAAAATTAGTCAGACAATTGATTTAGGGAATAAAAAAACAAGTTAATTATGGTGTATATTTGATTTTTTCCCTTTTCATTTCTCAGGTACCCAATGCCCGTAACCAAATTTAAATTTTCACCTAGTCACTACAAAAATTTGAAATTTTAACCACAATCCTCAACCCATTATCCAAAATATTTAAAATAAACAAATAAGAAATATGTTACATAATACCCAAATTCCAAAAGCTCTAGATCTTCCCACTCACAAAATTAAATAGTAAAGGGATACCAAGTGATCGAAAAGGCTACGAGAAACAAAATCTCTAGCCCGCTAATTAGAAGGAAAAAGAATTGCAACCTCTGCACTCGCCTTTATACACAGAATGAACGTATTTTTCGTGGCCTATTGATCGATGAGAGAGGAATTGGGTCAGGTATTGTTGTGCTCTTTATCTAGGTTTATTCGTTTCACGTTCTCCCCCTCGCTATATAAATACACACACATGCACATGTATTTTATTTTATATGAAATTAAATTTATATAAGGGTCAATATGGCCAACCCTACTATAACCCGACCCATTATTTCTCTCATTATACATATGTGTGTATAGGTATAAAATCTATGTAAAATTAAATATATAAAGGCCCCCAGGGCCAACCCTACTCTAGTCCGGCCCGTTCTCATTCTCGATACATACACACACATACACATACACACACATATATATCTTCTTATATATAAAAACAAAACCTTCTCAATATAGAAATTTTAAAATTTTCCTGCCCAAATCCTAACCTCATTTCTGGAAATAATTATTTTTGTAACAAATTATTTGGGGATAAGGCAGTCCTATATTTTCCTAAAATATTATAAGTCACCATTATCTCTGTTCAATATTAATTCCCCACATTTAGCATAATTTGTCCAAATCTATAAAATGATACATTCATTCAATTTTCAAAAATTGATGCAAAATCATATATCCCATAATCCTTTCGGCACAATTAACGTTAATCCAGTCTGACAATTAGGCTCGACAATTCTTTGTGCCTTTCCAACTATGTTAATAAGTTTCTGGGGTAAGTTTATGATTATAATTGATTGACTAATGGATATGTCAAAATCGTATGTATTGCAAGATATGGTAAAAATCACTGGTTATTCCATTGAGATAAATAATATTTTACAAATCAAAATCACATTATCATTTAGCGAAAATTATATATTTTCTCAAAATAGCTCTGCCTGTGATCATTATATATATTCCCGCACTATATATATTTTGTGACATGCACGCCATCCATTGTTATAACACATTCTTATGTTACAGCAAAAATACTTTAGTTGTGTGCTTATTTTGATATTATTGTTCATGGCTCCTATGTATTTATTCGTCAGGGTTCTTAACTCCTAAAAAATACAGTGGGTGTTGAAACTGTGATTGGTTCGAACGTATGACGCTCCGACTTATGAATAGAAGAACCGAATAATCAACACCGTAGTGGGTCATATTATGCTGCTTAATTTAGACAGTGGTTCCTTTTTTTTTTTAACACTATTTTTATGCATCATATTTATACCTATGTGTAAGTAATTTGATTATAACTCAGTTGACAGAGCACACTTTGTAACCTTGGTAGTGGAAAAAATCTTAAAATAGTGGAAAAACTAATTTGTTTAGTAGGATACAATAAAAGAATTTGTAAAAAAAATATAAATTAAATGTAGCGTGTTTTTGTAGTGGTGTGAGTATGATAGATGACCTCTATAAGAAAATTCTTCGCTGGATTTGATATCATTATTGTATACATATATACATATATTATATATGTATAATCTAAATATTAAATATTAAATGATGAAGATTCTATATAAAATAGAATAAAGCCGAGATCATCAATTCCTCCAAATTTAATTCATTTAAAACCACATGGTAGGTAATTATTATTTTTTATTAATTAATTTATATAGTGGTGTACTGAGGTTTGGGAGAATTTTGTGGAAGCGCTAACTAATATAAATAATTATTGAATTCCTCTTATCATTTTTCTCTCCCACTCATTGATGAACGTAAAAATTATCATTTTTCTTACACTTTTTACTTTCATATTTTGTAAAGAATTACGTGTAATTGATATGTTCATGTGTGATTTTTGAACTTTAGTGGATTTCCGAGTTGAATTTCCTTTTTAATATGATTTGATGCGCTTTCGGATGTTTTAAGTCTTATTTCAAAAGTTAAGAAGCTCGGAGGAATTTGAAGAGTGTTCGAGTCCATTTTTGCACTCCGGTCAAATTCGGCCTAAAATGGGTCGGGACAGACCCAACTTAAAGATCGTCAAGCCATGAAGAAAGTTCGTGAAGAACTCGGGCTAAGAAAATGGATAGAAAAGCCCCAAATTGAAGAAGGAAGAAGACAAGGACAATCGCACATGCTCCATGTCCAAGCCCATAAACCGAGGCCTAAACGGGCTCGAATCAGACCCATCTAAAGCTCAAATTGAAGTTCGTCGAGTCACGAACAAAAGTCGTAAAGGGGTCGGTTCAAGAAAACAAGAGGAAGAGGTCCGAAACGACAACGGAGCCACTACCGGACCTGCAGGACCACCGGTAGTCGGTTCAGTGTGTCATCTAAAAAATTGCCATTGTCACGACCGGCCCTGCTGCCGGACCGGCAGTTGGCCTCGTAGTTCGCCGTCGGTCCCCTGTTTCGCGTCCTGTTTATTTTTTGGTCGTAACTTTTTCGTTCGAGCTTCGATTCGAGTGATTCAAATGGTCATGTGTAGCCAAGACAAAGATCTACAACTTTCACGTTTTGACTGGGAGCCAATTCCGAGCCAATTTTTTTTCGAAATTCGCATAAAGTTCGAGTCCAGCACACGAAGGAAAGTTCTACCAACAACTTACAATCCTTTGTGTTCCAATTTGCTTTTGACTATTTTACCCTTACTTTTAGGGAACTTTTTAGCTGATTTCTTACCCTTGTATGTTTGGGGAGTGGGTGTCTATAAATACTCCCTTCCCCTTTTTATTCAGAACACTTTTAGACTTAGTGATTTTGCACTTTTGCACTTTTACACTATAGAATTCTCTCTACTTGCATTTCAGAATTGCAACTAGGGTTTCTTCTCTCTTAAAGAGGGGAACTCGGGTTCTTGAGGAAATTGTAAGGATTGCTCCTAAGGGGTGACAACCTTGAGGTTTTATCAAAGATTTCTTGATTTCTATCATCAATAAGCTTTTCTTATCCTTATCTCTCTCTATTTTACTTTATTTTATTTTCTTGCTAGATGATGATATTTATTGGGTTATTGTTGATGATTCGTAAGTAGTGCTTCTTGTTTTCCGAAGCAAGGGAGTAACCCGAGCTTCGGGGTTGATGTCCATGTTATTTTGATGGTTGATTTGATTTGGGATTGGTAACCTAGGGTTTGGATTTAATTGATTTGTATGATTTTTATATGAAATTAGGCTTTATTATAGGTTTGACTCGGTGGCTTGAGCTCTCGATAATTTAGCCTTCTTTTATAGAATTGTGCACTTAGGAAATGATGATTTGGACCTTAGGTTAGGGTTTGCCATCCTCTCGAAGGAATCCAATTTTATCTTAAGTGAAATTAGGATTAGATTTTGTACATTAGATTGATATGGAAAGAAATTTAATCCGTGAACTCAAATCAATTAAAACTCGATTATAGGACATAGACCTATGGAGGAGAAGACCTATAAGAAGAGGGAATACAGCCTAGAAAGTCTCGGTTGGGATAAACGATGATAATCTAAGTTGTGCGTGTAGAGAAATCTCACCCCTACATCGGTCTATAATGTAGGAGAAGCCACACTAGGTTATTTTAATTTACTCAATTGGTAATTCGGGGCCCGTGGTTGATTATGTTAGCTATCCATTTAGGTATTCTTTATAGAACCTTGTTTATTCTCCAACTCTAGGGGGATATGACACCTAAATCATATCTCGGGACTTCTATCTATTGGGACGCTAGTTAAGTAGGAATTCAACCAATTGTTCCCTCTTTATCTTGACTTAATGGTGTTTGGACATTAACCCCTCAAGATTTGGGTGGAACCGAGTTTTGGGAAGCATTTTTCCCTTATTTATCCCTTTCTATCTTTTTATTTCATTTAGTAAAAATCAACTCTTAATTCCAATCGCTAAACTTAGGAAATTATGATCTGGGTAGTTCTCACGGATGTCCTCTCTGTGGATCGATATAATACTACCTCTGTTTGAATCTCGTACGCTTGCGAGAACTGAAAGTTATTCAAAATAAACATTTTTAACGATTTTTCGGAACAAGTTCATGACACCGTTGCAGGGGAGGATAATCTCCCCGTGTAATTAGCTGGGTCATTATATTTCATAAGATTTAGCCTTTAATTTGTGTTATTTAAGTTTTTGTCTTATTGTTTAATCAATTCTTCTTTTATGTACTACTCGTATATGAGAAGGACAAGAAGCGTGACATTCCGCTTGTTGATCTTGATCCCGAACTCGATAGGACCTTTAGAAGAGGAGTGAGAAGGTTAATCGAAAGAGTGCAAAGTGAAGAGGAAGTAAATATGGCAAATCGAGAAGCTAATCACAATCCGCAAGAAGAAGTCTAGGAAGCTGTTCCTCGCCGAACTTTAAGGGATTACGTTGCTCCAAACAATCAAGGGATACACTCAAGCATAGTCCGCTCTGGAGTCCAAACTAATTCCTTTGAATTGAAGCCCGGCCTTCTCCAAATCATCCAAGCAAATCAATTTGGAGGCCAACCGAGCGAGGACCCTTATTTCCATGTGTGAACCTTCCTACAAATATGTGACACATTGAAGATGAACGGAGTTTCACCGGAAGCTATCAAACTGCGCCTCTTTCCTATCTCTCTAAGGGATAGAGCCACAGTTTGACTCAATTCACAACCACCGAACTCCATTACCGTATGGGAGGACTTGTGGGCGAAGTTCTTGCAAAAATTCTTCCCTCCAAGCAAGATATCCCAACTACACAACAAACTCACCATATTCGCTCAAGAGCAAGATGAGTCTCTATTTGAAGCATGGGTTGAGGATGTGCCCGCATCACGGGCTTAAGAAGTGGATGTTGCTCGACATATTCTATAATGGGCTTTCCTATCATGTCCGAAGCGCCATTGATGCCGCCTCCGGAGGATGCTTGATGAACAAGAGCATTGAGGAAGCCTTTGAGCTTATTGAAATCATATCCACCGACCACAACCAATGGAATCGACCGCGTTCTAATCCAAACGTGTCTTTAAATGTGCCAAGAAAAATCCAAGGTATGCACTAAGTTGATACTTTAGATTTAAAGAGTGCTAATCCATGAATTTTACTAGTTATTAGGGTCGCATGACTTGCACGTGACTATTTCCGGCCAATTTGATGTTTTTGAGCGAAAATTGTCCTTAAATTGGACAATTTAAGCACTTAGGGGACTAAATTGAAAAAGTCGATATATATGGGACTAAAATCGAAAAAATAAATACTTACGCGACCAAAAATGATTTTTGGCCTAAATTATGATATGATACAAGTTGCAACTAAACTTCTTTTGAATAAGCAGAATTAACCAACTTGAACTGTATGTTTTCTTAGACTTTGCAACCTAAACAATACTTGGTCACATTAACGAATCTCACTTAAGTCTTTTTTCATATTGTGCAACCTAAGCTATTTATTTTTTGCATTAACCAATGTGTATCTTTAAATGAATCTACTTTACAATATAAATATATTAACTTAGTTGAAACTTTTCAACATATATATGAAAGTATTAAGAAATATTGAAGAACTCATATATTTTATTTTATTATTCAAACTATTGAAAAACTTTTGAATTTTATTTGTTATTTTGTTGTTCTTTGTATATCTGAAATATCAAGTAAAGTATTAAAACTTGCAAATATATTTTTTCAAAAGTAAATAGTTATAGTTAGAATTTAAAACTTTATTTAGATAAATTTAATTATTTAAAGTAAAAGGAAAAAATTAAAGAAAAAAAAATTTCTTATAACATTATTCAGTTTATTTTATTTAATAATATGAGTTTATATTTAGATATTTATGTCGTTTTAACATTCATGATTAATTATCTATTATGCATATAGGTGAAGAATGATACAGACACACTAAATGTATGTTTAGATTTCAAAGATAAGAAATGATCATTTTGAAAACTTTTGTTTTTATTTTTTATATATATTTAACATTAATCTTAATGTCAATCTATAATTAGTATATATATATATATATATATAAAGAGTAAGTAATATTAAATTCATATATAATGTGCGAGAAACTTATATTTACATTATTTATAATTTTATTTATGTTTTATTCTATTTTTTAAAAAAAATTATTTTATTAGGTTAAAACTCACATATTTAAATATTCGATTATATTATATTTAGTTTTATTGAAAAATTTATTTTTTAAATAAACTTCTGCACATCGCTTGAGAATACTACTAGTATGTGGAATAACATTTTTTCTTTGATACTATTTTAAATGCTTTCACTATATTAAAAGAGCTTTTACAAACAGATTTGAAGTCTTATTAGGATCAACTTCCATGAACATAAAAAACAATTATCAATATACCTGTTATTGTACTTAAATATTCATTCAGTAGTCCACTTTATCGTTAAATCCTGAATTTGTTTCGGGTCAATTTAGTGCTAATCAAAGTCACTACCTCTAGAGAAATTTAGATTACTTAGGACAGGATGGATTGCATTTACGTTTGTGTATAACACTGCACACATTTGTCGTACAAGATCCTCTATTTTAAATAGAGTTTTCATTTCATGTTCTAACTCTAGGAAAACACACTAAATACAAAATGACACTTCCGTGACATTTAACACATATTATAGATTTTTTAGATAGTAAAATATTTTTTAATCGTTGGAATATATTGACAAGAAAAAAATAGTCAAAATAATATACAGAAATATAAAACAATTTAAGCACAAACTATTAGATTCAAAACTATAGAGATTGGAACATAGTACACGAAACAAATTTCTATTACGCTGGACAAAACTCGTACCAAAATATTTGATCTTGAATGTATCGTTAGTCTTTTGATGAAAGCCCCCAAGATAAGCAAATCAATTTTAAAATAGTTAATGATGACTGAATCTTTCAAATAAACACCACAAGAAATGGATTTTTCAATATTTCGGATCCTAATACTCGCACTTATTGGTAGAAAACAAAAACTCCAATAAATAGAGACATAAAAAAAATTAAAATTAAAGTTAAAACTCCTCCACATCATCCCCTGGAGAAAGATATGGAAAGAATGTGGCGGTTAGACCATTTTTATTGGTGACCCCAAGTCATGTGTCATAGGAAAAAGACAATTTTTTTTTTAAAAAAAAATATAAGAATGCAATTTAATTGCACAAATGGTTGTGGGATACCAACTCACTCCACAACCTAAGTCCTCCCCACAACCTGGCACATGTCCAATTTTAATTGGTTGTGTTCAGTTATTTAATGGGTATAGTTTAGATGATAAATAAATGATATAATTTTTATTTTAATAAAATTAAAAAAGATTCTCAAAATTCCGATCTTTTTCCTCTACAAGTAGAGCCTATTGTTGACATATTTTGAATTAAAATTTGAAGCTCTCCATTTTCTCTCAATCTCAAATTCTCTCTTTTTTTATATATAGGATTAAAATTCTCTCTTATTGTAATTGCAGAATTAAAATATTATTATTTTTTTCTTTTAAACATATTAAAAAATGCTCCCAAAATAATATGCAATCATTAAATAGTAGCTCCAAAATATTGGCTTGGTTGAAATAAGTATTGTATGTGGATCAAAGAAATTAATATTTATTAAAATATTAGGCTGAGATAATTTGTTGATAAAAAATAAAAATATTAAAGTTAAATTGTGAAGTAGATTTTGTATATGAATAAAAGAGAAATGAATATTTTATTTATAGGTTAAGCTGTAATAGATCGTGGATAAAGATGGTTTTAGGTACAATATTACATATATAATTGAAACATATTGTATGAAACATATTGTATGATCAATTACATTCTATTTTAAGATGTACAAAAGCAAGCCGTTTCGTGCCTTGACTTTTCTATGTACTGAAAAGTTGCCTTTAATCAAGGTTGTAAAAGTCGCTAGGCGCTAGTTAGGCAGTGGACTGGGGCCTAGCGACTAGTCGAGGTCTGGGCGGGACTACTCGGGGCATAGACGTAGTTAGGCGGAGAGGAATCGGGAAATAAACGTAGGCAGTCAATGGGAGCCTAGCGCCTAGACGGGAATTAATCGGAGCTAATCGGGGATTTTTAGAACAGAGCCTTTAATAGAAAAAGAAAATAAAGGAAAAAAACAAAGGGGAACTAATAGTTAAATATTAATGGGCTGTAGATGGGGGGCACTGTTCATCCCATAATTAAAATAATAAGCGACTTTTTTTTTTTTTTTTTATTTACAGATTTAAGTGAACTAGACTGTGCCACAGGCGAGTTCACATTTTCTGACAAATCACTGTTTAAAGTCGCCCCTGCCAGGGACGACTTCTGTTTAAAATAATAATTTTTTTTTTTTTTTTTTTTTTTTTTTTTTTTTTTTTTTTATGGTGAAAACGCCTATGCGAGAGGCGTTATACGGTATGCCGTATTTATACAATCACTAATACTAAAAGTCGCCCCTTGCAGGGACGACAATCATTATTTTTTTTTTCTTTTACTCCAATTAATTTGTTATTACTTCTTTGTGTGTGTATATATATATATATATATATATATATATATATATATATTTCTATGGGATTATTGGATTGGATGTAGTGACATGTATCACGTTCGATGGAGCACATCCACGGACGGGACATTCAACAAGATATTTTAGTTTAAGGGTATAGTAGGGTAGGATGTCTATTGGAAATTATGAAAGGTGTATTGAAAATTGTTAAAGGTGTGTTGAAAATTGTAAAAGGTAAGGTAGGTAATAGGGTGCGGATGTATCCGGAGTGGGACATCCTAATCCAATTATCCCGTTAGATTGTTTATTTAAAGAACTTTCGTTTATTATTTTTCTTTAATTTGGGTCGTATTCATCGTTTTTTTTCTTTTCTTTACTTTGAGTGGAATTCATCATTTTTTTTTTTATTATTAGTTTGTATTAGAACCGAGTATAGTCGATTTTTTAATCCTGTTACGCTAAAAATAAAATATTTAGATTAGTCAAAAATACTTAAAATATGAAGTTCTTTTTATCTAATTATTACAACTAAGTTGAAAAAAATAAAATGTCTAATATTCATGACCAGTCCCACATCGTGTTTTTTTCCTGTTCCGTTTGGCTCTCCCTCTCCGTTCCTCGATTGGTGCATCGGATTCCGTTTCTTGAGCGCGTTGTGATTGACCATCATCTGGTGTGCCGATATTCAAACTAAACATGGGGCGACCTAATGAAGATGATGTTTGACCCAAATACGGAATCGGGGACATATTGAACTGTCCTGGATGACCCGCCAAATTCGGCGGGTGAGGATAAATTCCGGCGGTTGTTGTGTAGTTGCCGACTTCCAGGAGAGAGGTGAAGGACTGATCAAACCGCATTGAATCCCGATGAGGAGTGAAAAAATCATTTTCGTTCACCATCGGAGGCACATAGTAGCTTAACTGCATTTCACCACTAGGGTGCTCTTGAACTGTAGAATGTGAAGGCCCGGGTCGATCGCCAGACACAGACCTAGATGGATGGGTGTTATGTGAGGTAGTACCACCAGGTCTTTGTCCGAAGTTAGTACGTGTGGACGTACTACGTCTCCGCCCTTGCTGGGGTGCGTCACGTGGCATGGCCATCTCAGCTGCTTGGTGTTGTGCGTCTGGCTGTGGGTGATGGTAGGCTGCACGTTGATCTTGAAAATTTTGTTGTGCTGCTTGATAAAACTCCTCAATCGACCTTCTCGCCGGCTCTCTAATATAGTCACTCTCTCCGATAATTACTCGATGCATTCCCTCAACGATTCTTTCCTAAAAGTAAAAATTGTAAATAAACATACGTGAGAATGATTTTTATGCGGATTGGTACTATTTATGTGTATTCCATAGGAAGTTGTTTACCCACCAAATTTTCGAGATATGCATAACTTGACGGCTGAGATCCCTCTTGTACACCTATACCAGGAGTTATTAACCTTCGTGTGACCTCTTGATACCAACCCATGTAACCAACGTCCACTTCATCACCTTGGTTTCCGATCTGAGGTGCAGTCACAATGTACTGATTTCGAGTGTTCCATTGCTCCACATATTGCGCGTGGGTTTCAAGCCAAAATTTGATTGGAACGTCCACGTCGATCTGTTCTACCATGCAAATTTCTGTGTTCAGCTGCAATCGACGGAGGGATGGACTGTCGTATACCGAATTGCCGGAACACTCGATCAGGATAATATAGCTCAACGATTGAGTGATGGATCAGTGGACATTTTGATATCCATGTGTACGTAACATTAATGATGTTGTCATCAAGATATGATTGGACTGCTGGAGGGATTGGCTCATACGGTCTCCAAACAAACTGCAAAGTAAAAGCCATCCAAAAGTTATTCGTTACATTAAAGTTTGTATTAGAAAGGGTTTAGGGAAGAATGAAGGTTTTGTACCTCATCTGGGGTTTGTCTATCCAGGTACTCCCGGATAGTCTTCACGTTGCTGTTGAGGCTATGCGTGAAAGTGTGGTATTGCAGCCATTCAGCTCCGTATGGCGCAATTGATAGTTCACCGGCATCTCCATCGATCGTTCCTAGATCGAATCGCCTTCCCACATGTCTAGGCCGCATAAATGTTATGCGCGTCCAGGCCCATATCTGAAAGAAAGTTCAAAACATAGATCTATTGTTATTGTGCAATGAATTGGATAGAACAAGCTAAAATAAAAGCTAAGTATTACGGTGTACCTGAAGTAACTGCATAGCCCCGCCAATAGACTTTCTTTCTCTTCGGGCTGCACAACATAATTGATGGTACAAAAATCCCAGCACCGCACTTCCCCAGCTGTATTCAGAGCATTCATATACATCTTCCATTTCAGTCAAGTACAGCAGTGATCCGAGGTTTCCCGACATGTCTGGGCACATAATCGATCCCAGCAGAATCAATGCAACCCCGCGCGAGTACTGCTCTACTTCGACGGCTTCTGTTTCGTCATCCACCGGGTTATCCCTTAGATGCTTTCCGAGTGCTGTCAATGAGAATCTCGAACCAAGAATTTCACCTGCGTCTGGAGTCCAACCTAACAAGGCTTCGCACCTACATCTCCAGTACTCAGACGAGGCTTCAGTAACTCCGTTTATCACCGACCTTCCATCAACTTTCAAGCCCCAAATTAAGGCTACATCCTGTAGTATGACAGTGGCCTCACCGACTCTAAAGTGGAATGTATGTGTCTTTGGTCTCCAGCGTTCCACCAATGCAGTGATGATGGCTCTGTTAATGGCGTAGTCACCGCAGCGATAAACCCCGTAGAACCCCATCTCATGTAACATCGCTATAACTCTGTAATGCAAACGCTGATTACGTTTTAGTTTTCCACTATCTTCATCATCATCATACTCGTCAGCATAGTCATCGATTCGCCAAAAAAATCCACTACCGTGTCGGCATTTCAAAGTCCTACTAATGTCTCCCTCGAATACCTCCGCGGATCGGTGTGTTTCTTGCTCGGTTAACACTTTGTTATCAATGGGGCCATATTGTCCGAGATGGTCCATGCTACAAAAATAGAGTACATTTTCAATCAGATTAGAAACAACGATTAGACAATCACACCGACATGTTCTTGGCAAGTTAATGTTCAGATTTGAAAGGTAACCGAATATATAGAAAAGAACAAACTATTAAGGTTACATGATGTGTTTAATATTAATAACTAAAAAATTAAAAAAATTGGACATAAATGTTTCAGACAAAATGAGAAATAAATTTGCCACATGTGATAATTCTAACTGTTCCACTCTATCGTGTTTAACATCTTCGGCCTGTTGATGATTCAGGCTGAGTCCTAGAACCTTCGTCTGCTTGGTATTGTTGTCTAGCCCGAACTTGTGGCTAGTCCATATCATTTTGGTATCTTGTGGACCTTGGCCGTCCACGCCGTCTTGATTTTCGTAACTCCAGATTGTGGCATAACTCAAACGAGGGCTCATCCCAATAGTATTCGTCTGGCAAAGGGTTAAATCTGCCACTATATATCTGGACATAGAAGCTTGTGTTGTAGTAGGATCTCATGTAAATGCATGGGTCAACACCGTAATGATGACAGGTTTGCATTGCATGCGAACAGGGGATCCCATTCTGTTTCCACTTCCCACATGTACATTCCCTGGTTGATAATAAGCTAATGTGTAAATGTATCGTTCGAGCCGGGTGAAAAGGTCTTGACAGACGCTGATTGTTCAGACAGATCAACTTGGAAGACCACGTGATGCAGTGCCTTCCTCTGTCTTTAATCATATTGCTTGAATATCTCGTCAGGCCATGGTTGACATCTTGCTTGCATTTGACGACCCATAGACAAGCGGTCAAAGAAGTATTTCGTAGAACGATAGAAAGTTATCTGAACAATAGCACAGATCGGTAGTTTTCGTTCCCCTTTCAGAACTCCGTTGATGCATTCTGATAGGTTAGTTGTTAATATTCCACACCTCCATCCTCTGTCATGTGAAATGGTCCATTGCGCTACCTCAATAGCATTCAAGTACGCGTAGCCACTTTCACTTATGGATCTAATCTTTGCCATTGCATTCTCGAAATGGCGCACTGTATAGGCTGAACTGGCTTCCCAGCACAAATCCTTCAGTTTAACATTTTTCACCAAGGTGTTAAAGTTGGAGCAAACATGTCGTAGACAGAAACGGTGTACCCCACCAGGGGCCGAAAATTGCGGGAATCGCTTAGCAGCCTCGATTAAACCGGGGCATCGATCAGATACCAGACAGAGCCCCTCAACTCCCCTGACAACATACTTCGTTAACCTTTTCAGAAACCACTTCCAAGCGGCAAACGTTTCCTCATCGACTATAGCATAGGCTAAAGGCAGAACTTGTTGGTTGGCATCTACTCCGACAGCAATCAGCATTTTATGTTTGTACTTGGTGTACAGATGTGTTCCATCAACACTGATGACTTTCCGACACTGTTGGAACCCGTCAATGCACGGTTTAAAAGCCCAGAAAACGTACTTCAACATCTTAACCCCAGGAGCTCTTTTGTCCATGTGACGCCACTTCACCACTGTTCCAGGGTTCCATTTTTGAATTGCTCTAAAAAACTTCGGTAATTTCACTACTGAGCTTTCCCACGTACCGTACACATTCTCCCTTGCCCGTTTCAAACTATGCCATGCCTTGTGATACGAGATTTCGTATTGGTACCTATCTTTAACTTGCTGCTGGACCAACTTCACCTCGTATCCTGGGTCAACCTGAACCATCCCTGTAAGCAACATAGTGATCATGTTTTTACACAGATTTTGATGGTCGACGGAGACAGCATTCATTAAACATGAATGAGGGCCTGACATCTTTGTAATCTGCCACATATTGAATTTGTTCTTGAGGACTGCCCTCAGACCCCACTCACAACTAATGTTCCCTTGGTTGTTCTTGCACTTGACCTTCCATAACTGCGGCGTACTTTCGACCACCAAATATTCACGACGTGCAATGCGTACGGAAAAATCCTTGACGGCCGTTTGGAGATTCTTCTTATCAGTGAATACTATGCCCATGGCCAGTTTGCCCTCGTTAGCATCATACAACCTAACCTTCTTTGGCCTGTCATACGAATCAACAAATATTTCTGGGCAGGATGTGTTGAAAAAGTTGACTCCCTCTTGCATTGCATTGCTTGTTTGAGCGTCTGGAATCACATTTTTTCGCCCACCTGAATCTTCGTTGGCATGTCGATGGTACAGACCCTGCAGATCCTCGACCGTCACGTCGTCTGTTTCATCTTCACTGTTTGATTCACTATCACTCGTCTCAGAATCTTCAACCTCGTTTGGACCGAAGCTGTCTACCATCGGATCAACCTCCTGATCACCAACTAGACCCCCCCCCATACTCACATGTGGAATCGTTTTGATATAGTTAATCTCGATAGGAGTACGGGTTGGGACTCCAACGAAACTATTATTACAGGTGCCCTGTGTATCGAACACAAGATCCATCGGACCGTCGCCGCTAAGAAATGCCGCGTATTGGTGGTAGACATCCGTCAAAGGTACATTTTGTTCGGTCGCCGTCTGGACCACTACACTCTCAACGTGGAGATGAACGTAACGATTTCCAGCATCCGGATCAAAGAAGAACCACAGATCTTCGTCACTATTAATCGGTATTAGTTGTAAAATATCATCTTCGCAGAACGCCGCTGATACTTTCAAAGTATATCGATCGCTCTCGATATCCAACATTTGATATAATAGAGAAAGCAGTCCAGAATGGCCAATCAAACGAGGCACCCTACGACCGCCAATGGGTGGCCCTTCGGTACCACTTCCACGGTGCACGATAATTCCAACCTTTTCCGACGGCGCCATTATCTTCAAATTTAAATATTTTAGCGTATATTAAACTATTCTATGTCTAAACATCTAACAATAATAATAATAATAATAATAATAATAATAATAATAATAATAATAATAATAATAATAATAATAATAATAATAATAATAATAATAACAATAATAAAAATAATAATAAAAATAATAATAATAATAAAAATAATAAAAATAAAATAAAATAAAAATAATAATAATAATAATAATAATAATGATAATAATAATAATAATAATAATAATAATAATAATAATAATAATAATAATAAATATAATATAATACGTAATCCAAAAAATAGCAATACTATTAGTAGATCTTAATAATGCTAATATTAATAATAAAGATAACAATAATAATAATAACAATAATAATAATAATCATAATAGTCATATTAAACGTAATAAAAAAAACACAACAATAATATTATTAAAAATCATAATAATATTAATGCTATAATATTAATAATAATAATAATAATAATAATAATAATAATAATAATAATAATAATAATAATAATAATAATAATAATAATAATAATAATAATAATAATAATAATAATAATAATAATAATAATAATAATAATGATGATAATAATAATGATAAATAAACGTGGTAAAATTACGAAAAACGAATATTTATATATATATATATATATATATATATATATATATATATATATATATATAATATGAGTAACCATAAAAATAATAATACTAGTAATACTAATACTAGTAATAATCATAATAATAATAAAATAATATCAAGAGTGGTATTAATAATAATAATCATGACAATAATAATAATAATAATAATAATAATTATAATACTACTAATAATAATAATAGTAAAAATAAACATAGTAAAATTATGAAAAAACAAATATATATATTAATATCGGTAACTTTAAAAATAGTAAGATTATTAGTACTAATACTAATAATACTGTTAATAATAATAAAATAACAATAGTATTAACAATTATAATAATGACAGTAACAACACATGGCCATAATAATAATAATAATAATAATAATAATAATAATAATAATAATAATAATAATAACAACAACTAAATTTTCATAAACATCCACACTAAAAAGGCAACTACTAGGCACAGTTGAGGCAATCACATTATGGACTATAATAGCAAATCTAAGAGGCACATTAAAATATCTTTTTTTTTTACAGTGCACATACATAACAGTTTTTTTTGTTCAATTCTTTACAATTTACATTCATTGAAAATAAAATAAACTAAAATTACATATAAAATCTTGATACCTTAATGAAGATGCGATGTAGATGTATTTATAAGCCTTCTTCTAGTCCAAACGAGAACCAGCAATGTGTCCACTCTCTTTTGGTCGAAGGAGCTTCAAAAACCTTCAAAATAATTAGAAGATAATTACATAAAATTTATCACTAGTATAACATACGAAATTTATAATATAAATTATGAAAAATGTGTAAATATAAACAAATTATAACCTTAGCAAATACCTCTTCAATTTTAGCTAAATCGCCTACAGAATATAATGCCCCAACACCTCTTGTATAGTAAGACGAGAGATAAAAGAAAAGATTACAAGAGAATGAAGAAGGAGAGAAAATGAGACTGTAAGGTGGGTTGAAGATGATAAAAATATGAGTTTGTGCATTGCTGGATGCTGCATATATAACACATCCGGTCAAAAAAATTCAACCGGATGTGACAACTCCCTTCTACTTTAACTGCAACACACAACCGCCTCCCCCACCAACCACTGCACCCCTGCACCCCTACCCACTGCCACCTCTACCCTGCCCCAACCCCATACCCACTGCCACCTCTACCCTGCCCCAACCCCATTGGACGACGGAAAAGGCCAAAAAAAGAAAATGTCAGATGTCGCCCCTCCCAGGGGCGACTTTAAGTATTGTACACACTATACCGTATATCGCCTCTCCTAGAGGCGTTTTCAAAATAAATAAATAACAAAAATTAATTAGATGTCGCCCCTCTTCAGTATCTGGATCGTATACATACCGTATAACGCCTCTCGCATAGGCGTTTTCACCATAAAAAAAAAAAAAATTATTTTAAACAGAAGTCGCCCCTGGCAGGGGCGACTTTAAACAGTTATTTGTCAGAAAATGTGAACTCGCCTGTGAGTTCACTTAAATCTGTAAATAAAAAAAAAAAAAGTCGCTTATTATTTTAATTATGGGATGAACAATGCCCTAGTTAATTAAATTTGCCCTGTAGATGGGCCAGCAAAACAATCCCTCACCGATCATGATTATTATAAGTTGCGACTCTCCAACAAAAAATAAATTAATCCTTTCATCTAACACTACCATTTATGGTTACATAATTGCATTTTCGCATATATTTAACTATTTGATAAAAATAAATAAATTTGTAGCTTCTATATCTAATTGGAAAAATAAATTTTTTAAAGCCTTCTTACATTACATGTTTGGCTAACATAAAATGATAGAGCTTATAAAATGTTAATAATGATTATATTTTTCAATAGCATATAAAATTTGAAAGAGTTAAGCAAAATATTTTTTTATTAAGAAATAAGTTAGACGGTTCCCGCACTTAGGTGACATTTTGTTGTTTGATGGCCATTTTTTCTTTCTAAGAAGAAGAAGAAAAAAAAATTACCTCTAACATTTAGTTTGAGATTAAATTAGATATAATTATTATTATTATTATTATTATTATTATTATTATTTTGTGAAAAAATACCAAACAGTTTGAAGAAACTTAAAAGTTTTCAAACATTATAAATTATTTTACGAACTTATAATCAACGAAATGTTCTCATAGTCAATAACCATGTATCTCAAACAAAGGGAGATAGATGGATCTTAAAATGACGAAGTTTTGAAGGGAGGTTTAAATAACAACACTAAATAGATATGCATATGTGAGTGTTTGAGTTTCGAAAACTACAAACAATATAACAATGATAAAAACTTGCATGCACCAGGTGCATAATAAGTCTTATTGTACACCTGGCGTTTTTAGGGGTTTTTAGGGTTTTGGGAATTTTTAGGGTTTTTTTTTCTTTTTTTAATTTTATTTAAAGGAAAAATCCGAGACGGGTGGGGGATTAAGGCTTGGGCCCCTACCTATCAATAATCAAATCAAGAATCAATGCAAGCAAAGTATAAACAGACATACGTATAAGGATGTAGGCCAAAAGTGCCCATAATCCCAAATCAGAGGGGTTGAGCCAAAACTGCCCAAAACCTATGGTGGAGAGGGGGGAATAGGAGGGTTTCCTCCCTTTCCGACCAATTGACTGATCATGAAGGTCGGAAGGAGAGAAAAATGCGAGAATGAAAGAGCTCAAACAACATATGGAGCCGCAAAATAAAAAAAGGGGGTACAACGGAGGGTCCTGAATAAACACATATGAAAAAACATAAGTAACGAAACATAAAGGAACAACCAACTAGAGGCCAATGGAAGCGAAAGCTGGGGTAGCCTAAATGGTCCATGAGATCGAGAGCCAAGAGGTGGATCGAAGCAGTCGCCGCACTGTAGGTGATGAGGGGTTGGGTATGGTACCTAAGCTCAGCGAGGTGGTCAGCCGGTCGATTACCCTCTCGGTGGATGTGGGTAATTCGGACAGTCTTTGTTTCTCAGCAAGCCCCGAACCCGTGTAAGAGAGTGAGAGACTTGCTAGGATCCAAGCCTGTCCAAAGTGAGGAGCGTGACCACCGCCTCTGCATCCATCTCAA
Source organism: Ajuga chamaepitys (assembly GCA_958295605.1). Taxonomy (NCBI): domain Eukaryota; kingdom Viridiplantae; phylum Streptophyta; class Magnoliopsida; order Lamiales; family Lamiaceae; genus Ajuga; species Ajuga chamaepitys. Next base: position 54,233,962 of record OY282501.1, on the reverse strand, counting down.
TCTAATGTGGGAGACGTTGTCTTCAAGGAGTGTAAGTCCCATCAGTAGTGCATGTAGCTTAGCATCAAAACTTGAGGTGGCTCTGATGGATCGGTGAAACGTCAATGTGAGATCGCCGGTGGGGCCTCAAATCCACCCCATGCAGCCTGAGCAGTGTCAAGAGAGAAGGAACCGTCAGTGTTGAGCTTGACCCGGGGGGTCGGGGGTTCTCCACCAAACCAACAGGGGTGATGATGTGCAAAAATCTGGCTGTAGGGGTGCAGTCGGTCCACGTCCGGGGGGACAGTCGGTTGCTCGCAACGAGCAGTGCAAGGTGACGCTCTACCTAAAAAATAATATGAGAATATAAAAATGGTCTATCTCTATGCTTAACACTATTCCCTTCCGTCCAGATGAACCATAGGATCAGACAAAGAATAATTAAAACCATATTATCAGTGTGTGTGCGTGATATGTGAAGGAAAAACTAAGGAGGGGGGTAAGGTCAAGTGTATCATGCATCTCCACCAGAAAATCAGGCCATGAAGTAGGCCCACACCGACCGCACCACACTGCACTGTAGAAACAGATGAGGGATCGTCTCCAATTCATGACTGCGCGTGGCTGCACAACATAAACATCTAGGGACCACATGATAACCCTGAGAAAGATAATAAGACTAGGTAGAAGATGGTGGCAAAGCAAACGCCAGATGAAAACATACATGTTCGGAAGAATCAAGTCCGTCCAAATGGCTCCCGAGATAAGATTGCGATGCAATCTCATGCTAGTCAACTCCCAAGCCGTCGTCAACAAAAAATTACCATGCAATGTTAGTCTCCATCGCATGCAATCCCCACTGTCTCACATGATAGGGACCTCGATAATCTCATCTATAAGCCACTGGGACAGGCCTAAGGTATCGACCAGAACGGACTCTAACCGCGGAATATCCCAGCTCCTATCGATCCAAAACTCCCTGACGACCAGATTCCAGCTAACATCGTGATGGACAAGCTGATCACGGAACCTCTCATATAGAGGTTGGTGCTGGTGCCCAACCCAAGTGTCGTCCCAGAAACTAATCGCCCCCTCACCAAGGGCCCAAAAAATCTTAGACTGAGTCTGCGGGGCGACTCTACAAAGACGGATCTAGTGAAAACTGTGCTCATGCATATAGCACGCACGAGTAGGAAACATGGCCAGTCAATTAGTACTTATACCTCATATGCTAAGCCCACAACGAGGTACCCTCTTTGAAGCGCCACCATATCTTCAGACCGAAAGCCGAGGTAAGCTCGAAGAAATCATGGATCCTCAAACCACCCTCATCCTGAGGCCTGCAGGCATCTCTCCCAGCCGATCTAGTGATGCTTCCCTTGGCCGCTCCAGAAGAACCGAGCAATAATCTGACTCATCTTATCGAGGGTCAACTTCGACGAGGCAATAACTTGAAGAATACGTGCTCTTGATGAGGGCAAGCCTCCCTCCACAATTTAGCTGACGGTGCGACCAACTAGTGATGATGCTCAGGAGGCGCTGAATAATCGGCTGAAATAGAGCCAAGCTCTTGTGCCCTCTAAAGAGGGGGACTCCAACATAAGTGACTGATAGTTGACCAATCTGAAATTCGATTTCCTGATGAACCATGTCCTGCCACTGTAACTGAAAACTCGGACCGAGGAAGAACTTGCTCTTCTGAGCATTAATCATCTGTCCCGAGACGGCGGAATAATGCTGAAGGAGATCAACAAGCTCCCCGATCTCCCCCTCCTGGGCACGAGTGAATATGGAAATATCGTCATAATGGGCCAAGTGGGAGGCGAGCGGGCCGGAGCTGGGGGACCTGTAGATCATCATGGGTCTGCTACAAATGAACGCGTCTAGCCTCCGGGAGAGGTAATCTGCCGCAAGAACAAATAGAGTAGGGGAGAGAGGGTCTCCTTGACGAAGGACCCGACTTGAGTGGAAAAAGCCGGCGGGGGACACATTCACAAGAATCGAGAACTAACAATTCTCCACGCAATTGCGAACGAAGTCAATCCATCGAAGGGGAAGCCCGTCATCTGAAGAACATGACATAAGAAGGGCCATTGCATCGGTCATAGGTCTTAGCCATAACGAGCTTCAGTATAAGATCGGGGACAAGGACGTCATAGTTCAGCTCATGAACAAATTCCTGGGACAATAACACATTGTTCGAGATCAATCTACCTTGAACGAAGCCACTCTGGTTAGGGTTTTAGGGGTTTTAGGATTTTTAGGAATTTTTTAGAAAGAGTGTACAATAAGCTTTATTGTGCATCTTATGCACCCAGGTCCCTCTCTATAATAATACCTTCACCCTTTTCTATTTCTCTTTTTCTTTGTGTTGGAGAGTGAAGATCCCGTAATCTTACAATTATTTTATTGAGTTAATTACATAACGAATTATAAACTATGGGTTAATTTTTAATTGCAATATCAATTTTAAAATGTAACATAAGAAATTACAAATAATGATTTTTCCTTAATTACAACATCGACCACATTTTCAACATAAAATAGCTAATGACACCACTACCATCATTATACGTCTCGCGTGTAATGAGACAGTCTTAGGTCCACACCTATTTTTATCATCATCACCCGTCGTCGTGATTTAAAGGTGAAAGGCGCAATGACCTTTAGCTCCCATATTTGATTCACAATGAGGGTAGCAACGGAATCTGATCGAGCCTCATTTATTGATGGTGGTGACCTTACAATTTAGCGTGAAAATGTGGTTGATATTTAAGTGAAACAAATTTATAGTCAGACATCTATAATACTTCTCAAAATTCATGTTACAATAAATTAATTGATTCATAGTCCATGTAATTAATTCAATTTTATTTGTATTAAGTAATTCGCAAGAACATGTGCATGCATGTGCAAATATAATATATATATATGTTTATGAGTCTACAGGAGAATGGGACAGGTTCCCACTTAATTATTTACACATTTTAAAGATTTATTTAGGGTCGTCTGGATCTGATAAGATCGTGGAAATAATTGCGTACTAATTAATTTCAAACTTTTATGGCCAAACAAACAACATAAATTGGCCACTGAATAGATGTAGTTGTTGATTTTGTTTCAACAAAGGAAAAAACATGTTGTGGTACTAGTAGTAGGCCTGGGCCCACCTTCGAATTTATTCTAGCCTGCAAATATCGGTAACCAGGTCAGGTTCGTAAGGGGCCAACTCCTCCAACTAATAAGGACTAGTCCCAGCTTGTTAAACAAGTTTATTCAGTTAAAAATAATAATTTAAAACTACCAAATCAATACCCGACTACCACATTAATACTTATATATACACACTTCGTCACAAAAAATACTTATATTTATTTCATACTCAGATTTACTAAACGTATAACTATATAATTTTTTTTTTCTTTTTTTTTTTTTAAAAGTACAACAAAATTTAAAAATGTTATGAGTATCAATCTTTTTTGTAGTTAATCTCCATTACCATAATATATGAACAAAAAAAGAAATTATCACAACGAAATTCTTCCAAATTCCCTCATGAATGCTTTCCATTTACCTAATGAACTTTTCCTCTTTAGATAGCTATTGCTATTTGCTAGGCTCCATCTCTTCAAACTCTTCTTTTAAGAGCTTTAGGGCTTTTGTTTATTTGTTCTTTTTTTTTTTTTTTTTAATTGATCAATCAGTTCCAAACTTTCTAAGTAACTATCATAGGTTTAAAAATATTAAGAAAAACTATTACTAGATTTTTATAAGTCCAATATAACCTTATTTGGTATCCTAAATGAAGTCACTGAAGTGCTTGCCACAAATCATTTTCATTTATAGTTAGATTATCAAGTTCTATTGGATTGGTCCGACTCAGACGGCGTTTGACTAAGCTTATTTTAAGCATCTTATAAGCTCCAATATATTATAAGTTGTTTCAAGAGCTTATAAGATGTAATTTTTAAGGAGCTTATAAGCTAACAAAGTGTTAGGATAAAAGAGCTTATACGCTTACAATTGAATATAGTGATTCAGCTATAAATTTGGGGTCTAATTTAAAAGTTAATATTAAACGCACATTTTAATTAGTGTGTGTAGTGTGTGTGGTGTGTGTAGTGTGTGTGGTGTGTGTGTAGTGTTTGTTGTGTGTGTGTGTAGTGTGTGAAATGTGTGTGTAAGTGTGTGATTTGTATGTGAAATTTGAGTATAATAATTAACATCTTAAAAAATAAGATAACAATAGGATGGAGTATAGCAACTTATTTTTTTTAGATCTTATAAACTCTTAGAGCTTATTTTTGTGTCTTATAAGCTCTCAAACATCTTTTTTTGCCAAACACTTTGCAAGAACTTATAAGCTCCTAAACATCTTATAAGATGTTTTTAGGAGCTTATAATTTCAGCCAAACATCCTCTCAAACCACATATTACGTATCTTATTAAGTGAATCCGATAATAAGCCGAACCAATCTCAATTGAATCTAAATTATTGTGCTTCATGTCATGCTATTAAAGGATGCTGAAAATAGTCACCCATAAATATAAAGGAACATCAACAATAAACAACTAATGTGAGTGCACTTGCACAGTTTAACTAGCTAGAAAAGCTGATTGTTTTTAAACAAAAAAATAAAAAAGAAATTATTTACTATGAGTAAACTAAATTTAGAGTGATACCCCCTTCGTCCCATCTTATCTTACACAGGAGAGGTTGATATAAGTATTAGGAAAATTTGTTTTTGAAATTTTGTTGACTTTTCAAAGGTTGATTGATGATGAAGATTGAGGGTGAAAATTTTAAAAGTGAAGATTGTGTTATAACTTTTCTTTTTAAAGAGTGTATCTGAAATAGTGTACAAGATAAGGTGAGACGGAGGGAGTATTATAAATATGGTCAGGAGGATGGTTGAGTGAGCAATCTGATCTATCCAATCAAAGGGTTGAGCACATTAGTGATAGGTTATGGTAATCCAAGTGTCCCATCACAAAAAAGGGTAATCCAAATATCCAACCCTAGCTTGGCAATGTGGGGTGAGTTAATTAGTCCTAAATTTAACTTTACTTTACTTTGAAACAAACCCTAAGTTTAACTTTAAAAGAAAACGAAAAAATATTAACTACGTCTATTAAAACGTATAATTAAGTAGTTATTCTTTTTCCCCATTGGTGTTTTCAGAGTAGAAACTAGATTTCAGGAGGGAGAGGGGGACAAAGTTAATAAGATCATCTGTTGTATTTTGGGGTTACATTTTGTATTTTATATTCATCAACCCATACATATATTTGGATGATGTCATAAATTAATATGTATTATGTATTAAATTGAGTATAATCGGAAAAGAAACACATCCTGTAACGATTGAGGACAAAGTGTAAGTAAAACATAAATATATTAGTACCTGTAAATTATTTAGCGAAGGTTCATAGATTAAACTACTAAATTAGTTATACCAATCCCAAAAAGAATTTATTCTACCCCACCCTAAAAAGAGTCAATATGAATGAATAAATGAATTGGGGATATAGAGCAGACTCAAACCTAAAACCATGCTCAACTGGAGAGACACATATTATTAACTAATTTTGGTTTTGCCTAGTAACATTTTATTGGAAAAAATAACATTTTTTTTTTTACTTATAAAAGTTAATAGATTATAAAATTAAGACGGGCTCCATTACCATTGGATCTTTTAGTTTGGTCGTTCCATTACGAAGGTAGTCACATCTATTCCAGTTTGAAATTTTCCTTATATAATAGTAGTAGAAATAATAATTTTTTGTAAGGACTACTAATAACAATAACAATAGTATTTTATGTAATTATAATAATAAATTATTTCCTAAAATAATAAATTCGATAAAAAAATTTATTGCAAAACTACAGACAAAGGCTTGTTTCGTCTCCAACAGAAGTGTTATTTCATTCACCAAAGTAGACACGTCTGTACTCTATGTAGTTTTAATTGTTATTTTTGTTTATTCATATGTTATCTTTTTTAAGGGGATATTCATATGTCTATCTGTAATACTTGTGTATATAATTTTCATTAGCTGAAATGATATAAAAAGGTCACGTGAAATAGAGCATTAGAAATACATAATAAACAATAAAGTTGCTATTAGCTTTGGTGTTAATTAATTTGAAAGTTGTTATAGGTTAGTTAGAAAATAGAGAACGTGTCAAAGTTGACTAGCTAAATGTTGACTTCAATTTTGAATAAAAGCCTTACATCTTGTATTTTACTCATTAAGATAAATAAACAATTTTAGGAGAATAATTGCTTTTCCTTTAGCTCATTTTAGCTCATGCTTTCATCTTCTATATGGTATCAGAGCCATTGTCTATGCGAATAGTCTGTGTAGCTTGAGATAGTTGCACGGCTATCATTCTGAGAAAAGTAGAGATGGAGGAGAACTTGTTTTTCGTTGATAAAAGACAAATCCATGTTGTTCTACTAAAATCATTCTCAGAAGCTAAGCAACATTTACACTGGATCAAGGCAATGGAAACTAAACTCAAGGCACTTGCGGAGAATGAGACCTGGCAGCTCACTGAGTTACCTCCCAACAAGAAAGTTATTGGTTGTACATGGGTTTTCAAAACAAACTTCACTTTGGTGAGACCATAGAAAGGCACAAAACCAGAATTGTAGCAAAGGGATACAATCAAATTGCTTGAGAAGACTACTTGGATAACTTTGCACCTGTAGCAAAGGAAGTTACTATGCGCTTACTCATAGTTGTTGTTGTTGTTGTTGTCAAGCATTGGCCCATTCACCAACTTTATATAAAGAATGCATTCCTCCATGGATACATTGATAAAAAGGTCTATATGTCTCCTATTCCAGGCTATGCACAGGCCAAACCAAGACAGGTGTAAGCTTGGCTTGAAACAAGCCGGCCTCTATGCAATGGAACAACCAATTTTGTTTTACATTGTTTTCCTAAGGTTTTGCACAATCCTCTCATGATCACTGTCTCTTCCCTTGGCATAAAAACGATGATTATATGGCCTTAGTCGTATATGTAGATGATGTGCTAGTAGTTGGAAATTCAGAGGCTAACATATATAGTTTCTTTTAAACAGTATCTTCATGCAACCTTCACTATAAAGGACTTGGGTCTTGCTACTTATTTCTTAGGCATGGAGATCAACATAAATGACCAAGGTATTCATTTAAATCAGAGGAAGTATATTCTTGACATCCTTCAAGATGTTGGGTTAGATAAATGTAAACCAGTCTCCACTCCCTTACCTTAGGGATTAAACTTTGCTGCTAATTCTGACACCTTGTTAACAGATCCAGAAAAGTATCGGCGGTTGATAGGAAGACTACTTTATCTGAATCTCACAAGGGCTAATATCACATATGTTGTACAATAATTAAGTTAATTTTGTCCAAGATCATCATACTGACCATTAGCAAGAAGCTATACACTTGCTCAGATATCTAAAGGGTACCCTTAAACTAGGTTTATTCTATAGCTCTATTAATGATTTCAACCTCAAGCGTTTTAGTGACTCCGATTGGGGATCATGTCCTGATTCCAGAAAATCACTAACTGGCCGGATGCGTTTTCGTAGGCACTTGTCTCATTCTTGGAAGATAAAATTGCAAACCACGATTTCTCGTAGATCAGTTGAAGCTGAGTACAGGGCTTTAGTGAGCAGAACATGTGAGCTTATTTGGATTAGATTATATATTTCAAGATCTTGGGATTCCTATTGCTAAACCGCTCAAATTACTCTATGACAATCTGGCAGCCTCTCATATTGTTCAGAATCCGGTTTTCCATGAAAGGACAAAACACTTGAACATAGATTGCCACATCGTCAGAAACAAGTTTAAGGAAGGTTTTTTACAGCGGAATGTGCCTCTACGAAGCTACAACTGGATGACATTAATTCTCACGAAGCAACTCGGAGTATCTCAGTTTTGTTTGTTGTTGTCCAAGCTAGGCATAGTTTTCCTTGTCTAGCTTGAGGGGGGATGTGAAACATAACATTCTTTTTTTAGGGTTGAAACACAATAGCCTCCTTGCCTACAATAAACGATGAAATATAACATTAGAAATACATAATAAACAATAAAGTTGCTATTAGCTTTGCCGTTTGTTTGAAAGTTTTTATAGGTTAGCTAGTAAATAGAAAACGTGTCAAGTTGACTAGCAAAATTTTGACTTCAGTTTTGTATAAAAGCCTTACATCTTGTATTTTGTTCATTAAGATTAATAAACAGTTCTAGCAAAATAACTGATTTTCCTTTAGGGTCCATTTGGATGGAGGGATTTGAGGGGTGGATTTGGAAATCAATCATTGATAAAGCGCAATCCGGTATCAAATAAACTCCGAACGTAGAAACCCTCTTCGCAACGTAAATCAATGCAAGAAATCGAAAAAACACAGGATGTACGTGGTTCGATCCGGAGATCTACGTCCACGGGCTGAAAATATCACCTGCCGAGGTGTTTCTTCACTATTCTTTTGAAATTACACGTAACTGTTTGGGAATACAAAAAGCCCACCCTAATTCTGAATACAATTCTCCTACTTATACTACTCAACTCCAAACCCTAACTAACTCCCTACAATCGCGCCTATTACCGTTGCATGGAAGTTGGGAGTAGATCATGGGCCAAGAACGTGGGGTACGCCGCAATTGGGCCACGCTATTTTGAGCGCACGTTTCTGGGCCGGTTGTTGAGCTTATCCTCCTGGGCTCAGTTGCTCGGGTCGGGTTGATCTGGCCCGGGGTGTCAATCCGACCCGAAGTTACTGGTCCATACCTATCAGATGCCCCCCCCCAGCCGGAGCGATGAAGGAGCTACGGTTATGAGCAGGGTGGAGCAGTAAGCAAGATGAGCTGTTGTCACTTGTGAGCTGAAGTGTTCGGGGGAGCCGAGAATTTGCTGAGACCGTGGTGGGGTCCGCGGGGACCAAAACGAACTGGACTGAATGACCCCGAGGTGGCGGTGAGGGCCCGATCTATGGTGAAACCCCCCGGAGGAAGGAGATTGACCAGAGCCGAAATAGAGCACCCCGAAGTCAATAAAGTGTAGCAGAAGAGAACAGTAATATGGCCGAGGTGAAGGGGGCACCGGAGAGCTTCCCACAACTTCCTGGCCAAGAATGAGGTTGATGTGACTGGCGGCGCCATCATGAGAGAGAGAGGTGTGAAGTGACACGCTTTGTAATTTCCAAAGAGCCTGTCCCCCACGCACCTTGGGAACTGTAAGGCGCGTGTCAAGTACGCGCAAATCTGAAACACAGAATTTGAAAAGGCCATATCTAGACCGTTAATTGCACGAGTATATAGTAGGAATAATGGCACAGTATACTTCATCTTCCTCATTGCGATTTGCAAGTTACAGAAAGCGGGAAAAAAAGAGAATTCTGTGCGCTTGTGATTCATCTCAAATACAAACCAAGTAAGTATGCCTTCTTCATCATCTTCTTCTTCAATTAAGGAAGTAGGGACCGAGAGCTCTCCGTTAGATGTGCCACCCCTACGCTTCGTTATTCCAGAGAGGAGTAAAATTAGGACAGTGGAAAGAGCCGACGGCATGGAAACCAACATCAGGGTCGTCGGTTTTTATGGATGTACGGAGAGTGACTTCGAGGTGTCCACTATAGCGCCGCGGATGACGCGGGTGCAGATAGAAGCCTTAATCCCCTCCTTCTATTTCCCATTTAACTTAGAATACATAGTGCCGGAACCCGGCGATAGGGCCTGTTGCCCGCCGAAGGGCTTCATCGGCGTATATATAGACCCACTGAGGATAGGTTTGAGATTCCCCCTTTGGGACATTGTTATCCTGCTGTTGAGATATTATAATATTGCCCTGAGCCAATTAGCGCCAAATGCCATAAGGCAAGTAGTCGGGTTCACCGTGGTATGTAAGAATGCCGGGGTGAAACCAACTGTAGAGCTGTTTAGGTATTTTTTCCAACTGAAAGCATTCGGGAAATCCAAAGGCTGGTACTCCTTCAGTCCCCGAGAACGAGGTGGTTTCAAAGTACAAAACCCCAGTAAGGTGGAGGGGTGGAAGGAGAAGTTCATCTTTGTGAAGACCGGAGTAGCCATCCCGAGGTGGAGAAGGGAGGAGGTGTTAGATACCGCCCCGGTGGGGGATCCGGAGGCTGAGGTGGTGGACGTATTCCGTGCAGTGGGGACTTTCAAGACCCTTTGCACCGAGGCGGAGCTGGAGGAGGCGGGACTGAGCCCATACTACTCGGGCGATGCGGAGGGGATGTCCGCCCGGGGTCAAGAGTCGGGAACCGGGGTTGCCGAGGAGGGTAGGAGTTCTTATAACTGTGTAAAATTATTGCCTTGTGCAGGACTAACTCCAATTTCTATATGCAGTGGGACGCTTCGGAAAGGAGCCGGCTGGAAGCCCCGCTGTGGCTGCGGCAGCCAAGAAGAAAGGGAAAACAGCTGATGTGTCTCCCCGGGGGAAGATGTCACCCTGTCCAAGACCCTCTGCTGGGCCGGAGGAGCGAGTGGTGGCGGCGGGGTCAACCCCCGGAGTTAAAAGGAGGTCGGAACCATCCGGGACACCGCCGGCGGCAGCCAAAAAACTCCGCATGGGGGAAAGCGTTGAGGTAAAGCTGACATGACTTTCTCTGTGAGTTGCTGTTTGCGTAAATGAAGTGTATGTTACCAGTACTGATTCCGATTTTTTTTTTTTTTTTTTTTTTTTGAAGGAGCAAGGGCCCACAAGTCTACTGGGATTGGAGGGGGCGGACGCCGAGGAGCTGTTGCACTTGGCGCGGGGGATTATGGAGCTCGGTCGGAAAAACGAGAAGGAGGCCAAAGAAGAGCTGGCCGTGGTGGCAAGGGAGCTGCGCGCGCGCAACGATAAGCTGACACATGATCTGGCCGAGGCGCGCAAGAGGGCGGCCTTGGTGGAGAATGAAGTTGCGCGATTGCGCGAAGTGGAGGCGGAGGCCGGGGCTCTCCGTGGAGAAACGGCTCAGCTACGGGCAGAGATGAAGGCCCGAGAAGCGGCAATTGTTGAAGGTCAAGAGGCAATGCTAAAAGCGTTTGCCGAGAAGTTGTTCCAGACGAGCACATTTCTCGACTTCCAGACCAACTTTGTCGCTGTCGAGGACACGGCCACGCGATCGGTGTTGCTGGAGCAGGTCAAAGAGATCTACCCAAACGTGGACGTTTATCGCCCAGAGTTCGGGTATGACTACAATGCCGTGGCCGGGGTGGAGGAGGCCTACTATCAAGCTTTAACGCACCTCCCGGAGTGGCCCTTCGTGAAGGCTCTAGCAGAAAAGAAAGAGATTTTAAGGGCCGAGGAGGTTGCAAGCTGTGAGGCGGACCAAGACCAGGAGTTCCTGGCATTCCGCCGGGGTGATTTCGTCGCTGAGCCCCGAAATAAAGAGCCACCCCCCGCATAGAAATTGCCGCAGGAGCCTCAGGAGAGGAGGCAGGAACGGCGGAAGATCGGCAGGAGGTGGAGCCCGAGGATGCTGAGGGGACCGAGGAGGAGGAGGTCAGTCGTTCCCCGCAAATTTGATATAGTAGATGATAGGAATAATTGTAAATCCCTTGTACCACACTACCGATAATGTACTCTGGTTTTGTTGAATATAAGTGTTTGTTGAATAATTGAATAGCTGTCCAACGTATTTTTTTTTTAAATTCATCTTTCCCACTGATTCTGTTGCCCGCTCAGGACACCGCGGAGCTGCATAACACGATAAAGAAGCTCATGCAATCATTGGATTGGTTCCGCGGAGAGAAAGATAACTTGCAAAGGCAAGTTGTGCCGAGGTTAGAGAAACGGGTGGCCGCTGCGGAGAGAAGAGCGAAGGAAGCCGAGGAGGCAAGAGCTAGAGCCGCGGAGAGGGCCAGAGACCAGGAATTAAAGTACCTGGCGAAAGTTGCTGAACTGGACCGCGTCCTCTATCAAAGGGAGTATGACCGGATACTGACAGAGTACGGCTTGCTGACCTTTGAGGAAGTTGAGGAGCGGGTCACCGAGATTCAAAGTGAGATTTCAGCACTGATGGCGGCAGGTTCGGCCGAGTCCTCGGAGCTTTTAAGAAAGCGAGAGGTGCTGGAATTATTGCTCGGTATGTACGAAGGCCTGAAAGGCCGCGGCAGGTGGCGGCACACAGCCGAGGAATACATCGCGGGCCCTAGCCGGAGCCGAGGTTCTTCAAAAGCCCCCCGGAAGGGTAAAAAGAAACCAGCGGGGAAAAGTCAAGGAATTGTAATTCAAGAGCCGGCTTCGGTGACTGCAGTCGAAGAAGGGCCCGTGGTCGTCGCCGAAGAAGAAGTCGAGAAGCTGGCTGAAGAGATCGAAGTGATGGACCCCGCGGAGTGGGACCCCGTGAAATGGGCCCAAACACCGAGGTCTACACCACAGCCGAGTCTTCGGGGCCGTACAAGAGGCGAAGCCCCCAGACAAGTATCAAGGATGAGTCCGCGACGCCGAGGGGGCCGCGATGGAGAAAGAGCCGGGGCTCAACGCCGGGAAGCAACAGAATCCCGGCGGACACGAAGTAGATCCGGAAGCAGGGCTCAACGCCGGAGCGCCGAGTACTGGCTCGGAGGCCATAAATAGTTTACTCTTTTTTGTTGTTTTTTTTTTTTTTTTAATAATATGTAAATAACCTTGTTGGTATGTAAAGTTGTGTACTTTGAAAGGAAATTAATGAACTTTTAACCAGAATGCAAAATAATTGCCTTAACTGGTGCTCGGGAACACCATATGGACAGGGCATAGAATCTCCCCGGACGGATCGGACGGGAGTGAAAAACCTCTCCGGTTAAACAGACGAGAGGGGACACAAGTCCGGGGACCAAACGTGAATCTCCCCGGACGGATCGGGCGGGAGTGAAAAAACCTCTCCGGTTAAACAGACGAGAGGGGACACAAGTCCGGGGACCAAACGTGAATCTCCCCGGACGGATCGGGCAGGAGCGAAAAAACCTCTCCGGTTAAACAGACGAGAGGGGACACAAGTCCGGGGACCAAACGTGAATCTCCCCGGATGGACCGGGTGAGAGATCCAATTGTCCGGAGACGGATAATAATAGTACGACTACGGTAGGGCGTCCCCGTAACGTAGAAGAAAGCACAGTAAGATGCACAAATAAAGAACTTTTATTCAAGGTGAGTGCCGGAACAACTTTTAAAAAATACAAAGAGAAATCACAACGAAAAAGGAATGTACAATAAATGTAAAGATAGGAACGATACTTGTCATTGCGTGTTCACAGATAGAAACGTCTTAAGTTGGTAACATGCCAGCTTCGGGGAATCGGGGTTCCATCAGGATGTTTCAACTAGTAGGACCCGGAATCGTGCGCAGCAACGACGCGATAAGGACCTTCCCAAGTAGCATGCAATTTCCCCTCGGGGGCAGTCTTGCTAGCTGAGTTGAGTCGGAGTACCAAGTCCCCGACATTAAACTGAGTGCCCCGAACCCGGAGGTGGTGATACTGAGCTGCACGTTGCTTACACTTGGCTTGCTGGATGAAAGATTGATCACGATGATATTCCAGCTCATCTAAGTTTGTACGGAGAGCTTCGTCATTATCCTCGGGAGAAGTTACGAGGCGGGGGCTAGGTACACTGATTTCCGCAAGGTCTGGATGATGGCACGATGTAACCACGGCACGTCCACGGCGCCGACGGTTACTGTTTGCTCGGGCTTGGATGGATCAAGCGGCACCTGGACAGTGGTGTCCTCCAGCGATGTATATAACTCAGGTTCGAGAGCTGAGGATGTCACTTGGAGCTGCTGCTTTGGAGGAACCTTTGTTGCCTTTTTCAGTAAGACGTACATGCATTCCTTAGAAACCCGCTGACTGCCGCGGATAGCCACCTCTCCATGCGATGTAGGGAATTTAGTGCGAGGTGGTATGTGGAGCAGATGGCTCTGGCGGGAGTAAGCCAGTCCCGACCTAAAATCATATTATATGGGGACGGAGAGTTAACCACGTAAAAATCCACAAAAATGGTTTTTATCGCCGGATAAGTTCCAAGAGATGCCGGGAGATTAATAACTCCGTCTGGCTGAACTTCACCCTGGGTGAAGGTCTGTAACGGCCCGGGGGCCGGTCGAAGTTGCTCACGAGGAATCCCTCATTTTCTGAAAACAGTCGGTGAATATGACACTTACTGCGGCTCTATTGTCTACAAAGACTCGCTTTACTGTAACATTAGCTACAGCCATGTCAATGACGATGGCGTCGGTATGGGGTGTAATCTCGGGAACTGGGTCTCTATCTGTAAAACTGACAGTTTTAGATTGGTGGAGGCGCTTGTGACGCAGCTCCTCGGGAGGAGGACGGCGTGCCTCGGCCTTCAAGGCATTTCGAGAAGCCCCAGTGGGAAGGGCCCCGTAAATCACGTTTCTGACATGGGTAGGCAAATTGTCTCCGGGTCCTCCCGGAGGAGGTGGTGGTGGCAAAAAACGAGGTTGTTGACGATTTTCGTGGTCTTGTCGTGCATAATTGTTTGACCCCGACCTATTATTCTGCCATTGCGGCCTGTTTTGACGTGAACCACGGTCATGATAACTTCCACGGTTTTGGGATGAACCCCCATTCTGGCTTGACCGAGGCTTGTCGTCGGTCCGAGTAATGTATTGTCGCAAGAAACCTTTCTTTAGACAATCTTCAATTTCCTTACCGAGCTCTCGACACTCCTCTGTCTCATGTCCATGATCATGGTGGTACGCGCACCACTTCTCGCGGTTTCGCTTTTCGGGTGGAGCAGTCATCCACGGACACGGCCGTATATCGTTTTTGTGAACAGAAAGAATTTCGGCTCGCGATTTTGTAAGTGGGGTGAGTTGTGGAATATCCCCTCGAGATTCTGAACGTCCCCGGTTCAGACGAGAAAAGGCACTGGGTCGCGTACTGGGCCCAACTGGTGCCGTATCGGACTGCCGTTTACTAGCATGCTTCTCACGCTTACGACGAGTCTGCTGCTCGGCCTTAGCATATCTGCACACAGTATTAAACAAAGCCCGGGTTGTGACCGGAGGGTTGCGAACCAACTCGGTATAGAGCGGTCCGGGACGAAGGCCATTCATGAAGGCATTGATGATAACATCATCCGAGCAGTTTCCTACTTTAAGACTCTCCGCTGTAAAGCGGTCAAGAAATTGGATAACGGTTTCGCCATCCCGTTGTTCCATATTCATCAGATCGGCCAAAGTGGACATGGGCTTTGCACGTGCTTCGAAACGTGCCCAAAAGTGTTCAGCAAGTTCTCTAAAAGAGGATATACTATTACGGGGGAGAGAATCAAATCAAACTCGAGCCTCATCCTGAAGATACTCGGGGAAGATCTTACAATAGTGAAGAGAGGCGGTATGATCTCGACTGAGCATGTTGTGCCTAAAAGCCCCAAGAAAATTGGCCGGGTCTCCAGTGCCGTCATAAGGTGGTATGACAGGTCTCTTGAACCCTTCGGGAAGGGGCGTAGCCAGTATTTCTTGGGAGAATGGGGTGATAATGTCTCCATTGGCATCGAGGCCTAGAATTCTATATAATTCAACATTGCGCTGTACTCGCTCATACTCCTGAAGATCTAGGGTGTGGGGATTGGCACAACGAGCTTTCTTAGTCGCGTTAAGTGGACGGCGACGATCAGCGTCGGCAAGTTCGTCATTGCGTTGTCTTGACCCATTAGAACTCCCATAGTCCTCGGGAGAACCGGGTCGTTCTCGTCGTCGGTCCTGACGCCCATGGTGCACTGAATCTTGTTGGTGGATCGGGTTCCGACGAGGTGGATGCGCTACGGGGTTGGTAGCGTGTCCAGCAGGTCCATCAGGATGTAGGCGATTGGCTGCCCAGTCTTGGAAAACATGAGCATGTTCTTGTAGGAAAGCCTGGAGTAGTTCCGGAGTCATCTGAATATTAACCTGCGGCTGTGTAGCAGCGGGATTAGGATTTTGTATATCTTGTGGAGGTAGAGGTAGGAATTGGTCGTCCGGATTCACGACCGGGCCTTGGTTGCCCTGATGATGAGATGTATCTCGCATCAGCGACTGCCTCGGCGGCAAAGTTTGATCTACGGGTGGATCTTGATTGATTTGATCACCTTGGCGAGATTGAGTTAGGCGAGTGGTTACCATGGTATAACAAGTGCAGTACCAATATTAAAATCCAGTCGATTTCCCACAGACGGCGCCAATTGATAAAGCGCAATCCGGTATCAAATAAACTCCGAACGTAGAACCCCTCTTCGCAACGTAAATCAATGCAAGAAATCTAAAAAACACAGGATGTACGTGGTTCGATCCGGAGATCTACGTCCACGGGCTGAAAATATCACCTGCCGAGGTGTTTCTTCACTATTCTTTTGAAATTACACGTAACTGTTTCGGAATACAAAAAGCCCACCCTAATTCTGAATACAATTCTCCTACTTATATTACTCAACTCCAAACCCTAACTAACTCCCTACAATCGCGCCTATTACCGTTGCATGGAAGTTGGGAGTAGATCATGGGCCAAGAACGTGGGGTACGCCGCAATTGGGCCACGCTATTTTGAGCGCACGTTTCTGGGCCGGTTGTTGGCGGTTGTTGGGCTTATCCTCCTGGGCTCAGTTGCTCGGGTCGGGTTGATCTGGTCCGGGGTATCAATCTGACCCGAAGTTACTGGTCCATACCTATCAATCATCAAATCCACCAAACTTGTTTGGCGATAAAAATCAAATCAAGAGATTTTATATTCCTCCTAAATTTCTAGTTCATTTTGGATGAATTTCAAATCCATCCAACAACCTAGTCATTTATAAATCAATCCCACCTCTTATATATGCATTGCTACATTATCATAACATTTCACACACTACACATAACATACACCACACACTTCACACACTACACGTACTACACAAAAAATAACTGATTTACCTTAGCTCATTTGAGCTCATGCTTTCATCTTCTACAGATCATTTAAGTTATATAAAGAAAGATAAAAACATAGCGCACACTAATAATTTTGTACATAAGAGAAATATAAATAAAGAGGCCTTCTCGTGCGTACATGGTATCAAACTACACCTGAAATATTTTTTCTCAACATAATCGCCAAGTTATATATAATTAGTAGGTTGGTAAAATTAAATATTTTGCCTCATCACTTTTAAATATTAAGATTTCACATACTTTGGTTAGTATTTTACTGTGTAAGCTCAAAGTAGGAAACCCAAATATGTGGAACTAAACAGTATATATATAAATACATAAATATATGTATATAAATTTAAGTTACTAAACCCCCCAAATCTTTAGTAATAAGGCAAATGAGACCCAAATAAACCATTAATTGCATAATGATACACGTACACCGCATAATTTCTGAGATATGAAACATAAAAAGAATTATTATATATTGTTTTAACTTAATTGATGCATATTCAATCTAAACTAGTATTATATCTATCTATATAACCTTTCTATATTGCCATAATAGAAAATATTTATTAGCTATAAATGGATATTTGATAAAAATTAGTGTTAAGCAATTGTTTCAAACCGACGGAGATAAATTGCAATTCCATTAAAAATATTTGCACCAAATATAGCAAAAGCTGCACCGTTTTAAAATTGCCGGTCAATCATATCCATCATCCCTTTTTTCACTAATATGTACATTACTAAGCATATTTTTTCCAAGACAGAATACTAAAAGTATTTTGCGAAAGAAATAAGCAACTATTAGATATCTTGAAGAGTATCGTGAACAAAGGGTGCGTGGTACTGTGTGATTCGAATATTTGAAAATATTTAGATTCATATTAAACTTTGATTATTTAAAAAAATGAGTATTCAAAATCAATCCAAAAAGTGGAACCGTATAGTATGGTTTTTATGAAAAACTCGGTTAGTATTTGGAACCAATAGAACAATTCGATTCGACTTGATTCAGTTCTAATAACTGGAGTTTTTTTTTTTTTTTTTTTTTTTTGAATAAAAGATTCAAGTTGAAAAAAAATTATTGACGTCTAACTAATATAAATAATTTTATTACATCAAATTTATTTCAACTCAGTAATTTGTGCTTTGAAAATTATATCATAATTAAATAGAAGGTCCTTTAATTATTAATTTATGTTAAATATAACTACAAAATTATGAATAGTTTAATTTTTAAATTAATCTTTTAAAGTTAATATATTTTATAATTTAGAATTATTATTTTATGCAGTTATTCGATTCAATACAATTTGGTATGGTTCGGTACGATTCAATACGGTTTTTGAATTAAAAAAGTGAGAAATAACCAAATCTGTACCATAGAAGAATTGGTTCAGTTTGGTTCCAAAAAATTCGGTTTGAAACTTATTTGGTCTGGATTTCGGTACGATATTAGTAATCTCCAAGTTTCATGCAAATCCCTAATCGTGAGGAATCATGAGATAGATTAATTGATAAAATGATAGTGCATAGTACATACATTTGGGGCTCATCTGATAGTCCATATAAGAGGTAAGTATATGTATAATCAAACTTTAATATTCGTTTGTTAGTCCAAATAGAGGCTCTTCAGCCTTCACTAAGTAATCCAGCCATTTTGGCCATACAACTTGTACGTGTTGCTACAATAACTATGGTAAGATTTTTTTTTTTTTTTTTCTCTCCAAAATACTCTTGTCTAAAATATATTTTCGATGTTGTTTTATGAGGTGCAGGGTATTAGTATATATTCAAATTCTTATCTTACCTTAACTAGATTGTTGTATGAGCTATAAAAAATATGAGAGAAAATAATATTGACATACAATACATCCTACAAAATGAATGACATGTTATACTATATATCCTAAACTTGATCAACTAACTAATAATAACAAGTAACCCCTTATCTTATATAGACTACCATATGGGCCCTTAAGGCAACTAAATGTATTACCTTTATTCTTTACTTTGTCCCTTAGTGCTAGTCTACTTTTGGAGTTGGGATATTGATAGATATAAGTTTAGGTGGGATGACACTATTCACTCTTGTATATTAATAAGTGCGCTTGGTTTGAAGAATAGTTCTTTTTTAATTATTTGTGTGTTTGACTTTAGTGATATATAAGATAATAATTTTTTTATTACCAAAAACACTCTCCACTAATATTTGTCATTTCTTATGCTAACAACTTTTCCCATTTCTGTGAAATCCCCCGACCAAAAGAATAAAATTCTCTCCAGGTAGAGGTGGCAATTTGGGCAATCCGACCAGGCCAGGCCCGTTTGGCCAATGCCATATTTTGGTCCGGGTCGGGTTGGGCCAAAATTTGGTCTGGCCTATATTTAATCGGTTTGGTCCGGGATATTCACTATAATATACTAGATTTTTGTGCTGGGCAAGCGTCCGTCGGACTTTTGGCCCATCGGGCCGTCATCTAAAATATTGGGCCGGACCGATTTTGTCACCTCTACTCCCAAAGTAGCCTCAGATCTCACCGTTGCCAACAAAGGTTGTTTCACCTGATTACGGCAAAATATCACGTTTGGTCTCATAAGTATTTATTTTTTCAATTTTAGTCTCATAAGTACTTGCTTTTTCAATTTAGTCCCGTAAGTGCTAAAATTATCCAATTTAAGGGCAATTTTCGCCGGATAACACCAAATCGGCCGTGTGCAAGTCACGTGACCCCAAAATTTGGGACAAACCGACGAATAAGTGACGTGTCTATTTTTTGGGTGAGTTGGACTTATTTCCCTTCAACTTTTTAATTGTAAATAAAAGTTATATCCCTGTGATCATGTTTTTTGCCACTAGATTAAATATCCATATCATCAATTAGAGGTTCATCAGGTTCCCTCGCATCAATTCCATTTGCGCAACATTTTCTTCTCCTTCTCAAACCTATCAATTTCAATTTGCAAAACCTGATTAATCTTCTCAAGCTTCTGATTAACAAGAATTTTGCTTCTCTTTCCGGAGTACATTTGTTCTTCTCAACAACCCTCTTAATAACCTTGCTACAATCACAAAGTGGATTCTCAATCCACCTAAAATATTTGGAGTAGCCTTCATTACAAGCTGGATTTAGAGGAAGAATCAAGATCAACATCATTTTGCACAAACACCTTCGACAAGAAAAGAGAACATACCGGGTAATTTTGACATCCATAAAATCACCGATCTAAATTCTCGTCTATTCATGAGGTCACAATTGGTGCAAGAAGCCCTTAACGACATCTTATAGCAAGGATCGAGTCGTCGTTGTTCTGTGACATGGCACTTATTCTACCGGTTTTCCCCAAATAAGTCCAACTCACCCAAAAAAATAGACATGTCATTTATTACGTCGATTTGTCCCAAATTTTGGGGTCATGTGACATTTTTCGGTGAGTTTGGTGTTCTTTATCAACTAAGTACCTTGTTGTTACTGTTTCATGTACTGTTGGAATTGTAAGGTGTTAGAAGCTACCAATTTCAACATATCCTCCAAAGACAAACCATAATTTCCTACTGGTTGTGCTAGCTACTTGTTGATTCTCATACCAAATGTCTGATTAATCATCCCATCCTTTGTTCTTATTTTCCCCAAAGAAAGTCAGATATGAGTATGTGGCATGCTCGAATATGTTACAAATCCGACGTGGCTTAACCTTGTTCCCTGATTCAATTGGCACATCACGGATGTCAAATTGTTGTGATCTATCAATGTCAAACCCTCATAAAAGTATTGGATTATTAGTTGCTCAATGATTTGGTGTTGTGGACATCTTGCGACCAATCTCTTATAGCATTTCCAGTACTCATAGAGAGTTTCCTTCTGCATCTGCATTATACCACTTATCTTCTTCCATATGCTTGCTACTCGAGATGCATGCAAGAACCTCTGTAGGAATAACATTACCATATAAGCCCATGTGGTGATATATTCTGTCAAATATTACAACCAATCTTTTGTCATGTCCTTAAAGGAAAATGAAGAAATCCTAAACTACAATAAAATTAAATCTAATCCTAAATTACCAATTAATTATGAAGGCTAAAAACACAAATAGTCTTGCACTGTTCCCTGACAATGATGCCAAAATTTTGACCGTATTGTATTGTGACACGTAAATTAATTTACCTTAATTCTCCTCTACTAACTAGTAGTAGCAGTAAGTAAGGGTTGATCCCACGAGAGTAGTCAGACTATTTACATTTTACGTATTAATTCAACACAAAATCTGGGAGATGGGATTGGTTGGAATTTCCTTAACTAAATATTGAACTAGAAAATAAATAGATTGCAAAACAAGATTTAAGTCCTCAGTCTAGTTATCTTCCTAATCTGATTAACCATGAAATTAATGTGACGCCTCTATAATCCATCCTAGAATTTTTACCCCAAATTAACAACAAGCTCTGTTGATTCGAATTATCCCTTAACTATAGTTAATTAAAATAAGCTCTTTAATTAACCTATTTAATTGAACATTTAGAACAAGCTCGCTAGGTTAAATTCGTTAAATGCATTGGGAACTAGAATAATAGGGTAAACAAGATGTTGGATTCACAAGCTCGATCTAATTGATCTTGATTTACGTTATCCTAATAAATTAATTCACTAGTTGCTACTAATGGGCATCGGTTCATAACAATTACAAATTATGAATAAAATCCTAGCAATAAATATATGGACACCAATAAAGGTGATCAGTCTATAATTACCAACATATCGTAAATAATTAAATCAGATAACATAAATAATTCTAGAATTGAAATTGAGAAAACGCTGCGAAACAAATTACAAAACAAACATAATTTAAAGTTCAAACATCAACAGAAAATTGAAACTAAGAAATTAGCCGCACATTGCGGAGTTAGAATTCATGTTCATCATACCAAAAGCATATCTATATATATATATAATAAGCCAAGTCATCCGGAAATAGTAAGGTAAGATTTTTCCCGCCCATTTCATAGTTACCTAAATTAGATGGATTTTTGAACTTTGAATTTTTAATGCTACAATATTAAATTATGCGAATTCTCGGAATTTCAGTTAAAAAAAACCTGTTTCGTTTTTTTTTTTTCGGGATTATGTTGCACATTTGTAAAAACTTTGAAATTTAAAATTTGAAATTTTAAAATGTTTCTTATCCGATAAAATTTTTCTACAAATAAATACAGCATTTTCATTAAATCAGAATACCGATTCCCACAAGGTATTTCTTTAGTACTCATTGTTCATTTCGCAGTTTATTTTTTATCCAAGCGAATATCACTTACATTTGATGAATATTTCTGGATTTGATTTAGCTGTGTAATTAATTATAGTGTTCAAATGTAGCCATTGTATAGTTTTTTTTATTTAGAAATATAGTGATAAAATATCTCGATTATTCTGACGTTCCTTAATTCCTATTGATTTAGTGATTACATTTTTTTGAGATTCAGATATACATCCTGATCATATCTCTCGATTATTCTGACGTTCATTGATTCATTCTTCATTATACGGTGTCAACTTTTATAGGTCCTTCACAATGTATGTGCGAAATGGTTGGCCTGCAAATCAAGAAACTAAGAAATCAGCAACAATGATGATTGATTATACCTAAAGCAAACTTAAGGTAAACAATAGTTTTTTTTTTTTTTTTAATCTTATGGTTTAATATGTAAATACAACCAATGTGTGCATCTAAAGATGATTCTTTACTTATATGTATTCGAATATACAATCAAAATCAATCTATTGGATAAATATATCTCCTATCCAAAAATCAATGATTATTTTATATATTTTCAGAATTGATTTTCTACTGGGTAGATATATCTCCTATCAAAAAACAAAAAGGTTATTCTATATATTTTCAGATTTGATTTCTATTGGATAAATATATCTCCTATCTAAAACTGTAGATTCTTTAAAATATTTTAATATTTGATTCCTGATTTGAAGTCCTACCTATAAAAACATCATTTGCAGAATAATTTTTCAGAATCTTATAATTCCCTTAATTCCGACGTTGTGAAATAACCGGCTAAAAGATGAAGGTTAACGCGTCATTGAACGACGACTTTGACAAGACACCTACAATGTTTTTCTGTATTCAGTATAGGAGCCACATGTCTAATACACTGGTACGAATTTCTATCTTATGTATGTGACGCAAATTCTTTCAGCAATTCAACATGAATTTTTTTTTGGTAACTGTTCTTTTTACAGGTATTACCTTATGACTTTGTGGAAGAATTCAAAAAGAAAGAAACAATTCCACCTGGTTTTGGTTTGAAGAACGATTTCAACAAGTATTGGGAAACCCACACCAAAGTGGATGAAGACGGCAGTGTACGTTTAACCAAAGGATGGGAGGTATTTGTATCTAATAATTGTTTGGAAACAGGTGACTTGCTCATTTTCTCATATGATGGAATAGTAATATTAAAAGTAAACATGTTTACAAAAGATGGTGTCTGCAAAAAAACATATATGGTAGTGAAAGTAATCCACACACTAAAGGTAAGACAATTATTAATTCCAACCCGAATACTTTTTATTTTTTTAAAACTAAATACACCTAAATGTGATTTCCAGAGTTACATTATAATGGTTTTGTTTTTTTTCAGATATTCACAAAAATTTAGATAGGACCTTTGTTCCAGAATACATTCTTAAATACATTGCTGGCCAACTTCAAACACGAGAAAATGATCAAAGTCGCTACGAAGAAGGTCAAAGTAGCCAAATTCTTGTTTTTTTCACCTTGGAGATATGTAAAACATATAGTGCTCGGAAACGATTGGTATTTCAGAAAAGCATTCTTTATATATTTACAATTTGACATGATTTTTATTGTATCTATCTACATCTCTGTTTATATTGGATAAATTTTTTTCAGCCGATCCCTATGAAATTTTGGAGAGAACAACTGACAACCGGACAGAAAAGATCAACAAAGGTCATTCTGGAAGCCAATGGTAATACATGGACCGTGAAGTTGAAGAAGAAGAAAGATAGAATATCCATGGAAGGGGAAGAAACGGGAGACTTTATAATGAATATGGATTATTATATAGATTATATGTTTAAATCAGAAAATCATAATTATTTTAATTTTTAAAAATATTTATAATAAAAAATGTGAATAAGATATAAAAAACATGTTATTATATCAAATCGTGAATAAAATATTCATTTTAGGAACTAACGCCTAAAAAAAGGTTTATGATATATGATAATCCAACTAATATTATATTGATAGACAATAATCCCTGATAATAAGGAGTCCATATATCAATACTATCAAACCGAAACCGATATCACAAAAAAATCATCTAGATTTTTTCTATATATATCTCGAGCACTAACCTACTTTGCCTAGGAACATAATTGACGCAGTATCACAGAATACATGTCAAATACTTTTAAACAGCTTTCACATAGAACACAAATACGTATATACACACGCAATAGATTCAAGTAACAAACATAACCAAATATACACGTTGCAAAGGCAAGTACCAACCATATCAGAAGGATGGCTCCTACCAAAAAAAATCGATAAACAAAGAATCGACAGGTTAGATATACTTACTTTGATCTTTATGATACTAAGTCGTCTTATGATTTTCAGTGTTGCAAATCTTTGACTTTTACGCTGCATGATTTTCGAGAATTATATTTTTGTGATATTTTGGTATTAAAGATCACATAAAAGCATGTATGTTTATTTTTCATTTAATATGATAGAAGTAGATATGTTACAGGAATTAAAAAAATTCGCTGAAAGATGTTGAGAATAAATGAATTTACACTGTTAAAGAAAACAAATTAAAGAAAAATTATAAACCCTGTTATATCTTATGCTGATTATTAAGATTTTGGGAACGAAAGAACAATTATAAAGATCATTTAAATTATTTATATGAGATATGCTAAACAACATCTCTAATAAAGTAACTCAGTTTTATTTGATAAAAAAATAATAAATTTAACTTAATTGTAAGTAAATATATGTTGAGATTATTAAAATCTAAACAATTTGTTGTTCCTATATTCAGATTATTAATTAGTTAATAATAATTGAACAAATAAACAGAAATCACCATAATAAAAATTGTAGATGATAGGACAATACCAACTAAATCCTTTGCAGAATACTTATATGATGAACAAAGAAACAAAACACCAACAATAAAAGATATCAACATAATAGAAAAACTACAACTAAAGCCGAAAAATACTTATCTTTTTTCAGACCATCTTGGAATAACAAACTGATCTTCTTGCTTGCCGTTTTATATAATAAACTGCATTTATATTAATCAGATTACATTAAAATACAATATAACGTATATTTGTAATAATCTACTGTTAACAACAAAATACAAGTAATACTTATCTTTTTTCGGACTACCTTCAAAATTTGGAATGAATAACTAATTAAATTGCTTGACGATCTAATTTCAATCTGCACGTCTCAGAAACAAACATACATGAACGAAACAAAACATCATGTAATAATCATCTTCATAATTAGCATGTTTTACAATAAAATCTCATTACATGTAATAACAAACAGATTATTAAGAAAATTTCAGACTTTTAAAAAATTGATCAATTATACAGAAACAATGTTTGATTAATATTTATTATACAGTCAAATATAGTTTTTTATAAGTTTTACTATATTCCTATCACTTTTAAGCAATTGGGCCTTAAGACCGGATTTGCCAATATTTTATACATATCTTCATAAATAACAGATTTAGACAAAGCATATTGGGCTTTTATTATATATAGATATGTTTATAAATTTGGATGATTAAAATAGATTTGAGCTAATTGTTTTTATGAGCAGTAAGTATAAGGAACCGTTATGTAATTACTTACAATGGATTTTATACTCAACAAACAGTCCCCTATTTTATGCATGTAAACAATTAAAACTATTTTAGAAAAACAAATCATTAAATCAGAGATTATCAGTACAATGCATCGATTTTATTATAACCTGAAAACCTGCATGTCTTAAAATCAAAATTAAAAATATGTTGACAAATGTTTAGATCTACTATTTTTACTGTCATAACTGTTAATTTTAAAACCTCTCCTTCAGATTATACATACATGATTATATTCGGTTCATTAACTTTTAGATCTGTTGTAACTGGTCCATAAGCACTATAAATTTAAAAAATTTAGAGCCATAAACAAAAAAAATAAATAAATAAAAAAAAATCCAAAAATCATTATATTTTGGTATTGTAACATTCAGATATAATATTTAAAGCTATGAGATTTCGAATTTACAAAAAACCTCATAAAACTAAACTGTATCTTTCAGATCTGTAGTTTTCAGCTCTCTTTTCTCAAATTTACAGAAATTTTGACAACCAATAAACAAAAAGAGTAATAAATAGTACTGTAACCTTCAGGTCTGAAGCTTTACATATATGAGTTCTCGAATTCACAGTACATCTTAACGACAAATGTAAAAAAAAATATACATAAAATGGTTTGATCTCCTAATTAAAGATCCAGATTTGTGTTTTTAAACACATATTTCAACGGATTCCGAAAAACAGTTAAATAAACATATAATATATACGAAATAGAAAAAATAACATTTATAGAAAACCAAAAATAAATAATATCTTCCAGTTACTATTTCTAACCATCTGCATGTCTTCAAGATTACATAAATCTTGGAGAAAACGACTAGATCTGGATCTGCAACAGACAAAAATGTTATATCTGATACCAGATCTTGCCGGAAAAACGATTCGGAATTGATTTATGAAATCTTGAACATATAACGCCAGAAACAACAGATACGTAGTGAGATACTGAAAATAAGAATACAGATTTAAAAAAAATACAAAACCGTGTGTACAAAAAAACTCTCAAAAGTTTGCCAGAATCAAAACACAATGATATAAAGGTATACCAACAGAGTTTTCAGGAAGAGTTGTTTCAGATCTGTAACAGATCGAAACTAAATCAGCGAAAAATGAGAAAAAACTGAAAGGGGGTTAGAGAGAGAAATACAGAGATAATCTAAAGGTGGAAATGTCTCTCTTTCTAAAAAGTGGAATAGAGATAGAGAGAGACAGTAAATTTTTAGACAAAACTGTCTAAATTCTAGAGATTTCTTGGAGTAGGTTATATATATATATATATATATATTTTGGGCCAACCTTTTATTGGGCCTGGTTGGGCCATTAATAGCAAACATTTTGGGCTTCCAGAATTTTTGGTTCAAAATCTGTCATGAACACGGGCCCACGTTTTGCCCATTCAACATTAAGCAATTGGGCTTAATAAAACAGACATCTTCATAAATAATTGAATTAAAGATATTGGGCTTTTATTAAAAAAAATATGTTTATAAATTTGGCTGATTAAAATTAATTTGAGGTAAATCTTTTATGGCCCATGTAGTAATTCTATTAAATATATGTATAAAAATATATGTATAAAAAATACATGTATTTGTTTTAAAAAGTTAACCCATACAAATATATGTATAAAAAATACTAAATCAATATGAATTTTCACAAAAATAAGATGTAAATTTTAATTTTAAAAAGATTTATATATTTTTAAATAAAACTCATTTTATACTTTTAATGTTACATTGATTATGAGTCTCACATCGATATATTCATGATATTTATATACAAAACATCCAAATATAGGTACAAGTTCTTTGACGCGTGGATCAGGTGTGATAACCCCATTCAACAGACGTCCTGGATTTTCAGTAGATTCTTCATACTTTAATAATCCTAGAAATCCCTTTGGTGATATCACAAACGGTACATTGATCTTATACACATATATATTAACATTTATTATTTAATTATTTAGGTATTATAATTATTATAATTTGTTTTTAGTGATTGGATCAAGTAGTCTATCGGGCAAAAATACTTCTACAATTACTCCATTTTCTTCAAAGGATGCATCAATTATCATTGACTTGGATGAAGAAGAAATAACATATTCCACTTCAGGTAATTTTCTTAAATTATTGCATTTTCATATAAATGTTAATATATATTATTTTTCAAATATGGTTTTATCAATTAACTACTATTTTCTATTTTGGTTTAATTCTTAAACAGTGCCACTTAACATAAGAAAAAGGAAACAGGGTAAAATAGGATGCGATGTGCTAAATAACAAACATGTAGTAATTGATTTGGAAGGTGATATGGCTTTGAACGATACAAGTGGGGACATAAGTATTATACGTAATACTATTCAAGAAGAGAATATCCCTGTTGGACAAGGTATTTTAGATTTTGGTAATATTGTTATTATAAATTACCATTTTATAGTAAATAGAGCATAAATTTGCTAATATACTAACTTTTTTTTTTTTTTAAGATATCGACATAGAAGAAGTTAATCCAGTGCCTCAAGAAGCTAATGTTTGCAATGATATTCGTATGAAACAACATCCATAGTTTTTTTAAAATATTTTCTGTAACTTTTTATCTCAATATAATTATTAATTTCAATTTTTTTTAATTTTTTTATGAACAGAATATTGGGATCTTGGAGATCCAACGTTCCAATGCCAACATTGTAATGCATTATTTTGGTATGATGAGAGATTAAATCCACGACGTCAAACAACTACTCCAAAATATTCAAGTTGTTGCGTACATGGAAAAATTCAATTGCCAAAAATGCACATTCGACCGCCGTTATTGTATGATTTAGTATTTGGACATTCTGATAGGTCAAAACACTATTTAGATAATATTAGATCATACAATTACATGTTTTGCTTCACGTCAATGGGTGGAAGGGTGGATAAAAGTATGAATACAGGAAATTCTCCGCTAGTATTCACGCTCAACGGTCAAAACTATCACCTCATTGGGAGTTTATTGCCGTGCGAAGGTTCACCTCCGAAATTTGTTCAACTATATATATACGACACCGAAGATGAACTTCAAAATCGTATAAAGTCAGTCAGGTATAATTTGTAGCAGTTCATATTTCAGTATAATTAACAAATTTGTGATCAGTTCATTATAATATTAATGTTGTATAGTATATTTTCTATTAACACATGCTATTTTGTATAATTTTAGGTCAAGTAGTGTCGATCATAATCTTCATCAGGATATTGTTTCTGCATTGAGAGTCATGTTAGACGAACATAATGTTTTGGCCAAGTCTTTTAGGATGGCACGAGAAAAAATGATTGTTGAAGGTCGTACTGATGTTAAACTCCAACTTATTGGAAGAAGGCACGGGGATGCAAGGACGTATAATATGCCTACAGTTTCAGAGGTTGCAGCATTGGTTGTAGGTGATTTCGATAGAGCTATGGGTGACAGGGACATCATAGTCGAGACAAGATTTGGATAACTAAAGCGTATTAATGAGTTACACGCATCTTATCTTGGATTACAGTATCCATTGCTTTATCCTTATGGAGAAGATGGCTATAGGGAAGATATTCCTTTTGCTGAAGGAAGAGGTTCTGTCTCTGGTGGTAGAAAAAGGGTCAGTCAGCGAGAGTATGCTGCATACAGGTTACATGAAAGAAACGGAGAGGTATTGTTGATTCTTGCAAGTCGAAGACTCACGCAGCAATTTACTGTCGATATATATACATTGATCGAGTCTGCCAGGTTGTGGTTTGTACGTACTCACCAGTTACAATTGCGTTGTGATATGTACAGTGGTTTGCAGGATGCAGTTATTCGTGGAGAAACATATCCAAGTAAAGTTGGCCAGAGGATTATATTACCCCCTAGCTTTACGGGTGGGGCCAGGTATATGATTCAGAATTATCAAGATGCAATGGCAATATGCAGATGGGCAGATTATCCAAATCTTTTCATAACATTTACTTGCAATCCAAAGTGGCCAGAAATTACAAGATTTCTTGAACCTAGGAATCTAAAACCAGAAGATCGGCCTGATATAGTTGTTCGAGTGTTCAAAATGAAATTAGATCTACTCATAAAGGATCTCAAAGATAATAAAGTTTTCGGAAAAATCATAGCAGGTAATAATTCAACATTACTTATACATTGTTTATCATTTTATATATGTCATCTATATGATAATGTTTTTAATATCATGACACCCACATAATATAAATTTACTTTTGCAGTCATATACACTGTAGAATTCCAGAAGAGAGGACTTCCACACGCTCACATTCTACTTTTCCTTGCGAAAGAGGATAAGTACCCCACTGGGAATGACATTGACAGAATCATTTCGGCTGAAATTCCAAATGAAGAAGAGGATCCGAAATACTATGCTGCTGTACGAGATTATATGATCAACGGACCATGTGGGATTCTAAACCCAAATTCACCTTGCATGGTCGACAAATCTTGCACAAAACACTTCCCTAAAAAAATTGTGGATTCAACTAATGTGGACAACGATGGTTACCCTTTGTACAGACGGCGAGATACCGGAAGAACAGTTGAGAAGTCCGGTATTCATCTAGACAATAGATATGCCGTCCCGCATAATAGGTATCTTCTTCTTAGATACGGTGCACATTTGAATGTCGAATGGTGTAACCAGTCTCGATTTATAAAGTACCTATTCAAATATGTGAACAAAGGTAACGACCGTATTACTGCTGGTTTTTACAAGAGTGGAGATAATGATGGTGGTGAAAACATTGTCAATGAGATTGATATGTACTATGATTGCCGATACATATCTCCGTGTGAAGCTGCGTGGAGGATATTTGGATATGAGATCCAACACAAGGAGCCTCCAGTTGAGAGACTGTCGTTTCATCTACCGAATCAACAACCTACTATCTTTTCAGAATCCGGTACGTTGAATTCAGTCATTGCTTGCCCTACTGTTCATGAAAGCATATTTTTGGGGTGGTTCAAAGCTAACATAGAGTATGAAAGTCTTGCAAAAGATCTCACGTTTGTAGAATTTCCTCAAAAGTTTGTTTGGAAACCAAAGGACAAGAAGTGGGTGCCAAGGGAGAGAGGATTTTCGCTTGCGAGACTTTATTATGTACTGCACAGAACAGGAGATGCGTACTATGTGCGATGTCTTCTAAATGTTGTAACTGGATGCAAATGCCACAATGACGTTAAAAAGATCCACAATGTACAGTACGAAACATATCGCGATGCTTGCTATGCACTGGATTTATTGGAAGACGACAAAGAGTACATAGATGGAATTGTCGAGGCAAGCTATTGGGCATCAGCGCAATCAGTTAGAGGTTTTTTTACGACGCTTCTTTCATCAGATTGCTTAAGTAGACCTGAAGTTGCTTGGGAACAGTGTTGGACATATTTATCCGATGATATACTGTACAGACAGCGACAACTGATGAATAATCAAGGTACATATTTTTATAAAAAAACTTTTTGTAATTTAATTGATATGTATTTTGAATTTATTTGTTTGTATTGTTACATTTAATTTAGAATTAAATTTTATGTATAATTTTTTATTATTTATAATTGCAGACTTAGTATTAGATGATAAGGATATAAAAAAATTTGCTCTATTGGAGATTGAGAAGCTACTTATGAATCGGGGCAAGAGATTGAGTGACTATCCACCGATGCCCGTGCCTGACATCCAGAGATGCACAACTTATCAGAACAAATTCATCGTAGATGAGTTGAAGTATCATAAGGAGGAATTGCATAAGGAACACGAAGACTTGCTGCGAAAGATGAATACTGACCAACTTCGTGTGTACAAGGCAGTTATGGATGCAGTTCACACTGATAAAGGTGGTATCTTTTTTGTGTATGGATATGGAGGCACTGGGAAGACGTTTGTTTGGAGGACTCTATCGGCAGCAATCCGGTCAAAGGGAGACATAGTGTTGAATGTTGCATCAAGTGGCATTGCATCACTACTACTACCAAGTGGAAGAACGGGTCATTCAAGATTCAAGATCCCGATCAATCTCAATGAAGATTCACTGTGTTTTGTAAAAAAAGGAACACCTCTAGCAGAACTCTTTATCAAGTGCCGGTTGATAATATGGGATGAAGCACCAATGATGCACAAACATTGCATCGAGACTCTAGATAAGACTTTGAAGGATATAATGGAGTGCGATGATACTTTCGGTGGAAAGACGGTTGTTCTGGGAGGTGATTTCCGACAAATTTTACCCGTTGTTCCCAAAGGTAGTAGACAAGACATCGTTAATGCAAGTGTGAACTCATCATATTTGTGGTCAGATTGTAGGGTAATGAGATTATCCAAAAACATGAGACTACAAAATCTTGCTTCAAATGCAGAATGTGATGAGTTGAAGAAATTCTCCGAGTGGATTGCGAGTGTAGGAGATGGTACGCTAGGAGGTCCCAATGATGGTGTTGTGGATATTGAAATTCCGGATGACATATTACTGAAGACTTCAGGGGATCCTATTGCCGCAATAGTAGAAATCACTTATCCCGATTTTGGACAGACGGCTGATGATTCATCATACTTAGAGGGTAGAGCAATTTTGGCACCAACACTTGATGAAGTGAACTCTATAAATGAGTACATGACGTCAAAAAATAAGCACGAGGGCAAAATGTATTTGAGTTCTGATAGCCACTGCAAGTCAGATTCAGGGGTTGACTTATTGCAAGATGTACACGCTCCGGAATTTCTTAATACAATCAAGTGTTCCGGAGTACCTAACCATCAGCTGAATTTGAAAGTGGGTACTCCTGTGATGTTGTTAAGGAACATTGACCACTCTCTTGGATTGTGTAATGGAACGCGGATGATAATTACTAAGATGGCTGATCACGTTTTGCAGACACGTCTGCTTTCGGGAAGTAATGTGGGTGATACTGTTTTAATACCCAGAGTGACTCTAACACCTTCAGATAAAAGATTGTCATTCAAGTTCCAAAGAAGACAATTTTCTCTCATTGTTTCTTATGCAATGACAATAAACAAGAGTCAAGGTCAGTCACTCTCAAATGTTGGACTCTTTTTAAGAAGACCTGTCTTCAGCCATGGACAACTGTATGTCGCGGTGTCTAGAGTTACAAATCATAAATGTTTGAAAATTTTAAGTTGTGGTACCGATGGTAAATATAGTAGTAAGACTACTCATGTTGTGTATAAGGAAATATTCCAGAATTTGTAGATTTTTATTTTAATCCACTGTAATGTTTTAAGAAATGTTTACTTTAAAATTTCTTTAAGTCTTTTTACATTTCATTGTTTAACAATTTTTTTTTTCTTTTTATTGCTTTTTTATAATATATAAAATATATAAAACAAAAAAAAAAATTTAAAAATAAAACCATATTTAATGATAATGTCAATTTACTTATAAAACTTAAAATAGCCCGTGCATTGCACGGGTGCATTTACTAGTATTAATTAAAAACAAAAGATAGAATGGAACCATAATGTCGACAAGGCAGCGCTTCTACCTAGGCATGTCAAAATCGATCTGTCCCGCCCCGATCCGCTCCGATCCGAGGTCCTTGGGGCACGCCCCGCCCCGCCCCGATGAAGAAAGGGGCACGCCCCGCCCCGCCCCATCCACGGGGCGGGTCAGATGCGGGTCATGACCCCTGACCCGCCCCGCCCCGCTCCTTCCATTATATATATAATTTATTTTAATTTTAAATATATATTATGTAATATTATATAGATATATATATATACACACACACATAAATATTAAATATGTGTATATATGTATTTATAATATCAAATTTTATATATGATATGTTATATATATGTCATCCTAATACATTAAATTATGATTAGAATAAATTTAAATAATCAAATTCCATTTTCTAATAATTAATTTTACAAAATATAAAAAATGTTAAAACAAAACTAATGTAAACCTAAAAATTAAAACCCTATTAATTTTAATTATAAAAAAACAAGGTTTTTAATTAAAAAAAATAGTTTTTGTTTTTAAAGAAAAAAAAAAAAAAAAAGATAAAGGCGGGTCGGGGCAGGGCGGGGCAGATCCGCCCCGTGCGGGGCAGATCATGGGGCAGATATTTTTGCCCCGTAACGGGGCGCGGGGCGGGGCGGGGTGGGGTGGGGCGGGGCAGGTCAAAAAATCCAAAAATCCGTCCCGCCCCGCCCCGTTGACATGCCTACTTCTACCCTTCCTGCATTCACGTATTTTTTTTCGATGATCCCCCTGCGTATATATTATTACCCATCTTTGTAATTCCTCAATAATTTGTGTTGGGTCAATTTTTACTTATTGGGCTAAAGGACGTATCACTAAGTTGGCTCGACACTATGTCGCTCAACGTCGGGCCAACTTGACACATGCTCTTTTTTCTTGATCCAAAACTTCTCCAAATTTACTGACATAATCAATTAAAATTGTTCTTGAATAAATCGGCTTCAAAACAAGACAGGTAGAAAAATATAAAGTTCAATAACTAAATTGTGAGTCTTACTTCAGTGCAATAGTTGCACATGTGCAACTTTTTACCTTTAACCATTGGATCTTTTTAAGTGTCATATTGACCATTCAATAATTAAAAAATTTATGAGAAAAGGAAAATGGTGAAGTTGACATTTCCCTCTTTAACTCTTCCACATAATTCTGCTTCGTTAATAAATCAGCAAACTTTACTAGGCATAATAGGCCACCGTTTCTGCTCTTGTTTTTCGATACTTTTTGTTTTGCTTTTTTATTTTCCCCTTCTTTTAAGCAAGTATTTCTTATTTCTTTTTTATGTGATTATTTATTACATCAAGTAAATTTTTCATAATTCTCTAAAATATTGGTATGCCGAAATTTTTTGGTATTCGTCAGAAATTTGGTATACTTAAATAATGGGCTGAAATTATTTTTGATCCCTTAGATTTTCGCTCATATAATTTTAATTCAAAAAAAGTTAGAAATTCAATTTAATTCCGTAACTTTAGAATTGGTCGGGATTTAGTTCTTTTTTTGCTGCCGGTGGCTAATTTGCCCGGGAAATTACGAGTGCCAGTCACGTGACTCAATTTTTCGGTCTATTTTTAAATACCTAGCACTGACTAGTGAGTTTGAATTAATAATTAAAAAAAAAAAAAAAAGAGGATTTTTTTTTTAATTCTTCGTCACTTGCCAGTGCCACTTATTTAAGAATCAACCGAAAAAATGAGACACGTGAACGCCACATGGATTTTTCCAGCCAAATTGGTTATCAACAACAATAACCCTTGGTAATTTATTCGCCAATCGTCAACCGTCTCAACTCCACAGAAACTCCCGGCATACACTACAAGAGAAAAAGGGCATTTGCCACTAGTTTTTTACAACTACAAAGTAGTTACTAAAAATAACCCCTTTTGTAACTATTAGTAGTTACATAAAATATTTCATACAATTTTAATCAAATTTGCTACAATATGACAAGCTCTTTTGCAACTACTTGTAGTTATTAATATATTAGTAACTACAAAGTAGTTGCAAAAAATAGTTACAAATACATTAGTAACTACAAAGTAGTTGCAAAAAAACTTTTTGCATCTTATTATAAGTTACTACGCTATAGTAACCACTTTTCGATATTTAGTTACTAAAAATATTTTTGTAACTACTCTCCATTTTTTGTAACTACATTTTGTAGTGGCAAAAGTCATTGTTTCTAGTAGTGATACGACCGTCCTTGAGTTTCCACTCTATCTCTCCACCGTCCAAATCATAGGGAGTAGGAAAATTCTTACAATTCTAGTGTGCTAAAATAAATAACTGAATGGGCCCATATGCAAAACTCTGAAAATGAACTAGATTACTCTTTAGTTGCACAAGTGCAACTATTGCACCCTAGAATGACCCCTAAATTGTTCATAAAATTACAATCTTAAAAACTAATGCAATGCGCAATTTCTACCTATTAGGTCACATGTATTAACATATACATGTACTGCAGATAAACATGTTAGTTTTGATAAATAACAAAACATGTGATATTTACCTGTTAAGATGGAATAATAAAAAATATTTCTTCTACTACATCTTAATGTACATAAAACACCTATATATATGATGACGTTAACATGATTAGTGTAATATATTATATCAAATGAAGAAAACTCAAACTCAATATGAGGTGAATAGTTTTCCCACACATCCATCAAAGTAGGAGAAATTCTCTAATACACCAGTTGAAATTTTGCTTGTGACAATTTTTTATGAAAATGTATTAGTCTTTATGCTGAAAAAGTATTACTTATTCTAAAAATAATATTATTTTGAAAATGTATTATTGTTTATGGTGTAAGATATTATGCTGAAAGATAAAACTTCCTTCAAAACAGATAATATCTTTCAGTATAAACAATTTTATTGATCTGTTATATGACTCAGAATATGCGGATCTAAGATACCTACACATGGTGTACATAAGAAGGCAAAAACTCTTGTGCACAAGGTGCACAATAGCTTTATTGTGCATCAGTCCGGTTTGATACCGGTTCATGCGGTTCAGGCCTGGTTCGGTTCGGTCACGGTCGCGATCAATTGTGACTGCAAAGGGGATTGTGACTCAAACATACTTTATGAAATTGTCAAACATACTTTATGCGAACATCAAACATACTTTATGAGTAAATCAACCATACCTATGTTAGGACTTTGTGTCTTGAATCTGTTTCACTTTAAAATTGTGACTCTAACATACTTTATGAAATTGTCAAACATACTTTATGTAAATATCAAACATACTTTATGCAAATTTCAAATATAATGCATGTTGACGCTCAAACATACTTTATGAAATTGTCAAATATACTTTATGTAAATATCAAACATACTTTATGAGTAAATCAACCATACCTATGTTAGGAATGTGTGTCTTGAATCTGTTTCACTTTAAAATTATGACTCAAACATATTTTATGAAATTGTCAAACATACTTGATGTAGATAGCAAACATACTTTATGCAAATATCAACAATAATTCATGTTGAAAAATGTCGCGGCCGGTCGCGATTGCACACAATTATGACTCAAACAGGTGTGCACATGGTGCACCCAAGACCTACTCACATAAGAATTAGTGTCAAAGTAATTATTAATTATCTCTAAAAGGACGCGGTTTCTTGCGCTAATAACTAAACGATTTTAATCTCCGCGGTGCATTGAATTATAAACTTATCGCCGCAATTTCACAAAATCATTGTTTTCGCTTCTAGAATAAGATAACTTCATCCTCTAAACTTAAATTTGTCAAAGATATCTTTAATATTTTGTTATATACATGTTGGTAAGCGTGTGGTTTCTATTCTAATTTTCGTATCCAGTTTTCAAATTTTTATAAATCATAAAGCTTACATTAGAAGCAATGCCATGCTTGCAAATCAATAAACCTCTCAGCTTTAACACCACAGTATCAAAAACTTCATTGACGTGTGCCCGAGTATTGTTCTTGGAAAACTTTTCAATATAATTCAACATATATATGTTTTTCTAATGTAATTTAATCTCAGAAAATGCTTTAAGCTGTAATTGTAGTGTCATTCATATTTGAATTGTCAATTTTAAAAAAAGAGATTGAGGAAAAAAAACAAAAATGTTTTATGATTTACCTAGTGGACAACATAAGAATCATCAATTTGAAACTCCGACTTAAACATGGAATATATTAATTGGTGGCCTTAATTGGCTTTGGAAAAGTAGAAATTTCTGTCGAACTTTGGTTTGATTTAGTTTAATTTAGTTTTTATTTAGTTTAGTTTAGTTTAATTTTTGTTTAGTTTAATTAAACATCTTATAAAATATTTAGGAGCATATAAATTCTTACAAAGTGTTTGACAAAAATAAATGTTAAGGAGCTTATAAGACAAAAAAATAAGCTCTAAGAGCTTATAAGATCTAGAAAAAATAAATTGTTATACGCCATCTTATTTTTTAAGATCTTAATTATGACACTCAAATCTCACACACAATTCACACACTTACACACACTACACACATTTCACACGCTATACATACTATACACACTTCACACACTACACACACTATACACATTTTACACACTACACCACTACACACTACACATACTACACACACTAACCAAAATGTATGTTTAATATTAACTTTTAAATTAGACCCCAAATTTATAACTAAATCACTATCTTTTATCAAAACACTTTGTTAACTTATAAGCTCCTTAAAAATTACATTTTATAAGCTCTTGAAACAACTTATAAGATGTTGGAGCTTATAAAATATTTAAAATAAGCTTAGCCAAACACCCTCTTGGTCCCACCTAACTCCAAACTTATTACTCCCTTGTCACATTTTTATCCTTTTACACAGACCGATTTTTCATTAATACATATTCCCTCCGTTTCAAAATAAGTGACGTTTTAGAGTGAAAGAGAAGAATTAAGAATTAAAAATCTTGACAGATATATCCCTCAACTAATTTTCTTTTTCTCATCTATTATTCCTAAAATCACGTTCTATTCATTATCTTTCCTCTCTCCCTTTATATTATCGCGCTTTACTAGTACCTTAAAAGATACTAAGTGATATTTTAGGATAGTGATAGGGACAAAATTGGAAGAAATCGTGAAATATATCTAAAACAACACTTAATTTGAAAAATCATTAACAAGCTAAAACGTCACTTATTTTGAAACGGAGGGAGTATAGATATATACATACATACATACATATATATATATATATATCTATATATAAAAACAAAATGAATTTATACCTCAATTGGAAATAAGCTGTTTTTCCCGCCCATTTTCATATTCTATTTTGGGCAAGAAAATGTGCGAAAATCTATATGTATGATAAGGCGTTGAAAAATCCAAGTAAATCTCAAATTTTAGAAATTTGTTAGTATTTTATATGCTATTCTAAAAAATAATCTCATTTCTGTTACAACAAATCTCATTATTGAGATATTTACTCTATTTTTCAATGTTTTACGGAATCAATTCAAAATCTAATTAACCAATTTGTCTCACAGTACTAAGAACGGAATATATTTAATTTCCACCAA
Source organism: Ajuga chamaepitys (assembly GCA_958295605.1). NCBI lineage: Eukaryota > Viridiplantae > Streptophyta > Magnoliopsida > Lamiales > Lamiaceae > Ajuga > Ajuga chamaepitys. The sequence continues at coordinate 54,195,061 of OY282501.1, read as the reverse complement.
AATAGGGATATATTGGTATTAAAGTTGAACCCTAAAATTTTCTATTTAAATACTATAACAAACAGGCATCAATCACTCATTTTATCGATCAAAAGGCAGACTTCTCTCTTAAAAGTATCTACAGTATTTCACTTATGACAAAATGGGTAGAGAGGGAGAGAGAGAGAGAGAGAGAGAGGCGGAAATGATGAAGCTCCTCAAGCCAAACAAGGCCATGATACTCCTTCAAGGCCGATATGTCGGCCGCAAAGCAGTGATTATCCGATCATTCAACGACGCAACCGCAACCTGCCATACGGCCACTGCTTGGTGGCGAGGCTGGCGAAGTATCCGCACAAGGTCATCCGCAAGGACTCGGCGAAGAAATCGGGAGTCAAGTGCTTCATCAAATTGGTGAACTACAACGAAATTATGCCGACGCGTTACACACTGGATGTGGATTAGAAGGATGTGGTGACAACCAATTGCTTGCAATCCAGACATAAGAAGGTGACGGCGACGAAGGTGACGAAGACTTGGCTCAAGGAGTGGTTCAAGACTAGGAAAAACCGATGGTTCTTAACCAAGATCAAGTTCTAAGAATGCATTTATATCCTGCAGAAGCACACTCGCGCTGGTAGTTTCCAAATTTTTGTTCGATATATTGTTTATCGAGTGTGCATTCTTTGTGTCTTTTCAGAACTGATCTCCTGTATATGAATGGTGTTTACATTTATACATTTTTTCCAATTCTTTAAATCCCATTCCCTAAATTCTGGAAACTCATTTTTTCCGTACTTGAATTTCTCTCTCATCTTCTTTTCTTCACAATTTGCATAAAAATTCAATACGTCTCCTTGTGCTTCTTCATAAAATTTTATTCTTAAAAATCTGAGGTTTTTGTGATTTGGGTTTTGTAGCTTATCAAATTCTGAGTAAAACCCACTTTTCTTTTTCGTTTTATTTTTATTTTTCTAATTTTGTGTAGCTCTGTCCCAGCGCTGTGGTGGTCGTTGTAGCAACAGCTGGCTGTTGAAATTGATGATATTTTGCTTCAAATCTGAGGATGTTAAGGCGGCTTTCACTGCTTTCAGTGTTAGCATTTTGTTCAAAACGACTTTCGCTGAACCGAGGTCAATTCTTTCCATATCTATGTACACAACACTTGATGTCGGCGATAGAATTCTTGCCGAGAAGGTGTATCTTAGCTTTCATCGCTTAATCATTTATGTTTTTAATTTGATATGTGTAGCAGTTTAGGTTAAGTGAGATAATGAATCTAATTGTTATACAAGAAAGTAGAAAAAAGGCTGCACTGTTTCGGCCAGCACCACGAGCAACAAAGCAACATAAGGGAAGAGCAAAAGAATTTGAGATTGATGATTTAGAAACAATCAGATTTGCTTCCTTTTCCCATATGCTTTCATGCATAATTGCAACAAATGTGTTGTCCATATAATCTCTTTGACTAATTTGAAGAACCTTTACTTAATTTTTTTTTTTTATTTTAACCTATATCTTGCATTGTCATCTCAAATACCGTGCTGCATCGGTTGCTTTCGATAGATTTTTTCTCCATCCGTGATGAAAGTACTGTTGGAATCATGGGATTGAACTGGTCCAATAAATTCTACGAGGGTGAATTTAATGGTCTGAGGATATTCAACTTCTGCTCAAGAGAAAATCGTGCACCACGCTTGACAAGCCTTGGAACTTCTAACTGTAGTGCTTCAACCATGGAATCTAAGCAACAACAAGATAGCAATGTTTTACAGGTATTGGACTATTTCATGTACTTGAAGTTGAGTGTGAAGATTTGTGGAACTTACTTTATGTGGTTATTATTGTGTGTGCAATGAGTGTATATTGTTACGCAAAATAGAATGGATTTGATGTGTTCTCTACTGGGAGTAAATCAGTGCAAGACTTTTGAGTGAGTCTTTTCCTGAAGCTTTGATCTCTAATTCACATCCCTTGCATGTTTTGTATAGTATAAGTCTTCAGTAAATTGTCTCAAAGTGTATGGCCATGTCATGTTGGATTACTGATGCATAAATTGTCTCAAAGTGTATTGTACTCATGCATACCTGTGGATTGATCAATCATGCCATGACTATTTTGAAGCCCTGTTACTGTGGTTAAGCAATCTATATTAGTTATTTTTAATTTCACATGGTTTATCCATCAACAACAGTTCTTTAATTGTGTGCAAAACTGATTATGTCCATGGTTGTCTTGGAAAAAGAATGAGCAGATTTATAGATGGTATAATTTTAACTACACACAATTAAGAGGTTTATGTTATCAAGAGAAGAAAGAAATGAAACCATTCAAACCATGATTTTCTTGGTAAATCTTTTTACTTTTAAAATCTAAGAACATATTGTATTCCAATTTCGTTGCAAATGTATTTTGTTGAAATTGCATTCCGGTTTTGTTATTATTTTTTTATATTTTCTTTGAGCCTTAAAAGTTAAGTTTCTATTTCCTCTTTTCCTCTTTTTTTGTTAGCTATCTTTATAAGTTTTTATTAATTTTATGATTCATGATATATTATTTCCACATGATTTGAGTTCAATTTGTAGCAGTTCAGTGCATAGTCAGATAGTGAGCAACGGGTCTGGTGGGAGTCTTCTGAGCTACTAAGTGGGGTAACCAATGTGTGTTGCGCCTTATGTAATGTCGTCAACATGTTCCCCGCTTCTAGGTCATGCTTTTGGATTTCTTATTTGATTGAAGATGTACTTTTATGCGTTTTTTAATTTATTTTTTATTTGAAGAAATCTATGACAAAGATCTTCTTTCCATGAAGAATAGTAATAATTTGTTCTGTGTAATTCATGTAGGTTTCTACATAGTGTTATATTCAAGATAGAAAATAGTAACAAACTTCCAAAAAGTTTAGGATCACTTCTCAGACGTGGAAAATCAATTTATTAGGCTATGTTTTCTGCACTAGCTTACTATTTATATTTGCATTTTTTATAGAGACATCACTATTGGAATAAGAACTTTAATCTAAATATTGTACTTACATATGCATATAAATATGACTATGAATATGAGGTTCTACTGGGCTGCAGAGCATATAAATATGACTTAAATCATTTTATCCATACTTTAGCTTTCATGGGTTGAAATCAGAGGTGGAAAGATTCTTAAGAATGTGGTGTTTTTCCTTTGGGAACTGACATAATGTCAAATATTCTGAATTTCTATGCATATTTGCTGCCATTTTCTTGCTTTAGGACACTACGTACGTGTTGTGGCTTTTACACGCGATGGTTTCATAAATAGATTTGTATAAGACCAATAATTTCTAAGTACAATGCACCATTAAAGATCGATTGCCGAGGCTTTTCTTATCTTCTATATTTGACCAACCGTGTTATTTCTCTTCTTCATGGTTTATTCCTTTAGCCAGTTAGTGTGATGTTTAATAATTAAAGAAGTTTGATTTTAACTGTTCTATTTTTCTTTGTCAACAAGAACAATAAATTACATAATTTGTGGGTGTTGTTTTGGATCTCAAAAGCTTTCGTTGTTTAAGGGGCCGCTTGGTACATGAGATTGGGAATGGGTAATGGGAGTAAAAGATGATCAATTCCTATTCTTATGCTTGGTATACATGAATGTCAATATGTGTGGTAGTCATTGAGTTTAAGTATTGACGGTGTAAAAGGTGTTCAATCGTTTGTTGCTAAGATTTGCAATTGGTGGATGATGATAGTGAAAATGTAAGTATAATGTTTCTTTTGAATAGTTGAAAACTTTCAAAATATTACAATGACATGTGCGTCGTAACTAAATATATACAATAACGATAAAAAATAGTTATATATATGTATGTTACTATGAATTTTTGCCAGTTTTACTGTGGATGGAGCTGTTGTGTCTTATCTTGCTTTATGTAAAATTACATTACACTTTTTATGACTAATAAAAGTAGGTGGATTTTTTTTTTTTTTTTTGAGAAAAAAAGTATGTGAAAATGTTTGTTAATAACTTTGATATATAATTTGAATAATAGATGGTACATATATTCATTCAATAACTACTAAGTAAGTATGCATAATTATTTGTTATTGATAGTCGTTTTGTGACATCTTACGGAAAATGTGATAATTTAAAGAAGAAAAATATTTTTTCCTATACAAAATTGGAGAGATATATAAGAATAAATATATAAATTTATTATTATAATAATCAAGTGTTTTCTAAATTTGAAATTTATTTAATATAAGCGGTTGGTATATTCGTATTATCTTGAGACTTTCGGATCATCATGGTATATATTACATCAATATGGATAACTTTTTTTGTTAGTTCATCGAATTATATATTATGACACATGCGTCGTACTTATCCACGATAAAAAAATATTTCGTATCGAATAGAATATATATATTAATGTGTGAAAAATCTTCACGTGCATCCGTGCACGGGCAGACATCTAGTATATATAATAACACAATCCTTGCCATTGGCAACTTTTGCATTTTTCCGCTCATTTTTCATTATTCAATCGGGAAGGACACATGTCACTCTATTATTCGGTCACTTCACACTATAATTATGAAAATTAAGAATAAAAATTATTTTTCTTCAATTTTTGTTCAATTTATTTAGGAAACATCCTATTAATTCTATTTTAATTGCCTATCACCATTGATTATATTTTTAAATTTGGAAGATTATCATCACAAATTTTCACCATATCCGTTTTTACCATAAATCATGTACATATTAAAAGATTTTTGTCAAATCTTCCAAAATTAAAATCCTAATAATTTAATACTCCCCAATATCAGAATTTTCATAAATGCAAAAACTTTTTTGGACCCTCATTAGAATTTTCTCTCTCTTTTCTCGCATCTCCTCCTTCTTCATCTTCAATCAGGTAATTTATGATCAATCTTTATTTTATGTTTATATGTGATTTATTTGAATAATTGTTTAGCGAGTTTATTTGTTTTGTTAATTTTCAGTTTTAGGTTTAAGTTTAATAAATTTAAATTTCGTATTCTAATCTTGCATTCGTTTTTTGAATTTCAGTTTGTTATATAGATTTTTTAGTTTTGATCATGTTAGTGCCCTTTTAATTATCGTCTATATTAATTGATTTGTTTACTTGTTTTTTTTTTTTTCCCTGCAGGTTATCGAATTTGGATACTGTAACAACAAATTTCGTGTATAAATAAATAAACACAAAAAAAATTATAAGATCAATTTTTCCGGATCAAATGGATAATGTTTACAAATGGATAAATAAAATATACTTTTAATGGATTTGAATTTTTACAGGACAGTAAAGGCACATAAATACACGACCTAATAAAATTTCATTTCCATTAAAAATATATTTTATTTTGTATGATTTTATACTACTGCACTGCAGAATCTGCGGCTTTCTATTCCGATTTACAAAATTCGATTTATGTATTTATACTTCTTTAAAAATTTTGATTTTTGGATATGTTGTCTATATACATGTTTCTATTGTTTAGTTAAATTTCAATGGTATCAAACATGTATATTTGATTTATAAAGGTTTTACTATTGCTGGGTAGAGTTTTCAGTGTCTACAAATTCAAATTCAAAAACTCAGAATCCATAGTTATACTTCTTGAAAAATTTCAAACTTTTAATATGATTGTTTACATGTGTATAGTATCTACTGGTAAAGTTTCAAAGTTTTATCCCTTGTCATTTATAAAATAAAATTTATTTATTCATTACTACGCAGTAAATCTATTCCTACAATTTCTCAATTTTTTTTATAATTTTCTAAAGTCTCTATCAAGCCCTAAATTTCTAATTTCCACCCAACTTCAAAATCCCATATATATTGATGATAAAATAGATTCATGTGTGTCCAAGTGAAAGGAAGAACGAGACTACGAAAATGCTATGGACAATAGGACGTCTTGCATCTACATTCCAAGTTTCATCTTTTTTAAAAGTGAGGATATTTCTATTCTATGGGTTATGTTTGTCTATTTTAAATGCTATGATTATGATTTTAATGTCTAAGCACAACATTCCATAAGCTATAGGCAACAAACTACATAATATGCTATGCTATGATTTGTGTTGTGCTATGCTAGTCAATACACAACAGGTTAATTACATTCTACGCTATGCTATGTGATGTGCTACGTTATGCTCAAGAGGCAACATTTTCATGCTATGTTATGCTATGTGCTGGCTATGCTAACATCTATTTTACAGTGTGTTGTATGCATTCATCAATTATTGCATGATTTGTATTTAAAGTCGACAAACATGTCCCCACTGAGCTTGTGATTTGCTCACCCCATTCCATTTCAGTCTCTACAAGCCATTGGAGCTGGGTCGTGGTACGGGAAGGCGGTGGATATATTGGTCAAAGAGGTTCTCAAAACTTCCATGTATATTTGAATCGTAATTTATTATATTGATGTTTGACTTTGAGTCCTTTGAAAAATAGAAAAGTTCTATTGGTGTTATAATATTAAAAGTTTGATTCTACTTATGTACTTTTATTCAAATTACGTTTCTGCCATATTCTACTTAAAATGTTTCAAATTGGGTATTTTCAAAAGTTATATTATTTTTTCTTTCAAATATGTCTTTCAATTGTTCAAAAATATTTTACAAGTTCAAAAGATTTAACACAACTCACATCCCTTCAAAATAAATTATCTTTTATTTAAAGCTACGAAAATCGAGGTGTGACAAGTGAATTGTATAATTCATATCTATCTTTTGGTGGGAATACAATTGTTCTCAGGGGAGAGTTGAAATAGGTTGTTCCCGTTATAATAACGGGTTCAAGACAGTATGTCATTCACCCCACTATAATTTTGTCTTTTTTGTGGGATGATTGCATAGTAATGCGACTCTTGAGGAACATCAGAATACAAATGTGTCTCAAGTTAAGACATAATATTGCAAATCAAGATTATTCGTTCAATAAAATAAATATGCTACTTCTTTTTATTATGATTATAGTTGATATGATTAAAAATATCAATATATATTAGGTTTTAAAATAATAATAAAAAACTCACCATGCGTGCATTTTGCACGGGTGAAGAACTAATTATGATATAAAAACATATCCGCAACCTTTTAACCACTCCCTTAATTATAGGAACTTCTTGATTTTATCAAATTCACAATTCTTTGCTTATTTATTATGATTATTTATGAAAAGATAAGGTAAGCTGACATCAATAATGACATTTTGAATAAAATGTAACGATTAAAAAGGAACGGAGGGAATACTATGCATATAATTACCTAATATTTATTTATTCAATTAATTGCATAGAATGCACAAGAGTTTATCATATTTTACAATTTAATTGTAGCTTTTTAAAATTGAATAATTATTCATGATATTTTTTTTGCAATTTGATGTATGATCATAATTTTGTGACAAGATTTTGGATTTAACGCTCAAAACTTTATATCCTCTTCATTGTTAGATGCAACATCAATCACTTAGCCAATAAACCTCAATTCAAATCTTTAAGTACAATAACATTTGAGAGCAAAATATATAAATTTAATAAGTGATAAATTATGCGCATGTAAGAAAATTCAAAATATTTTGATATATATGTGTACACCGTGGTAGCACTTGTCGAACTCCGGAGATTATGTTATCAATATTCCATGTAAAAAGTCACATGCATGTTACATTGAATTGCAAAAAATAACTTTTTATTTTATTTTATCTTGTATGAGAGAATTATGAGTGGATATGGAACCCATCACCTTCTTATCTATCATTGTAAGACAGTGTCGTTATACACTTATCCTATAAAGGCTCGAACTATTTTTAAATTGTATTCTGATGGGTATGACCCAGTAACTTCGGGTTGACACTCCGACCCGACCATTAAGCCCAGTAGCCGGCCTAAAAGCATGCGTCCCGAATAACGTGGCCTAATTGGCGTGGCCCAACTGTGGCGTATCCCGTGATTCTAGGCCCACGATATGTTCCCAACTTCCATGCAACGGAAAATAGGCGCGATTATAGGGAGTTAGTTAGGGTTTGGTATTGAATAGTATAAATAGGAGAATTGTTCTCGGAATTAGGGTTCGCATTTTGTATTCTGAAACTGTTACGTGTAAACTCAAAGAGTATAGTGAAAGAAACACCTCGGCAGGTGCCATTTTTCAGCCCGTGGACGTAGATCTCCGGATCGAACCACGTACATCTTGTGTTTTTTTATATTTCTTGCATTGATCTTCGCTGAGTTTCTTGGATACCGGATTGTGCTTTATCAATTGGTGCCGTCTGTGGGAACGCAAGTGATTGTGATATTGACATTGCATTTGGTATACTATGGTGACCACTCGCTTAAATCAATCTCGCCAAGGTGATCAGATCAACCAAGATCCACCCGTGGATCAAGTTTTGCCGCTGAGGCAATCGCCGGTGCGGGATACATCTCGTCATCAAGGCAACCAAGGCCCGGTTATGAATCCGGACAACCAATTCTTACCTCTACCCCCACAAGACATGCAAAACCCTAATCCCGCTGCCGCACGGCCGCAGGTTAATATTCAGATGACTCCAGAACTACTCCAGGCTTTCCTACAAGAACATGCCCATGTTCTCCAAGACTGGGCGGCCAATCGCCTGAATCCTGATGGACCTGTCGGACACGCTACCAATCCCGCAGTGCATCCACATCGTCAGCATTCACACAGCCGACAAGATCCAGTGTACCGCGGGCGTCAGGATCGGCGACGGGAGCGACCCGGTTCTCCCGAGGACCATGGGAGTTCTAATGGGTCGAGATAGCGCAACGACGAACCTGCAGACGCCGATCGCCGCCGTCCACTTAACGCGGCTAAAAGAGTTCGTTATGCCAATCCTCATATTCTAGATCTCCAGGAGTATGAGCGAGTACAACGCAATGTCGAACTAGATAGAATCCTAGGCCTTGATGATAACACGTTATTTATGCATGTATTTAGGTCGATTTAGGATCATAGTTTATATCATTTACGTGCATATTTGACCGGCATTTATTTATATTAATAATATTTGGGTCATTTGACGTGTTTCGACTTGTTTTAAGGTATTTTGAGCATTTTCAGGCTACCGGACAAGGAAACAAGTTGGAAAAGAGTGAAAACCGGCCCAAAAGAGTGAGAACCGTTGAAGAACCGGTCCAAACCGGTCCGAACCGGCCTGAACCGGTCCAGGAGCAAAACCGGGCAAGAACCGACACGGCCGCGTCAGACTTGTAACACGGCCGTGTCAAAAGTGGTCCACAATGTGCTGTTGATTCTGGAATAGAACACGGCCGTGTCACTCAAGCAACATGGCCGTGTCAAATGTTGAGCAGAAAGTGAATTGTGCCAAGCAACACGGCCGTGTCACTTAAGCAACACGGCCGTGTCAGAAGTGTTTTTCTGCGAAGATTTCCTATTTTTAATAGGATTTTGAGCCTATCTTCTCCAAGATTCGTCCCCAACTCTATAAAAAGGACCCCAAGCTCTAGGAAAAGGGGATCAATCATCAAGAACATAAATTACATCATCTTGGAAGACAAAGAAGGCGAAGATCATCGAGACGGAGTCATCCGGGTTTATTTATTCTTTTCTAGTTTAATTCTTTACAATGTTTTTATTGAGATTTTGTATTGGATTATTGCTAGGCATGAGTAGCTAAGCTATTCGTGTCCTAGGGTTAGAAAGTAGGGATTTTTATAACAATGTTTTGATTTATGATTTAATCTATTAATTCCATTATTTATGTGTTTTATCTCTATGTTTATGCTTAAACTGAATTTAGCTTGATCACCTAGATTTAGTAATTTAGTTTAACAATTCCGCTTCGAGAGGAGGGAATTGTTATCAGACTTAGAACATAGAGCGCAGTTGTCTATGACTGTGTAGGCCGTGGCTTAATCGTTTGGGAGTTATTAGGTTTAATTGACTCGAGAGGGTAATTAGCTTAATTAATCAACGGTTTAATCGCTTCGAGAGAAGGATTAGATTATTGTCGTGCCGCCTAATAAACACTAGAATTGGTAAATTAATAGGTTAATCATATTCCACATTGAAATAATATCCTAAAATCGAAGCCCTAGGATACCTTTTCTCTTTGATTGTTAGTTTTCGTGTTTCCTAAGTTTGAAGTTATATTTAATTGAGTAGTTTAATTAGTAAAATCAACCTTTAAAACTTAGTATCTAGTTAGGACATTCCTAGAGTATTAGGGTATCAAACTACCTAAAACTATTCCTTGTGGATCGACCTTGACAATAGTACTACACCTACATCCGTACACTTGCGGAACACTAGGTTAGAAACCGACGTGTCAAGTTTTTGGCGCCATTGCCGGGGAATAGGATTTAGCGCTTAGTTTTTATCTTGAAAAATAGGAGGAAACTAGACTAGATTTTATTTTTTTCGTATTTTTAATTTTAATTTTCGTTTTTATTTTTTTGGGTTAATTTTTGTATTACGCGGTAGTTCTTGTTTTTGGTGTTTGCAGGCTTCGTATGCTCACCAGATCAAAAGGGAAAGAAACCCTTCTTCCTTTCGATCCGGAAATTGAAGCGACAGCTCGCAGACACCGAACTAGAAGAAACGCCGCATCTGAGATGGAGAACCCACCACAGCATTCGAATCAAGATGACGCACTTAACAGAGTACTGACAGCTCTGGCACAGTTGGATGATCGAGTCACGAACATACAGCAGCAGCTACCTCCACAAGGGCCACAGCTACAACAGCAGTACGGCCCAATTCAGATAGACCCAGCTGCAGGTGATGAAGATGACACGTCTATTAGCGACTGCTTGTAGCCCAGTCCAAATCAGCAGGCAGGAGAAGTACAACCTCCACCACTCAATGCCAACAATTTCGAGCTGAAGCCTGCACTAATCAATATAGTGCAGCAGAACCAGTATGGAGGAAGTGCAATGGAGGATCCGAATGCGCATCTGATCAAGTTTCGCAGACTGGCCGACACAATAAAGATCAATCATGTGCCGCACGAGCAGGTCAAGATGAGATTGTTCCCTTTCTCACTGAAGGACAGAGCATTACAATGGTTCAATTCACTAGAAGACATCAGAGATTGGGAAGACTTGAGCACTTCGTTCTTACTGAAGTACTTTCCACCAAGCAAGATGCTCGACTTGCAGAATCAAATTAATCAGTTCAAACAGTTGGACCAAGAGCCATTCGGAGAGGCTTGGGAGCGATTCCGGGATCTTATCCGGAGTTGCCCTCAACATGGGTTCACCAAGAAGCAGCAAGTATGCAAGTTCTACAATGGTCTACTTGCTCCGACTAGAAACCAAGTGGATGCAGCTGCGGGTGGAAGTTTGATGGAGAAGTCAGTGAGGATGGCATTCTCAATCCTGGACGCGATGGCCAGAACAAGCTACCAATGGTCGAACGAGAGAAGGATTAGAGTATTGTCGTGCCGCCTAATAAACACTAGAATTGGTAAATTAATAGGTTAATCATATTCCACATTGAAATAATATCCTGAAATCGAAGCCCTAGGATACCTTTTCTCTTTGATTGTTAGTTTTCGTGTTTCCTAAGTTTGAAGTTATATTTAATTGAGTAGTTTAATTAGTAAAATCAACCTTTAAAACTTAGTATCTAGTTAGGACATTCCTAGAGTATTAGGGTATCAAACTACCTAAAACTATTCCTTGTGGGATCGACCTTGACAATAGTACTACACCTACATCCGTACACTTGCGGAACACTAGGTTAGAAACCGACGTGTCACTTGACGCCAATGGGGACATTATCACACCATTCTCTCAAGAAATTATGGCCACATCCCTTCCCGAAGGGTTCAAAAGGCCTGCCATACCACCTTACGACGGCACAGGGGATCCAGCCAATTTTCTTGGAGCTTTTAGGCACAATATGCTCAGCCGCGATCATACCGCATCCCTTCACTATTGTAAGATCTTCCCCGAGTATCTTCAGGACGAGGCTCGAGTTTGGTTTGATTCTCTCCCTCGTAATAGCAAATCCTCTTTTAGAGAACTTGCCGAGCACTTTTGGGCGCGTTTCGAAGCACGTGCTAAGCCCATGGCCACTTTGGCCGACCTTATGAATATGGAACAACGGGACAGCGAAACCGTTACTCAATTGCTTGACCGCTTTACAGCGGAGAGTCTTAAGGTAGGAGGCTGCTCGGATGATGTTATCATCAACGCCTTCATGAATGATCTTCGTCCTGGACCGCTCTACACCGAGTTGGTTCGCAATCCTCCGGTCACAACCCGAGCTCTGTTTAATATTGTGTGCAGATATGCTAAGGCCGAGGAACAGACTCGTCGGAAGCGTGAGAAACATGCTAGTAAACGGCAACCCGATAGGGCACAGGTTGGGCCCAGCACACGACCCAGTGCTTTCTCTCGTCTGACCCAGGGGCGTTCAGAATCTCGAGGGGCTATTCCACAATTCACCCCGCTCACAAAATCGCGAGCTGAAATTCTTTTTGTTCACAATAATGATTTACGGCCCTGTCCGCGGATGACTGCTCCGCCTGACAAACGAAACCGCGAGAAGTGGTGCGCGTACCACCATGATCATGGACATGAGACGGAGGAGTGCCGGGAGCTCGGGAAGGAAATTGAGGATTGTCTAAAGAAAGGCTTATTGCGATAATACATTGCTCGAACCGATGACAAGCCTCGGTCCAGCCAGAATGTGGGTTCATCCCAAAACCGTGGAGGTTATCATGACCGTGGTTCACGTCAAAACAGGCCGCAATGGCAAAACAATAGGCCGGGGTCTAACAATTATGCACGACAAGACCATGGAAATCGTCAACAGCCTCGTTTTTTGCCACCACCACCTCCTCCGGGAGGACCCGGAGACAATGCACCTACTCACGTCATAAACGTGATTTACGGGGCCCTTCCCACTGGGGCTTCGCGAAATGCTTTGAAGGCAGAGGCTCGCCGACCTCCTCCCTAGGAGCCGCGTCATAAGCGCCTCCATCAATCTGAAACAGTCAGTTTCACAGATAGAGATCCAGTTCCAGAGATTACACCCCATACCGACGCCATCGTCATTGACATGGCTGTAGCTAATGTTACAGTCAAGCGAGTCTTCGTAGACAATGGAGCCGCGGTGAGTATTATATTCACTGACTGTTTCCAGAAAATGGGGATTCCTCGTGAGCAACTTCGGCCGGCCCCCGGGCCGTTACAGACCTTCACCCAGGGCGAAGTTCAGCCAGATGGCGTTATTAATCTCCCGGCATCTCTGGGAACCTATCCGGCGATAAAAACCATTTTTGTGGATTTTTACGTAGTTAAATCTCTGTCCCCGTATAATATGATTTTGGGTCGGGATTGGCTTACCCCCGCCAGAGCCATATGCTTCACATACCACCTCGCGCTAAAATTCCCTACATCGCATGGCGAAGTGGCTATCCGCGATAATCAGCGGGTTTCAAAGGAGTGTATGTACGTCGCACTCAAAAAGGCAACAAAGGCTCCTCCTAAACAGCAGCTTCAGGTGGCATCATCGACTTTCGAACCTCAGCTATGTACATCACTGGGGGACACCACTGTCCAGGTGCCGCTTGATCCATCCAAACCCGAACAAACAGTAACTGTCGGTGCCGTAGACGTGCCGTGGTTACATCAGGCCATCATCCAGACCTTGCGAGAGTATTCCGATGTTTTCGCCTGGTCTCCTTTGGATATGCCCGGGGTCTCTCCTGATGTAATAACCCACAAATTGAACATCGATCCCAGTGTCAAACCTATACAGCAAAAACAAAGGAAATTCGCTCCGGAGCGAAACGCGGCCATTCGAATCGAGGTATAACAACTTTTAGATGCAGATATCTTGTTTGAAGTCTATTACCCTTCTTGGCTGTCTAATCCTGTGATGGTAGTAAAGTCCAGCGGGGCCTGGCGAATGTGCGTCGACTTCTCCGATCTCAACAAACACTGTCCGAAGGATTGTTATCCTTTACCCTCCATCGATCAAAAGGCCGAGGCCATTACTGGGCACGTGGCGCTTTGTTTCTTAGACTTATACAAAGGGTACCATCAGATCCACATGGATCGTCAAGATGCCCTCAAAACGGCGTTTATCACTGATTTTGGATGTTTCGCCTTCAAGAAAATGCCCTTCGGGCTCAAGAATGCGGAAGCCACATATCAACGTCTTATGGACCGCGTTTTCCGCGATCAAATAGGTCGCAATGTTGAGGTTTACGTTGATGATCTAGTCATAAAAAGTACCTCTCATTCTAAATGTGTGCAGGACATTGTTGAAACGTTGCGTACTCTGCGGCATTACAATCTGCGTCTTAATCCGGCAAAATGCACCTTCGGCGTTGGTTCCGGAAAGTTTCTCGGGTATATGGTTTCGCAGCATGGCCTTCAGGCCAATCCGGCTAAGCTTCGGGATGTGTTAGATCTTCAACCACCGAGAACAATTCTCCTATTTATACTATTCAATACCAAACCCTAACTAACTCCCTATAATCGCGCCTATTTTCCGTTGCATGGAAGTTGGGAACAGATCGTGGGCCTAGAATCACGGGATACGCCACAGTTGGGCCACACCAATTAGGCCACGTTATTCGGGACGCATGCTTTTGGGCCGGCTACTGGGCTTAATTGCTCGGGTCGGGTCGGAGTGTCAACCCGAAGTTACTGGACCATACCCATCAGAACTCCTACCCTCCTCGGCGACCCCGGCTCCCGACTCTTGACCCTGGGTGGACATCCCCGCCGCATCGCCCGAATAATTAATACGGGCTCAGTCCAGCCTCCTCCAGCTCTTTCTCAGTACACAGGGTCTTGAAAGTCCCCACTGCACGGAATATATCCACAACCTCGGCCTCCGGATCCCCCACCGGGGCAGTATCTAGCACCTCCTCCCTTCTCCACCTCGGGAGGGCCACTCCGGTCTTCACAAAGATGAACTTCTCTTTCCACCCCTCAACCTTACTGGGGTTTTGTACCTTGAAACCACCTCGTGCTCGGGGACTGAAGGAGTACCACCCCTTGAATTTCCCAAATGCTTTTAGTTGATAAAAATACCTAAACAGCTCTACGGTCAGTTCCACCCCGGAATTCTTACATACTACGGTGAACCCGACTACTTGCCTAATCGCGTTTGGCGCTAATTGGCTCAAGGCGATGTTATAATATCTCAATAGCCGGACAACTATGTCCCAATGGGGGAATCTCAAACCTATTTTTAAGGGGTCTATATATACACCAATGAAACCCTGGGGGGGGGGGGGGGGGGCAACAGGCCCTATCGCCGGGATCCGGCACTATATATTCTAAATTAAAGGGGAAATAGAAGGAAGGGATTAAGGTCACTATCTGCACTTGCGTCATCCGCGATGCTACAGTGGACACTTCAAGGTCATTCTCCGCACATTCATAAAAACCGACGACCCTAATGTTGGTTTCCATGCCGTCGGCCCTTTCCACTGTCCTAATCTCACTCTTCTCTGGAATAACATAGCGAATGGGTGGCACATCTAACGGAGAGCTCTGGGTCCCTACTTCCTTAACAGAAGAAGAAGATGATGAAGAAGGCATACTTACTTGGTTTGAGTTTGAGAAGTTTTGAATTTGAGATGAATCACAGGCGCACAGAATTCTCCTTTTTTCCCGCTTTCTAAAACTTGCCAATCACAATGTAGAAGATGAAGTGTACTGTGCCATCATTCCACATATGTATTCAAGGAACCAACGGTCTAGATACGGCCTATTCAAATTCAGCGTTTCCGATTTGAACGTGCTAAACACGCGCCTTGCGGTTCCCAAGGCGCGTAGGGAACAGGTTTATGGAAAATTGCAGAGCGTATCACTTCACATCCCTCTCTCTCATGATGGCGCCGCCAGTCACATCAACCTCACTCTTGACCAAGAAGATTTAGACAGCACTCCGGTGCCTCCTTCACCTCGGACAGATTACTATCTTCTTCCGCTACACTTTGTCGCTTTCGGGGTCCTCGGGCCCTCGCCATCACCTCGGGGATGATCAGCCTAGTTTGATTCGGCTCCCGCGGACTTCACCACGGATCAACTCAGACTCCGAAAATTCTCGGCTTCCCAAAAATACTTCGGCTCAAAAGTGACCGCGGCTCATCTTGCTGGCAACTCGGCCCTGGTCATAACCGAATCTCCTTCCTCGTTCCAGCTGGGGAGGGGGGGCATCTGATGGGTATGGCCCAGTAACTTCGGGTTGACACTCCGACCTGACCCGAGCAATTAAGCCCAATAGTCGGCCCAAAAGCATGCGTCCCGAATAACGTGGCCTAATTGGCGTGGCCCAACTGTGGCGTATCCCGTGATTCTAGGCCCACGATCTGTTCCCAACTTCCATGCAACGGAAAATAGGCGCGATTATAGGGAGTTAGTTAGGGTTTGGTATTGAATAGTATAAATAGGAGAATTGTTCTCGGAATTAGGGTTCGGATTTTGTATTCTGAAACTGTTACGTGTAAACTCAAAGAGTATAGTGAAAGAAACACCTCGGCAGGTGCCATTTTTCAGCCCGTGGACGTAGATCTCCGGATCGAACCACGTATTTTTATATTTCTTGCATTGATCTTCGCTGAGTTTCTTGGATACCGGATTGTGCTTTATCATATTCTATTAATATTTTGTGATTAGATACTTGAATTGACTAATTTACTTCTGTTACAAATGAATTCAAGTGCATAATATATAGTTAATCCTCATTAGAGTACCATTTGACGACGATAAAAGAACCACTAGTAATAATATTAAGGATTTAGATAGACATCACCACAAGTAACATATATGCATTTCAAGAAACTGACTTTTCAATTTTGTTTGGCTACTTTTTCCATAGTACACAAGCCACAATCTTGATAAACCAGCAACCAAGACCAACAAATTATTGCTTCCACTTATTCGCTACTTTTTACAAAAAATCAACCCCCAATCACTTCTTTATCACGTTACATGTTCTCTGCTAGCTACCCTTTTCTAATTTATAGTTGCATTTCACAACTAATTAATCAACATAGATTGCTTCTTTGTCAGAAAATCCTCCTAAATGATTAATATACATCGAATGTTCCACATCGGACAATTAAAAAATACAAAGACTTGTGCTAATTCATTATCTTATTTTCCACAGAATCATCCTTGAAGTTGGCTAAGAGTTGTTTGGAACACAAGTTTCTTACTCGTTTCCCATTCATAAACAAGAAAGTCTTAGCTGTTACACATATATATATACACACACACAGATGTACTTGATCAAATAAGCAGTTCTAGGTTAGATATGGCAGTTGAGAGTCAGTATAGTAGTGTATCATCAGAAGCGATTCTTGAAAACGTATGGGCGAATTTTATCACGAAAAGAGACGAAAACAATACAAAAGATGAATCATCAAGGTCATGGGAAGGCTTGCCTAGCCTTGACAGAGATGAATCAATGGAAATCTTGGAGAGGTTGCCGAGTTTGGGGCGATGGATGTCAATGGGAGCTGATGCATGGGAACAGTTTCTAGATGAATTAGTACCCCTAACTCCAACCAATAACAAGGTTGGATCAGAAAAGAATAGTAAGAAAGATGAGGTAATTAGAAAACATTATAGAGGTGTAAGAAGAAGGCCGTGGGGGAAGTATGCAGCCGAAATAAGGGATTCTAGAAGAAAGGGAGCGCGGGTTTGGCTTGGGACTTTTGAGACAGCCGAAGAGGCTGCTATGGCGTATGATAAAGCTGCATTGAGAATTAGAGGGCCAAAGACACATCTGAATTTTCCACTTGAAATGGTGACCAAGGCAATGGGGATTTCGAGTGTGAAACAAGACTCATATGTGGTGCAGCAGCCTGCACAAAAGAGATCGAGGAGGAGTGATGTGTTGGAGTTTGAAGATCTTGGTAATGAGTATTTGGAGTGTTTATTGTATTCTGTGTAATGTGTATATATAGCTTGTAAAGGTCTGGCATACTGCACATTTTAGTTGGAGTACTCAAACAATGATAAGCTACTCATTTTTTTGTAAATTTACGTATAATTTTGTCAGGATATGAGATATATGATTTACCAAAGAAGGGTAGATAGATATCATTTATTTTGCGGTCATCTTTTACAACTATCATATCATATGCCTAGCTCGGACAAGAGCAAATCATTCTGCCACCAAACTTGGGTTGGATATTACGGAAAATGAAACATTCGTGCGCGATACCTTGTACATTTTTTAAGTATTAAAAAGAAAAAGTAGTACAGATTCTTCGCCATGTGAGCCTAGCAAAATAATAGGGTGAGTTAAATAACTTTCCTCAAAGTCTGTCAATTTACCAAATGTAGAGTATAACACTATTACTACTGCCATGTCATCACCTTCTAGAAGAATGGCAGTTATTTTGGGTCGTCATTTGTATAAATACTGAATATGTTCTTATTTGTTTTGGACTGCTCATTTCTATCTTTGAATAAGAGATGTATTTTCTCTCTCTAAAATGAGCTCATCGAGCTCTCGTTTCTACATGGTATCATTCGCTTAGGTTACGATCCAACTTCATTTCGCTTCCAAGGCGAATCCTTCTTTGCGATCTACTACCTGGCCGCCATTATCATTGGCGGCTGCGTTCAACGCCAATACTTCTACTGCAAATCCTCAGATCCGTATCAGCTCCAAAATTCCGATCATCCGAGTATATTTCTCGTCAGCAATCCTCTCACTGGTCGAAACTTCCTCTCCTGGACAAAGGCGATGATAATTGCCCTAGGCTCCAAATCGAAGTCAGACTTCATCAATGGGAAAATTCCAGCTCCGGCAGAGGACGATCCAACCTATGAACAGTTCAGAAAGGTGATTTTATGGTAACCTCTTGGATCCTTAACTCTCTCGCTAAAGACATCATTGAAGACTTCATGTATGTTGATAGTGCCAAACAACTATGGGATGAGATATCTCAACGATTCGGTGAATCTAGCAGACCGTTGATTTATCAATTAAAACGAGACATTAGCAGCGCTTCGCAAGGCACTGATAGTATTCAAGCTTATTACTCGAAATTGAAATGACTCCGAGATTATTATGCTATGTTAAACCGCTAAAACTTTGTGGTTGTCCGATTGGTAAATTAGTAGTTGAGGATGCTAATGAAGATAAGGTCATGCAATTCCTGATGGGATTGAGTGAGATTTATGATCCAATTCGCTTTCAGATTCTAGTTGTGGAGCCCTTGCCTGATCTCAACAAGACTTATTCCATGTTACTCATAATTGAAAAGCAACGGGCTGATAATGCTTCATATCCGGAAATCGTTGAATCAACTGCCCTCCTTGCTAAACAAGACTATGGCAGAGGTGGCTCTGGTCGAGGAGGACGATCTGGTTCTGGCAAAGGTGGCTCTGGTCGAGGGCATAATTCTACACGTTGAACTAAAGAAGAAAAAGCTAAGCTTATATGTGAACATTGTCAGCGCCCCGGCCATGAGATCTTCGAATGCTTTAAGCTCCATGGAGTTCCTGATTGGGCCAAGGCTCGACGGAATAATTCTGTATATACAAATTTCTCAAATACCTCGATTGATACTCCCAAAGAAGTGGTGCCTAAATATGCTACTGCGCAGGACGTATCTTCAATGATTTAGAAGGAGCTCTCTAAATGTTTTGGCTCGAAAACTATCAAAACCAAATCAGAGGCTGATGAGGAAGTGGATTTTGTACACTTTGTTCACTCTGCAGGTATCACCACTTCTATCTACAAAGCTTTCTCATTGGTTGATCATATAAGTGTAGACTCTTGGATTCTAGACACGGGTCCGAGTAGACACATATGCACTAATCAACACCTTATGCTTCATCTTAAACTTTTGCCCGCCCCTATTACTGTTATTCTCCCTGATTGATCAAGCAAAACTGATCACTCATTCAGACAGTGTTCCTATTCTTAAGGATGTGGTCCTTATTGATGTTCTATACATTCCATCATTTAAATATAATCTGCTTTCTATTCCCCAACTCAATGCCACTTTCCAACTAAAATGTGTATTTAGTCCTTCTCAATGTCTCATACAGGCCGTACAGACTTATCACACTCTTGCAACAGGAAAGCTTGTTGATACACTTTACATCCTTGATTCTCCACCTCCTGTTCTATCTATTACTCTTTCTTCATGTACACATTTACTTTCCAATACTCATACTTTAGATATATGACATCATGCTTTGGGTCATGCCTCATTAAAAGCACTACAACACATTGATTTCCTTAAAAGCTTATGTACTGAAGCTGCCATTCGATCAATAAAGATATGTGATGCTTGTTTCAAAGCTAAAAAAACATAGAGTTTCCTTCCCTACATCTTCCATCCAAACTTTGTTCGCCTTTGAATTGTTACATGTGGATATATGGGGACCTTGTAAAGAACCATCCCTCACTAACACTCCTTTCTTTTTAACCATCGTCGACGATCATAGTAGAGCCACATGGATATATCTTATGGCCCATAAAACTCATACTGCCACCATTCTCCAGTTCTTCTTAAACATGATATCCACCCAATTAAATAAGGTTGTCAAAATGATTAGAACCGACAACGGCCTTAAATTTGTAAGTAAAGAATGCCAATCTATCTTCTCTAATCTTGGTATCATTCATCACAAAACTTGCACATATACACCTCAACAAAACGGGGTGGTCGAACATAAACATCGACAGTTTCTTGAGGTTTCTAGATCTCTTATGTTCCAATCCTCCGTCCGCTGTGGCCCTTTTAGTCCTTATGGCAGCCCACATCATTAATCGATTACCTACTCCTCTTCTCAATTGGAAATTCCCCTATGAAATTATTTATTCTAAACCCCTAGATTTACATTTTCTTAAACCATTTGGATGTCTTGCTTATGCCACTAACATCCACCCTCACTAGTCCAAAGTTCACTCTAGTACACATAAATGTATATTTCTGGGTTTCTCTCCTGGATAGAAAGGGTATAAACTCTTCAATCTAGACATTCAACAAATTATGGTGTCTAGAGATGTTAAGTTCTTTGCGACTGATTTTCCATTTCACTCCTTGCCAACATCTTCTGATACTATCTCTCTCCCAATGGTTCCAATTCCAACTCCTGATTCGATTTTTAGTGCTCCAGATTTACCTCAATCTGATCCACCACCCTCTCCCACAGAAATATCCCATGTCCCACCCAGACCACACAGCTCCCTGCGTGGTTGACAGATTATGTAGTCAATCAGGCCACTGTTCACTACAAGAAAAACAATTGACTGCGACGGAAATTTTCGTCACTAAACTGAAAAATTCCGTCACAATGAAGGAGTAAAGACGGATTAGTGACGGAAATATTCAGTTACAAAAACCTTTGTCACTAAAACGATAATGACGGATTTTTCATTCCGTCACTAGTTTAGTGACGGAAATTCTGTCGCAATCCTAAAAAAATCCGTCATAAAGTTATGACTGAATATTTCCGTCACTAAATGGCAACGGCTAAAATTCGGTCACTAATCCGTCAATACAAAATTAATGACGGAATAATTCCGTCACTATCTTGCCTATATTAGTAACGGAATTATTCCGTTACAAAAAAAAAATTCGTCTCTATTCCGTCACTATGCTATCTGATTTTCTTTCGATAATTTTATTTATATTTTAACGTAATGCCTGTTATGACAATTAATTTACACTTAATAAACTTTAAAATTCATAATAACAAGATGCAATCTGAGTTTTTCGTCAGTTTCAGTTGCCTTCAAGGAATCGGAAGAAGTGAGATATATGATCATGGTACAACATACAAAATGTCGTTCAATTGACACTCTTTCATCTTCTTTCGAAATTTTAAACATCTATACATACAACGTAACAAAAGTATATCATTTTTTTATGTTAAAAACAACATATTATCCATGACTATTATCCCGAGACCTAAATTAAAAAATACTAAAATTGGTATTGCAGTTTTATACATGGTAGAACTGTCAACATATCCACTGGGTCTTTGGTTCTATCAGAGGGAGTCGATCTGAGAAAACCAACCAACAGTGCTTGGAGAAGAATCCTGCCTCAAGATTGGCCGGAAAAAACCAATTCCAAAAGCTTATGCATACAATTCGCTTTTAATAATTCAACCTGCAGTAGGAAAACTTCATCAGTTTATGCATCGACTAATATATTGAGTTAGAAACCTTGAAATAAATTTGATGAGTAACAAAGATCAGACAAAGTATCACACAACCTCCTCAAAAGAAAGAAGGGAGTTTTATTTTCTCCTTAAACAACTAAAATCTTTCCACAAATTCACATCAAAATCAGCAAACAAAAAACCCAAGAACATGAGACTGCATAGATTAATATATACCGGGGAAGTACACTTGAAATTTGTCTTTCCCAGAAGTGTCGCATCCAATCGCACCAACCATCGCACCTCCCATCGCACCACCATGCATCAACTGTTGCTCCTACCACAAATCTTACTTCAAAAGAATCTCAATCAGGTCAAGGTCGTGGTGTTTCACAAGTCAGGCCTGCCCGTAAACACAATTTTTCATCTACTAATTCATTATGAACAAGAAGATAGTAGACATGTGCATAATAATTTCAATTTGTCATCTACTTGTACATGTCATCAGAATTCAATTGAAGAAACCCTGAATTATCCATCTGCTGCTTAAAATTTATGCTATGAAAACAACAAATAATTCAGTATCTTGGGTTGTCTCAAATGTTTCAAATTAAATAATGTCTAAACTTTGTCA
Organism: Ajuga chamaepitys; assembly: GCA_958295605.1. Classification (NCBI taxonomy): domain Eukaryota; kingdom Viridiplantae; phylum Streptophyta; class Magnoliopsida; order Lamiales; family Lamiaceae; genus Ajuga; species Ajuga chamaepitys. The sequence continues at coordinate 54,172,336 of OY282501.1, read as the reverse complement.
TGGCCTAATTCCTTTGCAGGCCTCAAAGTACAAATTCTTGAACTGAATAGCAAAAGAATATGGGCTCCATGCAGAAAAATGTGGACCAAATAAGACGTGACACTAAAATTCAGTCACGAACATAAACTATAAACCTCAATAATGAGCAAAGGTTTGGATACATAAATCTGGTCTAAGAAAATGAAATGGTTTCCTTTTCAAGAAATTAAAGCTTATATAATTCAGTATGACATTCCATCAGCCAAAACAAATATAATTGTCCCAGCTTGTATGAAATGAGATTAATTCAATATTAAAGAAAATAGCCAAAACACATGAAATTAAACAAGTGACCGCAACTACTGACCGAAACATGTTTCCAAACCAGTAGGAAAATAGAAGCTACTGAAAATTTTAGTATGTAGAAAGATACACCCTATAACTTACCCTTAAAAGCCCAACAAAGATTGGGAAGAATTGCCAAGTTCTGAAGCAGTACTCCTACCCCAAAAGCATCGACACCAATGTGCTTAGTCATCTAGATAGGCGATCGAGTGCAGCCTTATCAATGCCACCTATCTAGGTGAAAGATTAGCTGATCAGTAAATTATATTCCTCAAAATCAACTATCATGTTCCTAAGACAATTCCATATCTCATAGAATATGATAATTAACTTCAACAGATGTTGACTAGCCTTTTGTTAAAAGGAAAAAGAGTATCAAAAGCTTAAGCAAAAACATCAGCATAGAGAAAACCTTTGACAATTTCTTTTACCTGGTTATACATGAACATACTCGATAGAAGCACAACTAATGAGATGTTCCCTATCAAATTCATTAAAATGCTGATATTGCAGGTGAGAGATGTACTTACCTTTAATCAGCAAACTTACAATGTCACAACATCTTTCTTAATAATATCTAGATAAAGGAATATAATACAATCAGATTCATCAATCAAATACTAAGAGTAAGATCTTACAACTTATCTTAATAACATTGCTCCAAATTCCAATATTTATGTACTGATCCTAATTTGTATAAATAATCTGTTTGCCTGGACTTTTAAAACAATCTCGCTTCACACTTACTATGTGAAACTCCTATAAGCTAAACATTCTGATAATTGAAAGATAAAAGATTCATGACATAAAAAAAATAAAATTATACTTAAACTACATAACATTCTTTTGATACATACTATGTCAATTCCATCAACCCATCATGATTACTCTTAATATAATAACTTATTAAATTACCATAAGTCTGACTATTGGTATAAAATTCCACTATACTTGCATCTTCAATTAATAACTCAAGCTTTACTTATTAATGTACATGGAAAATCCAATTCTTTGCAACTATTCCCTTCTTCCAAGTTTTTTTTTTTTTTTTTTTTTTTTTTACGTTATAAAATAACATGGTGATTTTACATCATTTTTATTCTATAAATGATTGATATTGTTTATTGTTTATTATGGCTTGAGTTACTAATCTAACTATTTTCTTTCTCCCCTGAGATTCTCGATGAAAGGACAATACATGAAAATTCATTTGAAAGTCATACAAACCTCCAAAAGAGAGAATTTGAAAGCTAATGCCCTAGTTTACCAATTATTCTACACATTAGCTTTATTTAATAAAATATTTGCATATTAAACATTGCCTATACCATAAATGTAAAGTGGATATTTAAACATCTTGATGAAGAACATATACATCCACATTTAAATTGTGATTCATGTTTATTCCAATATCATTGTCAGCAAAGAAAAATAAAAAACAACAACAGTTAATATCTTCTGCTGCAACTTAACATATATTTGACATGGTAAATAGTTTATAGAGTGTCCATATAACTCACATTAACAATGAAATTGGCACATTATTTCAAACAATCTATTATTAAATTTAGACATGTGCCTAATCTTCCCTGTCGTCTCTGTTTATAGCTAGTGGAAAACTCAGAGGATAATATTATGGTTCAAAAGAGAAGATCACACCAGAAAATATAAGGCAACATCTGATGCAATGTAATATATACAATATCATACGAGTAGTTTTGTCAAGAAAGTTAGAAGATAGTCGCAGTTGGCATGCATTGGATGTGAATAGTAGGTATTAAATTTGTATGGATATGCAAGACGAATGTCTAAATGTAGAAATTGAGAATATATACACATGAATATACACATAAATGCAGGTATTACATGAAACTCAGAAATTGAGAATATATACACATGAATAATAATATCTAGGCATCAATTAATAAGCAGAAATTGAGAATATATACTCATGCCTGCTGATTTATTCAGAGAGTTATTCCCAGCCTACATTCTAAATCACTAAAACAAACAGATCTCAAGTCTCGTGCATCATTAAAATGATCAGATCACATATTTCATATTTACAATTCTGATGCAATCACACACTCTAAACAGACTACACAAACACTACATACACTGCACATACTAATCAAAATGTTTGTCTGATGGTCGACTTCAAATTCGTTTCCCCAATCAATGGCTAAATCTCTTTATTCAATTGCAAGCTTATAAATTTCATTATCCAAACACTTTATTAACTTATAAGTTCTTGACAAATTACATCTTACAAATTCTTGAAACAACTTATAAGATATTGGAAATAAACCTAGCCAAACACCCCCAGATCAACACAAGCTTCATGCTTAGTAAAAGAATATTTATTTTTACCACAACTCAATTCAGTAAAATTCAAAATGGACCAATTCAGAATAACAACAATCATCATCAACAAAAAGGGGAGTTCAGAAAAACCTATTAAAAATAAAACAAAATCTCTGATCATACCAGGATATCAAGCTTCCCAATTTGGGATCTGATATAGTCAGCAAGAGAACGGAGGCTTGCTAAATCCATCACATCGAGCTGATGAAACATTACGTTTTCAGAAACACCAGATTTTCTGAGTTTGTCTACAGCTTCAAGCCCCCGTTTCTCATTTCTCGCAGTCAACACCACAGAAACACCTTGAGAAGCCAATTGCCTGCATATCTCGAATCCAATCCCTTTGTTTCCCCCTGTCACAACTGCATACCTGCAATCACACAGTGTCAATTTATGTACGGTTAAGTTGAATCAATGTTGAGAAATTGAAACCGTTTAAGATTGCTAGAGAAATTGATTAGGATTTTGGAAGAGGTAGGTTTTGCTTACTTCTTAACTGCAGCAGCTTTTGTTGGTAATCCAGCCATTGGAATAAAGGTAACACCTCCCATAGATGTTACAAATTACAGAAGAAGCCCTAAATCCACATTGAAGAAAACCTTAATCATACTGAAAAATGACTAATGGTTTGGATCCGGAACAATTACTCAATTAGAGAATCAACAAATAGGTAAAATTAGGGCAACTCACCAAATCAGAGAGCCGCGAGCGATGTAGTGTACACATATAGTTTGTTACTTGGATTTGAGGAAGCGGCGGAGGGCTGAGAAGAGTTGAGACTTCGCCGGGAAATTGAGCGTCAATTGAGCAGTTGGTAGCCTCCATTTTTAAACTCACTCAAAGCCTTTGCACTAATCCTCGTCCTTTTAGTCTACTTCCTGGAGGATTGTAGTTTCCGGCTGCGGCGATGGAAGCGGCTGTAGCGGTAAACATCGGAATATCAGTCGGAGGGTGGAGAGGAAGATGAATAGTGTGTAATGAAAAGTTACTTAACCCTAGATAGGTAGAAATTCTGAAAGCCAAATAGCTAAATAAGTAAAAGCTAAATGCAAATGCTCAATATAATAAGAACTGGCCAGGTGGTAAGTAACTTGATCTAATTCCACCAGGACCAGGGTTCAAGTCTCTGCTTGTACATTTTTTTTATTTTTTCTTTAAGCGTGAGGTTTTTTTAGTATTTCCGTCATTACCAACCAGAATGATGTCATCAATCGGGTTTAAATATGTTAATTTTCTTCAGTTACTTATTTTTTCTAATTAAATTTATGTTTATTTGTTTCAAATAGACTAAATCAATTTATCGCGAGAGAAATATATTTTTATTTTTTTTAAGCGCGAGTTTTTTAGTATAATGACGGAATATTTCCATCATTACCAACCAGAATGATGTCATCAATCGGGTTTAAATACGTTAATTTTCTTCAGTTACTTATTTTTTCTAATTAAATTTATGTTTATTTGTTCAAATAGACTAAACCAATTTATCGCGAGAGAAATATATTTCTCACAAAACAACGTGAATATTGCGATATTAACGAAAATATCACTTTCAATATATAACTCGCGATTTATTCTCAAGAAATATTTATGACTATGGTTTCGGGTCATTCAATAAACGTCATTTATATGGGCATTAAGTAATGACGGAATATTTTCCGTCACTACATAGCAACGGTTAAAATTCCGTCACTAATCCGTCAATACAAGATTAATGACGGAATATTTACCGTCACTACATAGCAACGGAAAAAATTTCGTCACTGATCCGTCAATACAAGACTAATGACGGAATGTTTTCCGTCACTACATAGCAACGGTTAAAATTCCGTCACTATTCCGTCAATACAAGATTAATAACGGAATATTTTCCGTCACTACATAGCAACGGCTTAAATTTCGTCACTAATCCGTCGATACAAGATTAATGACGGAATATTTTCCGTCACTAAATAGCAACGGCTAAATTATCGTCACTAATCCGTCGATACATGATTAATGACGGAATATTTCCGTCACAACCTTAAAATATTTTATTCCCACATTTTTAGCCCCTTTTGTTACTACGGTTTAATGACGGATTTTTTTTCCGTCTCTAAATTCCGTCATGATTCCGTCACTAAGTCGTTGCTAATACTCAAACACTCTTGTAGTCTCTATCCGTGATTATTCCGTCACTAGTCTGTAATTAGATTGTGACGGAAATTGTCCGTCACTAAAATCAGTCACTATTAATAATATTTCTTGTAGTGGTTGTTCCTACTGATCTTACCTCTTCCCTATCCGCTTCTTCCATTCAACCCTATCCCATGTCAAATCTCCTCGCCCATAATAGTGCATATGCTACCTCTTTCACCAAGGTCTCTAGTATCAAAGAACCTACATCTTACAAGGTTGCTACTGGGAAGCAATGTTGGGTACAAGCAATGAATAGGGAATTAGAGGCTTTAGAGAAAAATGATACTTGGGAGTTGGTCTCTTTGTCTCCTAATAAATCCCGTATCAGTTGTAAGTGGATTTATAAGACAAAGTTAAAACTCGATGGATCTGTCGAATAGTTGAAAGCTTAACCCGTGGAAAAAGGTTATAACAAAATTCTTGGTCTGGATTTTAATGACAAAGTTAAAACTCGATGGATCTGTCGAACAGTTGAAAGCTCAACTCGTGGCAAAGGTTGTCACCATTCATTGTTGTGGCTACGATGAAAGGTTGGCCCATACATCATCTTGATGTCAATATGGTTATTTACATGATGAAATATACATGCATCCACCACAGGTCTATTCTAAGGCCCTTCCTAGACAGGTTTATCGCCTCAAGCGTAGTTTATACGTCCTTAAACAGGCCTCTCGGGAGTGGAATATGGAATTCAACACAAAAATGTTGTAATTTAGCTTCCTTCAGTCGGCACACGATCACACGATCACTGCCTATTTACTCTCACCACTGCTTCTGATTTTCTGGTTGTCTTAGTATACGTGGATGACCTTTTAGTTACTGGTACCAGCTTGCCCTTGATTACCAAGATCAAGTTGTATTTGGACATTCTCTTCACAATTAAAGACCTTGGACTTTCAAAATACTTTCTGGGTATGCAGCTCGTCAGAACAGAGGCTGGCACCTTCTTATCTAAGCAAAAGTATATTTCTGATCTCTTAGAAGATAGTGGGTTCACGACCTGTAAACTTGTTGCCACACCCTTGCCACATGGGTTACATCTTCAGGCCTATCAAGGTACTCTTTTACAAGATCCTGATCAATACAAGAGGCTCATTGCCGGCTGCTATATATGAATTTCACCCAGCAAGATTTGAAGTATCCGGTTAAGCAGTTAAGTCAGTTTATGGGTGCTCCTCGGTCTGATAATCTCGATGCAGCTCATCATATCCTTCGCTATTTGAAGGGCACATCTACACTGGGCTTATTCTACTCTCGGACTCCTAACTTTGAACTGAAAGCGTATAGTGATGCCGATCGGGCATTGTGTAAGGATACCCGAAAATCGATTACGGGTTATGGCATCTTTATCAGATGATCCCTCATTTCTTGGAAAAGCAAGAAACAAGTAACGATTGCTAAGTCGTCTGCCGAGGCTGAGTATCGTGCGTTGAGCACCACTATGAGAGAATTGGAATGGGTCTCATTTGTTTGTCATGATCTCCAGCTTACGATTCCCTTGCCAATCCCTCTTAGATGTGATAATCAAGCAGCGCTCCATATCATTGCCAACCCGGTCTTCCACGAACATACGAAGCATATCGAAGTGGACTGCCATGTTGTTCGTAGTAAGTACAAGGAGGGGTTCATTAGTCTCGTCCACACCTCATCTCATAATCAGCTCGCAGATCTCTTTACCAAGCTCTTTGCTTCACCACGCCTTCACTTTCTCTTGTCCAAGTTAGGCATGCTCATCATATCCCATGCCCAACTTGAAGGGGTTGAGGGGGACGGGGGTGGTTTAGGGTATACCACTATTCACTACTAGAAACAAGATTTTTTGCCACTACAAAATGTAGTTATAAAAAATGGAGAGTAGTTACAAAAATATTTTTAGTAACTAAATATCTAAAAGTAGTTACTATAGGGTAGTCACTTATAATAAGATGCAAAAAGTTTTTTTGAATGTATTTGTAACTATTTTTTGCAACTATTTTGTAGCTACTAATATATTTGTAACTACAAGTAATTGCAAAAATTTTGTCTTATTGTAACAAATTTGGTTAAAATCTTATGAAATATTTTATGTAACTAATAGTAGTTACAAAAGGTGTTATTTTTAGTAACTACTTTGTAGTTGTAAAAAATTAATGGCAATTATCCTTTTTTCTTGTAGTGATTACTACTGCCATGTCATCACCTTCTAGAAGAATGGCAGTTATTTTGGGTCATTTGTATGAATATTGTATGTGTTCTTATGGACCGCTCATTTCTATCTTTGAATAAGAGACATATTTTCTCCCTCTAAAATGAACTCATCAAGCTCTCATTTCTACAGCAAACAAATATGAGTTACAAAACTATATTTAAACCTTGATTGTGATATTTTAAAAATAAACTAAAATAAGCGGATTAACACTCAAAATGGTGAAAATAAATGGAGTAATCGATTATATATTATCGACTTATAAATTTTATGTCTACATTTGTTTGGAAAATTGAGAAAATATGAAGTAATTTTAACTTTGATATCATATTATATACTCTGGCGTGTTCGTATAGTGAAGATCGGGTCATTGAAAACTTTTATATTAGTTTCTACAAATCGAGAAAGCAATAAGATAATTTGACAAACCTCAAACAATTAATATACATAAATCTCCCAACAACAAGGGATCCTAGAAGAAAAAGGAGCGTGGATTTTGCTCGGGACTTATAGAGACAGCCGAAGAGGCGGCCATGGCGTAAGATAAATTTGCTTTGTGATTTACAGGGCTCAAGATCACATGGATCATCTATCTTATTTTTATCCTGTCCATCAATTTCCTACTTTAAATACTAGTAATATTCTCGTGAGATGCATGAAAGTTTATTTAAAAAGTAAATTTTTTAATAAAACTGAACATAATATAATTTAATATTTAAATATGTGATCGTTTTATCCTAATTTTTTTTTAAAATGTATGATAAAATATAAATAAAATTATAAGTAATGTAAATAAATTTCTCACACATTATATATGAATTTAATATTACTTACTTTATATATAGGTGTATATATATAATACATATGTATATATATATATTATAGAAACATTAAGATACATGTTAAATATAAAAAAAAAAAAAAAAATTCTAAATGATCATTTCTTATATTTAAAATTCAAACATACATTTAGTGTATTTGTATCATTCTTCACCTATATGCATAATAACTTAATTTCCTACTTTAGATATTGGCTGAGGAACACTAAGAAAGACGGCTTCTACGATGCCCCATGTGTACGGTACCGCAATTAATTTGAGCCATTAAATACATAACTTTTAGGGTTAATTACCAAAAAAAATCACGACCTTTTGTCCAATTTTCAATCGCAACATGACTTTTAAAACTTATCAATGTTGGTCACCAACTATAATTCTCTTTCAATTACAACATCGGCTAAATTTTTTGACACTTGATTGTATCTTCATCACTATCATTAGATGCGCCTTGACACGACCTTCATTTGCCCTCAATCAATTTAACAATCCGTCAATTCTCCTGTCGTTAATTGAGATTCGAAGAAGTGACATAATAACTTCAATCACCGATTAACGACAATGAAAATGACGAATTGTGAAATTGATCGAGGGTAAATGACAGACTTGTCCATGTGGATCTAATGGTGGTGATGTCGACACAATTAGATGTTAAAAAAATTAGCCGATGTTATAATTGAAAAAAAGTTATAGTTGGTGACCAACATTGATAAGTTTTAAAAGTCATGTTGCAATTGAAAATTGGACCAAATATCGTAATTTTTTTGGTAATTAACCCTAACTTTTAATTATAGCCATTAAATCATACAACCTGCTACTGAAGATCTATTGATTTTAAAAAATAATTTAATAGGTATCCACTTTCCACCACTTGGCAGATATGCAAAGAGTAGAAAAAAGCGTCTATTTTCGTACCTTTTTCGTACTGAGTGAGTCTTGTGTGTGAACGATCACACGTGTGACGGAATGCACTTTTACAGAAAACATAGATACTTTTATAAGAAAAAGTAATACTTTTATTAAAAAAGCCGATACTTTTACTACATTGATACTTTTATAGATAAAGGTGATACTTTTGCTACAAAAAGTGATACTTTTTTTTGTTAAATAAAGGTGATACTTTTACAGATAAACGTGATACTTTTACCACAAAAAATGATACTTTTTTTCGTCACACCGTGTGACGGCCATGTAACGATCACATACGAGTTTTTGCCTTTCTTATTTCTTCTAAATTATAGATTTTCTTTTCCTTTCCTCATAGGAATTATATGTTTTTCTTTTGTCTTATTTTCTTGTCAAATAGAACTCGCAGCCACACAACTATTTCTGCTTTTCAACATATAGCTTTTTTCTCTAAACTTTTGTTTTCCTAAAACAAAATTTGAATTTAAGGATTTGAAAGGATTTCTAAATGACAATAGAAATTTACTAAATTGATTATGAATTTTTTTAATAAGGTGATATTGCATCAAATGGTGTAAAAGATCCATATTGCAGATATTATTGACAACGGACATGCATAAAATTAGAATCATTTCCTTAATTTCTTCACATTGTGGGGCCTTAATTTTTTATTTAATAAAATAATAAATATCCACTTCTAAAGAAAAATGCCCTTGATAAATTTTGTTACCAGTGACAATAAAGTGAATAAAAGATGGTCCAAAAAAATCATTTATTTAATTACTTTCATGTTGCTGAAAATTAACTCATATTTTATTAAATTTTATGCAATTAGCCCCTTAAAAATGATGTTGTTCATATCATAAGAAACTTGCATCTTGATGGGTATGGCCCAGTCACTTTGGGTTGGGTTAACACTTTGGCCCACTAACCGGCCCAGACGGCCCAGAAGTATGCGTCCCAAATAATGAGGCGCGGCCCAACTGCGGCGTGTTCCGCGATTCAAGGCCCACGATCCGCTTCCAACTGCCATACAACGGAAAATAGGCGTAATAATAGGGAGTTAGTTAGGGTTTAGGAGGGAACATTATAAATATGAGAACATAACTCGGAATTAGGGTTGGCTCTTGAGTACTCTGAAACAGTAGTGTGTAATTTCAAAACAATAGTAAAGAAAACACCTCGGCAGATGTCATTTTTAGCCCGTGGACGTAGATCTCCGGATCGAACCACGTATATCTTGCGTGTTTTTATATTTCTTGCACTGATTTCTAGCTGAATTGATTGGATACCGGATTGCGCTTTATCAATTGGCGCCGTCTGTGGGAACCGCAAGTGGTTTTTGATATTAACAGTGCATTCGATATATCATGGTGATGACTTGCCTAAATCAATCTCGCCAGGGTGATCAAGCCAATCAAGATCCACCCGTGGATCAGGTTATGCCGCCGAGGCAATCGCCGATGAGGGATACATCTCATCATCAGGGCAATCAAGGCCCAGCCATAAATCCAGACAACCAGTTTTTACCTCCACCTCCACAAGACATGCAAAACCCTAATCCCGCTGCCGCACAGCGGCAAGTTAATATTCAGGTGACTCCAGAATTACTCCAGGCTTTCCTACGAGAGCATGCTCATGTTCTTCAAGACTGGGCGGCCAATCGCCTGAATCCTGATGGACCTGCCGGACACGCTATCAATCCCGCAGTACATCCACATCGTCAGCACTCGCACGATCGACAAGACCCAGTGCACCGCGGGCGTCAGGATCGGCGACGGGAGCGACCTGGTTCTCCCGAGGACCATGGGAGTTCTAATGGGTCAAGACAGCGCAATGACGAACCTGCAGATGCCGATCGCCGCCGTCCACTTAACGTGGCTAAAAGAGTTCGTTATGCCAATCCTCATACTCTAGATCTTCAGGAGTATGAGCGAGTCCAACGCAATGTCGAACTAGACAGAATCCTAGGCCTTGATGCCAATGGGGACATTATCACACCGTTCTCTCAAGAAATCATGGCCACCTCCCTTCCCGAAGGGTTCAAAAGGCCTGCCATATCCCCTTACGACGGCACGGGGGATCCAGGCAATTTTCTTGGCGCTTTTAGGCACAACATGCTCAGCCGCGATCATACTACATCCCTCCATTACTGTAAGATTTTCCCCGAGTATCTTCAGGATGAAGCTCGAGTTTGGTTTGATTCTCTCCCTCGCAATAGTGTATCCTCTTTTAGAGAACTTGCCGAGCACTTTTGGGCGCGTTTTGAAGCTCGTGCGAAGCCCATGGCCACCCTGGCCGACCTCATGAATATGGAACAACGGGACGGCGAAATCGTTACCCAATTTCTTGACCGCTTTACAGCGGAGAGTCTCAAGGTAGGAAGTTGCTCAGATGATGTTATCATCAATGCATTCATGAATGGACTCCGTCCTGGACCACTCTACACCGAGCTGGTTCGTAATCCACCGGTCACAACTCGGGCACTGTTTAATACTGTGTGCAGATATGCTAAGGCCGAGGAGCAGACTCGTCGGAAACGTGAGAAACATGCTAGCAAGCGGCAGTCCGACAGGGCACAGGTTGGGCCCAACACACGACCTAGTGCCTTTTCTCGTCTGAACCCGGGGCATTCAGAACCTCGGGGGGATATTTCACAATTCACCCCGCTGACAAAATCGCGAGCTGAAATTCTTTCTGTTCACAAGAATGATTTACGGCCCTGTCCGCGGATGACCGCCCCGCCTGAAAAGCGAAACCGCGGAAAGTGGTGTGCATACCACCGAGATCATGGGCACGAGACGGAGGAGTGCCGGGAGCTCAGCAAGGAAATTGAGGATTGTTTAAGGAAAGGTCTCTTGCGACAATATATTGCGCGGACCGATGACAAGCCTCGTACGAATCAAAATGGGAGTTCGTCTTTCAACCGCGGAGGTTATCACGACAGGGGTTCTCAACAAAACCGGCCGCCGTGGCAGAATAATCGGCCGGGGTCTAACAATTATGCGCGGCAAGACTCTGGCAATCGCCAACAACCTCGTTTTTTGCCACCACCTCCTCCTCCGGGAGGACCCGGAGACAATGCACCTACTCACGTAATAAACGTGATATATGGGGCCCTTCCCACGGGGGCTTCTCGAAATGCGTTGAAGGCAGAGGCACGCCGTCCTCCTCCCGCGGAGCCGCGTCATAAGCGCCTCCATCAGTCTGAAACTGTCAGTTTCACAGATAGAGACCCGGTTCCATAGATTACACCCCATACTGACGCCATCGTCATCGATATGGTTGTAGCTAATGTTACAATAAAGCGAGTCTTCGTAGATAATGGAGCCGCAGTGAGTGTTATATTCGCTGACTGTTTCCAAAAAATGGGAATTCCTCGGGAGCAACTTCGGCCGGCCCCCGGGCCACTGCAGACTTTCACCCAGGGAGAAGTTCAGCCAGAAGGCGTTATCGGTCTCCCGGCGTCTCTTGGAACTTATCCAGCGATAAAAACTATTTTTGTGGATTTTTACGTGGTTAACTCCCCGTCCCCGTACAATATGATTTTGGGTCGGGATTGGCTTACTCCCGCCAAAGCCATATGCTCCACATACCACCTCGCGCTAAAATTCCCCACCTCACATGGCGAAGTGACTATCCGCGGTAGTCAGCGGGTTTCTAAGGAGTGCATGTACGTCGCACTCAAAAAGACAACCAAGGTTCCTCCCAAACAGCAGCTTCAGGTGGCATCATCGGCTCTTGAACCTCATGTATGTACCTTGTTGGGGGACACCACTGTCCAGGTGCCGCTTGATTCGTCCAAGCCCGAACAAACTGTAACTGTCGGTGCCGTGGATGTGCCGTGGTTACATCATGCCATCATCCAGACTTTGCGAGAGTATTCCGATGTCTTCGCATGGTCCCCTTTGGATATGCCCGGGGTCTCTCTTGATGTAATAACCCACAAGCTGAATATCGATCCCAGCGTTAAACCTGTACAGCAAAAACAAAGGAAGTTCGCTCCGGAGCGAAATGCAGCCATTCGAATCGAGGTGCAACAACTCTTGGATGCAGACATCTTGTTCGAAGTGTATTACCCTTCTTGGCTGTCCAATCCAGTGATGGTGATAAAGTCCGGCGGGGCCTGGCGAATGTGTGTCGATTTCTCCGATCTCAATAAACATTGTCCGAAGGACTGTTATCCTTTACCTTCCATCGACCAAAAGGCTGAAGCCATTACTGGGTACGTGGCACTTTGTTTCTTAGACCTGTATAAGGGATACCACCAGATCTTCATGGATCCTCAGGATGCCCTCAAAACGGCATTTATCACTGCTTTTGGGTGTTTTGCTTTTAAGAAAATGCCCTTCGGGCTCAAGAACGCTGGAGCCACATATCAATGTCTCATGGACCGCGTTTTTCGCGATCAAATTGGCCGCAACGTCGAGGTTTACGTTGATGATCTGGTTATAAAAAGTACTTCTCATTCTTCATGTGTGCAAGACATTGTTGAAACGTTGCGTACTCTGCGGCGTTACAATTTGCGACTTAATCCGGCAAAATGCACTTTCGGCGTTGGTTCCGGAAAGTTTCTTGGGTATATGGTTTCACAACATGGTCTTCAGGCCAATCCGGCCAAGCTTCGGGATGTTTTAGATCTGCAACCACCGAAGACGTTCAGAGACGTTCAACGCCTCACGAGTGGTTTGGCGGCCTTAAATCGCTTTTTATCTAAAGCAGCAGAGCGTCAACTCCCATTCTTCAAAATTTTGAGACAGGCGAAGTCATTTGAGTGGACTCCGGAGTGCACTGAGGCTTTCGAGGCTTTGAAGCGTCATATACAGCAACTGCCCACTTTGTCAGTTCCTCTCTCCGGAGAGCCGCTCTACATGTATTTGGCTTCCGCCGAGGAAGCTATTAGCGCCGCTCTTGTACGAGAAGTCAATGGTGTTCAACATCCAGTGTATTTCGCAAGCCGGGTGCTTCACGGGGCGGAGACACGGTACTCCATGCTGGAAAAAACAGTGCTGGCTCTTGTCATGGCGGCTCGGCGTTTGCGCCCATATTTCCAAGGGCGAGAAATACGGGTTCTAACCAACCATCCCATCCGTCATATTCTTGTCAAGCCCGAGGTGTCAGGGCGCTTCGCCAAGTGGGCTGTTGAACTAGGAGAGTATGATATTCAATTTCTTCCTCGCCGAGCTATCAAGGGTCAAGCACTTGTAGATTTTTTAACCGAGACCCCCGGGGATAATAATCATGGATCTTCAGCAAACAATGATGATCACCGCCCTGCTGATCTTAAAACCGCAACTCACAAGTGGCAGTTATATGTGGATGGTGCTTCTACAGTTCGTGGGAGTGGCGCCGGGGTGCTTCTCATTGACCCCGAAGGATTTGAAGTTAAGCATGTCATCCGGTTCAAATTTAAGGTGACCAATAATGAAGCAGAATACGAGGCAGTTCTCGCCGGGCTCCGGCTCGCTCGATCCTTAGCTATCCGCCATCTTGAGCTCTTTACGGATTCCGAGATTGTATCCAATCAGATCCGGGGTACTTATGCCGCTAAGGATGAAACGATGATCAGGTATCTCGCTTTAACACTCAAACTCATGTCAACTTTTGATACGGTTGTTGTCCAGAAGGTACCACGTACACAGAATGTTAAAGCTGACGCGCTCAGTAAATTGGCCTCTGCGGTCCACACTAATGTATCTCCGGATATTATAGTCGAAGATTCATTTCATCCGGCGATTCATGAGGCAACGGTCTCGGTATTGACTGATAGTGATCCGAATTGGATGACTCCTATTATTCAATATCTCCGTGATGGAACTCTGCCTAATGATAAGCTGCGAGCTCGGCAGATAGTCCTTAAAGCCCCCAAATACTCCTTTCATGATGGAGTCTTGTATCGACGGTCGTACCTACAACCGAATCTCCGGTGCCTTGCTCCTGCCGAGGCTAATCAAGTTCTTCGGGAGGTTCACGAAGGGGCCTGTGCCAGCCATATCGGCTCACGAACGTTGGCCAAGAAAGTTCTCCGATGGGGGTATTATTGGCCAACCTTGTTTAACGATGCCCACGACTTAGTGACCAAATGCAGCAAGTGTCAACTGCACTCTCGTGTGAAACACCTGCCACAAACCGAGCTCACTGGAATTCAAAGTGCGTGGCCATTTATACAGTGGGGAATTGATATTGTTGGCCCATTTCCGGTCGCTCCGGGGGGATTGAAATTTCTTGTGGTCTCCGTAGATTACTTCACTAAATGGGTAGAAGCAGAACCTCTTACTGCCATCACTGGTCAAAACATCTTGAAGTTCGTCTGGCGAAATATCGTATGTCGTTTTGGCATACCGAGCACTATTATTTCGAATAACGGCAAACAATTTGCCAACGATCCCTTCAGGTCATGGTGCGAGGAGCTCCATATCAAACAAATTTTCACCTCGGTTGCTCACCCTCAAGCCAATGGTCAGGTCGAAGTCACTAATCGTACACTGCTTACGGGTATAAAGAAACGCCTGGATAATGCTAAAGGTCTTTGGGCCGAAAACCTTCCGCAAGTTCTATGGGCTTATCGCACAACGCCGCATACCTCTACCGGGGAGACCCCCTACAGCCTTACTTACGGCTCCGAAGCTGTGATTCCGGCGGAAATCAGCGTGCCAAGTCCCCGCCTCGTAACATTGATTCCCGAAGATAATGACGAAGCTCTCCGCACAAATTTGGATATCGTCGTGATCAATCGTTCATCCAGCAGGCAAGATATAAACAACGTGCAGCTCGGTATCATCACCTCCGGGTACGAGGCACCCAGTTCAATGTCGGAGACTTGGTACTCCGGCTCAACTCAGCTAGCAAGGCTGCCCTCGAGGGTAAATTCCATGCCGCCTGGGAAGGTCCTTATCGCATCGTTGCCGCACACGAATCTGGATCCTATCAGTTAGAGCATCTTGACGGAACCCCGATTCCCCGCGGCTGGCACATCACTAACTTGAGACGCTTCTATCTGTGAATGCCAAATGACAAGTATCATCCTTATCTTTATGATCATTGTACACTACTTTTTCATTACTATTTATCTTTGTATTCTTTAATTTGCTCCGGCATTCATCATTGAATAAATACTCTTTGTTTATACCTCTTGCTGTGTTTTCTTCTACGTTACGGGGATGCCCTAACGCAGTCGTATTATTATTATTCGTCTCCGGACAATTAAATCTCTCTCTCGGTCCGTCCGAGGAGACTCACGTTTTGTCCCCGGACTCGTATCAATCTCTCGCCTGTTTAACCGGAGAGGTGTTTACTCCCGCCCGATCCGTCCGGGGAGATTTTACTCTCGCCCGATCCGTCCGGGGAGATTTTACTCCCGCCCGATCCGTCCGGGGAGACTTAAATTGGCGCTATCCATATCGTGTTCCCGAACACTCGTTGTTTTCCTTAACACAACTATGCACACCAGAACGTTTATTACATTTTTTCGAGGTGATGCCAAAAGGTTTTTTACATAAGCCTTCAAAAAAAAAAAAAAAAAAAACCAAAAACAACAAACAAACAAACAAACAATTATCTACGGCCTCCGAGCCAGTAGTCAGCGCTCCGGCGTTGAGGTCTACTCCTGGACCTACGTCGTGTCCTCCGGGATCTTGTCGTTCCTCGGCCTTGAGCTCTGGCTCCTTCCCCTCCTCGGGCCCCCCGATGTCGCGGACTCGTCCTTGGCGCTTGCCGGGGATTTCATCTCTTGTACGAGCCCGACTGCTTGGCTGCGGGGCAGACCTCGGAGTTTGGGCCCATTGCACAGGATCCCATTCCTCGGGAGCCATTACTTCAATTTCTTTGGCCAGTTCTTCGACTACCTCTTCGGCGACAACAGCGGGCTCTTCTTTGACCGTAGTCACTGGAACTGGCTCTCGAATAATAATGCCTTTGCTCTTTCCCGCTGGCTTCTTTTTACCCTTCCGGGGGGTTTTTGAAGTACCTTGGCTCCGGCTTGAACTCGCAATGTATTCCTTGGCAGAGGGCCGCCACCTGCCACGGCCTTTCAATCCTTCGTACATGTTGAGGAGTAACTCCAACACCTCCCGCTTTCTTACGAGCTCCGAGGACTCGGCTGGGCTCTTCGCCATAAGTGCTGAAATTTCATTCTGAATCTCTACGACCCGCGCCTCAACTTCCTCAAATGTCAGTAAGCCGAACTCAGTCAATATCCGGTCATACTCCCTTTGATGGATGAGGACTCGGTCCAATTCAGCAACTTTTGCCAGATACTTCAACTTCTGGTCAAAGGCTTTCTCCTCGGCCTCCTTCACCTTTCTCTCCGCAGCGGCCGCCCGCTTTTCTAGCTTCGGCACTACTTGCATTTGCAAGTTATTCTTCTCTCCGCGGAACCACTCCAATGATTGCATGAGCTTCTTTATCGTTTCGTGCAATTCCGCGGTATTCTGAACAGACAATAGAATCAACGAGAAAGATCAATCTCAAACATACAATGAACGGGAGTTCAGTTCAAAAACAACATTTATATTCAACAAAATCGAAGTACATTATCCATGGTCCAGTACAAGGGATTTACATCTACTCCTATTATCTACTACATTAAATTTGAGGGGAACGACTGACCTCCGTCTCGATCCCCTCAGTATCCTCGGGCACCACCTCTCGCCGGCCCTCCGACGTTTCTGCCTCCTCCTCAGCATTAACTGCAGCAGCTTCATCCGCAGCCATGGCAGCAACTTCCATCCGGGGGGGGGGTTCTTTGTTTCGGGGCTCGGAGACAAGCTCACCCCGGCGGAATGCCAGGAATTCCTGGTCCTGGTCCACCTCACAGCTAGCAATATCCTCGGCCTTCAGAATTTTTTTCTTCTCTGCTAGAGCCTTCAATAGAGGCCACTCCGGCAGATGCGATAGAGCTGTGTAATAGGCCTTCTCCACCCCGGCCACAGCCTCGTAGTCATACCCGAATTCTGGACGATATACATCCACATTCGGGTAGATTTCCTTGATCTGCTCCAGTAACACAGATCGTGTGGCCTTGTCCCCGACGGCGACGAAGTCTGTCTGAAAGTCAAGAAACGTGCTGGTTTGGAACAGTTTCTCGGCGAACGCTTTCAGCATCGCTTCTTGACCTTCGACTATTGCAGCTTCCCGAGCCTCCGTCTCTGCCCGCAGTTGCAATATTTCCCCTCGGAGGACACCGGTTTCTGCCTCCACTCCGCGCAGACGCGCTACCTCGTTTTCAACCAAGGCTGCCCTCTTACGCGCCTCGGCCAGGTCTTGTGTTAACCTGTCGTTGCGCGCCCGAAGCTCTCTAGCCACTTCGGCTAGCTCATCCTTGGCTTCCTTCTCGCTCTTACGACCGAGTTCCACGATTCCTCGCGCCAAGCGCAGAAGTTCCTCGGCATCGGCCCCCTCCAACCCCAATAGACTTGAGGGCCCCTGCTCCTTCAACTGCCACAAAAAGCAGCACACAGAAATCAGCACAGATAAGTGTACACTACATTTGCGTTAACTGTAACTAACAGCACATTTCGGATTTACCTCCATACTCTCCCCTGTGCGGAGTCTTTTTGCTGTTGCCGGACGTGTCCCAGATGGCTCCGGCCTCTTCTTAGATCCGGGGGTAGGCCTCGTCGCTCCTACCTGCTCCTCAGACCCAGCGCTGGGCCTCGCACTAGGTGACATCTTCCCCCGGGGAGACACCTCAGCAGTTTTTCCTTTCTTTTTGGCTGCCGCAGCCACTGCGGGGCTTCCGGCTGGCTCTTTTCCGAAGCGTCCCACTGCATACAGAATTTGAAGTTAGTCCTGTACAAGGCAACAGTTTGTAAAAAGCAAAATATGAGAACTCCTACCCTCCTCGGCAACCGCATCGCCCGAATAATACGGGCTCAGTCCGGCCCCCTCCAGTTCCTCCTCAGTACAGAGGGTCTTGAAAGTCCCTACTGACCGGAATGAATGTACAACCTCGGCCTCCGGATTCTCCACCGGGGCAGTATCCAGTACCTCATCCCTCCTCCACCTCGGGAGAGCTATTTCGGTTTTCACAAATATAAACCTCTCCTTCCATCCCTCCACCTTACTCGGGTTTTGCACCTTGAACCCACCTCGGGCTTGGGGACTGAAGGAGTACCACCCCTTGGATTTACCGAAGGCTTTTAGTTGGTACTACGGTTCATTAACCGTAGTTATTGGTGGTAGGTCTACGACTACGGTATGTACTACTACGGTCGCTATACCCCTTTAACTACGGTTTTTGACCGTAGTCTTTTAACTTTTTTGTAGTAGTGAATATATAGTACCGGACCCCGGTGATAGGGCCTGTTGCCCGCCGCAGGGCTTCATTAGTGTGTATATAGACCCCCTGAGAATAGGTTTGAGACTGCCTCTGTGGGACATAGTGGTCCGGTTACTGAGATACTATAACATTGCCTTAAGCCAACTAGCGCCAAATGCGGTTAGACAAGTAGTCGGATTCACCGTAGTGTGCAAGAATGCCGGGGTAGAACCAAATGTGTGTGTGTGTGTGTGTATGTTTCTTCTAATCCTTTACTGTGAGAATGAATTATGTCCATTTTCATGGAAGTTCTTGATTTCTGGAAGAACATGTAAATTGAAGTACTTTTAGCATTCAAGACTTTACGATTAGAAATTTGTTGCATTTCACTACATTAGCTACTGGACTTGTTATATCTGATAGAATTCTTCCTGTCTATTTAATTTTTAGGAGCAACATTGATAATCTTATTTATTGATTTGTTTTAGCCATCAAAATTCTTGATTTTTAATTTCAGTAAGGTGACTAATTAATATGCTAATTTTGCAACTACTAAAAGTAAATCTTCTGATACACCAAAAAGCAAAAAATTTATGAAGTTTCAGACTAGTTGAACGATCTTCAATGACTCAGACCAGAAAAGGTGATCTAGAACAATAGATCTAATAGTAAACAAAAAACAAAAAGCCAGTAATTACAAATCAATGCATTAAAGAACACATAACAAAAATAGATAAAGTGATTGAATGTAATCACAGGTAAAAAGGTGGTTGTTTAATTGTTTGTTTTCGCTTTTAGTCTCTTCTACTGTCATAAGTCTTATGAAGCTAAAAGCTAGAAAAGATACAACTAGTTACATGAAACAGTAAACCTGTAAAAGTTAGTGCATCAAACAATTTTAGGTATACACAATATATTAATTCTCTTCAATTAAGAAGTACTACAGAAATTAAGTACCCTACAATTGAAGGGGCCAACACAAGTTAGCAAATCAACACCCTTCACAACATTCCTCATAAAACATACCCTATCACCAAGAAAATAACGTTTACATGTAATCAGATGCAAATATTCCTAGATTCGATGGAACATACCAGTTGAAAGAACACCATCGACAACAACCTCAAGTCTAATTGTTTCACCAACGTCAATCCCCTTTAATTTGGCACTCGCAGAAACCTTCGTACCTGAAACGGAATAATAGAAATTCTGAGATATCTAAAGTTAGAATCTACGATCTTTGGATAAATACATTACTTCTTGATCTCCTGGAACTGCCCCAACAATATACCCTGCTGAAGAGAAATGAAAGACACCTACCCACAAATAAAAAATAGTGACCCTATTTGTGATTCTTCAAGTCAATTTCCTGAAGAAAAATATAATGTTACATTTTTCTCCAAATATTACCAAAAGATGTTTCATCTCCACATAATTAGACTGTTAAGCACATCAAAGTACACCAATTTTGACCACAAATAATGTAAAAGAATTAAATAAAATCATAAACATAAACTATAGGAATCACTTAAAATCTAATTTTGAGAAGCAAGTGGTAGGCTAATTCAAACTGATTCTAAGCCACAAACACTTTATTTTTAAACTCATTCTGAACCTCTACTATATTCACGTCTTTCACTATCTTCTCACCAAACTCGTCGCCTCTTGTGTGATGTTCGCCTTTCAATACTGCGCACAGCTGCACCAACTCTTCTCGAAACTTCGTCATCCGCGCATCTTTGTTCGCCTCCGTCTCTCTCATTTTCGCCGGTAAAGACAATGTAACTGCACATATACACGTGTTAGTGTGTGTATGAGAAGCAGAGAGATGTCAAGAAGGCCAGAAGCAACATTCTGGAAATATTAACAAGGCAGGGACCCTTAAACCAAGACAGTCGAATTTGAATTTATTGAACATGTAGCTTAAAAGAAAATCAGATGCAAATTCCATAGATTGGATGGGATTTATGCGAATGACCTGTTTATGCTCACCTCCACTGGATTTTGCCGGCTTGGATGACGGCGGAGGAGCCTTGTTCTTCTCCGTGCCTGCAAACTAAAATCAGCAATCGATTATCTCATTTTCGTGCGTGCGTGAGTGCAAAAAATGAAGTATAAAGCGGGGAAGGTTGAAGTATAGGGCGGAGGAGCACCATCGGAGATGAAGTTGTGAGGCGGTGAGAGGGCGGGGAAGAGAGAGTTCATAGGAGCCAATTTGGTTTTGTGGAAACTAGCTAGGGTTTAATTTTGGTTTAACTTGATGTCGTAGGTTTCAAATGGGGCTCAGGGTTTATTAGGGCGACTGATGAGGGATTAGAGTACATGAGAAGGAGAAACCGTCTCCTGCGTGTCCTTCAGACTTTGGAGATTGCCATGAGAAGTTCAGCACAGCCAACAATTGGAATCTCAAATCCATCGATTTCGACGAATCTTCGTTCTTCAGATGTTTTCTTCTCTGCACGAAAATTGTCCGAGTAGCTTCCTTGCTGATTGCAAACTCATTATTGATCAATTTCGTAGAATCTGCGTTCTTTGAGTATGAAATTATCGATCAATTTTGCACTTTCAATGGTACCATAGATTGTCGATCACTCTCCTTGCACAGTTTCCCCAATTTTCTGCAGCAAAGAGAGCGCAGACACAATTGAGGTAGAAGGGGCATGAATCGGTAACGTGAGAGAAAAGACTTTTCTAAAATTAAGAGATAAGAAAATTTATCGGTTTAGAAATTTTATATACCGATATATCAACTACCCAAATACCGAAAAGAAAACCGTATACCAATATATATATATATATATATATTGACATATCAAATTATCAAAAATGTCAATTTTTTTGTCCGAATATTTTTAGTATACAGATATATACTGGAATATACTGAATTACTAAAATGTTATTTTTTTTTTATACCGGTATATATCGAATTATACAAGTTTACTAAATTTTCTTAATTTTTATACTATTATCGTTCCCAGGAAATCGGGTATACCGAAAATTTTGATATTTTGTAAATTTTCAATATAATAAGTACGGTATTTCGACATGTTAGTGTTTTTTTTCAATCTCTAAAAACGAATAACCAAAAAAGAAAAAGAAGACAAAAAGATTGATATTTTGGTAATTCCATGTGTTTCAAAATAAATCGGTATACCAAAAAAATATTTTTACAAAAAATATTGACATTTTGGTAATTTGGTACGACGGTTTGAATACCGAATTTTTTTTTCGTATTTTGGTAGTTGATATTTTGGTATATAATTTTTTTAATGATTTATCGATAAATTTTTATATATCGAAATTTCAGTATATCACAATTAACAATAAGCAACACATATACCGATATGATATAAAATTTGATATATCTGAATTTTTAGTACGATAACGGGTGAATTTTCATATAACAAAAATTTCGAATATTTATAATATGATAGATCTAAATATAAAAGACATAAAAGAAAGATATATAATTATGGTGTTAGAACAAAAGAAAGTTTTTCTTAAGAAAATGGTAAGAAAGTGGTGGCCTGAATCGTATGGGGGCCAGCACTAATTGCTGGGTTTCTAACCCCAGCAGAGGATCCTAGTCCAAAATTTAAATAGTGATTTGGAAACACTGACATTGTTCAGTTATTAAAGTAGGGTTGTTATAATTAATTCTCTTAAATAAATGTGTTTACAAATATAAAAAATAACAAAAAATTGGGAGTAACCAAGGGAAAAATAGATATTCGACTACGGTTAAACCACAACGTTTTTGCGAACCGTAGTCGTTTAGCAAAAAATAGGTATTCGACTACGGTTAAACCACAACGGTTTTGCGAACCGTAGACTTTTAGCGAAAACAGATATTCGACTACGGTTAAACCACAACGGTTTTGTGAATCGTAGTCTTTTTAGCGAAAAATAGCTATTCGACTACGGTTAAACCACAACGGTTTTGCGAAACCGTAGTCATTTGGCGAAAAAATAATGTAAAACACTACGGTTTGTAAAATGACCACGGTTGAGCGCTAAAAGACTACGGTTATTGCGTAAAACTGTTGTCTTTTGGGCGTAGTAATTAACAGTTTTTGTTGTAGTGATTCTAAGTTAAATGGAAGGTAAAATGAGGGGATTTCTCTCTCAATCTGCACCCGTGCCATCCGCGGCGCTATTGTGGACACCTCGAAATCATTCTCCATACACTCGTAAAAATCGACCATCTTGATGTTGGTTTCCCTGTCGTCGGCTCGTTCAACAGTCCTAATCTCATTCCTCTCTGGAATAATGAATCGTAGAGGTGGCACGTCTAACGGAGCGCTCTCAGTCCCTACTTCTTGAACAGAAGAAGAAGATGAAGAAGAAGGCATACTTACTTGGTTTGAGTTTGAGAAGTTTTGATTTGAGATGAGTCACACGCGCACAGGTTTCTTCTTTTTTCCCGTTTTCCAAAATTGGCAAATCACAAGGAAGAAGATGAATTGAACTGTGCCATTATTCACAATATATACTTGAAAGAATCAACGGTCCAGATGCAGAATATTCAAATTCCGTGTTTCAGATTTGAACGTGCTATGCACGTGCTTTGCGGTTCCCAAGGCGCGTGGGGAACAGGTTTATTGGGGATTGCAGAGCGTGTCACTTCACACCCTTCTCTCTCATGATGGCGCCGCCAATCACATCAACTCCACTCTTGGCCAGGAAGATTTGGACTACACTCCGGTGCCTCCTTCACATTGGCCAGACCACTATCTTCTTCCGCTACAATTTCTTGTTTTTGGGGGAATTCAGGGTCTTGCTATCACCTCGGTGTAATTCGGCCTTTATCAATTCAGCTCCCACGGACTACGCCTCGGCGTACCTTAGACGCGGAACAGCCTTGGCCACCCAAAAACACTTCGGCTTACCCGCGACCATGGCTCATCTTGCCTACAGCTCCACCCCGGTCATTACCGAAGCTCCTTCCTCGCTCCGGCTGGGGGGGGGGGCATCTGATGGGTATGGCCCAGTCACTTTGGGTCGGGTTAACACTTTGGCCCACTAACCGGCCCAAACGGCCCAGAAGTATGCGTCCCAAATAATGAGGCGCGGCCCAACTGCGGCGTGTTCCGCGATTCAAGGCCCACGATCCGCTTCCAACTGCCATACAACGGAAAATAGGCGTAATAATAGGGAGTTAGTTAGGGTTTAGGAGGGAACATTATAAATATGAGAACAGAACTCGGAATTAGGGTTGGCTCTTGAGTACTCTGAAATAGTAGTGTGTAATTTCAAAACAATAGTAAAGAAAACACCTCGGCAGGTGTCATTTTCAGCCCGTGGACGTAGATCTCCGGATCGAACCACGTATATCTTGCGTGTTTTTATATTTCTTGCACTGATTTCTTGCTGAATTGATTGGATACCGGATTGCGCTTTATCACATCTCAATTGAATAATTTATTTTCATTATTAATTTGGAAATTCTTTGCTTAGAAATTCGTAGTTGTTATTATTTAAGATTTTAAGAAATTACAATTAGAAAGAAATGAAAATTAGACGTTAAAAAGAATATGGACTAGTGGCATTTTGTTCCTTTTATCTAATAACTCTCATTTCGGTTAAATATATAATCTGGATGAAAACAAAAGAGAATGATGGTACACGTGGTCATGCACACACTTTTAGGTCAATTTAAGCATCTTTGTACGGGCTTTCGTGTGCATATTCACGTGTGTTGTGTGCGTTTATTTCTTTTGGGCAGTTTGACGTGTTTAGTTCGTTTCCATGTCAAAACAGGTGAATTAAGGCCGAAAAATAGGTTCGAAGATCTCAAACTGACAATTCCAGCTCAAAGGGAAAAGAAAACAAGGAAAAAAAGGGGACCTTACCCGAGTTGCTAATGCCACGGCCTAAGCCCAAGCCACGGCCGAGGCTAACTAGCCCACGACCGTGGTAATTTGTACAGAAGATGGCCAATTTCACTCAACCAGACTGCGGCCGAGACAATCTCGAGCCACGATCGTGGCGGACCAAGGCCCACGGCCGCGGCCAAAATTAGCCACGCCCGTGGCTAAAGATCCAGAAGAAGGGGTAAATCCAGCCCAACCAAGCCCACGGCCGAGGCGATGACTGAGCCGCACCCGCGGCCCCAATTTGAGCCCAAACCCTTGTTTCTCACCTCGCCCGCGGCTAGTTGTGTGCCACGGCCGCGGCGACACTCCCTGTTTTAAAAAACCAAACACGTTTTTGCCTAATTTTGAGCTAGCACTTTCTCCCCTATATATATATCCTCCAATTCGAATTTGACTTATTCTAGAACACATTTTCAGCCACTTTTGAGCCTCCATCATCCTCAAGGACAACATTGGGAAGAAGATTGAAGGCCTTTCATTCCCCAACCCAAGTTCTTGGTTTAATCTTTGAATTTATCATGTTTTCTTGTATTTCTTTCTATTTGCTGATTGTATTAGGTGTAATGGGTGGCTAGCACCCTTTTATTCACCTTTGATCAATGTGGAACCTTGAGTTGAAGATATTTATTTGATTATTGTGGTTAATGTTACCGAAAGGATTGTGTATTCAAATGTTTTGTGTTATTTGCTGTTATTGACTCACATTTATGAATTGATTATTGGGTTGATCACCATTTAGGAGATTTATGAATGTGTGGCTAGTAGTCGGGGTTGCTATCCGTAATTGTAGTGCTTTCGACTCATTTGTAGCAAACAATGAATGTTCATTGGTGATAACATAAAGTTCGACCACTAAAACTGAGCTTGCGAGTTTTATGTCGTATTTATCTCGTTGTCTTGGTGCCTATGCATTTGATTATTGAATCTAAGAGAGCTTGTTCGAGGATTCGGTTAAATCGAATAAGGTTAGTCAAAGAGCTTGTTTTGATTAACTAAGATTAAGAGACAACAAGGCTATTAGAGCTTGTTAATAGTCTTGAGATAAGGGCTTGAATCACAATGAATTGGGCATTAACAATAGTTGTATAAATTTTCTAAGACCAAGGGGAAGCATGACCAATGGTGGATCGTTTTATTACTTGAAAACCAAAAACCGAAAAATCTATTCTATTGTCTTTGATTATTTGTTTATTTGAATTCTAATATTAAATGCTTCCAATTTCATTTAGTTTCTTTTTATTGTTATTAGTAGGTTGTTAGTTGATTACTAAAACTCCCCCCAACCCCCGCTTCTTTATAGTTTTTCTACCTTATTTATATCATATTGCTTGATCATAATAGTTTAATACATAAAGCAAAATTATTTGGCCGTTCCTCGTGGGACCGACCCTTATTTACCACTCTACTATTTAGATCAGTAGAATAAGGATAAGTATAGTTTTATATATTAATTTGGTGGTGAACAACGAACGCTACCAAATTTTGGCGCCGTTGCCGAGGAACGGTGTTAGAACGGTTTTGTTTTTAGTGTTAAGCATCATTTTTACTATTTTAGTTAGTTGCTTTGTTTACTAGTTGATTTTATACTCACTACACATTGTTTGTTGCCTTGATACAGTGGATGTTCACACGTGCTCAAGGGCACAAGGAGCTATTGTTTGAACCCGATATAGTGCTTCGTGAACAAGTTTTGAGGAGGCAAGCAAGTGCAATTGAGTAATTTTGTGGGGAATTTGAAGGATTAAATCTTGAACCTGAAGAAGAACCGAGAGAAGAAATGGAGAATGAAAGGGCACCCGAGAGGACCATGAAGGAGCTAGCAAACACGGGGGTCACATACCAACCCCTATGTATTACCTTCCTCGAGTTTGAAGAGGACACGATTTTTGAATTGAAGTCGGGTCTTATACACTTACTACCATCTTTCCACGGTCTTTCGGGAGAAGACCCCCATAAGCATCTCAAGGAGTTTCATATTGTATGTTCAAGTATGAAGCCTACAAAGGTAACAGAGGAGCAAATAAAGTTAAGGGCATTTCCCTTTCTTTAAAAGATCTAGCAAAAGATTGACTATACTACCTTTCACCGGCTTCTATTACAACATGAGAACAATTGGAGAGACAATTCCTTGAGAAGTACTTTCCGGCCTCTCGGGCCACAAATATTCGGAAACAAATCAGCGATATTCGACAATGCCAAGGAGAGACACTATACGAATATTGGGAAAGGTTCAATAAGTTAGTTTCTATTTGCCCACAGCACCAGATCACTGATCAGCCTCTTACATAGTACTTCTATGAAGTCCTATCCTTTACCGACCGGAACATGATCGACTCGGCATGTGGAAGAACATTGGTTGACAAGACTCCAACAACCGCTCGTTCATTAATTTCCAAGATGGCTGCAAATACTCAATAATTTGGTTGTCGTGAGCCAACAAGGACGGTTAGGGAGGTACATGATTCGACCATTGATGATAAATTGGCGCATTTTAGTAACTTGGTCAAGAAGGTGGCCTCGGGCAACACTCAAGCCCCTAGGCCGTGTAGGATTTATAAAACCACCGATCTCAATATCGACACATGCCCAATCTTGGATGAAGAACTCGAAGCTCAGGCAAACGCCGTTGACAACTTCAACGGGGGAAGGAGGCATGACCCTCATTCTTAAAGATACAATCCCGGGTGGATAGATCATCCAAAGTATCGGTATGGTAACCAAGGTGGCCAAAAAGTGACCAAGGCCAAGGTCGAGCACCTCAACCTAGAGGGATGTACCAATAAAATAACCGACCGAATCATCATCCCATCATTAGACAATTGGAGGTAGTTTCGAACAGGAGGTCACGCCCGCGACCCCCAGTCGCACCCGCGACCATCTTCGCGAGAGACCACCTCTAGCTACGTCTGACTCGTCGCGCACGCGACCCCTGCTGCCCAGATATTTAAAGTTCCACCTCCTATCCCGACTCAACCACTCCCATTTCCAAGCCGAGTCGCCAAAGCAGTGGATAAGAGCAAGGATAAGAAAATGCTAGAAGTCTTTCGGAAGGTGGAGATAAGCATCCCTTTGATTGATGTCGTAGAGAAAATCCCGAGATATGCTAAGTTCCTCAAGGGCCTATGCACTAACAAGAGAAAGTTAAAGGGGAATGAAAAAGTGATCATGGGAGAGAGTGTATCCGTAATCTTCCAAAAGAGACTTCCACCGAAGTGTAAAGATCCCGGAATGTTCGTAATCCCATGCAAGATAGGTAACTGTAAAATTGAACGTGCAATGCTTGACTTAGGAGCTTCAATTAATGTTATGCCACGTTCAATTTTTCATTCTTTAAATTTGGGGCACTT
This sequence comes from Ajuga chamaepitys, assembly GCA_958295605.1. Lineage (NCBI taxonomy): Eukaryota > Viridiplantae > Streptophyta > Magnoliopsida > Lamiales > Lamiaceae > Ajuga > Ajuga chamaepitys. The sequence goes on along the minus strand of OY282501.1, from coordinate 54,144,065 downwards.
AAGGAAACAAGGGTCGTCATTCAACTAGCCTATCGAAGCACTTCGTATCCTGATGGGGTGATCGAGGACGTGCTAGTTGAAGTCGACGAACTCGTGTTCCCCGCTGATTTCTATGTGCTGGACATGTAAGGCGATTCATCAATATCCACACCGATCTTGTTGGGAAGACCATTTCTAAACACTTCCCAAACCAAGATCGATGTTCGTGAGGGCATCTCACGATGGAGTTTGATGTTCGAATTGTCAATTTCAATATCTGTGATGCAATGCTATTCCCGGAGGGTGTTCATTCCGTATTTTCTATTGATGTTATTGATCCACTTATGGAAGAGTCGTTTGAGTTATCATGTAGGTACCCAATGGAAGTTTCACTCACCACTCATTTAGAGAAGGGAAAAGAAGAGGTTTGGGAGACTAATGAGGCATTGGTGGAAACAGAGGCACAAATGCATGCACCTAAGTCATCCCTACCAAGATATGCGCAAAAGTTCATTCCATTGCCGGATACACACAAGAAGATGTTACCTTCTACGGTGGAGGCCCCGACCCTTGAGCTCATGTCTCTTCCCGACCACTTGAAGTATACTTTGCTAGGAGCAAATGAGACACTACCGGTGATCATCTCATCCAAGTTGTCTCCAAGCCAAGAAGCATCCTTGATAAAGGTCCTTAGTGAACACAAGCAATTGGTTGGACTATTGCTGACATCAAAGGCATTACTCCATCTCTTTGTATGCACCGCATTCTACTTGAGGAGGATTCAAAACCAAGTCGGGAACCACAAAAGAGACTTAACCCACCTATGATGGGGGTGGTGAAGAAGGAAATCATCAAGCTACTCGATGTTGGGGTTATCTACCCTATATCGGATAGCAAATATGTAAGCTTAACACAAGTCGTGACCAAAAAGTCGGGAGTGACGGTAGTGGAGAATAAAGATGGAGAATTGGTTCCCACCCGTTTGCAAACCGAGTGGTGGGTGTGCATAGATTACCGCAAGTTGAATGCTATGACCCGCAAAGATCACTTCCGCTTGCCATTCATTGACCAAATGCTAGAAAGATTGGCCGGATATTCATTTCATTGCTTCTTGGATGGATACTCCGGGTATTTCCAAATAGCCATTGGACCCGACGATCAAGAGAAGACCACCTTTACATGTCCCTTCGGTACTTTTGCATGGAGAAGAATGCCATTTGGGCTATGCAACACCCCGACCACCTTTCAAAGGTGCATGGTGAGTATCTTTTCTGAATATGTTGGGCATATTATTGAGGTCTTCATGGATGATTTTAGCGTGTATGGTGAGTCTTTTGAAAAATGTCTTGATAATCTTGTTAAAATCTTGAAAAGCTGCATGGAAACGAATCTTGTGTTGAATTGGGAAAAATGCCATTTTATGGTTGAGCAAGGATAGTTCTTGGGCATATCATTTCATCAAAGGGCATCGAAGTTGATAAATCTAAAGTTGATCTTATTACTGCCTTGCCTTACTCCGCAACTGTGCGAGAAGTGCGATCGTTTCTTGGCCATGCAGGTTTCTACAGGCTATTTATCAAGGATTTCTCAAAGATTTCAGCGCCTCTATGTAGGCTATTGCAAAAGGATGTCGAATTTGAGATGTCGACTGATTGCAAGATCGCCTTTGATCAGCTTAAGGAGGCCCTTACACCACCTTCCATTATCCAACCACCGGATTGGACACTACCGTTTGAGATAATGTGCGACGCTAGTGCCTATGCAGTGAGTTCTGTTTTGGGGCAACATAAAAGGAAAAGCGGCTCATGTGATCTACTATGCCTCAAGGACCCTAAATCTGGCACAAGAAAACTATACTACCACAAAAATGCCCTTGAGGGAGAGCTTTCCCGATGAACAATTGTTTGTAGCCTCTGATGCTGTGACACCGTGGTGTGCAGATTTGGTGAATTGCCTTGTTGCTAAGGTATTTCTTGCCGGGATGACTAAGGCTCAAAGAGACAAGTTAAGGAGTGCGTCAAACATTACGTGTTGGATGACCCATACTTGTGGAAGCACGAATTCGACCAAGTTATCCGAAGATGTATACCGGAGTCTGAATTCCACTCCATACTTGCTTTTTGCCACTCTTACGCTTGTGGCGAGCATTTCGGTTCAAAGAGGACTGCACACAAGGTCCTAGAGAGTGGTTTGTTTTGGCCATCATTGTTCAAAGATGCATAGACCTTTTGCAAATCATGCCTCAATTGCCAAAAGACGGGTAACATTTCTCAAAGAAACCAAATGCCCTAAAACTTGATTGTAGTTTGTGAGATTTTTTATGTTCGGGGGATGGACTTCATGGGACCATTCCCTTCATCTTATGGGAACTTGTACATTTTTCTCGCCGTCGATTATGTATCCAAGTGGGTGGAGGCGAAATCAACCCGAAAAATTGACTCCAAAGTTGTGGCCGAGTTCGTTCAATCCAACGTTTTTGCTCGGTTTGGGATTCCAAGAGCCATTATAAGTGATAGAGGCACGCATTTTTGCAACCGAACAATCGACGTATTGCTGAAGAAATATACTGTTCTGTACAAGGTTTCGACGCCCTGTCACCCATAAACTAATGGGGAAGCTGAAACTTCAAATCCGGAAATTAAGTCGATATTGGAGAAGTCTGTTAACCAAATCGCAAGGATTGGAGTTTGAGGCTCAATGATGCATCATCGGCGTATAGGACCGCCTATAAAACTCCAATTGGTATGTCTCCCTTTCGATTTATTTATGGAAAGCCATGCCACCTCCCGGTCGAACTTGAACACAAAGCCTGTTGGGCTATCTGGAGATGCAATATGAACCTCGATGAGGCCGGTGTACATTGAAAGCTCCAATTGCAAGAGCTTGAAGAAATTCAAAATAGCCTTTGAAAATGCCATGATTTACAAGGAGAAAACGAAGGCTTTCCATGACTTGAGGTGATCCGGAAAACTTTTATGGTTGGGGAGAAAGTGCTATTATATCGCTCCCGATTGTATTTTTTTCGGGGCAAACTCCGTTCAAGGTGGATAGGACCCTTTGTTGTCACTAAGGTGTTCGATCATGGTGCCATCGAGATTGAAAGTGGCAAAACCGGCAAAATTTTCAAAGTCAACGGGCATCTTCTCAAGCCATATCTAGAGCATTTCCAAGGCACATCGGGAGAAGAGGAGCACGTGGAGGACCCACCATTGAGCTAAACGAGCCTCCGTCGAGCCAACGACGTTAAACAAAGGCGCTTGTCGGGAGATATTGTAGTGTTTTGAATTGTTTTGTTTAAATGTGTGTAGGTACCAAACAAGCCATTGAAGGAGATAATGTGAAATGGGGGTGAAGGAGTCCAAAATGGAGGTATTACACTGGAGAAATCACCACGGCCGAGATCTATACGCCACGCCCGCGGGCCTCCAACGAAGAAAAAAAGGATAACATTCTGGAAGAATTACCACGACCGTGGTGCTCCCATACTATGTCCTAGGTGGAGTCACGCCATGCTCAAGGCTTGTCCATGCCACGCCCGTGGCCTAAGGAGTTGAAAAATCACCAAGTCCACTGGACGAAATACCACCACCGAGGTGAGGACCTCAAACCTCGCTGAGGCCCGTACACGCCGTGCCTGTGGTCAAAGAAGTGAAAAAAAATACCAAGTTCACTGAACAAAATGCCACGACCGAGGCAAGAGAAGACCTCGACCACGGCGAAGATGAGCCTCGCCCATGGTGTCCCTAGACCACGCCCAAGGCTAATCATGCTCAAAATCCTTCAAACCCACCGGAAGAAATCCCTCAGCTGCGGAAGGTCCACGCCACGCCCGCGGTGCGCGAGGACACACACCACGACCGTGGCGCATATATCACCTCGGCCTTGGTGATTCACCAGGTATAAATACCTGACGCGGGCGAGGTAGGCCATTTTCTCCTCCCCTCTTCGTGAATTTGCGCAGCAGCACACACGCACACTCAAATCCACCATTTTTACTCAATCAAAGTCACTCAAACTCACACAATCACTCACCCACATCACCACACACACTTCTATCCGAGTAATTTCGGATTTGGAGCGAATTTAGAGTCGGGTCGAAAAAGGGCGTGAAAAAGCAAACTTCAAAATTTTCGATTAAATCCGACCGGTAAGTACGACTATCCCTATCCCTTAGTCTTTTATTACTTATTATGGACTTTGTTGTTAGATTGGGGGCGGATTTTTTATTAGAATAGCTATTCTATTGATGTTGGTTATACACGAACCTAGTGTTGTGATTTTTTGCCAATATTGATTTGTTTTTGTGCATTCTAAGATTCAATTTGTTGTGATAGCTCTAGTATTTACATGTTAGTTGATGTGGGATGATGATCAGGGTAAGAAGCTTAAAGTTTGGGGGTGAAATTGGTTGTGGCATATCACCGAACACATGGCATGCATTTCATTATTGTTATTCTTTTGTAGTTTGCTTTGATTGACATGCTCAATTATTAGGTTGATTAGTTGAAATTGTGGTGAAAACTAGACAATTTTAGACACATGATCGATTTTAGTTGCAATAGGATTGTAACTGTAAATGTTTGACATAGGAGCAAATTGTGTCAAGTTGATTGAATTATCCATTTTGTAAGCTCATTTGTTAGGTACTTGTTGATTGAATGCGAGTGATTGGTATAATGAACTTGATTTTCTATTGGATTTTTTATTGAACTTGATGTGTTGATTGGTGATAAAGTTTGACACTAGTGCACAATGATTGATTAGTTTTGTCAAACTCGGGAATTAAAATGTATGTGATAGTTCTTTGTAGGCCGAACGGGACCATCTAAGAAGACATCTAAGAAACCTACTAGCAAAAGTGCCACCACAAGCAAAGACACAACAAGTATAAGCAAGGGCAAGTGCAAATTGGTGATTCGGGACCCCATCCCAGACAAACCTAAGATCGAAATCCCGGAGGTTCCAATGTCTACAGGGCCGACTACGGATAGCCGGAACTTCGGCATATTGTTGGAAGACCCGGATCACCAAAACAGATTTGTTAGACTGTTGAAGCGCCAGATAGCTGCCAGCCGCTACTTCAAAGCTGAGTGCTTAACTGCCATGGGGATCAAGGACAATATAGACGAGTTTCTGAGAGCATCGGGACTCATTACACTGTTCACTCCATGGCCCACCTATCTGACACGTCGGTTTTCTAACCTAGTGTCCCGCAAGTGTACGGTTATAGGTATGGTAGCGGCAGTCAAGGTCGATCCCTCAGAGAATAGGTTTTAGATGGTTTGATACCTCGATACTCTAGGACTGTCCTAACTAGATACTAAGTTGCAAAAGATTTATTTTATAAAAAACTAAAGAATTTAACTAACTAAAGTACTCAATTAAATATGACTTCAAACTTAGGAGACAAAAAGAACTAACAATCAAGGAGAAAAGGTATCCTAGAGCTTCAATTTCAGGATATTACTTCAATGTTGAATATGATTAACTTATAAATTTACCAATTCTAGTTTTTATTAGGCGGCACGACCATAATCTAACCCTTCTCTCGAAGCGATTAAACCGTTGATTAATTAAGCTAATTACCCTCTCGAGTCAATTAAACCTAATAACTCCCAAACGATACTAAGCCACGGCCTACACAGTCATAGACAACTGCACTCTATGTTATAAGTCTAATAACGATTCCCTCCTCTCGAAGTGGAATGGTTACACTAAATTACTAAATCTAGGTGATCAAGCTAAATTTAGTTATAAGCACAAACATAGAGATAAACACGTAAAGAACGGAATCAATAAATCAAAACATAAATCAAAACATTGTTACAATAATCCCTACTCTCTATCCCTAGGACACGAATAGCTGAGCTACTCATGCCTAGCAATAATCCAATACAAGATTCTATGGAAAGCATTGTAAAAGATTAAACTAGAAAAGAACGACTAAACCCGGATGAATTCGTCTCGATGATCTTCGTCTTCTTCGTCCTCCAAGTCTTCTTCTGGGTAGAATGATGATGTAACTGATGTTCTTGATGTTCTCCTGATGTTCCTCTTAAAATCTCGAGCTTGGAGTCCTATTTATAGAGTTGGGGATGAATCTTTGGGAAGATAGGATCAAAATTCTACTAAAATTAGGAAATTTTCGTAGGAAATGACTTTTAACACGGCCGTGTTGGCCTTTTGACACGGCCGGGTCACGTTTTGCGCAGGCGAGTTTTCAGGTCTGACTTCCAAGCTATTTTTTAGGGTCTTCCGGTCATTTTTGGGATCTGTTCCTTTAATTTAAAGTTGTAACCCTTTGAATCAGCTTTCTAAAGCCGCCAATTGCACCGCAGTCGGAGTTGTAGATCTCAAGATATGGCCAAAATACTAGAGGTATGTCAAGCTAACAGAAAACTTCACTTTCGAGGCACATTTTGACGCGGCCGTGTTGTATTCCAGCGTTGATTTCCATATTCTAGGTCACTTTTGACACGGCCGTGTTCATATTTGACGCGGCCGTGTTGGCCCTTTTGCTCTTTTAACTCCCCTTTCATCCGTTTTAACCCTATTTGACTTGTTTCTTCTTCGAACTTCATCCAAATGGAATAAAATTACCTAATTAACTTCAAAACAAGTCAAAACACATCAAATGGCCCAAATATGATAAATATAAATGAATTCCAGTCAAATATGCACGTAAATGATATAAAATATTATCCTAAATCGACCTAAATACATGCATAATTAACGTGTATCAAAATCCCCCAAACTTAAACCGTTGTTCGTCCCGAACAACATAACAAAAGACACAAAGAATACAAGTGATTATGCATTTGTTTCGGGCGATTAGATGATGCATTCAGTTTCAGACTGATTTTTCTTAAAACAACTAGGCAACACAATTCACTTGAGCATATGTGATAACGCGAAAATCAACTAATCTCGAGACTTTGAACTTTCGAATTATTCAACCCTCATCGGGTAAGTGTTTCACTCATCTCTAAAGTGTTTAGGCTAAAATAATTTCCACTCATATTGAATTACATGCAAAGCCTACCATATGCTTGCCAATCGTCTAAACTAGACCTCGTACTTGATGTGTGTGAAAAAGGATAAAAGAGGTCTTTCTTTTGGTTGTAGTATGAGCTTAAGGTAAGGTGGGATATATTTGGATAAAAGTGACTATTTATTGGACTAATCAAGTTACGTCTAACATGACTACCCCTTAATATAATCACTCAGTGTCACTCTTCAAATCTCAGCAAATCATTCCAACAGAAATGACTTCTTCACCTTCGATAAACCTTACAACTTAAGTGTTTTTCAACTATATGGGTACCACATTTTTTGGGCTACCCGACTGTTCTAATCAGTTCAAACAATTTAAGCATTTTATTTTATAGCCTCTTCTCAAATGTACTGAACAAAGAATATACAAACACAAACTCTTTTTTTTTTTTCTTCTTCGATTAGAAGAGGCTATTCTTCCTTTTTTTTTCACTTGTCATTTTCATTGTTCCCTTCATCTTTGGAATATCCACTAGTTTTCTCATTTCGTCCCAAAATTCTTCACCCAACTACCTTTCAATCCTCCTCCCTCTTACTTGATTAATCCAATTTAAGGTCAAAGGCTTAAATTGAAAGGTTTTCGGCTTACATTGTTAGGCTATGAAAGAATAAGGCTATAAAGCTCAAGAGGGATAACTAGGGATAAAACGTGAACTTTTGGTACAAAGGGTAATTTTTTTCAAGACTTAAAAATTAGCTGAAAACAAGAATTGCCTAAGGTCATTTACTAAATCACAATATATACTTGACATATTCACAGTAAAGACTCAAGGCAAGTTCTAGAGACTAATATATATATCCAATCAAAATCACACTAAAAGAAATCATATTACTCCAAAATTAGGAGTACAAATAGGCTCAAATTCTCACAAGGTTAATTGTGATAGAATATTCTAAGTTCAAGCTCAATTTCGTCTCAAATCACCTCTCATGCTCAACTATGTGCCTTTTTTCAAAAAAAAAAAAAATTCGAAATCATCTCATCATTAAATACTCACCATCCATCATTCCCTATTTTTTTTTTCTCTTTTCACTTGTTACCTATTTAACTTCTCGAGTTTATCTCATTCTTACTGACTCTAAAACCTAAAACACTAATAAGACTCTAGACTTTAGATTCCTAAAACTCAACATGGAAATGAAATATAATCAAACTTGGGTTCACAGACCCAACAACACCAATAAAGCAGATAAATGGGCTCACAGACCCGATAAATCCAATCGAAGTAATAAAAACCAGCACAATGGGCTTACGGACCCACAATTAACCACTATTATCGAACAACAAGAAAATCAACCGACCAATCAACTAAAAAGAGAAATAGTAGCAAAACTATAAATATAGCTGCCAAGACGTCCCACGGTACACTCCCTCCGCCAAACTTGGCTGAAAGCCAATGTTTGGAGGAAAAAAACGTGGTACGCCTTGGTGCTAACTTACAATCAATGTGGCGGCGGCGGGGTTTTGAAACCCATACTGGCTCCGAAATTGTGCCATTGCCTCCCATTGAGTCTGTTGATGTTGTCTCCATACTCGCTCTTCATCACTCCTTTGAAGGAGTGTATTAAGTAGTCCTCTTTGATCATGCAATTCTGACTCGCAATTCTTTAAACCGGTGGGTACTAATGCGGCCGTGTCCTTTGTTTGACGTAGCCGTGTCATGTTTGAGCCAAAAAAATTGATTTCTGGACTTATTTTGACGTGGCCATGTCCTTTGTCTGACACGGCCGTGTTGCATTCCAGTCTTGATTGCATTTGGAGAAGGCTTTTGATGTGGCCGTGTTATCATGCTGACGCGGCCGTGTTACTTTTGAGCCAAAAAAACTGGATTTCTGGCATGATTTTGATGCGGCCGCGTCCATCTCGCGATGCGGCCATGTTGGTCCCACAATGTTAAAAACACGTTTTAGGCTCTTTTTGACGCGGCCGTGTCCATGGTGCGACACGGCCGTGTTACTTCTTCCTCCTGTAGCTCGAGTTTTTCGTCTCTTCGACCCCTGTTTCTTGCAACACTCATCCACTAAAAACATTAAAAACACTAAACAAGAATAAAACATAACTAAAGGAAAAAAATTAAATAAAATAAAACAGTAAACATCGGGTTGCCTCCCGACAAGCGCTTCGTTTTACGTCCCAAGCTGGACGACCTTTTGAGTTCTAATTTGGCTTCTTTAGCCACACTTTCTTCTTAACTACTTCCCTCATCATTAGATTTGGCTTTAGATGCTTAGGTAACAGTTCATTGTTTTCGCAGCTTTCGTTCTCCTTGAATGCGTTCTCGACTTTCTTCTTCTTTTTACGCTTTTTGGCTGACCTTCTTTTTGGAGGTTCCTGTAAGACATCTAGAACACTAACACTTTACAAAAGCTCAAGATTAGCAGAATCATGATGATCAAGATGAAGTGTAGAATCAACAAAGCACCCTTTAGGAGTATGATATTCACTAGGCGAGATTAAGTTTTTATTTATTGTGACATCTAAAGACTGTATAGAGCCACATATTTCAATCTAATTCACCCTCTCACCCTCGTGTTGTTTTTGAGCTTCGTATATTGAACACGTGATTTTCTCCTCTTCTACCCTTAAAGATAACTCCCCCTTTTTAACGTCTATAAGTGTGCTACCCGTTACTAGAAACAGGCGACCTAAGATTAAGGGAATTTCTTTGTCTTCTACCATATCTAGGACTACAAAATCAACGGGAATTATAAAATTACCAACTTTTATTAAAACATCCTCTACAATGCCCCATGGCCACGTTATAGAACGGTCGGCCATTTGAAGGGCGATTGTAGTGGGTTTTAATGTGCCTATTCCTAATTTATCATATATAGATAGAGGCATTAAGTTGACACTTGCTCCTAGATCACACAGTGCTTTATCAAAAGTTAAATTACCTATTTTGCATTCAAGAGTAAAACTACCTGGATCTTTGCACTTTGTAGGTAACTTCTTTTGGAGAATTGCACTGCATTCCTCTGTTAAATTCACCGTCTCATAGTCCTCCCATTTTTCCTTTCGAGCCATCACCTCTTTTAAGAACTTCGCATAGTTAGGCATTTGTTGTAGTGCCTCGACAAAAGGTATATTGATCTGAATCTTCTTCAGCATATCCAAGAACTTTGCGAATTGATCATCTACCTTTTTCTTCTTCAGAGCTTGTAAAAACGGAATTGGAGGGACATATTCTGGTAAGTTGACTTTTGGCCTGCTTTCTTCTTTGTCTACTCCTCTTTCTTCCACTAAGTGTTCTTTCTGCATTTCCTCTCCTGTATCAGCCGGAAACTCTAGGCTCGCATATGCAATGTCACTTCTCACTTGAATTGCATGGCACTGCTCCCTCGGATTCACCATTGTATCACTCGGGAACTGCCCCTACTTGTGCTGGGCTCCGAAAATCTTTATTAGCTGACTCATATTGTTAGTCAATTCATTCATACTGGTCTCGAGTCGCTTGATGTCCGCTCCTTGACTAGTTATCTGCTTATTTAGCTCAATAAACTTCCCGTCCATCGTTATGTCCATTTGAGCTAACTTTTCATCATATTTGGCGAACTGAGATTGCATTATCTCCTCTTGTGTTGGCTCATTACCATCATGAATCACTCCATTGGTAACAACAAATCCGGGTGGCGGATTGAGTGTATTCTTTGAGTTGCAATACGAGAAATTCTGGTGGTTCCGATTAGGAAGGTACTGATTGTACCTTGGCTGATTATTTTTGAAGTTGTTGAAGTTTCTTTGATTCACAAAATTCACCTCTTCAACTCCTTCCTGGACCACTATCTACTGTGATGAAGTGTCATTGTGTTGTGCTAATGTCAGATTAGTTAGCAGACTTACTTGGCTCGTCAAAGCTGTCAATTGGGACGCAAAATTTTCAATTTGCTCATTCTTGACCGCCTTTGACTCTTTAACACTTGCTACTCGTCTCGGCTGATTTCTTTCATTAGGCCACTGGTAACTTGTTCTGGCCATAGCATCCAAAATCGAGAATGTATTTTTCACAGTCTTCTCCATTAGACTTCCACCCGCAGCTGCATCTACCTGATTCCTTGTTAGAGCAAGTAGCCCATTGTAGAACTTACAAACCTGTTGCTTCTTTGTAAAACCATGTTGAGGGCAATTCTGGATATGATCCCAGAATCGCTCCCAAGCTTCATCAAACGGCTCTTGGTCCATTTGCTTGAACTGTTTATCTGATTCTGCAGGTCTAGCATCTTGCTTGGTGGAAAGTACTTCAGGAGGAACCTTGTGCTCAGATCCTCCCACTCAGTAACATCATCCAATGAATTGTACCACTGTAAGGCTCTATCTTTCAGAGAAAAGGGAAACAATCTCAATTTAACCTGCTCGTGCGGCACATGGTTTATCTTGATGGTGTCTGCCAATCTGCGAAATTTTATCAGATGCGCATTCGGGTCCTCTAAAGCACTTCCCCCATACTGGTTTTGCTGCACTATGTTGATTAGTGCAGGCTTCAACTCGAAACTGTTAGCATTAAGTGGTGGAGGTTGTACTCCTTCTGCTTGTTGATTTGGATTAGGCTTCAAACAGTCACTAATAGGAGTATCGTCTTCATCTCCTGCAGCTGGTTCTATCTGAAACGGGTCGTGCTGCTATTGCAGCTGTGGCTCTTGTGGAGGTAGTTGTTGTTGTATATTAGTGACTCGATCATCCAAGCGTGCCAGAGCTGTCAGTACTCTGTTAAGAGCGTCATCCGGATTCGGATGTTGTGGTGGGTTCTGCATCTCAGACGCGAAATTCCTTCTAGTTCGGTGTCTACGAGCTGTCGCTTCAATTTCTGGATCGAAAGGAAGAAGGGTTTCTTTCCCTTTTGATCTGGTGTGCATGCGAAGCCTGGAAACACCAAAAACAAGAACTATCGCGTAACACAAAAATTAAACAGAAAATAAAAAGGAAAATTAAAATTAAAATTACAAAAAATAAAATCTAGTCTAGTTTCCTCCTATTTTTCAAGATAAAAACTAAGCGCTAAATCCTATTCCCCGGCAACGGCGCCAAAAACTTGACACGTCGGTTTTCTAACCTAGTGTCTCGCAAGTGTACGGTTGTAGGTGTAGTAGCAGCAGTCAAGGTCGATCCCTCAGAGAATAGGTTTTAGGTAGTTCGATACCTCGATACTCTAGGACTGTCCTAACTAGATACTAAGTTGCAAGAGATTTATTTTATAAAAACTAAAGAATTTAACTAACTAAAGTACTCAATTAACTATGACTTCAAACTTAGGAGACAAAAAGAACTAACAATCAAGGAGAAAAGGTATCCTAGAGCTTCGATTTCAGGATATTACTTCAATGTTGAATATGATTAACTTATAAATTTACCAATTCTAGCGTTTATTAGGCGGCATGACAATAATCTAACCCTTCTCTCGAAGCGATTAAACCGTTCATTAATTAAGCTAATTACCCTCTCGAGTCAATTAAACCTAATAACGCCCAAACGATCCTAAGCCACGGCCTACACATTCATAGACAACTGCGCTCTATGTTATAAGTCTGATAACGATTCCCTCCTCTCGAAGTGGAATGGTTACACTAAATTACTAAATCTAGGTGATCAAGCTAAATTTAGTTATAAGCACAAACATAGAGATAAACACGTAAAGAACGGAATCAATAAATCAAAACATTGTCACAATAATCCTTACTCTCTAACCCTAGGACACGAATAGCTGAGCTACTCATGCCTAGCAATAATCCAATACAAGATTCTATGGAAAGCATTGTAAAAGATTAAACTAGAAAAGAACGACTAAACCCGGATGAATTCGTCTCGATGATCTTCATCTTCCTCGTGCTCCAAGTCTTCTTCTGGGTAGAATGATGATGTAACTGATGTTCTTGATGTTCTCCTGATGTTCCTCTCAAAATCTCGAGCTTGGGGTCTTATTTATAGAGTTGGGGACGAATCTTTTGGAAGATGGGATCAAAATCCTACTAAAATTAGGAAATTTTCATAGGAAAGGACTTTTGACACAGCCGTGTTGGCCTTTTGACGCGGCCGCGTCGCGTTTTGCGCAGGCGAGTTTTCAGGCCTGACTTCCAAGCCATTTTTTAGGATCTTCTAGTCCATTTTGGGATTTGTCCGTTTCAGAAAAAGTTGTAGCCCTTTGAATCAGATTTCTAACGCCACCAATTGCACCTCAATCGGAGTTGTAGATCTCAAGATATGGCCAAAATACTAGAGGTATGTCAAGCTGACAAAAAAACTTCACTTTCGGGGCACATTTTGACGCGGCCGTGTTGTATTCCAGCGTTGATTTCCATATTCTAGGCCACTTTTGAAGCGACCGTGTTCATATTTGACGCGGGGCATGTTGGTCTTTTTGCTCTTTTAACTCCCTTTTCATCCGTTTTAACCCTATTTTTGACTTGTTTCTTCTTCGAACTTCATCCAAATGGAATAAAATTACCTAATTAACTTCAAAACAAGTCGAAACTCATCAAATGAACCAAATATGATAAATATAAATGAATGCCGGTCAAATATGCACGTAAATGATATAAAATATGATCCTAAATCGACCTAAATACATGCATAATTAACGTGTATCACTATCAAAGATTTGTCCTTGAGTTTTTCAGCATGCTCTCGGTCCGAGGCAACTCCGAAAAATGTGGCAACCGAACCCACAACATTTTCATTCCATCTGATGAACGAAAAGAAGACGTTCAATATATCAGAATTGAGGCGGATTTATGGGTTCAAGGAAGACCCCTCCACCACATACATAGAGAAGATAGACGAGTTCGATGTCGGGCAGTTCTGGGGGCGAATCACTATTGCCCCCAGCTTGGTTGAACCGCAAGCTTTTAATTCGAAGAGCTAAACATTGAGCTGGATTAGAAGTCTAGTCGTAAAAATCTTGCAAAAGCTCCTGGCGTTTACACTGTTTGGGAGGAAAGAGATGGGTGTAACAAAAATTTCTGAGCTTAGTATCTTATGGTCCATCCTCAACAGGACCGATAGAAGATACGAGGAGGTTCTGATCAAGTCTTTTGAGAGGACGGTGAAGGAGCTGACAGCGAAAAGAAAGAAAGAGCCAAAGCAGTACGATCCGGTCTTCAATGGGGCTCTTATCACACCGATTTTAGAGCACTTTGGCGTTCGTTGATCGACTTCAAGGCTGTATCAGAGTATTCCTTCTAGGTTGGGAGGATTTAGCCAACATGAGGGTTGCTTCTTTGGGGCATCAAGACGGAGTCTCTGTACCCTACGTAATCCAAAATGTAGGGCCAATGCTACGCCTTCCCAACCCTGACCTCACCCACATCAGAGACCTCAGATCCACGGCCAACCTAGCCTTGAGCTCAGATGCACACCGAGCAGCCTCGAGGGAACCAAGTGCCCTTGAGGTTCCGGAAATACTAGAGAGGCCAGGTTTCAGAACCTGCAGCAGAAGAGGCTGACCCTACAGGCGAGGGTGAGAGCAGCCGTCATTCAAGAAAAAGGCCAGTATCCGCTGTTCAGTCCCATACAGAATTTCAACAACAGGTGGGTGAGAGATTGAGCACAATGGAGGCAGATATTGGAGAGATCAAGATGGACATCAAGAAGATCAAGGCGAATCAAAACAAGCTCCTCGATGCACTCAACAACACACGAGCATGTTTTGGTGGTCAAAGCTCTCGATCTCCACGACCCTCCAAATCGTTGTGAGTAGGAGCACCAAGAATATCTTTCCTCTTCTTCAAAAACTTAGTTTTCAACTAAGTTTGGGGAGAGAGTGGGGGTGGGATGTTCTTAGCCGCCCTGATTTTCAATTCTCTCGTGCTTCCTTTCCATATTTTATTTCTTGTTGAATATTTAGGCCTGTGTGCCCCTTCCGATTAGCTTTTACTTTGGATTCACGGCGTGGGTGCCGTTTTGTGACTTTTGCTTCTACAACCTTATTGGATAATTTGTTAGGATGTTGTTTATTGATTAGCCTGTGTGCCACCTTCTACTGTCTTACTTGATTGGTTAAGTTACTTTGGGCTTTGTCATGTTTATATGTTGAATTTTTTGTACTTACACGCATAGGAATAATAATTTTGGTAGTTTTTAGTTAATTTTGGGATTGATGGTGCTAATAAACTGGTTGAGTTTTGTTTAAGCACAAATTTGTACCCCTTTCTTTCCATAAACCTTGGTTTTCGACCAAGTTTGGGGAGGGAGTGGTAGGTGTACGAATTGGCCGCTTGTAAAAAGTTGAATGGACCGTGTAAGAATGAGAAATGTGGCAAACGATTAATGATGACAAAACTTTTGATCAAAAATTTAAAATTTGGCTCATGGTAGAGCATGATAGGCTTTGAGACGAAATTGAGCTTACGTTCAAAACTTTTGATCAAATTGTTGCCTAGTGAATTTTTTTGCCTTAAAATATACTCCCATCTTTGGAGTAATTTAAACTTTCTTTCGGTGTGAAATTCATGGAGTGCATCTGGTTGTCTCTAGAACTTGCCTTGATTCTCTATTTTGAATGAGTCGGTGCATTGTGTGACATTGAAAATGATCTTAGGCAATTCTTGACTTGAGCCTATTTCCAAACATGAAAATACACCCCTTTTCACCAAAAGTTTGAAAAATTGCCCCTAGTTAAGCCCTTGAGCTTTTAGCCTCTTGTTTGACAGCCCAACTCTACAAGCCGAACCCCTTTCAATTATCTTTTGAATCTAATTGGACTACATGAGTATGAGGGAGGCGGTTGGAAGGTAGTCGGGTAATTTTTTAGGTCAATACGGGTAGACTAGTGGAATTATATTGAAGGTGAAGGGAAATCTACACAAATAGGCAAGAATCAAGAACATTAGTTTTCTCCAATGTTCGAAAATATTTGTTAAAGAAAAAAACAGAAGCATGGTGCACAAATTTAAAGACGATTGGGTTAAGAAAAATAAATGCACGAATGTATGCCTAATGAGGTGCGGGAAAAGTGGCTTGAGTATTTAGAGTTACCTGAAGTGATATTGTAGTCCGAGAAGGGTCGTCAAAATAGGATGCATGAGCTCAGAGGAGAAGGCATAGGTCCTTCATGCCACATAAGAGGGTCTAGATCGTTTATTGAGCATTGGTTAGATATGGTAAGAAAGTAGAGTTGTTTTCCAGTTATATCTTAAGAGTAACATTAATCGAACCATATGTTATATAGCTAAATACCGTGTTGTATTGGTTTCTTGGATAGCAAGCTAGCACATGACAAACTCTAAATAAATAGCTAGGCTTTTTACAAGAGGACGCATTGCAAAAAAGGAGGGGAATAATTTGTTGATGGGAAGTCAAAGATGATAGGTGTAAGTCTCATTACCAAAATTAATAAATTAGGCTTACATTATTTGAATTTGCTAGTTCTGAGTTCTGGATGTTGCTTTTCTTGCCACCTTTATTATTTGGGATAATTGCGTTTGTCTGGAATAATATGGATTAATTGTAGTTTATTGTCGTGTTCGTTTGAATCTAGACTACCCAAAATCATACTTGCCTCCTTGATTATTTAATATTTGTTTAGTCTTTAGATTCCATCTTTATTTTGCTTAATTCATAGCATTCCCATGCTGAAGTTAGTATGTCATTTAAAGGTGTTTGTTTGTCTCAATATTGAGAGATTGTTGAAAGTTAATGTTTGTAATTTTTTTAAACAGGCTAAGGTTAAGTCACGTATAGATGTTTCTGGGGAGTCTGGTCAGCCAATGAAAGATGCTGAGCAATCAAAGGCATACATGGAAGAGGCTGGCGGAATTAATGAGAAGCAACGCCTAGATGGGATGGAGACAGTGGCTCGTTCACTCATCAAGAGTAAGATGAGAAACTCAGCCACATCAGCCTTTGACCAAGATGCAATGTAGAGACATATGGAGAACCAAGTGGAGCAACAGGTCACTCAGTGAGTAGATGCCATGAAAGTTGATAGAACAGTTGAGATACGTGTTGAGCTAGAGGCAACATTTGATGCTCGAGTACAACTAACCCTCACACTCATGTTACAAGAACTTCAATTCAAAGGTTTACTTCCATCATTCGTCCAACCGCCCTCCTAGACCTCAGATGGTGGTGATGATGTTGAGGAGGATGCTTACGTTGATGACGGTGCTTGTGGTGATGATGTTGAGGAGGACGGTTCTTGTGGTGATGATGTCGAGGAGGACGATGCTTGTGGTGATGATTTTTAGGAGAACAGTGCTTGTGGTGATGATTTTGAGGAGGACGATGCTTGTGGTGATGATTTTGAGGAGGATGATGCTTACTTAGAAGATGATTAAACTATGTTTTATGCTTAAACTATATATGTTTTGATGCTTACTACACATTCGATGATAAAGCTATATTTTATGTTGAACGTTTTACAACTTTATCGTATTATATAATGTTTGCTACGAATTTTAAATTTTATTAAGTGTAAAATAATTGTCATAACAGATTGTACGTTAAAATATAAATAAAATTATAGAAAGAAAATCAGATAGCATAGTGACGAAAATATTCTGTCACAACTTTATGACAGATTTTTTAGAATTGTGACAGAATTTTCGTCACTAAACTAGTGACGGAATGAAAAACCGTCATTATCAGTTTAGTGACAAAGGGTTTTTGTTACAGAACATTTACGTCAGTAATCCGTCCCTACTCCTTCACTGTGACGGAATTTTTCAGTTTCGTGATGGAAATTTTCGTCGCAGTCGGTGATTTTTTTTGTAGTGTATTATGTATACTCTAACACCCCTTTCAAGTCGGAGTGTTGTATATGTCTAACAACCCCAATTTGGACAACAAAAAATGGAAGTGTATTGGTCCTAAGACTTTGGTGAAGAAGTCAGCCAATTGCAGCTTTGAAGTGATGTACTTCAAATTAATGAATCCAGCTTTGAGCTTGTCCATCACTACATGAAAATCCTTTTCAAGATGTTTCGTTCTTTGGTGATAGAACGGGTTGGCAACTATATGTATTGTGAATTGATTTTCACAATGTAGAGGTATCGGTGTTGGAATGTTGATGTCGAAATCTGGAAATAAGTATGACAACCACTGCAACTCGGTAACAACTGAACTCAAAGCTCTATATTCAAATTCGACAGACGAACGTGAGACGGTTGTTTGCTTTTTTCCAGGATATGAGTGAGTTTCCTAGAAAGACACATTATCCCATTACAGACTTCCTTGTGTCTTTACATGCTGCCCAGTCCGAGTCACAATACTCTTGTAAAGTCAAAACACTAGAAGTAGAATAAAATAATCCTAAAGAAGGACATCCTTTCAAGTATCTAACAATGTGAAGAACTGCATCCCAATGGCATGTCTGTGCTTTACTTACAAACTGACCTAGCTGTTGAACATCGTAAGTCACATCAGGCCTTGTAAGATTAAGATAGAGAAGTCTACCAATCAATTTCCTCTAGTTTTCGGGATCTGGCAAGGGTTCACCTTGGGTTGCACTTAAATACAAACCTGTTGGAAGAGCTGTGGAAGTTGGCTTACATCCACTAAGTCCAGTGTCTGTCAAGATATCCAACACATATTTCTTTGGCAAAGATATGTCCCTTGGTTATTTCTTGCTATTTCCATTCCCCAAAAAGTATTTTGCATATCCAAGATCTTTATTGTAAAAGCTTGGTGTAGATATTTCTTGAGCTTGTCGATTTCATCTAAATCTGAACCTGTTATCAATATATTATCTACATACACTAGTAAAGAAAGAAACACAGAGTTAGTAGTATAAGTAAACAAGCAATGGTCAGAATTTGACTATTTGAAAACAAACTATTGTAGCTTTCTAGTGAATTATGAGTTCCATTGTCATGAGGCTTGTATTAAGCCATATAGACTCCTTTGAAGCTTGCATACCTATCCTTTATGAGCCTTAGAATATCCTAGTGGAGGAAGCATGTATACCTCTTTTTCAATATAACCATACAAAAATGCATTATTAACATCTATTTGACAAATTGGCCATTGTTGTGTGGTAGCAATGCAAATAAAAACTCAATCAGTCACCATTTTAGCCACTGGAGAAAAGCTTTCAAGATAATCTTCCCCATACACTTGATTGCATCCTTTAGCCACTAATCTTGGTTTATACCTTTCTATAGTCCCATTAGGATTCAATTTTACTTTAAACACCCATTTGCTACCAATAGCTTTCTTATCTTTTGGCAAATCTGTGAGAATCCAGGTATTGTTTTGTTCCAATGCATCCAACTCTTTCTGCATAGCTTATGTCCATTCTTTGGATTGGATAGCTTGTGCATATGATTTAGGCTGTTGAATGTTTGACACATTACTTAAGAAAGCCATGTATGTATTACTAAGATTTGATGTAGAAGTGTAAGGGAAAGTGTTTAATGCATATGGCTTACCTACAGGAACTTAAGTAGGAGTGAAGATAGTAGTCTTTGAAAGTTGACCAGTCACAATATTACATAAGAAATCTGAAAGATAAGCAGGTCTAGCTCTTGATCTATTTCCCCTTCTAAGACACTCTACTTGTTGATTATTATTTTGTAAAGACACATCAGATATAATATCATGCTCTTGATGAATAGGGGAAGCATCATAATTATGAAGATTATAATTTCATTGTGTGTTATACCTGGGTCAGGATAAGCTTTAGCAACAGCTAAAGGTATTTGTAAATCATGTTGTACATCATTCCCAGCTTGACACTCATCACCAACATTCGGAAGTGTGTTAGATGATTGAGTTGTATTAGAAAGGGGAAACAAATCAATACATAAGCGAACATCCCTGGAAACTAACGATTTCTTGCTATCTATGTTATATAACAAAAAGCCTTTCTTTTCAGAAACATAACCCAGATATATACATGTTAAAGATCTAGTCTCAAACTTGGACTTATGTGGTATAGTGTTTATGGCATAAGTCAAACATCGAAAAGGTTTTAATGACTGATAATTTGGTTTATTGGAATATAACATCTCAAAAGGAGATTTCAATTATAAGAGAGACGTTGGAAGCCTATTCATGATACGTGTAGCAAGTAAAATAGAATACGACCAGAAAATAATTAGTAGTTTTGAATGAAATAGCAATGCTTGAGCTAGTTCCAAAATGTGTCTATGCTTCCTTTCTACAATCCCATTTTGTTCAGGAGTATAGACACAAGTTTGTATGATGAAGTATGCCAAAGGTTTGGAAATACTCTTGACGTAATTTACTTAAAAGTTTTAGACTATTATCATATCTTATTACTCTAATAGTGGTCTAAAATTGATTATGAACCATAGAAACAAAAATTTTAAGTAGCTTTGGAACTTGACTCTTATGACTCATCAAATACACCCAAGTAGCTCGACTATAGTCATCTACTATTGTCAAGAAATATGGTGTGTTGGTGAGATATTTATCTTGACAAGGTCCCAAATATCAACATGAATCATCTCAAAAATAGCTTTAGTAGTAACATGATTCTTTAAGAAAAGGTACATGAAACAATGTAGACAAAGAAGTATGGCCTAATACCATATGTCAATAAACTAAAGTGTTACTAGAAGATTCTGAATAGAACTATTGACATCAACAATCCTAGACTTCTTAGAATCAGATTGTAATATATATAGCTTGCCAATCATTTTCCCAAGCTTTACTATCTCCTTACTCCTTTGATCCTGCAAAGCACATTGTGTAGATGAAAAAATGTAATGCAGATCAGAATTCTTAGTCAATTGTGCTATACATAGCAAGTTATAATTAAGAGATGGAACATATAAAATGCCATGGAAAACTATCTTGCTATCTATATGAACAGTGCCAATATGTGTTACAGATTTAGATGTACCATCAGGAAGTAAAAAAATAGTTCTTGATGAAATTGGATAAAGATTAGTAAACAACATTTTATCATAGCACATATGCTTACTAGCTCCAGAATCAGGATCCAACAATCACTAGTTGTACATTTAGGAGTAGCAAATGCAGTATATGATTGAGGAGAGTGTAAAATTGTACATGCAAATGTGATTGAGTGAGAAAAATTTGTATGTGAGTTAGGGACAGGAGCAGATTTATGAGAAGCAAAGTATTTGACCAATTCTTGTTGAATCATGGTTGAAAAATCACTGGTTGGCCTGAAGCTTTCAGATACAGACTTATTATCCTCTGTCACAGAGACATTATTAGCCATAGGTTTGTCTTTCTGCTCCTGCATCTTCTTGTTCCACTCGGGAACCCCATGCAATTTAAAACATTCAGAGGCTTCATGTCTCTTTCCCCCACAATGAGTGCAGATTAGGCGGGCCTTTTCCTCCTTAGTTTTCCTTGGGCCTGGCTTGAACTTATTGTTTCTAGTTTGTAAGAACCAAATCCCTTACCTAACATGGCCATCTGATCTATAGAATCAGGAAATGCCACTTGAACAGACCTTTGTTTCTCAACCATTATCACCATAGAATAAGCTTTATTGACCTGTGGCAATGGTTCCATGAGTAATATCAAATTTCGAACATTATCAAAAGTATCATTGAGACCCATCAGAAACTGGATCAATTTAGTTTGGGCATCTTGTTCAACGACATTCTGGCCCACCTCACAATTACTAACAGGAAGCGGAGGCAAATCCGCAAACTGATCCCATAACCTTTTAAGGCATGTGAAGTAAACTTGAACTGATTTTGTACCTTGAGAGATGCTTGCATCTTCCCTCTACAGTTGGTAATGAAGAGGGCCATTGCTCTCTCCAAAACTTTCACATATATCATCCCAAAGCTCTTGTGCACTATTGGCATAGACGAAGGCTTCAACAAACTCCTTGGATATACTATTGAGTAACCAAGATATAAGCATGCAGTCACTTTTCTTCCACGCATCATATATGGTTGAACCCTCAGGTGGTTCTAGAACTTTTCCGGTGAAAAAACCCAACTTAGACTTAGCCCCTAGTGCTAAAAGCATGGATTTCTTCCATGAAATGTTATTTGTATCGTTGAGCGGATGAGAAACAAGCATCATGCCTGGATTATCAGATTGAGACAAGAACAGTGGATTATCCATTGTTAGAGGAACAACATTGTGAGCCAGAGCTCCTTCATTAACAGGAGGAGCATTAGACGCCATGAATCATGAGTAAAGCAAACAAAGTTCAAAGGGAACTTTTATCAAACAGATAGAATGTAGAATGGAAAAAGAAGTTACGATCAGGATTTCAACCTAAGCTAAGCTGATACCATGAAGAATTTTAGAATATGAGTCAAGAATCATAAATAACAGCAAGAAGAACTCATAGTATTGAAGAAGAAAGTTTCATTATTCTTAGCAGTCGACTTGAAGCAAATGAAACTGAAAATGTAATTTTACAAGTTTATGAGCTTATTGTATATATAACTCTCTAACTTCTAGATTATTCTAATAACTAATTTACTAGCTGATATTTTGAGTAACTACTATTAGTTATACCCAAATCACACCACAAAATACCAAAAGACAATTTCACAAACACTTAGAGTGCGAGTGTGCTTGTGATCAACCCAAAACATAAATTAACAATGCACAACGGAATTACATGGTTCGGTTTGAATAACCTACATCGACGGGGGTTGGGGGTTCCACTATCACCTTCAATCTTCGAATTACACTACAAGAATTCAAGCTTGAGCACCCAAGATACTAACGTATCTTTCTCTCTCTTGATTCTAAGCTTCTTGTGTGTTTTTCACTCTAGGATTGATAAAACGGACTACTAGTGTTGTTAGGAACTTAATTATATGCCTAACAACACTTTACAAGACTGGAAATAGAAAAAGGATAATCGAAACAGCTAGTTACACACTCAAACTGAAAATTCTGCATTAATCAAAATGACAATGGTTCTAAGTTAAAACAACAATGGTTCTAACAGATTTAACTGCCAAAAATCGTTGTCAAAGACTCAGCTTAAACCGTTGCTCAGAAACTACTTTCTTCACACTTTCTTGATAGCTTCTGCTTCTTCACAGCTTTTAACAACTTTTCTTAAACTTTTAATAAGTTAAACTTCAACTTCTTCTCAATTTTGATTATTTGTTTGGCACAACGGTCGAAATAGCTTTCCATTTCTTTCCAATTGTCTGAGATTAATAAAATGGCCAACGCGATGTTTGGTGTAATATGCCATTTTTATGATAAAAATCAGGTAATAGGAATTTTGTACCATTGTCACTTCTTTGATGATCTTAATTTTCCTATTAAATTGAGTATTAACCATATTACTGAAATTTTCTAAGGATTCTTTTACATCAGATTTGAGTTTTAACATATACACCCAAGTACATCTACTGTGGTCATCAACAATTGTCAAAAAATATTTAGCACCATCAACAAAAGTAATACTAAATGGTCCCCAAACGTCAACATGAACTAAGTCAAATATAGAATCAGATATGGAAGTGGAAATGGGAAAAGCACTTTTCTTCTGTTTGGCCAAAGGACATATGCAACAATCAATTTTATTCAGAACAAAGGGATTTCTTTACATTTAAATCTGGAATAAGAGACATATTTTTGGCAGAAACATGCCCAAGCCTATTATGCCATATATCATATGTAATAACAGGAAAAGCAGTATTAACAGTATTGATAAGAGAAAAGTTTACAGAAATTGAAGATTTCAAATAATACTTAGTGAGGTGAGAAATGGATAGTAAATTGTATGTAAAATCAGGTACATACAATACATCATGCAATATCAAATTATTATTTAAAGTAACATCTCCACTTAAGTTGTTGTTGTTATAGCAGTATTAGGCAGTTTTATAGTAACATGAACAGGTCTTGACACAGATGAGAACAAAGCTTTATCCCAGATCATAGGTCTGTGGCTCCTGTGTCAAGAATCCATACAACACAATTAGAATTTGCGTGGAAACAAGAACTATTACCTTCTACTTTACCTGATGTGGCAGGGGCAAAATTGTGGACAAAAGCTCCAGCAGCTAAGTGGGAGGTTTGGTCAGAATTCTTTTGATTTTTAGCAAATGCTAAAAACTGCTCAAACAGGTCTTGTGAAAACAAGGGATTAGTGGCAGCTGGATTATTACTGCTAGTGGATTCAGTAGGGGAAGGAGTCACATCATTTGTAGAATTGACATTATTAGAACTAGAGTCACTCTTCCCTTTCTTTCCTTTAGGGCCTCTCCAACTAGGGGGATATCCAATTATTTAAAAACATCTATCTATGGTGTGGCCAGGCTGCTCACAGTGAGAGCAAACCATAGGTTTCATTTGTCCTTATAAAACCTAGCATTCTTTGCTAACATGGCATCAATGTTTGTATCTAAAGAAGGGAGAAAATTATTCAATTCTAGTTGAGACTCCTCTTGCAACAGAATAGAGTAAATCTTGTTCAAGGAAGGAAGGGGATCTTGCATTAACAGCTGGCTTCTAACAACAGAGTAAGAATCATCAAGACCAGTTAAAAATTTCATAGCACAATCCTTCTCTTGAAGTTGATTTGCAATTTTTGGTAAATCACAGGTGCAATGTCTACACTTACAGCTCAAGATGGGCCTATAACTAACAAATTCGTCCCAAAGTGTCTTGAAAGAATTATAATATGCGACTAACGATTTCGACCATTTTGCTATAAAATTAAGAGACTTAACCAAATGATATACTCGAGTGCCATCAGATCGAGTATACCTGAGATTGAGCTCATCCCACAAATCTTTTGCAACTGTAAAGAATTCCAGAGACTTCTTGATGTCAGAATGGATAGAATTGAGGATCCACATCAAAACAAGATCATTCGCACGCGTCCAAACAACAATTGGATCATCGCTTGTGAATAGTGATGGCAGACTGCCATCTATGAGGGCTAATTTGTTCTTGACACTTAACGCCCGCTTCACTGCATGGCTCCAGGACAGAAAATTCGATCCAATAAAAGGATCGAGAACAATAGCAATAGCAGGATTATCATTACGGTTTAAGGCAAGAGGTGAAAGAGGATTAAGAGATGGATTCAATTCGAGACCCATCAGAGAAACAATTCGAACAAACGATTTCAGAAATTGGATGAAGAAATTTGGGGAAAAATCGTCCCAAAACGAAAAAGAATTGAGGAAGAACTTCTCAATTAGAAGAATCAATCAGCGGAAGAAATTGAATTGTAACTGATACCATGTAGAGATTCATGGAAGAAAGCTTGTATTCTCATTCAATATGTTTGTGAAAATGATAAATGAATCTGTTACATTTACAGAGGGATGTTTCCCCTTTTATATGAAGTAGCCGTAAGCTCTAATTAAACTAACAAACATCAGAAATTAACAAACTTAATTAATTAAAAATAATTCAAAACTAACTGAAATAAATTATGAGGAAATCATCCAAAATAGCCTAAATAGTAACAATAAACTCTTTTTTGTCACTTTTTTATAGTTTTACACCAAAAATAGCCTAAAGCCATACAAAATTACCATATTGCCATTATTTTCCTTATTTCTTCCACTCCTAATTTGTTAATGGCAAACTCAAAAATAAAAATTAAAAAGAAAAAAAAAATTCCTAAATTTATTTCCCATCAGAAACCCCAAACCCCCCCTCATTTTCAACCAAAAGTTGCGCTCCCCCCCCCCCCCAACCAAAAGTTGTGAACCCCACCCACTTTTCCCATCTTCTTCATTCTTTCTTCTTCTTCTTGTTCATTCTTTTCTTCTTATGTTTTTTTCACCCATTTTTGTTGGCACAAATCGTCTTAAAATCGACATAGTAGGCGTGAAGGGGTAGAAACAGCTCGAAGAAGACTCTTTGATGGTGGTACCCAATGTGATTCGATTTGAGTTTGTTAATCAACCCCGGAAAAATTGTGGTCGCCGAAGTTGAGGTGCAGTAAGGCGTGGCCCTGCTCCTACGCCTTAGATTGAGGGGTAAAAGGGGTAAAATCATTTGAAATTTTCGATCTGAATTTCTAAGTTTATATTAGTTTGAATCGAGCTTGAATCTTGTTTTTCGGAAAGTTTCAGGGATTACTTCGTGGACTTTAGTGTACCTGGTTCAGAGAATAAATTTCGACAGTATGCCTGGTTCAGAGAACAAATTTTGGCTGGATGACGGAGCCGCCAAATCCACCGGCTGATGTAGATGAGGTCAATTTTATTTGGTTCGTGAGTTAATAATTGGTTTGTGTTACCTGAATTGATGGTCCGTGTTTAAGAATTTGGTTCGTGTTATCTAAAAATGTGTTACATGGTATCCAAATTTTGGCTCGTATTTTACAACTTGGTTCGTGCTTATAAACATGGGTTCGTGCTTTAATAATTTGGTTCGTGTTTATAATTTTGTGTAGATGAGGTCAATTTTATTTGGTTCGTGAGTTAATAATTGTGGTTCGTGTTACCTGAATTGATGGTCCATGTTTAAAAATTTGGTTCGTGTTATCTAAAAATGTGTTACATGGTATCTAATTTTTGGCTCGTGTTTCTACAACTTGGTTCGTGCTTATAAACATGGGTCCGTGCTTTCATAATTTGGTTGGTGTTTATAATTTTGTTCGTGCTTGTAATATTCCAACAGATAGAGAGAGGGATCATGCTGATTTAAAAAATTTCTGCATAATTTTGTGCTTGTGTATAAAAATTTGCCTCATTAATTATTCCGTTTTACAGTTAGCCACTCAAAATATCCCCAGTAAATTACTAATTAGAATCGTCTAGAAGAAACGACAGTTATATATACAATATGCCCATCAACTTGTAAACTTCCCTTTCAGTTTCATTTTCTTCAAGTCTATGAGTCAACTTTCTTCTTTCAAAACTTTGTTCTTATTAAAATTCTTGAGTTCTTGGTGTTGATCATTCTAGAATTAAGTTCTTTCGATTCTTGAGTTTTGTGTTGATTTCCAGAGCCATGGTGAGAGCAAATCCCGATAGATGTGTCGTCTGCACTCATGAGAGATCTAAATGCGGACTGATTGTATCATGCGCCGTCATTTTTCCAAGAAGTCAAAGGCGCGAGTACCTGCTCGTTAAAAAAGAATTTGGATTAGCTTGAAGAGGAAAATCGTTGAAGAAGCTGAAGAAGCTTCTAGACTAACTTCTCAAAGAAGAGAGAAAAAACTGTTCGTATGGAAAAACTGTTCGTATGAAAAAAATCTATTTTTACAACTAAGAGTCCCTTCCTTTATAATAGTTGTCATCTAGTGTTTAACAACTCTAAGTAATTGCTAGTAACTAACTAAAATATTTCTTAACAGAAAATAAAATAAATGTATTGTATTTATAATTCTACACCCCCTCCTCAAGTTGGACTACTGTTGAAGTTTAGTAGTCCAAACTTGGACATAAGAAATCTGAAGTGTGTGGGACCGAGTATCTTGGTGAAAAAGTCCGCAAGTTGGATCTTCGACTGAATATGCTGTAAATCGATGAACCCTGATTTATATTTTTCTCGAACATTGTGGCAGTCAATCTCTAGGTGGTTGGTTCGTTCGTGAAAGACCGGATTAGCCGTGATGTGTATTGCGGCTTTGTTGTCACAAAACAGTTGAATTGGTTTTGAAACGGGGAACTTCAAATCTTGAAGTATATATGATATCCACTAAAGCTCGGAAACTGTCGAACTGAGTGCTCTACTGAAGAAGCTTCTAAACTAACTTTTCAAAGAAAAGAGAAAAAACTATTCGTATGGAAAAACTGTTCGTATGAAAAAAATCTATTTTTACAACTAAGAGTCACTTCCTTTATAATAGTTGCTATCTAGTGTTTAACATCTCTAACTAATTGCTAGTAACTAACTAAAATATTTCCTAACAGAAAATAAAATAAATATATTGTATTTATAATTCTACAATCATGAATTTGAACCCAAATCAGCAATCCAGGGCCGTGCGCTCCATAATATGGGAGGCCCAGGAGTGGGCACTTGATATTGTCAATGGGCCATATGGGGCTGTTCATCGAGTTGATGATGATGTAATTCCAGAACCCAGGCCTTGGAATAGTAATCTGATTGTATACGGAGAAGGCGACGAATATGAAGATATCCCATGGAACAGCAGTTTGCAAGCATACGAAGACGAAGATGAGGAGGAGGGTCCAATAATAGAAGACCCCCTCCTTAACCATGGTGATATGAATCCGAGAAACAAGAAATTTGGATTCTGATTGGAAGTTTGTGTGAAATGCTACCTTTTTTCTGTTAACTAGTTTGCAGCAGATTCATTCACATGGAAAAACATTATTTGAAGATTTGAATAAACAATATAAACAAGATGAATGGCGATGCAAGTTTTTTCGGGGATTTATGCCAACTGACTCTTAGGAGAATGTTTCACAAATTTTAACTATTAATTAATTTAAAATGAAAATTACAGTGTGTCATGCCACAATGATTCTCTTTTACTCTATCTCAAGCTCAAGTTGCTATTCTATATCTTTATCCAGAAATATTGTAAAATGGTATAATTATTTGAGCATTTTTCTTTTACTGTAATATGTTTTTTTTTCAATTTTTCATCCTGAAACATGCTTAGGAGGTGCTCTGAGCAATATTAATGAATGTCAAAACATGTGGAATATTAATTCTTTATTTAATTTAGGGTTTTACGTTGTTTTTCTTCAAGTGTACAATTCTTTATTTAATTTAGAGGAAGAAGTGACAAAGAGGAGGAAAAGAAGAGTGCAGAGCAAAAGTCAAGAGAGAAAGATAAAGGTTTACGGTCTACATTTTCATTCTATTAAATGTCTGTTGTTTGTTAACAATTGTCTTCGTACATTCAAAGTAGTTAGATCAATTCGCTAGATAAGTTTAGAAGATAAAAGGTGTTGAAAGAATTTGGATGGGCATATTGCTACAGAAGCTATTGACATGTCATTACTTCGAAATATGTTGCTCAAAAAATGAATTCATGTAGCTTTTCAATTCTAAGTATGATATTTTCTCAAACTAGAAATATGCACGTGCATTGTACGTGGTCGATTTTTTTTTTTATATAATTATTGCAAAAAATAAATTAAAATGAAATGATACTTTAAAGAACCGGAGCATCTAATTTGGTTATTATATATTTATTCACGTAAGTATTTAAATACTTTATTATTTTAACCCCAAATTTCAAATAACCGCCCACTTTTTTTTGCGAAAGTTCATTACAAAACTTTTCAAATAGAATACTCTAAGGTTGTGTTTGGATTGAGGGATTTGAATTTAGTGGATTTAAAATCAATGAATCTCAAATCTACTCAAATTAGAAGAGATTTGAAATCCACAAAAATCCTTTAAGAAATAGCTCAAAATGAAATCATGGATTTAAAATCCAAACAACAATAATGAATTTGAGACTAAGAATTGTAAAATTCACCCTCAAATTCTTTCATCCAAATGCAACCCTAATGCAATTCTTTAATCTTTGTTTATGGGAATATATATGGTTAGCAGTGAGTGGCCATATATATATATATAATCCATAGGCGGGTTTTCTTATAGAGCCCACCTATTGATATGTTCTGTCACCTCACACTCACACCACTAGCTAAAACATAATATATATATTTTTTAATCCTTCCCTAAATCTTACTCTGCAAATCGATTTTTCACCACTAAAAAAACACGCTACATTTATTTTTCATTTTTTATGGAATCCTTTATCGTGTTCTACTAATAAAATCAGTTTTTTCCACTATACAAGATTTTTTTTCTTCCCAAAATTAATTTTATCAAAAAATTTTCTTCTCTCATCTCTCTCTGAAAAACTTAATATTAAATTTTAATAAATTCTGAAATATATCATATCGATGGATAACAATAAATAAAGAGAAGATACATAATCCAGAATTCCAATATAATTGAATAAGATTGAGAAAATAAATATTTTCTGGAGGATTATTCTTATATAAAATATTTTATTAGTTTAGTTCATCAATTTTTTATGTATATTAAGATATAAATTCAAATTCAATTTTATTTATATAAATGAGCTCATTATATGAAATATTGAAGATTATTGCATATAAATTTGAAAGTTTTGAGTTCATCTATATCTATCAAATTTCTAAATCCAAATCCAACTCTATTTATATTAATGAGCTTATCATATGGACTATGCATATTCAATTCATCCTAAATAAAAATGTATTTTTCTATATCTTTCTTAAAATTTATTTCTAATAGAGGGTAAAATTGATAAAATATTTTATATAAGAATAATCCTCAACAAATTTTTTGTTTCTCAATCCTATTAAATGATATTGGATTATAGATTATGTATCTTCACTTTATTTATTATTATGAATCAATGTGATTTATTTAAATTTATGATAATTTAATATAAAGATTTTGGTGTAATTTAATATGAAGATTTTGGTAGAGATGAGAGAAGCAAAAGAAACAGGTAAAATAATTTTGGAAAAAAATTCGGCATATTAGAAAAAGTTAATTTTCTAGAATAAAGATACGAAGAAGAAATTTGTGGAAAAAATAAAACATATATGCAGCATGATTTTGTTAGTGGAAAAAAAAAAACTAGTTTCTGGAGTAATAGCCATAAATGAATAAGAAATATATGTATTGTTTTGTTAGTAGTGGGTGAGTGTGAGCTAATGGATACCCAATAATAAATTATTTTGGGAAGAAAAGAATGTATAGTGAAATTTTGACTTTCTAGAGAGAGAAAAAAAAAATTGATAAAATAAATTTTGGAAAGAAAAAAAATTTTGTATAGCGGAAAAAACTGATTTTTTTTAGTAGCGTGCTTTTGTTAGTGGTGAAAAATTGATTTTCAGAGTAAGATGTAAGGAAAATATAAAAAATATATATAGCGTGTTTTAGTTAATGGTGTCAGTGTGGGGTGGCAGAACATATCAACAGGTGGGTTCTATAAGAAAACCCACCGGTGGGTTCCATATCATTATTGTATATAGGGTTTATTACCGAAAGCAACCCGAGGTATACCCGTTTTTACCACTTGCAACCTATTTTAAAATTCGTCGCCGATTGCAACTTGAATTACTCGCGTTTTACGATTACAGCCTATTTTATAAATTCCGGCCAAAATCAAGAGCGTGCTACACACGCGCAATTTTGAGCAAGTGGTAAAAACGGGCATACTTCAGGTTGCTTTTGGTAATAAACTCTTTTCTTTTTTTTTATTTTTTTCTTTTCTTCCCTCCATCATTTTCAACAGGAGAATTTGATGAAATGACCGAGTATAGATACAAATACATACAAATTAGAACAACTCCTACCTAGATCTTCGTATGAAAAATAAATTGAAGAAAATTGAACTATCCTCAACAGGATAATTTGAAGAAATGAATGAGTATAGATACAAAAACATACAAATAAGAACAATTCCAAGCTAGATTTTCTACTGAGAATTGAACTCTTATCCAACAGTAGCATAGAATCTTCCAGTAGCTTTATCAGACCACAACTTCCAAAATTTCACCGAACTGTTCAAAGTACTTCTTCTGGATAATGATCGAATTTTTGATGATTAAGAGTTAGTTTCTTCTGGATCTGTAAATCATAAATGAAGAAGAGGATTCGTGTTGAAGAAATTTACGGAAATTAATGGAGAGAGGAGATGAACTGGTGTTAGGATGAGGAAGAATTAGGTCAGAGAGAGAAGGGAGGGATAGGGATGTACACGAAGCAATTCGCTCATAAACTATTCGGATGTCGGTTCGTGAAAAGCTCGATCGGGCTATGTGGCTCGTTAAAATAAACGAACCAAACTTAAGATTGATGATATTCGATTCGTTGGCTCGCGAGCAATTTTATTTGTTGGCTCGAGAGCTAGTTCGTAAATATTAAGTTAATGCTTATAATTAATTTCTAATTTTATAGTTATACTTATAATAAAATATAGAATTATATAATTAAAATCATGCATTTGTATATATGTAATTAATTAATCTTAGTAGGTATATTATAATTTTAAGAATTTATAGCTTATTTTTAGTTATATAATGATTAGTAGCATATTTATAATTTATATTTATTGAATTCATTTAGACTCGCTAGAGGCTCGAGTAAGTTCACGAGCCGTCCATATATTTGATAAATTAAGCTCGAGTTCGACTCGATAATTAATGAACTAAAGTTAAACTCTTAGATATTCGATTTAGCTCTGTTAAAAAGGAGGATGAGAGAGAAAATGATGGCGGGAAGAAAAGAAAAAAATAAAAAAGAAAAATGATTTATTACCAAAAGCAACCTGACGTATACCCGTTTTTACCACTTGCTCAAAATTACGCGTGTGTGGCACACGCTCTTAATTTTGGCCGGAATTTATAAAATAGGTTGTAATCGGTAAAACGAGAGTAAGTCAGGTTGCAATCGGCGACGACTTTTAAAATAGGTTGCAAGTGGTAAAAACGGGTATACATCAGGTTGCAAGTGGTAAAAACGGGTATATATTAAACATTCACTTGATTTTTCAACTCGAATAAAAAGGCAGTGGCATCACATATTATCATTATCATTTTATATGTAGCTAACAATATCACATTTATTTAGTGCATGACAACAAATTATACTTTCTTTGACAAAAAATAAATATGTGCGCATGTAAATTCGGAATTCATAAATTATTATTTGAAACAAAATCGAATAAAAAATATTGAAAAAAAATAATTAATTTGTGCGTCTTTCCGCCTTAACTTATGCTAAAATCATAATTTAATGAATGTGGACTAACTTGTGCTTTACTTCATTTTGAATTTATGTTATGGTCCATTTTTTTTGGAATCAAAAAGATGTTATTTTCTCACTTCTAGCAATTTAATTTGAATTTTACGCAATTTTGGTGTGACTTAATCTGGTTTCCTTATTCTTGGCCTGGGTAACTAATTTCCTCCCATATCTCAATTTAATTAAACCCCTAACTCCTATTTTGCATGTTTTGTTTGAAATAGATACATTACGAATATATCCACACGGAACAGTTTAATTTGAGGATACAAAATCCACATGTTTCGATCAATTAGTCTATCAATATTGCGTTGTCTATTTTTTTTTTCTCATTCCATGTTATAATTGTAATATTCTAAAAGAAAAAATAAGTAATTTAGTGCTTCAATTTTTTTTTTGGGAGTATCTAATTTTTTTTTGTTGCATAAATAATCGTAAAAATTAAATTATATATATGTGTGTGTATGCGCGCGCGATATCAAATCAAAGATCATGTAGAAATTATTTTTTTTTATTATTTTCATAAAAAAGAGTTGAGATGAAAAATGAATACTACCTCCATTTTTTTTAGATGTTCTTTTAGCTTTTGTGTTTTGTTTATAATTAAATGTTCATTTAGTTTTTTTTTCCACAGTTTTTTCAATACTACTCCTTTGACTATTCCTAAAAAATCTCTCATTATACACCTACCATATTATTAGATAACAACTAGATGTTCACCCGTGCAATGCACGGGATAAAATATTCTATTACATTAACAATATGTGATTAAATTGTAATATTATTACCAGTCATTATAAAACATATATAAGTCATTATACATCTTACTATATTTTATGTATTAAATTTAAGTAAATATTAACATTTATTTCTTTATGTAAGCAATATAAATTTTAAGCCCAATTTCATAAAAAAGTGAAATAAATTATTTGAACTTTTGTAGTATACCATATTTTTTTCTAACATGAAACATATTTTTTTCTAGCATGAAATAAATAATTGGAAACAAATCACATAGGGTGTGTTTGCTTAAGATTGGGGAGTGCTCAGAGAGTTAATGAGTGTGCTTTATTGAAATTTGGTCTCCTAAATCTACTGAGAGAAATTATAAGCAAACATACCCATATTTTTTCTAGCATACAATTTTTGTACAATTGACCAATGTAAATCCAACAAATTTATTATATCTAATATGGATGTCTATTTGAATATCGTGAAATAATGATTAATTTGATATATTTCTCATCAAGAATTAAGTTGGTATGAAAAGTTATAAACATTCAAAATTTTAAGTTTAAAAAAAAAAAAAGAATTGAAGAGAGAATTTTATTGATTGGTCCGTCCAATTCTTTTTTTTTTTTTTTTTCCTTTGAAAAATAAAAATAAACTCCTACAATTTGTATGATTGATACGTGTTTTTCCTGATAGAGGACTTGTATAGATGACATGTGTGTTCCTCTTAATGTAATAGAAAGGGGGATTTTTCTTTTTTTACAATTTTTGTTAATAATTTTTTTTATAGAAATAACCACATATTAAAAAATATTATAAATTTAAGAATCGAATTATTTTTAATTATAAAATTAAAATTTAAATACTTGTGGCTCAAATCCATAAAAATAATTTAATTATGTACATATTACAAAACTATAAGCAAATAATTCAATACCACAAAAAATTATAGTTCATATTTTAGGTCTAATATTTTGTTCTTAAGTAATTGGTTTTTATATATTTAATATGGGTGTCAAATAAAGATCCCAGCAAGAAGATTAATGTGATATATTATTTGTCGAATATTGATTAGGAACGAAAAAGTTATGTCAATTTAAATTATAGTTGAAAATATAAAAAGAAAAAAAAAAAGATGAGAGAGGGACACTGGTTTGTTCCCTTTTATTATTATTATTATTATTATTATTATTATTATTATTATTATTATTATTATTATTATTATTATTATTATTATTATTATTATTATTATTATTATTATTATTTATTTATTTATTTATTTAAAGCCTAGAATTAAGGTGGTGAAGACACATCACCCTAAACTATCCTACTTTTATATTAAGTAGGGAAGTAGGGATAGTAAGGAAATATGGAGAAAATTAAGGGATTTAAGGGGAGAGAAAAATCTAAAGAGGGTTTATTTGTCCGTTCTCCCTATCCCTTAATTTTCTTATTCAAGTCTAAAAGAACATCTAAAAAAGACGGAGGTAGTATTACTTTTTAATTATATGGAAAAAATTAAAAATTAAAAAATAAAAAGAGAATTGAGTGGCAATTAAAATGAGGTATGTATCTGCTTGACCCAAATTTAGTTGCAGATTTAAAATTTAATTACTATTTTAATTTAAATTAAATATTTGCCCGTGCAATACACGGAATGAATAAGTTACGAAAAGATATAAGTTAAATTGAAGGGTGGGGATCTTGAAACGCTTCCATGTTTACACAATAATTAAAAGAATTGATTATTACATTAGCAATGCATAGTCTTTGCTTTATGAAATCACTAACAATATATAGATCTCCTCCCAACACAATTTTTTTTCCATGAAAATATTCTTTAGCATTTCCAATATCAATGAACTTTATAATATTTTTTAAAATTCCATCCAAGCTTAAAATAATTTGTTTATTTATTGGACCTTAATAAGCTTGCACGTGACGTGACAATTAGCTCATCAAACCCACCCCAAAAAATATATAGTTATGCTTCATGCTAAAAGGTAAAGTTGTTGTACCAATTATTCTTTCACAACAAAAACCTCAAAAATTATTTCGATACAGAAAACGTAGAGTAAATAATCTTATTTCATGCAAAAAGTAATTTATATAAACTAATATTTTATTTATATATACATATGTGATATATATTAAATTAAAGATCGTAAAAAGTTCATTACTTTGATATATTTTTCATCAGAAACAGAATTGAGACGAAAAAGATATAAATATATAAAAAATTTAGTTAAAACGCAAAAAAAGAAAAACAGGATGTTAAAAATATTGATTGGATAAGCAATTGCCTTGACTACCCATATAAACTGCTCCCGTGAGAAGCAGCGCGTAGTGGGTAAATCTTTTATTAACATGATTCTTTTATTTAAATAGGGATACACGTAATTTCTTCTTTTATACTTACAAAAAAATTTTGATTTAAATTTATTTGTACGAAAAAATTACAGGCAGCCATGTGTACATAGGTTGTCCTTCTTTTATATTAAGGGAGATTTATTAATACAGAAAAACCAGACATACACATGTACATAAGTTGTTATGCTTTTATATTAAGAGGGATTAGTATAGTTTTGTCATCAATTAGACTTGCTATTTAATTAAACGTAAATGTGTTGTGTATATCGTAAAATCATTCGAAGGAACCGCAAATCATATTATTTATGTGTTTGTCATTTCATGAGCATATACAATGAGTTTTATCAATTTGTCAAACTGAGATTATCTCCAACAGTATTATGAAAACTAAAATATTTTAATTTCAAAACACAAATAGAACCACAAAGTATCACATATACAAAATTATCTTTATCATTTATTCAAATGAACTTCATTGTTATTATTTTTACTATAAATAATGCACTTATAAGTATAAAAATAATCATTTGAACAACCTGACAAGTACACACCCACACACTAAAGTTTACACATCTTGAGATTTTGAAGTGATAATACATTTTTTTACACTTAACAAAATAACATGCAATTACATACAATAATTTTTTTAAATTACATCTCGTGCATCGCACGGGAACGTACTAGTATATATAATAATAAAATGTATTGTTTCCACAATTGGAAAATAAGGAATTTTCCCGTCCATTTTCGGTTTCTATTATGAAAAATCAAATCTGAAATATATCTTATTTAACTGAACTCCGACTTATGATGTTAATTAGTGCAGGAAAAAAAGGAATCTATCTTAAATATCTTATATAAAATCTGTTGGGGATATAATTTATTGAAGATAACTGCACGATATGAATTCATATTAAAAAAATGAAATCCATGGTTGTATTTCTAACCACAAAATTAGGGATATCACTAACAGAAATAAACCCTAATTTGTGGCCTATAAATATCGAAAAATTAAGCTACATAATCATTCAATAACTGCTGCAGATTAGTTTCTCTTACGTATTCAAAAAGCTGTAAGTTTAAATTACATCTTCACATTCTTATTGATTTATAATCTTGCATCATCTTAGTTCTGCTGATCTGTTACCTGTAGCACTTCATTATGTGCCTTCTCAGTACTTCGGTGATGTTGTAACAGCTCCTGGTTTGCTGAAAATTTAGCAAACAAAAAAACCAATCAATTTTTTCAATTTCAACCATGAATAATAAAAGTAATATTTTTTAAACATTTTTTCCAAATAAAATCTGGATTGTGCATTTAGATCATTTCATTTTGACTACATAAGTAAACTGTATAATTTCTTTCGAGCATTCATTTCTCATAATTTTTTATTTGTAATGCCATTAAACCTAAAAAGTAAATCGTGTTCGAAGCATGTTTACTGTTCTGCGTTTCTGATGAAATTTCAATTTGTAAACCCATTAGTGCCATCCAGTAAATCGGTGTTGAAGCACATATACTGTTCTGCATTTGTGATGAATTTGAAATTAACAACATATAAATATATATATATGTGTGTGTGTGTGTGTGTGTGTGTATAATGTGAAACTTGAACATGGTCAGATTAGTTACCTTATTATTATTAGATGTATTCAATGTTATATGTGGTACTTCACCTCAGTTTGATATGACCATTCATTCAACTGGCTTTGTTGGGGTGTTAAAAGCAATATGAAAGTTTCATTAAATGAGTTTCCCTGCAGATATACAATTTTATATGGTTAATAGAATAATAATTTATTATTCATTTCAAATTTATTAAAACTTATTACGAATTCGATAAAAAGGTAATAATCATTAAAACCTCATCTATATCTATATTCTATATTCTATATTCTATATATATATAATAATAAAATGTATTGTTACCGCATTTGGAAAAATCTGATTTTCCCGCCCATTTGCAAATGCTAATTTTAGAAAAAAAATGTGGAAAAAACAACAAAATCCCATAATTTATGAAAACGCGATATGGTGATCTGAAAAAATCTCTTGAATTAGGTAATTAGGTACTATTTCATACATTACAATGGAAACATAATCAATTTTATTTCAAAAATCATTTGTTGAGATATTCACTCTATTTTGAAAGTTGAAAAATATCAATTTAAAATATGAAGAATCAATTTACTTTATTTTATCACATTAATTTCTAATAAAAAAAATATGAATATGTTTGATTTAACTGAAAAATAGGGATCTTCATAGCAAATTCACAAAAATTAATTCAACTCATTTCTCCGAAAGCACGACTATTTGCAGATATCCCCTTAATCTCTATTCGATGAATAAAGAAACATAAAATAAAAAAATAAAAGAAACATAAAAAACGCCACAACGAAGGTTTAAAACATTAAACATAGTCATTAAATAAAATTCTTTCAAATTATCTATCAATATTTTCTTTGAAATTACCTAAAGAATATTCCGCTCTAAGTGACTAGGCCACATGTTTCAAACTTTTCTTCAAGTAAATTTATTCCAGGCGGAGACTATTCGCAGCCTACAAAATTTCTTAACGCAACCCATTTCTCAATGTAGCCCACTTATAATTGAAAAATGAGTACAAACTTCTTAATACAGCCCACTCAGTACCGTTTTTACCCTTCTTTATTAAATTAATTTATATAAAATAAAACATTATATATTGATAAAGAAAAATATAAAAAAAAAGAAAAAAAAAACAAACTCCAAATTTAATAAAAAAAAAAAAATTGTAAGGACATAATAAAACTTTCATGAACAATTATCTATAATTGATTTCACTTTATTTTTTAGGTGTGAAACTTGATAATAGAGAAATCGATTCTTAAAACGTATGGCGGCGGCGGTGAAACAGTGTTTCTTCAATTCTAAAATGCTAACACAGCGGATTGTTATCCCAGGAAATTCCTCACGTAGAATCTCATCTTTAGCTTTAGGAATGTCAAATCGAATGCTGTGTGAAAATTATACGTTATTTTTTTTTTTTTATCTTCTGTAAAACGTTCACGCGTATGTACTAATACATTCGGATCTACAAATTCGAGTTCGGATTTCCGTTAAACCACCGCGACTGAACGGATATAGAGCATTTGAACTCTGCGATCGAATAGGTAAAAATCGAAAAATATTCGATTCCATGTGGTCGAACGATAACCATGATTAATCCATTTTTCGGAAAAAGAAATGTGATAAAAGTACATAAGAACGAAATAAATAAAAGGAGGAGATTAATTTGTTAATGTTAATTGATTTGTTCATATTAATTGATTCTTCATTGTTATTTCGACCCTCCATTAATAAAATCTCGAAGAAAGTTGGGCTTATGAATTTTTAGTAGATGGATTGGTTGAGGATAATGACATAAAAGAACAAAAATTATATTTTTTTGTCTATTTATTTATTTATTTTTATTTATTTATTTATTATTTTGTTATCATCATGGATACTTTAGTCATTTTATAATATTACTTTAATTTCTTAAATTAATGGGTTGCGTTAAGAAATTTAGTGGACTGCGAATAGCCGCCGCCTTTATTCCACTAGATCAATCAACTCCAATCATTCCAAATAAATTATTACAATAAGTAATAATTAGAATATTAAAGTTATCGAACAACTATTTGGTTGGCTCGACCCAAATTTTATCCTATATTATCAGGTTTACCCGATAACGGCTCAAGCCCGAGAGACCTCCGCACGAACTCAAAATTATCGTATGAGTTTGTGTCACAGTACTGAGTCGTGCCAAATTTTGCCACCTGTAGCGCTCTGTGAATTATTTAATATTTTATCATATTTAATTATTTTATTTTTGTCTTATGATATTTATTCTTTTTTATTAATTACTCCCTCCGTCCCGAATGAAATTGCACAGGGGGGTCGACGCGCATATTAAGAAAAAGTTGATTTTTAGGATTTTGTTGACTTTTCAAAGGTTGATTGAGGGTGGAGATTGAGAGTGGAGATTTTGAGGGTGGAGATTGTGTTAGAACTTTCCTTTTTAAGGGTGTGCAAGTTCATTTGGGACAGACGAAAAGGGAAAGTGTGCAAGTTCATTCGGGATGGAGGAAGTATTAATTATGCCAATTACTCCCTCCGTCCTATGCTATTTTGCACACTTTCCTTTTCGGGGTGTCCCACCCTATTTTGCACACCCCCGAAAAGGAAAGAATTTATTACGGAAAAACCATTACTACTTAAACAGATTTACATTTTTGCCATTAGTTATGTTAGTAATTTTTTGGTGATGTTAACAAAATCATTAACACTAATCCTAATCCAATTAAAACCTATTACCCAACCCACCAACCACCAACAGATCCAGCCCATTTCCCCTATTTCCAACCCTAAAATTCTGGAAACCTCTCTCATTTCTCTTGTGAACTCCCTCACGCCGCTCTTCTTCCCTAACTCCAAACTCTGTTCAATGATCTCCAACCCACATCTCTTCTTCGTTCCCCCAGTCTATTTTGGCTTATCAAACCCGATTTGCCTCGTTTGAGATCCCAGTAGTCTCTTCTGCAACGACTAGCGAATCTAGGGTTTCGATTGGGAGATTTCAGGTGCGTCTTTTGTGTGGAACTATGGAGGACTCTCCTGAAATCGACGAAATAGCGCACGATTCTGAGGACTCCTTCGTTTCAGAGACTCAGTTGCCGGAGCCGGAGTTCGATTCAAGCGAT
Source organism: Ajuga chamaepitys (assembly GCA_958295605.1). NCBI lineage: Eukaryota > Viridiplantae > Streptophyta > Magnoliopsida > Lamiales > Lamiaceae > Ajuga > Ajuga chamaepitys. The sequence continues at coordinate 54,103,579 of OY282501.1, read as the reverse complement.
GATGGCCATTTCGACGGCGAATGGGGTTCCGGTGCGATTTCTGAGCGGGATCCTTCGGCTCCTGGTAGCTTGTGGAAAACTAGTCCCGGATTCAAAGCCATGTACCTCGAGTGCCTAGCCGTCTGGGTTCCGGCGGTCCTAAAGGTCCATGTTTTCTATTCCCTTTCCTTTTGGGTATTTTTAATTCGAATTAGGTTCTGTTGGATGGTGATGTTGATGTTCGGTATTTGTAACTTTAGTGTTGCATGATGCCCCTGTGTGGGTTATGTTATGTCCTTTGCTGTCCCATTTGTGAACATCATGGATTTTGCCTCTGTGTGGGCTTCTTTGTTGCTGATTGTTTTCCCTCGGTTTTAGGAGGGAAGTTTAAAATTTTTCAGAGTGGGTGTTAGCTGAAAAAATAAAGAAACTGGACGGAGGTTGTAATGAATTATTCGAGGGAATTTTTCCCCTCCATCTATTGAATTAATTTTGAATGTTTTCATTTATTCTCATAACTTGTGTATTGAATGAAGCAGGTTACTCAGTTTTATTTTACTGATTTATGCATTGTCCCCATTTTTTTGGGTTGCAGAAATTTATGTTTTTTTAAATTTTCATTTTTTTTCATTATTTTCGTTTTTTTAATAGTGGATATCAGAAAAAAAAAAAAAAAATTAGGAGAGGACACTCTCCCTTAATTTTTCTTAATTAGTATTGACTTTTCAACCCAAAAAGCAAAAAGCAGACTTTTCTTATTCCACGTGCTAAAGTGGGTATGCAAAATAGCATGGGACGGAGGGAGTATTATTTTAAAATTAAAGGTAAAAGTATATTTTATGTTATTAGGTTTTTAAATATTTAATTTAGACATAAGCTCAATGCATTAATCAAATCCCAAACCTATGATTTTTACTTAGGGAACAAGAAAATACTTTCCTAGTGTAATTAGGAGTCAAAAACTCTAGATATATATTCTATAAATAAGGTATTCATGCCATAAATTAAATCATGACCCACATAATCTATTTTTCTTAGAATTTTTGCCCAAAACGCAGTAGGGACCTTCGGGAAACGACATCATCGTCCGAACCTTATTTTCCTCTTTTACTCTAATTTCAGGTATCTTCTTTATTAAATTCTAAAACTATATCTATACACATTATTTTCCAATGAATTTTTATTATGTTATTCCATGGTATATTCTCAAGCTAGAGTAAAAATTTCAACTCCTTATGAGTCGTATTTTATTTTATATAAACTTTCTACCTCTGCTAATCCAGTTTGTAAATATTATGTTTTTCCATCTAGAATATTCGTGATATATATTTATATGTCTTAAAATCTTATTATTTTCGGATATGTTGTTCTATAGTATGTATTTTATATACTATAAAAATTTCAAAATGATCCATTAAGTAATTATTTAATTATGAATATTTTCTCACGGCTGCACAAAATCTGAAAACTTTGTTTTATAAAATTTGAAATATGTATTTAAAGTACTTCAAAAATTCCAATTTGTGGATATGTATTCCATGTACATGTCTTCTATATTTTTGTATAATTTCAAAAATATCCATTGATCAATGTTCGAGTTATAAAGGTTTTCCCATTGCCACGTAGAATTTACTGCAGCAATTATTCCGGTTTCAAAAATTCAAAAGTCATATTTTTACTTCTTATAAATTTATGAAATTTAAATATGGTATTCATATATGAGTTAAATATTCATATTTGAAATTTTAGATTTTTCCTCAGTGTAGGTTATGAGATATTAAATATTTATTCACTACTAAACACTATATATATAAGTATCAGAACTTTTATTTTCTTTCAAAATAATTCCACACCTCTTTGAAATCATGCCCAGGCTCTAAAATTCTTATTTATTTATTTCTAAGTCCAAGCTAAGAAAAATATATTATATTAACATTATGGTGACGACGATATGGAGGTACGAAGGATTAGGATCATGATCTGCATAAGCACATCCACATGAAATCATCGAAGTGCATTCACGCATCACGGTTTAACTGGGGGTTCTTACTTTCTATATTGATTATATATGTTTGTCTCATTTATGTGATATAATTGTTGCTTATGTAATGCAAGACCGAAGTTGCATTATATTTTAAGAAATGCAAGACCGAAGTTGCATTTATAAGTTTGATTGATCAATTCCTATAAGTTGGTGTGATCCGGGGCAACTTGTGCACACATATGTTATAAGTTGGTGTGATCCGGGGCAACCTGTCACCTGTGCACACCTATGTTATGTGTAAGTTAGCTGTTATTCACGTTTATGATCCAATCATGTATTTTTTAATATGGACTTATAAGAGGCTAGTGGTAGTTTACCCCCCACAATTAACATTTTCAAGTTGACTTGGAGTTGCGTGATGGTAGTAGAGGCGGGCCGTAGAGCATATGGATACTTTAGAGATATCTATGTTTAATTGAATTATTTATTTATCTTTCTTGTATTTGTTTTGGAATAAATTGTCTTAGTAGTTGATTAGGATTATTTGATAAATGCTCATTCGTATGTCCTTACTTTTGAGCTTATGGAAAGTTTGGTTATTTTAATTGTTATTCAATTAGAAAATTATTTCTATTTTTCTTCCGCTGCTACAAATTAATATTTATGAAATAGGATTATATGATATGTTTTGTGTTTAAAAAAAATGACTACTTTAATATTTTTTTATGAAATTATTTATGCCCAATTTTTTTTTTAACGGTATGATTTATGAATAATCTTACATTAAAATTAAGAATTTTCATTGATAGGAATATTTGTCTCTTTAAAATGCTTTAAAGTATAATTTATAAAAATCCTAATTCTTAACACTAAACAAAATGAATGTTGTTGTATATAAAATAAAATTATTTAAGATCTTTTCCGTGCATCGCACGGGGGAAGATACTAGTGATATAATACAACAATAGTTGGTCAGTTAAATTATCGACACCTTTGTAACCCCAGTCAATCAAATAAAAGATATATTTACAACATGCTGGAATTAATAAAACTTAAATCCTAAAAGAAAGATCAAATTGTCGAAATAAGAGTGATAATACATTTATAGGAAAAAAAAACAGAAAATATGATTTTATGATTTTTCTTTTATTTGATATTCAATACAGAATTATGTTGTAGATCTTTGATATGTTGAAAATATCATAATAAAAGAATTATTTATTTATTTAGATAAATTGAAAAAGTAAAAGAAAAAACTAATTTTCCTATAATATCATTTAATTTATTTTGTTTAATATATTTTGGTGGGTCGTGTGATATTTATATATTTGTGTTTGTTTTAATATTCATTACCAAATATGTTATTCCAGTGTTCGTATAGGTCAAGATGGATACAAACAGCTAAATATATGTTTGAGTTTCAATATTAAGAGATAATCATTCTTAAAAATAGGTATACTTTATTTTTTACATTTAATATTTTATCTTAATGTAAATCTATAAAATAAAATAAAATAATATAATATATTTATAAAAAGTAAATTATATTAAATTCATATATCACATGGGAGAATTTGATATTTACATTATTTATAATTTTGGTTTAATATCATTTTGCAACATGTACTATGCGCGTTTTTTCAGTTTTATACCTATTTTTTTCAAGCACAACCTGAACTATACGTTTTTCACTTTTGCAACATCTGCCAGCAATTTAAGTGCGGAAAACAAAATAATACTAAAAAATATTTAAATAACACATAATAATTGTTTAAAAATCTAAGAAATATTTTTTAAATTCTAAACTTCATTTATAATATCAGAAAATTAACTTTAAAATGTTGAAAATATTTTTAATTTTTTTATGAAAAAGTTAAAATCAAATTAAAAGTAATTAAAAAAATTAAAAATCCTAAAACTATTATAAATTTCTGAAAATTATATTGAAAAATTATAGCTTAAAATCTCTAAATTTCGTTTAAGATATGTGAAATTATCTATGAAATGTTGAAATTATGTTTTAGCATATTCAATTTTCTTAAAAAGTTTAAATGATTTATGAAAAATAAAAAAAAAAATTTAAAGTCAGATTATAATTTTACAAGAAAAGTCTAATTTTATGACATGAGTATTTCTTAAAATTAATATTAAAAAAATCCTTTTAAAAAATTTAAAACTTATTTGATCTTTTTTTATGAAAAATTTACTTTTATTAAAAGAATCTCTACATTTTGTCAGTTAAGTTTATGATATTTCAAATGAATTTTTAGCATTTAAAAATAAAAATTGTATTTTTTTGTTAGAATACAACAATTCTATTTGTTAATATTAGATTATACAATACTTGATTTAATAATTACTTTTTAAATAAATTTCCGTGCATCGCACGGAATCTATACTAGTTATTTTGTATAATGAAACCATAATCCTCCCAAACCCTTTTCATTTCAGCGTCGTAGCCACACCACCCTCACCCAGGGGCGGATGGAAGGGTGGCCTAACCTGGGCTTCAACCCACCCCAAACTTTGGAGAGCCCCTTAAAAAAATAATTTTTCTTAAGTCAAGCCTCACTCTTGAAAGAGAAGGTAGCCCACCCTCAATTGTATTTTCTCCAACATATTGGCAACCTGTGAATTTGTGCAGCTAAATCCTTAGAAGGAAGTCAATGCACACATTAAAACAACGGAGCAAGCATCTACTGTTTTTTACCTCTCTTCTTGTTTTTTTTCCAATTTCATTTAACCTCTTCTGCAAAAAAAATCCTCGTCTATGCATTAGGTTATCATTGGCCACCTATATTAATTTTTCGATTCTCCCCGCCTAACCATATCTATGCTCTCACAAGCCCCGTCTAGGCCTCATCAGTTCCGTTTAGGCCTCATCAGTTCCGTCTAGTCCTCGATTAATCGTTACTCGTTAGGTCCCAACCACCGCCTAGTTAACGCCTGACGACTTTTACCACCGTGCTTTTAACTAAGGAATTATTAAATGGATTTCCATAAATTCAATAATTAGTATAACTTTTTTTCTTTCATGTTTTATTAAAATTTGATGAGGGGAGCTAAAGTTAATGAGAATTTCTGCAACCTCTGAATATATGGATTATACGTATACTTTGTGAGATTAATAAACTATTTAATTTATTCAATCTAAATTATATAGTTGGGAATTCCAATATGAATGAAGAAAAAATATTTTTGCTCTATAATAAACAACATAATTTACTTTTGTTCCTTGTATTTTAAGTCAGTAAAGTATTTTTATTTACTAGTCGTTCATGGCCTTCAACAAATGTGCACTAACCTTCTTCCAAGGAAGATTGAGAAAACTATTGATGATGTCATGAAGTCAATGCTCTAAAAGTTTGATACACGTTAATTATGCATGTAATTAGGTCGATTTATGATACTGTTTTATAAGAATTATGTGCATATTTGATCAAGAATTGGTTAAACTGTTATAAATTGGATCATGTAACGTGTTTGACTTATTTTGAGGTAGTTTTGAGCATTTTCAGGAGTAAAAGTCGTGATTTACGACTATCGGACGAAAGAACAAGTCGAAGGAGAGTGAAAACCGGCCCAAATCAGTGACAACGGTCCAAACCAGCCCAAACCAGTCGGAACCGGCCGAAAACCGGTCTAAACTGGTCTAGAAAGCCCAAAGAACCGAAGCGATCGCGTCAAAGACGTAACTCGATCGCGTCAAAGGGCTGAAACAGGCGAAGTCCAGAATCAACTGACTCGGTCTCGTCGAGTTATGACTCGGTCGCATCGAGTTGTGACAACGCGAAGAATAGAATTTGCTGACGCGGTCGCGTTCGAAGGGCGATTTTGAGTTTTTCCTGTTTCAAGTAGGATTCGGATCCTAAATTTCCCAGGACTTGTTCAAAGCCTATAAAAAGAGGAACTGAGCTCGTTTTTAAGGACAAACACATAATATCATCTTTACACATCCGATTAGACGACTTGGACGACAAAGAAGATTTCAATCAACAAAACAATTTACTCGGGTTTAACGATTCTTCTTAATTTTTATTCTTTATCATGTTTTGTTCAGAATATTGTATTGGATTGAAACTAGGCATGAGTAGCTAAGCTATTCGTGTCCTAGGGTTAGAAAGTAGGGAATTTTATAACAATGTTTTGATTTACGTTTTAACTTATTGATTCCGTTCTTTCAAGTGATTATCTTTATGTTTGTTCTTATAATTAAATTTAGACTGATCATCTAGGTTTAGTAATCCTGTTTTATAAAATAAGTAGATTTTTTTTAATTCAAAAAAATTAAAATTTTAAGACAACTTAAAATTTTTATTTTTTAAAATTTTATAAAAATTTCAATTTTTTTAAAACTAATTTTTCTAAATTTAATTTTTTCAGTTACTTGATGATATTTTAAATAAATTTTGGAATTAAATTTTGTTTTTATTTTACATTAATTTCTTATTTTTTAAATTATTTTATAATTTTTAAATATTTTTTAAGGTTAATGGGATCAAAAGTGAGAGACTTGGGACTAAAACGCAATAAAGTGTGTCCAGTGGGACAAAAACTGCAAAAATATTGAAGTTATGACGTCAGACTAACGGCTGAAAAATTTTGGGACCACTTATGCCTAAATTTTGGGACCATTTATGCAAAAAAATTGACGTTTGGGACTGAACTTGCAACGTTTGAATCCAAAGGGGTCAAAAGTGCCAGCATTGGGACCATTTTGAAACAGGTGCGTGTCCTGTGGGACCAAAAGTGCAAAATTCTCAATATAATTAATATATTTTATCCAGGATGTTGTATGTTACAATAAACATTAAAAAATTTATATTTATTTATCTCATTAACCTAGATAATTGACCTATTTATCGTTACCAAAGTACACGAAGCCTTATATAGTACTCCCCCCGTTCCTTATTAAGTGACCCATTTTATCTAAAATCCCGTTCCATAATATGTGTCCCATTTCAATTATTGAAGTCACTTTACCATCTTCAACCATAATAAATGAACAAAATTTGATAAAATTGAGGTTCACAAATTTTATAATTATAAACTCATTAATATTATGACCTTGACTACATTAATTCATTTTTCATTATTATCAAGACTAATGAGTGCAGATTCATGCAATCCATTTGCAGCGAGCCATATATAAATCATTGAGAATTGGAAGTGTTTGTTGCTCCATAGTCATTTCAATTCGTAGGCTGAAAGCACCATGATACGATTTGTACAAACTCTAATTTGTAGTTGGAAATTGGAGGGAATATTTTTTTTGATTGAAATTTTGACGAAGTAATTTTGAAAACACGTGAAATTATGGTGGGTACTTCATGATGCTAGTTGTTTAGAAGGTGAAGGAATTTTACAGAAAAAAAAAAATGAAAAAAAAAAAAAAAAAAAGAAAAGTAGCGAGAAAGAGAAATAAAGGAACCTGTCAATATTTGGCTTCCTCTAAAATCAATGAATTCCTAATTTGATAATTAAGGAAGTAGTTAAAATGCAGGAGATGTGTTTTTTACCTCTCAATAAATGAAAATATTGTTATGTGTGCATGGATAAAATGGATCACTTAATAAGGAACGGAGGTAGTAATATCTTATAAGCTGCATTGCACAGGTGCTATATTGGTCAGGTGAAATGAAAGGCACAATGCCCACCACTCCTAAACACGATTTTACCTGGTTCCATATTCCCGCGAACTAAAATCATCTTATTGGTGTTTTAATAGAAACGTTTACCAACATAACGATTCTATGCCCCTGACCAAATAATACAACTTAACATAAAGATGAGAAACTAGTAACAGAATAAGAACGAACAAAGAAAAACAAAGAAAAATAACTTATCATCAAAAGGATACACTCAAAACCATATCACACCAAGTATACAGATACTGCTTCGGATACATAATTTTCTACTAATCAAATTAAGAGAAAACATGCCTGTTAAAAGTGATCAAACAGTGAGACCCATCCGAGCAATCTACCCCATCCATAAGACATCACAAGGAATAAGAAGTTTAGAACAACGAAAATTTCCTTCCCCTTTGGCAGCTCACTTTTTAGTGAAAACCGCTTTCCTTTATTTAGTCACTAAATCTGAGGTATGGAAAGGCATTCTCTTAGCAACTCATCACAACTGAAGATGTGATGCATAATTCTTCAGTTAATGTCAAAAAGTTTTTAGATGCTCCTCTTGAGTTTTCACACTAGGTAAACACTATGACAGATTATAGGACTGAATGACCAGTACATGTCCCCAAGCATGCATCAATTGTGCGAACATGCTCGCTTATGATAACTTATCCCTAAATTTTAGACGAAAAAAAGTGATGGAGTACTGAGGAAAAGAAGTTATAGAACAAACCATATTTATATAAAGCACCTTTAATATTCTATATTTTAAAAATCATTAGCTCTGTTGAGTAGTCTCAACCACTGAATGAACCTCTCAGTGTAAACATTTACTATAAGCTGAAATATTATATATCTGAAACAGAGGAAATTAAATCAAGAAGCGACTTTATCAGTTATCACAGACTGACCAGCAAAATCCCTTGAAAACAGAATGATTATCATATTTGTCAAAAGAAGCATAAATATCTTTATAGCCTTTCACGTCAAGCTGCAGATCTGGCAGAAATGTAAGCCAAACATCAGTAGAAGTTCAAGTCGCTCAAGTTGAGTCCAAGGTATTACCATAGAAAGATTCCTTTCTTGTAGACTTATATTCCACATTTATGCATTCTATGTAATCCATATGGTGCCCCTCAAATAACTGTTGTATAGTGCCCTCCACTACAGTTCCCTAAACAAATGAATAATAAAATAAGCAATTAACACTTTAGCAGTACATTGGTAGAAAGATTTCACTTTGATCAATTTAGCGACCAGAAAAGCTTATGCTTTTTGACATATTACCTCAATTTTGTCTTCAAGTTTTTCACAAAGGACCCTGTTCAGTTCTTGAACATCATGCTGCATAAAAGAAAAATATGTATCCCAGCCAAAAGACTTAGACAATTCCTTAGTTGCAACACTGGTATCACTGTACTGCAATAGAATAAACTCTGAAGAGCCAAAGGGATGCTTCCAGATGGGTTGTCATTTTCTATTGTCGGCATGTGGTATACAGCCTACAGTGGGATCCCAGGTCTTTGCTACGTAAAGTCAAAGAAGAGACGACGTTAGTATTATGAGCAAACCTTTCTGAAATAAGGAATGTGGTATAGTGTCTGGAGGAGAGAATTCATATAACAAGTAGCACCTTGATTCTTCAACCCAACACAACCTGTCTCTTTTTCTGAGTCATGTGACCATTAATCAGCAACTTTACGAACAGCAACATCTGCCTCGACTATACACGTATCATTCACAAGATAACCTCGGCCAGGGTCATAGAGTTCACTAAGAGGCATGAAAGAAGTGAATCCCCAATCACTTCTCTATAATTGAACTGGTGTTGTGTATCTACAGTATCTATTTATCAAAACCATCAATGAATCCAGCAATGCTAGTTGATAATAAGAGCATAAATCAGAAGCCTTAGCAAAGCAAGCAGCAAGTAGAAAGCAAGAATCATATGACATCGACACATGCACTTAACTGAAATTGAATGATGAACTGAAGAATGTGAATTGTTTTGCAAGCACAACAATTGACTTTCTTAGAAGAAAAAAATTATTTTGTCGTATATATTGGATACATTTTTGTCGTCCATTTCTTGTTTCAAGACTAAAAGTTCTTAGGTGCTATAATATAAAATACACATTTTTGCATGGTTTGTGATTTCTTACAACATTTACAAATCACACAATGAATGATGTCCAAGATTATGTTCCCAAAAAACGTGAAGTTGGAAAGAGGATATTATCCACCCTCTTGAATGATCTTAATAAGGAAAGCCCAAGACAAATGTCCAAACAAACAAAACAATGATCAGAAAGCAGCAGAAAAATATTGTTACCCATTATATCCTATTGTCATTTACAAAGTATAAAAAAAGGGGCTACCTCAAATGCATATTGAACAACGATCCCTACAAGATACAGAGCCAAAATAGCAGAAGCTGTTGGGCCAATCCATGGCCAGACAAACCCCATTGTCACCATTGGAATTATAAGACTAAGAACCAAAATGGTAACATAAGAGATATGGTGTCCCCAAATGAGGGACAAGTCTTTGGTTTGTCCCTGCAAATGCTGGCTCCATGGGCCTCCGTAGACGGTCTAGTAGGACAAGAAAAACGAGAACACCACAATAGAAAAGGGCTTTTATGAAGAACAATATTAGAAAGTCTGCAAAAAAGAAGAAAGTATAAATACTTCGCCAGAAATATATTGTATATACTTAGCCACATTTTTTAGATTTTAAATAAATGAAAGACTTGAATGCATATTAGGATAAGGAATTATATCAAGAAAAAGTTGCGACTTGTGAGTATCGCTTATTTGTATCAAAGTCAATCTCGTCAAAAGATTATGGAGTCCAACTCAAAGGAGAAGAAAAAAGTAAATACGAATGAATAGAAAAGTTGCGGAGAATTTAAAAATTTAATAATTCGTGGAAAGAGAGAGGAATGTGAAGAATAAAAATGGCGAAACTGACCTTTGAGGGCAAGGTGATTTTAGAACACGCAGACTGATCTGTTTTGTAGCTGAAGATTCAATTCGAGCCTCACTTGCGAGCTTCTTATCCCCAATCAATTTTTTCTCCGATGCAACCCCATATCGCTTAACCGATTCTGATGCAAAGAGAATATGGAGAATTTTCAGGTTAAAAATAATGAAATTGGGTAGGACCTAAAGAAAAATAATCAGCCGAGTGAAACTCATGGAATAAGGCAACAAAAGATTAAAATTCTTACAAAAATATAAGTCTGCAAATTGAGAATTAAAGCACTAATTAATTAAAAATGCTATAGTATGTTTCACATTCCATGAAATATCAGTTTATCAATGAATTTACAATCATAGTTTGGCTGAAAACATTGCACATTAATTGAATTTAACTCCTCCAACTCTTTTGCCTTATCTCCAGTGACACCCTATCACTAAGTTTCTTTGGAGGCAAACCCGTAAATAGAAGCAATAAGTAACTTAACCATTCTTTCATGACCTTAACTTTGGTGCTTTGGCAGTGTTACAATAGAGACCAAAGCAGGCACATGCCCCATTAGACAGTTATGCAATATGTTCTATATATGTGGATATTCGTTCAATTGACGACACTTAGGAAGCAAGAGCTGAAGGGCTTCTTCCATTGGCTCTAGAGTCATTAGAACGGAGACAATTGACAAAATCCATTCTCAATTGACATATATATCTTGGAACAAATAATTCTCAAATGAATATACAGTATCAACCATCTACAATTATTCGAAACAAAGAGCGAAGCAGCACCGAGTGACCGTTATCAATTCATTATAGTATAACACAGCTGGACAGAGCAGACTAGATGGTTCAACATGATTTAGGAGCTCCCCAAAATTGAATAAACAAAATAAGCAACTAATTGTACAGCCAGAGATGATAAAATTAAATATCTCATATTTTTCTCAATTTTAAAAATAATTCCCCTACTTATAGAAAAGAAGGCCAAAGCTAAAAAATAAGTAAGCTAGCACTTGTGCTGTACATGATAGTTTCTTCACACATATCTACTTATAATCCAATTCTAAATCAAAACAACAAGTTATTTTAAATAATTCATCTGATTAAGGCCACAAATACATACCATTAAAGCCATCAGCTTCTTCTGCAACCTGCAAAACACATTGAATTCATATCCGTGGTTAATGCACTGAATTTGATCCAGTTTAAAAAATAATACATATAGAAGAAATTACAACGAACAACAATCGATAAGCCATAGAAAAACTTCTCCAGAAATTGGGGGAAGTAAAAAGAAAAAAAAACGAACAAGTGCATGCCTTTGGGTAACAGAATTGGTATCGACGGAATTGGGAGAAGGCTTGACTTGCTTCGATAATGGGGTAGGTGGTGGTGGATGATGACGTGATTGAACGTCACCTTCATCTCGAACCTCCATCATCATCAATCCTTGGAATAATTTCAGTTAATTCGGCTATCTCTGTAAATAGAATCACTGCGTAAATCTGAGATCCATGGGTCAACTTCAGGAATCTGAATTTGGGGATTTTTGGTGCCTCGCAATGTAATTATTTAGACACTACTAGAGACAAGATATGTGTGTGGAGAACAAAATATATTCGATAGATTTGGTATGTTTTAGAAAAGTCAAGCCACTGGAAGCAACTGTTATACTACCAACTCCTACATGGTTTGGCTTGAACTAAGTGTAGACAACATAAAGGATTGTAACTAGTAAAACTTGTGTTCAATGGGTACCTTGTTTGTCAGGATTCCACATAATAATGCATTTGAATCAATCAACAATAAAGCATCTATTCTTCGAGTAGCCATCCGATGACAAGCATCCTTAATGCTTGTATTTCAGGTACTGTCAAGGCTATTGACAAACACAATCTCTTTTTGCTGGTTGTTCCCCTGCCAGCCGCCCCCTATTGCACAAGTAAAGTAAATTTACAAATGTTTCCAACACAACGCACTAATAACCCCAAATTGCGTACGTTACACTGAACTCTTCAATCATGTATTGAAAATATATAACTTAATAACTACCAAAACTTAATATTTACATAATTATAAAGCATAGGTGTCTAGACATGTCCATATCTGAAATTTAATCATGTTTTTCCTTAGTTTCCAAGACTTATTTAAGAAGGAGCAAGCTCAGGGTGACTTCTGCTAGAGAGCATATGACAGTGGCGCCTTTAACAGATAGGATATGACATCAGATATGCATAGAATAAGGTTATTGATACTTCTAGAATTCTAACTGTGTAGTCCCCTTCTTTTCGGAAGCTGTTTCTCTTTCTACCATACTATCTATCTCTTAGAGAAATTTCGATCAATTACAGTACGCTCATGTTGCAAGTATCGCACCAGTATGGCCCCAAATACCTATTAGATCATTCTAAATTCTTTATTCCAGATATATTATGCATAATTTCTATTTTCCTTTCTCATTTCAACTGTCTACATTACTCATTGCAGATCGCAAAATGATAATTGTTAGAAGAATTTGTCAATGAAAGCTATCAGATGCCGATTGTAACTTCGGAATAGACTCATGCGCTAGATGCATTAATGCCCCTAAACACAATAAGAAAACTGAATATACAAGAAATCCAAATTCAAGAAAATAATAATTGAAATTTCAACAAATCAAAATAATCTAAAATGAAAAGGAAAAATAGAAAAACTCAATTTAAGAAAAAAGGTACCTTCTTTTGCCAGCAGCGTCCTAAATCTGTGCCTTGACATTCTTGTGATCGACCATAGGAGTTCGCGTTTGAACTTCGACTCCGATTGTGGACTTTGAGTCCAAACTGAAATTGTTCCTGGCAAAGCACGCCAGGAGCTACGATTTCTCCACCGCTGAATCACCGATCAATACAACTTTGAATATGTAGACAACTTTGTTGCCATAATCTCCTCCTTATAAATTTAAGAGTAAGATTTCTGCTGACATCCAATTCCAACAGCCGATCGACCGAGAAAATAAACAGAGGATGGATCACCCTTGATATAGGAAACAAAGGTTTTCCAACACAGCTTCCTCATAACCGACCTAAATTATTACAAAAAATCATCAGAATTCATGCAAAGATTAGTTGTTTCTACAAAGAAATTTCCGGTTTCTCTAAATCACACTCACTATTACAATCATCAATTTCATAAAAATATAAATGAAGAGACTCGGCTCGGATGCAAAATCGCAGCTTCTCAAGGTCATCTTAATGAAAAATCTTACGAATCCTTTTAAGCATGTGTGAGTTAGAGTGAATCTGAAATGCGGCGACAAATTAAAATTGAGAAGTTGTGAATAATAATACCCCAGTTGCGCGAAGAGAGCGATGACAGCACGGCCAGGTGACGGCTGCGCGTCGAGGTGAGGCTTTGGCAGGGGGGCGGCGGCGGCGGCGTCTAGGCGGCGACGGCGCGACTGGGTGGTTAGGGTTTTAAGGGGTAGGTTTTTTTTGTGTGAATTGAGATTTTGTGGTAAAGCTCACATGCATATGTAAATAACGGGTTTGGTGTAAAAATACAAAAACAGGCAACACTTTGCACGATTTTTTTAATTTTAACAAAAAAAATTATGGCGCAAACAACAACGGTACACAACAACGCTATAGTATAACCGTTGTTGTTCAGCATATTCCTCAGGTAAACCACAACGGAAAAAGCTATAACAACTGAATATTTCTAATAGACAACGGCTTTTATCTAAAATTGTTGTCTTAGAGGTGTTGTTGTTTAGCAGATTTCTTGTAGTGGCACCATTGTTGTTGGAGGCAAGAAGCCACGGAGGCACCAAGAACATCACCCTCTGTGAGAGGCGCTCGCTCAAGGCACGTCTCTCAAACATGAGGCACCATAATTTAAAAAAAAAAAACACACTCAGAAAAGAAAAACTCATAAACAGAAAACTAACAAGCTCACTAGTTGGAAAACGCAAAAAACTTTTGAAAATAACAAACTATAACCTGAAAAAAAACGACAACAACAAACACACACACAAACACATTATACAATCACATTCAATAATATCTATTTTCTTTATACAACAGAAATACATCAATAAAGTAAAGACAAGAGCAGCAAGTCAACCCATCAAACTGAACAAACTATTTCAATAATATTTAGTATTAGAAGCTTACTAGCAAAACACCGACAGTGCGAAATATAAACGATATAAATAGCAACAAGGCGAAATATAAACGACATAAATAGAAACTGAACAATAATCACACTTAAAACCTTAAACATGACACTAAATTATAAAACCAAAAAAAAAGAGTAAAATCACTATCCCAAAAACAAAAGTAGGTTCTAGTAAGAAATATGTTGACCGCAGGTAGGGCATGACTTGTTATTATTCAGCAACCATCCGATGATACAATGGTAATGAAAAGTATGGCTGCAGTCTTCAAGCATTGATATCTCAGCCCCAACAGTGGGCTTACGAGAACAAATAAGACACCTCTCCATGAGACACGATCCCTCATCGAGGTCTTCTACTCTAATTGTGTTTAGTCCCTCCCTCAAGAAGCTGACGAAGTCACAATCAAGATTATAATTGGGCTCATCATCGATAAAGATATTACTGAAGAATAGGAAAGATGGATACAAGTATTCTGACTTGATAGCCCTATCAATGGTGTCGCTAATCTGTTCGCCCACCTGTAAAAGAGGTAGACAAAGTGGTTTTGGTACATGCAAAGTTTATGTAAATAGAGATCAGGAAGTAAAGAAAATCAATCATATACAACCAAATAAGTAAAGAAATCAATCCTATACAACCTGTTGGACCGTGCAAACTTCAAGCTCGATAGCAATAGGGATGATTCGACGTTGTGGATCTGCTGCTGCCTCCTTTTGTTTGGAAAAAGCAAAGGCTTTTCGGACTAGGTCTCCAATTTCGTCATAGGACATCCAATAATCAAGCAGCCTCATATTCATCAAAAGAGCCACCCAACATTCATCCATATCATCCCCTGCACCTGATTCGTACCTCTCAGAGTCGATTATCTCATCAATACCATCAATCCTCCTAACCAAAATTTGATATCTGGTCTAATGCAATTTTCTAACCCATATCGTGAAATTATCGAATCATCCTCCCAAAAACGATAACGATATTCATATCCTCTTTTACTACCCATCTCTTGACTTCTTCTAAATAACAATGGCCGCTCAACCTTCTATTATATATATATATATATATATAATAGGAAGGATTTTGGTATGGAAGAATTAGGATTTATGAAACTGATCCAGATATATATATATATATTAGCGAAGGATTTTGGTATGGAAGAATTAGGGTTTATGAAACTGAACGGAATCGGAAAAGAGAACTTGTAAGAATTAGGATGTATAAGAATTAGGATTTGAGTATGAATACTTGAATCGGAAAGAAATTTATAAGAATTACCAACTTCATTTTGCCCTCAAATCCAGAATCTTTAAAGTTTAACCCGTGATGTTTAGAGTTCAATCCCCACAAAACGTGATCTTTTTCGTGTTCAATTTCCTAGAAAATCTCTTTTGGGAGATATCTTTTTTGGGATGCTCTCGTTAGTACATTATATTTTGGGTGCATCTAACACAATAAATTTATTGTGTATTTATTTTCTTTTAATTTATTGTGTATTTATTTTCTTTTTGAACAAATTAGGATATATTCTCTCCGTCCCGGCTTAACCTGCCTAGGTTGATCGGGTATGGAGGTTAAAAAAAGTAAATTTTGTAAAATTTTTAACTTTTTTAGAGGTGGAGATTGAGAATAGAGATTTTGAGGTTGGTGATTGTGAGAAAAAATTGTCATTTATAGGCTGACAGGTTAAGGTAGGACAAAACGAAATGACAAGTAGTCAGATTAAGTTGGGTCGGAGGGAGTAGATAATAAGACATGTTTAGTAGCAAAAAAAAAAGGTGCTAGCCAAAGTGATTGGGTTGTTTGTTCATTCTAAATGGGCGAGGATTCGAATCCTTGTTGCTTTGAGATTTTTCTTTTTTTTTTGTTTTTGGTTTATATATATATATTATTATTTATGTACAATAGAATGTGTAATAGTTTTAGTGAATTTTAGTGGTCTCATGGTAAGTAACCTACTCTTCAAATAAAAGGTGGTATATACTATTGGGCAACCAAATATATACTATTAGGTAATATAATATATTCTTCAAAAAATATATGTGTACTTGTAACTAATAAATATATACTATTAGGAAACACAATATATAGTATTAGGCAATATAATATATATTATTGGACGATATAATATATTATTAAAAAAAATTATATCTGTAACTTTATTGTATACTATTAGGTAACATAATATATACTATTAGGCAATATAATATATACTATTGGACGATATAATATATTATTAAAATATTATACCTGTAACTATAAACTTATAATGTTAGGCAACATAAAATATTTTATTACGCAGCATAATATATACTATTAGATAATAAATATCTTGTTTAACAAATTAATAGTTAATTATATTAATTCATAATTAAAAAAAAAAAAAAATGAGAGAGAGAACAGCCTGTGCAAAAAACAAAGGATCAGCGCTTGGAGGGAGCAGGGTTCAAACTGCAGACCTTTGCTCTGAAACACTTAAGTGTGCACACAAAACCACTGCGCCGCATGCTACTATTGGTAGCCTAAACGCGGCTTTAAATATATGTTTATATATGGACAAATGTACAATAAGATTATTATGTGCTGGGCACAAAAGTTTTTGTCTCACATTTTACAATTCTCAACACATCTTTTACAATTTCCAATACACATCATACCTAGAGTTGGCAATTCGGGACGCCCCATCCGGGCGGCCCATCCGGGCCAGGTCAGCCCAGTCGGGCCTAGGGGTATTTGTGACTGGGTGTGCCAGGCCAAATTTATTTCGAGCCTAGAAATGTTAGGCCCAGCCCGACGCACCTCGGGCCTTCGGGCTAAAAAAACCCAAGAATAAGTTTTTTCCTTTTTTTTGGTTACACTAACCGTAGCTTATTTTATGCGAGAAAAATATATCTTGTTGTATGATTAAAATAGTTCAAGTCCTGAGTCATGTTATAGTACACAACATAAATTGATCCTAATTATATTTAGTAGTACTTTCACCTTCAAATACCTATAACATAACATATTAACATTAATGCAAATTCTAAGAATAATGTAAATTATCAAGATGGGAATTGGAGCATCCATTACTACTGCCTTCTTAATTTCTGATTAAACAAAACAGACAATCACAACTCAACAAACATCACTCATTTCCATAATACACAATAAAAGCATAAAAAAAAACAAAATTCAATCATCCACAAATCACAATGCACAATAAAAACATAAAACATAATGCATTTTGGCTGAAAGACTAGGTCAAAGACTCAAAAGTAAAAACAGTTCAAACTCAACAGTTGCTAAAAAAAATTCAATTCCATCGGGCCGGGGGCGTCAAAGGAAAAGCCCATTCGGGACGGGCCAAATACGCCCAAATATTTTCGGGACTCTAATATTCCAGCCCAACCCACTCTATATTTCGGGTTGAGCGGACCGGTCCATCGGGCCGGGCCAGTTTTATCAGATATAATCATACCATAAAAATCTTTTAAACAAAAATACCTTTACACTATTTAAGTGGATGTACCTAGGGGTGAGCAAAATCGAACCGAAACCGAAAAACCGATCCAAACCGAGTGATTCGGTTCGGTTTGATTTTGTATATATAATCGGTTCAGTTCGGTTCCAAATATTAGAATTGATTTATAATTTTGTTCGGTTCGGTTGGAACCAAAATAATTCGGTTGACCGAACCGAACCGGATTACTCATATTTAATTATATGTTTTCAATTATATATTTATTTTATACTATTTTTCTTGACTGAATTGATATACATTAGTAATTCCACATTTAACATGCATGAGAATTAAAATTTATCCCTATGTTTTGGTCCCTTCTTTAATTTGGCTTTTTAAATTGAAAAAATATTATGAAAATCAAGATTTGTTGCTATAAAAATAAAAATAAAAAAATGTAAAACCTTTAAAACCTAAATCGATAACCGAACCGAACCAAATCGAAAAAATTCGATTTAGTTCGGTTCGGTTAAGAAGATGTGTTCGGTTCAGTTTGGTTTTAAAAATATAGAAAAACTCATTTCGATTCTTGTCGGTTCGGGAACTGACCGAATGCTCACCCCTAGATATACCATCCAAAGATGTGCCACAGCAGACGTGACACATACTACTACATCCCAGCACAAGTATACCCTAAATATTGGGTTGAAAATCCTAATCTTCCTAAACTTAAGTTTAATTAATTAATTAATTAATTATATATATATATATAATAAGCCAAGTCAGCCGAATTTAGTAAGTTGATTTTTTTTCCCGCCCATTTTATAAGTTTTCATTTTTGTATGTAATTCAAAAATTCAAATTCGAATTTTTATCCATTATTTATTTGTTATACAATTCAATTTGAATTTAAATTGTTCCTACAAATATGCATGGCAAATTATAGCAGAAAACTAAAATAATGAATTACACAACATTATTGGAACTATCACTTCAAATATTAAAGATGTAGATTACGTCATGCAACACTCAAATATTAAAGAAATGGAACTACTCGAAATAAACTCAAATATTCTACAATCCCAAATCTCCTTTTAAATTCAAAATTCAAATTAAACAACAAAATCTGAAAATATCATACATATTCACTTCTATATATACTGATATTTGTCATTTACCCTATCTGCTCTTCTCATTCCATTGACTGATGGAAGCTCGTAAAATGTTATCTGCAAATGACGAGCAATACAAATCAATCACAGAGCTAATAGATTCGGGAGTTCAGATAGATAATGCAGGTGAATCGGGAAAAGAGCTAGATGATGGTTGCAGTATTCAAATTTACCTTTCATCGTCTTTTAATACGGTATTGAACTCGAAATTATTCATTTACTCTTTCTTAATGTTTAATAGTATTTCCTCCATAATATGCTGACATTGTGCTAATTGTAATGTGTATACAGCCTATCCAGATGAAATTTTGGGAAAATTTGACAGAACAACAAACATCATATGCCGTGGAGTTTGAACATGTAAATGACGGAGATAGGTTAAAATCAAGAAATTCCATAATGTAAAAATTATACTCTTTTACAGCATTGTGTCTTTCCGATAAATATGTTGAAAAAAATGCATATTTCATTTTTCAATTCACTATTCAGTTCAGAAGATTTTCAGTTTATACATCCACATCGTTTTACGATCAAGAATTAAAAAACATTATAGTGTACTAAGCCCAGCCCAAATATAACAATTCTTTAAACATACAAATGACCACATAAGATGTCACCAACATTTGCTAAAAAAAAAAATGTCACCAACAGGATGATGCACATCATCCTTCACCACCATCAAGTTTATTTTTTAATTAATTATTACGCAAAATAAAAAATAAATTAAAACGCGCAGAATTAAATCTAAATAATGATAAAACTTCTCGGATCAGATCTATTTGGTTGATCATTTAGATTAGATGTATCATCTAAGATAGATGATAAAATAAAAACTCCTTAAAATAAGGAGATATTATTTATGTAGAAGAATCTAACTAATATTTGATAGATATTATTTTTTGCAGTTCAAATGTAACTAATTTCTTATTGATGATAAATTATTATTTCTGCAAATAAGTTAAGGAGGAACATCCATATATGCAAAACTATGAAAGAAAGATTGTGCACACACTAAAAGAAGGTAAAAAGAATAGGCAAATAGATTTAATATTTAATTTTAACCACATCTATTTTGTTTTGTCTATAAAATGTAAAAATTATCCAGGAAAAACACAAAATTCAGTTAGAACTTAATTTTTTTTTCATCTAAATAGACATTTGAACTTAAATATTAGTTTCAAATGGCTCAATCAATTGAGTCAAGCCAATTATCCTCAAATTTGAGAACGAAATTGTATTATAGTACATGAAGATAACAAATACATAAAATTTGGAATGAGAGTCAATACAATTGATCTTACCTGTTCCATGCGTTCGAGACGCAAAGTCCATTTGTCCAATTTATTACACGTAATCACACCATCAAGAGATCTGATCGCAACACTCGCAGCACATCATGACTCGCAGAAAACACACATTTTCAATTAAAACACTTCTTCTAGAAAATAGAACGTGAAAAAAATAAAATAAAATAAAATAAAACTAAATCTTTGTTCATCCTTAGTATACGAAGCTTTGGATGTGATTATATTTTATGGAAATGTCTGAAACCGGGCTTCTATAAACGGATCCGCTAACTGCATGTCAACTATAATAATTTAAGGTTTGATTAGACAATCTGAGAGGTAATTCAAGAGAGGCCATATAAGAGCTATTGATAGATATTGGGGTAAAATGAGATTTTTTATTTTTTTTATTTTTTTTGTTTTTTTGTTTTTGCATCGCACTGATATAACTCAATTTAAATTAGAAATGGGAACCAGAAACTGAAGAAAAATCCCCTAAATTCAACCTAGATGTTGCTACTATAGAACCCATACAAATTTTCCCAACCCTGCAATACACCTTTTCAAACAACACTTCTTCCAAATGATCAAAAATATTAAAAACAAATAAAAAATGATAGGCAAAGCTCAAATCTGATTTACAGAAGTATGAGCTCAATCTGCAAATTTCCTTGCTTTGCCAAAACAAAATAATAAAACAATAACATATTGAAATCAACCATAAACTATTTTTATATCCAATCAAAATACAACAAATTTTAGTTGCAATAACAAAAAAGGAAATCAATCGTAGAAATACTTACAGACTATAGTAGGGACTGGCAAAATAAAAGGTGAAGAAGAAGCTGATTTAGATCTAGACAGAGTTAGAGAGAGAGAGAGAGAAATCAATCCAAGATGATGTGGATGTCTGTTTCGGAAGTTTTGCTTCCCCTATCTTTCTAGCAATAGTGTACATGATTCCTTACTTTTATTGGGTCTCACAAATTGTTGAATATTTTGTCTAATCCATAAATAGTTTGTTAAAATTAAATTTGTTTGGGCCTACATTATATAGTCCAAGTTTATATGTAGATGATCTGAAAATTATCTTAATCCCACTAGCTATTCTCACGGTAAAACATAAACAGACAATTAATAATGTAAACTAGAGTCACTAGGCCCATTAAACCCAAAACCCATAAAATTGTGATTAAAATAATTTATGTTTTAGATTTGTTTACATAAAATTGAGCATTCTTTAAGTATACTAATACAGGTGCAGTAGATAGATTATTTCCAGACAAATAAAGGGTCCACATCCAAGTTTATATCAATTAAAAATGAATAACATGCCCAATTTTTTTGTAAACAAATTATAAGCCAATTTCAGTTTATTTTGCAAACAAATATATGGGCTATAATTAAGTTAATTATTTATTTTAAATTTGATGGTTTGTTTAATACATTCCGAATTTGTGAAATTTTTATTTTATCCTTATAATACTTTAAGAAATCGTTACGTTAAAATATCTAAAGAAACTAACATTTTATGGTTTATCATTACCTTATTTTTTGTATTAAATATCAATAAAAAAAATAATTTCAAAATAAAATCACCGTTAATGTTAATGTTAATTTACTTTTAGAAAAATAAAATAGCTCATGCATCGCATGGGTGCAAGAACACTAAGACGGTGATGGACATATAAAAAACAAGATAGATGGATTTTCATTAGTAAGAGATCTTTTGAGTGAAGTCCAAATTGAAGCCTATTAGGGCCCAACAAGTAACACAAGAGCCCACTAGATTATGCATGTCACACCACTCTATCCAAACCCGAACCAGTATGTCTCACATCTCCCATCACAACTTCTAAACCCGTGGAAGTTCCACTCGAAACGCTAGCAGAAGACAAATAGTTACTAGAATCAATTTCCAACTCGTTTGAAACGGCCACGATTTCAGCTGGAAAATTGAGGAGAGCCTTAGAGCCGCGCATTCTGAAGGCGGCTCTATCGTAAGCCAAAGCGGCTTCCTTAGCTGTCTCAAAGGTGCCGAGCCAAATCCTGGCGCCGTGCCGGTTGGAATCCCGAATCTCCGCCGCGAATTTCCCCCAGGGGCGCTGCCGCACGCCTCTGTACCGCTTCTGGGCGACGGAGTGAGTAGGGCGGAGATGGTGGCGAGTGGCTGCCTGATTCCTCTGCTGCGAAGTCGTGGTGTCTAAGGCATCAGCTTCGTTTAAGACCTGATATAATATTATTTCTTGTGAATCGTTTTCATTTAGAGGCAGATGTTGTGTCTCCCTACAGACAGCCATGTCAACATGTGCTTCTTATGTTACAAACGTTGTTTATGGAGCAAGACTCTCTATAGAGATCGTTGGTGCTACCAAAAACCGAAAAAGAGAGAAAATGTGGTGTGGTGGGGTGGGGTGTATTGGTCTTTTGATGCAATTGGCTGTTGCAACCAAAATTAGAATTGACTAAATGGTAGAGTTCAAATTCGTTTTTGATGCAATTTTATGAGTTTTAGTCCAAAATGACTGTTGGTCAAACACAGAAAATCAAGACCAGAAATGGGGACAAATTTTCCAATTCCCTGTTACAGTAGGTGTTTCATCCTCTGTTACACTCAATTCATTAGGTGACACATGTTAATTTGTGACATCACATAATACACGTGTCGGTTAGTGAATGAGTGAACAAAATGTAACACTAAAGTGTAACGGGTGATCTCATGGGCAAATTTTCTGGATGCTCTTTTTTTTTTTTTTAAATTATTATTATTATTATTATTATTATTATTATTATTATTATTATTATTATTATTATTATTATTATTATTATTATTATTATTATTATTATTACTACTACTACTACTATTATTACTACTACTTTTCCACGTTAATTTAAGAATATTATTTATCTGACAAGGTTAAAGTATATTTATAAAAATCACTATGTGGCTCGCATGGGAAAAAATATTATTGATCCTTTAAATTTTACCCAATTGCATTTTCAGTCCTCTTCACTGAGCCTTTGTATATTTAGTCCTCTAATTCAAGATTTTGTGCGATTTGGACAATTTTGGCTGAATTTTGTTTAAGTGACCGGAGTTAAGCACGTGAGTTACATGTGACTAGACAAATTAGGGATCAACGTTCATTAATTTCACGTGGCTTCATCTGATCCATTGAAAGTGATTGTTCTATTACTTGCCAAATCACCCACTTCTTGAAACAAATTAAAATACACATCATTATTTAATCAAAATCCACCTGAAAAAATTCATACCTGAATCCGAATTCAACTAATCAAAAGAGGGAAACTATAACGTCTGGCTTTTCGTCTACTATTTTATTGATATTTATATCCCATATTAATATTTTGTTATATATATGTATATGTCTATATAATTTATATGTTATATTTTATTTTAGTCTCTAAGTTTTAGGCTATATTTCTAGGCCCAAATAATATTATTTATTATATGTTGATTATAATTCGAGAAATTATATCTTGAATTTATAATTGAACCAGATATGTAAATTATTATATTATTCCATTGTCACATTTAATTAGCCCATGTCATGCATCATTATTTATTTTAGGCCCTAATCCCTATTTTATCAAATTTGGCCCCAAAATTATTACCTTAAGATTGTGAACTTTTGACCCGCTAGTTGATCTGAGTAATAGTTCCAAGTTGAATACTTTGGGAATCATTATTAATTACTTGTAAGCCATTTTTGTTGCATTATATTTATTTATTAATGTCTTGAAAGAAAATCATTCATCATATTTTAATCCATTATATTCATTTTTCATCACATTGTTAAGCTCATATCTTTGAGCCCAAAACTCAATCTCAATGCATTCCCTAAATAAATCTAAATTCCTACATAATTAAAAGTAAGTAAAATAGTCACAGAATATTTGAAATAAATAAAAAAATTCCTAAAGATTCAACAGCTTGAATCCGTATATAGTAACCCTAATTATAGATACACAAAACAATGCACAGTCCAAGAACACCACCATAGCCTAATCTATACTTCCTACACTGAATGCAAGAAGAGGTGAAACCCCGTTACATGAATTTCTGTTTCTTTTTCTTCTTCGTTTTCTCTTATTTTTTCATTGTTTATGGCCAAATCATCAACTTTTCAAAACAAACACCAACCCTAAGAACTGAGAACCCGGTTGGTACTGGGCTACGACCCCTTTCAGCCGTCACAATATAGCAATTACTTTTCTCAGTCTAGCAAATCAGTGAATATATGGGTATATGACTTGTGTGAGATTTGGTTTAAGTGAGGCGGCGTGTGTATCACTTATGTATATGTGAGTGGTGTTGATATATAGATATATATAATATAGTTGTGTGGATAATTGAATGACAGCGGTTATTGTCACCACAATATTTTTTAAGTACACCACATTTACTAAAGACATCATATTTTAATGATTAAATTACTCCTATTTTCTTTACACACCACAATAAGTTCTCATTTTATCCTTAAATAATAATAAAGTAAAATCCATAAAACAAAGTAATAAAAACATAAGATAATAATATTTGTAAAGATTTTCTAAATTTCGATTAGGTGTTATACCCAATCTCCCACCCCCGACTTAGCCCCATAGAAGCCCAAGTAAGTATTATACCCTGATATACTGTCCAACTAGCGTTTAGCGTCTTTTAAAATATTAATTACTTTATATTTAGTTACATTTTACAAAAATGCATGATTTGATTAATATGTTATTTTAATTAATCTTGGGTATTGGTTTTAAGAATAATACTACATATTTAAATTAACTTAGTCACTAGAGTGTGCACTGAGTTTAAAACGCGGCATAATAACTAATATAAACAAATTTTGCAATACAAATACTACATATAAAGAGAACAAATATTCGGTAGAAGATTTAAACTGAGAATAAAATATTTAAGTTTGTGTATAATTTGTTTGGATCACCAACAGAGAATTTAGTGGAATAGTGTTCGAATGGTGATGGTTTAGGGTTTAGTCAAACCCTACAATAAAAGAGTACTTTTGTATAAGATTTTTTAGTAAAAATAATCATTTTCATAACTTTTAATATAATTATAACCACCCTCTAAAATTGTTATAATTTTGAGTGAGTCTTGTGTGTGAACGGTCACATGTGTGATAAAATATACTTTTACAGAAAACATTGATACTTTTACAGCAAAAAGTGATACTTTTACTACATTGATACTTTTATAGATAAAGGTGATAATTTTGCTACAAAAAGTGATATTTTTTTTGTTAAAAAAATGTGATACTTTTACAAATAAACGTGATACTTTTTACCACAAAAAGTGATACATTTTCCCGTCACACCGTGTGACGGTCACACACAAGTTTTTGCCTATAATTTTAGCCTTCCTTATCCTTTTCTAGGATAATTAACAATGTATTTTTACCAATTTATCCTCCTAATAATTATCTTATTACATCTATTAATATATATATATATATATATATATATATATATATATATATTATTACCACGCTACCCTACCCCATTATACACCACCCTCACCCTAAGGCCCTAGTTTCCCAGCCCCCCACCACAGAACCCACCCCCAGCCCCCCTCCCCCCACCCCAGGCCGCCCGCCCCCTCACCCCCACCCTCTACCTACCCACCCCCAAGCCCAAAAGAAAATATTTTTAATATCCCATCCCCTACCCCACAGCATCACCTCCCCTACCCCCACCCCAACCCACCCCCCAAACCCACCCATCCCCAAGCCAAAAAAAAAAAAATTAAATATCTTATCCCCACACAACCACCCACCCCACCTCCCACCTACCCAACCCCAAACCAAAAAAAGAATTTAATATCTCATCCCCTGCCCCCAGCATCACCCCCACCCCCACCCCCAACCCCACCCAACTCCACTCACCCCCAAGCCAAAAAAAAAAAAAAAAATCTTTTTTTAATATATCATCCCCTGCCCCCTCCCCCCCCCCCCCCCCCCCCCCCGCGCCCCTCCCCCACCCACCTACCCATTCCCAAGCCAAAGAAAAAAAAAAAATATTTTCTAATATTTCATCCCCTGTCCCCCAGCATCACCCCCACCCCAAACCCTAATCCACCCCCAAGCCAAAAAAGAATTTTTTTTTTAGTATCTCATCTTCTTGCCCCAGTCCCACTCCCTGCCCCACATGTATTAGAATTCGTTGTAAGTGGGTGTGATGGCACATGTGGCAAATTCGTGGCGCATGTGACAGATCAGTGGTAACAGTGACACGACCATAAGAAAGGGTAAAATTACG
Organism: Ajuga chamaepitys; assembly: GCA_958295605.1. Taxonomy (NCBI): domain Eukaryota; kingdom Viridiplantae; phylum Streptophyta; class Magnoliopsida; order Lamiales; family Lamiaceae; genus Ajuga; species Ajuga chamaepitys. The sequence continues at coordinate 54,076,658 of OY282501.1, read as the reverse complement.
CAAATCTTTGGCAAGTGTGTATCGTGTCAAATGACGATTCATGGCAAGTGTGTCGTGGCACAATTTGTAAATATATTAGAATTCGTGGTAAATGAGTGTCGTGGCACATGTGGCAAATCTGTGGCACATATGAAAAATTCGTGGCAATAGTGACACGATCGTAAGAAATGGTAAAATTATATAAAACTGTGGCAAGTGTGTTTCGTGACAAGTGTGTCGTGCCATAATTCGCAAATGTATTTAGAATTTGTGGTAAGTAGGTGTCGTGACACATGTGGCAAATCCGTGGCAATAGTGACACGACTGTACTAAAAGATAAAATTATACAAAACCGTGGCAAGTGTATATCGTGGCAAGTTTCTATCGTGTTAAATGATTTTTGTGGCAATTGTTATTCGTAAAGTGAAATTTTTTAAAGAAAAAAGAAAAAAATATCAAACAGAGAATTTTTTATTTTTTTCTGTCTTGGGGGGTGGGGGTGCTGGGTGGAATTGGGACAGGGGATGATCTAGCAATTTTATTTTATTTTTGGCTTGGAGGTGAGTGGGTGGGGGGATGAGGGTGGGGGTGGGGTGGTGCAGGATGGGACTGGGACAAGGGATGATCCAATTTTGGCTTGGGGGTGGGTGAGTTGGGGGTTAGGGGGCGGGTGGGGTGGGGGTGCAGGGTGGGACTGGGGGCAGGGGATGATCCCGGAAAAAAAAAAAAAAATTTCTTTGGCTTGGGGATGGGAGTGGGGTGGGTGAGGGGTTAGGGGGTGGGGTGTGTGGGGGTTGGGGTGCAGGAGATGATTCAGTTAAAAAAGATAAAAAATAATTGGCTTGGGGGTGGGTGGGTAGAGGGAGGGGTGGGGTTGGGGTGGGGTGGGGAGTGGGGGGGGGGGTGCATAGGGTGGAGGGGGCAAGGCTGGGGCTGGGGTCGGGGTCCTTAGTTAGGGTGGGTGTATGTGGGGTAGGGTAGGTTGGGGTTGTAATTTATGGGTGAGGGGATTTGATAAAGGGAGATGGATTGGATAAGGGATATGAAGGGTTAACTTTGTTGATTATCCAAATAAGGATAAGGATAAGTTAAAATTATACTATTTTTACAAGGTGGTTAGAATTATAGAATAAGTTGTATAAAAAATCATTTTAAATTTTCTCCCTTTTGAGATCACAATTATGGTCACTAATAATAAGTCATTTATGACCATTTATTATCACAAATCTTTTTACAAATTATTTGAGACAATTTTAAGACTACTTTTAGGAACAATTAGTTATTGCAAAAAATATTTGAGACGCATTTAATACCACTGTTGTCGTCACAAATATATAATTTGTATCCAAGTTATTGAGACGACAATAAAATTGTGACAAATACTCATTATTTGAGAAATCTTCTCATAAATTGTGATAAATATTCATTGTTTTAGATCACTTTTTGTGGTTTCATAAAGATATTTTTTTTTGTGAAAACGGTAAATTTCGTATAAAACTTACATCATTGGAGAAAAGAATAATAACGAATTAGGTTGTTTTGCCAATTCGAACTTTTTTTTCTCTCTCTTTTTCTTCTTCTGAAAGGAGATGGTAGAAAGAATATCAATAACTAATTGGGTTGTTTGGCTAATTTGGGCCCAGATTATATTAAAGTTTATATAAGTTGGTATATATAGGAAATTAAGTAGTTTAGATATGTTGGATTAGTGTTGGATATAGTATTTTTTGTTGGATATATTATAATATTTTATTATTTTGATAAAATTATTTAGTTATTCTTGAAATTTTAAATTTTGTAGGGGTATTATAGTCTTCATAAGAAAAGACGGAACAATCCGCACTTTTATATTAATAATAATAGTGATAGATAGATGGATAGATAAATAAATAGATAGATGACATTCTTGTCGGTACATGTGGTATCAATGTATCTCTTAATGAATTTCACCTTCAAAATAAGCAAATACAATATTTTCATAAAAGACAAAAATTAGTATGTGGCCGTCACACGATGTGACGGAAAAAAGTATCACGTTTATCTGTAAAAGTATCACTTTTTTTTGAATAAAAAAAAGTATCACATTTATCTGTAAAAGTATTAATGTAGTAAAAGTATCACTTTTTGCTGTAAAAGTACCAATATTTTCTGTAAAAGTGTATTTCGTTACACGTGTGACCGTTCACACACAAGACTCACCAGGAAAGCCCTTTTGATTCTATTATGCAACCCCATCTTTTGGTGCTTCAACCACGGGTTCATATCCTGTGCGTCTGACCCTCACTCCTTTGTTTCCAAGTGACTTATCCGACCTCGATTGGAGCAAGCCCTGGGCGCTTCCCGTCCCGGGCTATCATAAAGAGATTGTGACTCAATCTGATCTTCCATATTCAAAAAGTTCTTCATGAAATAAAGGTTTTAGACAAAAGATATTTATTATGCGTGTCTTTTAGTGAAATCACCATGCCTATAATATATAAAATAAAAAATGTATATTGATTTTTTGCTTTATGTTAGACTATTTATATTGGATTTAGCATGTATATAAAATAAATTAAATATGCTTTTTATGAAATCAAAAGTTACTAGATAATTTTAGGTTATAATTTTTTTAAAAATGATTTTTAAAACTATTTTATTTAATTACTTAATCTTAATTCTTCTTATAAATAAATATCATGCATAGTAGGATTCGAAATTCTAGTAACAAATAATAACTCCTTACTTGCCAGCGTGCACTCCAACAACAAGCGACTGGGCCAAGTTGGCACGGCCTTGTAACACTTGCAAAACTGAAACATGGGCTTGGCTCATTCGTGGGCCCAATTAAAACCTTGGCTCTGAATCTTTTCCTAGGCCATAAGAGTATTATCCAGCCCGTTGCCCAATGCCATATGTCGAGTCGATTCGGGTAAATTTTATTAAATTAAAAATTAGTGAGTTCAGCATATATTGAGATTTTTCGAAGACCCACAATGGAACCGGGTGTATTGGACTTATCGTATTTCGGGTCGAAATTCCTATAATCTAACCTATCTAAATAACGGATGGATTTGCAGGTACATCAAATCAAGGTAATTTTGGGACCTCTAAAATTCTAAATACGGCAACTTAGAAGGTGAAATATTTTCCGAAAATCTTTAAACAAGATAATGATGGTATATTAGTTATAGAGTAAGCAACCCTCTACTTTTGATCATCTTTTGGCCCCTTCCTTATCCAACACTGAACCAACAAACTGTCACCACTACACCTAATTTTGTTGCACCCAATTATTCTCTGTCCTTGAACTCCAAGAAAGCCAAAGTAGTCTTGTTACAAATCATTGTCCAACTTCCTATATTTGATTTCCCAATTTATTTTCTCTCAAAATACATACATTGCTTACATCAAGCTACATCATCTCACCCCAAATATATAAACATGGAGAGTTAGATTAGAAGCATAACTACGCTAACAAATGACTACGGCCAGGTTCATCAAGTGTGTCACTGTGGGCGACGGCGCCGTCGGCAAGACGTGCATGCTCATTTCCTATACTAGCAATACGTTCCCTACGGTATATTTTTTTAATTGTTCAATTTGAACTCACTAGTGCGAATCGGCATTTTTTTATTGATCATGTTCGTGCAGGATTATGTTCCAACGGTGTTCGATAATTTTAGTGCGAATGTAGTGGTTGATGGAAGTACAGTGAACATAGGCCTTTGGGATACTGCAGGTAATTGTTTATTAAACTTACTTTCATGTCTAAATTATGGTATTTATTTTTTAAGGAAATGTGTAATAAAGGGCTTTGTTTTATAATACAGGGCAAGAGGATTATAACAGGTTACGCCCTCTAAGTTACAGAGGAGCTGATGTATTCTTGTTGGCCTTTTCTCTGATTAGCAAAGCCAGCTATGAGAACATATACAAGAAGGTCAATAATATCTCCATCCATAGAAAAAAAAAAAAATGTTATCTTTTATCTAATTGGTGTTTTGATCCTTGCTATTGTATGACTAGACCTGACCAAAGGCCGGTTCAGAACCACTAAGGTTTGTCGGTTCGGAACCATAGTCACATTCCACCTTATAACCGATTGAACGCACGGTTTTGAACCGGAACTAATCATAAACCTATGGTTTAAAAGTCGTACCCGAACCTTTTGTCAAAAGGTTCAGGTTAAGGTTTAGGTTCGTCATTTTAGTAAACTGTAAACGGTGGTTATTGAACCGTGGTCGTCTGTACGACTTCAATATGAAGTCCTAGTACTGTACAAGCAAAGGATCCGAATTCGTAAAAATCTTGTTTGAACAAAATTTTCTGTGATTCCAAATCCGTAAAAATTCTTGGTTGAATCAATTTTCTGTTGATGACAGTGGATTCCAGAGTTGAGGCACTATTCTCCAAATGTACCAATTCTACTTGTTGGAACCAAACTGGGTAAGATTTCATATATTACTCTTTTTTCTGTTTCAGTAATTTTAACAAACATGTAACCTCCAACGTACACATAACTCTAATTTTATGCTCTACAGACTTGAGAGAAGATAAGCAATATTTGAGTGATCATCCTGGTTCAGTTCCTATAACTACTGCGCAGGTATATATATGCAAAATTAAAAATCATGTTTGTTTAATTCAAATAACAGGGGAAAATAAAGACTTTACAGAATAGCCATCAAACGAATTTTTTTTGTACAGGGAGAAGAACTGAAGAAGATGATTGGAGCAATAGCTTATATAGAATGTAGCGCCAAAACTCAACAGGTAATTTTAATTTCTCCTAGTTAATTTGTTTTAAAATTCTATGGTTTTCCTCAAATCTTGAATTTGGTTGCAGAATGTGAAGGCTGTGTTTGACACAGCAATAAAGATCGTTTTGCGACCACCTAAGATGAAGAAAAAGCCCCGCAAGTCCAGAAGATGCACTTTCCTTTGAAATTCAGGATTATTCGAATTGGATCTTCGACTATATATATTTCTACATATTCTACTATGATTATACAAGTATAATATAGTGTTAATGTAACGGTGTAACTGCAGCAGGTGGTATAGCACAATTATAGTAGGACATCCATTTCGAATTATTTTTGCATTCTCGTATGTTGCTGTAGTCCAAGATTTATCATATTTCATTCTTATTGTTTTTCCTGATTAAAATAATCTTAGATTTACTAATATCCTGTAATGTATTAATACTGGACATCGGAGTCCTCTACTTAGACTTCATGTTTAATAGTATCCTTTTCTTATTTTATTTTATTTTATAGTATTGTAGTGTATTCCAATTTCTGATTTACTCACCTATTTATGGTATGACATCATCATTACACATATACATGATCAATACATTTAAGCTAATATATAAAAATAGGAAAATTAATAGTTGATCTAAAGTTTTTTTCTCCTGAGTTTGGGTGGGCATCATTAAACCCCGACTTATGAAGCACCATCACTAAACTAGCAAGTCGTAGATTTCATGGGTTGATACGTGTAGAATTCGAAGGAATTTCCCTAGCTTTAGCAAGTTGCAGCTGAGCCCAACAACGGATTTTGTTCATTATGAAAACTTACATACAGAATGATGCGTACATTGTTATCTATAGATAACTAGGCAATTGTAAAATATTGATAGCTTAGATGTTCGAACCAGTAAAAGCCCGATGCCTAAGATAGCTAGCTAACTAAGCTGTCTGCTGGACAACTTAAAGTTCACGTTGTATGTGTATGGGTCACTTTTTGTATGTTGTTGTTGCAATTGAAATAAGGGAGTGATTATAATTAATCATCATTCACTCACAGACACCCTCCCTCCCCTAAGTTGAGAATGGGAATCAACCATCATTCCTATCTTGGACACCATCCACCAAAATTGAGGAGCACCAAGCGGCTTGGTGATCGAGAGTACATCAGCAAGCTGAATCTTTAAATTTATTGAGAACTAAGTGACAATCAATCTCTAGTCGCTTAGTGCGCTCGTGGAAAACTATATGTAATGTTGCCTGATTATCACAAAACAATGAGATAGGATGAGGAATTTTCAGCAATAGATTTGATACAACAAAATCGGCACAAATTAACTCACAGACCGTGGAAGCTAAAGCCCTGTATTTAGCCTCTACGGACTTGCAAGATACACTAGTTTGCTTCTTGGTTTTCAAGAAATAAGGCCTCCTTGAAAAACACAATAGCCTGTGAAAGATTTTTTTAGAGTCCAAATATATAGGACCCTCAGAACTGCTAGGATCATAAAGGCCAAAGGAGGGTGTACCTTTCAAATATCGGAGCACATACTGAGCAGCATCCCATTGAGAGGAGTGAGGAGAACTAATAAATGGACATAGTGGTTGGACAACATAAGTTAGGTCCGGCGTGCTAAATTTAGATAGAGCGATCTCCCCATGAGTCTTCTGTACTTATTTGGATCAATTAAAAGAACACCTTGAGCATGAGAAAGTTTAAGGCCTTGATGAAATTGAGTGTTGGCAGGTTTGTTAAGAAGCAAACCTATGTCTTTAAGAATATCGAGAACATACTTTCTTTGGTTAAGTAAGTATATGCAATAGTTCTAGCAATTTCCACCCCCTAGAAAATACTTATCATGTCCTAGGTCTTTGATGTAAATAGTTTTTTCCAAAAAGAACTTCAAAATATGCAATAGGGCTAGATGCATTACCTGTAAATAGGACATCATCCCTATATGCAATCAAGGCCATGAAATCTTGCCTTTTCTACCTAAGTAAACAAGCAATTATCAATGGAAGATTGTTTAAAGCCACATACCAGTTATTTTTCACAAAAATAACCATTCTCCTATCTTGGTGTCAACTTAAGGTCATAAAGACTTTTCTTCAATCTGCATACTTACCCTGGTTGTCCCTTAGTGTAACCAGCTGAAGGCTTCATATATATTTCATCAGTTAACTATCCATGCAAAAATGCATTGTTGATATTTAATTGAAACAAGCTCCACTTCCTGATGGTTGCAAGAGCAATGATGAATCTAACAATCACCTGCTTAGCCACAGGCGAAAAACTCTCCATATAATATACTGCTTAAACTTGGTGGTACACTTTTGCCACCAAGCATGCCTTATCCTCTCTACAATCCCATCTAGGTTAAATTTTTTCTTGAAAACTCAAATTGTGAGCTCCCAAGTGTTATTATCTTCCATGGCATGTATTTCTTTAGTCATAGCTTCTTGTCATTGTGGTTTACCCTTAGGTTGGTTATAACTGTTAAGATGTGCATTTTTAGCATAACTAAAAACCTTAAAGGGCTTGAAATATTTAAAATCGAGATCCTTTCCAAGCAGAATAGAGCATGGTGTTTTCCAAGAAAGGACTGTAGTAGGTAATCTATTAATGAGAAAAAAGTTGTTGTGAGTATGGAATACGACCATAGATAGCTAAGAGAAGTAGAGTCTATCATTATTTCCATCACCATTTCAAGTAAATGCATGTGTTTAGGCTTAACCACCCCATTTTGCTGCGGTGTGCAAACACAGGTCTTCTAATGATATAGTTCCTAAAGAAGTAATTTGTACCCAAAAATAATGTACCATTATCAGAACTTATCACCTTTATTCTGTTCATATTAAGGATAAACATTTTAAGAAATGTTCTGAGAGACCTAACAGCTTGACTCTTATGCCCCAGTAAGCATACCCAAGCCACTTTACTGAAGTCATCCACTATAGTAAGGAAGTAAGGTCTGTCTGTACGATTTTTTTTATCATAAGGGCCCTATATATCCATATGTAGCATCTCAAGAATTCTGGTAGTCTGAATATTGCTAAATGGTAATGATAATTTGTTCTGCTTAAATAGATTACACACATGACAAGTCTTATGGCTCTTCAACACTTCTGGTATACAAATACGCTTCAAGAAACTTAGATATTGTAAAGTGGAAGTTTATGCATGTCTGATACACATTGTTTATGCATACATTTAGGTCGAATTAGAAGAGTATTTTATGTTATTTGCATGTGTAATTGGCCACAATGTGTTTATATTCATCATAATGAGTTGTATGACATGTTTGTGACTGTTTTTGGAGTTAATCAAGTGATTTTATGCCTAAAGGTCGATTTGGACGAGCTTTGGAGAAGAAACAAGTCACATACAGGTAAAAATAGAAAAAAATAAGTTAGAAATACTGATTGAGGAAAACCAGCTCGGGGCAAGTTTTGGGCCGGAATAGCCGCGTTCATGAACGCGGCCAAAAAAAAAAAAAAAAACATGCCTACAAAGTGCTATTAGCACTGCCCCCAATGCGGTTGCGTTTCTTGACACTGCCAAGTCACTGACACAGCCACGGCAACCAAAACGGCCGCGTTCGAAAGGCCATTTTTTAGGGCCATTATGTGTTTTGGATGATTTTCGTCCTATTTTAACTCCGATTCATCCCAAACTATAAATATAAGCTTCCAAGCCTGAAAAAAATGGACTTTTATCATTGATAAAGCACTTTGGAGGCTAGGATTGAAGAACAAAGAACTAAGAGACGAAGATCGAGATTGAGATTTCTGGTTTTGTTTCCTTTTGTTTATTTTTAATCAACAATGTTTGTCCATGAATTATGTTGGTTTTAACTTTAAGACATGAGTGGTTAATTTTTTGTGTTCTAGGGTTAGAAAGAAAATTACGTATTGAGTATGTTTTGACTTTATTCGTTTAAGTCTAGACTCATCGTTTATCTATGTGTTTATTTTATTCATATGATATTGTCAATCTTATCAATTGATAGTTATCTACAAGTTTAATGATTTGGCGTCAGCGAGGAGAGTGTCGTTGATAGATTTGCAACATATAGCATAGATACCAATATTCGTCCGAGAGGAGTGAGGTATTTATGTCGGCATTGGTCTAGATACTTTTGAGAGTCTTTAGGTGATAGTTAGCCCGAGAGGGTAATTATCTCTAATTCATCTACATGTTAGCATCGTCCGAGAGGAGGGTTAGTCGATAACCATGTCATTTAATAAATGATAGAATTGGTTTAAAGTCTTGAATTTAGGATAATCAAATGTAGGAAATCTTAATTGAAATCGATGCCCCAGAAAACATCTTAATCTCATTTTAATCTTTCCTTGTTATTTGTTTCCTTGTTTACTAAGCAATTAGTTAACTAATTCGTTAATTTTTGCAATTTAGGTTTTTAGAATATTAAACAATCAATCACTTATTCAAGAGTCTAGATAGAGTAGTCCTATTAAAATTAGGGTAATAAACTTAACATAGGAACTTAGTCTCTAGGGGATTGATCTTGTTTGCCACTAGATATAGTAGCACTATACAATTGCGATAACACTAGAGTTAGAAATAGTGCATCGAGTTTTTGGCACAGTTTTTCGGGGAGTGGTAACTATGTTAGTTTTTATTCTGATAAATAGTTCGATACTAGAGTAGACATTATTTTCTGCACTTTTATTTTCAGCTTTTATTATTTTCTGGTAATCAACCCCGACTATTCAATTCTCGTCTAATACATTTTCCGAGTAAACTGAAATCAAATTGGTCGGGGCCATTTACGATCAAGATTGTTAGACCATTCGGCGTAGTGGAATTATTGAATAAAGATGGAAGCTCATTCACAATGAATAGGCAACATATCGAAAAGTACTACAACCAGCGCAACTGAAGACCGTGCACGAAGTGCGGTTGAACGAGCTCAATTAGAATTAATGCGAAAAGGTCGTCCGACTAAAGATGTAAAACTTAGTGCTTGTCGGGAGACAACCCAATGTTTACCTTTTCTCTTTAATTTTCCGTATTACATTATTTATATGTTTAAGTTTATTTTTAGCTGTTTTTATTGAATTTTAGAATACTAACATAACATAAAGTGTAAGGGTGATGACAAATCGGAAATGCGCAAAAGAGGCACAAGAAGTGAAAATTCAAGTGTTGGGATGAGGAAGCCAATGCGCTCGCGTTCGTCAATGTGGCCACAAAATAACATGCATAGAAAAGCCTGTTAGCATTGTGAGCCAATATGGTCGCGTTCGTCAATACAGTCGTTTTTGTAGTTAACCAACGAACGCGGTCGTGAAATAATTGGCCTGGATAGGTCGTTTAGGAGTGGGACACAAATACGACCGCATTAACCAACTTGGTCGCATCGTCCCAAAAATCAGGTTAAAAGTCGCAGACCCAGCAGAACACAGTTTCATATATCTTTCTTTCCCCTCTCTTGTGCAAAAGCACTCTCACACACACACACACACTACTCCTCTCTTCAATTTCCCTAGTTTTCCACCACATTCACACACATTCACCTCTATACACCACAAACACCACATAATCACACAATACACTCAAAACTTTTGGATTCAAGAGGAATTAGGGCACAAATTCAAAATTTTGAAAAGGTGCGAAACTCTTCAATTCTTTCCAAGTTTAATGAGGATAACCCTTCCCTTAATACTTTCATCATTAATTTTCGATTTTATATGAGGACTTGGGGGTATTTGTGCAAGAATGCTAGTATGATTTGAATATGAGCACTTGTAGCACTAAATTTATGCAAAATTTGCATGATTACTTGCGTTTTTATATAAAATTGATAGGGTATGTGTGTATTTAACATGTTAATAGTATGGGTGACATGTATTTTGCATCAATTTGAACTTTTTAAAGTTGTAGGTTCATTGAGGCTTTTTTATCATATTAAGTGTTTTTTTTTTTTTTATGTTTAATTGAGTTTTTGAGAGAATTTATGAAACTAATGAGTAGGGGGGAGGGGGTGCCTAATTAGTTTGTGCAAGCATGTGAAATTGGTTTCTTTGATTTCTTTTGGTCATATTGCATAGTGTGAATGAGATTGCTCAACTAACTTGGTTAATTCTTAGATGCTTGGTAGAATGAATTGGTGCAATTTACATTGTCTTTGTTTTAATTTAATGAAGGTGGATTGTGTGTAGGAAATCATTATGCCTCCTAAAACCGAGGTAAGAGAAAGAAAAAGGAGATCGCTTAGGACCCGATTCTAGAGTAGGTACCGGTCTGGGACCCGTATGATAGCAGGCACCTCAGTGTTGTGCTAGAAAGTGATGAGCATATAAAAGGTGAAGAAATTTATTCCCATAAATGTGGTGCCCACCCGGTATACCGATGACCGACTGACACGAGCAATGAAAATCCACGATAATATTTGGAACTTGTTGAATGGAGTGGGCATGGTCAAGATGAAGCAGCCACAAATGACGTACAAGAGGCTCAATTTAAAATTATTAAGCACTTTGGTGATTCTTGTCCCGAAGGCACACTATGAAAAGTGAGCAGTTGGCATCAAGTTTCAGTTGTGCAATCAATGGTTCAAGTTGAGCCTTAGTGATCTTGATAAGATTTACGGACTCCCGCCGACTAATATAGATCCTCCGGCCAGTTGATACAGATCCTTCCTCTTATCTTTATGTTGAGAATGACTTCTGGGGTATGTTGACTGAGGCTTCGGGCATGGTGCAGCAGATGATCTACAACATCAAAAACAACAAGATTTTCTGGATTCGAAATCTAGTGATCAAGTATCTCAAAAAGATGCTCGCCCTTACCATTTTTTCCCGGAAAGAAATTGGGGCGAGTAGATAGAATGAGTTGCAGTGCTGTGGAATATCCTAGCCCAACGTAAGGTGGATGTGGTCACACTTTTATTAGCACAGTTTGAGAACATTGTCCTTCGACGGAAGGATGACATTTCTATTGTAGGGTTGATCACTCCGATTGCAGCACATGTAGGAGTTTCTCTTGTAGACCTCGAACCGGTGCTAGGGACGATATTGCTCACATAGGATGATCTGGACAAGATAAGAGTAGTCACCTTAGGCTACAAAGATGGGGCACCACGAACTATTCAGACCAAGACGGTCCCCGATGTTACACAAAACGTGGGACTTTTCCTAAGGTTACCCCAACCTTAGCTGACTCATGTGCATGGTGTTAAGAACATTCGAAATTGGTTCTTAGCCACATCAACCCACCTAGCAATGTCTCGGGAGGCCACTGATGATGAGCGTCGCAAGTACCAAACGACGCAGTTTATTTCCCAAGATGGAAGCATCTTGGACCAGCCGGATGAGAAGGGAGAATGCATGGAGAAATAAGCTTAGGGAAGTAGTGCATCAATGTCCCAACCTCTTGTGATAGATATTAAAAGTACCATGAAAGTGTGTAACTAATAAGGGGATAAGATCATGGGTTTTGCACTATCTCTTTGAAACACATAAAGTTTGCCTATCCTAGGTCTCGTGGCTAACACCTCTCTTGTTTCAAAATTTTGCAATTCACAATGTGTAGGTAAGAAGACAACTCTCAGTTTAGGGTAACAGATAGTTGTGATACATGCAGTAAAATTAAACTTGAAAGTAGGCACATATAATACTTTTGTCAAAGCAATTGACCTGGAAAGAGCATCCTAGCACTTGTGAGTCTTTGCCTTCTGAGCACCATGAAATACATTGTCGTTTTGCTGCTCATTATGGTAATATTTGCAAGATTGAGATGTCATTACACATATGCATGCCTGCTCTAGTATCAATAATCCTGGACCCTTTCTGTAATTCCTCTAGCCATGTAAAAGCGAAGAATGAATTTGCAGCTTCATTCTAACCACTCATTCCAACTAATCCATGACTTGCATCTTCTACAATTGACAACTGGTTTACTTTGGATGCAAATATTTTGGCCAATTCTTGTTGTACTATTGTTGTAATATATGTAGCTTGTACAGATTGTTTGTTAGAACATGTTCCTACAACTGAATTGGCAACTTGAGCATTATTCACCATACTAGTTGAATTCTATAACTTTCTTCCTAAGGCCTAAAGTACCAATCTGGATATCCTTTAACCTTAAAACACTCTCCAATTTCATGTCTTGGTGTTTGTCAATGTTCACAAATCAATTTTCTCTTTCCTCTTTTTTTTTCTTCCCTTACAAATCCTCTTCTTCTTCCTATTCCAAAACCTCATCTTCCTGGATTTCCAGTGGTATGACTGTTGCGACCATTTTCTCCCCTGCCTTGTGCATGAACTCTTGTGTTTATTGTAGCATTATCTCCTACATCAGAATATATATTTATTTTTGTTTCTCAACTTTGTCGAGATCATTACATACGCCTTATCAAAATTTGGTAAGGGCTCCATAATTAGTATCTAGCTCCTTAAGTCGCCAAACAAGTCATTGAGCCCATGAGAAACTGCATAAGTTTGTTATTCATCTCAATTTCCAACCACGATTTTCCAGCTTCACACTTACACGTAGACATATGTAACAACAAATTGATCACATCCCAAAGTTTCTTTAATTTTATGGAGTAAACAACTATCGAGGAGCTTCCTTGTGATATGCTTACAATTTCCCTCTGGATCTAGTGCAACTGAGGTCCGTTGCATTCCCTAACCTGCATGCAATATTTCCCAAAGTTTCTGAGACGACTCCGTACATAGAAATGCATCCGATATCGCTTTTGACAGCAACCTAATGATCCACAACATTATCATATTATCAACTTTCTGCCATTGCTCGAAAGCCGCTTCATCAATCGGTACTGGAAGAGTTCAGTTACAAATCCTAGCATATTTTTTTGCTAATAATGCTATCTGTATTTATTTGATGTGGCATATGTTGAAAAATACTTTCTTGTATCTTGTCTCTCAATGGCAGAAATGACCAAATGGAAAAGGAAAGAAGGATTAGAGAATCAGGCTCAATTCTAAGAATCAAACACATTCCAAGAATCAAGGATTTGGAGTCAAAGTTTCCAAAAGAAACATCAACTATCAAGGAGATTGATGGAGAACTTATTGGCGAAAAGAGAAAAGTCGGGAAGACATACTGTATAAACAGAGGCACAAGATGATGAAGAGTTGATCGAGTTTTGAAGAGAAAAACACTTGTGTAATTCATCAAAATCCTGCATTTGTTCTATTGATGCTCAACCTATAAACGAACATCAGTAGATCATTAGATACAATTGGGGAGAGTTGTGTCTAGTCTATTCGGGAGAACACATAAAGGTTCGGGAGAATCATTTGAGTATAGATTGAGGGATCATCTGTACTGATAATCCTATCTAGGGGACCAGAAGGGTGTGCACATATTTAGGCGGAGTAAGTAGTGAACTTTAGAAGGATTCCTAAATGTGTCTGTAACTGCAAAAGAGTATTTTTCCTTACTGTACTTCTCCATGGAATATTTCATGTAAGAAAGAAGGGATTCTTTCACAAATCTTAAAAATAAATTTTCTTTCTGTTCTTATTAAGTTCGTACTCTGTAAGAACTTATTCATCGTTTCTTTATAAGTCTTTCTTCTTAATAACATTGCACAAGCACGAACTCTGACAATATTTCAATTGGCACCAGAGCAGGTTCAAGTTTGTTTTAAATAGGTAGATCAAGGGACCTAGAATGACTTCTGTTGATCAAGCATAATTAAGACCCCCATGCCTTGATGGGGCAAACTACTCATACTAGAAATCCATGATGATGGAATACCTTCGATCTAAGAAATGCTGGCTTGTGGTTGTAAATAGATGGGAATGGCCACAAATTAAAAATGATGAAAAGCAAAAGATCCCAAAACCGAAGGAAACCTTCAGTGAAAAATAGAAGCAAGAATCGGAGGCAAACTTCACAGCCCTGTTTGCACTACTTGACTCAGTAGATCAAATGTGTCATAAAATGATCGTGAAATGCACAACAGCCAAAGATTCCTGGAGAGTACTGCAGAGTCAGTATGAAGGAAATGCATCAGTCAAGACCTCTAAACTTCAAAGGTTGTCCTTGTAATTCGACAATATCCATATGAATGAAGAGGAAAACATTAAGTTTTTCTACACTCGATTTTGTGAGGTTGTGAACGAGTGCTGTATTCTTGGGGAAAATATTTCAGAAGAGAGACAGATTTCTAAAATCATGAGGACGCTGTCGGGACGATTTCGAGAAAAAATCATTGTGCTCGAATCATTTATGAAAATTAAGAAAATGACCCTCGATGATCTCATGGATGAACTTCCAACCTTTGAGATTAACAACGGTTATGGCTTAGTCAAGGCTAAAGGGATTACCCTAAAGGCTGAAATCTCACAAAAACCAGAAGAAGAAGCTGGAGATCCGAATATGGTAGGCTTTGTAGATACCATGGCACTCATTGCCAAGAACTATGGAAAGATGTTGAAACGGTTCAACAAAGGCCCTGGGAGGAACGTCCCAGAAAGCACCAGTAAGAACAAGACTGAAGGCAAGAATATGCCTTCAAAACCAACGGCTAATAAGAAAGATAGTGATCAATGCAGAGAATGCAAAGGTTTTGGTAACTATCAAGCTGAATGTCCAAATTTCTTGAGAAACAATAAATCATACAAAGCCACCTGGAGTGACTCAAAATCTGATGAAGACGCACAGTCAGAGGAGAATGCTAAACATACCAGTAATCTTGCTCTTTGCAATTCCACAAAAGACTATACCTGTCTGATGGCATATGTTCGTTCCTCCAAAGAATAGATTGGTGGAAACAAAGGAGACATCACGGAATCTGATGATGAGTCATGTCCTACTGTAGAACAACTGCAAGCCATGTACGAAAAAATCTCCTCAAGAGCAAACAAGGCTGCAGAAGTCATAAGAACTCTAGAAGCAAAAGTCAGAATTTATGAGAAAAAGAGAGATCCGAGCACTTCCTCACAATCTCATGACATGTTCACTGCCAAGTATAACTTATTGGAGAACGAACTGAAGATGGCAAAACAGGTAATCAGTTCTAAAAATATTTCAATTAGCTCATTAGAACAAGAATTGTATGATGTGCAACAAGTTAGCAAGGATAGAGAAAAGAAGATACACATGCTGAAATGGGAGCTGTAAAAGATGATGAGAGAGAGTCAGGAACTATCCTTCAGCACTTCAAAATGGAGGCCTATGAATCATTCCGAAGGTAAAGTAAAAAAGGTAAGGAATCAAAATGATCTCTTTGAAGAAAGTTCCAGTCAAGAACGAATTGCATTCGAACAAAGGTCAAGTACACAAACTGACCAAGAACAAGTTGGTTCAAGAACGTTCTTCAAATCTAAGAACTGTAAATTCATTCCCACCTGTCACTACTGCAGTATAAAAGGACATATCAGACATATGTGCAATAGGATGCGATATGACTTATATATCGGCAAAGTAACCTTAAGGGATGTTTATAGAGTTCAGACCAGACACTATCAAAGACCATTCCTAAAACAAAAGTAGACTTCAGCAATCAACAGCAAACCAAAATTTAGGGTTCAAAAGGAAAATCAGTGTCTCACATCCATCCTTGCTCAAAGGTCGAACTTTGAAGGAACATGGTACTTTGACAGTGGATGTTGAAGACACGTGACAAGTATTCGTGAAAATCTCACTTGTGTTATTCCTGTAAAAGATAAGTTTGTAACCTTTGGAGATGGTGAGAGAAACAAAGTGATTGGAATGGGAACACTGAATGTTAGTGGTCTACCAAAATTAGAGGAAGTTCTACTTGTTGTAAATCTTACAGCAAGCTTTCTGAGCATCAGTCAACTTTGCGATCAAGGATTGAATGTTAGGTTTACACAAGAAAAATGTTGTGTTCTTGATGAGAATGAGAAATGTATTCTTATTGGCACTAGAACTGCATATCATTGCAACATTTTGGATCATGATAAAACATGCCATTTTAGTTCCTTAAATGAGACTGAAATTTGGCATGAAAAGCTGGGATACATTAACTATGATCATTTGGTGAAATTTTCTAACTCATAGGTTGTTTTGAGGATTACCTAAACTGAAGAAAAAAAATGTCTAGTACGTGTGGACCATGTCAATACGGAAAACAAAAACACTCATCACACAAGGCGGTAAATGATGTTCTTACGAAACAAGTGCTTGAACTACTTCACATAGACCTGATGGATCCGGTTCAAATCGAAAGCTTCAGTGGTAAGAAGTTCATTTTTGTGTGTGTGGATGATTTTTCGCGTTACACATTTTACTTTGTCAAAGAAAAATCTAAAACCTTTGAAATATTAAAAAACTTGTGCTTGAAATTGGAAAGTGAAAAGAAATTTGGTATTTCAAGAATCAGATCTGATCACGGTTGTGAATTTGGAAACTCATCATTTGATGATTTCTATTCCTCGAAAGGAATTAGTCACGAATTTTCTACTCCTAAGACTCCACAACAGAATAGGGTCATTGAAAGAAAGAACAAGACTCTACAGGAAATGGTAAGGGTTATGCTAGCATCCAAATGAGTTTCTCAAAGTGGTGGGCTGAAGCTGTGAATACGGCATGCTATCTCATAAATCGGGTTTACCTAAGAGAGGGTGTGAACATTACTCCATACCAAATCCGGAAAGGTAAAACGCCTAACCTTAGTCACCTGCATATCTTTGGATGCAAATGCTACATCTACAAGGACAGAGAACCACATGGTAAGTTTGATTCTAAAAGTGATCTTGGTTTCTTTCTCAGTTACTCTAACAATAGTCGAGCCTACAGGGTCTACAACCTTAGAACTCAAACGGTGACGAAAAGCATCAATGTTGTATTTGATGACCATTCCAGAACCACAGTTGATCAAGAAACTTGGAGTTCGATTCAAAGTGAGTTGAGTCCCTCGGAAGTTGTTTCTTCGAAGGAACAGGATCCAGAATCCAGTAAGAAAAGTGAACATTCTCAAAATGAACCTGACATAAAGAGAGATCCACCAGCGAAAATCCAAAAGGATCATCCAAGTGATTTGGTTATAGGGCAACTGGATGAAGGTATGAAAACCAGAGATAATCCTAAACCAGATTACAAAAAAATGTTGGGATACTCTTATTTTGCCTGTTATACTTCGACTATTAAACCTAAAAATGTCAAAGAAGCCTTAACTGATGAATGTTGGATTAAAGCTTTGCAGGAAGAACTGGAGCAGTTTGAAAGAAATGATGTTTGGGAACTTATTCCTAGACCAAGAAGCTCTAATGTAATTGGGACAAACTGGATCTTTCGAAATAAATTTGATGAATTCGAAATATCACCAGAAACAAAGCTAGACTTGTTGCCCAAGAATACACTCAAGTAGAGGGCATTGATTTCGAAGAAACTTTTGCACCTGTTGCACGATTAGAGTCTGTTAGGTTGTTGCTTTCTATTGCATGCATTAAAAACATTGTTCTCTACCAAATGGACGTTAAAAGTGTTTTCTTAAATGGTCTCTTAAAGAAAGTTGTATTTGTCGAGCAACCAAAAGGGTTTGAAGACCCTTTCTTCCCTGAACATGTTTATAAACTCAAAAAGGCGTTGTACGGAATCAAACAGGCCCCTCGAGCCTAGTATGAGCGACTTGCACAATTCCTTCTTAACCAAGGCTACAAACGTGGCGGGGTTGATAAAACCTTGTTCATATAGAGTACGAACAAAGACATTATTATTGCACAAATTTATGTCGATGATATTGTCTTTGGGTCTACCTCCAAAGCTAAGGTAAATAAGTTTGTTCAAAACATGTCCAGAGAATTTGAAATGAGCATGGTAGGAGAAATTTCATATTTTTTGGGGTTGCAAGTCAAACAGAGTAATGCTGGAATCTTCGTCCACCAAACAAAATACGCCAAAAATTGGGTTAAAAAATTTGGTCTTGAAGGAGCAAAACATCCTGATACTCCGATGGGTACAAATACTAAATTGTCCAGAGATCTTTCTAGAACTGCGGTTGAACCCACACTTTATCGAAGCATGATAGGTAGTCTTCTGTATCTAATTGTGAGATGCCCTGACATATGTTTTAGTGTTGGCATGTGTGTCAGGTATCAAGCAAACGCCAAAGAATCACATTTGAAAGCAGTAAAACGTATCATAAAATACGTTGGAGGAACTTTAAATTTTGGCATTCATTATTCTCGTGATACTAATGCAAGTCTGGTAGGATATTGTGATGCAGATTGGGCAAAGGGATATTGATGACCGCAAAAGTACTTCAGGAGGGTGTTTCTATGTAGGCAACAATCTGGTGTCTTGGCTAAGCAAGAAATAAAATAGCGTATTGCTCTCAACAGCCGGGGCGGAGTATATAGTAGCTGGGAGTTGTAGTGCACAATTTGTTTAGATGAAGCAAATGCTTTTGGACTATGGGTTTGATATTCTGAATGTTAGTCTTTTTTGTGTTAACACCAGCGCTATAAATATATCAAAAAATCCCGTTGAACATTCCCGAACAAAGCACATCGATATTCGATATCACTTTATTCGGGAATTGGTTGAAGAAGGAACAATCATCTTGGAACATGTTCCTACACAGGAACAACTGGCTGACATTTTCACTAAGGCCCTTGACTCCACTAGATTTTTAACTTTAAGGAAGTACTTAGGAATTTGCACTATTTGAAACTCACTGTATGTCCTGTCTTCTTATTTTTTTATGTTAAAAAAAATAACAATAATAAGTTGTTGGAATTTTTTAGGCTTGCATTAGACATATTTTTCATGCATATACATCTGTTTGGATCATGATCTATAATACCTATTGGGGGTTGTCCAAAGAGAGCTATTGTGGTTTCTTATTTATATATTGTGATTTGTGACCTCTTAAAACTGTCAGAAAGAGCTACCGTCGGGAAATGATGCAGTGAGAAACCATCTCAAAGGAATCAGGGTCTCATGCACAGAAAATGACCGAGTGTGTGACAGCTAATGACAGGCACTGTATTTGTACAATGTTGTTTTACTCTGGTGTTTTTTTTTGGTCTCTTGAATATCAATGTATCATGAAGTAAATGGGTAGCTTTCGGGCGAAAATTCTGATAGCTCTAAATGAAAAATGATACTACATCACAAAGTAATGGGGCAGCTTTCAGGCAAAAATTTCGATAGTCTAAGTGAAAAGTGATGTTGGAGCACAATAGCAATCATAAAGTAATGGGGTAACTTTCAGGCGAAAAATTCCGATGGCTCTAAGTGAAACATGATCTGCTGGCTTTGTAGAGGAAACAACAAAGTAGTGGGGTAGACTTCAGATGAAAACATTTCTGTTGTCTCTAAGTGAATTGTGGCGTCTCGATTCTGCATAATACAAAAAAAAAAAAAAAAAAATGGAGTGATAAGGTGTTGTTCTTTGGTTGTTCTTTCTCTCTCCTTCTGTTTTTTGGTTACTTAATCACTAGCGAAACTGTTGCCCTCATATTTCTTATCGGATTCAAACTCACCACTTGGAGTAATGGATCCTATCAAATGGGTGTAATCTTTTATTTTTTTTATTATTCTGCATACATAGGCATACTTTGCATCTTCCTTAATTTTAAATAAAATATCTTGATTTGCTTATTTAAAGCATGGGGATTTTCTATTTCTAGAAATATGGAAGGTCATATATGTTTCCAGATTACTTGTTATCTTCCTATTTTACGGATTAAGCACTGATTTGAATTTCAAATTTGAGTTACTCTCTCCTTTCTTTTCTTTAAATTCTGTCTTTTCATCTTTCTTCACCACTATCACTCTTCGACTTTCTCTCATTGATTGCTAGGGTTTGCCAAAATGGGGCAGACCAAAGAAGCTGCTAAGCGCAAAGGTACCACTGCGGCATCTCCACCGCCACACTCCTCCGCCATTCCACCACCACCTGTCATAGATGCAACTCCTCTTCGTTCCATACCTCCAGTTCAATCTCCACTAATTCCATGGCTTCAAGACTCTTCAGGATCATTCTCTAAAGGGTCACCAAAATCAGCACCACCGAGAAAATCCCCTACCTCGAAATTTGCTCCAGGACCTTCATCCAAAACGAGGCCTGTATCTCCGACCCTCTCACTCTGATCAAAGAGCAACATTCCCACCCATCCCCGCCTCCAGTTCGCAAATCCGTTTCGCCAATTGTACCCCGAAAGACCAAATACGGGGTGGTCATCTCTGGTCCCTCTCGGCGCTCTACTAGGCACAAAACCCCTGACCTTGATTTTGTCCCTCCAGCTGCCAAGCCCCCTGTTGTTCGCAAGTCTTATCGACTGACCAAGGAAAAGGCTACACCTACTCCATCAAAGAACAAAGGAAAGAAATGCATGTCTCTTGACCCTACCATTGATCCTCTCGAAAAAATCAAAGCTCTCTCGAATCGTTTTTACTCTCCTCGAGCAAAGGAAATGTTTGATTCTTTTATAAGCATGAGTAATTGGGAAGAACGACTGCTTGATGTGCGATCTTTTAAACATACAACACTCTGTCTCTTATATCTGCTATTGGGTTGTCTGATACTGTCCTTAATGTCCAAAGTTTCATGCCACCTCCTTAGTTCCATCGCAAGTCGAACCGGGTGCTGTCCTGGGCAGCTTGAACAGTTTCTGCAGCAGCAAATTGTTGTCTTTACTGAGATGGCTAAATCTGCCCTGACACAGAAAGCTTACTACCAAAAGATTTTGCGATCTCTCACAAAGTCTAAGCATTCCAGGCCAAGAAAAGGGGGAGAATAAGACTGTTACCCAAGATGAAGAAATAGAAGTTGGTATGGATGAGGATGATGAAGGACAAGATGGAGATGCCACTATTGCAGCCTCTGATGATGAAGCTTCAACATATGGAGATGAGGACACTAACCAAAGCTAAACCCAGAGCATTTGAAGCTTTACTTGCATCTCTCATGTTTAATGTCTTATTTCTATTTTGCTTTTGAGACAATCTAGTTTATTTTGTTAATTGTTACTTTCTATTGCTTTCTTTTGGACAAATGATCAGTATTTACTGCCTCTACTTATCCTTCTTCTTCTATTGAGGAAAATCTCTTGATTATCCTTATACGTGATGTGATGGTTATGGCCTATCAACAAGAGATCAGCTTTTCTAACTATGACTTGAAGGAATCTTAGCAGTATTTTTCGAACTAGAATGCCAAGGGAGAGATTGTAAAATTGCTATTTATCTGATGTGGCATATGTTGAAAAATACTTTCTTGTAGATTGTCTCTCTATGGCAGGATTGACCAAATGGAAAAGGAAAGAAAGATTAGAGAATCTGGCTCAATTCCAAGAATCAAACATATTTCAAGAATCAAGGATTTGGAGTCAAAGTTTCCAAAAGAAACATCAACTATCAAGGAGATTGATGGAGAATTGATTGGAGAAAAGAGAAAGGTCAGGAAGACATACTGTACAAACAGAGGCACAAGATGATGAAGAGTTGATCGAGTTTTGAAGAGAAAAACACTTGTGTAATTCATCAAAATCTTGCATCTGTTTTATTGATGTTCAACCTGTGAACGAACATCAGTAGATCATTAGATACAATTCGGGAGAGTTGTGTCTAGTCTGTTCGGGAGAACACATAAAGGTTCGGGAGAATCATCTGAGTATAGATTGAGGGATCATTTGTACTGATAATCTTATCTGGGGGACCAGAAGGGTGTGCACATATTTAGGGGGAGTAAGTATGAACTTTAGAAGGATTCCTAAATGTGTCTGTAACTGCAAAAGAGTATTTTTCCTTGCGTACTTCTCCATGGAATATTGCATGTAAGAAAGAAGAGATTATTTCACAAATCTTGCAAATAAATTTTCTTTCTGTTCTAATCAAGTTCGTACTCTGCAAGAACTTATTCGTCTTTTCTTTATAAGTCTTTCTGCTTATAACATTGCACATACGCACGAACTCTGATATTTCAAATTTGAATTATTTCCTACATAATCCTCCTATAACTTCTCCTACCTTACTCGATTACTATCATGGAAAAATAACTCCCACAGCTATTGATATAGCATATGCATCCCTCTGGCGTATAATATCATTGCAGTTTGGCTGGACTAGATTTTTTTTTTTTCCTTTTTTCTTTTTCTTTTTGTTTTCTTGTCTTATATGGGAAACTAAACTAGCTCGCAGTAGTTATACACCAAACACAAAATTAGTAATAAACAAAGTGAGCAATCATTATAAATTATTTCGGCTTCAATTTAAGAAAAAAAGTTAGATTATGCGTTCTAATTAATTAAGGAATAATTGTTTGAGAGATTTATATTAAACATTTGATTATTTGGAACATGTTATGTAGAAATTTTATAATGCAGTAGGTATATTTGTTAAGAAGCTGATTACAATACAATGGTTTATAAGTAACATAGTTGACACACTCACAAGATTCTTGAATTTTTAGTATATGGATAAGCATCTGATCCAAGTTGCAGCAGGTTAATGAAATTGCTGCTTCTAATTAATATATATGCACACCTCAATTTCCCAGAAATTAAATAATTAGGGTCTAATAAAGGATGTATCCGTGTTTTGCGGATCAGGACAGTTAATTCAATTCTTCTTTTCATTATTAATTAATTTAAATAAATATTGGAAGGATCAATTCCAAAGAGCGAGAGGATAATTCATTTTTTTTTTTTTTTAATTAGGAGAAATATTATGCAATGACAAATCAGAAGAGTTAACTTTTTTTTTTTTTTTTTTTTTTTTTTTTAAGTTAACTTTGAAAAATAAACAAATTATATTACTTTTGTTAGGGTTTTGTGGTGTTAATCAAAGTCTCGCATCGGTTAAATTCGGGAAAAATTATGGACATATTAGACTGGACATGCTTCTTCGTTGGTGTAAGGCATTTTGAGGTAGAACCCAAGAATATATCCGTGCGGATCTGATCCTAACAACTTTTAAAAATAAATATATATGTATACATTATATAATGGTGTACTAACTTTTGCCACAACGTTTCATTAGTTGATGTATGTGTGAACCTAAACTTGTGAGCAACTGCTGATGTGGTAGATATATGACTCGTGCATTTAGTTAAGAGCTATATAAAAGTTGCTCGAAAAGGTGTTATGAAGGTCATGCTTGAAAATGTATGACATTTAATTTTTGGTCAATTTGAGTACAACTCTCTAAAAAGAACTCTACACTTACATGAATTATTTTATTATTTTATTTAACTTATTCAATCATATATTACTAATTCGTGAACAGAAAAAATATTTTTTTTATTTACTTGAATTAGTGAGACTTTTGAAAAAAGGCTCACTTTTGAACAAAAACTTTTTAAAGAGAACTCTTATTATGGGACGGAAAGAATATTACACTATTACTTATTATACTACCTCAATTTTTTAGTTGACTTTAGATTTTTTTATAATTTTTTTATAAATATTTGTCTTCTTAGTTTTTCTCCCATATTTTATCCGATAATATCCATTAATAATTGAAAAATGAGATAATATAAAGAAAAAAAAAAAAGGAAGTACTTCTTAATTTTATTATCCTAAACTAACTACCACGTACGAGAAAATGAAGATATATAACATATAATAATATATAAAAAGAAGTATGCTACGTGAGTCATGTTAAAGAGATATCAACATGAATAAGGCCACATTGGAAAACATTTCACGCAGCTTTACAAAATCATAAAAGAATTATAAGAACATAACTATTTCTTCAAAGCTCTAAAGCGCACCAATTCTGGATCATGTATTACTTAATTTTCAATTTATGTTCGTTATATAGCTCTAACCGTGTCCTATGTTTATCCGTTAAGTTTACAAGTTTTTTAAATTTCTTGCAAATTTTTACTTTGTCTAACTTATGACTAATTGTGAAAAATTAGTTGGAATCTGCTGCGACGACAGTCGAACTAGTATGTGACAAATGAAAATGAAATTAAGAGTACCACATCATCAATTTTCAGCAAGTTTCTGAAAATTTTGCATAAGTTATAATAGAATAAAAATTTACAAGGCAGTATCAAAACCTCATACCCAAGAAATATAAATTAGACAGGAGCATAAATCGAAAATTTTGGTAATTTTTGAATCAATAAATATGTGATGGGGAATAGAATTTTGTGATTGGTTATTGAGCATAAATAAATAATGAATTAATGTGGTATTTGTTGATGATGTATTAAGATGAATGGAAGCAGAAGATTCGAAGTGAGAAAATGTTTACAAAAGTTTCAGTGCCACAGGTTTGATTTAGTTTTAAGTTATTTGGTTTGTGTCAATTTGAGGTGCATGTGGCACCAAATTTGTGCATTAAATCAGACCTGTTCAGCATTTACTATCACCACGTTTGCATTTACTCAAGGCTGTTGCCGCATTTCGCGCAACACACATATGCCTATTCCACTTTAACACATATATTCATTTTATTTTACTTATCCGCTTTCATTGCTCATTTTAATAACACACCATAACATTTTCACTCAATCTCATCAAACCTAATAATCACCTCATGTTTATACTAGTTATTAGTAATATTTTATTGGAAAACAATAGTACATAAATATGTATGCAAATATTGACGGACGTACCAGATTAGGTTGGGTTTCAGATTTTATTGGTTCGTGTTTAGGTTAAGGTTTTCAACCCGATAAGGTTAAGACTAGCCCTTATCGATCTAGGCCTTATTGAGCTGGTCGATAACAACCCAACCCACACGATTTGACACTCCTTGATTAATTGCAAGTATTTTAATCACCTTTTCGGCAATTTAAGCATAAAATTTTTAAAACAATATTATTTAAAACATGGAATTTTTTATTTTTGCATTTAAGTTTTTTATGACGTTGCTGCCCGAGCTTGATACCCATAATGCATTCTCATATATTATGTATTTTATCTAGGAATTTTAAATTTGGTGGTAGCTTTGACTATTTTTAAATGGTGTAATGTGTTATGTCTGCATAAATTATTAATTTGAGGGTTTATGTTTTACCAATTTGTCAACTTAAATTTCATAGAGTTTTAGATGGAGCTTGTGTTCGAGTTAATAACTCTAGATATAACTTTGCCTCACCCAATATATAACCTTAATTGTTAAACATTTACAACAATACTAGAATTATTTAAATATTGTGAATTAAAATGAGGAAAAAATTAAATAGGGGCCTCCTATTTTATATGATGGATTTAGGGCAACAAATTAGGCTCTGTTTTGATAGTCCTAGATCTGCTACGTAGAAATAAACCAAAACTTGCTATAACCCTTCTAACTTCACTTATATTTTCCTCACTTTCTGTTTTATTTCTTTCACGTTTTAACCTTTTTTTATTTCATTTTGATTCTGACTTGTTCTATAATTTCATCTTTAACTTGGAGTGTCTAGAAGCTTTAACTTCTTTTTTCAGAATTATAAAGCTTAAACATTTTACTTGTATATATACTTCTGTTGCATTATATATTTTTAAAAATACTACTATTCTTATATTTTTCAAAACTGAAATCTTATATTATAAAAGAAGAATGTCGCTCTTCTATGTTTGTCAAGTGTTCAATTTTGGGTCTACCAAGTGTCCAATATAAATTCAATACCTTAAAAAAGAGCATGGTGTTAAAATTATGATATATCCAAAGAAAATAAAAGGAAACATACTTTTTATGAAAACCCATCGAACAATACGTAGTGATTACTTTATTTTTTTTTTCATGTGAGAACAAGGCTCCAAACTTGGACTTACCGATAATCAGCACAAGAAATAGTAATAAAATTAAGAGTTAATTATCCAAAAAAATCACGACCTTTGGTCTAATTTTAAATTACAATATGACTTATTTTTTTGGTACTTAACACTAAAATTAAAATGTTGTAATTGAAGAAAAAAATTATAGTTGGTGACCAACATTGATAAGTTTTAAAAGTCATGTTGCAATTGAAAATTGGATCAAAGGTCATGATTTTTTTGGTACTTAACACTAAAATTAAAATGATGAAAGAAAAATGATTAAAGACACTAAATGGAGGGAGCATATAACAGGAGCGCACAGATCAAATTTGTACAACCTACCTATTAAAGAAAATGTGTTAGAATTCCAAAATATTCTACCTACACAAGAAAATGTCAAATTTTAAAATAATATAAGTCAGTGTATTGCACGGGTCCGTATCTAGTAAATGTGAAAAGTAGAAAAGTTGAATAATGAGTTAATTTGCAAATTAGAAAAATTATGAGTTATAAATAAGGTCTATTGAATAATATTATGATAACTAATTTTAAAATTTATAAAATATCTATATATTTAATAGATACTTAAGAGTGGGTTAGCAAGACATTTTATCCACTTCAACCCTACGTATACCTGTTCGATACAGTGGCGTATCCGAGATTTTCGAAATGAGGGTGTAATAAATTATTTAATTGTATATATAAATAAATATATTTAATTTTAAAATTTATATCAAACACAAAATTTATAAGAAAATAAGTGATAAATTTTTAATTTTTCAATTATTATTACTATAGTGAGAGCTACTATTCAATCATAAAAAAGTAAATGAATTGACATTGGTTGAAGAAAAAAAAAATACAATAAATTTTCAGATTAATGAAACAAATAAAGATTGATGAAACAACAAATAAAGATTATTGGTAATGTTGCTAAAAAATATAATTTCAATAAAAGAGCATGTAATAAAACTAAGTTATTAGTACAAATTGAATGTAACTTAGTTGGTTGAACATCATGTAACTCAAACATTTAACCAAGATCAATTTTCATCAACCCCTCCCTTACCAGGCCATACACTAAAAAATAAAAAGGTTATTAGTTATCAACAATTTAGCTAGGGCAAAATCATGATTTGAATATTTTTACACAATAAATATATAATAGATTAAAATAAAATAAAAAAAATAACAAAAATTGCCCAAGGTAGAATTGGAGGCTTGATTCAAAAGGTGATAACCAACCATTAAACCAACATACTTATGGAGAAATAGTTCACCTACTAGGGCTATCTGTAAAAAAAAAAAAAAAAAAAGGAATGGGGGTAGAACTTGCTCCAACTCAGATACAACACTACACGTTTTTTAGGGGTTTGACCGAGTTGAGTTTCATGCAGGCTTAGATTCAGACTCATCCCAATTGTCATCTCTGGATACACTAGAGTTCTACTCAACTCGACTCAATTCTTTATATAAAATTATCTTAGGTTGCATTTTGATGGAAATATTAGAGGCTGGATTTGAAATCATAGTCTCAAATCTATTGATGTTGTTTGGATCACCATGGATTTGAAAATCCATGAATTCATTTTGAGTTAGTTTTTAAAGGATTTGAGTGGATTTCAAATCCCCTGTAACTTGAGTGGATTTAAAATCTATTAATTCTAAATCCATGCATTTAAAATCCTCTATCCAAACACAAACTTATTTCTTAAGTAAAGAGTTATCTTTGTTAGGGCTTTTTATAGACTAGGTTGGGCTTTGCTCTAATTTATAGTTTCTACTTGTAATTAAGTAGAGGATAATGACAAAATAGTTAATTAAATTAAGCTTGACTAGGATAGCGATCCTATTGAGTCGAGTATTGATGGATTTGAAATCGTCCTTGATATAGCAACTTGAGTGATTAATCGGGATCGACTCTATTTACTTTGACTGGAATTCGATGTATATTCTAAATTGAAACTAAATAGCTAACAAACTTTAAGCAATTCAAGGACATTCATATCGCTACAATGAAAGAGGTATTTGCATAATATTCTTTTAGACCATAATTGTGATCGTTAACAATAAGTTATTTATGACAATTTTTTGTCACAAATCTCTCCATAAAATATTTGAGACTATTGATGCACTAAAAATTAACCCTAGTGTTCCGCAAGTGTACGAATCTAAAGTAGATAGTGACAGACAAGGTCGATCTACAGTGAATGTTAATTACGCAAGCTTAGTACCCTAATTTTAGTATCTCCAATCTATCTAAACTCTCAAATTAAGGATGAATTTTGTATTAACTAGACTAATAGCATAAAAATAATAACTAATTAATGAGAGACACTTGGAAAGTAAGTAATCGAACAGAAAACTTAGATAGGTAAAACTGTATTCTAGGGTATAGATTTCAATTATGAACTTCCATGTAGGATTAACCTAAAATTCTAGACTTTTAAACCAATTATGTTGTTTATTAGACTGCACGTATATAATTCTAACCCTTTCACCCGAAGTGATTAAACTTTTGATCAATCAGGACTACTTACTCCCCCGAGTCGAACAATCCTAAAGACTCCAAAAGTTCCTAAACCAATGCCTACGCGATTATCTCTCTCCTTTCGGACATTTCGACAACTACGCTATGTGTTGTACGTCTATTAACTATTCCCTCCTCCCGAAGAGAAATTACTAAACGTGTAGATATATTCAAGTGATCAATTTAAATAAATCATATGAAGAAAACAAACACATAGATAAACAAATATAAAATTGGAGTCTAAAATTAAAGATAAAATCAAGACATAAATTATTCACAACCTACTTTCTAACCTTAGAACACAAAAACGTGGTTAGCTACTCATAATCAAAGTAATAATCCAACAATATTCATGAATAGACATATTGAAAAATTTAACTAAAGAAAAGACTAGAAAAACCCGAATCTCGAGCGCTGATCTTCGTCTCGTCACGTCCTTGCTTCCAAAACTTCTCAAAATGTGTATCGTATCTTATTTTCAGACCTAGAGACCTCCTTTTATAATTGGGGGTGACGATGAGTTTGAAACAGACAAAAACACGTAAAATCCTTAATTGCACCACCATGCACAACTAGCCCGAGTTCAGGAGTAACTCGCCCGAGTTGGTTGGGCCTTGTTGTCCTCTATGTTATTTTCCTTAAACTGGCCCTCGACCGAGTTGCCAAATGGCCTCGGTTGAGTTGACTCGTTCTGCCCAAGCTCCAATTCTCCTTCGTTACTTCTAACTTTCTTGCTCGTTTTACATCCGGACTTCGCCCAAACGGACTTTTTAACCTTTTTATATCTGATTATCACTAAAACAAGAACAAACAAACCATCTAGCTCAAGATAATGAATTTAAGCATATTTCAACTAGATACACATGCAAATGTTATCAAATATGTCCTTAAATTGACCTAAAATGCATGTATAAACGACGTGTATCAACTATTCTAAAGCTACTTTTATAGACAACTAGTTTGCAAAAAATATTTGAGACCACTTTTGTCCAAAAATATATTATTTGTGTTCGAGTTACTGAGAAGACTAATTAGTGACGACATATTATCTCGAAATAATAAAGTTATAACAAATACTCATAAATTATGATAAATACTCATTATTAAAGACAACATTTTATAATCTCAAAAGTCCATTTTTGTTAGTGTGTTGCCTAAGTGTCCCTTGAGGCTAGGACAAACTAACAATGTGTACACCTTTTTTTTTTTTTTTTGACATTAAGACTTTCATTCATTCAACGTGTTGAGGAAATTTCCTTACATCTTTCGAAACAATAGATTAAAGTAATTCCTCAATCCACAAGAGGTTAGAGTCAGTAGTTATTTCAAAATGAGCAATTTTGTGTGCTACTGCATTTTCTAGTCTAAGAACAAAAGTATAGGTAGTACATCCAACGGAGGAAAAAATCGCCATGATATCTTCTTTGATCAAATCTACCAATGGATTGAGGCACTCCTTGCCTTGTAGCCCATCAACCATCGTTTTTACAAACACTTTCCACATGAAAGTTCTAAATGCCACTCTCCTAGCTACTACGGATTGCAGAAAAGAATCGTTATTTCCTCCAATGCTGTGACATTACCTTTTACCCGTGTACGTTTGACTCCTCCTAGAAGAAGAACCTCTCCTTTGTAGTCTTGTACTACAAATTTAAAACCCACTTCGCCATTCATGAAGTATGCCACATTGCTATTAATTTTGACAATGTCTCTCGGCGGAGCTTCCTACGAGGCCGATGGCTTTGATTTTCCCTGTCCCTCTATTCGAATTGGTACGCTTGACAATACTTTGGTCATCATTTGTTGGGTCTTTTGAATTACATATTCCCAATTGAATGTTTGATTTTCGAAGTAGAATCGATTACGATCACACCAAATCATCCATGTTAACACAGTCATCATACTAAGTCTATCCTCCTTCATTGAGTCCAAACACACCCATAAGAAATTTTGAAATGAGCCAAAATTCGCAACATTTGTGTTGTACCTCAAGGGGCGTGTAATTTCCAAATGTGTTGCGGCAATCGGCATCGAAGGAAAATGTGGTTTAAGGGTTTGGTTTCTTCACTACATATCGCACAAATTGGGTATCCCTCCCACGCTCTTTGCACAAGGTTCTCCAACATTGGGAGTGCTTCATGAGCTACCCTCCATAAGCAGATACGAATTTTCGAAATCACATTTTGTTCCACAGCTTTTTCCACGTCTTCCCTTCCTTGCTAGATCTCGGAATTTTCTTTTAGGATGTTGATAGGTTATATAAAGCTAGTCAGTAAGCGCTTCGTATGCTAATTTTCCATTTGATGTATAACACTAGATTTGGCGGTCTTTGGGGCCTCTGAAACTCAGCTGTATCAGTAAAATGTCTTCGGCTTCATGTTGTCAGAAGCTGGTCCGAATGAGGGCAACATTCTAGTTTTTGGAATCCAACAAAATGAGCGAGGACACCTTTGCATTGATGGGTATCGAATTGCTGGTGGTTTCTGGCTTTGTCTTCATCTATCCGCCGATCCATCTTTCCTCCCGAATCTTGATACTCTCGCCATTACCGACATGCCACCTCTCTCCAAGTTCAATCAGCTCACAAGATGCTAGAATATTTTGCCACACGAAACTCGGTTGGTATCCTATCTTGGCATCTTATAGATAAATATGTTGCCTTGAAGACTTTGTAGGCCAAAGATAATGAATCCGATTTAAGTCTCCAAAATTATTTCCCCAACATGGCTAGGTTGAATTGGTGAAGTTCTCGAAAACCCATGCCGCCTTTTGATTTTGGTTGTGTTAATATGCCTTTCTTCGCCCAATGATATTTCTTCTCCCTCTCGCCATACCCCTACCAAAATCGCACCATGGCCTTCTCGATATCGAGACAAATAGAAATAGATAACAGAAAGCATGACATCAAGTAGGTTGGTATAGATTACATTACTTCTTTAATCAGTACCTCCCTACCCGCTTGTGATAACGTCTTTTATTTTCATCCTTTTATCCTATTGATCACCCTCTCTACAATAACCCCAAAAACCTCCATTTTCCTCCTTTTTACCAAAGTGGATATGCCCAATTATTTTCCATATTTTTCAACCAGTCTGATTCCCAATCTAGCACACAATGTTAAACGCTGCTCCTGTAAGACATTTCCTCCTGCGCTCATCTCTGAATTTTCCAAGTTTATCTTCTGCCTCGATACTTCTTCGTACACTTTTAGAATCTCAGCTACTTTATCCACCTCTAATTCAATGGCTCTGAATAACAAGATGTTTTTGTCTACGATAAGAGGTGTGGTATGAATGGTGCATGTCGTGCCACTTTGAATCCATGTAATTGTCTAACCTGTTCAGCTTTTCTTAGGGCTGTATAACCCTATGCACAACAAAAGAACGTATGGTGATAGAGGATCTCCTTGGCGGAGTCCTCTCAGGTGTAAAAACATCAATAGGATTACCATTCACCGGAATTGAATATGTGACAATTGTAACACATCTAAGGACAAGAGACACAAAATTAGCATCAAAACCTAGTTTCAAGAGTATTGCCTCTAGAAATCTCCACTCAAATCTATCATATACTTTACTCATCCTACCCGATTTTTTCTTTTTCATGGAATGGGAAGTTTCAAAGGCAACAATAGCATTATCAGTTATTAATCATCCAGAAGCACTTTGTGAAGTTGAAATGACCTTGGGTAAAATGTGCTTCATCCTATTTGCTATGACCTTGGGAAGACATGGAAGACCACACATTGCAGAGGCTAACTGGTCTAAACTCTTTTGGGGAGACTGGCAACTTGACTTTCGGTTTGTAAGATTTAGAGAAGAAGGATAAACATGATTGTTAAGTAAGTCTAAAATGCACTTAACAAAATCATAGCGAATAATAGACCAGTGATTTTAAAAGAAACCAGGAGACATACCATCTGGCCCAGGGGCCTTTGAGGGATGCATCTGTTTCAGAGTAGCATAAACATTCTCCTCTGTAAAGGGTCTCACCAGTTCCTCGTTCATCTCAGTTAGAACCTTGGGTTCTACAAGTTAAGAATTTTGTTCATCTTTGATGGGTGGGCAGATCTAAATATCTCCAAATAATACTCTCTCAAGACTCGACTAATATCCGTTTCTTCCTCTACCCATTGTCCCCCCATCCCTCCATCCATTATTCTCTTGATCCTATTTCGTTTCCTCCTCTGAGTGGCCTTTTGGTGAAAGAATGTGGTATTCCTATCCCCCTCTTGAATCCATAGTACCCCGGATCTTTACAACCAAATAATATCCTCCTTCTTCATTAGGCTATCTAGTTCCTTGTCAATTTTCTTAAACTCATTAACGACCTCTTCAGACTGGGGCATCTCATACAATTCCACTAGTTTTCCTGACAAAGTTTGTATTCGGTGTCTTACATTCCCGAAAGTCACTTTGTCCCATGATGATAGGGCTTCACCACACTTTCTGATTTTTTCTTTAAGAGAGAGGGTATCAGCTTCCCAGGTGTCTTGTACAACTTGAGAGCTTTCCTAATGCTTCAGCCATAGATTCTCAAACATAAATCTCTTCGCCCGAGTTTTCATATTTTTTAGTTTACGTGGAGTGAGTGGTCTCGGCCCACATCAAATCAACCATGGATGATGGTCAGGTTTGAATCAGTCTAGGTGTGTAACATCTCAACAAGGAAATCTTAATCTCCATTCAGTGTTTCCCAACCCTCGGTCGAGCCATTCTTGGATTGTCATCTCCTGCTTGCCCATTTGTCCACGTAAATTTATGTCCTCTATTGAAACCCAGGTTTTGGAGGTCACAGTCTTCAAGGACTGATCGAAAGAGGGACATGGATCCCCCAATGCGAAAGTTCCCTCCAATCTTTTCGATGGACCATAGTATTTCTTTAAAGTCGCCCATTCAAAGCCGCGGGTGATTTTCTCCCGGGTTAAGCTTCTGCAATAGATGCCATGGTTTACTTGTCGTGTCTGGCCATCCATAAATTCCCGTAAGTATCCAAGTAAAACCTCTATTGCTAACAATGTTCATTGAGATGTGGTTTTGTGAAAAGTTTGAGACTTCAACTAAAATATTGGTTTTCCATAGGGCACAGAGTCCACCACTACGCGCTCTACTCTAGCCTATGTAGTCAACCGAGAAACACCTTGAAAACCTAGAGGCCGTGAATTCAATCTCTTCATCTGTGTCTTGGTGAATTCGGTCTCCATCAGAAACATGATGTCTGGATCTTCTTCACGTAGGAACTTCAGTAACCCTCGGAATGTCGCTCAGTTCCCAAGCCCACGATAGTTTCAATTCAAAGCGATCATTGTTCTCGGCGGTGTTGGCATTCTGTCACCACCATTTGAAATTCTGAGATGTTGTCCGTGTTATCAAATCTGACCTCTTTGGGTCAACTTCCATGTCATGCCCCTCCATTGCCTCAGTAACCCATTTTTGCATTTTGTATATGTCGTGGTACGACGCTGGTTTGTGACTTGAGCCCTGTTCTTCTTTTTTCCTAGAATTTTAACTTTCCGTAGTTTAGCTTTCGGTTCCTGTTTTCTCAGATGCTTCTCATCACTAGTGTTGCTCATTTCCTGAAGTAAGTCTGTGGTATTATGGTTTGGTTTGGCATAAGTTCTTGGTAGTTTATTAGGGTGATCGGTTAGGGTTCTTTCGGCTTTTGGGTTTTCGATTTATTGGGTTGTCAGAGGGTTCATCTTGCGCTACAGGTTTTGATCCATATGAGGTTGAGGGGTTGTGATATCCTGTTTCTGTAGGTGTGGGGTTTGTGGATGGGGTACGAAGGGGGGGGGGGAGTTGTTGTTATCTTGATGGGTGGTTTGTTGGTGTTATGGTTCTTAAGGGTTTGGTCTACGTGGTGGGGTTTGATGGGATTGGTTTTTGCATGGGATAATGATGCATTGTTGTCGGTGAGTGTGGGTTTATTATGAGTGTTGTATTTAATGACTTGGGCATTAATCGATTGAGGTTGTGAGTGTATGTACTGTTGGTTTATTGGAGTGAGGTTCTGTATTTGTGGTTGGGGGAGAGGTGTTGTATTGTGGTCTTTATTATTAGTGGGTGAGAAGTGGGGTTTCGTATTGGTCGGTGTTGGAGTCTGTGTTGGGTAAACGATTTCGGGTATGTGAGTTTTAAGGGTCTATACTCATCCGACTCGATTGTGCTACCATACTCAGGTGTCTTTTTTCTTGGCACTGCAGCTGAGTTAAAGTGGACGACAAATCATGGAGCACCTCTTCATTAATTTTCTTGCCTTCTCTATTTTTTTTCTCCTCATCCTCTCTTTGTTTTTTCATTTCAAAAGCTTGGAATAGATTTCTTCGTGTTTCAACAGTTAATGGTCATATTTTCTTTTCAACAAAAAACTTTACATGCTTGAATAGAGACGCTTTGATATCGTCCGTGTAAGGTAGTTCTTCTTCTTCAAGTCCGTAGAATTCATCCTGATCATCTACCATGTCACATTCTCTTCGGACGTGGCCCCAAAAGCCACAAATAAAGCAAAAGTTCGGTGGTCGTTCGTATCAAAATGGGATCGACAGGCTCTGTTGTTTTAGTGTTATATGCGTACCCCTTTTTAGTGGTTTAGTGAGATCGACTTCGATCTTCACTTTGATGCTTCAATTCAACCTATCAGTGAAGATTTGGCCACTTCAATGACTCTCTCTACTATGCTGCCAATCGTTTTAACTATGTTGTCTTTTAAAGCTCTTGCCGAGAGATCGTATATCCTTACCCAAAAAGATGAGTGGGTTAACACTACATCAGACAGACGTTCATCTAGCCCGAGTTCTTTTAACACAAACATATTTTTTCCATAATGCCACGGTACCATTTCCATAACCGTATCTATATCTCTGCCACTGTTGAACTGAAAGGAGAACAAATTTGTTCCAACATCAGTGGCCGTCATCCCCTTTGGGGGGTGCCACGCTTTTCTCATCTGTTCAAGCAGTCCATATCATTGAAGGATTTTTTTGTCCACACTTTTCCTATCAGGCGGTAACTTCGCCCTTCTTGTTCACTACCCTTAATTTCCTCAATTCTAATTGGTAACTGATAATTAAAGCCGAAACCCGGATATCAAACGGATCACGATCGCAGTAATAATCCAAAACAATCAAGACATGCAAGAACTTAGATGACGCAAAGATTTACATGGTTCGATCCGGAGATCTACGTCCATGGGAGAAGGCAATAACCTTCCGAGGTGTTTCACTATTCTTCCTTGAATATCGGAGTACAATTTTAGAAGTAATAATTCTAGAATTCAAAATCGGAACCCTAAACTGAACAACAATTCTCTTATTTATACTCTACAACAACAACCCTAACTAAATCCCTATAAATCCGCCAATCAAATTTGCATGGCTGTTGGAAAAGATCATGGGGATCTTTTCCCAACTTCCAAAGACGCCTCGAATGGGCTTGGGTGCGTTGGTCTTGCGCTTTTGGGCCCAATTGACCCGTCTGGTGGGCTAGACCGACCCAGGGAGATTGGGCCATACCTATCAGTAACTCTCACAATCAGTCCCCCCTGTCTTCAGATCTGTGTCCATCATAGATTTCAGTTCTTGCCATGCAAGAAAACTCAATGCAGTACCACGAGGCAAGCCAAAGAAACAAGCGATAACTAGTACGAAATCGGGGTAAATGTGTCTTTATCAAATGCAATCTCAAAAGTTCCTAGATCTAGAAGTAAAGAAAAAAAAAAACAAACAGATGGTATGTAGAGAAAGGAAGAAACTGAAAATGAGGGCAAGTTAGACAGCTGACACGAATAAAACATTGAGATTCCAAGTGAAACACTTACACGCCATTGTAAACGCGCGACCAAAGCTTCAGGAGGTGAAGTAGAAAGCCTAGCTTAGGGACGGTGTACAGACGAGGAGACGATGTACGGACGAGAGCTTCTTCACGGTGCGTACACCTAAAATGGCTGAATAAGGGAACTCGTTGCAACAAAGGGCCACCCAACATTTAACTTGATCTTTATAATAATAATTAACATAACAAATTGAAAATATTAGAACAATGAACTATCATACCCTTTTATTCTACCCCTCGTGTCAACTAATTGTTTTGGTTTTAGATACCAAGTTACCAAGTACCCTACCATTCTATCTTACTCTTCCATATGTCAACTACTACCTCTTTTTTAATTCTTCTTTTACACTTTGATAAAAGAATTAAGGAATATGTAGAATAGACAAATAAGTTCTCATTTAAATTTTATCTCTCATCTCAATCCCTTAATTTTCTCCTCTTTTCTTTATAATACTATTAATAACATGGTAAGTTGGATAATTATATATTTTAATGGAATAATATTAGTAATGATATATATTAAGAAAAAAAAGGATGAATATTTTAAAACAACTACAACTCCTAAACGAACAATCAAAGGAAAAAAGGGGAGGTAGTACTTATTTTGTTTTGGATACCAACTAAGGAATTAGAAAAGATTAAAAGAGAAGCTTTTATTAGAAGTGAATGACTTACATAAATAGTAGATATGGAAGTGTTTATCCATGTCCATTACTATCCTTAAGCATTATGTTGCTACAATGGATAACGTTACTATCCTTTTCAATTAAAGTAAATGGTGCCTAGATGTAATATTGATAAAACATTTCTTATCAAATAAATAATACCTCAATTTTATTTTTGCAGAGGGTCTCGTGAAGTATTGGACCAACTCAGTAATTCTAAATGAGTAATAAATTCTCTTCCAAAAACAACAAAAATGCATTTAATGAATGGTTATAAACGGATATTGTTTAAATTAGATCAATACTCGTTGAAATCCTACTATATATTAAACAAGAGCCGCGGAAATCAAGGAAGAAACACGTGTCACATTCTAAAAATTTCTGAAAACAATTTTCCCTTTATTTTAAATAAACTGCCACACGTCATTATATTTCAATGCATGTTTAAATAATAAATTTTAATTATGTAATGTTTCACATAAAAAAAGCAGCGGATAAGTGAATGCAATACAGGTGTCATGCCTACATAAAATACATCTGACACATGGCACCAGGAGATCTCTCAACAACAGGTAAATAGTAAATATTATTTATTAATATTAATAACTTAATAATATTAAATTTTCAGTTAATATATTACTGCAGAGCGGTTTTACTTGAAACTATTTCCGACAGATCTAACTCCTTAAAAAATGGCGTCCTTATCATTAATATAGTTATCCGTTTACGCAAACTTATCAGTAATACAGTTATCCCCTTATCTATAAAGGGCCGTACTTCTATACACTCAATTTCCATATTAACATACCACAAAGATTACCGTAATACTTTTCAACCAGATTTACAGTGAGGGAAATATATAGTAAGAAAATGGCTCCTTTTTTTAGTTTAGTGCGTGATGTAAACCCTTCCAAGACAATGTGGGCCATGCGACTCAGGCTTATACGCTACTACGAGGTGCCTGCAGTCGGAGGAGACGGGCCAATATCAAGCAAAGAATTCATCTTCCACGATAAAAAAGTAAACAATAATATACTACGTTATTCACATCTGCTTATTACATGTTTTATCACTTCTGCTCATTACCTGTTTTTTCATGAAAGGGCGACCGGATACACGCTACAGTGAAGGGGCCTGCAATGGCAGCATTCAACTTTCAACCTGGGGAAGGAAATCTGTACGCAATTATGGATTTTATAGTGACAGAGAATCGCATGAAGTTTAAGACAACAGTTCACAAGTACAAACTCATTTTTTTCAAGAGAACAAGTATGCAGCCGTTCTTTGATGAAGAATTTCCGAATCACGTATTCAGTTTCAGATCGTTCAATGATTTCGAAGCAAATAAGGAAATTGCTGAGTTTAACCTATTTGGTGAGATTTCAGTAATACTTTTTTCTGTACACCCCTACATTTTAAATTTAACTTTGTATCTGACTTTTCTTTACTGTTTCAGACATCATTGGGAGGGTTGTTTCATACCAAGAGGCGCCAGTTCAAACTAGAACTGGGATAAGGCTAGACTTCAGGATTGTGGACTTGGAGTACAGTTCCAACAAATTATAATATGAAACATCTCATTTTACCATTAAATACTACTTGCATATGATCTTACAAATAAAATTGTTGCATGCTTACATGTGAGATGTTTATGTAATTCAGGGGAAAACAAATGACAGTCACACTATGGGATCGGTACGTTGAAGATTTTTTATCCACAATAAAAAAAAATCAACCAACTGCTGTCGTTATAATACAATTTGCTAGGGTTAACTTATATGCAGGTATATTTTATTATTTCTATCAATCACTTAGCCAAAATAATTATTGTGATATACTCATTTCTACAATGAACAGACGATGTACACTTTTCGAATGCCTACAACGCCTCAAAAATCATTGTTAACGGTGATTCATCAGAGTTTCAGGAATTTCATCAAATGTAATTACCCACAACATTAATACTGCCATTATTTACTTTTTCATAAACATTCCATATTCATTACGAAAATTTCTATGACATCCCAATATTTATAGGATCACTGAGAAGGGAGAAAAAGGGAATGCTATCAGTACCTTCGCAGGAAGCACATCTGGATCAATTGCCAACTCCTTCAAACATGGTGAAGCTTTGGTGAAAAATCTTGCAGAAGTTGCTGAATATGACCAGGTTAGTTAGTAAAAAAATTATAATGATAATAAACTTAGTAAAAAAATTATAATGATAATATGTTATATTACTTCGATGACAGGATGGCGTCTTCTGGGTGTCTGCAACCATCGTTGATATAGAGAATATTGGGAATTGGTGTTACCTAGCATGCAAACGATGCTCAAGGAAGCTAATCACAGAGAACACCTACTTACTATGCATGAAGTGTAGTACTAAAAACAATGATGGTGTATACAGGTAATAGTTCAAAAAAACCATCTAAAAGTTGCATCTGTTAGAAAAAAAATTATATTAACGATTTTCAAGTTAATATTTTCCCAATATTAAAAAAGGTACAAACTGGAAGTCAGAGTTGTGGATGAAACTGGCAATGCACGCTTTGTGCTTTGGGATCGTGAAAGTACTTTGTTGATTGGCAAAAGTGCAACACAAATTAAGGCAGATAATGTACATTTTTAGATCTCTATTTTACCTTATTTAATTATGTAATTTCCACAAAAATATGACTAATTACAATTATTCAATAATATAACAGGACCATGACACAGATACAATTCCAAAAGCAATAGAGGAAGCCCTATCTGACAGAGTTGGCCTCTTCAAGATCCAAATAAAAGAAATAGATCAGAAACGTTATTCAGTCAACTACAGCGTGATGCAGATGACAGCTGATGACTCTGTGCTCACCATGTTCAAATCAAATTACATTGATAAGGTAAAGCTGAAAAGTAGAAACAATTTCAAAATTGATAATAATTTTTAAATTATTTGTAATCCTCCTAAATTGATTTACTTATGTGTATACAGCCCAAAGAGGTAGTATCTGCAAAAGGCAAGATCATAGTGGCTGATGCTGACGAAGATGAGGTTCTCAAAACAAAAACACTGAAGAAAGGCAAGATGAAAGTTGTTGATCATGAAGATGAGGTTCTAAGCATGAAAACTCTAAAGGTTGCAATTGCTGATCGTGCTGGGGCAAAAAGGAAAAGGAAGGCCAATACAAAGTACAAAATGTGATAAAGTCGCTCTGTGACATGATCAGAAGACAAGTTAGGATTGTTTAGTTATTTTAAGAAATTAAGTTTCCTTCAATATCAGTGTGCTCTTGAAGGAGAATGTCAGTTAATTGTTTATGTGTGACTCTAGGACTATTAGCAATGAAAGTTAGGGTTGATGTACTGATACATATATTTCTATTCATGCAATTAACAAGTTTGTTTTTATATATTGAAGTTTCAGTCAATATGCAGATTAACATGTCTATCTCTATCGAAATTACATTTATAAAGAATTGTATAAATAATCAGATAAGTAAGACATGATTTTCTAAACTTAATTTTCTTACCTTCTAAGAAAGCTACTCAGACGTTTACCTTGCCTCAACATTCCATGCATCTTCTAAATGTGTCACTTGAATAAG
This sequence comes from Ajuga chamaepitys, assembly GCA_958295605.1. Classification (NCBI taxonomy): domain Eukaryota; kingdom Viridiplantae; phylum Streptophyta; class Magnoliopsida; order Lamiales; family Lamiaceae; genus Ajuga; species Ajuga chamaepitys. The sequence continues at coordinate 54,035,657 of OY282501.1, read as the reverse complement.
GTATGATATTGCTTGAATTTCGAATTAATTACAACATCATTATTCTCCTATTAAAACCAATAAAATATATTGGAAAATAATGTTAGTTAATAATTAATCTCTTAATAAAACATAGATAATGCTATTGGGAAGATGCACAAGGTTAAGGAAACAGTAATTATGTATGCAAACAAAATTCATTGAAATGATTCTGCTTTTTCAACAAGATACATAATATTGAATCAAGAAGACAAAATTGGAAATATCACATTTCATTGAATTACTACCACTTATTATCTACTACAAATAATATTTGATATATCTAATTTTTCACTTGCATTATACGTCAATTTTAAATTAGAATGACTGCAAGTTAATAATTGTAGCAAATATGTCTTTCCGAAGACAGAAAAAATATAGCTTAAATAATTAGTCGTTTATATGAAAAATGCCATAAATTTAAATTAAAATTTAGAGATTTTAATTAAATTTATAATAATATTTTTTTAAAAAAACATACATTTCAAAAAATAAACTGCTATTGATTTTGGGTAGTTATCCAATCAAATTCAAATCACAAACTGCTCACGATATTATTCGCAGAAAAAAAACATCCATGTCAACATATCTGATATTATAACAACTGATAAATAAGAAGGATGATCCGCGAGACTTGAACATGGTCTGACTATCCAAATAATTAAAGGTTAGTATCATCTTTTAGCAGCCTCCTCTTAATTTTATTATCTGCTTGCAGAGATTCAACAAAAACATACATCATTTTATTCAATCTATATTTCAATCGGGTTTTGTGAAATAGATTCAAATTTTGTTAAATAGTTAACTATGTCTACATACATATGAAATACTAACCTAATACAATTAATGTTCATCTACAAATATTTGTACCTAAGGAAATATGTGATGCAGTTACAACAATCATAATAATGAAAAATTATCAATATTACCGTTTTGGCCTACTTGCACAACTTCAAAACTTACAATATGTTACTGCCATTATTTTTTTACAGCCAATGCATGTACTTTGGCAAATCTTCTGCTAATGCATGTACAATCATAGCAGTAAATACAGGTTGGTAACTTAAAATGAAATACATTTACATATACTGCTAATGCATGTACAATCATAGCAATCATATCTTCAACCATAATATGTTTTTACTACCAATGAATGTACTAAGAAACATATACTGCTAATGCATGTACAATCACAACAGTAATGCAGATTTGTAACTCAAAATGAAATACATTTACATTTGATAATCGGCAGAATTTTCAGATCTGTCCAAAAAAAAAAAAAAAAAAAACATCCAACATCAGATCTGTAACATCTGATACCGATTAGTTCATTTTTCGAAGATTTGTGTCTACACTTTTCATCTATTAATATGAAGATGAAAGTGGAGTCCCTGCTTCGACTTTTTAATCCCCAAAGCTATTAAACTGACCAACATCAGATCTGTAACATCTGATACCGATTAGTTCATTTTTCGAAGATTTGTGCCTACACTTTTCATCTATTAAAATGAAGATGAAAGTGGAGGCGCTGCTTCGACTTTTTAATCCGAAGAGCTATTAAACTGACCAACATCAGATCTGTAACATCTGATACCGATTAGTTCATTTTTCGAAGATTTGTGCCCTACACTTTTCATCTATTAATATGAAGATGAAAGTGAAGAGGCTGCTTCGATTTTTTAATCCCCAGATCTATTAAACTGACCAAAAAATTGAAAGTGTAGGGGATCAAGCAAATATAAGCGAAGATTTTACAAAATGTTGGCAGCTTCTAAATAGCTGGGGAGTTAGACTACAAGAGTGAAAATTGATAGTTAGAGAGAAAGTGAGGGCACTGAGTATATGCGTATATATATATAGAGTGAATGTTAGGGTTAGTTTAGTAATGGGTTGGATCTCAGATGGGCTCAGGTAGTTTAGTTCGTGGGCTCACTTTAGTGGGCTCAGCGTCTTAATCATAAGATAATGTCCATCAAATTTAATAAGTTTGAAGCTGTCTACTGATCATATGCATAATGGGCTAACCTTTTTAATATTCATATAATGCCAAGTAATATGATATTGAACAAAATAATTTAAAACTTCTAATAATGTAATGTGAGATAAAATACTAATGTTTTATGTTCAGTGACGGATCCAGAAATTTAGGTTAGGGGGGCCTAAATTTGTAGATGAATTTAAGAGTTCGTCTCACGAAATATTTTTTTTTAAATATGCCATGTCGCAAATCTTTACCAAATAGAACGTAGATTCTGAGTAGGCCAGAAATCAAATTATTTTATATAATTAAGCCATAAACTTAAAATATAAAATAATATTTTAGAAAAGTAAAGGAGGACTACCATTATGCACCCCCTAAATATAATCAACTTTATGAATAAATTTAGAAAAGTACTACGTAGTAATATTTAGATAAGATCAATAAATTGATTTAATCACAAAAAGAAAAAAATCAAGATCTTATGTTTCTAATTTCATCTTATCTCTACTGCTTATACATAACAATACATTCATCTACTTCAAGTTAAACAATATAATTATTTATTTTATTTAATTAAGTTATACTAAAATCGACTAAAATACACATATAATAACATATTAGATCGAACCAAAATGGACAAACATATATAATAGCACATTATGACGGGGTAGGAGGGTCCAGTGCCCCCCGGGCCCTAAGTTCGGTCCGTCACTGTTTATGTTTGTAATGGGCTCTATGTTTCGTATTACTAAGGCCAAAACATTGTGAGATCAATATTATCTATTAAAGTAATAATAAATCTTTATTGTTTAATATAATATTATAATTTTTAATACAATCGTGATTGGGTAGGAGTTGGTGAAATATAATCATTGACCTATCAATTGAGTTACAAAGTGTTTTACCAACTGAGTTATAAAGAATACCCATCTTATATTGTTTTTCTCCTAAATGTACACAAATATATATAATATATATTCTTATACATTTTTTACGTAGTTAATATATATACGAAGTATAGATACATAAATTACATACATGTCATTCTAAATTTTTTAATAGCTACAAATTTTAATTACAAATTAAAGAAATTAAATATATTTTTTATTGTATATATATATATATATATATATATATATATATATATATATATGCACGCAATCTTAAAATAAATAACATAAATTATGTTTTTTATTTTCATAGATTTTTACATGGACGACAATCAATCTCGCGAAGCGCGACTTATGCGCAAGACAAGGATGGCTAAAAAGCGGGATGGAAGTTCAATTGGTTAGCTTTACATGTTATTTCTTACGTCCACTCAAATTTGCACATTTGTTTTTTTTTCGTCCATTCCACTTAACTTTGTATCCAATCAACCTCGCAAAATTAAGTGGGACGGAGGGAATACTTTGTTTAAATTTTTATTTATATAATTATCTTACATAATTTCCTTATAACCATTTATAGTACATTTATTCTTTTTGTTTTTTTTTTTTTGTAATAATGTAATTTGTTTTTAATTGCACTGTGTTCATATGTGTCATGATAATTATTTTTCGCCTAACAATATTTGGCAGAACATAATTGCATTATTTTAATTTCTTTATATTTTGTACTTATTCTACTCCTATCATAACATCTTATTTTACCAAAGCATATTTCAGTTGCTACAGAAAGCTCCAAAAGTAAAAAAATATGTTTACAATCTCATGATGCATCTTCCAGATCTCTTACCATTGACACAAGTAAGTTAATATTTGTTCTGGAGATTATTATTTTCCCTACCATTACTATTCTTTTATAATTCCTATATTTTGTTTTAACAGGTAAACTACATGCAGCTAGAATAAAAAATGCAAGCTCTAGCACATATAATAGATCATTGGGTACTTTAACTTATGTTCCTGTAAATACAAGTAATTTTTTATGTAATCAAAACTAAATACAGATTTTTTTTCCCATTAACTTACCACTTTAAGTTCTCTCAATATTTTTCTTTTTCTAATACTTATTTACAAGACGATTTCTCTTCTTTGGAAGCTAATGTTTCTGCTCAGATTAGAAAAGGCACTCTACATTTTCCACCACCAATGTCAAATTTGCCAAGTATGTATTATAAGACTTTAGATATGTAATTCATAAAATTTAAACAAAATTATTAATGATTATTTTATTTTTCCCAACTTAAAAGGTCCATTTACATCAGGCAAAAGTATTGGAAAAGGAATTGGGCAGTTTCCAGCTTCATCACCTCAATTCCAGAACCTGCACAATGGTAAATTTAAAAATTTACCATTGTGTTCATATGTTGTTTAATTCTTACAAATTCTACTATTAGATTTACTTATATATATTGTAACAATATTTTTCAGTTCATCCCGGTGATGATATAGCAAATTTAGCTAGCACAAGGTATTGTTATTTTCTTTTTTCATCTGTAATTTGTATGTATAGTAATTACTAATATTTATATATTTATTTACCTATGTTAGTTCACAAAATCCCAGTCAGATTCTGCACTTGAGTACAGATAATGATGAAATTGCTAATGAAGTACCGCGCTCAGTTAATGATACTTCAACAGGTTATACTTCTTTATTCTCACTTTATACTTTACTTTATTATTATAATATAATTTTTTAAAATGTTAATAATAAAAATTTAAACAACATTTATTGTAGATTATTGGGATATTGGTGATGCCGATTACAAATGTGAATATTGTGGAGCTTTTTTTTGGTATGATGAGAGGCTAAAATCATATTACCGCGCAAGTAGACCAAAATATTCACTTTGCTGCATGCAAGGCAAGATTAAACTTCCTCGAATGAAGAAGCCTCCACAGATATTCTATGATCTTCTTAGTGGTGATAGTCCAAAGAGCAACCATTTCATTAACAACATACGTTCATACAACAACATGTTTGCATTTACATCAATGGGTGGGAAGATTGATAACTCGATTAACACTGGAAACTCTCCACCCATTTTCAAGCTACATGGTCAAAACTACCACATGATAGGAAGTTTGATGCCAAATAATGATGCAACTCCTAAGTTTGCCCAGTTGTACATTTATGACACCGAAAATGAAGTTGCAAATAGAATTAATGCTGTTAGGTATGTTACATTTTAGTTATTTTTCCACATATTTTTTCAATTTCCGTAGTGCCCTTTTTTTATTTTATTATTTTAATATATTATTACTATTAAATGTTATACAGATCAAGAAATAGTTCTAATAATCTTGATGCGGAGATTGTAGAACAACTTAAGGATACTCTTGACAACAATAATACTTTAGTTCAATCTTTCCGAATGGCTAGAGACAAGATTCAACAAAGTATAGATGTCAATGTAAAACTTAAGCTTCTTGGTAGAAGAGAAAAGGATGCAAGGATGTACAATCTTCCAACAGTTTCTGAAGTAGCAGCATTGGTTGTAGGAGACTTTGATGAGGCACTTGGAGATAGAGATATCATTATTGAGTCAACAAATGGTTATCTGCAACGAATCACAGAGCTACATGCTTCTTACCTTGGGCTACAATACCCTCTTATATTTCCATATGGAGAAGATGGATATAGAGAGGATATTCCACTAACAAATACATCCAGTTCAGCTCGAAAGAAAAGGACAAAAGTTAGTGCAAGGGAATTTTTTGCTTATCGATTCCATGATAGAGAAGGTGAGGAGTGCCTTATATTATGCTCTAGAAGATTGACTCAACAGATAATTGTAGATGGGTACACTATTATAGAATCTTTTCGGTTGTCATGGATAAAGAACAATCAAAAGACTCTACGATGTGAAATGTACAGAGGACTGGCGGATGCTTTATTGAGGGGTGAGACCGATTTAGCACTTCATGGTTCGCGCCTTATCTTACCATCATCATATGTTGGTAGTCCACGTTACATGATTCAGAACTTCCAGGATGCAATGACAATTTGTGGGTGGGCCGGTTACCCAGATTTGTTCATCACTTTGACATGTAATCCTAAATGGCCCGAAATTACACGATACTTAGACTCTAGAGGGTTGAGACCTGAAGATCGCCCTGACATTGTCTGCCGAGTTTTCAAAATGAAATTGGATGGTCTGATAAAGGATTTTAGACAGAACAAAGTATTCGGCCGTGTAAAAGCAGGTATTAAAATTTTATAATTTGCTTTAAGTTTATTTAGTTATTAATTAATTTCACATGCATTCACTCTTATGCTTTATATTTGTCTTATATATGTCTTCTTTATTACATGTAGTTGTATATACTGTTGAATTCCAAAAGCGTGGGCTCCCGCATGCACATATACTTCTATTTCTAGCAGCAGAAGATAGGTACCCCACTGGTAATGACATAGACAAGATTATATCAGCTGAGATACCTGATGCGGATACTGATCCTAGATATTATGCAACAGTTGAGAATTATATGATACATGGCCCGTGTGGAGATGCGAATAAGAATTCGCCTTGCATGTCTGAGAAAGGGTGCACTAAGTTCTACCCTAAGGAGTTTGTAGATACTACAACATTTAGCGATGAAGGATTTCCGGTGTATAGGAGAAGAAATAATGGGAGAACAATTCTTAGAAATGGCGTGTATGTAGACAACACATTCATTGTCCCACATAATCGCTATTTGCTGCTTAGATATGGATCTCATATGAACATGGAATGGTGCAATCAATCCAGATCGATCAAATATTTGTTCAAATACATAAACAAAGGATGTGATCGTGCAACTGCTCAATTTTTAAAGACCAAGAGGGATGAGGAGTCTGGAAAGGTTATCGACGAGGTTCAAATGTACTACGATTGTAGATATGTTTCTCCTTGCGAAGCTATGTGGAGAATACTTGGTTTTGAGATTTGCTACAGAGATCCTTCTGTGGAGAGATTGAGCTTTCACTTGCCAGGAGAACAAAACGTCGTTTTCGAAGAGACAGATCAAATACAATCCGTTGTTAATCAGCAAAGATTTAAACGAACAAAGTTTGAAGCTTGGTTCCAGGCAAATATTGACTATCCACATGGAAACATATTCACTTATCCTGAATTTCCCCAACATTTTGTGTGGAGGCAAGCATCTGCTGAATGGGTTCCTCGAACAAAAGGCCTCTCTTTAGGAAGAGTGTACTACGTACCACCGGGAGCTGGGGATAATTACTACTTAAGATGCTTAAATGTCATTCGTGGAGCTAAGTGTCATAACGACATGAAAGTTGCTCATGAAGTGCAATACAATTCATATCGTGATGCGTGTTATGCATATGGCCTTTTGGAAGATGACAACGAGTACATTGATGGCCTCATAGAAGCAAGTTTTTGGGCCTCAGCTCATGCGCTACGTACAATGTTTGCCACTTTACTGATTGAACATTGTATGAGCAGGCCAGAACATGTTTGGCAGAAATGTTGGGAGCATATGTCAGACGATATATTATATAGGCAGCGAAAAATCTTCCATCATAAAGGTACATACCTAACTTTATGTACTACATTTTACCTTAATACTATTTATATATTAATACATGTTAGTTTAATAATGATACTACAAATTTTATACATGTCAGTTTATCAATAATGTTAGAATATTTAATGCTTTATCAATATATGCAGATCTAACTTTGACTGAAGATCAGATAAAAAATCTAGCTCTTATAGAAATTGAAAAGTTATTGCGTAGATCTGGAAGAAGTTTGAGAAACTTTGAACCAATGCCTTTTCCGGATTATGATGATTTTTCAACTTCTTCAAATAGTTTGTTGCATGATGAATTGCAATATGACAAGAAGTTACTGGCTGAAGAGTTGCAACAATTATTGCCTAAATTGACTGACGAACAAAGGATTGTTTATGACAAAGTTATGGAATCTGCATCTCTAAACAAAGGCAAAATTTTCTTCCTTTACGGATATGGCGGTACTGGAAAGACATTTGTTTGGAAAACTTTGTCAGCAGCTATTAGATCAAAAGGCGATGTTGTTCTTAATGTTGCTTCGTGTGGTATAGCATCTTTGCTTTTACCAGGAGGTAGAACAGCACACTCCCGCTTCAAGATTCCATTGAAGCCACATCAGGATTCATTTTGCAATATCAATTTGGGTGGAGAACTTGATGAGTTAATTGTTAAGTCAAAGCTGATCATTTGGGATGAAGCTCCGATGATGCACAAGTTCTGTTTTCAAGCGTTGGACAGAAGTTTAAAGGATATAATGAAATGTGTTGATAAGGAAAATGCAACAAAACCTTTTGGTGGGAAAACGGTTGTTTTTGGAGGAGATTTCAGACAAATCCTCCCAGTTATTCCAAAGGGACGAAGACAAGATATTGTTAATGCCACCATTAATTCTTCATACATTTGGAATTCATGTGAAGTACTCCATCTGACAAAAAACATGAGGCTACAATCTATTTCTTCAGAACATGAAAGCTCAAAGTTGAAAGAATTCTCAGATTGGCTTGCAGCAATAGGAGATGGAATAATAGGTGATGAGAAAGAAGACGGGTTGTCTACTATAAAAATTCCAGAAGACATTCTTTTGAAAGTCACAAACGATCCAATTGCATCTATTGTTGAAAGTACTTACCCAAATTTGTCTGAGAGAATACATGATCCTGACTACCTTCAACAACGAGCTATACTAGCACCAACACTTGATGTTGTTGGCTCCATCAACCAGTACATGATTCAGAAAAATACAGGAGAAGAACGCTCATATTTCAGCTCAGATTCTGTAGGTAAATCAGATATGACTATGGATGTCATGACTAACGTGCATACTCCCGAATTTTTGAACACAATCAAATGTTCCGGTGTGGCAAACCATGAGCTGAAATTAAAGGTTGGAACTCCGGTTATGTTGTTAAGAAATATTGACCCAAGTCGTGGATTATGCAACGGAACAAGATTGATTTTGACACGACTAGGCATTCATGTTTTGCAAGCAAAGATTATGACTGGAGCAAGTGCAGGCCAATTGGTACTTATCCCGAGATTATCAATGACCCCATCCGATGATAAAATACCTTTCAAGTTCCAACGAAGACAATTCCCATTGACAATTTCGTATGCAATGACTATCAACAAAAGCCAAGGTCAATCATTGTCAAATGTCGGTCTTTTCCTCAGAAAGCCAGTTTTTAGTCACGGCCAATTATATGTTGCTTTCTCAAGGGTCACAAATCGTAGTGGCCTTAAAGTTATGATTTGTGATGACGAGAAAAAACATATAAACACAACAGTTAATGTTGTGTACAAGGAGATCTTTCGAAATTTGTAATTATATATTTGTATGATTTTATTTTTTTATATTGATTCCTGCACTATAATTTATCTTTATATTTAAGGTTTAACTTTATAAGATCATACATTTACTAATGTTTAATTCTGCACTTATAGCCATAATTTACATTTTCTTTTCATATAATAAAAAAAAAAAATTAACCCGTGCATAGCACGGGCGGACAACTAGTAGTTATAAAGCCTTAAAATTCAGGTGTTTGACTAGTAATAACCAAACACTAATTAAGATATGTTGAGTCACTATCGGTCGAACATGTTTCCTATACTTTTAGTATTGTTAAGTAAAAATTAAGGTGCATTTTGCCGACTCCTAAAACAAAGAGAAAAAAAAAAGTTTGCATGGTCAATTTATTGCATTTAAAAGAGGTAGAGAGGGTATAGGTAATAGGTTACTATACAGACACAAGAACAAAAGTAAATGTTATTGACCCAATGCAAGAAGTAGGTGTAAGAAAGCAGTAACCCCCCAATCAATCGAAGCAAGCAGATATTGATATATATTATGAAACGGATGATGTCGAAATTAAAATTCCCCATTTTTGTAGCAGACAATTTGGAAGAAATTGAAGAAGCAACCCTCATCAAAGAGGAAAAGCTGACATAATTACATCAAGTCATTCAATTTATTTCACCAAAAAGAAACACAACCTTTTTTCTCTCCTCTTGAATATCCGCTCCATTATTGAACTGCAGTTTGCACTTTGCACACGTCCGATCCCAACAAGGACTCATTCTATACTACCCGCCCAGTCTTAACGTTATCACAAGATGTCTCATACGTGTAATCACATACTCGGTTAATATTTTGTAATTTTCTCTTCTATGTCGCACATCATGCAATGTGCAAGTACTGTCCTTAAAGGTCATATGTATGAGATCACGTATTATATATATGAGTTTCATAATGCTTACCAAGCCACATTAAATGGCATCTTCTACTACACATGGTGGTACATTTTTTACAATAATTATACGAAGACAGAACACGTGCATTTGTGATTTGATGATGACACTTTGTACATGTGTTCATGAATTGTGTCACAACAACAAAAGATGCAACATAATTTATAATAGGAGACTCATTCGGGCACCTCGTATAGCAAATGACATTGATTAACACGTGTCATTTATTAAATATAGTATAGCATAAAATGAAATATATAGTGTAATAGAGGATATAAATTGGTTAAAGGTAGCATATAATTTTGTTTTAGGAAAAAATATTTAAGTTTGGGATGGATAAAAAAGAAAGATAAAAAGGTGGGGTTAATTGGAAGAGAAAAAGGAAGTTGGGGAGTAAGTAGTACAATATATATATGCAGAAGCATCCATCATGGGTGTACTGAGAGTTGTGATGGGATTGTGCGTTTTGCCCCTTTTTCATGACACTTCCTTGTCCATCTCCATTCCTATATCACCTTTTCACCCAACTTATAATTCATGCTACTAAATACACCAATTCTTTTTTGTTCCTTTCAAATAAATAAAAAATAATAATAATGTATCTTATTACATTGGCATCTATTGAAACTGACTTGTATAACATAGGGGTGAATGTAAGGATGTCAAAGAATCCAACCTTTTTTTGTTCGATTCAACACTTGAATTCGAATAACCTCAATCAAAGTTTAAAAAAAATTATATCTGAAAATGAATCACTTTTCATATTCATATATTTTACTAATACAAATATAGATATAAACATATTTGATTCCTATATTCAAATATTCAATTTGAATAATAATTTTATTATATATATATATGTGTGTGTTTAACATTCGTAATATATAAATGTATTAGATGTTTATAGAAATTCAGTCAAATGAGATAGATTTTTTAGTCATTATTACAAAAAATGGAAAAGCTAAGTTACTATGCGAATTTATTAGGATATTCTTAAACCGAATTGAAATCAGAAATAATATCCAAAAGCAATATGAATCAGAACATGAATATTTTCTAAAGTTCTTTGAATGCAAATCAAATATGCTAATATTCACCACAAGAAAAAATCTTTTGAGACCACTCTTAATGAGTATTTGTCGTAACTTAAGTGAGGTGATCTCAAATAATGAGTATTTGTTATAACTTATGAGTATTTGTCACAACTTTATTGTCATCTCAATAATTTGGACGCAAATAATATATTTATGACCACAAAAGTGGTATCAAATGTATCTCAATTATTTTTTAGTTTTCTCTAAAAGTTGTCTTAAAGTGGTCTCAAATAATTTGTAGAAAGATTTGTGACAACTAGTTACAAATAACTTATTATTAGTGACCACAATTATGGTGTCAAAAAATGTTATACAAAAAACATTTTTGTTGCAGTGATTTGACTCAATTTTTTGGATAGATTCCTAGGTGAATGTTAAAACCTGGTAAGTGCTCTCATTTGAATTGGGACGAGTCTTGTATATGAAAGCCATACACTATGACGGAGTGCATCTATATATATATAAAAACAAAATGGATTTATACTACAATTGGAAAATAATGTTTTTCCCGCCCAAACTGCTTACTATATAAGGTAATAAAAAATATTTTTTTAATTAAAAATAGAATACAATATATGCCTAAAATATCTCCGAATCTGGTACATATATATGTAATGGTAATGTTTTCGCAAAATTAGGGAAGTTGTTGCTGAATTTATGGGAATGAGTTTTTTTCTCCCTAAATATAAGTAATAATTAGTTGTATCCAGATTTACTTTACAAAATTATCAAATCGTAAGATACAAATCAATCTTGAACCATAATATTTTAGAATGAATCTTTACCAATATTATTTATTTTACAATACCTAAATAAATCAGCTATTTCTTTTATCGAAATTACTATGCAAATGAATCTACAAATTTATTTTATCGCATAAAATTAGGGTAAAAAATACTAATTACAAACCCTGTATTACAACTATCTAAAAAATGTATTATTTTTAGACCTAGAAATAAAGCATTTCATCAGCTATTTCTTTTATCGAAATTACTATGCAAATGAATCTACAAATTTATTTTATCGCATAAAATTAGGGTAAAAAATACTAATTACAAACCCTATATTCCAACTATCTAAAAAATGTATTATTTTTAGACCTAGAAATAAAGCATTTCATTCCCCTCCCCCCCAACTTATATACTTATTTGGGAAATAAAAAAATATTTTATTTATTTGACTGTAAATTTTAATTTATGGCTGGCCCACTTACTTACCCTTTTTTCCTCCCATAAATTAAGAAACGGTTTCCTTAACTAGCTAATTTGGTAAAAATTAAATCAAATCACATTTTTTTTGTGGAAGTCATGTATCCCTCCCTAAAAATCTATATATATATATAATAAGCCAAGTCATCCGAAATTAGTAAGTTGAAACTTTTTCCGCCCATTTTAATAGTTACCATAAATAGATGTGAATTTGAAATTTGAAATTTGAAAAATCCAATGATATTAGCGGGATTGAAGTTTTCGAATATTTTTTCCGTCTAAAATTCAGCAATAACAATATGTACATATATGTATAACAGAATTTGTTGCACATTTTTTAAAATTTTGAAATTCAAATTTAAAAAAAAAAATATCCAATAACATTATTGCTCCTATAAATACATAAGGTCTTAGTAAATGAGAATCACTTTTGCAGCTGGTATTTTTATTTCTTATTCATTTCGCAATTTACATTTTTTACTGCAAATTTCTATAATTCCTTCATTCCTTGATTATTATGTGTCAACTTTGATAGTTCATTTCACAATTTACATTTTTTACTACAAATTTATATAATTCCTTCATTCCTTGATTATTACGGGTCAACTTTGATAGGTACTTCAAAATGGATGCTCCAAAAATACTACATGCAAATCAAGATAAGAAAATATCAGCAACAGAATCTTGATTATGGCGAAAACAAGTTTGATGATTGCAGAATTCAAATCTATATACCATCATCGTTTTCTACGGTAATCTGTAATCATATAACAATTCTACCTATATTTTTAATTTCTGTTATGTGAATTATTTATATTATTGTCCATATATTGTGCTAAACTTTATATTTTGTTTATAACATGTACAGTCTCAATCCGTTCAAAATATTGGCAAAAGATTAGAGACAATCAACTCATCCGACGATCAGCTGAGATTGAAGACTGATTTTGATTTTATTGTAGCAGAATTTAGTTTTTTAATTTCTGCAAAATTAAGTTCATGTATCAACTTCAATTGAAATTCTAATTTCATGGCAGTATTTCATTTTTGTCATTACAATATGTTTACAATTAAACTTTGATAAAACTCAGTCGAAAACGTTTACTATACGCAAGACTTTTAAGAAGAAATATCCCATTTAACAACTATCATGAACTATTGCAGAAAAATTTCCAAAATATTATCTTATAAACAAAATAAATTTAATATACAGATTGGTTGATAACAACTATAAAATGATATGACATATAAATTTAGAATTATCACATAATTGGAATGATTAGCGAAATCAATACTCATTGTAGACCGGATTTTTATTTTAATATAAATTATAATTATGATGTGTATATTAATATATGAACTACCATAGCTTTAACAAAAAATAGATGTGATTTTATCAAATTTTTAATATACAATAATATGTAATCTTTAATTGAAGATATCTGATAACAAAATGTCCAGATCATTCCAATACTGAAAGTCCAGATCATTCCAAATCTTTCAGATATGGTTTTTTATTTTCTATACTCCTATAAAAAGGGCAAAAGGATGGCCGCTTGCTTGATCTCAAGAATTTCTAAATTGTAAAAATCAATGTATCAAACTATATATAGATTATTGTATATCAATAATGATATGGAACCACCAGTGAGTTTTCTTATAGAGCCCACCATGATGTGTTCGGTCAGCTAACACACTCCACCAAAAAAAACATCGCTAAATATATTTTTGATTCCTTCCTCGCCTCTTATTCCATAAAATCAGTTTTTTAGTTTTTTTCCACAGTACAATATTATTTTTTCCAAAATTATTTTATCTGTAAAGTATTTTATCCCTTATTTTCCACAATATAATATTATTTTTTCTCAAAATTATTTATCTGTAAAGAATATATTTTCTTAATGATTATTCTTATATAAAGTATTTTATTAGTTTAGTCCATTAATTTTCTAAATTAAAATCCAACTTTATTTATATTAATGAGCTCATCTTATGGATATAGGAGATTATTGGATAAAAAAATTGAAAAGATTTGAAGTCATCTATGTCTTTTAAAATTCTAAATCCAAATCCAACTCTATTTATATGAATGAGCTCATCATATGGACTATGAAGATTCAGTTCATCCTAAATAAAATTGTATTTTCTATGTCTTTCTTAAAATTTATTTCTAATAAAGGATATTTTGTTGGTAAACTAATCAAATATTTTATATAAGAATAATCCTTAAAAGAAAATTATGTTTGTTTCTAATAGAAGATGTTTTGTACGTAAACTAATAAAATATTTTATATAAGAATAATTCTTAAGATTATTTGTTTCTCAATTCTATTAACTGAAATCGGATTCTGGATTATGTATGTTCGCTTTATTTATTATTACCAATCAGTGTAGTCTATTCAAAATTTATCATAATTTAATATTAATGTTTTGATAGAGACAAGATATAAAAATAAAATAAAGTTAAAAAAAAATGGAACAAGATACGAGTAAGAAATTCGTGAAAAAATTAAAATGTGTTTTTATTAGTGGAAATTACTGATTTTCCGGAGTAAGAGACAATGAATAAATAACACTGACAAAAGTTTTCTTTGTAAAAAATTTTAACCATTTCCTTTTTTGTTATATATTACTACCTCCGTCCCAAGCTAATTGTCCTACTTTGACTTGGCACGGAGACTAAGAAAAAACAGATTTTGTGGAATCTTTGACTTTTTCAAAGGTGGAGATTGAATGTAGATATTTTGATGGTGGAGATTGTGGGAAAATTTGCCATTTATGGGGTAGGACAATTAGTTTGGGACAAACAAATAAGGCAAGTAGGACAATTAGGCCGGGACAGAGGGAGTATCAAATAAAAATGTGTTTTCAATAAAAAGTATTGTTCATGTTAATATTGATTTACTTTTAAAAAAAATAGCCCGTGCATCGCTAGAATGACAACTATTTACAAACAAAATAAATTAGTTAGAATGACAACTAAACAAAACGGAGGTAGTACTACATTAATTAATTAGTTTATGGAGAAAAAAGAAAATTCTTATGGAAGTTCCCCACGTTGACTACCTACTTCTTAATTTTTTTTCTTTTTTTGGTTGATTATTGCTAGGGAGAAATCTATTTTCCACTATATAAGTAATAGCAATACCGTGATTTGCAACTAAACTAAACTAAACTATCACATTTATAGTTCATGTATGGGTTTCAGAAATTGAAGATCTTGCAAGCAATTACTTTCTTCTATGAGGATAATTAAAGAAATATTTCTAGGTTTATGATGTAGATTTTGGTGGATCCTTTTGCAAAGTCCCCACCGAGGATCAATTTGTAGATTATATTCTCTTGCTTTTCTGCAAAAGTTTCAAATGACAAACATTTTCTTGATAGATTTCTTATTATTTTCTATAGTAGTTCCTAATGGGGAAAATTGTATACCGACCTTTTCTTTCTTTTTCGATGTTATTTTCAATATTTTCAAGACTATATTTTCAAAAGTGGGAGTTTGTGATACTACTGGAATTGACGATATATACTAATTGATGGTACAACTTGATATTTTCGCAATCAGGTTAGAATTGCTCTTTAGTAAGCCTATCTTCTTCGTGGTATATTCTTAGTTGTTTTTAGAGTTACGAATCAAGAATAATTGAAGATTTTGATATTTTATGGGAAAGCTATTACAAGTTCGTGTATAAATAAGTATTTCAAAATTCATTAACATTTATGTCTTTTTAGAAACTTAAATGATCTACATTAGTTTTTTCCAGTAATTTTTTGTTATAATATGTTGATACTAAACCTTTTGTGTTTTTGCATGATGTTTTTTTTTTTAAGAAAACCTACTAATTTCGAATTTTTGGAATTCATGTTGTTTATTTATGATGAATTTTGATGTTGTTATGTTTGTTATTGAGGATATATTTATGAGAGTAAAAATGACAATTAAAACATTCCTAACAAGAACACACGCACACACAAAAGTTACACATTCAAATTCCAACATGTTACACTTTTAGCACTAAATTAAATAATATTTTTGTATATAAAAAATATTAATTTAAACTCTTTCCCGTGCATCGCACGGGGTAACTACTAGTTTAAGAAAAAAGAATAATATTTTTGTAAATAAAAGTTATATTTCGTTATAAAAAAAGGGAAAATTTTATAGTACAACCTTTTTATTGATACAATCATTTTTTTAACTTGTTATTGTAGGTTGTAATAGGTAATATTTATTTTTTAATTTAGCAAAGTAAGTCCCACACTTAATTAATTCCCCTATCCTTTATTAATTTTCTTACTTTTATATTTATTTTCTAATTTTTTTAATATTTCTTATGTTTTATAAAAAATTATTTAGAATTAATTTTTTTATATTATTTAATAATTTTTTTTTTTATTTTTTTACATTGGCCACGTGTCGCATTTTTATTGAGTCTTCTTGGCATGTGCTGAGCATTATACAGGTTGTGATCGAAAAAATAATTACTTTAGGTTGCAAAGTGAAAAATCGTCGAAAGTACATGTTGCATTCTATAATTAACCATTTTCTATTAAAAGAAGTTACTCAAACACACCTTCAACCAAATGAAGGCCCAATGTTTTTCTTATCTTTATTTCGGAACAAGCCTGAGTAGAGTATGGAGTTCAAATGCCTCTTCTTCTTCTTCTTCTTTTTTCTTTTTTCTTTTTTTTTTAATATTTTATAAATCCAAAATCAAATATAAATATTATTTTCATGTTAATACTCCTCTCATTTATAAACCAAGTTATTTTAGACTTTTAGATGATACTTAAGAATTTAGTATTGACAAAAATACCACCACATAATTTATTTTTATTATCTTAATTTCCATTTTAGGTAGAGTGAATAGGAGATGAAATATGATCAATTTACAAATAGAGATAATAAATAAATTAGATAATGATAATATTATGAGATTTGTATAAAAAATTGTTTGAATTTATTTAAGGGGAATATTGGAAGAAGATGGAAATTTTATTAGAATGACTTGTTTTTTGGTAAAAAATATTCTCTAAAATGTCTTTTTTTTTTTTTTTTTTTTTTTGAACAGAGGGAGTAATTGTTAGATTTTGTTTACTTCTTTATATATCCTAGTATTTCTCACATGAAAAATTATTAATTACTTAAAAAAATCGATTGATTACTTTTAAAAATTTAAACTCACCCTATGATGGGACTGCGTCATGTTTAGTACCTATGTGAACAAGCACAAATGATTCAATTAATTACAAGTATTCAAACAAACACATAACACGTCAAAAAAAATATATTAATATAAAATAATTACTAAAATATATTGATTAATTTCATTGTACTTTTTCCCCTTATTCACATCGCTCATATTTTTTATTAAGAAGAAAAGTGATTGATTATATACTCTGCAACATAGATTCACCATAAATTGTCTTATCCATCAATTATCAAATCTAACAAAAATATTCTACTTTTTTTTGAATAATTACTACCCCCTCTATATATATATTTTATTCAGAATATATAAATATTCATTAAGCGATCTCGTGCAATTATAGATGATTTTCCTATTTTTCATATATAGATATAGATAGATGTATTAAATATAAATATAATTATTCCTTGCAATATTTTAATTTAACATCACAAATCAGTTTAACTTTTTCAAATAAATTATATTCAGTTATATATTTCTCAACTTTTAGGTGCATAATTTATATATATAATTATAATTGATAATAAATATTCATTATTTTACGGATAATTTATAAATTATAAAAAGTTACACTTTTTGTGTCAATATAATCATGAATAACTATTTATAATTAAGAAATTCCATATGTGATGTGGAATATTGGCATTAAATAATTTTTAAAAAAAATAATTAATATGATATGTTATGTGTTAAGAATGGACTAGAAATTAGCTAAATATATGTTTGTAAAATTATTAACTGGGAAAAATCAATGAAAAAGGTTGTCAGCCATGAAGCTATTTTTAGGGGAAAATTTTATTGCTTTTTCATTTTGGCATAGGTCCTATCTCTATTTTCTAAATTAGTATTTTATTATATGTGTGTATATATATATATAAATTATTTTAATTAAAATTCTAATTAATCTAAAATTTTTAATGTAAATGAATAAGAGTCAAAGTAAGAGGAATAAAAAGAAAAAGAAAAAGGAAAGTGTTGGTTACAAGTTTAGCAAGTAGCAAGTCACCTTATTCAATGGCACCAAGATTAAAAGAACATAATTTAATGACTATTATTATAGGTTGTATCAATACAATGATTGTATTGTAGAAGGACCTAAAAAAATACAGTCATCTTAATGGTTTGTCCATAAAAAGTGAAATATTTGTTGTCACACGACGTAACTATACACTAGTTTTTATCTTCTTATTGAAGATACGAGTCATGTGATCCCCGAGGTTTCATTTTGAAACCAATTAATAATAAAATGAACAACTCACTAAATATATAAAGCTGGTGTTGCTTTCTACGGGATTACTGACCGCCGCTTGATTTGAGGATTTAGGGATACGGAATGGAAATAAATGAGGACTTATTTTATTTATGATGTTTGGTACATAATAAATAAGTTAACCATTACCCTTTTTTATTAACAATTCCCCACATTTCATTCCATAATATGATTGACCCCTCATTCATACTCATTATCATTGTCATTGATGATTTGCCATCAAGCGGATCCTGAAATTTAATATCGTTATCAATGAAATATATGGGAGAACCTTATAAAAAGAAATTGTTGTGCGTAAAAAATTCAAATATAATCCTTTGTTTGATCAAGGGTGAAACTTCTAATTAGTTTTACATGTAATTGGATCTAATACTATTTTTTATTGGTACTTTAATATACTCTCTTCGTTTCATATTAATTATCATTTTAAAAAAAAAGTAAAAAAAATAAGGATGAAATATTTTGATAGGTATACCCTTAATTAATACTAGGGGATAAAGATTTGACTAAATAAAATATCTGTGATAGGTTAAAACATAGAGATATTTTAGAATTGCGGTTCGGATTTTCTACAACATTTGGTACACCATCTTCTACAACATATTAAACTAATCATGCCACATAATCACTTATGATGTATTCGTGATGTCATTATATACACGTGTCGTGTGTGAATTAAAATGTAGTAGAAGATGTTGTATTATATGGAGTAGAAGATCCAAAATGCTAGAATTGAGCCCAGTGAGAAAGTTGGTAGAATTGATAAAAAATATCTAAAACGTCAATTAATTAGAGAAAATGAAGAAGTTGCTAGAACAACAATTAATATGAAACGAATGGAGTATAAGATCGCGCATTCTCTTATTTATTCAAAGTACACCCTCTTAAATGTAAAATTTCGTTCTAATACTCTATTAATATAGTTAAAAATGTAAATTCCAAAATTGAAAAAAATTCTAAATCCGCCACTTTCTGTGGTTATTTGAAAATCTGGTTTTGAATAGAATTTGTTTTCATCCTTATCTTTTTTATGAATATTTCCGAGACTATACCTTTTGACCAGATTAGAAGTTTGATAACTGATGATATTAAAGTTTTTAGACCAAAAGTCAATCTTGATTGTTTAGCATATTTATGAATTTGCTTTGGACGAACAGATATTAGGATAGAGCGAGCATAGCAACAAAATTTGGATACCGATATTACTCTATAATGTTAATTATTCGTAGTTTGATTTTTATTCGTGAATGAAATAGATAAAATTGAAAAAATAATGTATGATCGATCAAATTCGACAAATTATTTAAAAATAAATCGGATTTAATACGTTAAGAAATATCATAATCGTAATTGTCATTCTTATATTTTATTAATTATCTTATGTTTATTGATCTTTTACGTTTATCAATCACTACAAAAGTTATTTAATTGTTGTGATATTATGCTATTTATTTATTTAGCTTCATTAAATGGATCAATCTCAAACATAATTAGTGAAAAAATTATTTACAAATGTTGTAATTTATTGTTAGAATGTCTAAGACTAGATTCTTATTATATCATCATCTTGTATTGCTTATTAATTATTATATAATTATGTTTTCTTTATTTAAAAAAAAAAATATTCGAGTCCAAAAACTCTGTAATTATTTTTTTATCTACATGTAATACTGTTGATTATTCTAGAAAGAGCCTTCAGAATTTATTGATTTATTTTATTTAAAAATATTTATATTTCTAGGTTATCCTTATTGTTATGAATTATCAAAATATATTACTTGTAAATTGAAATTCAGAAAAAAAATATTATATAAAAAATAAAGGTGAAACACTAAAAGTAGCAAAGAAAGTCACCTATTTTGCGTAGGTATTATTCGCATATATACATATAAACTGCTATATTTTGAAAATCTCGAGTATTAATCGTGTTTTAACTTTTATTAAAAAAAAAGTGATAAAGACGAAAGAAATTAAAAATTTCGAAGAATTTTATTACTATGAACCGACCTTCGTGGAAACCTAAATGTCAAATGTTGTCGCTACAACAAAAGAGGTTTTTATATACCACGTTTTGACACTACAATTGTGGTCACTAATAATAACTTATTTGTGACCACTTGCCGTGACAAATCTCTATACAGATTATTTGAGAACATTTTAAGACTACTTTTAGAGACAACTAGTTATTGCAAGAAATATTTGAGACGCATTTAAGACCACATTTGTGGTCACAAATATATTATTTGCGTCGGAGTTATTTAGACGACAATAAAGTTGTGACAAATACTCTATATTTGAGACCGCTTCACTTAAGTTGTGACAAATACTCATTATTTGAAACTACTTTTTGTGATCTCAAAATACCCTTTTTCTTGTAGTGTGTTTAAGATAAATTGCAGTAGAGTAAAAATTTCCCCAGATATCTTTTCACAGATTAGTTCGGATATATTTGGACTATAAAATATTGTAAGCATCGTTGCAAAATACTCCATCCATTCCATATTAATTGATATTTTAGGATGATCTTTTCTTTTTCAATTAATTGAGTTTTTACATATTTTTTACCAATTTTGCCAATTTCACAAATTTTTTTGTGGACTCAATCCTAAAAAATCTCTATTTTTCAATCTATCAGAGATAGTTTTATTTGGTCAAATCTTTATCCCCTAAAATATTGACAGTCATTCTTCTGCTTCTTTCCTCTCCCTCCTTTATTCCGCAATTTAAAATAATTATTTAAATATGCGATATTTTATGATTCTAGGAGAGAGATAAATTATTAGGTGAGGGTATATTTAAAAAAAAAATATATATATTCTTAATTCTTTTATTTTATTCTAAAATATTAATTAATATGGAACGGATTGTATGCATAGTTGCGAAATAAATTTTGACATATTTTTTATAATATAATAAGAGTGGATCGAGTTCATTTAGCTTTTTCAAATGCTTGGTAAATGTGATTTTGACATCTCTCTCAAAATATATTAGGTTGATTCTAATCTAATTTATCAATTTTGGGAGAACATGGGATACAATATAAAAGAAACTGGGCGATAAGTTTTCGCACTTTAATTTACTAAATTAAAAAATTCATATTCAATTTATAATTTTTTTGAATATTTTCGTAATTTATTTTGCAAAACAAGCTAATATCTAATTGAATTTCATAATGAATGTTGCTATATTATTCACGTTTTAGAGTTGCAACACAAAATTAATGTGAAATCGACAAATACAGTCTTATATAATCCTTCATCACTCCCTCATTTCATTTTTGTCTCTTATTTTTTTAAATATATTCTCACTCTTATTTATGTGTCTCTTCCCGTAGGTAAATCGAAGGAGAAGTAATACGACTTTCAAATGTAAATAATTATTGCAGATTAAATGAATAGTTAACAATAGTTTTAACAGAGTCGGCCCAATGTCGTAAAAGGTCCTGAGCAGATTAAAAAATTGAGCATCAAATAAGATATTTTTCACCATCAATTAGAACTCAAGTAAATAAGTAAAAGTCGACGGAAAAATAGGGGATAAACAATGATATAAAATTGTACAAAGTATAGTTAATCTGACCAAACCAAATGTTGATGAATCCATTTCAATCTGAAAATTTGCGCTTCGCGTGAATTTTCTGATGGTTATGAATTTAAAATTTTTATATCTGAATATTTGATTTGGTTCTTAATTACGAAAATAAAACCCGTTATTGATCTTAATATATTCAATTATCTATATATTTGCCTCTATTTAAAGAATATTTAGGATCAATCGTTAAAACCCAATTTAATAGGGGAAATATTATAATTAAACCTTAATTTCCTTTATCTTTTTCCTTTATTTTTAAGATCTTAACTTTGTGAGTCACAATTTGTCTTTACAAAAAAAAAAGTTTTGACTTGATTTACACGTTATGTTTGAAGTGATAACTGATGATATCCAAGTAGGGACGAAACTACATGTAGTCCCAGCAGCACCCTACCCCACCCCCATGTCTCAGCCCTCTACTAGAAGATCCTGGGTTCATTCCTGTATCGAAGTATTGTAATTTGAAACGTAAAATGATAGTAGAATTAAGAAACATGAGTAGAGGATAAGTAGTTGGGAAAGAATAGAATTAAGGTTAATTTGAATGTCGGAATCAAAGGGACAGCATTTAGACGAAACAATTAGTGATGTTGTTAATTTACTTTTTTCAGTTTCATGGGAAACTATGTGCAATTAACTGGAATTGAAAAGCAGCACACACATTGAAGCAAAAAGTTGGCAAAAATCTAACCATCTCCTATTGGCTGATCCAAAAAGAAGAAAGTCCTTCCAACTTTCCATCTGAAATTTATATTTTGCCTTTATCAATGCACTTTCACTTTGGGTCAAAACCTGCAATTAATACAATTCAATTCCAACTAAATCTTAACAAAATACATTCTACACTAGTGGATTACAACAATCCAAAAATTCTACTAATATGTAATCTGCTAATCTTATTATACCACTCTACCTATCTAATCTAACTCTCAACAAAAAAAACTCTACTTTCCCTTTTAATTTCATAAATTAGACTTTGAAAACATGCTATTCTTTTTTAAAACGGATCAACCAATATATAAATCAGATTATTAATCCAAAAAATTTTGGAACAAGATAACAGCTGATTATTTTGCTATATTACCTAGATGAGATTTTATCCCCCATCATACCAATGTTTTAAGCCCTCATTCTGTCACTCCAACTAGAATATTAGATACTCCCTTCGTCCCGGCTTAATTGGTCAACTTGTCATGTTTGTTTGTCCCAACCTAATTGTTCTAATTCATAAATGACAAATTCTCTCATAATCTACACTCTCAAAATTTTCACTCTTAATCTCCACCTTTGAAAAAATAAATAATTCCACAAAATCTGTTTTTCCTTAGTCTCCGTGCCCAGCCAAGATTGGTCAATTAAATCGGAATGGAGGGAGTATTACATTATAATAAATAAAAAGTAAAAAATGGAGATATAGATTCGGTGAATTCTACTTGATAAGTTGTCCTATTTATTACTATTTTTCAAACCTATTTATTACTATTTAATTTATATAGATACATTTATGCAAATGCGAAGTACAGAATAGATTATAACTCCAAATATATGGGATGAGATCACTTCCATTTTGTATTCTCCGTTTCAAGATAATTAGTGTCTTTCTAGACAAAATAAAAAATTTCAAAATAAGTGTTGCTTTAGCACAAAAAATCTGCTTAATTTATTGATTATTTTCTTATTCCACAAAATATATTCAATAAAATGAATTTTGTATGAAAATATTTATTTTTTATATATATCCTTAGCTTTTCAAAAAAAAAAAAAAAAAAAAACCTAAAAAGACACTTATTTTGACACGGAGGAAATAGTAATCTCATAAACAAACACGTTCCTCATATTGTCAAAGTGAGAGTACGAGATGAAATACCATTTAATTTGGAATATGTGTGTAACATCATATTAGAATGTGTTAGTCTCTGTTAAATTAATCTCCACCTAATATCAACTAGACCCCGACAAGTGTGAATCCTATGTCCTACCTGTGCCATACTCTAACATCAAACCTTACAACATGAATCTTAAACCCATGTCACTCTAATATCCAATCTTATAACATTAAACCGTGAATTCATGAAACATGAACCCTAAACAAACTAAATTATGAACATCAATTGAGCCATTAAATCATGAACCACTAAATCATGAGCCATTAATCATGTATCTTGAATAGAATATATTGTGTTTAAAAAAATCGAATTCTAAACCCTGAACATTGTAATTGAACATAAATCATAAACTTAAATCATGAACTTTAAACTCACAAAATCAAAATAAATAGTTATAATTAATCAATGTCTTAAAGTGAGACAAGGACAAGACATAGTAAAAATGAGACATAAAATTTGCACTGAACCTCCGACTAGATGCTAGATAATCATTGATCATCTCTACTTTTTACCCAACTCCTCCTTATCTATTCATGCCTAGGGTCCGTTTGCTTTCGTCTAAATTCAAATTTACGTTAAACCTCAGCCTGTTATTTAACTAGTGTATAACTACTTTTACAATTATACAAACATTGGTTGTGGTATGGATTATTGTAACATGAAACCCTACGTGACCGCTTTGACTTTGAAACGCCATGAGATATATTAATTTATTCCCCGCAACAACCTCTTGATATTACAGTAATATTATTATAATACACCTCATGTAATCTTATTTACACAATTCATTTATTCATTCTTCTCCTCCTCTATTTATTGGGTTCCTTGTGGTGAAAAATACCCAAAAAAAGAAGTCTTCCTTCACAGCACAGCAGAAATAGATACAAGATAGATACAAAGTGAAGCAAAGAGACAAAGTGATCAGAACAACTCATCTCTGTGTGCAGCAACCCACCCTCGCGCATTTAGGGCTCTTCTAATATAACCCCGGCATGTGCTTCTTTCAATCTTCTCTTTGCTGCTAATCGCCTTCTTGCATGACACAACATCAACAACAACAACTATTCTAGATTTTAATGCTTAAGGGTATGGGGCTGTACTACATCTCCTCTTTCACTTTTTATTTATTTCTCTTTCCCTTTTTGTATTTTTTTTTGCAGGCGATTCTTGTTCTGGTTTCTCTCTTTTTTATTTCTTTTTCATTATAATTATATCATAATAATAATTTAATGGTGGTGGATTCAATACAGGAGGAGTAGGTGGTGGCTATAAGAGGAGATATTGTGTTACCACAGCTTTACCAGTTTCCATTACAGTCACTGAAACTATAGCAAACTAAAGAGACTACTACTTCTCTCTTAACATTTCTCCGAATTTAAAGCTTCAATCATGGCTTCATCTAACAGACACTGGCCAAGCATGTTCAAATCCAAGCCCTGCAACACCACTCATCATCAATGGCAGCAGAATAATGACATCAACCCTTCTCTTATCTCCAATTGCCACCGAACTACCCCTTATACACCAGGTACTATAACCATCATATTTCAAAATTCATAATTCATTAAATTCATTAATTTTAATCGATTCTACTGTAATTGTTCTAGGGCACGGATGTGAAGAGAGAACACCGGAGCCGAAACCACGATGGAATCCGAAACCGGAGCAAATCCGGATACTGGAAGCTATCTTCAACTCAGGCATGGTGAATCCTCCCAGAGATGAGATCAGGAAAATTAGGGCACAGTTGCAGGAGTACGGCCAGGTTGGCGACGCCAATGTCTTCTACTGGTTCCAGAACAGAAAATCCAGAAGCAAACACAAGCAGCGCCAGCTCCAGAACAACAAGTCTCAGCCACTGCCACCCCCGTCCTCCGCCTTCGCTGCCGCCCCATCGTCTTCTTCATCCTCTTCCAACAAATCTTCCCCTAATAACTCTAGCGATAAGTCTCTCTCCGTTGGCCCAGCCACTGTCATTGATTTACTCAATTCTCCCACCGCTTCTGTCAACCAACCCTTTTTCCAAGCTCCAAACGATTTCCTAGCTGAAAACTTCTTTTTTCCGATGCAACAGAACAGCGTTGGATCATCTTCGCCGTCTTTGACGCAAGGGTTTTGCTTTCCTGATGTTGCTGCTAATGTTGCAGATCACGGCGTTGAGAATTGTTCTAATTTTCTGTTTAGTGAACTCATGCTTATGAGCCAGTGTCCTTCGAAGAAGGATGACGATGAGAAAATGAAACTCCACCACCCGTTCAGCTACGCCGCCGCTTCCGCCACCAACGCGCCACCGCCTCTTGTTCCTCCGTCTTTCTGTGTTCCATCTAATAATCATCAAATTCTTCAAGGTACTTTCTACGAAATTCTAGTCTACTCATATGTCTCCACCTGTTTTATGCGTGACACGTGTGAAAAAATATATATTTTTATTTTTTCTTTCCACGTGTTAGACTCGCATGTCTAACAAAGTGCAGACACTACTGGTAGACGTATACGTAACTTTTATCTCTTTTTTTTTTTTTATAAGTGCGCACATTTTCATTGTTGCACATCAAAGAGTTGAATTATGGAACGAAATGTCATTGATGGAAGTGACTGATAACTATGGTTCACTTGATACACACCACAGTTGTCTAAATTTGGCATTAAACTGATGCGTTATAGATGGGCATTTAAGTCAGAAACGGAAAGTGACAAGGATAAATTTGTCTTTTGCTCGTGAATGTAGTTCCCGGTCGCACGCTTAGAACGTCTGCATGGATTGACTAGTGACGATGATGCATTACTTCACTTATCTCTCACTCACCCTATAAACAAAGTAGCTGCAATTAGGATTATGATATTATGTGTGCGGTGCAGGTGTAGGGGAAACGGGTCCCACAAAATCGACGGTGTTTATAAACGATGTGTGCTTTGAGGTGGGAGTGGGGCCGTTCAATGTGCGGGAGGCGTTTGGTGATGATGTGGTGCTGATACAGTCGTCGGGGCAGCCGGTGTTGATGAATGAGTGGGGAGTGACGGTGCAGCCACTCCAGCACGGCGCCTTCTATTACCTCCTCCGTCCCCAACCCCATGACAGGACCATTGATTTGGTATTTCCTCCATCCCCCTTTTTCATTTCTTTTAGATAGTTACTTGTAATTAAGATCATATACAAAATGCATGCCAACTTTTTTTTGTTCTTTAATTGTGATTAATAATGACATCACCATATGCGAGACAACTATATACAGTATATGTTGGAGATAGAGGAATCCAAGTTGTTACTGCACATTTAAGGAGAAAAATGAATTATATGCTATTATTTTATGTATTATGTTCCTCTATTTGATTTTATGTTAACTTTATACTTGATTAACTAAGTAAAGATTTGTTCTACCATTTTCTTCTTATTTGAATATTGATTTTTTCCCATCTTTTCTATCTTCAATTGTATGTTTTGACACTTAATATGTGATGCAGATTTAGAAGAAGTGAGGAAGGTTGAAAGAAGGAGGGGTTGATGAGTATTTCTAGTTTATATTTCGTTTTTTTTTCAGTTTAAAGAAATGTAGTTATGTGTTGGATGCTTTATTCTTACAATCAAGTACGTACGTTGTGTACTTTTTATAAGCAAGTTAAGTGAGATTATTGGTGTCGTACTTTAATTGTTTTAGTGGAGGAATGAATGTGTGGATGATTTAGTATTTTGTTCAGTTATTCGACTCAAAAATCAATGTTTTAATAATTATAATTTTTGTATAGAGTCCTTATCTTGTGAGAGCAGTAGGCTTTGCGAAAGCATGGGTTCGACTATGATCAATAGTAAATATACTGTTTGAAAGGAAAGGATGCTATATTCAGTGTATTGTCATTCCAAACAAGAATCACACTTAATTCGATCGCCTTTTACACACATCTATACCTTCTCCAATAGTCAAACTCCATTCATTTATTAATTAATTATTTGCTTTCTTGCTTTTTTAATATTATTTATTTTAGAAAGTGTTTATTTTTTATCCCAACGTTATTAACATGTAACAGACTAACAGGGGTCTATTGATGTTGTCAACATCATAATTTCATCTAAAGTCGGATAACCATTAACCATTCTGATTACAAAATCAATGAGTACTGCATGTACAAGTGTAATTGTTATATTTTTGAATGAAGGTAACAAGTATTCAAAATACTGTCAAATATTCAGACAGTATACTGCAAATAATTATAAATTTAAGAAATAGAAAAAGTTTAAAAAGCATTTTGTGTGATGACGGGTCGAGAGAAGCTAGGTTGAGTGGTTCAGAATGATTACGTGCAATATTGTCATGAGAACAGTGACTCGCCACACACATATATATATATATGTAAATAATAAATTTTGTCTGATTGATTGAGTGACTTTGAAACATCAAAAATCTGCAAAATTCCTTGTCTCTTTTGTACGTCAGTTGCAGAAGTGGGGTTCTGCATCAAATTAAAACCTTATTCTTGGTAATCTTCGAAATTCTCACCCCTTCACTTGATTCAACACAGATCTATCATTCTAATAATTCCATCATATTCTTTTCATACTTAATCGTGGGTAATTTTAATAAAATACAGTAATGTTCACGCACGTATTAAAATAATAAGTGTTTTTTTTTTATTTTTTTATTTATCAGTTTAACTGAACTCGTTTGTGGCACAGACGAGTTTACTTAAATCTGACAATCACTGCGAGGGGCGAGTTCTTAATTTTTTTTTCTTTCTTTAGATCTCGCCGGTGGGAGGGGCGAGTTTTTTTTTTTTTTTGATATGGGACTGATCTCGCCTGTGCCATGGGACGAGATCAAGTACAAACATACGTAATTTTTTTTATTGAAAATGCATTTTTAACCATTTCTTTTTTTTTGTTATATATTATCAAATAAAAATGCGTTTGTTAACCCAAGTTAACCCAAGCATCTCGTTCGATATACTAGGTTCTATATTATGAATGAAATTATATAATATGATATAAATTAGGAAAGCATAGTTGTTCTAGTGTTACTTGTAGTTTGAAATTTTGAAATTGAAAAAGTAGTGTAGAATCGATATTTTAAGGTGAGACAAAAGGGTTTGGATTATCCCGATGTGGGTAGTTGATGAATGAGACAAGGTTGAAAGCGAATTTGAAAGATTTTAGGGATGTATGACTTGTGTTTTCTGATTTGATTTCAGAAATTAAAGCTCTACATACATATAGATATAGGGATCCACACTAGCACGTCATGAGATTCTACAGGACCTCCAACAAACAATCATTATACAAAATCAATCATATACAACCAAATACCCCATCCGTGTCACGGTTAATCGGGCACGAATATTAACAAAAAATAGATTTTGTGAAATCTTTGATTTTTTTAAAGATGGAGATTGAATGTGGATATTTTGATGGTGGAGATTGTTGCCTTTAATTGTCATTTATGGATGTGACAAGTTAAGTGAGACGCACCGAAATGAAAAGTATGACAAGTTAACTGTGACGGAGGGAGTACTTCAATCAAGATACTAGTTGTAGAAAATGTTGTACCAACGATTGTAAAATATTCGAACCGTTGTTCCACTAGCTAGCATGTTGTTTAAAAAGTTGAACATATAAAATACTCCCTCCGTCCCGGTTAACTTTTCATACTTTTCATTTCTTTCCGTCTCACTTAACTTTTTACATTCTTAAAAAATAAATTTCTCTGACAATCTCCACCCTCAAAATCTCCACACTCAATCTCCACCTTTAAAAAAGTTAAAGAAAAAGCAAAATCTGTTTTTTTTAACATCCGTGTCCGGTCAATTGTGAAAAGTTAACTGAGAAGGTGGGAATATATTTTTTATATGCAAATAATTTTATTAATTATCTAAATCCAACGTATGGGGTTCTTGTTTTAATTAAGCATAAATAAATCATGAAAATTTATATTGTAAAATTTGTAGCTCTAGAAATTCTAAAATTATGTGAATGTACATTTGTTTTAGGATTGTATATATAGGATATGATTGTTACAATAACGTCAAATCAAAGATTAAACTTAAGATATTATGACACATTAGGTACAATAAATTGGTTTGTGCTGCAGCATTAGGATAGCGTTGTAAAATCTTAACTAAAACTAAGGTGTTGTGGAGACAATGAATCACAAAATGATGATTCCAAAGAAATAAAAACAGAAAATGCAATTGAACACAATACGATTTACGTGGTTCGACTTAGAAAGTCTACATCCACGGAGCAGAGAAGATCATCACTATTATCATGATCAAGAACAGTACAAAGTTTACAAGATCATCATCCAAAAGAAAAACAGGATTGAGCCAACAACCGAAGCACAAGAAACAAACTCAATCTCAAAGCTTTCCCTCTCGTGTTTCTCTCTCTACAATCCTCTCAATTCTCTCTCTAGGTAGACCAAGAATTCTCTAGAATGATCTCACTTAACTGCACTTGAAAACCGGGAAAACAAACTCCTTATATCATCCTAAAACCAGCTCCAGAAAATGTAACAGAAAAACTGTAAAATGGAAACAAAACTGAAAGACAACGGTTTTAGCTAAAACCGTTGTCAAATCCTGTCATAACCGTTTTTTAACAGAATTTTCCATTTTTCTGTTTTTGAGCTCCAAAACTGATTCTGTGTTCCGATTCTTCACGCGATTAAGTTTTCTGAATGTGTACGAGTCATTATTCATTACAAATCTCCACCAGACTCAACACATGAAGATACCATACTATTTTTAATCAAAAACTTTCAAATGATCATCCTCCCCATACTCTTTCTCACATCCGAACTCTGGACATGTCTCAATCTTTGACAAACCATCAGATACACTGCACTACTTGGATTAAATCTAGGCAGTATCTAAACTTCTCCGAGGGCAATGCTTTTGTGAGCATATCTGCAGCATTCTCCTTTGTGCAAACTTTATGAACTTCCACATCTCCTTTTTCAATTACATCTCTCACATAATGCAGCTTCACATCTATGTGTTTAGACTTGTCATGAAAAACTTGATGCTTGACTAAGTGTAATGCACCTTGAGAATCACACAATACCTTAACTGACTTATGCTTAATCCCAAATTCAGACAGAATACCCCTCAACCAGATTGCTTCTTTCACTGCCTCTGTCATAGCCATAAACTCAGCTTCTGTTGTTGACAATGCTACTACGGGTTGTAACATTGACCTCCAGCTAACTGCAGCACCAAACAGAGTAAAGACATATCCTGATTGTGATCTCCTATTATCCAAATTTGCTGCATAATCAGAATCCACATAACCCTTCAAAGCTTCTGATGAATCATCACATCTCTTGAACATTATTCCATAATCTGCTGCCTCTCTTAAGTACCTCATTATCCACTTTAGATCCTCCCAGTGTTGCCTTCCTGGATTTGACATATACCTACTGACAACACTCACAGCATGTGATATGTCTGGCCTTGTGCACACCATCACATACATAATACTTCCAACAGCATTAGAATATGGGATGCTGTTCATCTCATGAATCTCTTGCTCATTCCTTGGTTTCTGTTGTTCAGATAGTTTAAAGTGTTGAGCCAAAGGGGTTGACACCTGTCTTGATTCATCCATGTTAAACTTCTTCAACACTTTACATATATAGCTTTTCTGCTGTAACCACAGTAATCCTTTCTCCTGATTTCTAACAATATCCATGCCAAGTATTCTTCTAGCCTCTCCCAACTGTTTCATTTCAAACTCACTTTGCAAATCTTCCTTCAGATTATCTATTTCAGCTTGATCTTGACTTGCTACAAGCATGTCATCCACATATAGCAACAAGAAACTAACAATTTTCTGTCCAGCCCTCTTCATGAATACACAATTATCATACTTGGATTTGGTGTAGCCAATCTTCTTCATACATCTGTCAAATCTGATGTACCACTGTATTGAGCTTTGCTTGAGACCATACAAAGATTTATTCAATAAACAAGCCTTATTCTCATCTCCAGGGAGTATAAAACCCTCTGGCTATGTCATGAAAATAGTCTCTTTAAGCTCTCCATGTAGAAAAGCTGTCTTTACATCCAATTGCTCCAGCTTTAAATCCATTTGAGCAACCAAAGCAAGCAATATTCTTATAGAGCAGTGTTTGACTACAGGAGAGAAAATCTCATTGTAGTCTATCCCTTCTTTCTGAGTGAAACCTCTAGCCACTAACCTGGCTTTGTATCTGATTTTCTCCACCCCAACAAACTCCACCTTTTTCTTGTAAATCCATTTGCAGCTAACCAGTTTTTGGTTTGTTGGCCTTTTTACCAAAACCCAAGTTCCATTCTTCTCAAGTGAATCCATCTCTTCCTTCATAGCAACCATCCAGCTTTCTTTATCCTTGCTTTCTATGGCTTCTCTATAGGTTCTGGGCTCAGAATATTCAGTCTCTTCTGCTACTGTCAAGGCATATGCAGTGAGATAGTCATTTCCATATCTGGTGGATGGTTTGACTATTCTTCTTTGCCTATCTCTTACCAGTTGGTATTGGCTGATGTCTTCTTCTTCATCATACCCTTCATCTTGATCTTCTCCATTATAATCATCTTGACTGTGGGTTTCCATTTCATCATCATGCCTTATTTCAGCATGCAATATGTTTTCATCATGATTGAGCTCAATTTGTTGCTCCTTTTTCATTGGCATTTTGTATTCATCAAAGGTCACATCTCTGCTGATAATAATTTTGTTCATTCCATTCTCAATGCACCAGAGCCTGTAACCTTTAACCCCTTTGGGGTATCCAAGCATTATGCACTTTAGAGCTCTTGCTTCCAGCTTGTCCTGCTTTATATGGGCATATGCCATACATCCAAATACCTTTAGGTGTGAATACTTAGGTGGATTTCCATTCCATCCTTCCTCTGGTGTGATGAAATCATTTGCTGTTGATGGACTCCTGTTTATCAGATATACTGCTGTTGTTGCAGCTTCTCCCCAGAATTTCTTTTGTA
The DNA here is from genome assembly GCA_958295605.1 of Ajuga chamaepitys. NCBI lineage: Eukaryota > Viridiplantae > Streptophyta > Magnoliopsida > Lamiales > Lamiaceae > Ajuga > Ajuga chamaepitys. The sequence continues at coordinate 54,002,211 of OY282501.1, read as the reverse complement.
ACCCTGAACACAAGAGTAGACATCTGATTCTCTCTGTGATTGTCCTATTCATCCTCTCAGCAACTCCATTTTGCTGAGGATGACCAGGGACAGTCCTATGTCTCTTCATACCCTTCTCTTTACAAAATGCTTGGAATTCTTCTGAGAGGAACTCAAGGCCATTATCTGTTCTCAGATATTTCAGAGAAGATCCCTTCTCAGTCTCTACTTCAGCACACCATTCCTGGAATTTTGTGAATGCATCTGATTTGTTCTTGAGTATGTATATCCAGACCTTTCTTGAATAGTCATCAATTATGCTCAAGAAATACCTTCCCCCTCCCATTGTTTCATTGCTTGAGGGTCCCCATAAGTCAGAGTGTGCGTAGTCTAGATGTTTCTTGGAGGTGTGTTTGCCCACAGGAAAAGGTTTCTTCACACTTTTACTCAGAATGCACACTTCACATGAATTAACTTTTAAGCTAGTCTTGTTGTGCAAGAGGTTCTGTTTCAGCAGTTCATTCATGCCTTTTTCACTTATATGGCCTAGCCTTTTATGCCATATATCTGAATCATTCTTTATAACACTGTTTGTATCTCCTATCACAGTTTCTGCCAACAGATAATACAGACTAGACTTCTTAACTCCTTTCATGACCAGTTTTGAGTTTTAAATCCCTTTTCTGATTTGAATTCACAACCTTTATTTTCTAGAGTACCTAGACTTATGAGGTTTCTTTTTAGGAGTGGAATGTACCTTACTTCTGTCAAGATTTTTTCTGATCCATCATGCATCCTCAACTTGATGCTGCCAATTCCTTCCACAGGGCATGCTTGGTCATTCCCTAACATGACAGTTCCAGATCTTGATTGCTTGAATTCTTGAAACCATCCAATATTTGGGCACATGTGAAAACTACATCCAGAGTCAAGAATCCATTTATCATCTGCCCTGACATCTGTTATGTTTAAGACATCAGAGGTTTCTTCTGCTTGGGCCAAATCAGCAGTGCTTGTGTTTTGGCTTTTCTGTGCTTGTTTTCTTTTGAATTCAAAACAATTTTTCTTGAGATGCCCTGGTTTCTTGCAGTGGAAACATTTCCTTGTTTCCTTTCCATCTGCTGCCTTGGATTTCAACTGCTGATTTCCTTTGTTTTGATTTCCTGAAAACTGCTTCTTCTTGGGTTGATTTCCTGGCCTTATACTCAACCCTTTAGCCTGCAGATCCCCTTTATGACCATTGGATTGTTGCATCTCCTTTGCTCTTAATGCGGTTTGAACCTCAGCAAGGCTTATTTTTGTTTCTCTGCCATATAACATGGCATCTTTGAGATGTTCATAGCATCTTGGCAAAGCATTCAACAGGATGATGGCTTTGTCTTCATCCTCTACTTTTGCCTCAATTCCCTCCAAGTCATCTAGATGTTTGCTGAACTCCTCCAGCTGGTCATCCATAGATTTCCCTTCTTGAATCTTGAAGGAATACAATTTTTGTTTAATATACAGACGGTTAACCATAGTCTTCTTCTTGTATAACTCCTCCAGTTTATTCCAAACTCCCTCAGCGGTTTGTTCCTTAGCTACTTCTCTTAGCACTTTATCTGCCAGGGACAGAATGATTGTGGAGTGAGCCTTCTCCATGCGCTCAGCCCTTTGTTCCGTCTCCATGGATTCTGGGAAACCTTTAATCCCTTTCAGAGCACCAACTAACCCTTGCTGTACCATCAATGCGCGCATCTTGACCTGCCAGAGTCCAAAATCATTTCTGCCATCGAATTTCTCCACATCAAATCTCATGGCTGCCATGGTTTATTCTGAAAACCAATTCCGCAGCTATCAACGTGATTCACTTCCCACAGACGGCGCCAATTTGTTGTGGAAACAATGAATCACAAAATGATGATTCCAAAGAAATAAAAACAGAAAATGCAATTGAACACAATACGATTTACGTGGTTCGACTTAGAAAGTCTACATCCACGGAGCAGAGAAGATCATCACTATTATCATGATCAAGAACAGTACAAAGTTTACAAGATCATCATCCAAAAGAAAAACAGGATTGAGCCAACAACCGAAGCACAAGAAACAAACTCAATCTCAAAGCTTTCCCTCTCGTGTTTCTCTCTCTACAATCCTCTCAATTCTCTCTCTAGGTAGACCAAGAATTCTCTGGAATGATCTCACTTAACTGCACTTGAAAATCGAGAAAACAAACTCCTTATATCAGCCTAAAACCAGCTCCAGAAAATGTAACAGAAAAACTGTAAAATGGAAACAAAACTGAAAGACAACGGTTTTAGCTAAAACCGTTGTCAAATCCTGTCATAACCGTTTTTTAACAGAATTTTCCATTTTTTTGTTTTTGAGCTCCAAAACTGATTCTGTGTTCCGATTCTTCGCGCGATTAAGTTTTCTGAATGTGTACGAGTCATTATTCATTACATAAGGAAAGGAAAGAAACGTGAATCAAATTGCAAAGTCTAAAGCCAAACCAAACAAAGGTTACGTTTCGATCCAAAAATTTAAAATGTATGGATTTCAATCTACTTAAAATAGAGAGGAATTAAAATTTACTCAAATTCTCCTAGGTTTCATTTAAATAGAGGAATTTGTACTGTGAATTTGTAAATTTATTGTCAAATTCACTCTATACTTTTGTATAAAATATTAAATGGGTGGATTTGTAAATTCACATTTTAAATCAACCCAATTAAAAATTTAAGATTTAAGATTGACAATTTTACACTTTATTTTGGTGGATTTCAAATTATTTGACAAATTTAGTCATTTACAAATGGGTTAGTTGCAAAATAATTCACAAACTTTGCCTCCATTTTCGTTTACAACATGAACTATGAAACTTTGCAAAATAATTCACTAACTTAATAGTTTTTGCAAATTGATTAATTGGGCCAAAAAGGAACTCCAATTATTGATGTAAAATCCGATTGCAGTTTGCGTAATTAGTGACAAGAAAAAAATAGGGAAAAAAATCCAACTAGGCCAATATAGCGTCACTAGCTTCATTTGTAATGAAGATGCTCATATTCTATGTGTTGTTTCTTTTTAAATTAGAGAGGAGATAATAAGATATGACAGACTCAAAATTACTGGCCTCTCAACCCCATTTCGTCTCATGCTTAACAATTGTTTTACAAAATCAGTTAGTGACGGTATTGAGCTTCAAGAAACAATGGTTGCAATCAAAGATTTTAGTAGAACGAGAATTTTAATTGAAGTTTCTCCCAATTTTTCGCTAAAAATATTGATATTTTCTAGCTAACAGCTTGCCATTAAAACCTAAAGGATGCTTGTAACATATTTTGTTAATTAGTGTTGTTAATTAAATTTACAACATAATTGAAAGGTTTTCAATGTACAAACATACATCTGAGACAAGCATTCAAGTCTATATTATCCTCACAATAGTTAATTAACATGGAAAATAAAATACAAAAATTCACCCGTGAAAAATTCACTCAAAACTCTCCGAGTAATTCTAACTAGTTCCCGCTTAGTCCTAGGCCCTAATTAGCTGCCTCAGTAATGGGGCTCCACATTAGTAATTGGAGCCCGATTTTGAGCTCGATGAACCAATTTGCAAAAAAATTAAATTGGTGAATTATTTTGCAAAGTTTCAAAGTTCATGTTGTAAATGAAATAAAGGCAAAGTTGGTGAATTATTTTGCAATTAACCCTTTACAAATCTCTCCCCACTCACACCTCTCTCTCCAATGAAATGCTCTCAGTATTTTTTTATTCTTTTTTCTTTCATCTCCAATGAAATGCTCCCAATAATTCTTTGGGATATAAAATATATAAAATGAATATATGTGTATATATATAATTGGAAAAAAAATTGTTTGGTTAATTTAGATGTAGATAAATATTACTCCCTCCGTCCCGGCCTAATTGGCCAAATTGTCATATTTGTTTGTCCCAACCTAATTGTACTAGTTCATAAATGACAAATTCTCTCACAATCTCCACCCTCAAAATCTCCACTCTTAATCTCCATCTTTGAAAAAGTCAAAGATTCCACAAAATCTGTTTTTCCTTAGTCTCCATGCCCGGCCAAGGTTGGCCAATTAGGCCGGGACGGAGGCAGTATTTTATTTAAATAAAAAAATTTAAATTGTCAGTTTAAACTTTAAAGAAAAAAACTGAATTTTACAAATTTTGTATCAATTTTTACGTCCATGATTTCAAATTTAAGGATTTTGAAATCTCTTCATTTTAAAATCTCTTGGCAAATCAAATCCCTCCATCCAAATAGGACCTTAGGTTGCATTTGGATAGAAGGATTTTTAAAGATGGATTTAAAATTCATAGTTGTTTGAATTACCATGGATTTGAATATCGATATTATATTTTGACTTATTTTTTTGAAGCATTTGAATAAATTTTAAATTCCCTATATGTTTAGTGGATTTGAAATAGCTTAAATTATAATGATGAATTCTCACATCTATGATAATCCAAACAACATTAATAAATTTGAAATCATAAATTTTGAATCGATTCTCAAACCCTTTCATCCAAATTCAATAAAAAAAAAAAAAAAAAACTTATTAGTTAATAGCTACAATAGTATTCTTAGCAATTCTGACATATATTTTAGTTCATGTGATCATGAACAAAAGTTATTATGGTTTCAGAACTTGTTCTTTTGTAAGTGATGTAGGGGCAGCAATATAGTCTTCAGTAAATCAGGGATCGTCTAACGCCACGGTCCACTAGTCCCTTACTAATGGCCGATTAGACAGCCTCCTAGTTTTAATTATTATTATTTATTATTTTGTATTTTATTATTACTATCGTACCTTCAATATTTTAAAAAAAATATTGTACTATTAATATGTAATTCAACATATCATAATATCACTACAATAAAAGAGATTTTTTGCATACATTTTTTGATACCACAATTATGGTCACTAATAATAAATTATTTGTGACCACTTGTTGTCACAAATCTCTCTACAAATTATTCGAGATCATTTTAAGACTGATATGGCTCCAACTGCCTATTTGAGAAAGTGATGGCATCTTCTGGCTCTGGTGCCTGATATGGCTCCAACTATCTGCTAGGTTGGTTCTACGCATTTTGAACTTGAGTTTCGTTCAATAGAGAAGGTCGTGTTAATCGAAATCTTGTCGGCCGCCTGCTAGACTCTACTTCCACATCGCCCATGGGTCTGACCGGGGCAAAATGTTGATAATTGTTCCAGACTGCTCGTAATTGAGCCTTTCTCTCTCTTCTACTTACTCGCGACTCCGCATCTTCCGAGCTCGCCCCACCGAACATCATTATTTCTCCGGGTCCATTTGAGTGTGGTTCTTATTGCTCGTCTACGAGAGGTAGGTTTTGTGGTGGGTTTCCGCCACCTATAGCTGGATCATCCATTTTCTGTCTTTTCCTGGCCAAACGCTTTGCCAGGATTTCCTCCAACTTCCCTTCTTCATATAACTTCCATAATTCTTCCAGAAAATCACGACATTGGTTCTTGTCATGACCCGTCGACTTGTGGTATTTGCAATACCTCCTAGGGTTGAGTTTGCTCGGCGTCGTGATCCTCATCAGGGGCCTCAGGACCTCCATATCTTTAAGCTGATATAAAATCTCATTCAGGTGCAATGAGAAGACCACTTTTAGTTCCTCGACCTGCTCCTCACTCTCGGTTTTTTTTTTCCTTCATGGGGAGTTTTCCCTGCCATTTGCTCTTGCTTCGCACCTCAGGCTCTGCTTTCCCCAAGTTTTCTTCTACTGTGGTGTGTTGTCCTGCTTTGACCATAAAGGAGTCTGAATATTTCACTAAAATCGTTTTCCTCTTTTCAGGCCGTGCATCACAACCACTAACATCACGTCGTCCGAGATCCTTTCAGTTTTGAACAACATCCTATTTAATCGATCTAGATATTTACACAGAGATTCATCCTCTCCCTGAACAACCGTGGTTAATCTTTCCTTGGGCTTCGAGCGAGTTCGAGCACACATGAAGCTCATCTTGAACAATTCTGCAAGCTGCCCCCACCGAGATACTCTCTGGTGGCAATGACCTAAACTACCTCTGAGCCCTGTCCCCCAACGTAATGGGGACCACTCGGCACCACACTGCCTCTGTCAGGGGCTGAATCTCCATCACCGATAGGAATTTGTTGATGGGAGTCGATGGGCCTGTGGTCCTGTCATAAGATCCTGCTAGGGGCAGTCTGATTGTTTCTGGGACTTCGGCCTCTAAGATCTCTTTGGAGAACGGCGAGGATGAGGAGGACATTCCTTGACTAGGGCCTTCATTCTCAAGGACGGCTAACCGCTTCATAAAATCTTCAATCCCAGGCTCCTGTGCACAAGCCTCCTGTCCTCTTTCCATGAAACGGGACACTTCAGACACAACAGAAGGTCGCGGCCCATCCTGGTCCTGCTTATGGCATGGTAATGCCACCTCTTTTTGTGCACGACACGTCCTCCTTTTCTCGGTATGCTTTGCTCGGTCCCCGAAGTCACCAGTTCACCTTCGGGACTCGACAACTTCTTCACGAACTTCCCGGGCTTGGACCTGGGGTGCAACATTGTCCTAAGGTACATTCTGCGCCGGTTTCCATTTTCTAAGGTTATAACGACCTCCAGCTCGAGTATCCTTCAACCTATCGAAGACGTTCCCCAGTGAGTCAAATTGCGACTCAGAGACATGAGTGCAACTTCCATCATGCAACAATGTGACATGTTTTCTGAGATGATCGCAGGGACCTAGCCAACACGGCAGCCATATTAAGAGACAGGAATTGAGATGCACTAGTACTAGACTTCCCCTACGGAGTGGGCGCGTATGTAAAATTATTATCCCGGGCTTGCGTTTGAGAGGCTGCATCCACCGAGGACCGCGACATGCTAACACAAACTTAGTTTTGCAACTAAAATTGGGCAACCACAAGTGTACGGCGTTAATAGTATTACTAAGCAAGTACAAGGTCGATCCCACGAGGATTGATATCGATATCGGATAAGTGAAATGAAATAAATATCAAATGGCTAACTAGACGATCAAATAAGTGATTTTTGGTATTTTAAGAACTAATTTGAAATAAACAAGTAATTAAAACTAATAAGATGAACTAGAAAACAAATTATAGGAATAAGACAATTAATAAGGGTGATCTAGGCTTAGATTTCAATTACGGGCATCTAATCACTATTAATTCAATTAATCTAACTTTTAACCGAATGCTATGTATCAAGGAACGCTCACAAATATATGCAAAATCCCCTCTCGGAGCAAATTACGTGTTGATTGTATAGGATTAATCGCTGTCTCTGGTCGATTAATCAAATACAACTCCTAATCAATTCTAAGACCAAAGTTCCCACAACTAGCTCAAGCCTCTCGGTTTTATTGCTTAATCGTGTCAATTAATATGATCTTAGATCAAATATCCCCTCTCGGTTCTAATTTAATCCTCAATGATCAATTCATTCAACAAGCATTTTTAAACAATTAATCAGTCAATAGCATAACAAGGAGTTGAATTAATCGGCTAATAATCACTAAACACCCATAATTACTTTCTAAATCTAGATTAAGGAAATTAGCCAACCATAATCATAATAAATGAAAAACACAAATATATAAATATAACCATATTCATACAAATATTAAAAGAGAATGAAAAGATAAAACCTATTTAGATGACAAATGTTGATCTTCAAGTTCAATCCCCACATTTTGTTTTCAAAATTCTCTCTCTCTAAAAAGTAACTATGGAAAGTGTGCTAGCTAGGAAAAACTGAAATTAGGGCATCTATACACCCAAGTACCCTTTTTTTAAGGTTCTTGGGCCAAAAAATAATGTTTTTGGGCTGAAAAGCCCACATTTCCGGTGTTCGTGCACGGACCGTGCAAGGGTTGCACGGGCCATACACGGTCGTGATCGTGCACGGCCCAATTTTGGCCCGTTTCTTCAATCTTTGGGTTTTTTTTCGTTTTCTTCGACTCTCTTCTACTCGTCGTCTCTTTTTACACCTATTTTACCTGCAAAATGCTCAAAAATAGATTTTTTTCGATGATAGAAAGAAAATACAAATTATATGACAAACGAGAGCTTAGAATACACAAATATACGATAAAAATCTCTATTCTAAGCGTGTTTTCATGACCGGAAAACCACATTTGTCAACCCCCTAAAACTAAACCCTTGCTCATCCCTAAGCAACTAATAACAAAAGAGTGAGGATTTTCTTTCTCAATTAGAGAAAAACATATAGGTATTATCGATTTTACTTGGAAATGTATGCCTCAGACTAAGAACACATTCTATATATGCAACATCACAAGTTAAGGACTTTCTGAATCATCACAATATCCTCACAGACAAGTGTATCACTCAAGCACTCAAGTGTATATAATCAGGGTTGTGTATCGCTCAAGTTGTATATATATGCATGCCCTATCATATGCTTGCTTATTGTCTAATCTGTTCGTCACTTTTGTTAACTATGAGCAGAGAATCAGAAAGGTCTATTGTTTTGTTTGTAATGTAGGCTTTTTGGACTAGGTGAGATATGTTTGGGTGTAAAAATTGAACTTGGATCGATTGAGTTGCACTCAACTAACCCTCATATAAGTTTTACTCCCACTTTCACCTTTTCACACTTCTATTTTTCTTCACCTTCTCCAAATCACCACAACCAACTATTTTTCACAAAATGTGAGTTAGAAAATCTTTGATTCTAACTCAACCAAAATCACACATATCGTTGCCTTCTTTGACGCTTTTCTTTATCTTACACTACAAACATTCAATTGGAATGAAATGTATATTTTATTTTTTTTGTCAATGCTCGATTTTTCATTTTGTTTTCTCTTTTCTTCCCCGCTCTATATTCATCACCCCATTCTCAAGATTTTTGTAGTTCTCACTCATATTTACCTTCCAACTCCCTCTCTCATACTCGTTCGATCCAAGTTGGAAAAAAGATTTTAAAAGATGGATATGGCTTGTGATTTGAGCTATCAAGAAAGGCTACAAGTTCAACTTGGCTTACTAGGGATAATTTGTATAAAGGGGTAAGAATGGACTTTAAGGCTCAAAATGGGGTTGAAATCAAAGATCGCCTAAAATCATTTTCAATGCTCATAAATATATCTCATGATTTCAAATAGACTCAAGGCAAGTTCTAGAGGTGCTATGCACATGATCACCATCACACAAGTCAAGGAAAATATTGAACTCCAAAAATAAATGTTCCTCATTTTGGCTCAAAAGCTCACCGGCTTATAAATTGTGATTTACCTTTGTTCCAAAATAAGTGTGTGCATGTATCACATTTTCAATCAAAAACAATTTTATATATCAGCATTGACAATATTTCCAATACCTCATAAACCTAATATCTCCTCTTTCATTTTTTTTTTTTTTTTTGGCATAAAGATCAACATACGGTTTATTCAAGCTATCAACAACTAAAGACAAACATAGCTTGACAAATCAACTAAAAATTAACAGTTCAAAACAAAAACAACATTAAAATCTAAACATAATTCAAGTCTGGCAGAACAAACACAAGAAAGACGAACAACCACCCTGAGAATTTCGCAACATACATCCCCCCTCAAACTATTTCAAGCTAAATTTCCAAAAAGTGTTATAGTTTTAAAACGTAGAGATGTTGCGAATGACTTACAAACTCCCCTTAAGGGGAGGATGGAGTTGGCTCGAAGTGACCAGCTTGCACATTTAAGTCCTCGAGCTTCTGCAACAATTTAGTCACCCGCCTCTGTTCTTTCAACCTGACCTTCTGGGCTTCTAAAATTTCCGATAAAGTGCTCATGATGGTGGCCTGGTCCGTTGTCAAATTTGTCTGAGTTTGCATCATATTGGCTTGGTTGGTTATGAGTAATTGTTGTTGCTCTTTAAGCTCTTTGAAGGCTGCTTCCAGAATTCTCAATCGTTCTATGACTGTTGGGGATTCTCCGCACCGTCGGGAGGAAGACTCCTCCCCTTGCTGTCCAAGAAATTCCTCCTCGATGTTTCGGATCTCCTGATCCTGTTCCATCTGCTCTTTGATTGGCACTTGTCTGGGCAATAGTTGAGCTCCGACTGGCCCCTTCTGAATCATTTCTGCATGGGTGGGGTCATTATTAGCCAGTTCTCGGGCTTCATCACTTTGGTCAAGGTGGTGTTCGGGTAAGGGGAATGGTCCACCCTCATGTTGTTGCCACATCTACGCTCCCTCCTTGGATAACTTGATATAATGAGCTTGCTTGAGAATTTTTGTTGTTATCTTGGAGCCACCACTCATCGGCTGATATCTTGAAAAGTTAACCTTGAAGTGTCTTGCCAATGCAGTGATTAAACCTCCAATTCCTATAGCACATGTTTCATGTGCTATCGAATTGAACTAGCCCATCAAGTGAGGTGTTGATAGCACCTGTTGGGGTGCCATCATGCACCATAACATATAAAGCTCGTCCCTCCAGAGACCTCCTGCTCCATTCCTCGCGAATAGAGTGTGCTGCATAACCTTAGCCAAATATCTGAATGTCGAATTTTGAATTTCGATCGGCTTCGATCTACTAGCACTGTAGGTGGGATGAGATGGTGCGGCATCTGGTTGATAGCTGATTTTGGGCCAGAACTCTTGGGAATTAAACTCTTCGTGTTGCGTGAAATAGCCAGTGGACCAAAATCGAAAGATATCTCCCACTTGTCAAGAGTGCATCTCCCGGGGCCGGTTCCCCAGCTGAAATGTCATGCTCAGGGCTTCTTCACGGTGCATGACAACATCAAGTGTAGAGAGAAAACTCCAAGACCAATTCCTTGTAAGTTGGCCAACATCCATAGAGAAAGTAACTCCAATCCATTCGCCGGATTAGAGTTTTTACATCCTCTCGAATACCCGGCTCATCCATAATTGGTGGGTCTGGATATAGAGTTGGAATGATCCTTCTCTTGACCAATTTGTTCCAACGCTCCCGAACTATCTTTGATTCCCACATTATACTCATCCGGATTAATCTGTTCGGCGTCAGCTTTCTCAATATGTACTTGTGTGCCCCCGTAAGCTTGATTCTCCGACCCTTGCAGCTTTTCTTTTTGGACCCATATTCGGTATGAGAAGATGTGACCTACAACCCAAAACAAGTGAGACAATTTCTCATCAAACCCCCCTCAAACTAGAATTGAGGCATATGTTAAAAATTAATGCATTCCTAATTATGTATGTCCTCATATCTAGTTTGGTCACAAATCAATATTAACACCAAATAACGCACATAACACACAATTCCCGCAATAATGCTTTTCATTCTTGAGCAATAAAACGCATTTCACTAGTGCTTCCCTCAAACTAATTTGTAGTATGTGTTTGAGATAAGAACACGTACAACTCGCAATCAACAACTCCAAGCAATTAACACATACCCTCAAACTAGTTTGGTGTTGTGTGCTCGCGATAAGGAAAATCATGATGCACTACAATCCCATAGTTTGAGGCATAAGAGTTCAATTCTAATGATCATTAAGAGTGAATGATATATATGAAGTCCAAAACAGATAGAAAAAATCGTCAAATCATCAAGAAAACACCCTATCTTGCACCTACACATTATATACACCTCAATGTTCATAATTTCACTAATCACCACAATTATTTTGCGTATATAGTCGGAACAGATCATAAGAATAGGCACCAATTGACCTTCAATCAACAAAACAAGCACAAAAACAATTGCACATATAGTGTTCGAGGAAATATTCCAATAAATTTCTGAATCCGAATTGAACAATTTCAAGTTCTATTTACTCCATATGCTCAATCATCAACAATGTATATTCAACAAATCAATCTATCCATAAGACATCAAGTAAATCGAAATTATATGCAAGATAGACAACTAAGCCCTAATTCGATAAAATTGCCTAAAAAAATCAAATTTAATTGAGAATTAGTGGACATACCTTGTGATTTTAGAGAGATTAGGACTTTAATGTTGATTCTCCAAAGATTGTGCTTGATTTTGTGTTGAAGTGTGTGCTTGTGTGTGTGTTTGGGTGTTTTTCGCGAGTTGAAAGAAGGAGAGAATGAGAATGTTTGTATTTTTCGCGTTTAAATCCGCTCCTGCCCAGGTCGTGCACGGACCATGCAAGAGTGCATGGTCATGACCGTGCACGACCCCAAAAACACGGGTATTACTGATCTGTTGCACGGTCCGTGCACGACCCCAAAATTGGGGTTTTACTATTTTGTTGCACAGGTCTTGCAACACCTAAAACTTGCAATTTTAGCTTTTTTTTTAAGCTCTTCCCATCCATTTTGCATCTCAATCACTTTTCTTATCATTCCTTGCATTTACCTGTCATTATTCAACAACTAAGAGCTTAGAAAAATATTAATTAAAACATCTAACTAATCAAAACACGAAATTAACGAAATGAACCGTCGGGTTACATCCCGACGAGCGCTAAGTTTAAAGTCTTCAGCCGGAGGCCTGTTTATCTTGATTCAATTCGGTTCAACCGAAGACGGTTTATGAACTCCTATCTCTTGTTCTTGGCCAAAATACATCTTCACCCTTTGTCCATTTACCATAAACGTGCTCCCATCGGTATTAAGTAGCTCGACGACTCCACTTGGTAGCACTCTATTGTCTGTGAAGGGTCCCGACCATTTTGATTTCAGCTTCCCAGGAAAGAGTTGGAGAGGAGAATTGAACAAAAGTACTTGATCCCCATGACAAAACTCTTTTGATGATCATTTTGTCACGAAACCTCTTGACTCGTTCCTTGTACATTCTTGAATTCTCAAATGCTTGATTTCGGAACTCATCAAGTTTGTTCAATTTTCAACACCCTATTTGCCCCAGCCGTTTGAAAGTTGAAATTCAACTTCTTTATCGCCCAATATGCACGATGTTCAAGCTCCACGGGAAAATGGCATGATTTTCCAAATACGAGTTGATAAGGAGACATACCAAGGGATGTCTTGTAGGCCATTCTATACGCCCACAATGCATCATCCAAATTCAAAGCCCAGTCCTTTCGGTTTCCGCTTACTGATTTCTTGAGGACTTGTTTGATTTCCCGATTGGCTAGCTCGGCTTGGCTATTCGCTTGAGGGTCATATGGTGTAGTCACCCTGTGCTTCACACCATATCGGGTGAACAAACCATTGAGCCATTAGTTACACAAATGTAACCCTCCATCACTAAGCAATGCTCTAGGTGCTCCATAATGGGTAATGATATTCTTTACAAGAAATTTTGATACCACCTTAGAGTCGTTGGTCGATGTAGGGATAGCTTCGACCCATCGGGAAACATAGTCCACTGCCAACAAAATGTATTGATAGCCTTGAGATGATGGGAATGGTCCCATGAAGTCAATTCCCCAAACGTCAAACAACTCGACTTCAATAGAATTTGCAAGTGGCATTTCATATCCTATTGAGATTCCACCAGTTCGTTGGCACCGATCACATTGCTTGATGAAATCGTGGCAATCTTGAAAGATCGTTGGCCAATAGAATCCACTTTGAAGTACTTTAGCCACCGTTCTGTATACCGCGAAATGTCCTCCACTAGGTGAAGAATGACATTGCTCAATAATCTCTCGGCCCTCTTCCTCGGACACACACCTCCGGATAATCAAATCAGCACATCTCCGAAAAAGGAACGGATCGTCCCATATATAAACTTTGCTTCATGGTAAAACTTCTTCTTTTGATGTGATGAAAAGACAGGTGGTGGTGCTCCACAAACTAAGTAGTTCACAATGTTAGCATACCATGGGAGTCGAGTAATTGCCATCATAAGATATTCTTCGGGAAATGTCTCTTTGATCACCTCTTGTTGACCTTTTGTGTCCACCTCGTTCTCAATTCTTGAAAGATGATCTGCTACAGTATTCTCACACCCTTTTCGGTCTTTGATTTCCAAGTCGAACTCTTGTAGGAGCAAGATCCATCGGATGAGCCTTGGCTTGGCATCCTTTTTGTCGAAGAGGTATCGAATGGCTGCATGGTCTGTGTACACAATCGTTTTTGTATCCACAAGATAGGCACGAAATTTGTCAAATCCATATATTACCGCCAACATCTCCTTCTCGGGAGTCGAGTCAAGACTTTTACTCCCATAGTATATCGCACGGAAAATTTTGTCCTTATTCTGTCCCAAGACCGCCCCGACTGCTATGTCACTTGCATCGCACATGAGCTCAAAAGGTTGGTTCCAATCGGGCGATACCAAGACTGGTGTTGAAACCAATGCTTTCTTCAACACCTCGAAGGTCGGTAAACAAGAATTATTGAAAACATAAGCAGCATCTTTTTCCAAAAGGTGAAACAAATGCCTACCAATTTTTGAAAAATCATGAATAAACCTTCGGTAAAACCCGGCATGGCCCAAGAAACTTCGGACTCTTTTCTTATTGATTGGTGGTGGTAGTCTTTCAATGGAAATCACTTTGGCTCGGTCTACCTCCAAACCCGCAGCTGAAACCTTATGCCCTAACACTATACTTTCTCTTACCATGAAGTGACATTTTCCCAATTTAATACAAGGTTAGTGTTTTCACAACGCTGCAAGACTAGAGATAAGTTAAACAGACAATGATCAAAAGATGAACCAAAAACGGAAAAATCATCCATGAACACTTCCATCACATTTTCAATCAAACCGCTAAAGATATCCACCATGCACCATTCAAAAGTAGCCGATGCATTACATAAACCAAAGGGCATTCTCCTAAAGGCAAAAATACCATATGGACATACAAATACTGTTTTTTCTTAGTCCTCCGGGGCAATCATAATTTGATTCCCAGAGTACCCATCAAAAAAATAATAGTATTTGTACCCAGCTAGTCTATCCAACATTTAGTCAAGAAACAGAAGGGGAAAATGATCTTTCCTAGTAGCCGCATTCAAATTTCAGTAGTCAATACATACCCTCCAAGCGGTTATTAACCTAGTGGCTACTTCTTCCAATTCACTCACCTTAACCACCGTTATTCCTCCCTTCTTAGGCACTACTTGTGTAGGACTCACCCAATTGCTATCGGAAATAGGAAAAACTATGACATTATCAAGCCATTTTAAAACTTCTTTCCTCACCACTTCTTGCATATTTGGATTTAACCTACGCTGATTTTGCACGCTCGGTTTATAATCATTTTCCATTAAAATTTTATGCATGCAAATAGCGGGGCTAATCCCCTTAAGATCCGAGATGGACCATCCAATAGCATTTTTGTACATTCTCAACATTTCAAGCAATTTTTCACATTCACTCTCGTTGAGATATGCTGAAATTATAATCGAAAATTTCTTACCTTCATCGAGGTACTCATACCTCAAGTGGTCGGGAAGACGTTTCAACTCAACGTTGGGTCCTTCTTCTTCTTTTCCCTTAGGCTCCTTTAGCCCGGTTGAACCCTCATCCTCCAATTTTAATCAAGAAACTTCCTCTTTGTGCACCTCTTGCAAAGAATTCAATGCACTAACACTATCCACAACATCAACACTATTAGCTTCATTATTAGTACATGCAAATATAGTGATGCAAACAAATCTCTAAAGAGTCAATATAACTAGACGCTAGGAAATTTATTGTATCATTGATATCTAGCAAATCTAAAGCATTACATTCCTCTATAACATTAACCTCATCCACATTGTAAAACCTCATTGCCTTATAAATCGAAAAAGTAACCTTTTCATCATTCACTCGTAAGGTGAGTTTCCCTTTTTGAACATCAATGAGGGCTCCACCCGTTGCTAGAAACAGGCGGCCCAAAATTAAGGGGACTTCCTTATCTTCATTCATGTCCAAAACTACAAATCCACTGGGATTATGAACTCACCTGCTTTGATTAACACATCCTCCACTATCCCTTTCGGATAGGTCAAAGATCTATCCTCCATTTGCAAGACGATAGTAGTAGGTTTGATGGTTCCATTTTCCAATTTATTGAATATAGAGAGTGGCATGAGATTGATGCTTGCCCCAAGATCACTTGATGTTTTTTCAAATTTTTTATCCCCAATAATACAAGAAATTGTAAAACTACCTGGATCCTTCCTCTTTTGAGGGATTCTTCTTTGAATCTCCTCGGTTAAGTTAACCGTCTCATATGCCTCCAACCTTCGCTTCTTTGATATCACCTCCTTAGCATAATTAGGCATTTGTTGTAAAACATCAATAAAAGGAATGTTAATATCCAATTTTTTTAAAGATTTCAAAAAATTAAGCAAATTGGTTATCCAACTTTTTCTTTTGATAAGTTTGTGGAAATGGAAGGGGAGAGACATAAGCAAGAGGAATAGAGTTAGGAGTGAAGTTTGGCTTCACGAACCCTTTTTCACTCGGTTCTCCACGATACTTGGGTTCTTCTAGATGCTCTTTCTCAATCACTTGGTTACTATCCACCGGTAACCTTAGCTCTTCATACTCAACTCCGCTCCTTAGCCGATTTGCTTCGCATTGTTCCTTGGGATTTTTCACCGTGTCACTCGGAAACTGCCCCTTTTGTTGTTGGGGGCTAATGGTTTGGGCTAACTGGCTCATTTGCAATTGCAAGCTTTCGATATCAACTCCGTTTGTCACAATACTCTTGTTGACATCAACTTGAAACTTTGCGAAAGAATTGTCCATCTGTGACATTCTTGCGTCCGTCCTTGAAATGAAAGATGTCAAGAGTTCCTTTAAGCTCTGAACCTTCCTTCGTTTATTACCCCATTGGTAACAGAGAATCCGGGTGGTGGTTGAATCGAATTGTTGGGATTGCCATAGGAAAGATTTTTATGACCCTTTGATCCCGGTTCGTAGTGACTCGATTGGTGTTGGTTGTGATTGCAGTTTGAATGTTGGCCTTGCCCCGGATGTGGATGTGGATATTGGTGTCCCCTTTGGTTTCCATAACCTCTTTGATGAATAAAGTTACAATCCTCAGGTTCTTCTTGTGCAACAACGGTCTTCGCACTTTGTTCCACTTGAACCGAAGAGGCGGCTTTGGTTAGTGACTCCAATTGTTTTGAGTACGCAGCTATTTGAGTCGATAGTGAAGAGCTTGCCTCTTTTTCCACTACACTTGCAACCACCCTTGGTTTGTTTCTTTCGTTTGGCCATTGATATGAATTTTTGGCCATGCCATGAATAATTGATGTTGCATCTCTCACTGTTGTTGCAAACAATGAACCACCGGTGGCTGCATCTATGATTTCCCTTGTAGGCCCGTATAACCCGTCATAGAAGTAACAAATTTGCTCCTTATCTTGCAACCCGTGTTGGGGGTACTTCCGGAGTAAGTCCTTGAAACGCTCCCACGCCTCCCATAATGGTTCAACATCGAACTGACAGAATTGCGTGATTTCTCCTCTCAGTCTAATGGTCTTACTTGCCGGAAAGTACTTCTGAAGGAACCTCTGATAGAGGTCGTCCCATGTTCGTATGTCCTCGTTGACAAGGGAATGTACCACAGCTTTGCCCTATCTCACAATGAAAAGGAGAAAAGGCAGAGCTTAATTTGATCATGCGGGACTTGGTTGATTTGAATCGTCCCGCATACTTCAAAAAACGTAGACAAATGCAAATTCGGGTCTTCACTCGTATGGCTTCCAAACTGGTTATGTTGGATGATGTTAATGAGCGTTGGGTTTAATTCGAAATTCACCGTATTCACGGGTGCTCTACCCATCCCACCGAAATTCCGGTTTGCTACCGGTCATAGAAAATCTTGAATAGTGTCTTGGAGTGGCGGATTAAGCACTTGCTCTCTCCAATTCCAGAGAGCATTCACCTCTTCTTGCTGTTTTCGCATCATCTCTATCAATTGATGATAGATGTTTGCTTGATCAGGCGGAATTAGAGGTGCATTCCTCTCAACTTGATTGACGACTCTTGGGTCATTATCTCTGGCTTCCGTGCTTCTTTCTCTATTCTTTCTTCATTGATTGTGTCTGCAATTTGCCTTGATTTTCGGATCAATAACTAGCAAGCCTTCCAATCCTTGCGACCTCAAGTGCATCAACACCTTGCACAACAATCAAAAAGAGATCCCGTAAGCTCAATTGATGACTAATCAACAATTAAAATAAAATAAACTAAGAACAAAAAGAAAGTGTGTAGAGTATCACTAAATGCCTATAACAACACTTTCCAGCTATCATTATCGAATCCCCGGCAACGACGCCAAAAACTTGACACAAACTTAGTTTTACAACTAAAATTGGGCAACCGCAACTGTACGGTGTCAATAGTAGTACTAAGCAAGTACAAGGTCATTCCCACGAGGATTAGTATCGATATCGGATAAGTGAAATGAAATAAACATCAAATGGCTAACTAGACGATTGAATAAGTGATTTTTGGTATTTTAAGAACTAATTTGAAATAAACAAGTAATTAAAACTAATAGGATGAACTAGAGAACAAATTATAGGAATTAGACAATTAATAAGGGTGATCTAGGCTTAGATTTCAATTACGGGCATCTAATCACTCTTAATCCAACTTTTAATTGAATGTTATGCATCAAGGAACAGTCACAAATATATGCAAAACCCCCTCTTGGAGCAAATTATGTGTTGATTGTATAAGATTAATCGTAATCTTTGGTCGATTAATCAAATACAACTCCTAATCGATTCTAAGATCAAAGTTCCCACAACTAGCTCAAACCTCTTGATTTTATTGCTTAATGATGTCAATTAATGTGATCTTGGATCAAATCTCCCCTCTCAGTCCAATTTAATCCTCAATAATATTAAATAAATGATCAATTCATTCAACAAGCATTTTTAAACAATTAATCAATTAATAACATAACATGGAGTTGAATTATTTGACTAATAATCACTAAACACCCATAATTTACTTTCTAAGCCTAGATTAAGGAAATTAAGCCAACCATAATCATAATAAATGACAAACACAAATATATAAATACAACCATGTTCATACAATATTAAAAGAGAATGGAAAGATAAAACCTATTTAGATGACAAATGTTGATCTTCAAGTTCAATCCCCACATTTTGCTCTCAAAATTCTCTCTCTAAAAAGTAACTGTGGAAAGTGTGCTAGCTAGGAAAAAACTGAAATTAGGACATCTATACACCCAATTGGAGCTTTTTTAATGTTCTTGGGCCAAAAAATAATGTTTTGTGGCTGAAAAGTCCACATTTTCGGTGTTCGCACACGGACCGTGCAAGGGTTGCACGGTCATGACCTTGCACGACCCCTAAAATCCCCAACTCTCTGAAAATCGTGTACGATCGCACTATCATGACCGTACGCCTATCTCTGGGCGCCTCTTTTGCCTTCTGCGCTCACGGGCCGTGCACGATCTTAAAGGCTTGCACGGCCGTGACCGTGCACGGCTCAGTTTTGGCCCGCTTCTTCAGTCTTCGAGTTTTTTTTTTCATTTTCTTCGACTCTCTTCTACTCGTCGTCTCTTTTTACACATGTTTTACCTACAAAATGCTCAAAAATAGAGTTTTTCCGACGATAGAAAGAAAATACAAATTATATGACACACGAGAGCTTAGAATACACAAATATATGATAAATTCTCTACTTTAGCGTGTTTTCATGATCGAAAACCCCGTTTGTCACATGCATCTCTCTTTCAATAGATTATCAATAAGCTGTTTTGCTCTTAAAAGAGCCTCGGGATCGTTGTCGAGATCTACCAGTATTTGTCTTGCTGGCCCCTTGTGTTGCAACCGAGCGAGAATTTGTATTAGCGGCAGCGAATTATATGCATGCATGGGAGTGTAATGTTGAGGGTACTGCATGGGCTGCATGTAAGGGTTGTACATCACAGGGGACTGGCCCATGGGCATCACTAGAAGCTGACCTACTGGCAGAGTTGGGGTTGAAAGTGCATCGGCAGTTGGCCAGCGGGAGTACCTGGGGTAGAAACTCTGCTTGCGGCAGCTGGACTCTGGCCACCTGTGCATGCACATGCACCGAGTCTGTCGCCATGTTTGTCGTTGGGTTGAGAGACACCTGCATATTGTTAAGCGGTGCTTGCATGTTGTGCATGCTTGCCTGAGCTGCATGCAAGGCCGCCGGAGGTGGCGGCACCATGTTTTCTCACTGCATCGAGCGACGACTGGAATTTGTATTTGACTCGTCTACGGATGGTTCCTCATGGGTGTCGTGGCTCGTCATTTCGATGAGTATGATGATTTCGATGATATATGTGTTTTTCTTTTTTCTTTTTTTTTTTGTTTTGTTTAGAAGGACAGGAATGTAAAAATATTACCGAAAAACAAAGGTAAGCTTTTCAACAAATGAGATATAGTCGCTCCAAGATGATCGGAGGTTCATGCACCCTCCTTCTAGCGCCAAATTGTGGATGTGTGGGAAATTACGTGGGCTGGCTTCGACACATGCAATACACAAAGAATGAAAGGCCAAGAAAGATTCACAAGCTAAATTGTCGTGTACATATATGTGACTGCTTGAGCACAGGATCAGTTCGTACAACTTTTATCTCTCAAGATTGGTTTTCGTAGCCTTTTCTCTCACTAAAATTGCATATCTCTGATTTTGACCCTAATTCCTCTATTTATATGGCTAAAATTGGTGGTAAACATCATCATGAAGCTTTCTAATCGAAAATTTCCCATCAAGGTCATGTGGGAGGGCATGCACGCCATGTGTAATCCATGCAAGGCCTGTTCCAAGGGCACGCGCCTTTATCTGCCACTTAAACTGAGCTCGCGACGGAAAAAACAACTGAGGTCGTTGCAGGGCGACCTGCCCTGTAATTATAACTCGTTCTGCTTTCACGTCTTGATGACGAGGTCACTTGATGACATATCATGACCTCATCTAGATTTCATCAGCACGTCGTGTGGGTGCCACGTCCTTTCCTATGTACGTGTTCTATTGTCCCAGCACTAGTCAGCAAATCGAGGTGGACAAGATATCCACAGTTATAATGCAACATTTTTCTTAGACTGTATTAGTAAGACTCAAGTTGTGAAATAAGTGAGAAAAGATTTAGTTTGATAATTAATTCAGATGTTATTTACTTAAGACTAAAAGAAAATAAGGGAAAACTAAAATAATCATGAAGTAAAGATGAAAAAATTAGACATGGTAACCCTCAAACAATTTGCAGTAAATATATGTGAACCTAACTCCATCTTGGGCTTACATGAAATTAAATTAAAAAATGGCCTTTAGGAAATAAAATTACTAAATTAGTAAGCACTATTTCTTTAAATGCGCTTCTAATATTTAAACTATGGATACAATTGTTATAAATTGAGATGAAAGTCGAGGGTGCTTCACTAAATTTATTTAAAATATCTTATAAACTCTTATATTTTAGATAAAATTTTATGTGTATTTGTTGTACGGTGCAATTTAAATTGGGTAATATCATTTATGTTTAAAAATATTACACTTTCTAGGTAAAGGTATTACAATACCCAGAATATATAATACTTTTAAGTATAAATGGTGATACATTTTCACCTCGATACTTTTATCCATCACATGTGATACATTTAAAAATAAATAGTGATATTTTTTGACACATGACCCGAATTGCACGGATCTCAAGAGATTTCCCCTATATTTTATAAGATGTTTTTAGAACTTACAAGTTGTATGGTCTTATTTTAAAATAAGGTGTGCAAGTGTTTGGATCAAATAACTTATAAGATCTTTTCAACATCTTATAAGATATTCATGTGTTCGGTAAATAAGATCTTTTTGTAATTATAATTATAATTACCAAAAAATGGTATATTTAAAAAGAGCTTATGAAAAAAAGATGGAGGGGTGATACTTTTTTAAAAGAGCTTATAAGCTTTTGAGCAGAAGCTTAATTATACATCTTATAAGCTTCTTTTTAAAAAAAAATAACCAAACAAATTTTGAGAATAAACTCTTAAACATCTTATAAGATGTTTTAAGATCTTATAAGTTCTGTCAAACGCCCTCTTAGAGGGTGTTTGGCTAAACTTATTTCAAACATCTTATAAATTCTAACATTTTATAAGTTGTTTAAAGAGTTTAAAAGATGTAATTTCTTAAGAGCATATAATTTAATAAAGTGTTTGGATAAAAGAGTTTATAAGCTTGAAATTTAGCTAATTTAGGGTCTAATTGGAAAGTTAATATCAAACACACATTTTTATTAGTGTGTGATGTGTGTGTAGTATGTGTATTTGTGTATAGTATGTGAAATTCGGACGTAACTTATAATAAGATCTTAAAAATAAAATGGACTAGAGATAGTTATTTTCTGTGGAGCTTATAAGCTCTAATTAAAAGCTTATTTTTGCATCTCATAAATTGTCGAACATCTTATTTTGTTAAACACATTTCAAGAACTTATAAACTCACAAACATGTTAAAAGATGTTTGAGAGCTCATAAGCTTAGTCAAACACCACCTTAATCTTCACTTTTTCTTTTGAGTTTGGAAAGTTCGGAAAAGCCGAACAAGTCTAGCAACAAAATTTCGAATTCCCCCATCCCCCTTTAATACCAAAATTAAGTCCTACGACATAAAATACAAACCATTAATTCTAAACTATTAACCTTAAACCATGAACACAAATTCTTGAGTCGTGAAACCAAAAATTATGAATGAAAAAATAATGCTCTAATCCCCAAAGATCAAAACCTAATATCTAAATATTGAATATAAACCAGAATCACTACACACAAAAAATCTTTAGTGATAAATATTTTGAGACGACAATTATAATCTCTAATAATAAGTTTATGATCACTTGTAATCGCGAAACGCTCTCCAAATTATTTGAATTTTTTTTAATTTTCTTTTAGGGATAACTAGTTGAAAAAGAATATTTGCCACGGATCATTCGTAACATGATTACATAGACAATAATGACAAAATATTGGCTCTAATGATATAGTTGCAACACGAATACTTATTATTTGAAGCAACTTTTTATTATTTGAATCGAATACTTTTCCGAACTTTCCAAAAATATAAGTAGATAAATAAGTGTGATGTTTCCTAGTGAGAATATTAACATGTATGTTCGTTGGTAGGGGGGTGAGACTATTTATAAATATTTCACCAAAGCCAAAGTAAAGAAAAACTGAAGCATAACAAAAGAAAGATCATCAATAATCTACCGTTGGTGCACGTATAATACAAAAATGTTACACCAATTACGATATAGAACAGTAAAGTTGTAAACATGTTATGAATTCAAGCAACATAAGAAAGGTCATGGCATATTTATGCAAAATTGTCCTGTAAAACAAAAGAGACTCCTCATCGCCTTTCCAGTATTATTTCGAAAGAATTCGCCAGATGCCCTTTATAATTACATAAGTTTCGTCATTTTTTTTAATTTGGTCATTACAGTTTTGATCTATTAATTTTTAAAATTTGACAAATTAATCATTTGACTTTTGAAATTAAAAAATGTAGACTCACCGAAAAACCAATTATATGACCTGCTCTAAAAAACTAAATGATCAATTTGTCAAATTTCAACATAAAATATCAAATCTGAAATGATCAAAGATAATGTCATTAAATAAATATTGTGAAATTTAATGGAGTAACAAAACTATTTACACTAAATTAAATTGTAGTTATTATTTGGAGAAGGAGGTCCACTGATCTGTAAATTTCTTCATTTACCCAAGTAGGTCTTATTAAGTGCCGATTGACCTTATATATGTTTTGTTGCAAATACTTATTGAGCCCATATGTCAAATGGGCTGGATATTTGAAAACAGATGAACTATACCATCTGGGCCTGGAAATCTTCACGGGTACGGAGCTGGGCAAGTACAAGATACTAAATTGCCGGAGGAAATACATCTAACAACTCACATATTACTTATAAGAGAGCGTAAATTGTATTTCAAATAAAATTAATGGTTAATTTGTAGAAAATCAACTACTTCCTCCGTCCCGGCTTATCTTGCACAGGAGGGTCGACATGGGTATTAAGAAAAATAGTTTTTCTGTTGTTTGTTAATTTTTCAAAGGTGAATTGAGGGTGGAGATTGAAAGGTGGAGATTTTGAGGGTGAAGATTATGTTATAACTTTCCTTTTTTAGGCTGTGCAAGATAAAGGTGGGACGAAGGGAGTATTACATTTTACATTAAAAATATTATCAATTGCTCTGTTTGCAGCAGACATTAGAGTCTGCTATATAAGGAGAGACCTTAGCCACCAACAAAGCTTCCATAAAACCAATCACTAGGCTTATAAGGTGGTCTCTCTCTTATTATTTTATCAATGTAGAACTCACATTTAAACACTTCCAATATTTCATCTCAATACTTCAACAAAGAAGAAGAAGAAGAAGACTCGTTGATTCATGGTAATGTGAAATACTTTCTCTAAAGCAGTCTTAACAAACCTAAATCTGTAATTTACATGAACACCAAAAAGATTAATTTCTGCCAGTGGTGAATCTAGTAATGCCACATGACTTCATCAACCTAGTTTCTTAAATTACATATAAAACAAACAGAAGATGAAAGCAGCACTCACAGTGTGTTTCCACAGAAAAAAGAAAGCATTGTGACATCCGACAGCAGGTATCTCCTCCATAACCTGAGAGCTTTCAAATCACTAACATGATTGAAGAATCATCGTCTTGGTAATTTCTCTTCCACCAATTTGAATTTGACCGAGTAAATGAAGGTCGTTGATCCACTGGAACACCACGACAAAGGTCACCTGGAGGAAATTAAACGTATGTAAATTTACAACATGCTAAATAATCTCTTCTTGTTTCTTGTGCTCTGTGAAAAATCTGTCCGGATAGTGTATGATATACAGTTCACATCCACACAGGATATTGGCTACCGAAGTTGTACAAGCAATCTTTACAGAATAATCAATGGCCCTACTCAATGGCCAGCTATGCAAGCAAGATCTTTAGGACAGTGTATTATTTTACTTACACACAGCATAATATGTCATAGGAGCAAATGCAAGATAATCTTTAACACACCAAAGGGACGGATAGTGAAACTAGGGAACAGAAACAAAGAAACTACGTCAAGAGGTAACCATCAATTGAAGCAGCTTTAGATATCTTTGCCAGTTCCAAATGTGATAAGAAGGTAACAATATCAAATAAACTAAATTTATCTGTCTTCATGTGTTTTTACTAGCCAACAAATCCAGCTAAATTATGTACTTTCATCCATCATCACACCAACACAGATTACGACTAATAGAGTTCATTACATCAATAAATATCAAGAGAAAGATCACACAACAGAAACAGCCACATTTCAGAATCAATCAAATTCCATAAGCGGAATTCACGAGCGGATTCAAAAAGCATCAATTGATTAAACAACTGACAACCTAAACAAAGCACAAGCTCAATTACAATAATTACGAACATAAGCCAATCAATTTTCATGGGGGTTTTGTTGTGTGGGGGTTCAAAGCTAAGTCAATTTGAAGAACCACCAGATCAGCGACTTTGAGGGACATCAGCAGGAGCAGCTCTATCCTTATCTCCATCCGTATTGTCGGATTTAAAGGAATGGATAGGGTTGGAGCCTTTGATAATCCAACCTAGGGCAAAAAAGGAGGCACCGGCGAGTATAGCGGTGCCCCATGCGTGGGAATACCACTTGCTATACTGTTTTATAGCGAAGCGCCACTGATCTCTGAGCGTGGCAGCGTCCGGATTCACTGATTCCGGCGGGTTCGGGAAGTTGTGGCCGTTTGAAAACCTACCGCCACCGGGCGGGACTTTGGGTGGTTCTGAGAGAGAGGAGGGCTTCTGATTGGGGTTGGTTTTTGGGATTTGGGGGTCACTCATAGTCTTTCGAACTAAGGGAAATCGGAAATAGAGAAATTGATGGCAAAATAGGACTCCGATGAGCTATTGTGTGTATTTCTGCGCGACTGAGATACTGCCTTTAATTTACCGCCATAGGTCGGTCCCTCGATCCAGTCCTAGCTTTGTTTCACTCCGGAATCACACATTCTATATTTGTTTATGGATTTGACGAGTCTTTGCACTCAAACTTAATTTTAATTTTTTTAATTCACTTAAAATTTATTATAAATTTTCTTATTTTATTTTAAAATAAACACAAAATTTACGTTATCCTTTAAAATTTGTATGTTCAAATTTATCATGTCCTACTCAATTCATAAATAAACATATCCTATACGATCAAAATATAAAATTATGAATCTATAAAACTATTAATTCAGATAAACAGGGTCATTTTTTTTTCTAAAATATACTTAGAAGAATTTCAGAGGATCTAAATTCAACGTGATAGGGATAACCCGATCAGCTCGGGTCGGGCGATCAGCTCGGGTCGGGCTGATACTAAAGCCCACGGATCGGCCCAGCACGCGCAGGCCCAACAAACACGTGAAGGCCCACTACGCGTAGGCCCAGCAGGCCCAGGAACGCGCGTTGGCCCAACGGGTAGTTTGTTCCACGAATCAAGGCTAAAGATCCGTTCACAACCGCCATGCAGCGGGAAGTAGGCGTGAATATAGGAAGTTTGTTAGAGTTCAGTTAGGGTTTAGGAAAGTTAAGTATAAATACGTGAAAAGAACTCTGGATTAGGGTTCGGACTCTGTATACTGAATTACTATCTGTAAACTCAAAATTCTAGTGAAAGAAACACCTCGGCAAGAGTGATTTTCTGCCAGTGGACGTAGATCTCCGGATCGAACCACGTAAATCCTGTGTTTTTCCATATCGTTTACGTCGATTATTGTTATAGTTCTCGGTTACCGGACTGCGCATTATCAATTGGCGCCGTCTGTGGGAACCCTTTAACCAATAATTTTTTACGTTTACATCGCATTCAAGAATCATGGTGACAACACGTTTGAATCAATCTCGCCACGGTTATCAATCTAACCAGGATCCGCCCGTGGATCAAGTTTTGCCGCCAAGGCAATTGCCGGCAGGGAGTACGTCTAATCATCAGGGCAATCAAAACCCTCCACCCCCTCAAGACCTGCAAAACCCTAATCTTGCTGCTGCTCAACCCCCGGTTAACATTCAAATTACCCCAGAACTGCTCCAGGCTTTCTTACAAGAGCATGCACATGTTCTTCAAGATTGGGCAGTTAATCGCCTACATCCCGCGGGGCCTGCCGCGGGGCCTGCCGGCCATAATGCTAATCCCGGGGTGCCTCCACCCCGTTCGCATGATCAACAGGACCCGGGGCACCGCGGGCGTCAGGATCGACGACGGGAACGACCTGGTTCTTCCGAGGACCATGGGAGTTCTAATGAATCACGACCTCGCAATGAGGAACCTACTGATGTGGATCGCCGCCGTCCACTTAATGCGGCTAAGAGAGTTCGCTATGCCAATCCTCATGCTCTAGATCTTCAAGAGTATGAGCAAGTTCAACGCAATGTTGAACTGGACAGAATTCTGGGCCTTGATGCCAATGGAGATATCATCACGCCGTTCTCCTCAGAAATCATGGCCACCACCCTTCCCGAAGGGTTCAAACGGCCAGCTATACCACCTTACAATGGCACAGGAGATCCGGCCAATTTTCTTGGAGCTTTTAGGCACAGCATGCTTAGCCATGATAACATCACATCCCTTCAGTACTGCAAGATTTTTCCTGAGTATTTACAGGATGAAGCTCGGGTTTGGTTTGATTCTCTCCCACGCAACAGCGTATCCTCCTTCAGAGAACTCGCCGAGCACTTTTGGGCACGGTCCGAAGCACGGGCGAAGCCCATGGCCACCCTGGCCGATGTCATGAACATGGAACAGCGGGAAGGTGAAACCGTTACGCAATTTCTTGACCGCTTCACAGCGGTAAGTCTCAAGGTGGGAAATTGCCCCGACGACGTAGTCATCAACGCATTTATGAATGGACTCCGTCCCGGAGCACTTTACACCGAGTTAGCTCGGAACACACCGGTCACAACTCGAGCACTGTTCAAAACAGTGTGCAAATTTGCTAAGGCCGAGGAGCAGACTCGCCAGAAGCGAGAGAAACACGCTAGCAAGCGGCAGTCCGACAAAGCACAAACCGGACCTAGTACGCGACCTAGTGCATTTTCCCGCCTGACTCCGGGGCGTTTAGAATCCCGAGGTGATATTCCACAATAGACTCCGTTGACGAAGTCACGAGCCGAAATCCTTTCTATTCATAAGAACGATCTGCGACCTTGTCCGCGGATGACTGCTCCACCTGAAAAGAGGAACCGTGGAAAGTGGTGCGCGTACCACCGAGATCATGGGCACGAGACAGAGGAGTGCCGGGAACTTAGCAAGGAGATTGAGGAATGCCTCAAGAAGGGTCTCTTGCGGCAATACGTTGCGCGAACCAGTGACCAACCTCGGGCAAACCACAATGGGGGTTCGTCCCACAACCGCGGAGGTTATCATGACCGGGGCACTCAACACAATCGGCCACCGTGGCAGAATAATCGGCCAGGACCTAACAACTACGCACGGCAAGATTCTGGCAATCGCCAGCAACCACGTCTCCCACCACCACCTCCTCCTCCGGGAGGACCCGAAGACAACGCACCTCCTCACGTGATAAACGTGATATATGGAGCCCTACCCACCGGGGCTTCACGACATGCCTTAAAGGTAGAAGCTCGACGTCCTCCTCCCGAGGAGCCATGTCATAAATGCCTCCATCAGTCCGAGACTGTCAGCTTCACGGATAGGGACCCGGTTCCGGAGATAACACCTCACACAGACGCTATTGTCATCGACATGACTGTAGCCAACATAACAATAAGGCGGGTCTTCGTGGATAATGGGGCAGCGGTGAGTGTTATATTTGCCGATTGTTTCCAAAGGATGGGGATTTCTCGGGACCAACTTCGGCCGGCCCCCGGGCCACTGCAGACTTTCACTCAAGGCGAAGTCCAGCCGGAAGGTGTCATCACCCTCCCGGCATCTCTGGGTACCTATCCGAAAATAAAAACTATTTTCGTGGACTTTTATGTGGTGAATTCCCCATCACCGTACAACATGATCCTGGGCCGGGACTGGCTTACCCCCGCTAAAGCCATATGTTCCACGTATCACCTCGCACTAAAGTTTCCCACTTCGCATGGGGAAGTGGCTATCCGCGGAAGTCAGCGGGTTTCAAAGGAGTGTATGTACGTGGCACTCAAAAAGACTGCTAAAGCCCCTCCCAAACAGCAGCTTCAGGTAGCATCATCAACTTTGGAACCTCAAGAATGTACCTTGTTGGGGGATGCCACCGCTCAAGTACCGCTTGATCCGTCCAAGCCGGAGCAGACTGTAACCGTAGGAGCCGTGGATGTGCCATGGTTACATCAGGCTATAATTCGGACCTTGCGAGAATATTCCGATGTTTTCGCATGGTCCCCACTAGATATGCCCGGGGTCTCTCCCGATATAATAACGCATAAGTTGAACATTGATCCTAGCGTAAAGCCAATCCAGCAAAAACAGAGGAAGTTCGCTCCAGAGCGAAATGAGGCCATTCGAATCGAGGTAAAGCAACTCTTGGATGCGGACATCTTGTTCGAAGTATTTTACCCCTCTTGGCTATCCAATCCGGTAATGGTGACAAAAACCGGTGGGGCATGGCGGATGTGTGTCGACTTCTTCGATCTCAATAAGCACTGTCCGAAAGACTGTTATCCTCTGCCCTCCATCGACCAAAAGGCCGAAGCCATTACGGGGTACGTGGCACTTTGCTTCCTAGATCTATACAAGGGGTATCATCAGATTTTTATGGATCCGCAGGATGCCTTCAAAACGGCATTTATCACTGCCTTTGGGTGCTACGCTTTTAAGAAATTGCCCTTCGGGCTCAAGAACGCTGGAGCCACCTATCAACGTCTCATGGACTGTGTTTTTCACGACCAGATTGGTCGTAACGTTGAGGTTTACGTCGATGACCTGGTCATCAAAAGCTCCTCTCATCCTTCATGTGTGCAAGACATTGCCGAAACATTGCACACTCTGCGGCGCTATAACTTGCGACTCAATCCAGCGAAATGCACTTTCGGTGTTGGCTCCGGGAAGTTTCTCGGTTATATGGTTTCGCAAAACGGCCTGCAGGCCAATCCGGCCAAACTCCATGATGTGTTAGATTTGCAGCCACCAAAAACATTAAGGGACGTTCAACGCCTCACAGGTGGTTTGGCGGCCTTAAATAGATTCTTGTCAAAAGCGGCGGAGCGCCAGCTCCCATTCTTTAAAATCTTAAGACAGGCGAAGTCCTTTGAGTGGACCCCGGAGTGTACCGAAGCTTTTGAAGCTTTGAAGCGCCATATACAGCAGCTGCCCACTTTGTCAGTTCCTCTCCCCGGAGAGCCGCTCTACCTGTATTTGGCTTCCGCCGAGGAAGCTATTAGCGCAGCTCTCGTACGAGAAATCGATGGCGTTCAGCATCCTGTGTACTTCGCAAGCCGAGTACTTCACGGGGCAGAGACGCGATATTCCGCGCTAGAGAAAACCGCTTTGGCCCTTGTTATGGCAGCTCGACGTCTTCGACCATACTTCCAAGGACGTGAGATACGAGTTCTGACCAATCACCCCATACGCCAGATTCTTGTAAAACCCGAGGTGTCGGGGCGCCTCGCCAAGTGGGCTATTGAGTTAGGTGAATATGACATTCAGTTTCTCCCCCGCCGAGCAATTAAGGGTCAAGCACTCGCCGACTTTCTGGCTGAAGCCCCGGGAGACAATCATGAGTCTCCCGTAGACAATGATACACATCACCGTGTTACCATCGCTCCTTCACCCCGGAAGTGGCAACTATTCGTGGATGGAGCATCCACGATCCGAGGAAGTGGTGCCGGACTGCATCTCATCGACCCCGAGGAGGTTGAAGTTAAATACGTCATCCGGTTCAAGTTCAAGGTGACTAATAATGAAGCGGAGTACGAGGCAATTCTCGCCGGGCTCAGGCTCGCTCAATCCTTAGACGTTCGTTATCTTGAGCTCTTCACGGACTCCGAGGTCGTGTCCAGACAGATCCAGGGGACTTATGTCGCCAAGGATGAAACAATGGTCAGGTATCGTGCTTTAACACTAAAGCTTATCTCCACTTTTGATGCAGTTGTTGTACAGAAAATACCACGAGCTCAGAACACAAGAGCAGATGCGCTCAGCAAATTGGCCTCCGCGGTCCGAAATAATATATCTCCGGATATTATGGTTGAAGACTTGCTTCATCCAGCAATTCATGAGGCCACAGTTTCGGTACTGACCGACAACGATCCGAACTGGATGACACCTATCATCCAGTATCTTCGAGATGGAGTTCTGCCTACTGATAAGCTACAAGCTCGGCAAGTTGTTCTCAAAGCTCCCAAATACTCCTTTCATGGTGGAGTTTTATATCGACGGTCATACCTACAACCGAACCTCCGGTGTCTCGCTCCTGCCGAAGCTACCCAAGTTCTGCGGGAGGTTCATGAAGGGGCCTGTGCTAGCCATATCGGCTCCCGGACATTAGCCAAGAAAATTCTCCGCTGGGGATACTATTGGCCAACATTGTTCAACGATGCTCACGACTTCGTGACCAAGTGCAGCAAGTGCCAGCTGCACTCCCGTGTGAAGCACCTGCCACAGACCGAGCTCACCGGAATCCAAAGCGCGTGGCCGTTTATTCAGTGGGGTATCGACATTGTTGGCCCATTCCCCGTCGCTCCGGGAGGTTTGAAGTTCCTGGTCGTTGCCGTAGACTACTTCACCAAGTGGGTCGAGGCCGAACCACTTACAGCCATTACTGGTCAGAATATCTTGAAATTTGTGTGGCGCAATATTGTTTGTCGCTTCGGCATCCCGAGCACTATCATCTCGGACAACGGTAAACAGTTTGCCAATGATCCATTCCGGTCATGGTGTGAAGAACTCCACATCAAACAAATTTTCACTTCGGTAGCTCACCCTCAAGCCAACGGGCAGGTTGAGGTCACCAATCGGACACTGCTCACGGGAATAAAGAAGCGCCTGGATAATGCCAAAGGTCTCTGGGCTGAAAACCTTCCACAAGTCCTATGGGCTTATCGCACAACACCGCATACATCTACCGGGGAGACTCCTTACAGCCTTACTTACGGTTCTGAAGCCGTTATCCCTGCTGAAATCAGTGTTCCAAGCCCCCGTCTCCTTACATTGGTTCCAGAGGATAATGACGAGGCTCTCCAGACAAATTTGGATGAGCTCGAAGATCGCCGGGATCAATCATTCATTCAACAGGCCAGATGTAAAACAACGAGCAGCCCGGTATCATAACCTCCGGGTCCGAGGTACTCAGTTCAATGTCGGGGACTTAGTTCTTCGGCTTAACTCAGCCAGCAAAGCTGCCCCTGAAGGGAAATTGCACGCTTCTTGGGAAGGTCCCTACCGAGTCGTTGCTGTACACGACTCTGGATCCTATCAGCTTGAACATCTCAACGGGACCCCGATCCCCCGAAGCTGGCACGTCGCTAACTTGAGGCGTTTCTATCTGTGAAGGCCACATCACAAGTACTATCTTATCTTTAATTTCTTTTATAGTTGTTATTTCTCTTTGTACTTTTGAGTTTGCCCCGGCATTTATCAATGAATAAAGCTTCTTTGTTTATGCATTTTGCTGTGTTCTTCTTCACGTTACGGGAGGCCCTAATGTTACCATATTATCGATTATTAGTCTCCGGGCCATTAAAATTATCCCTCGGTCCGCCCGAGGAGATTCCCATTTAGTCTCCGGACTCATGTCACCTTCTCGCCTGTTTAACCGGAGAAGTGTTTTCTCCCGCCTGATCCGTCCGGGGAGACGTTACTCCCTCCTGATCCGTCCGGGGAGTCAATTTGTCCATACTATGTTTCCGAACACTCAATCAAAATAGTTAACAATTAAAATAGTTAATAGTTCTTACTGTGTTCCCGAACACCCGATAGTTAATAGTTCTTACTGTGTTCCGAACACCCGGTAAAAAGGATTGATAACTTGTTGCTTTCCTTAAACTCGTATATACACACTGCAACATTTTTATTATTTCCTAAATAATACAACATCAAGAAGTTTTTTACATAAGACTCTAAAAAAAAAAAAAAAAAAAAAAAAAAATCTTGCTAAAGATTAACTATGTTATTATCTATTTTTTTCCGGAGCCTTCTCTGAACCAATACGCGAAACCGCGTCGTCTTGTCTCTGATTGAGCGTGTCCCGTCCTCCGGGACGATTCTTGCACGTTCCGACGATGCTCAACCTCGTTTCGGTTGCGAACTCCGGTCCTAGACCTATAACTCATCATTTGGGGACCCCGGTCACCTACAGCGTGCTCGGTTCTCGTTCTTGGCCCTGACATATTGGCCCATTCTGCATGGCCCCATTCTAGTGGCGCCAACGGATCCATCACCTCGGGGGCTTTATTTGTACCTTCCCTCGTTTTGTGCCGAAGAGGATTTGGTGATTTCTGAGGAATTGAGATTTTCCTCCGTTCTCTTTCCCGAGTGTTCGCCCATTCTACGGCGTCCCACTCCTCGGCAGGCATTTCGTCGATCTCCTTGGCCAATGCCACAACTATCGCTCCACTGGCCTCTGGCTCCTCCGCGTGAGTTCTTTCCGGTTCTTGAGGCATTTTTGGTATTGCTTCGGGTGCGATGCTA
Source organism: Ajuga chamaepitys (assembly GCA_958295605.1). Taxonomy (NCBI): domain Eukaryota; kingdom Viridiplantae; phylum Streptophyta; class Magnoliopsida; order Lamiales; family Lamiaceae; genus Ajuga; species Ajuga chamaepitys. The sequence goes on along the minus strand of OY282501.1, from coordinate 53,968,648 downwards.
GTTTTCCCAACGCCTACAGCTTGATCAGACAACACTATGTTCTCTTGGATATCGGGCTTTGTTTTCTTGCCCCGACGTCTTTTCTTGCGGCTGTGCTCTGGTTCACCCTGCTCTGCAATATTCAAAGCTTCATTCCGAGCCTCGACTTTCTTTTGAAGCTCTACCAGAAATCCTAGTACCAGCCGGCTCCTTATGATTTCGGGATCATTAGCATCACTTCGCTTACTCCGCTGTTGGACGTCTTCCCGAACCTCGGCCCTCCGGGCTTGAATATCTTTCACTGATAGTCGTCCGCAGTCCACAAGAAGATGCTCACACTCTTGCTGGTTGATACGAAGTTGTTCTAATTCAAGATCTTTTAAAACACACTGTGCTTTGTACTGCCTCATTTGTTGTGCAGATTGTTTCCATGAGCCCTCCACCTCGGCATATCTTTTCTCTATTAAGGATAAATTCCTTGATAGTCGGGGGACTTCATGCAACATCAACATATCTCGCTCTTTCTGTAGCCAAACTATTGATGAGTTGAGCTGCTTTATTACTTCATACGGGTTTTCAATGTTTTCCTGGCAAAGGAGACACCTCGGGTTTTTCAGACTTTATTAATATACATACATTGCATGGATAAGAGAGTAACAGCATTTACTATCCATACAAAAGAAGATTTTTCATTACAATAGGCGACACCTCGGGTTTTTCCTTACAAAACAAGTAACTACAATGGCATTCTTTTTACAAGACCCTCTATTCTACGTTCTGCTCATGAGTTGGGAGGTCACTGACCTCTCCGGGGGTAGGGTTGGCTTCTTTTCCTCCCGGGGCCTCCACAACACCACTTGTACCCTCCGCTGCCTTGCTCGGGCCTTCAATCATCGCGGGGGGTATAATAATCTCTCGGCGGGGAATAGGAGCCCGGTTCCTCAGTTCCCTTACATAGAAACCGTTGCGGAAGCCCAAGAAGTCCTTATCCTGGTCTTCGTTGCACCGATTAATGATCTCGGGAGTGAGGATTGTGTTCTTCTTTGTTAAGGCCTCGATCAATGGCCATTTCGGAGCTCTCGTCAACGCATCAAAATATGCGCCATCTTCGTTCCCGACTGCATCGTAATTATACCCGAAGTCCTTATCATAAATATCGACCTCCGGGTATTTATCATGTATGGCTTCCAACAGCTCGCTTTTGGTGGCCGTATCACCTGCAGCCACGAACGTGCTCAGAAACTTCAGAAATGACTCTGTCTGCATCAGTTTCTCGGCGAAGGTTTCTAGCACAGCTCCCTGACCCGCGATCGCCTTGTTTAGCTCTTCCCGGGTTGCAATTACGTCGCCTCTCATAATGGCAACCTCGACGGCCTGTTCGCGTAATCTGGCCGCTTCTCTCTCGGCAACTACTGCCCTGTCTCGAGCTGCTCTGGCGCTTTTTTGAGCCTCCACGAAGCCAGCTCTTAATTTAGCAACCTCGGCTTCTAGTTCAGCGACCCTACCTTGGGTGGATTCCTTCTCAAGTCTACCCACTAGCCCGCGGATAGGCTCCAACAGTCTCTCAAGTTCGGCTCCAGCGGCCGATATCTCTACTCCTTGCCCCTGCATTGACTTACTATTATGATGGGTCTGTGCAGGGAATAACAAAATTCTTTACGATGATACCTCATGAGCCGGGGTCATGTGCAGTTTTTTTGGAGGCGGTGGTGTCGTCGGGGAGGTGACCCTTCTCTTGGTGCTCGGGGTCAACCCAGAAAGGGGAATGTTGTCTTCAGGGTCAGCCCTGTGGCTACCCTCGGTTCTCTGTGGCTCCGGGGTCTTCGAACTATCACCTCGGCCCCCTGAGCCGGCTTCAGTACTCTTCCTGGCAGCACTCTTGAACTTGCCCACTGCACATGACAAACACACATTCAAGGGATTGACATTGTTATATTATACAACTTATGGAGCAATAAAAGCCCTACCCTCTACTTCCGCCCGGGTTTTAGTTCTCTCCCCCTCAGACATGCTCGGTGTCCTGTCAGAATCAGTCCCGGTGGGGGTGTTGCTCTCTTGGGAATCCGAAGTCCCACCAGCCCATTTGGAATAGTACGGACTCAACCCCGCCTCGTCTAGTACTTCTTCCGGGAATCTGGACTCCAATACACCAACTTTTTTCAGAACATTCGCACCCTTTGGTTCCCCTGCCGGGGCACTATCTACCACCTCTAACGTTTGCCATTTGGGTAATATGGCTTTTTGCCTAACATATATGAATCTTCCTCTCCATCCTTCGATTTTACTTGGGTTTTTAACCTTAAACTTTTTACCCGGCCTGGGGTTAAGGTAATACCAACCCTTATTTCTCCCCATCGTCTTCAGTTGGAAGAAATGCCTAAATAAGCTAATACTAGGCACTAATCCCCCCTTACTGCACTCCACTAAAAAGCCCACTACCTGCCTCACAGCATTAGGTCCTAATTGTCCCAGCGCTATTCCATAATAATCCAATAATTTTATTAAGAACTCCCATAGGGGAAACCTCAAACCTACGGCAAGTTGATCGATATACACGGAAATGAATCCTTGGGGAGGACAACAGGCTTTGTCATTACCTTCGGGAATGATGAATTCCAAATCAAAGGGTAAGAAGAAGTTCGGCACCCATCGCCTAATCTGCTTTTCAGTCACTGTGGGTCTTACCCCTGCTACCTCGAATCCTTCTATTTCTTCTTCACACCGGGGGAAATTCACTGCTTCTACTCTTATCTCACTAAGGTCACCGCGATGGACCTGTCTACTTTCACTATTCACGGGATAGATCACTCGAATGGGAGGTGCTCTATAAGGCATTCCTTCTGGGACTACCTCTCCTACCTTAGATGAAGATGAAGATGAGTTAGACATACTTACTTGGTTTGAATTCGAAAGGGTTGATTTGAGAAGTTTTTGGTCTGAGATGAATCGCGAATGCAGATTTCCTCTTTTTCCCGCTTTCAAACAGATGAATCGCAATGAAGAAGATGAAAAGTTACTGTGCAGTTATTCCCAATATAAATGCAAAAAACCGACGGCTCTGATGCAGCCTATTCAAATTCAGTGATGGAGATTCATGCGTGCTCTTCACGCGCTTTACAGTTACCGAGGCGCGTGGGGAACAGCTTTCTTGGAACTCGCAGAGCGTGTCACTTCACATCCCTCTCTCTCATAATGGCGCCGCCAATCACATCAGCCTCACCCTTCTTCAGGAAGATTCAAACTACACCCCGGTGTACCCTCCACCTCGGTCATACTACCACACTCCGGTGCTCCCCCCATTTTAGCCAGAATACTCACTCCGGTGTACCCTCCACCTCGGCCAGGCTGTCATATCCTTCCAACGCGTTTTCTGCTTCTGGAAAATTCGGTATCTCGCTATATGCCCCGTGCACTTCGGCCCAGCTCGGCACCGCGTCCATTGACTACTCCGCAGAGTCCCAGGGACGCGGATAGACTCAGTCCTCCATAAACACTTCGGCCCGCCAGCGACCCCGGTCCTTCTTGCTTACGGTTCCACCCCGGTGACAACCGAAGCTCCTACCTCGCTTCGGCTGGGGGGGGCATCTGATAGGGATAACCCGATCAGCTCGGGTCGGGCTGATACTAAAGCCCACGGATCGGCCCAGCACGCGCAGGCCCAGCAAACATGTGAAGGCCCACTACGCGTAGACCCAGCAGGCCCAGGAACGCGCGTTGGCCCAATGGGTAGTTTGTTCCGCGAATCAAGGCTAAAGATCCGTTCACAACCGCCATGCAGCGGGAAGTAGGCGTGAATATAGGAAGTTTGTTAGAGTTCAGTTAGGGTTTAGGAAAATTAAGTATAAATACGTGAAAAGAACTCTGGATTAGGGTTCGCACTCTGTATACTGAATTACTATCTGTAAACTCAAAATTCTAGTGAAAGAAACACCTCGGCAAGAGTGATTTTCTGCCCGTGGACGTAGATCTCCGGATCGAACCACGTAAATCCTGTGTTTTTCCATATCGTTTACGTCGATTATTGTTATAGTTCTCGGTTACCGGACTGCGCATTATCACAACGCAAGTAAAATTTTATGGATGGACTATGGTCTCTAATCAAAGAATAGACGTGATTAAGTGATTCTAAGTGACAATATTGCATGGACAGTGTAAATGTATGATGCCTGGATGAGAACTCAGTGAGAAACTGAGAACAAAGTTGGAACTTTCAAAACAAAGAATTTATCTTCAATCTTTTTGTATTAAATAAGGAAAAAGGAAAAAGTTATATTGACTACTACCTCCGTCCCAACTTAACCTACTTACTTGTCATTTTTGTTTGTCCCATCTTAACATGCCAGTCCTATAAATGATAAATTTCTCTCACAATCTTCACCCTCAAAATCTCCATTCTCAATCTCCACCTTTAAAAAAGTCAAAGATTCTACAAAATCTATTTTTTCTTAACCTCCGTGTCCGGTCAACTTAGACAGGTTAAGTCGGGACGAAGAGAGTATATGTTAGAAGTCGTATATTTTGTCAAGTTGGATATATAAACAAAATTATTTCTTTTTGAGGAAAATAATATAAACAAAATTTATTATACTATATATTTTTCGAGAGGGATTTATTATACTATATTAGCTGAACTAAATATCGTAATATTCATTTTTAGAAAATGTACTAATAATTATGGGTGATTCTGTGGTACCACAATGATACCTATACAACTGTGAGATAAAAATGAAATTATATAATTTAGTGGGTCCCTCATATTCTAAATATATACTTCCTCCGTCCCGGCTTAACCTGCTTAGGTTGACCGGGCACGTAGTTTAAGAAAAATCAGATTTTGTGAAATCTTTAACTTTTTTAAAGGTGGAGATTGTGAGAGAAATTTTCCATTTATGAATTTGGCAGGTTAAAGTGGGACAAACAAAAATGGCAAGTAGGTAGATTAAGCTGAGACGAAAGTATTATATTCTTATCTTACAGTGATATCGGTACTACAATGGTACCAAAATTGAACTCAATAATTATATGTTCTGAAATGCGAGAATATTATATGCGAATTGATAATGGTAGACTAAATTCCATATTAGAAAAGGTTATAATTAACCGATATAATTTTATCTTCAGCATAGTAAACTAATAAATGAATACTGAAAATATAATCAACAAATTTACAAAGATCCCTAACCTAGAACTAGCCAACTAGTGATACTCAATACATTTACATATAAAAAAATAGTAATTGACACATTTTACTCGAGAAGAGGTTGAGAGTTTAATCACTTCCTCCTCCGGCTAAAACTAATACTCCCTCCATCCCGAGAAAATTTGCACACCTTTCCGAACACGTGGAATAAAAAATAGTTATCTTTTGTTTTTTAGTTGACTTTTTTAAAGGTGAAGTTTTTTGCCTTTTAATTGAGGGTGGAGATTTTAAGGATGAAGATTGTAAGATAAATTTTCTTTTCACGGGTGTACAAATTATCTCGGGACACCCCGAAAAGAAAAATGTGCAAATTATCTCAGGACGAAGGGAGTAGTTATTTAAAAGCAAATGACAATTTTTGTTCATTTCCACTAATAGTTAAATGTGAGTCTTCTAAAACTATCATAGCATGTAACTTGAAACCATTTTCAATTGTGAAATGCAACCGTAATTCACTGTTCCGACTTACTATCGCTACATATTGGAGGACCATTTTTAGATTATAAGGCCACTGAAAATATACGTACATTTGTATCATGTAAAATGAAACACCTACATTTATATCATGTAAAATGAAAAAATAATCCGATCAATGCAGACTAAGAAAAGGGAAAAAAAAACATCAATCAAAATACTGATAAAAGTATGACAGAAAAAAAATATATATAGCATTCATCTGAAGAAACCAAAGTGTACCTTCCAGAAAAACTGATACCATGTGAGCACTCATAATAAGATCTAGCATTCAGATTTTGATGTTAAGAATCAATTAGTGTCATTCTAAATATGCACAGGTTCAATAACATTTTCCTGATTCTATTAAAACATAGTCTAACTTTTAATTTGCATATTTCATTTACTGGAAAATGCTAACCACCTAAGTGTGGAAACATCTTAAAACGCCCACCTAACTGATGTGTAAAATTCACATATTTCCTTAATTAGCTAGATTTACAACTAACCACAATTTAGAGACAAGCAACCCTTCATTAAAAGAAAATTATACATGACAAGTAAGATGAAAGGAAAAAATATCAAAATGCTGATACAACTATGACAGAAGAGTCACCGGTTGATCAAACTTTCACTTGGTGAGCTAATTAGACAATAAATGATGAAAATGCTAAAGTAAGATAAGTTATTATTAAATACTATAATATTAATACGAGTGTAGCGCCAAACTTACTATGTTTTGCCAATATGATGTATGCAAAACAAAATGCTGCGACTTACCACAAAAGCAAGGGTATTTATGCATGTCTGATCTGAATACATTAACATGAAAATGGGGGGTTCATAAAGATATAAATAGTTCCAATGTTGGCCCAACTAAAAATCATTTCATGTATCAGAGTTGCTTTAACACCATGGTCAATATCATTTGCGAGCTTCCACTTTCTTTTGTTCTTTGGCTGCAGGCAGAACCAAAGTGACAAAAAAGAGTCAACAAGAATGAGATGGAGATAATCAAAAGATAGAATAGAAAAAAGAATTTACCAGCTTTCTCTTCTTCGCGTTTCTTAGCAGCATCTGCTCTTTGCTGACGTATGAGAGCCAACCGTTCTGTACGTGAAAATATGTGGGCTTACTATTTTACTTCTTCACGTAATGACATGAAACAAGAAGGTATAGGAACCCATATTCACAGATGACAAACAAAGACTATAACTAGTCAATCTCTCCATCAACAAAGATGACATACCAGTCATCAATAAGAATCTAGCAAGAACATCAAAGCAGCCTATCAAACATGAGACAAAGTCTACTTAGTATATATAATACATATTTTATGTGTTTGATAGTATGCTTTGAATCTTTTCCTAGATTTTATGGATGACTATCATGTCAATCCTCGTCGGTTGATTTAATTTTAGACACAGATTGACTAACTAAGATCTCTTTTATTCACTTTCTGTTGACTAGTGAGGCATAGTCCACAAATAATGGATCAAAGCTAAAAGAACCAGTAATTTAAAAAAAAAACTCCAAAGCAGAATCAGAAAGTGTACCTAAATCTTTCTTTGCTTGTTCAGTCTTCCCTTGCTCTTGCAGCCTCATGTACCTTTCATGAGCTTTCTGCTTTTCAATCTCCTCTCTATGTACAAAAACAGAAAATCGCCATACAGATGCAATCAGCTAACCATGCAGCAGTTTCATTAGGACAATTCGTCCAAATGATCCCTATATAGTAGTTTAATGAATTCACATTCATTTACTGATAAGAATTGTTTTATAACATCTTTTTGCTCTTCAAAGTTTCAAAGAGTTCTAACACATTCCTGAACAAACCTATACCAGAATGTTACTGGAGTCGAAACTCTAGAGTGCATGAAAAGCAGAACCTACTCTAGATCAAGCAAAAACATCATCATTTCTAAAAGAATAGGAGAATAATTTGCAATATCAGGTAACTTTAAGAAAATGTGAAAGAAACATTGGGATACTTGGTTTGGGATGTAGTGGCATGTGCCACGTCCGATGGGGCACATCCACGGATGGAACATTCAAAAATGTATTTTAGTTTAAGGGTATAGTAGGGTAGAATGTGTATTGGAAATTGTAAAAGGTGTGTTGGAAATTGTAAAAGGAAATGTAGATAATAGGGTGTGGATGTGGAGGGATGGGCCACCCGGTGTAAAGTGAAATACAATGCGGACGGGCCATGCCCAATCCGGATGCACCATACCAATAAATATCATATTAATAAAATAAAATTTGATAACGAGACTGACAGAGGAAAACTATTATGATATCTTTCTAAAATCTAGGGGGAAAACAAAAGTAAAACAAAACATGATTAGAACGCACAAACCTTTCACGCCTTGAAAGCTCAGTTGTTTTCTCTAACTGCAGGCAGAAGAAAATAGAAATTTGATGAAATACAAAGAACACTTTATTACAAAAAAGAAAAGGAATAGAGGGAAAACAAATATAGGGTTTTATTAGTGACTGACATCAACATCACGTGCTTTCAAGTTTTTTGGCTTTGCCAAATTTGGATTGTCAATCTGAATGACACCTTGAGTGCCTTTTGCTTTCTGTTCATCCCCAGATTCCTCTTCAGATTCTACATCAGACGTCTCCTCTTCTTCCACCTCAACTTCTTCCTAGTAGGATTGAAACAATTATGCTTTAAAACCACTGTTCTTACAATCATGGCAATAGCATTAAGATCTAGAATGCAATTTATGACACAGTAGCCATCTATCAGTTCAAAACCATCAGTTCTAAACTTATCATTTGAAGGAGTTTATTAAAGCAATCAAATAGAGCAACCTCATAAGCTCCACCGACACATATATTTATGAATAATAATTGAAAGACCTATTTAAGAGGTTGATTAACAGTAGGCATGCAGATCACTATTATATCCCTCATTCCTCTTGTTTCCGTAAACTTTAATCCACCAACAAATAATATGAGATTGCGATTTAACAAATTAATATTCAAATACTAGCTGGAAAAAAAAAACAATATAAGTACCTTTTTGAAAGTGCGTGGACGAGTAGAGGTACCAGCCACTGAATTTAAGAGGGAAAAAACGAAAATAGTGAGATCTTATCAATTGGCAATATAATGACAAGAAACAATTGCAAATAAACAAAAGCAAAATATATAAATATACAAATCCCTCTCTACACACCAAACAAGTCTCTCGCTACGTGATCCAGTTCTATGTTGAAGATAAAACAAAGATAGAAAGGACAAAACATGTAGATGGTAGTAACAGGTACATGGTAGATTACGCAGGGAAATGTGAAGAGAAGACAGAGAGATTACAAGACTATATGCCAAAATCTATTATATTGCGCTAATAGACCACTTGAACATCACCGTAAGCTGGAAAAAACTAAGCAAATAAGAAACATAATTTCTCGACAATCATGCCTTATATGATCCACATGAATATGAATATGAAGATGCTTCATTGTGAATAAAACTACACTAATAAAACATCTCTATGTTGACAAGATCCTATATACATGTATCAAAGATGCAACCTTCCAACTTAATCAAATTCATATAAAATAATTATGATATAGATAACCAGAGACCTTCTGAAATCACCATAAAGTTGAATACCATTCAATACAAGGGCCTGCAAATGGAGTTACATATGCCTAGTTTAGGAGGACTGAACTGAAAGTTATTGCCAGTAGCGTGTCCTTAGTGTGATCTAGTCGTAGCTGGATACTATAATTAGAAAAACTTATGCTAGATCACCCTTCTGCTCGAGAGAGCTATTGCTAGAAGAACACTCAACCCCCGGATTTCTCCTTAATCAAGTCTCAACTACTGTTCAATTTACCTGATATTGTCAATCCTTTATCTATATTCTCCACAGTTCTTTTACCATATTTGTGTAAAATTATTCAATTTCCCGAAGATTGTCAATCCATAAACTAACTATAAGAACATCAATAGTCACAAATTACCCACTCAAAACCCCCATAAAAAAGAAGAGGATGAAAAAGAACCCTAAGTTGATTTTACCGTCTAGACAATTAAAGACAGATTTATAATTAAATATTTCAATTCATGTTGAACAAAAGATCATGGAAAGAAATAGCCGAGAAGCATGGATCATATTCAAGAACCCCCAAAAGAAACACGGATCCTGGACCATGATTAAATCGAATTAGAAAACTTACGCATCTCTTCCGGGGTGGAAAAATGGCGGCGGCCAGTGGGCTTTCCCTTGAACTTCCCTCGTCCCATTGTCGTGGGTGTTTCTCTCTTGTCTGCTTACGATTTAAAAAAGAGAATTGGGCGAATTCAAGAAAGCAGCAGATTCGATGATTTGTAAAACAAAGACTCCTTTCTTGAATCAGATTCTTCGACGCCCCCTTTTCCTAAACCCTAGTTGGCGAAGGAAAGTAGAACTCGAAAATCTAGGATAAGGCGCGTGTGTTTGTATCGGGGGAATGGGGATACCAGTACCACCTCCAACTTCCAATTCTTTTTCAGGTTAATATTAAATTGCGATCTCAAACATAGGTGTTTTTAAATTATAATAATACCTGGATCATTATTTTGTTTCTTTTTTGAAGGTTTTTTTTTTTTTTTTTTTTTTTTTTTTTTTTATTTCCACTCAACCGTATGTTTTTTATTACTTTGTCATATGAGGATTGAGGAGTCTTTTTTGGCGAAATTCAAATCTCCAAAAGAATTTTTCATTCCATTAAAAATTATTTAAAAAATCTTAGCATTATTTTTTAACTTTTAGATAATCTTTTAATATTTTAGAGTTATCTTAATATATTTTAAGAATATTTCGGATTATTAAAGATGGATTTAACAATTTCTAAATAATTTTTAGATATTTTAAATTGATTTTTAAAGTTTTAAAATTAATTTTTGAGTTCTAAAATGATAGAATTTTCAAATATTATTTCAATAATTTTAAAGAAAACTACTAAAATATCCTTGATAATTTGAATTTTTGTAGTAGATAAGTTGCGGAGATGACAAAGTTATAAAACCATGAACTTTCAGTGGCTATCGAAGAAAACTTAGGTACAAAAGTTTAAAATAAATGCTCATAATTCAGGTCGCAATTCAAATTAACATTTTTTTCTATATTTTGTATTTGTTTATTTGAGGAAGGGTGATGAGAGGATATTATGCTACACATAGCAACTATCTCCACAAAATCCTCTTTGTACATCACATTGATTTAAAACATCTTATATTCCTATTTGGTATTAAGTCTCTCTAGTGTGTTATGAAGATTGCGATATCTTTTGAAAGTATTAAAGTAGTCTATTAGTATATTCAGTATTTGCTTAAGAACAAAAAGCCCAACGTGCGATCAAAGCCCATTTAATCAATTTGTTTCTTAAGATATTTGGGAGTTGGGTATCATAAGTTGGCCAAGGGTTGGGAGGTCGATTGCCCCTCCTTTATGATCCGAGTTGATGAGTCGATCACCATGTACTTTAATAGTGAGTTGTTAGCTCATGTGGCCTCAATCTCTGGCCGCTCCTACAATGTAGCCCAATGTTCCATCCCACAAGTTGGATCGTGCGGACCAATTCATAGACCAAGGACATTCGAGCCATGTTACTGCAAGTGAGCTGGTGGGTGGGGCAATGACAACACTTATCTAATATAAGTGTTACCGCAAGGATACTGTGCTACTGTAACTAGCAGTGAGCAACGACAATTCCACAGAGACTATTTCTATGTTCAATTTGATACCCCGAATTTAATAGACTAGCTTTATCTAGACTCTCAAATATGGTGATTGTGATGATTAACCTAAAACTAATGTGCATAAATAAATTATATAATATATATAAAGTGTTCAAAGAAAGCAAACAAGTGATCATGAAGGAATAAATCAGACAAAAGATTTATTCTAATGTTCGATTTCAGTTACAATCTCTCATGTATGATTATCTTATTGTTCTAGACTTTTAAACTAAATTTTAGTGTTTATTAGGCGGCACTACTCTAGTTAACCCTCCCCTCGGACGATGTTAACGAGTTGATTATGTAGGAATAATTTCCTTCTCGGGTTAATTGTCACGTATGTAACTCCAAAGGGCTCATAAAACCAATGCCTACACAAGTACGTCATTCCTCTCGGACGACTATTGATATCTATGATATACGATGTATGCCAATTAACAATCATCTCCTTTTGGACGTCGAGTTATTAAACAAGTAGAATATAATCAATTGGCCAGATCAATCAATAATCAATTCATAAAATAAGAACGAACGAATAAGATAAACACACAGAACAGAGTCTAGAATAAATAAATGAATCAAAACATAGTCAATCATAATCTACTTTCTACTCCTAAAACACAAATGTGTTTAGTCACTCATATCCATTACAAAGTTAAACATATGTTCATAGATAAACATAAGAACAGTTGAAAAACGAATAAAAACGACTAAACTCGAAGTCCTCGATCTTGATTGTCTTTGATTCGCGGTTCTTGCTCTTCGATCCAAGCCTCCAAGTTATTTCTTATGACTTTTTATGATGATTTTTGGACTTGGAGAGGCTCTATATATAAGTTTGGAATGATTGGGGTTGAAAAAGGCCGAAAGTAGGCAAAAAATACGTAGAAACTGCCATCTAACACGACCGGTTTCCAAATGCAGTTGTGTTGGCCTGGAGAGTTTTCAGGCCTGTCTTCCAAACCGTTTCTTAGGGTCTTCCGGTCATTTTTAGGACTTGCCTATTTCTGAAAAAGTTGTAGCCCTTTGAATTTACTTTCCATCAATACTAATTTCACCTCAATCGGACTTGAAGATCTTAAGATATGATCAAAATACTAGAGTTCCATCAATTCACTCCGAATGATATTTGCGATTTAGTTCCTAGACCCTATGATGTAAATCTGATTGGAATAAAATGGATTTTTAGAAACAAAACTGATGAATCTGGAAAGGTTATTCATAATAAAGCTCGTCTCGTGGCACAAGGTTATACTCAAATAAAAGGGCTTGATTATGATGAAACTTTTGCTCCTGTTGCTATGTTGGAATCTATTCGTTTTTTAATTGCCATTTCATGTTATCTCAAAATAAACATTTTTTCAGATGGATGTTAAAAGTGATTTTTTAAATGGTTTTCTAAATGAAGAAGCATTTGTTAAGCAACCAATAGGTTTTTAGGATCCTCATAAACCTGATCATGTGTTCAAAATGAAAAATGCTTTGTATGGTCTCAAACAAGCTCCTAGAGCTTGGTATGATAGGCTGACTGAATTCTTGATGACTTTAGGATTTGAAAGAGGCAATGTTGATAAAACTCTTTTTGTTCAGAAGAAAATGTCTCACATAACTGTTGCTCAAGTTTATGTAGATGATATTGTTTTTGGTTCAACTTGTGACAAGCAACTGCAGAACTTTGTTAAAAAAAATTCATCCACTAGTGAGATGAGTTTAGTTGGTGAGCTGAGCTACTTTCTTGGTCTTCAAATCAAACAACTGGAACAAGGTACTTTCATCACAGTCCAAATATGCTAGAAATCTTGTCAAGAAATTTAATTTACTGTCTGCGAAACACATGAAAACTCCTTTGAGTTCCAGTTTCAAAATCTATAAAGACAGTGCTGGACAAGGTGTTGAACACACCTTGAGTTCGAAGCTCGATTAAGAGACGAAGACAGTCTTGTATAGGTGCTTGATTGTCTCCAAGATTGACAAAGCTTGGTTGTGGTTGTTGTTGATGTGGCAGATTTCTTACCTCATTCTGTAGAGTGATTATGGTATTATGCTATGTCCATACCATACCAAACAACTCCTTAAACATTTCATACGTACATATTATCCGGAAATTGTGCTATCTCTTTCGCTAAGTTTCTTCTTGTCTTGCGTCTACGGACAGTTGCTTCAATTTCGAGGTCAAAAAGGACAAGATTGCTTTTTTCTTTAGGTCGGTTTTCATGTACTACCTGAGATCACAAACAAAAAGAGCAAAGTAAAATAAAAAAATAAAAAAAATAAAAACGTGTCTAGTCTAACCTTGAACTATTTATCAAGATAAAAATTAACACATTTACCAGTCTCCAGCAACGACATGAACTATATATCAGGAGAACCTACCAAGTTTCCCAAGAACCCCAGACGGAGGGATGTCCTTCAGCGACACTGAAGATGCATTATCGCCAAGAGATTATGAAACCCTAGACAGGGTAAGTGACAACGAACAAGGAGAAGAAGATGCTACCTTCGAGGCATGCAAGGTTGTCGATTGGAACACGGATAATGGATTCAAAAGCGTAGGAAATAGACTGCATGTGGCAGATATAGGCTGCCATGTAGGGTAGGAGGAGTTGTCGTGAGAGAGAAAGACGCAGGGGGTGAAATACCAAGGCATGTGCAAAGGAGCCTGAAGTCTGAGGCATTCCATAAGATGACGAAGAAAAACCAGACATTAAGTAAGGGGTTGAGGCAACGAAAATTCTAGAAACCTCGTACTCGAGAAGACCATGATTTGTGTTGCAAATCTAGTCGAAATTGTTATCCCTATGTGATGATGAGAAAAGAATAAAACTAGCAACCGATTAAATCAGTCTCTTATTCAGGTTTTTCTTTTATTCAGGAATCAAGATATTCATCTGGAAGAAAGGAAAAAGGTCAAGACTACAACAATAACAATGGATCAAATGGGTCTCTAATTTAATATCACTTTCTTTTATTTTTAAAAATAGAGACAAATTGAAAAATTCATGCCTATTTTGTTTCTAATTTCAAAATGAGCAAGGGAATAGAGACAAATCGGTTTCGGTCTCTAATTTTGTTGGTAATCAGCCATTGCTTCTATTGTTATTTCTTAACTAGTATTTTCTTTCACTATTTGGTTACAAATCCATCATAAATCAGAAACAGATGCAATTGGTCTCTAAATTCCATTGCTAATTCAAAGAATTCATCTAGTGGAAAATTAAAAAATTAAATCAAAACACTAATATAATTTTAAATACCTTTTTAAAAAACGTATTAAAAAGTTTTGAAATTATTTGTAACAGTTTTTAAAATTTAAAAATCTCAAAGTATATTCATTTTATTTAGAATTATTTTTAGTGGTTTAGGATAATTCTATGATTTTATGAATTTTCCAAATAAATTTTAATATTTAGGAAAAAAAAAACTGATTTTGTAAAATAATTGCAACCTTTTGAAAAGATTAAGGATTATCATAAATATAATTTTTTCAAAAATATTTTTATAATACCACTACGCCCACGACCGAACTGTATGAATTTTGGATATGTTCGGCTGATGTACAAAAAAACTATACTTCAAGAAAATAATCTTATTTGATGCATTCCATGATAAATCTTTGAAATATAAAATCTTAATCAGTCGCCTTCAAAGATTCTTAGAGTATATAAATCTTGTAATACTATCAAAATGTTATTTTGTTCAAATGCATTTTTTATAAATAGGAGTGAGTTTGATTGATGGAAGACCCACAAACTTATCACGCCGAAAGTCTCATAAACATGTTTAGGCCAATTTTATTTCGGAGTTAATATGTTAATTTTAAAATAAAAAAATTTCCATGTAACTATTGGGAGTGGGCCTGGACCTTTAGGCTTAAATCAGGCTGACTATCTTAGATTGCAGATAAAAAAAAATTATACGTCGAGATATATTTGGTCCAACTTTCTATTCAACTCGATTGGATAGTATCCTACATACATTACCAGGGTCACATATTATCTCACGTGATAATATTATCGAGCGACTACAAATAAAATTGTAATAAAATAAAACTTTAAACTTATAATATAAATAAAACATATATTCAATCTCATATATTATTCAAATATATGAAAAATAATTACTTTAACTAAGGAATACTTTAGAACCTAAAACCAACAAAAAATTGTTTCCTCCCAAGTGATCTCTAGTTGAATGATTTTCCTTACTGAAGTGGGTAAACTCCCCTTCCCTATAGTAAAAGAAAACTTACCTATCTGTTTCAGTGTACAGATTGGTAGTACACGGAAAGATTTCAATATTAGTCATGTACCTTAGGGCACTTTTAGGAAAAAAGATTGTAAGTTGACTAATTTGAATTCTAGTTCTACATATTCACACATTATCCAATTTGAGGGCTTTTTTCAACGGAAATCACTTAAGTCGCCAGATTTTCTCATGTGAGTTGTACATGCCCCCTCAATTTGGGAATTTTCGGCCAACATTTCAGACGTGGATATACAATGACATGTGGCACGCCATGTGTATGTTTTAATAAGAAAAAAATTACAAAAACAATATAATAAATCCAAGTTAGCAAATGAATTAAAGGAAGTGTGGACGTCATTGTTTTCTGCCTCACCTCCCTGTAAAATCTGCCTGGCTCACCGAAAAGAAAAGAACTTCCACACCTCCATGTTACTTAGGTCCTTGCAAACCCTAGCTCGCCAAAAAGAGAAAAAAAAACAAGAAGATTCGAGGGAGGCAGATTCCTGACCCTTCTTCACCTCTCTATAAAATTTTGATTTTGAGGTTTTTGATTCGACGCGAGCACGAATCCACTTTTGAGGGTTTCGATTTTGGAGGAGCTGATTAGGGTTTCACTTTCGATTTATGAAAATAGGGGGTTTTGGCTCTTCGTGTTTTTTCGATCTGTGAAAGGTCTCTAGCTTTAATTTCTTTTTTTTTTCTTTTCAGTTTAGTTTAATTGATTTCTTTTCGGTTTAATTTCATTGTTTTTTATTTAAGGGACATGTAAGTATTTCCACGTAATATATGGTGTATAAATTAAATTCTACGTTATTATTATTTTTTTTTTACACGTTGGATCGCGGCCAAAAACCCCCAAGTTGAGAGGGCACGTGCGTCGCATGAAGTGGATTCTAGCGAAACATGTCCTCAAATTGGATAATGTAATGAACATGCTGGACTAAAATTAAAATTATCTAACTTATAAGATTTTTTCTGGAACCGCCTGAAGTTACATAACTGGAAATGAAAATTTCCCGGTAGTACATATATGTAACAGCCTCTTCGAGCCACGAGTTTTACAAAGTAGTATTTACATTTGTCCATTTTATCTTATGTTTCACAATATTTACTAACCTCACATGTAATAGATGATATTACTAATCAACACAGCTAGCACATTAAATATAATGTAACAGAGAGTAACATATGTAGTGTAAGTGTAAAAGGATGCAAACTGGGTTTTAATAATAGAACGAAGCCTGCGTGAAGAAATTGACAACATTAAGAGCTTCATAAGTTCTCAAACAAGGATTTCTTCTACGCCATTTTCTGCATCTTATTCCTGTATATTGCAACCTTTAAACCACTACAAAAGCCTTCCTAAACTTTGAACAAAATCATCAATGTAAGAATCCTCAATCCCTTTCCTCAACATAAAATCCCTCCACTTAGCATGATTCTCTCTCACTTGTTTCCCAGTCTCACTCTCATCTTCCATCATTGACTTCACTGCCTTCACCACACCCTCTCTCGTAAACCGTCCATCTTCATCCCCTTTCTCGACCTCCACCCCGACCCTCAAGTCTCCCCCCATCACTCTTGCATTGATGATTTGGTCACCTACATGTGGCATTAGCACCAACTGGCACTCATTCACCATGGCCTCTGACAATGAACCGGATCCACAATGCGTCACGAAGCATCCTACAGAAGGGTGTGATAAGATCAGCTGCTGTTGCACCCAACCCCCATGAACTACTCCTCTATCTTTGGTTCTTCCAACGAACCCTTCTGGCAAAGCTTCCTCTATTGCTTGCACCCCAGTGGGTGGTTTTAGCGCTGCGAAAAATGGATGGCCTGTGAGCTCTAAACCCAATAGCAGTTCTTGAAATTGGTCCTTCCCCAGCCTAGCTTCGCTACCAAACGCGCAATATACTATTGATTTGGGCTTATATTGATCCAACCAGTTCACCCATGTCTCTTCTAGAGACGAACTTGGTGTCTCAGGCACAACAGGGCCTGCTAGAAAAACAGGCTTCTTGAATCTTTTCTCAATAAACTCACAATAAGGCATTTCCATTTCTCTACAAGACTTGAATCCAATGGCATCACATTCATCAGTAGACATGATTATCCTCTGCACAAATGTCATATCATTGGTGTACTCTTTCCCATTGTTTATCCAACTAACTGCACACGCTTCGTGTTTGTAAAGCTTGATCGATGACGAGGGAAAGCCTGGTGGAGGTTCCATGAAAGCATCGGGAGAAGATCCATCGCGAAACAGGTAACCTACAGCTGCAGGGCTAATGGTGCAGTAATGAACGGACTTTATGCCTAACTGTCGAGCCAAAGCAGGCAACCAGTGAGTGAAGTCGAAGAACACGAATTGGGGTTTGAGTTCTTGAAGAAGATGTTCGATAGTTGGCTCAGTGAGATCCATTGCATGGCGTAGACGTTTGGACGGCGGAAACGGTATATCTGCTGTGGTTTCAGTTCCATGAGGGAGGCCTTCAACATGTGGGACTGTGATAGGTATGAAGGTTATGAGATCAGTGTGAAGATTGAATTTTTCGACCTTGGATTGTGTTTTTGTTGGGAGGATAAAGAAGATTTTGTGGCCTCTTTCTGCAAATTTATTGGAAATGTGAAGGAATGAGGTAATATGGCCCATGGCAAACCATGGATACATAAAAATCCTTAAGGTGTTCTCTCCCATAGCTTAATTTATCCCTGAAATGAAACAGAAAAAGGTTTCAGAAAAACATTTTTCTATTGAAAAGTGGAGGAATTTTAAAACATTTAAAACTCTACAATATTCTTTGTGTTTTTTTGAAATATAGAAACTTGACATATAAATAATGAGACATGTACAATGTATAATGTAGTTACGCAACTCCATGTCCAAAGATGGTTCCAGAGAACCAATTAGAAACACTAAGACCCAAACTTAAAATGGATTAGACTACAAAGAGCTGTGGGTGGACTGCACTACAACGAGTACTGGATACCCACACAATATAACACTGACCATACAGAATTTAAAATTGCAAATTTGGTTAGGTGAAAAAAACAGGTACATCATGAAATAGGCAATTTGATACATATGCATGGAAATGTATGTAACGATGCTCAGCTGATATTAATAGAACCGATATCCTCCCTCTGCAGAAGAGTTTAAAAAGGAAAAAAAAATCCAATATAATCGTAAGAGCCTTATGGAATTAACAAACGAAAGGTGACTTGAGATTTCATAATCAACATGAGATGCAAAAATTGTCAAATTAGAGAAAACAAATATCCCTACAAAAAATCTGCAGATTTTTTTTCTTGCAAAATGGTGGATCCCAAATAAGTTCCAATGTAAATCTACAATTTCCTATGTTTAAATCTAAGCATCTAGATAAAACTACATTAATCATCAGTGGAAGAATCCTGAAAATTTGAATCAACAAAATTTAGCATGGATTCGTACTCACTCACCTTTGTTAGAATTAAAACTTGAATTCCATTCACCAATCGGCCATGCTTGTAGAATATTTTGAGATTTTAGGTATTCGCATATTTGATTGAAACTTGAGAATAGAATCTGTGTTTGAATGAATAAGCTATAAGACATAATAGGTAGACACATAAATCATTAAGTTCATAAAGAATCAAATTACATAAATGGGATTTATTGGAGAAAAAGTAATAATTTGAGACCCCACAAGTCGCAAAATTAAAATCATAGCATGCATAGCCTTTAACTTTAGCAGATCAATAAAAAAAACATTGGTATAAGAATTTTATTTCTAACTTTTAACAATATTTATACTTATATAATCACATCATTCAAAAATAGTGTTGATACACATGGTGTATGTATGTATTTAGGATGGTTTAGAATCGGATTTTATAATATTTACATGGATAATTGGCCGATTTGTGCTAATATTATTATATTATGTCGTATGATGTGTGTGTGCTTGTTTTGAAGTTATTTATGTGATTTTGAGCTAAAATTTTCATTTGGACGAAGTTAAACGAACATACAAGTCAAAAGAGGGAAGAAACGATGAAGTTTAGAAGAAAAGAGGAAGAACAACATGAAAAAATAACTCGACCGAGTCACAAGAGCAACTCGGTTGACCTAAAGTGTCGTGTTTCATATAAAAGTTGGCTGAAGGAATCGACTCGGTCCAGTCCATCTTGGCTCGGTCGAGTCAATAGTTCGAATTTTGGACAAATTTTGCAATGGAGAGCTAACTCGGTCGCGTCAAATAATGACTTAGTCGACTCGGTTGAGTCACACAGCTGACTTGGTCGAGTCAGTTAAGTCGGTGTACGCGTTTTGGCCTATTTTCGGCCCATTTCAACCCCAATCCTTCCGAACATGTAAATGGAGGCTTCCAAGTCCGAAATTGATTATATTTTATCATCAGAAACACTTGGAGGCTTGAATTTAAGAGCAAGGAACGCAAGAGACGAATATCAAGATTTCGGATTTTATTGATTTTTCTTGTTTTTATTATTCAATAATGTTTGTCTATGGATATTGTTGGATGTTATTGATAATTATTAGTAGTTAAACACCCTTTTGTGTTATAGGGTTAGAGAGTAGATTACAATTGAATATGTTTTGATTTTGTTTTATTAATTCCAGACTCCGTTTTATTGTTTATCTAAATGTTTGTTCTTATTTCATGAATTAATTAATATAGTCAATTGATCTATTCTACTTGCTTAATAACTCAGCATGCGAGAGGAAAGGGTTGTTGATAGGTATGCAAACGTATAGCATAGGTATTGATAATCGTCCGAGACGAGTGAGATATCTGTGTAGGCATTGGTTTTAGAATCCTTTGGAGTTACATATGTAATAATAACCCAAGAGGGTGATTATTCATGTGTAATCTACACGTTAGCATCGTCCGAGAAGAGGGCTAATTAAGAGTAGTGCCGCCTAATAAACATAAGAATCAGTTTAAAAGTTTAGAACAGTAGTATAATCAAACATAGTAGATAGTAATTGAAATCGAAGCCCTAGACTACATCTTTTATCTATTTAAATTTCCTGTGATTACTTGTTTGTTTTGATTAAGCATCTGTTTCATTTGCTTCATCATTTTCTGCAATTTTATTTTAGGGAAAATGCCAACTAATCAACTTTCGAGAGTGTAGATAGGGTTGGCCTATTTGAATTAGGGTTTAAAGTGGAACATATAACACAATCCTTGTGGGATCGATCTTATTCACTGCTAGCTACAGTAGCACTGTACACTTGCGGTGACACTAGGGTTAGAAATAGTGTGTCAAGTTTTTGGCGCCATTGTCGGGGACTCGTAACTGTGTTCAATTAATATTCTGATAAATAGTTTTACATTAGACTAGATATTTATTTTTTGCACTTCAGTGTTTAGTTTTATTTCTGTTTTACATTGTTTCATTTGTTGTGGTCTCAAGCAAACTAGGTCTAGAGGAAAAGGCAAACTAGTCCCTTTTGACCCAGAAATTGAAGCAACTACCCGTAGACACAGAACAAGAAGTATTCCATGAGAAAAGGAGATGGCCGGATATCCAGATAATACGACTCAAGAAGAGATGATGAGGCGATTGTTCGGGATGATGACTTCCTTTGAACTAAGATGAATAGCATACCTCGACATCCTCAGGCCGAACTTGAAGGTGATCAAACCATTTGTTAAGAACTATCTTCGTTCATACCCAATCAGAACCATGGAGGAATCCTCTAATCCAAGCCAACAACTTTGAACTGATCTCTATAGTTCGGCAGAACCAGTTTGGTGGGAACCACGTACTTCAAGACCCCAATATCCGCTCGGGTCGGTTCAAGAGTGTCAGAAACCCTAAAAGTGAACCAAGTACCATATGATCAGGTTAAGTTGAGGTTATTCCATTTTTCTTTGAGGGATAACACATTGCAGTGGTAAAACTCACTTGAGGATGTCATCATAGAAGAGTTGAGTACTAGATTTCTATTAAAGTATTTTTCACCGAGCAAGATGCTCCAATTACAGACTGAAATCACCAAATTCAAAAAGGTGGATGGGGAATCATTGGGTGAAGCGTGGGAGCGGTTCCGAGATCTTCTTCGGAGTTGCCCTCATCACGGCTTTACAGAGAAGCAGCAGATCACAAGTTTTACTATGGGCTACTTGGGCCCACAAGGATATTCGTAGACGCAACATCCGGCGGATCGATATTGGCAATGCACATAACGGTTGCATTCACAATCTTAGATAAGATGGCCACTACCAGTTGGCAAGGGCCGAACGAGAGAAATCATCCTAGTACGGCAGCCAGCATCACTAAGACTGGGCCAACTGAAACACTTGTAGCTAAAATGGCGGCTATGACCAATCAGTTAAATTTGCTAACTAATGTAGCATTAGCCCAGCATATCGAGTCCAAGTTACAGCAGCCACCCATGCAGGAGGTAGATGAAGATGCTAACTATGTTAATCAAAGAATGTAAGAAACTTCAACAACTTCCGAGGTAACCACAAACAGTACAATCAATATCAGTAGGGTGCAAGAAATCATCCTGAGTTCTCATACAACAATCCAAATAATTCACTCCAACCACCACCGGGATTTGTAGTCACGAATGGCATGATTCATGAAGAAAGAGAACCTACTCAAGAGGAGTTGGTGTAGTCTCAGTTGGACAAACACGAGGAGATGATGGCTAAGCTGGAGAAGAAGATAGATGGTAATTATATGGACTTGGATAAACCATCGTTAGCCTAGGAGCGGAGATGAAGGGGATAAGGACTCACTTGAGTCAAATTTCACAAGCCATGGGGTCCGTACACAAAAAGCCAATTTCAAGTGATACTGTAGTCAATCCAAGAGAGTAGTGCAGTGCCGTCCATTTGAAGGATGAGGCCAAGTGTAAGAGGCAAAGCTACTAGTGGTCAAGATCGGGTGATGAAGAAGAAGCAAGTGGAGGAAGACAATAAAGTCAAAGAGGATGGTCACGAGTTGGTAAAAAATGGAGTTGAGAAGCCAAAATCTATTACTATCGTTGATGCTCCTAAATACAATTCTTCTCATCCCTTTCCTCAAGCATTTTATAGGAATAAAGTTGCTCCTAATTGTACTAACTGTGTTAAACTCTTAGAGGAGCTTGAAGGGAAGAAAAACATAGAAAAAGTTGAGACTGCTAAGCAAAAGGAGGATGGACGAGCTCACATAGATAAGAAAATTATATCTTCACCTGTTGATGATTCCTTAGAATTTTCCTTGTATGATTCATTCTTTG
Organism: Ajuga chamaepitys; assembly: GCA_958295605.1. Classification (NCBI taxonomy): domain Eukaryota; kingdom Viridiplantae; phylum Streptophyta; class Magnoliopsida; order Lamiales; family Lamiaceae; genus Ajuga; species Ajuga chamaepitys. The sequence continues at coordinate 53,945,780 of OY282501.1, read as the reverse complement.
CTGACCTTGATCGTATAGATAATGTAGTACATTAAGTTTGATGCAGGAAGCACCCAAGGAGAACATTGATAGTGAGGGGGTAAACAAAGAAACGTTGGATCCGTCTATCAGGAAATCTAGTTATGTACGAGAGGAAAAAAATAAGACCCACAAAGGAAAATGGGCAAATGAGCAAAACGTAAACAGAGCACTAATACAAATACTCAACCAAGAAGAGCATCAAAAGCGAATGATCCAGGGAGTTTTTCTATCCCTTGCTCTATTGGTAGTCATAATTTTTTAAATGTGTTTTGTGATTTAGGGTTGAGTATGAATATGATGCCCTTAAAAACATATAGTAATTAGGACTAGGGACGGTGAGACAAGCTCGGATGGATCTTTACTAACGCCATATGAAGTAGTAGATGACGTGTTGGTTAGAGTGTCTAACTTTGAATTTCCTAGTGACTTCTTAGTTTTCTATGCAAGGGAATACCGATGTCATTTCATCTTAGGTTGACCTTTCTTGGCGACTAATCAAGCTTTGATAAATGTGCCTAGAGATGTCAAAAGAGGCTCGGCCCTTAGAGTCGGCCCTGACCCGACCCTAAAATAGTAGGGATGGGCCTCAATTTTACAGGCCCTTATAACTTAAGGACTCTTAGCCCGGCCCTTCGCAGCCCTCGGGCCTACTAGGGCTTGGGCGGGCAAGGCCGGCCCTTATTTATATATTTTATATAGAATATATAATATATAAAAATATATAATATATAAATATATATTATATATAATATCTCATAAATAAATTTAGAGTTTCATGCAATCAATGAGTTTTCATGCTTCCTTTACTCTTCCGGCTCCAGTACTTTGAAGTTCACCTTTTCTTTTACAATATTGTATTCACGTTATGTCGTAGTTCCGCTAGCATTTGAATATGTATGTTGGAATTCTTAAATGTATTGTATCCTATCTTATACAATAAGTTATATTTGGAACCCCAACATATATATTAGAAGAGAATGTAGTGCTTGTATTTTGAAAAAAAAAAAATAATTAATCATTTTCTCAGTAAAGTTTAAACATGTTAATTATGAAATTTGAGAACAATAATAAAGAAATTAAAATACATGAACTTAAAGGGTCTGGCCCTGGCCAGGGATAGGGCTGGGCCTAGATTTTCAAAGCTCTTATAGCATGAGGGCTTTTAGCCCTGGCCCTTTAGAGCCTGGGTTTTTTAGGGCTTGGGTCGGGTAGGGTCGGGCCAGACCTTATTGACATCTCTTCATGTGCCCAAAGGGGAGTTAACTTTTAGTATTCATGACGAGAAGGTAACTTTCCCTATATATAATAGGTCGGGGTTAAGCGGTAAATATAAGTGTGGTATCGTCTATTCAGTGGAACCTAAGACTAATCGTAGTAGGATGAAATCAAGAAACGAGTATGAGATTTTGGTTGAAGATAATGTTCCTGACTCTAATTGGTTAGAATTCGGCTTAATTGTTTAACTGTTCGTCTGGCTGAAGATGTAAAGCTTAGCGCTTGTCGGGAGGCAACCCGACATTTACTGTTTTAGTTATTTGTTTTTGTTATTTTTAGTTTTTAGGATACTAACATGATGTAAAGAGAATGTAGTTATGTGAGTTACAAGGCATGATAATATGAAATTTGAGGACAAGGGGATGCGTTTTGACCGAGTCTATTTGAAGAACTCGGGCGAGTAATGAAAAGAGAAAATTAAAAAACAACCCCAAACTCCAAGTTTGATGTTCCAATTTCATCTTTCGGTGAGTTTCACCAAGGCGTACAATTTCTTTCCCACAAACCTTGGAGTTGGACAAAGTTTGGAGGAGGGGCTACAATAGGACGTCTTGGCATCTATGTTTTTTATTTATGAATTTGTTTGATTGTAGTTAATTTGCATCATGTTGGTTTAGGTTGTTTTAATTTATTTATTTATTGCATTGAGTGCTATTTGATTATTGTTGAGTTAGTAGAGTTAGAACCCGAAATTGTTAGTCTTGAAAAATGAAAAGCTAATAAAGGATTGATAGATAATGGTGTGTCGATGAAGAGTCGAATTTCTAAAATTTTTATGGCGCATAAAAGAGCATGATAAGCATATTGAGACGAAATTGGGCTTGAAATTAATATAGTGATCAATTTAGCCTATGAGAATTTGAGTCTTAATTATACTCCCATTATTGGAGTAGTTTATTTTTCTTTCAATGTGATATATTGATCACTATGTCGTTTAGCCTCTAGAAATTGCCTCGAGCCTACTTACAAATGTTGTCGAGTACGTAAAGTCAAAGTAGAAAGGGATTTTAAGCATTCTTTTCTTGTAGCCTATTTTTTTGCCATAAATTGACCTTTTTCGCCAAATTATATAAAATAGTCGCTAGTTAGCCACTTTGAGTCTTAAACTTGGTTTTTCATAGCCATAAATCATAACATTTATAACGTTACTTTTAGCCTTTAGCCCTAGAATTGAACTAATTAAGTATGAGGGAGGTGAATTGGAAGGTCGAATGAGAAAAAAGCATAAGATTTGTTGGAATGCCTTAAACCTTGCTGCGAGCAGGTCGTGGGTCTCGCTTTGAGTCATAAGGTTTTTTGAAATGCCTTGAACATAAGGTGGAACTTTACGGTGTATGTTATGTTTGGGCTGATTTTGTGTTTTGGGATTTTGAGGCCTAATCGGTGAAGGGATTATAAATAGCCCTATTATTTGACCTAGGATCATTCTGTACTTTGAAAATATCCTGATCACATAATATATGTTTCCTCTCTTCTGTCCGTAGACGTAGCAAACATATTGTTAGTAAACCACACAAATTCTGTATTATTTTATTCTCCTTTATTTTATCTTTCTCACATCCCACTATAACAAGGTTAGAGTGGAATGGATGATTGGGATGATTTGATGGAAGAATAAGTTACCATAGGGAAAAGCTTAGAAGAATTAGCCCTTCCTAGTTTATTTTTGTAGTATTTTCGTTCTGCTTTGTTATACAAAATATCGGGAAAAAAAAATAAGTGAAGAAGTACAAAGTGGTAGGAGGAGTTAAATGAGAAAAAGTGTTTAATATATATGCTCAAGTTACTGGAAATTTGAGTAGTCCCAAAGTGGTATTCGAATATGTTAGGTATAGAGAGCAACTGGTTGATGAGGTGATTTAAAGAGCTTTTGTAGGGTGAAAAAACAAAAATTGTGGTTTTCTGAGAATTGATGAGTGAGGATTGAGTAAATATCATTTAGGGGTAGCTGGGTTAGGAATAACTTGATTAGTCCTAGAATAAGTCACTTTTGTCCAAATTTATCCCACCTTACCTTAAACCTACATTAAAACCAAAATAAAGATCTTCATGATTCTTTGTTCCCAAGTGTCAAGTACAAAGTATAACTTAGACAACAGGCAAACCTATGGTAGACGGTGCATGTGGTCCAATTTGAGCGTAAACGCGTCATATTTCATACACTTGAGAGATGAGTGGTACACTTAACTGTTGTGGGTCATTTATTTAAAAGTATTGTGTCTCCAAAGTAGTTGATTTATTTCCATGTCGTGTATGCTCGATTCTCCATGTTGTCTATTTTTCAGAAACTTGTGACTGAGGCTAGATTCGTCATCTACTCGCCCTAAACACTTGAGTTCTTGTTATTTATTTATTTTGTTGTTCTGGGACAAATAACAGTCTAAGTTTGAGGAATTTTGATATACATCGTGTACGCATGCATTTAAGTCGATTTAGAATAGGATTTTATAAAATTTGCATGCATAATTAGCCGATTTGTGTTTATATTCATCATATTATGTCGTATGACGTGAGTGTGCTTGTTTTGAAGCTATCAAGGTAATTTTGAGCTAAAAGGTCTATTTGGACGAAGTTTGACGAGCATACGAGTCAAAAGAGGGAAGAAACGGTGAAGTTTGGAAAAAAAGAGTAAGAAAAACATGAAAGAATGACGCGACCGAGTCACAACAGCAACTTGGTCGAGCTAAAGTATTGTATTTTACATAAAAGTTGGCTGAAGGAATCGACTAGGTCCTCGGTCAAGTCAATAGTTTGAATTTTGGACGAATTTTGTAATGAAGAGCCAACTTAGCTGGGTCAAATAATGACTCGGTCGAGTTGCAGGATTTACAGATCGATTGGGTCGAGTCACTCAGCTGACTCAGTTGAGTCAGTTAGGTCGATATTTTCGAACCGTTTCAACCACAATCCGTCCCAACTTATAAATAAAGGCTCCCAAACCCAAAATTGATCATCTTTTATCATTGGAAATACCTAGAGCCGGAGGCTTGGATTTAAGAGCAAGGAACGCGAGAGACGGAGATCACGATTTCGGGTTTTATCACTTTTACTCATTTTTATTATTCAATAATGTTTTTCTATGAATATTGTTGGATGCTATTGATGATTATGAGTAGTCAACCACCCTTTATGTTCTAGTGTTAGAGAGTAGATTACAATTGAATATGTTTTTATTTTGTTTTATTATTTCTAGACTACGTTTTATTTTGTATCTATATGTTTGTTCTTATTTCATGATTTAATTAGTTTGGTCAATTGATTTTAGTCAACTTGCTTAATAACTCGGCGTCCGAGAGAAGAGGGTAGTTAATAGTCATACAAGTGTATAGCATAGGTATCGGTAATCGTCCGAGACGAGTGAGAAATCTGTGTAGTCATTGGTTTTAGGATCCTTTTGGAGTTAAGTATGTGATAGTTAGCCCAAAAGGGTAATTATTCATGTGTAATATACACGTTAGCATCTGAGATGAGGGCTAATAAAGAGTAGTGCCGCCTAATAAATATAAGAATCGATTCAAATATAGGAGATTGTGATTGAAATCAAACCCTTGAATGCATTTTTTTATCTATTTGAATTTCCATGATTACTTGTTTGTTTCGATTAAGCGTCTGTTTTATTTGCTTTATAATTATTTTCTGCAATTTAGTTTTAGGAAAAATACCAATCAATCAACTTTCGAGAGTCTAGATATGATTGGTCTATTAGGATTAAGGTATGAAGTTGATCATAGGACACAGTCTATGTAAGATCGATATTACTCACTGTTATTTACAATAGCAGCGTACACTTGTCGTGACACTAGAGTTAGAATTAGTGTATCAAATGTGTCCAACCACTATTAATTAATTCATTATATATAATAAACAAATTTCAACATCATCATTTGGTGAGGCCTAAAATCTACTACTCCCTCCGTTTCAACTTATTTTGCACATTTTTCATTTTCGGTCATCTCAGCTTATTTTGCACCCCTCTAAAATAGAAATTAATTCCCACAATCTTCACCCTTAAAATCTCAATCTTCAATCTCCACCTTTAAAAAAATCAAAGAAAAAGAAAAATCTACTTTTTCTTAATATCAGTACCCGATCAACTGTGCAAAATAAGTCGGGACGGGAGGAGTATTATTCTAGTAAAATATAATCATTCAACCATCACCTGCACACAAGTTGTTATTGCACTTGCCTAATTTTTACCCCTTTAAATTTTTCTATTACTAATTAAATTTTTTTACTCTCTCATTTCCCCTTCCGCTACCGCCCCCTCCGCCGCCTGAGAAATGCCTATGATTATTACTATGATTTTTCTAAGAACCCGAGCCAGATAGAGCGGATTCGAAATCTAACTCCCCCATATTGTTGCGAACTCGAATACCAAAAATATCATCATCAGCAATGTATTTTGGGATTGGGGAGTTTTATCTATGTTAAAATTGGATCGAAAAACTCCGTCGAGTTCATCAGATCAAAGGACGGCGCATTAACGGTGCTATGAGCTTCAATAATTTGCCGTGGGAGCTGATTTTCCCTGCGCTCTGAACCCAATGCTCTCAACCAAAACACCAAATTCATTCGTTATTTCTAGAATTATTAAGCAATCTGAATTGCGCGAGAAATGTGCTTAGAGCACTGAATATTCATGTTTGCGATTTATTGTACTTAGCTGATATAAAGGAATTAGTCAATTTGATCGATGATAAATACGCGATAATGTGTGTTCAGCACGATTATTCACTAGAGCTATACATTCTGGCTAAATCGAACCAACAAAATGGTTAATCGAAATTTCAGTTAGTCAGTTTAGGGAATCGAAAACCGAACTAAACGTTCAATTAAAACCAAAAAAATTCAATTTTATTCGGTTTCGATTTCGATTAAGTGTTTTTGTTTTGTTTTGTATCAATTAAAAATTTAGAACCCAAAATACAATTTGAATTTAATTTAAACTTTGCATACAATATAATTTGAAGTTTAAGAAAAAAATAAACAAACAAAGTAGAAAGAAAACAAATTGAATGTGAATGATAAAATTAGAAATGACAAAATAAAATTAGAAGAATAAAAAAAACTAAAAGTAAGTCGCTAATTTGTAAAAGTGAAAAGTTGCTAATCTGTAAAAGTAAAGTCTATAATCTGCAAAAAATTAGACAAGAAACAGAGAACAAATAACGAAACTATAATATGTAAAAGAAAAAAAACAAATACAAAAATTAATATTCGGTTTCGGTTCGGAGTGGTTAACCAAATTCAAAAACCGAAATCGAATCGAAAATTGAAACTCGCCAAAACTGATAACCAAAAATCGAACCGAAAATTCAGTTCGATATTCAACCGAATCGTCTGTTTCGGTTCAGTTCGATCGGTTAACCAGTCTGTGTACTCTCCTATTATTCATCACAAGTGTTATGAGTTGTATTTATTATCTTCATTCCATACAAGATATATCCAACCACACATAGGCTCTGTTTGCCTATGGTTGTGGGTGACTGGAGTATTATAGGTTGTGGGGAATAAAGTGGAATATGGAAGTTGTGGTAAATAAGTGAGTGTTTGTTTAGGTTGATTGGAGATTGGATTGTGGGGTGATTATAATATAAAATGTGTTAAAGTTGATTTGATGTGCGTAAGAGTTAGTTAGTGAACGAGAGATTATTGATTAAAGTGTGTATTGAGAATGATGTTTGATTGATGATGTGTGTAAGAGTTAGTTAGTGGATTGATGATTGATATTTTGTTGTCCATAATATTGGTACACGCGTTTATTTATGCACTTTAAGTCTATTAGAGTGATGAATTGTGATGTTTGCGTGTATAATGGAGAGTATTTAGCTTATTTTGATGTCTTTGGACTAGTTGACGTTTGTGCTTTCGTTTTGAGTTAAATAGGTGATTTAAGGCTAAGTATTCATACTCGGCCGGATGCACAACGAAGGAATGAAGTTCGGATGTCAAAAGGATGGAAAAACCACCTGAAAATGAAAACAGAGTACCGCGACCGCGGCACAAGGGCGCGGCGGCGGTCAAAGTGAAGAAATTAGGAAAAAGTTCTGGACAAGTGGCGCGGCCGAGGCAGACTTGCGCGGCCGTGGCGTGTTGCTGGACCAAGGCGGGCGCGGGCGCGGCCCAATAAGGCGGCTAATTAATCCTTGGGGCCACAAGAATTCCGAACTAGAGCCCAAAATCAACTCAATTTGACTCTATAAAAGGGGACCCTTATACTCGAAAAAAGGGAGTCTTGGACATTACGAGAGAGCAAGATTGGGAGATTCCGAAGGGGATGAGCAATCAAGATCGGCAGTACTCGGGTTTTCTAGTCCTTAATTCTTTTAATTATGTATTTTCATTTTAATTTGTCTTTTGTCACCGCCATGAGCGGCTAGTAGGTTATTTCAGTCCTTAGTCGAGTCGAACCCTAGTTTTACTATTTTGTGATATTTACAGTGGTTATTAATCAGTTGATTCCTTGAAACGTTGTTATACTATTTGTTTATCCTTCAATGCTTGTGTGTTTATTTGCTAGATTGATCACCTAGGATTATAATTGCATAAGTAACGCTAGGTTATAATCGTAATCCGTAATTGTTACGAACCTATAGCCACTTAGTAACGAATAGCGAGTGATATCGCTAGGATAGTATATAGCTCGGTCTGAATGAGTCCGAGCTTATAAGGTCCACGCCGTGTCTATCCCGTTATCCTAGTACTCTAGGCGTCCGGTTAATGAGATCCAGAGAGCTTATTCTGAGGTCACTCAACTGGAGAGACTAACCAAAGAGCTTGTTTTGGTTAGTTAAACATAAGGGATAACGAGGTTAGCAGAGCTTGTTGCTAATCTCGGGGTAGGAGTTTTAAGGTTAAAATTGGTTAATAATTGCATCTATCACGGGGTAGTAATAACTAGGGGGACATAAGATTAAGGGCTGGGATTCGTTATTTCATAAGTAGAACAGTTCATAATTAATTTGCTTAATTTCTGTTTTAGTTCCTTAGTTAATATACATCAATTTACAAACCCCCATTATTTATATACTTATATACGTTGCTAGTATTAGGATCTATTTAAAACACTAATAGTCTTCCTGCTCCCTGTGGGATCGACCCTGCTTACCACTTCTACGAGCTAGAAGGGTAGCTAGGTTTAACTAATTTTACCACATCGCCACAGTACGGTCAAATATATTGGGTACAACCACTTACCAAACACAATATTGATTGAGCTCAATCCTGAACGGCTGAGCCCAACCACAAACAAACATACCCATAAAGTAGAATAATTTCTGATTCATTATAGTATAATTTTAAATTTTTATAATTTATTTTCAGCATAATATAGTGAACCAATTATATTCATTGATTTAGTATTAAGTTCTATCAAAGCACAAAGAACATTTAATAGTAATATAGCTTAAAATATTATAATGTTATGCTTATAATATTATAATGTTATGCACATGAAATTATATTGTTATTCTGAACAAACTATACTTTATCTGCTAAATTATACAGTAAATTATGAAAATAAACTTTTTTAACTGGCGTATTTTAAAGGAGGATAGAGCGTGAATTTTGATTGGGCGCTAATTTTGATTGTTTCTTTTTTTACCTAGTGGGCTAATTTGAGGAAGGTGCACAATAAGCCTTATGTGCACCAAGTGCACATGGACTCACTCTTCAATAATTAATTACATTCATCTAAACATCAATCACATTTATTAAATCATACTCCCTCTGTTCCATATTAGTTGTCGTTTTTTTAAAAAAAAAAAAAAGAATTAAGGCTGAGATGTTTTGACAGATATACCATCAGCTAATATTAGGAAATAAAGATTTGACCAAATAAAATATCTGTAATAGGTAAAAAAAGTAGAGTTATTTTAGGATCCAGAGAGAAAAATTTGTAGAATTTAAAAAAAAAAAAAAAAAAGTAGCTAAAATGACAATTAATATGTAATAAAGGGAGTATCAAATAAAATTAATGACACTATAAACTAAAAATTAGAAACACACTAAACATCGTAAACGAGCTACAGACACTAAAAACTAAAAATTGGATTTGAAAATTTCAGTAAACATTTAATGCTTTGATTATGAATGACAAGTTCGCACAATTTGGGGTTTGATGTTCTCGACACCATATGCAAGTTAACAAAGTCTTCATGTTGTTCGTGTTGTGTGTATTGTTTGACAATGCAAATAGTGTGATGATGAATTTGTGGGTATTCCACGTTCACATCTTATCAAACCCACCAATGGACTTTACTGCTATATGGGTAATATGACGTATAGCCTTATCATATAAATAATATTCCGTTTGTTCAATAATGAGGTCATGTAGTTCATACTCTAATTTTGATACTTCACCAAAGACACGTAGTGATAAAATCACTTCTTTATTTGAGAAAGCGTCATTTTATTGCTTGGTTTAGAGAAGTATACTTAATGTACTTTATTGAGTTTAATTTCGTTTTTGTCTTGAAAAATTCTTTATCTTCGAGTTCAATTCTTTTTCTTACACAAGAAATAGAATTAGAATTTTCCAAGGAAAAAACAAAAATAAACTCAAATAATATTTGAATGTAATAGTTTACTTATTCTAGTAGTCAAGTTTGTTTAAGAGATGAACTTAACTGTATTAAAATCACTATTTGATCAAGTTTGTTTACTTTCTCTGGGTGGTTATTAGAGATGGAATGAATATATCAAGTGTATTGTTATTTAAGTTTGCTTAAATTAGATGGAATTCAAATTAAAATTTGAGCTTAATTGTATTTTTGTTTATTCAGAATTGAGCTCAAACGCACTTCACCAACACCGTTCCTTTTTTTTTCCTAGATGATTTTTATAGATACTTTAAAAATTAAAATAAGAATAAACTAGCCAACTGACTGATCTAGACCTTACAGAAATTAAGTATGTGAAAGGGGCGGCTATCCAAAGACGGATAACAAAATTAGAGCAAGAAGCAACAAGACAGGATTAGAGAACCATAAAAAACTCACAACTCAAGACTCAAACAAAATACAAGATCTGACAATTTAAATTCTACACCGAACAAATCTATCTCTACAGGATTATCAACTTTCCATAAAACGTTTAAATTGTAGTTTTTTTAATCGACCATTCAAATCCCCAACAACAAAGCAAAGGGTGGCATCCAAACCTTGAGACATTGACAAATGGGGTCATATATACCTAGTCAAATCTTGAGTGCTCCATCTCCAACAAGCTCCAAATGAGAGCAAGATCAAGTCTTCACCTCAGTTTCATATGCGTGCATAGTAACTGCATACAATTCCACAGTTGGTGCCATTGCTATTACCAATCTACCAAACATTGTTTTAGTTATCCTCCTCTGAAAGACACTGCAGCTTCTCAACAAAACCATCAAAGTATGAATCCTCAAACCCCTCTCTCAACAACACCTCCCTCAATTTACCATGGTTGCCCCTCACTTCTTTCCCAATCTCACTTTCCTCCCCCATAACCTCCATTACAGCCCCTTTCACCCCTTCCTCTGTAAACATCCCATCTTCATCTCCTCTCGCCACTTCAATCCCTACTCTCAGCACCTTACTCATCACTCTCGCACCAATATACTGATCCACCACGTGTGGCAGCGCCACCAACCCGCACTCGCTCATCAACCCCTCCCACATCGACCCGTACCCACAATGCGTCACAAAGCACCCGACCGCCGGGTGCTTCAGGATCAGCTGTTGCGGGACCCACCCTCCATGAACAACCCCCCTCTCTTGTACCCTCTCTTTGAACCCATCAGGCAATGCCTCTTCTATCACGTCTACCCCTAAAGGTGGTCTCAGAGCAATCAAGAACGGGAAACCCGTCTTCTCTATTCCCGCCAAAAGTTGTTCAAATTGTTCCCTCTTCAGCACAGCCTCGCTTCCAAACGCACAGAAAATCACCGTTTTGGGCCTAAATTGATCGAGCCAATCAATCCACTTCGTATCCTCATCAGTTGAACGTTGTGGTTTTAAAACCACCGGGCCTACCAGCATGATTGGCTTATTGAGCTTCGTTTTAAGGAACTTACAATACTCATCTCCTTCAATTTCCACACAGGTCTTGAAAGCGACGACATCGCTATTACAAATAGCGGTGATCAAACGTTGCTTAACCGTCAAGCCACTGCCCATTTCTTTAACAGTTTCAAAGAACTTAAGCCCACCAGCAGCATGTTTGGACAGCTTAATCGACTGAGGGAATTCGTCGAACAAGAAACTCACGGCCGCGGGGCTAACCAAGCTATAGTGAACGGACTTGATCCGCAGCTCGCGGGCCAGGGCTGGGAGCCAGTGCATAAAATCACAGAAAACGAAATTAGGCCTCATTTCGCAGAGCAAATATTGAACAACGGGCTGCGTGAGATCAAGGGCGTGGCGGAGGAGTTGCTTCTCCTGAAAGGTGGCGGCATCGTTGGTGGTTCCGATATTCTCCGGCAGGCCATCAACGTGAGGTATGGAAATGGGGTTGTATTTGATGAGATTCGGGTAGAGATTGAGCGGCTCCAATTTGGATCGGGCTTTGGGAGGGATAATTAGGAAGATTTTGTGACCCCTCTCTGCAAGTTTGTTGGCTGTTTGGAGGTAAGGAATGAGATGGCCCATTGCAAACCATGGGTACATCAAAATGGTCAATTTCTTGCTATCTCTGATCCCACTCATTCTTTCTGGCATGAAGAGCGGTAAGAATAAACTAGATGAAGATGAACCCAAATTAACACTCACACATAGATATAATAATAGTTAGCTAAAATAAAAAATTTAAAAAACATAAAATAGGTTTATTCCCATACTCCTATAGTAATTAAAGATGAACACATTCATGTAAAAGATGGTGGACAGTAAATGAAACTTTAAAGCTTGTACCACCTTACAAGAACTTGTGGAAAAGATCAAATTGAAATAAATGGAACACTAAATCCTCGTCCCTTATACTTTTTCTTTTTTGCCACCGGAAAAAAAAAGGACAGATAAAGTGATTTTGATTTACGATCTCTGAGTAGTATGAAATTGATGCTGTAGTTTGTTTAGGAGGAGGGTGTTTATAAAAATGTTTAGGGGGATATGACGTCAGTTGGGTGGCAATGGGCCTGGCCCATTCTTGCAAGACAGTTGGATGGGTGACTCCTTCTCAACTAAGCTTTTATTATTGCAATATATATAATTACACAAACATTTAACATCAAACTTAACTCTTAAATAAAATTATAAACAACAAATATTCGGAGGAATGATTATGAGTTTATTCTCAGCTTTTAAACATGTTGATGTTGGTATCACTTTGAATTTTTATTTGCATTACCATATTGTATTTCATATTAGATGTGTTTAGTTTAAGTTGGGTATAACCCGCTTCTTCACTGTCTAATCAAATGTGTTTGTTAAAAGGGAGATTGTGTTCAATTCATTAGAATTGTATGCAAGAGAGCTTTTATCCTTTCTCTTTGCACAATTATAATTCTCAATACATAGTTAAATATCCCATCATCCCCTAACTTTTAAGCATATCTCGTGATCTTTTCGAATTAAATATCTTTTATATACTAAAGCGATATTTGGACTAAAATGTAGGATGGCGTAGCATGTCCTTTGAGATACACTCATCATCCATGGCTTGTACGATCATTTAAATAATAAAACTAGGATGGAAGTGTATTGTTGATGTCAAATCAATAAGTTTTGGAGTAGGTATGTTTATATTATCTATGTGATGCAAGTTATTTGATCATGTAATGATGAAAATATGTATTGAAAATTTTAAATAATATATTGAAATTTATAAAAGGTGATGTAAGTAATGATTAAATATTAGGTAATGATAGATAAAGAAAAAAAAAAATAAGATTGTAAAATGTGATGTAAGTAAGGTATGTGTTTAAAACATGTAGGGGATTTTAGTTAGGAGCTTGCTAAATGGACAGAATCAGCCCGTGGGTCGAAAAAAAAATTATGGTAAAATATTTTGATCTTCTTCTAATTAAAATTACAAAGATAATTGATAATTGTCACAAAACGAAATTTAAATATTAACTATCATTTTGGAACAGTCTAAAAATCTTGACGTGTTTTTTTTTTTTTTTGACCCGTAATTAAGTGTTAATGTTAAAACTTTAGTTACCGTTTTCACAAATAATTTTTCATTAATAATATTCAATACATTTATAAAAAAACAAAATTAATTTTTAAAAATATTTCTTTTGACCTAGGCATAATCAGCCCAAATAGCTTTATCGTTTTATTTGAAGGGATGGAAATGGTTTATGCAATCCAAATTTGGCTAGGTCATCCCATATTCGCCTGGCAACAGGCTCAGCCCAAGTATCTCATACGACTCCATTTATCTTAACAAAAAAAGATAGGTTAATTATTTAGGACAATGTAATGCCCGAAAATTTTGCCTATAATTGTGAAATAATGTTTTTTATTCTCAGATAATTGATGTAGGCATTTTACATTTTATTGCATATTTCTAAGTTTATCATTAAAGGTGGCCGAAAGTTATTATCTGAGGGCATGTTTGGTTGGGGTTGGCCTAACCTCTCATCAGTTGGGTCAACCCAACCTCATGTTTCTTTCGGCTGGTTTGGCCAAGTCAGGATATTAGGGTTTGATGAAGGGACATCAATCACAAATCCAAACACTACTTTAATCATTCTACCAATCATTAATAACTACCTCTTACACATATCACATCACATTTTACAATCAATAATTAAATATCACACTCCAATCACAACCCCAGTCACCCAACCAAACATCTCCAGCTACTTGCCCCAGCCACTAACTCCAACTACTTCCCTTAGCCCAGCCATCCCAGCCCCAACCAAACATTGTCTAAGTTACATCGAAAATATAAATTATAAATATTGGGCTGTAGCTAGTTATGATGTTTTTATTTGATAGCATTTAATTGAAGCCCAATTATATACAAGTATTCCAACTGTTGAAATAAAACTTTTATAAGGTATGCCCGAATTCTGTTAAAGGTGATTAGGAAGAGAGAAGAAGCGGAACCCTAAAATAATTCGTACCGCCGACGCACAATAGCAGCAGCTGCAGGCATGCCTTTCAATAGCTACGCACCAAATTCGAATGTTGAAGATGATCAGAATGATTGTATTAACTATCCCGAATGTTACATGATTTTCGGAGTAAATCAATTGGCACATGCACGGTTATCGGAAAAAAAAACGTAATATATCACTCTTTCCATTCCGAATAAATTTGCACACCTTTTTTCGGTCCGTTCCAACCCATTGATACACTTTCTTTAAAAGAAAATAAATTTTACAAATTTTATCCAATAATACATTTTTATTTATTAAATAAAATAAAAAAAAGTTTGAAAAATCAACATAACCTAAAAAGTAATTTTTTTAATATGTATATTCACTTGTCGGTGCAAATTAATTTGGAAAGGAGGAAATACCTACTATCATTTGGAATATTGTCGCGTAGTGAAGGAGATGATCTTATTAATTATAGAGGCACGTGTAATATAGGTGATGCAGAATGTGAATAGTGTAATACAGAACTAGAAGATTCAAAATAGTAGAAGTAGATTAACGATATTATTATTATTATCTTTTTTCTAGTTTAATTTCTAATAAGAGTGAATAAAACTATTTTGGGTCAAAATTGTAATTAGTCAAAATTCAGTTAGTTAAAACTGTTTTAGATTAGTTAGTAGCTAAATCCGTTAGCTATTTAATGTGTTGTAATTAAGTCAATTAAACATAACAGAATGAGGAGTTAATTCCCTCTTCCTTCAGTTTTATCTCTCTCCTTCAGCTTTCTTTTCCCGTTTTCTTCTTCAATGAAGCTACTTCATACCATTTGCTTTGTTATGGTATCAGTTTTGTGAATCCATTGATTCAGCTACGTTAGGTACTTTTCGTTTCGCCCGATTTCCGCTGCGACGATATTACACGTGCCTCTATAATTAATGATGTTATTCAATTGCATGTAAAAACTCAATGAGAAGAACTCTTGAACTTCACATATAGCTTATGCTGGACTATAATATACCAAAGATGAATCTTGAAAAAGGTACCTGTTGTCAACAATGCTGATTTGATGACAGAGGAGCTCCAATCAGGAGGAACTGATTTGATGAAGGCCATGGCACCGATAACATGAGGACAAGCCATTGAAGTTCCAGATTTGATGTCGACGGGTGATGATTTATTCCCTGGTGCCTTGTAAAATGATTCTGCCTTTGGCACAATTGCTGCCAAAATGGCAACCCCAGCTGCCATTATATGTGGCTGCAAAAAAGAAACCACAAAGTTTGAATTGAATGATATAATGTAAGATGGGATGTGAAGAATGATACCTTGAGAATGTTGTCGGTGATACTTCCAAGGCCTCTAGATAAGAAAGAAGCAACAAAAGGAGCTAGTTTGAAGTTTCTGATTTCTTTTGAGTATAGTTGCAGTAGGATTCCTGTTTGAGCAAAACAATTATGATAATATGTTTAGCAGATTGCATTAGTCTATGTAGTAGTGTACTATGTTTACTAAGGGGAGTTAATGTAATGAATTATTTGTGAGCCTATTGTTTCTCCAACTTCTTCATAGGGGTAGGTGCCTGAATTAAATGATGTTGTTTCTTCTTCTCCATGTATTATGATCACCCCTTTCGCCTTAGCGTCTTCTACCACTAATTTCTTTATCCTCCTTGAAACGTTCGGCTGCTCTATAATCTTACCAGCTACTTTTTTCGAATCCAACGATCCTGGTATGTAGTTCCTACATTTTGTGCAGGATAAGTATTTTTACTGAGTGTTATTTAACTACATGAATGATATGTAGTTATGATGCAAAAAACAGTTAACCCTCTTCCCTTTGTAATGGTAGTGTTTATGGTGTAAGGGAAGAGAAAAAACCACCTAGCATCACAAGCTGAAGTAAAACTTACCAAAATAGAGTGGTGTTAAGCAATTGGTGATGGTGGATAGTCAAGTACCATTCTTCTTTTGCTAGATCGTCACTGTCGAGGAAGTTTGCAATCATAGAGTGAGTGAGATGCAAGAGACAAAAGGACTTTCCTACTAAAAGGGTTTCTTTTAAATATCAAACTCCACATCCCTAAAGAGAGCTATCAATTCTAGTTCCCTTCATATAGGGAAAAAATAATAAAAATATCCACTCATCAGTTGCCACAATCTTAAGTTCAGAGAAAAAAATCCCAGTCCCTTACATCTTTCTGTCATTTTATTATGTGTACACGACCCTTTTTCTTGAAAGGAAGACGTTGTAATGCTACATTTTAGATACTACGATATTTGGCAAGTTAACATGTTAGAACGAATATGATCAACAATATCATATATATGGTCTAAAATTCCAAATATAATTGAGAGGCCTAACAGTGAGAAAGACTAAACGTCTTTTTTCCAGGACATATATATTTCAATCTAATAGTTAAGAAAATAAAAGATAAGGATGTTCTCAATATAACATATTTAAACAAATGAAACCATCACAAACTTCTCTTTGAGAGAATGACGTCCAACAATTGTTGATACTCACTTTGTTACACCAAGAACTAGATCTTGAAGAATATTTTGGGAGTCGAAGATGCCTCTTGAGCTCTGACCAGACAGAAAGGAGAATTTGCTGAGCTTAGCTTATTTAATCGGGGACAAAGGAAGAAACAAGAAAAAAGATACAAAATATTGCTAACATGTTTCTATCCCCTTCATTGAAACGTGCATTAACAACTTCACTGAGGTTGCCAAGATGCTCCTGAATCAATAAATAGAACATCAAGTCACAACAAAATGATGGATGAGGAGAATAAATTGTAACTGGAGAGACAATTAACAATAAAAGTGAAACAATATAAAACCTTAACTTTAAAAGATATATATAGGATTTTGAACTCAAACACTTTGAAGAGCAGCAGATACACCTTTAGCCAGCTGTAGTAGGTTATTTGCTGCCCCTCCGCGATCCCCCATCTCAAGATAGTAACAAATCATAGTTTCTTATCTAGATGTATTCAGCAAATTAATACTTTCCAAACTGAACTAAATATACCGAGAATGATTAATGGGTCACTAAAAGATTTCACTTATTTGAAATACCACTGGAGAGCCCAAGTCTTCCACAGCGCATAACTAAACGAATACAACATTAAAAAATAGCCGTAGATAAACCTTATAACATACTCACCAAATTCATCAAATTAACCTACAATATGCAATTCTTTTAGACCTATGCAACATCGATGCTAATCCTCACTCACACACTAAAGCAATGCAGTGAATTGCAATTGAACTCTGCCCACAAAAGTATCAGAAGTTTTAATTGAAAGCAGAATAATCAAGCAAAGAAAGCACTCAGCACAGTAATTAATAATTTAAACAAGGAAGAAGAAAAATACCTCCAATTTCTGAATAGCAACGACTTTAGAAACGCCGGTGATGCTCATGAAAGTATTAATCACTTCTTGATTAGGTCTCGCCATTTTTAATCCTGATTATACAGTTTTCTCTCCTTAAGATCGGTGCAGAATTTCGATTTATTGAGAATCAGGCATGTCGAAACTGGAAGTGGCCAACTGCACAACCAAGACACACATAAAAGAATTAATAAAAGAAATATTAGACATGTTATATGAGAACTATTTGTTCTTTTTATCATGACTAGCATTCACTAACATACCAAACCTTATCCCAGGTTCGGCCGGAGAACTGAAAAAATGTAAAGAGGATTTAAACATAATACGTGTGCATGTTACACAAACAAAGAGGAGAAATATTTGAAAAATGGCTAGAAACACGGGCTCAAGCTCACTGTTTCTATAGATTATATTTGGCCAGGCCTAAGTCTAGAATGATTTGTAGCTCTTGAATATAAGATATAATACGTGAAACTCATATGAAATGCAATAATCTCCACCAATTAGTATATTAACAATCCCCGACCCAAGTTGAGGTCAACTAGATGAGCTTTGAGCATTAAACAGAGAGGAGGCATAACAACAGAATAAATTTAGAAGGTGGAGCGAGATGAAAGTGTTCTAAGGAGCTCTGTCAAAGCAAAACTTAGAACATCCGCCATCTACAATAAGGTGATTGTATGACTTGGGCCCTGTCATCCTATTTTTTCTTAAATGGTGCCTTTTAGTCTATTTCAACATATATATGAACAGTGGTGGC
Organism: Ajuga chamaepitys; assembly: GCA_958295605.1. Lineage (NCBI taxonomy): Eukaryota > Viridiplantae > Streptophyta > Magnoliopsida > Lamiales > Lamiaceae > Ajuga > Ajuga chamaepitys. Next base: position 53,927,297 of record OY282501.1, on the reverse strand, counting down.
GTTCAGAGGGATAAAAACACATGTACATGTAACATCAGCAAAAACAGTGGCTCAAAACATATAGAAGATCAAAAGATGTCTGCTTCCAATGAACAAGTCAATTGGCACATCACATACATCCTTTTCTTTTAGCAATAGTTACATCAAAATTCTTATGAGGTGCAATTTCATTCTTACAGTTCTGAAATTCACACTCATATGCCTACAATGAAAGAATTGATCATATGATCTCCTCTACTTGGCAAATGACTAAGCTAGCTCAATACGTTCGGCATGAAAGTGTGGTGGTTCTTGCAGAAGAGTGACGAAGACCTCATTCAGTAATTACATTTTTCTGCATTCTTTTGCATAAAGGTAGAGGTGGAAGAGTATTCGAAGAGTAATATACACCCACACATTCACAGGCCTAACATGTCATCTGACCAACCAAAAGTGAAGTAGGACAAAGTTTTCAATGGAAAATAAAGGGTGCATCACCTGCTGTAAGAGTAGGCTATGCTGCTGAGTAGAGTACTATTGCTTTCCTCCAGTAAGAGGAGGCATGCCAAGAAGATTAGTCTGACCTTGCAGCTGTACCTCCTGAAAACCAGCTGAGTTCTCAGAATATTAATACGAATCAAGCGCTGAGTGTTGCTCGAGCTCAAAAGAAAACAAAGCATGAGATTGAGCTCTGAGTTCTCTAATTGAAGTTTGCTCGGGTATCAACTCAACTCGGCCTGATTATACTTACTGAAAATGTCATTTATAAAATGTATCAACAATCTAATGTCATAAACTGCTTGAATTTAACCTAACTTTCATTTATATACAAAGTTAAATGGCACGTAATAGATTTTTCGACTTGGATACATAATTATTAAGAAACTATAACAACAAAACGGATATATAATAACTCTACAGAGGGTAGACTTACCAGCAGTAGCGCCAGCTCAGGCATTGCATAATGCTCGCTTCGAACTAGGAGGATGAGTATCAATAGTCATCGTGCAATCTACAACAATCCGCTTGCAAAAATTGAGCTAAATCAGAAATAATAACACCAAATACAATTCCAGCACCTTGATAAGTGGCGTCAGCTGTGGAGTCCTCTGGAAGGTGGATTTACAAAGAAAATTCATTATCGAGAACGCTAAAAAATCAACTACCCACCTGCTTGAGAATTAGACAACCACTGATAGAGGAGAGCGTAGGTCGGATCTTCACAGCACATTCACTATCCAGATCAGACCGTCTGTTGATTGATCGCGACCAATTGAGGATGAGGATCAATGAGCTTGCCTTCAACACATCAACTCATTACATAGAAGAATCTTCCATGAAAATTTCTCAACGGAAAATCAATTAACTAATTAATTAGATATTTACACTTACACTTGAACCTTAGGATGATAATGGCAATGGCGATTCTACTGAAATTCTACCAAAATCCTTCATTCCTTTTGTGAAAATACTGAAATTGTGATTTGAGAGAGGAGCGAGAGAATGAAAAAAGGGCGCGCTATTGCGCGCTTTTTCTTGCTTAATGAAATAGTGAATCGGGCTTTGGTATTGGGCCACGCAAATATGAATAGTACAAGAATGAGTGTGTGGTATTTGTTATCTGATTTGGGCTTTTTATTGGATATCTGATCTGGAATTAGTGAAATAGTAAATAATCTAATGGGCTTTGTGAAATAGTGAAGACTTTGTTATCTAATTTGTTTAGTGAAATAATAAATCTTATGGGCGTTGCTATTTTATTCCTTTTGTATGGATATCTAATTTGGGTTTTTTTTTTACTAAAAAAAGAATCAGAAAAATAAATAATTGTACAATATGTGGGGCACGGAAAAATTCAAAATGTTAATTCATGACAAATAAATTAATTCATTGCTTTTTGAGTTCTAACATATACATACAAATTAAATACAATAATTTTTCACAAAATATCAATATCTAAAAATTGATATCAAATTATAGATAAGAAAAAAAAGTGTTTGTATACGAAGAAAAGAAAAATGTGATATATGATGTTTAACTTATGTAACAAAAATTAAAAGAACATTTTGCAATCAAATTATTTATAGCGATTGATGATGGAGCCTAAAAAATTTAATCGGGTCAGGCCGAGCATAAATTTAATATGTCCTAAAATTAGTTGGCTCGTCCCGGCTTATATATTACCATATAATATAATAAGATTATCGGGCCGGCCCGATAATTCCAATGAAGACGTTATTAAAATAAAATGCAATCTATAAAATAAAATCACAATTAATATTTTATTTCAAATATATTATTAATTATGAAAATTACATTGCAGAGTTTATTAAAATAACCAGAACATAATTTTACAACATAATAAAATTATTGTAAATTAAAATGTCTATTTTACAACAGTTTCCCAAAAGTGTTGACAATAGTGTTGTCTATTGGAGCAATGTATTGTCAAAAGACAACAGATTTGGGCAACTGTCGTTAAAAGTGTGGTCTATCTGAGGAAAAATGTGCTAATAGACGACAAATGTTGAAAACCGTTGTAAAACTGTCGTCTATTAGCGTGCCTTGTCGCTAATAGACAACATATTGCGGTAAAAATGTTGTTAATTCACAACTAGACAACACTGCTGGAAAAAACTGTTGTCTTTTAACTGTTATCTATTTATGAAATTGTTGTAGTGGGTTTTCGTTTCGCCCGATTTCCGCTGCGACGATATTTCCTTTTTCGATTTCTCTGTAAATCGATCAGTTTTTCTTGTTGATTCTTCCTTGAATCCTTTGTTTTCGTTTTGATTTGTGAAATTGTTTACAAAATGGGGACTGAATCTGTTTCGTTAAACCCTATTCTCAATCCTTTTTCTCCTTTGGCCCTTCATCCTCAGGATAATCCTGCCATTTCCATTATTTTAGAGCCACTTAACGGGGTCAATTACCTTTCTTGGAGCCATTCGGTAAAAAGGGCTTTGAGCGTCAAGAACAAGATTCCTCTCATTGATGGTTCTTTGCTTCCTCCTTCAGCCGTTGAAGATGCTGCGATTTATAATGCCTGGGCGTGCAAATGATTTGGTCCTCAATTGGATCCTTAATTCGATTAATCCAGACATCAAGAGTACACTGGAATTCTTCACTTCTGCTCGAGAAGTCTGGGATGAGCTTCATGCAAGGTATTCCAAATCTTATGGTCCCAGGGTATATCTACTTGAACAATCCTTGAGTTCTATTTATAAAGGTTCTCAATCTCTAGTTTCATATTATAATCATTTTAAGAGTTTATGGGATGAGTATCTTAGTTATAGACCTATTCTGAAATGTACTTGTGGAGCTAATTGCTCATGTGATCTTCCTCAACTTATTGCTCAAACACAAGAAAGAGATGTAGTGATGAAGTTTTTGATAGGTTTAGACGACTCGTATGCTGTAATTAGGAGTCAAATCTTGTTACAAACTCCCTTACCTCCTCTGCCTAAGATTTTTTCATTATTATTGCAAGAAGAGAGTCAAAGAACCTTGACTGTTCAGCCTGAATCTGTTGCTATGTTAGTAAGACAGGGTGCTAGAAATTATAAGGACAAAAAGAAACCCATGAAATGTACACATTGTGAGCAACCTGGTCATACTGTGGATAGATGTTATCAATTAATTGGATATCCCCCAGGATGGAAAGGTCCAAAACCAATGAAAAGAAAGGGTGAAACTGCTGCAAATAACTCTGTTATTGACTCTTCTTCTAATACTGATTATGTTGATGTCTCTGACCCCATTTTTAATCAAGAGTTGTTTGAGCAATTCTTAGCTTTCACTAAGCTGCAGAAGGGCAATGAACATTCTGTGGCAGGAGCTTTTGTGCAGCCTGATGATTCTGGTATGCATTTCTCTTTTTCTTCCACAACTGTAAATAACTCTTGGATTTTAGACACAGGAGCAACAGATCATATGTGTTGTGATAAATCCTTGTTTATCAATAATCCTGTTTCTTGTCATATAAAAGTTAATTTACCAAATAATCATTTAGTGCTTGCTACCTTTGTAGGTAATGTTAGAATCAATGACAATATTACTTTGTACAATGTCTTATTTGTCCCTGATTTTTCATACAATTTGTTATCTACTTCTCATTTGACTAAGCACTCTAATGTCACTGTTATTCTTGGTGATTCTTGCTGTACTTTATAGGAAACAAACACCAAGAAAGTGATTGGTTTTGTTGAGCAAAATGCTGGTTTATATCTTCTGAAAAATGAAACTGTTGCACATGCTGCTACTGTTGATAATACTGATGCTTTTAGTCTTTGGCATGCTAGGTTAGGACATATTTCACATAAGAATCTTGTTTGTTTGAAGAACATTATTGTAAAACCTCCTGATATCAATAAAATTTGTGAAATTTGCCCTTTGGCTAAACAGAAGAAGCTTTCTTTTCCTATAAGTGTTTCTGTCTCTTCCAATGCTTTTGATTTGATCCATTGTGATGTATGGGGTCTTTTTTCAATCGAATCCTACAATGGTTACAAGTATTTTTTAACCATTGTTGATGATTTCAGTAGATGTACATGGATATATTTACTTAAAGCTAAAACTGATGTTAAGCCAAGCATAGAAACTTTTTATAATATGGTGCTTACACAGTTTAATGTTAAAATCAAGGTTTTACGGAGTGTTTTCTTAACTAATTTCTACCATAAAACTGGAATAATACACCAGACTTCATGTGTGGAAACACCACAACAGAATGGTGTTGTGGAAAGAAAACATCAACACCTTTTGCAGGTTGCAAGAGCTTTACTGTTTCAGTCATCTCTTCCTCTAAAGTTTTGGTCTGATTGTGTACAAACTGCAGCTCATTTGATAAACAGGACACCTACTCCTGTTTTGCAAAATAAAACACCATTTGAAAAGCTTTTTAACAAGGAACCTGATTTATCTTATTTGAGAGTTTTTGGATGTCTGTGTTTTGCTAGCACTCTCACAGCTCATAGGCATAAGTTTCAACCTAGAGCTGTAAAGTGTGTTTTGATTGGTTACCCTTTTGGGACTAAGGGTTATAAACTGTATGAGTTGGCAACTGGTAAAGTTTTTGTCTCTAGGAATGTTAGATTTCATGAGAACATATATCCATTTTCTAAAGAATGTGATGAAAATAGTATTGATAGACTGTTTTTAACTGACAACATTTCTGAGTCTTCAAAACTATCCTCTGAGGAATTAATAATTGATGATCAAGTTGGCAATATTCCTCAGAATGTTCATTCTCCAGATTCTTCTGATTTTATACATCAGGCATTACAGGAGGAGATAGATGTAATCACATCAGGTATATCACATACTGTCCTTGACAATTCTGCACCAGGTAATTTCCATTCTGATAATCATGTTTCCGAAGAAGATAGTGTCAATGACAATTTGATCAGTAGTGATTTAAGAAGGTCTACAAGAAATAGACAACCCCCTGCTTATCTTGACATTTACAAAACTACCTTGCCACCATCTTTAGATCATAATCCTCATAATAAGGCAAGCAATATGTTGCAGTCTATTAACATCAGATACCCCATATCCAATTTTTTGTCCACATCAAAACTTTCAATAACTCATAAATGTTTTACTGCTGCAATTACTGAAATTATTGAACCAAAATTTTACAAACAAGCAAAAGACAATCCCCACTGGATCACTGTTATGAATTCTGAGTTAGCAGCTTTAGAAAGAACAAATACATGGACTTTAGTTGACCTACCTATAGGAAAACATTGTATTGGATGCAAATGGGTATATAAAGTTAAGTATAAATCTGATGGAACAGTTGAACGATACAAAGCTAGACTAGTAGCAAAAGGATACACTCAACAAGAAGGAGTGGATTATTTTGATACTTTTTCTCCTGTTGCAAAAATTACATCTGTTAGAATATTGTTGTCTGTAGCAGTGGCTAATAACTGGTTAATACATCAGTGTGATGTTAATAATGCGTTTTTACATGGGGATCTTATTGAAGAAGTGTACATGTTGCCCCCTCCTGGTTATTGTAAAGATGGTGACAAGAGAGTTTGTAAATTAAATAGGAGCATATATGGCCTTAAACAAGCTTCTAGACAGTGGTTTAATCTATCATTGGATATAAACAATCTAAAGCTGATTCCTCTTTGTTTACTAAAAAGACTGATATTTCCTTTACTGTTATATTATGTTAAGTGGATGATATGATCATCACTGGAGACAGTCTCATAGAAATCCAGCTTGTTAAAAGTCACTTACACAGCCAGTTCACTATTAAAGATTTGGGGATATTAAAATACATACTTGGCATAGAAGTTGCAAGAAACAATGATGGCTTGCAACTGTGTCAACGAAAATATGCCCTCGATTTGCTTGATAGTGTTAGATATTTAGGTAGTAGGCCCTGTTCTACTCCTATGGATGACAAACAATTTTTTAATTCCAAAGATAGTATTCCATTAAATGATCCTGCAGCTTATAGAAGGTTGATAGGAAAAATGCTATATTTGACCATAACTAGGCCTGACCTTGCTTATGCCATTCAAACACTAACCCAATATATGAGTAATCCTATGCATATTCATCTTACTGTTGCACACAGGTTGTTAAGGTACATTAAAGCTACACCAGGTTTAGGTTTGTTTTATTCTGCTAACAATGATTTCAAGTTACAGGGGTTTTGCGATTCTGATTGGACTAGATGTCCTCAAACCAGACGAAGTGTCACTGGTTATACCATATACCTCGGATCATCTCTCATCTCTTGGAAATCCAAGAAGCAAACAACAGTCAGCAAAAGTTCAGCCGAAGCTGAATATCGGGCCATGGGGTATACAGCTGCAGAGTTACAGTGGATAAAATATATCCTACAAGACTTACAGACAACACACAAACAACCTGCTCTTTTATACACGGATAGCAAGGCAGCATTTTCAATAGCTCACAATCCGGTTTTGCATGAGAAGACCAAACACATACAAATCGATTTTCATTACACCCGAGAAAAGATCAAAGAAGGCCTCATCAAGCTCATACAAATACCAACGGAAGCTAACCTAGCAGATATCATGACAAAGCCGTTGGCCCCTACACCATATCAAACTTTCAAGAACAAAATGGGAATGATAAATATTCATTCACATTTTGAGGGGGGGTAATAAGAGTAAATAAAACTATCTTGGGTCAAAATTGTAATTAGTCAAAATTCAGTTAGTTAAAACTGTTTTAGATTAGTTAGTAGCTAAATCTGTTAGCTATTTAATGTGCTGTAATTAAGTCAATTAAACATAACAGAATGAGGAGTTAATTCCCTCTTCCTTCAGTTTTATCTCTCTCCTTCAGCTTTCTTTTCCCGTTTTCTTCTTCAATGAAGCTACTTCATACCATTTGCTTTGTTATATGATTAGATTGGACTGAGAAAGTTTAATACGTATTTAGAGATTATATTCTTGTTATGCTTTGAACTTTGAGGTAAGTACATCTCTCACCTGTAGTATGAGTATTTTGATGAATTATTGTATAAATGTCTACTTTAAGTGTGGTATATGATTTTACAAAAGTCGGATTAAATTTTATATCAAAGTTTTATGTTCAATTATAAAGTAAAATTTGATTTTATGATTGTGTTTATTATGCGAAGTTTACTTAAGTTGATTTTATTATTCATGTTTATAACGTAAAGTTTACTTGAGTTTGATGGTAATACTGTGACTATAATGTGAAGTTTACATGAGTGTGGTTTTATTAATTATGTATGTAATGTGAAGTTTACTTGGACATCTTGAATTGATTATTTGTAATTATTATGTGAAATTTACTTGAGATTGATTCTATTATTGGCGCATAGTATGTGAAATTTACTTGAGATTGATTCTATTATTTGTGCATATTATGTGAAAGTTTCTTGAGTTTAATTATATTAATTGTGTCTATTATGTGAAATTTAAATGAGTTTGATTCTATTATTTGAGTCTATTATGTAAAGTGTGTATATTATGTGAGGTATGTGTAAGTTTTCCAATGATTTAGTTAGTCAAGTTTTAATATATGTTAATGAGGTTATATATGTGCTTAGGGTTGATGCAAGAATTTTGTACGAGATATTAGTCTAACTTGTCTAATGGAGAGTTAAGTTTTACAAGAGTAAAATATTATTTAAGTATTTTTTTAGTATTTTATTATGTTTATAGGACTGGTATCAAAGCAAGAGACCGCCTTATCACTTTTAATTATTCTATTAAGGGGCCGCTTGGTTGCAAATCATCAATGACAATGGCAATGAGTATGAATAAGGGGTCAATCATATTGTGAAATGAAATGGGAGAAATTATTAATAAAATGGGGGTAATGATTAACTTATTTATTATGTACCAAGCACCATAAATGAGAATGAGTCTTCATTCATTCTCATTCCTTACTCCTAAACCCCACAATCAAGCGGGCCCTAATTCAGTGGCTAGCTATCCTGTGTCTTTTAATGGAGTTGCACGAATTGTTACCATGTCCGAGCCCTTAGTAGTTTTCATTATAGTTTTTTAAGGGTGAGTTTTCATTATATTTAGTAAATAAGATATTAGTAGAATTCGAAAAGATATAAGCACATTTCGTATTAGCAAAGAACAGTTTCGAGAAAATTTTATTATTTTATTATATTCATAGGACTGGTAGAAGGGCATGAAACCGTCCATCAATGAATTTTTTGGTACAAGACCAACAGCTATGAGAAAGGGCACGAGACCGTCTTATGACATTTATGAGCAAGGTCACGATGCCTGATAAGATGCATATATATATTTCATATTTTATATATCATATTTCCTCATATTCTTTATGTAGAAGTATGCTTAACTTTTGTATTTTGATTAAAAATTGTATTTGTAGGATAAAAGGATGATTTGGGCAACATGGATGCTGATTTAGTTGATTTTGAAGAATGCAAGAATTTTCCATGGAGTCAACATTTCCAGAAGATGTTTTTGTATAAGGCGTGGCGCCTTAACCAGCAGATTGTCAAATTGCGTTTTGAATATAAGGTGTGGGCACATCTTACCTGACAGCACGCACCTGAGGGAATTTAAAGAAATAGGCGCCTCTATTTATCTCTCCTGAAGATTTGAAACTAGTTTGAATATATTAAGACTTTTATTAGATAGTTTTAGGTAAGGTCAAAAGGGTTAGATATATAAGGGTGAGAAAACAAACAGACGAAGGAGAACGTAAAAATATTCAGTCTTCTCTCTTTTCTCTTGTAACGCCCCATTTTTCTAAAAACATAAATAAGTTCGAGACGTTATAAATTCTATAAAAGAAATGACAAAATTTCAAAGACAACGGAATTTCAAACCTAATAAAAATAAGAAACAAGCCAACGTGCGTTGGGGCAGTAACATATCCGTAACACAACATAATTTACAAAATTATAGTACTTATTAGTCTGAAAAGTTTTTAACTGTAACAAAATGACATTTCGCTCACAGGCGAATCATAAAGTAAAAGACAGACCACTATTCGTACACAGACGAATAGTTCACGTAAATCCCTTATTTAATTTACAAGAGAGACTCGGGATTTATATTTACAAGTCAAAAACGTCAAGCTAGTAGCCCGCACACCTAGAGCTATTCTTTCACACTTACTCCCTGACCTGAAATGTTTATATTTGGGGTGAGTGTTGAAATACACCCAGTGAGGGACTTCGAGATTGCATAAGCTCAAAGGAATGAATGTGAGTTCACACAACAAGATATATTACATAGAATCTAACAGTAGTTTCAAACGTAAGTGATACCCCCCGGAGTAAACTCAACGTGGGCATCGTATATTCGGGCGAACCCGACAATAGGGCGAAGCACATTCGCCATACGACAAGACAAACCTACCATAGGAAGGTGTTATACCTATACGGTAAGTTTATCCAGACCCATGTCAGAATATACCCATCAATATAGGGCGATGTATTGATACACGTTAATTATGCTTGTAATTAGGTCGAGTTATGATACTATTTTATAGGAATTATGTGCATAGATGGTCAAGAATTGGATGAAATGTTATATAAGTGACCAATTAACGTACTCGGCTTGTTTTAAGGTATTTTTGAGCTTTTTCAGGATTAAAGGTTATGATTTACGACTACCGGACGAGGGAACAAGTTGAAAAAGAGTGAAAATCGGCCCAAAATAGTGAAAACCGTCGAAGAACCGGTCCAAACCGGTCCGAACCGGCCTGAACCGGTCCAGGAGCAAAACGGGGCAAGAACCGACACGGCCGCGTCAAACCTTCAACAAGGTCGTGTCAAAAGTGGTGCACAAGGTTCAAAACGGCTCTGGAACAGAACACGGCCGCGTCACAATTGCAACACGGCCGTGTCAAATATTGCGCAGAAATTGAAGTTTACAAAGCAACACGGCCGTGTCAAAAAGACCGCCGATAAGGGAGATCCTGTTTAATAGGGGATTTGATTTCTTAATAGGATTTTGAGCCTATCTTCTCAAAGATTCGTCCCCAACTCTATAAAAAGGACCCCAAGCTTTAGGAAAAAGATTATCAATCACGGAAGAACATCAATTACATCATTCTACCTAGAAGAAATCTTGGAGGACAAAGAAGACGAAGATCATCGAGACGGAGTCATCCGGGTTTAATTATTCTTTTCTAGTTTAATTCTTTACAATGTTTTTATTAGAATTTTGTATTGGATTATTGCTAGGCATGAGTAGCTAAGCTATTCGTGTCCTAGGGTTAGAAAGTAGGGATTATTATAACAATGTTTTGATTTATGGTTTAATTTATTAATTCCGTTCTTTACGTGTTTTATCTCTATGTTTGTGCTTAACACTGAATTTAGCTTAATCACCTAGATTTAGTAATTTAGTTTAGCAATTCCGCTTCGAGAGGAGGGAATCGTTATTAGACTTAGAACATAGAGCGCAGTTGTCTATGACTGTGTAGGATGTGGCTTAGGATCGTTTGGGAGTTATTAGGTTTAATTGACTCGAGAGGGTAATTAGCTTAATTAATCAACGGTTTAATCGCTTCGAGAGAAGGGTTAGATTATTGTCGTGCCGCCTAATAAACACTAGAATTGGTAAATTAATAGGTTAATCATATTCAACATTGAAGTAATATCCTGAAATCGAAGCCCTAGGATACCATTTCTCATTGATTGTTAGTTCTTTGTGTTTCCTAAGTTTGAAGTCATATTTAATTGAGTAGTTTAATTAGTAAAATCAACCTTTTACAATCTAGTATCTAGTTAGGACATTCCTAAAGTATTGAGGTATCAAACTACCTAAAACTATTCCTTGTGGGATCGACCTTGATAATCGTTACTACATCTACATCCGTACACTTGCGGAACACTAGGTTAGAAACCGACGTGTCAAGTTTTTGGCGCCGTTGCCGGGGAATAGGATTTAGCGATTAGTTTTTATGTTGAAAAATAGGAGGAAACTAGACTAGATTTTATTTTTTAGTAATTTTAATTTTAATTTTCGTTTTTATTTTTGGGTTATTTTTTGTATTACGCAGTAGTTCTTGTTTTTGGTGTTTTCAGGCTTCGTATGCTCACCAGATCAAAAGGGAAAGAAACCCTTCTTCCTTTCGATCCAGAAATAGAAGCGACAGCTCGCAGACACCGAACTAGAAGAAATTTCGCATCTGAGATGGAGAACCCACCACAGCATCCGAATCAGGATGACGCACTTAACAGAGTACTGACAGCTCTGGCACGTTTGGATGATCGAGTCACGAATATACAACAGCAGCTACCTCCACAAGGGCCACAACTACAATAGCAGTACGGCCCAATTCAGATAGACCCAGCTGCAGGCGATGAAGATGACACGCCTATTAGCGACTGCTTGAAGCCCAGTCCAAACCAGCAGGCAGGAGGAGTGCAACCTCCACCACTTAATGCCAACAATTTCGAGTTGAAGCCTGCACTAATCAACATAGTGCAGCAAAACCAGTATGGGGGAAGTGTTTTGGAGGATCCAAATGTACATTTGATCAAGTTTCGCAGACTAGCAGACACAATCAAGATCAATCATGTGCCGCACAAGCAGGTCAAGATGAGACTGTTCCCTTTCTCACTGAAGGACAGAGCACTACAGTGGTTCAATTCGCTGGAAGATATCAGAGATTGGGAAGACTTAAGTACTTCTTTTCTGTTGAAGTACTTTCCGCCAAGCAAGATGCTCGACCTGCAGAACCAGATCAATCAGTTCAAGCAATTGGACCAAGAGCCATTCGGAGAGGCTTGGGAGCGATTGCGGGATCTTATCCGGAGTTGCCCTCAACATGGGTTCACCAAGAAGCAGCAAGTGTGCAAGTTCTACAATGGTCTACTTGCTCCGACTAGAAACCAAGTGGATGCAGCTGCGGGTGGAAGTTTGATGGAGAAGTCAGTAAGGATGGCATTCTCAATCCTGGACGCTATGGCCAGAACGAGCTACCAATGGTCGAATGAGAGAAACATGCCAAAGAGGATAGCCAGTGTCCAAAAAGTCGAGCCCGACAATAATGAGCCAATTGAAAAGCTCACAGCACAAGTAACAGCATTGACGAGCCAGGTGAATTTGCTAACTAATCTGACGTTAGCACAACAGCCAGGGGGTCCGGAAGAAGTTGAAGAGGTAAAATTTGTGAATCAACGAAACTTCAACAATTTCCAGAATAATCAGCCTCGGTATAATTAGTACCCTCAGAATCAGAATCATCAGAACTTCTCGTATGGGAACGCGCAAAATACAAGTAATCCGCCACCCGGATTTGCTGTTACAAATGGCATGATCCATGACGGTAAGAAGCCATCACAAGAAGAGATTGCGCAGTCACAATTTGAAAAGTATGATGAAAAGTTAGCTCAGTTGGAGAAGAAAGTCGATGGGAAATTTATGGAGCTAAACAAACATATCACTGGGCAAGGGGCAGACATTAAGAGGCTCGAGAACACATTGGTGCAGACTCAAGCTAGCATTGGTGAATTGTCATCAAATATGAGCCAATTGATAAAGATAGTAGGAGCTCAACACAAGCAAGGCCAATATCCGAGTGATACAGTGGTTAATCCGAGGGAGCACTGCAATGTTGTGAAGCTAGAGGAGCATGAGAAAAGCATGAAGGACCATGAAGCGAAGAAATCAAGCGAGCAAGTCAAAAACATTGAGAAGGAGGAGGTCAATACAACCATAGATAAGAAAATTCCATATCCTATTCTTGATGAGTCTTTTGATTTTTGTTTTAAAAATTCATTCTTTGCTAACCTTGATCCTTTAGAGCAATCTCGAGCAGTTGTTGTGAAACAGGAACCACTAAAGGAGGAAATCCAAGATAAAGAGGAAACAAAGAAGAGGAAGGATGGAAAAGAGATGACAAAGAAGAAACCGAGCAGTCCAAAAAAGAACGCAACAACAAGCATGAAACCGAAAAGAGCAACAAAAGCAAAAGATCCAGGGAGTTTTACTATTTCTTGCTCAATTGGTAGTCATTATTTTCAAAATGTCATGTGTGATTTGGGGTCTAGCATAAATTTGATGTCTCTTAAGCAGTATAGATAATTAGGATTAAGGGAAATTAAACGATCCTTTACTACTATCCAATTGGCTGATGGATCATCATTAACACCGTTGGGAGTAGCAGAGGATGTAGTGGTAAGAGTGCTAAATTTTGAACTCCCTAGTGATTTCTTAGTTGTCGATATGAAAGGGAATGATGAATTTCCTTTTATCTTAGGAAGACCCTTCTTGGCGACTAGCCAAGCACTAATAGATGTACCTAAAGGGGAGTTGATTTTTCGGGTTCAAAAGAAACAATCACACTAAAAATACATAAGTCGGGTCTAAGTGGAGGCACAATTGTAGCATTGTTTACACTACCCAAGCTGCTGTAGAAAATCCTCATGTCCCAAATAGCTCTTTAATTGTTCAGAAAACATCCAACTCGGGGTGGCTAGAAAAAAGTTGATAGGAAAAGGACGTCCGGCTGATGACGTAAAACAAAGCGCTTATCGGGAGGCAACCCGATGTTTATCGTTTTATTTTATTTTCATTTTCAGTTTTATTGCGTTAATTTTATGTTTTTACTTGTGTTTTAGCGTTTCATATTTTTAGCATCAACATGGACGAGTGTTGCAAGAAACGGGGGGTCGAAAAGACGGAAAATGGCGTGTGGACGGAAAACGGAGCAACACGGCCGTGTCACTTGATAAACACGGTCGTGTCAAAACTTGCGTAAAAGGGCAAAATCCACTGGAAAGCAACACGGCCGCATCATTAAGTGACACGGCCGCGTCCAATTCAGCTCAAAATCAACACGGCCGCGTCTCACAAATGACACGGCCGTGTCAAAAGATCGCTCCAAAAGGTAAAATGCACTGGAATGCAACACGGTCGTGTCACATTACTTAACACGGCCGTGTCATAAACGGCTCAGAAATACAGGTTTGATTCCAACTCAACACGGCCGTGTCACATTACAACACGGCCGTGTCACCTTTTCCACAATTTAAAACACGCGTCAGTACCTTAGCAGCTTAAAAAAAAAAAAAAAAAAAAAAAAAAAAAAAAAAAAAAGATGCAAAATTCAGAGCGTGATGCGGAGACGGCCGAACCAAGATTCAGTAGGAGCAAAATGGCACGATTTCGGAGCTCGTAGGGGTTTCAAAACGCCGCCGTCATAACAACGATTTGTAAGTTAGCACCAAGGCGTACCACGTTTTTCCTCCAAACATTGGCTTTCAGCAAGTTTGGGGGAGGGGGTAGACCGTGGGACGTCTTGGCAGCTATATTTCTAGTTTTGATTTACTTTTAGTTGATCGTTCGAGTCTTTTGCTGTTAATTGTGGGTCCGTGTGCCCATTGTGCTGATTTTGATTGTTTCGATTGGTGTTGTTGGGTCTGTGAGCCCAAGTTTGACTGCATATCGTTTCCATGTTGAGTCTTAGGAGTGTAGAGTTTAGAGTCTTATTAGTGTTTTAGTTTTTAGAGTCATAAGAATAATAAAACCCGGAAATAGGTAACAAGTGAAAAGAAAAATAAAAAAGGAGAACAATAGGGAAAGATGGATGATGAATAGTTAATGATGAGATGATTTTGAGAAGTAGATAAAAAATGGCACATAATAGAGCATGAGAGGTGTTTTGAGACGAAATTGAGCTTGAACTTAGAATATTCAATCAAAATTAACCTTGTGAGAATTTGAGCCTAATTATACTCCAATTTTTGGGGTAATATACTTTCTTTCGGTGTGAATTTGATTGAATATATGTACTAGTCGCTAGAACTTGCCTTGAGTCTTTACTAAGAATGTGTCAAGTATGTGTTGTGATTTAGGAAATGATATTAGGCAACTTTTTGTTTAAGCCTATTTGTTCGAACCATGAAAATTGCCTTTGAACCATAATGGAAAAACTTGTCCCTAGTTAGCCCACTTGAGCCTTATAGCTTTATTTATTCATAACCTAAACAATGTCAGCCGAAATCCTTTTGATTTAACTATTTTGGCCTTAATTGGATTAATCAAGTTAGAGGGAGGAGAATTGGAAGGAATTTTGGGTGAACAATTTGTGGGAATGAGTGGGAAGTAGGGATATTTTCAAAAGATGAAGGAAATAAGAGAAAAGTGATAGGTGAAAAACGAAGAATGGCCTCTCCTAGAAAAAAAAAAAAAAAAAAAAAGAAGAAAAAAAAAAGAAAAAGAAAAAAGGAAAAAAAAAAGAAAAAGAAAACAAAAAAAAAAAGAAAAAAGGAAAAGTTTGTTGTTGTTAGTATTCTAGAGGAGAGGCTAGGAAATAAAGTGCTTAAATTGTGAATTTGATTAGAACAGTCGGGTAGTCCCAAAGATGTGGTACCCACAGAAATGAAAAGCACTTAAGTTGTACGGACTTTTGAAGGTGAAGAAGTCACTTTGCGGGGTGATTTGCTGAAATTTGAAGAGTAAGGCTGAGTGATTGTATTGAGGGGTAGTCGGGTTAGACGTAACTTGATTTGTCCAATGAATAGTCACTTATATCTAAATGTATCCCACCTTATCTTAAGCCCACATTACAACCAAAAGAAAGACCTTTTTGATCCTTTGTCACACGTATCAAGTACGAGGTCTAGTTTAGACGATTGGCAAGCATATGGTAGGCTTTGCATGTAATTCAATGTGAGTGGAAATTATTTTAGCCTAAACACTTGAGAGAAGAGTGAAACACTTATCAGGTGAGGATTGAATACTTCGAAAGTTCAAAGTCTCGAGATTAGTTGATTTTCACGTTATCACATATGCTCAAGTGAATTGTGTTGCCTAGTTGTTTAAGAAAAATCAGACTGAAACTAGATTCATCATCTAGTCGCCCTAAACAGATGCATAATCACTTGTATTCTTTGTGTCTTTTTGTATGATGTTCGGGACGAACAACAGTTTAAGTTTGGGGGGTTTGGCGATGTATGTCCGCAGATCATACCCGTCATGATAGGACGGTATGTACGCCTGGCCTAAGGCAGGGTAAATCTATCACAATTGGGCCGTCCCAACTTGTAGACTTATTCCTAGCCGAGGACGGGGCACAAAAACCGTCAATATAGAACATGCCTTACATGTGAAGTCTTAGCATACTATGCACATATCACTATACATGTAAATCACATAATACATTTCAACTTAGGCAATCATAATATTCGAATGTTTAAACTCAGAAGTGAGAGTAGAAGTTACCCCCACCTTAGAATGGTAAATGCTCGTGAAGTGCAGTATTCCCAGTTTCCGCCTCTTCGGAACCTACAATAGTAAAAATTCTGAAAAAGTTTAGTCGTATTTGGGAATTGTTTCTAAAATTTAGGAGATAATTTAGAATTAATTAAAATTTTCTAATTAATTTCTAAAAATAATTTTGACACTTAGCTAACCCCTTAAAGTTTTATTTATACTAATTTGGACTTAATTATATTTATTTTCTAACTTAAAGAACATAATTTTAATTATAAACTTAACCTCTAAATAAGTGAAGCCTAACATATAATAATGTAAGCCTATATAATTTAAACTACTAACTCTAATTAGGAAGCCCAAGACTCCCTTCTCCTTCCTTTCTTCTTGTTCCTCACAACGCATACAACAGAAAAACACACCCACACACTGATACAGAAACATACGCACACACATAGTACACAATCTCGCACTCACACACACACCACACATCACTCAAGACACAAACGCACACCTACACTAACTAAATACACACACGCTACTCTAAACACATACACACACCCTCGACACAAATACACTGCCGGCGACGATAGCGGCGTTGGGTCGCTCGTCGCCGGCAACTCAGCGCTCGGTATGGGTGCAGAAACGTCGAAGGCGGTCGGGAAGAAGGGAAATCAACCATATAAGCTCATCATCTAATTTTGTTATTTTCTCCGTCCCTATTTCTATCAAATTAAGGGCCTAAACTGTCGATTTTCATAAAACTGATCGAAGATTCACATTCTACAGATCGAGAGCTTCGATTTGGTATATGGGTTGATAGAGTTCGACAGCTTTTGAAATTAGTTTCGGTTTGACAGGTTGATTTGAAACGTTGGTCCGACGTCTATTTCGACATCGATTTAAGGTCGAAGGATGTTATCTTTTGATCTAACTAATTGAATATCGAAGCTCTACGCAGTACGAGCTTCAACTAGATCTATAGATTATAGCGATCAGATAATTCGATCGTCGGAACGACAAGCCCAAAAGTGGGTTGTCCGCTAATAACTGATAAGAAGAAAATGAAAGGAAAATGCTTCATACTTGCAATTATCCTCACGCACAGCTACAAAGTGGAAGCGGTACCTATCTTATGTATTTAAATAGGATGCTATGTCTTACTTAGCTGAGTCAACAGGAGACGACTCCATTCTATCTGATGTAATAAGAGGAAGTGTCATCTTCAGTGAGTGACTAAGTGAAGCTACAACCTATAGACTAATCATTAGTCTAAATATTATATATATTAATGAGTGTTGTAGGTTGGTTACACATATAGTTATTTCTTATGTATAATACATGCACACACACATATATATATAGGTGTGTTCAAACATGGTATTAAAATAATTGTAACTTTGGACTAGTTTATATAAATTACTGTGGGCTACAAAATTAAAAGGTAAATGGGTTGTATCAATAAACTACATGGGTTCGGGTAATTTAAAATAAGTAAACAACTAAATAGTCTTGCAACTGAAATAGCAAATAAATATAAAATTATGGTTGAAAATAAATTAATACGGATCTATTATAGCTAAATCTCAAATTCTAAAATTATAGCGCGAAATTCATTAATATTAGTAAGACAATTCGGGAAAGAAAAATAAAATTAGTCCAAGAATATAATAGCTATATTTAATTTTTTTTTTTCGGGTGTTACATCTATGTTCTCTCTCAAAGAGCACTTTTGTAAAAGTTTCCATGGAAGACTGAATTCCATCCTCGGATCGAAAGGCAATTAAAGACTTGGTTCTTCCATATTTGTGAGATCTAATTTGTTTTACTTGTTCTTCAATTCTTCATTATTGGTATATCTCATGCGTTTGATGCAATTATTATTTTGATTGATTGAATGATGTGGTCAATTGTTTAATTGTCAAAATAGTATATTACCAATTAGAGCGTTAAATTCATAATTGTTTAACTGTTCTAATGTTTGTGGTAAATAACATAGTTGATCACAAAGATGGTTTTCTGTCTATTTTATGGAGGTATATGATCTAGTCTAAATGAACCTACATGTGTGTTTGTTGGCTAGAATTGGTGGTCTCTCTCATATTAATGCCGTTGATAAATTAAATTCTACGATCGTATCTAGAATTGTTTATTGGCAAGAGAAGTAATCAGAGATCGTATCCTATTATCGAACCAGTAAGGAGGGATAGGTTATTAGGTCGTACCTCTTTATTTAATTTTTATTTCTATTTGTCTTACAAAAGAATACATCTCTATCAATCCCTGGGGATTCGACCTTGTTCATCACTATCGCAAATTTATAAATTAGAACAAGTATTTGTATTTGTTGGTTTCGACATCCACCAAGGTCTTATGTGTTTTATGAGTAAGGGCACGAGACCGCCTGTAACACTCCGCATTTACGTGATGTTTTAAAATATTATTTTACTCATTTCGTGTATTTTAGATAAGTACAATTTATTTTGGACCAAGTGTCGTATAACGAGCCCCATCCTAATTTATTTAATAGACAAATCTTTAACTTCTTATGTTTAAATGTCCAATTGGATCAATTTCTTAAGGTCCGAATACTAATAATAAGATCTATTTATTTATTTTGTCAAGCCCTAAGTTTTTAAGAAGCCTAAGACTCATAATAGGCTCAATTTTTATAATTTTTTTTACTAGCCCAAAGTCTAAATCTTATTATATATGTAGATGCCTAACCCAATATTTTTTATGTCAAGCCTAATATATATGTAGAACAGGGAGGGAAAACGGGAATAGTGCATAAATCTATATTTTCTCTTCCAACAATTTTGAAGACGTTTTTCTTTAGAAGCATGTAAACGTGTAAAATCCAAGCCGTAAGAGGACCAATTTTCCTTAATAATCCAATTTCTAAACACTATAAAATGAGACTTTTCTTAATCCAACTACACACAGCAACAGAAATTCAAAAGCAATTCAAGATGTAGAAAATCTGCATTTTTCGTTATTTCGGCCAAGATGCCAAAATTCCTCTGGTGAATCATGCCTCATCTTTCTATCACCTACCCCTTCGTTAGAGCGAGAAAGCACAAATTTACTCCAATCCATACAAGCAGCAACCATTAGAGGGGGAAAAAATGAAGAGAGAGAGAAGAAAAAAAAAAGGCGAATCAGTCCTTCGCCGTTGCAGGTTTCTAAAGCCGACGCCACCGCCACTCAACCGTTTTGCGCGCCGCCACCGTTCTTCTAATGAGGTCTAAGGAATTGCTCCGCCAACGGCATCTCTACAATTGTTGCTGCCAGATACTGAAGCGTCCTCGGAGTATGTGTGTGCGTGGAAAAAAAATACAAGGGGAGAAAGGAAGAGTGTGTTTGGCTAAGCTTATAGGCTCCTCAAAACATCTTAAAAGATGTTGGAGAGCTTATAAGCTCTTAAAGTGTGTTTGGAAAATAAGATGTTAGACAACTTATAAAATGTAAAAATAAGCTCCAAGAGCTTATAACTTCCAAAAAAATTAAGTTTCTCTAGTTCAACTTAATTTTTAAGATCTTATAAGTTACACTCAAATTCCACCTACTACATACATAATTCACACACTATGCACACTACACATATTTACACACATTTACACACGCTTCACACACTACCCACATTTCCCACGCTACACACACTGTACACGTTTCACACACTATACATGTTTACACATACTCTACACATTTTACATACTTTGCACATTTACACACACTTCACATACTACATATCATTCACACACTATACATGCTATAGCTAAATTACTTCATTTAATTGCTAGCTTATAAGATCTTATATTCTAAGATTTTAATAATTTATAAGCTCTTAATAAATTATATTTTATAAACTTTTGAATAATTTATAAGATGTTGAAGTTTATAAGATATTTGAAATAAATTTAGTCAAAGTCTCGAAGAAGATTTGAGGAGGAGGAGGTGGTGGATATGGGGTTGAAATTGCGGCTTAATGTAAGGTGAAAGGCAGATTTATCTTTTTAATATCCGAAAAGCAATTTCCAATAATAATAGTCAAGATTTTCTATTGTTTCAAAATTCTCCCCACTGCTTATTAAATGCTAATATAAAACCTCAATTTTTATTGAAATTCTTTTCAATCAGGTTGTTGGTGCAACCAACTCCATACCATACTTATTTTAAATATGTACAACGACAGTTTATACACTCAAATTGGGATCCTTTTTATTATTTCTCTTTAATAAATTAGCCTAATTAAGATTTATATATATATCTTCTTTTTTTCTATCTTTTATATTTACCTTAATTAATTATGTACTTGTTTGTTATAATGTGTATGTTGTGAAAAATATTTTTTCGGCAAGAGTAGCTGCATGGTGATACGATTGATGACGATCAATACATGGTGATACAAATTATGATGATTCGATTTATGGTGATACATTTTATGGTGCTTTGCACAAATTATGCTTACTTGCTTGTAATTAATTTTGGTAAATCAAACCCCACGAGTTGGATGTAACTCACTTCATCTATTAGAGCTCCTTTTAGATTGACGAAGTTGTGTATGGAGAAAAGACGGACATTGGTGGCATTTCACAATATTATTTAATTATTTTATTGATTATGTTTTCAATTTAATTGTTTATTGAAAAAAATGTTAATGTTTTATTTATATGTTTTTGATGAAATATGTGATGACATGCTCCCGTCTAGCTTAATAAATATTAGTTGTAAATGTATTTAGTAATTGATGTAGCAGTTTTATAATGTTATATAAATAACAAGTTTATAGTCATCATAATTTGAATATTGAGTGTTTTGTTTTATAAAATTACTTATGTGATGGGTTGAAATTTTCCTTAAACTAATATAATGAATGATAAAGCGCAATCCGGTATCCAGGAAACCTTAACAGAAAATTACGTAAACACTACGAAAACACACAAGATTTACGTGGTTCGATCCGGAGATCTACGTCCACGGGCAGAAAATCACTCTTGCCGAGGTGTTTCTTTTCACTAAAACTTTGAGTTTACAGGTAGCAATTCACCACACAGAGTGCGAACCCTAATCCAGAGTTCTTTTCACGTATTTATACTCAACTTTCCTAAACCCTAACTGAACTCTAACAAACTCCCTATTCTCACGCCTATTTGCCGCTGCATGGCGGTTGGGAACGAATCCTGAGTCTTGATTCGCGGAACAAACCACCTGTTGGGCCAACGCGTGTTCCTGGACCTGCTGGGCCTTCACGTGCTTGCTGGGCCGGTCAGTGGGCTCAGGTATTAACCCGACCCGAAGTGACCGGGTTATCCCTATCAGATGCCCCCCCCCCCCAGCCGAAGCGAGGAGGGAGCTTCGGTTGTCACCGGGGTGGAACCATAAGCAAGAAGGGCCGTGGTCGCTGGCGGGCCGAAGTGTTTATGGTTGACTAAGTCTATCCGCGTCCCTGGGGACTCTGCGGAGCAGTCTGCGGACGCGGAGTCGAGCTAGGCCGAAGTGCACAAGACATTTATCGAGATATCGAATTTCCCAGAAGCAAGAAACGCGTTGGAAGTACATAACAACCTGGCCGAGGTGGGGGGTACACCGGAGTGAGTAGTCTGGCCAAAATAAAGAGAGCACCGGAGTGTGGTAGTATGACCGAGGTGGAGGGTACACCGGAGTGTAGTTTGAATCTTCCTGACGAAGGGTGAGGCTGATGTGATTGGCGGCGCCATCATGAGAGAGAGGGATGTGAAGTGACACGCTCTGCGACTTCCAAGAAACCTGTTCCCCACGCGCCTTGGAAACTGTAAAGCGCGTGAAGAGCACGTTTAAATCCCCGTCACTGAATTTGAATAGTCTGCATCGAAGCCGTTGGTTTTTGCGTATATAATTGGAGTAATTGCACAGTAACTTTTCATCTTCTTCATTGCGATTTACCAGTTTAGAAAGCGGGAAAAAGAGGAAATCTGCACTCGTGATTCATCTCAAAAACTTCTCAAATCAACCCACTCAAATTCAACCCAAGTAAGTATGTCTTCCTCTTCATCTTCTGCCTCATCTTCTGCCTCTATTGAAGAATTAGGGACTTCGAATACCCCGTTAGACATCCCCCCCTATCATATCTCATTCCGGAGAGGAATGAGGTTAGGACTATAGACAGGGCCGACGGTCGGGAATGCAACGTTATGATGGTTGCTTTCTATCCATGCGCGGAGGAGGGTTTGGAGGTGGCCTCCGTAGCATTACGGATGTCGCGAGAGCAAATTGAGAGAGAACTCCCGTCATTTTACCTTCCCTTCAACCTAGAGTATATAATCCCTAACCCCGAGGATAGGGCCTGTTGCCCACCGCAGGGGTTTATTAGTGTATATATAGATCCCCTGAGAATAGGCCTGAGACTACCCTTGTGGGACATTGTCATCCAATTGCTGAAATACTACGGTATTGCTCTCTGCCAATTAGCGCCGAACGCGGTGAGGCAGGTAGTGGGATTCACCGTGGTGTGTAAAAACGCCGGATTAGAACCGACCGTAGAGCTTTTTAGGTTCTTTTTCCAACTAAAAAACTTCGGGAAGTCCAAGGGGTGGTACTCCTTCAGTCCTCGAGCCCGAGGTGGGTTCAAGGTTCAAAACCCAAGTAAGGTAGAGGGGTGGAAGGAGAGGTTTATATTTATTAGGAATAAAGTAGCTCTCCCGAAGTGGAGGAGTGATGAGGTGCTTGATACCGCTCCTGGGGAGAGCCCGGGGGCCGAAGTGATACATACATTCCGGACAGTGGGGACTTTCAAAACCCTCTGTTCCGAGGAGGAATTGGAGGAGGCAGGACTGAGCCCGTATTATTCGGGCAATGCGGGTGCCGAAGAGGGTAGGAGTTCTCTATCCTGCTGTTTATAACTGTCGCTTTGCGCAGGACTAACCATAACCTTTATATGCAGTGGGACGCTTCGGAAAGGAGCCTGCCGGAAGCCCCGCAGCGTCGGCGGCGGCCAAAAAGAAGGGGAAAGCCGCTGAGGTGTTTCCCCGGGGGAAGATGCCACCAAGTGCGCGACCGTCAGCGGGGTCGGAAGAACGGGTTATGCCGGCGGGGTCACCTCCCGGAGCGAAGAAGAGGCCGGAGCCTATCGGGACTCCGCTAGCGTCATCCAAAAGACCCCGGGTAGGGGAGAGCACACAGGTAAACTTGAAACGCTGCTCGTAATTCGTACGTGCACGAAGTGTGTGTTATGAAGGCTGCTCATAATCTCATTTTTCGTGTAATTGTCCAGGTTGAACAAGTGGCCCCGAGTCTGCTGGGGTTGGAGGGCGCAGACGCTGAAGAACTCCTGCGCTTGGCGCGAGGTATCCTAGACCTCGGCCGCAGGAGCGAGAAGGAGGGGAAGGAGAAGCTGGCCGAAGTGGCCAGGGAACTCCGGGCGCGCAACGACCGGCTGACCCATGATATGACCGAGGCACGCCAGAGGGCTGCCTTGGTCGAAACCGAGGTTGCGCGTCTGCGCGGGGTGGAGGCGGAGAATAACATCCTCCGGGGTGAAGTGCTACGGCTGCGAGCAGAGATAGAAGCTCGGGAAGCTGCTGTGGTCGAGGGACAGGGAGCGGTGCTGAAGGCCTTCGCCGATAGACTATTCCAGACTAGCACATTCCTCGACTTCCAGACGGAGTTCGTGGCCATAGGGGACCGGGCCACTCGATCCGCGCTGCTGGAGCAGGTGAAGGAGGTCTACCCGAACGTGGACGTATATCGTCCAGAGTTCGGGTATGACTTTGAAGCAGTGGCCGGAGTGGAGAAGGCAAACTATGTGGCTCTGACGAATCTGCCGGAGTGGCCCCTGGTGAAGGCGCTCGGGGAGAAGAAACAGTTTCTGACGGCCGCGGAAGTTGCTAACTGTGAGGTGGACCAGGATCCAGAGTTTATGGCATTCTGCCGAGGTGAGCTGGTCACCGCACCCCGAAGTAGAGAGCCCCCTCCACGGATGGAGGTCGAAGCCCCAGCTGCGGTCGAAGCCGTCGCAGCAACTGAAGAAGGAGAAGCCGAAGTGTCCGAGGGCCGGCGAGAGGGGTTGCCCGAAGAGACTGAGGCAATTGAGCGGGAGGTCAGTCGATCCCCGCAAATTTAAAATTGTATAGTTTAGGAATATATGCGAATCAATGTACCGAATTTGGAACAATTGTACTTCTGTTTTGTGAAATATAAGTTTCTGTTTCTCAGGCTCTTGAACTTCCCGTTTTATTTGCATGATCAATTTATGTCTGTTGTCGAACTGAACTCCAACTTTGATATACTTGAGATTGATCGATCTGGTTGACTCTTCTTCTGTTTAGAATACCGCGGAGCTACACGAAACAATACAGAAACTCATGCGGTCACTTGAGTGGTTCCGCGGAGAAAAGAACAACCTGCAAATGCACGTAGTGCCGAAGCTAGAGAAGCAGGTGGCCTCGGCAGAGAGGAAAGTAGTTGAAGCCGAAGAGAGAGCTAAAGACTTCGAGATGAAATACCGGTCTACAGCTGCCGAGATGAGCCGTGTCCTCGTTCATCAAAGGGAGTATGACCGGATACTGTCGGAGTTCGGTCTTCTGACCTTTGAGGAAGTGGAGGAACGGGTTGTAGAGATCCAAGGTGACATCGCAGCATTGATGTCAAGGAGCTCTATCGAGTCATCGGAGCTCGTAAGGAAACGAGAGTTCTGGAGTTGCTTCTCAGTATGTATGAAGGGCTGAAGGGCCGCGGCAGGTGGAGGCCTTCTGCCGAAGAATTCATCGCGAGCTCAAGCCGGGACCAAAGTACGCAGAAAGCTCCTCGGAAGGATAAGAAAAAACCCTCCGGAAAGAGCAAAGGCATAGTTATCCGAGAGCCAGCTCCAGTGACCATGATCGAAGAAGAACCCGCCGTGGTCGCCGAAGAAGTAGTCGAAGAGCTGGCCAGGGAAATTGAAGTGATGGCTTCGGAGGAATGGGACCCTGAGCAGTGGGCCCAAACACCGAGGTCCGCGCCACAACCAAGTAACCGAGCGCGGACTAGAGACAAAGTCCCTAGGCAAGCGCCCAGAGCAAGTCCTCGGCGTAGGGAAGCTCGCGGGGATGACAGAGCCGGAATCCGAGGCCGAAGAACTTCAGGGTCCCGGAGGAAGCAGCGAAGATCGAGAAGCAGGCAGCAACGCCGGAGCGCTGAGTATTGGCTCGGGGGCCGTAGATAATGGTTTTCTCCTTTTTGTTGTTTTGTTTTTTTTTTTTTTTTATGTTTGAAGTCTTATGTAAAAAACTTCTTGATGTTGTAATATTCAGAAGATAATAAAACTGTTGTAATGTGTACAAACGGGTTTAATGAGAGCAACAGGTTACGAACCATTTTAATCGGGTGTTCGGGAACACGACAGGAAAAATTATTAACTATTTTAATTGGGTGTTCGGGAACACAATATGGATAAATCCAATCTCCCCGGACGGATCAGGCGGGAGTAATACCTCCCCGGACGGATCAGGCGGGAGTAAACACTTCTCCGGTGAAACAGGCGAGAAAGTGATATAAGTCCGGGGACGAAATGCAAATCTCTTCGGATGGACCAAGGAAGAGATTTAATTGTCCGGAGACTAATAACGATAATATTATTGCGTTAGGGCGTCCCCGTAACGTAAAGGAAAACACAGCAAGATGTATAAGCAAAGAATTATTATTCAATGATAAGTGCCGGAGCAAACTCAAAAGTACAAAAAGAGATAACAACTATAAAAGAAATTAAAGATAAGATGGTACTTGAGATTTGGCCTTCACAGATAGAAACGCCTCAAGTTAGTGACGTGCTAGCTTCGGGGAATCGGGGTCCCGTTGAGATGTTCAAGCTGATAGGATCCAGAGTCGTGTGCGGCAACGACTCGGTAGGGACCTTCCCAAGAAGCGTGTAATTTCCCCTCGGGGGCAGCTTTGCTGGCTGAGTTGAGCCGAAGAACTAAGTCCCCGACATTGAACTGAGTACCCCGGACCCGGAGGTTATGATACTGGGCTGCTCGTTGTTTACACCTAGCCTGTTGAATGAATGATTGGTCACGGCGATTTTCAAGCTCATCCAAATTTGCCCGAAGAGCCTCGTCATTATCCTCTGAAACCAATGTGAGGAGGCGGGGGCTTGGTACACTGATTTCAGCAGGGATAACGGCTTCGGAACCGTAAGTAAGGCTGTAAGGAGTCTCCCCGGTAGAGGTATGCGGTGTTGTGCGATAAGCCCATAGGACTTGTGGAAGGTTTTCAGCCCAGAGACCCTTGGCATTATCCAGGCGCTTCTTTATTCCCGTGAGCAGTGTCCGATTGGTGACTTCAACCTGCCCGTTGGCTTGAGGGTGAGCAACCGAAGTGAAAATTTGTTTGATGTGGAGCTCTTCACACCATGACCGAAATGGATCGTTGGCAAACTGTTTACCGTTGTCCGAGATAATAGTGCTCGGGATGCCGAAGCGACAAACAATATTGCGTCACACAAATTTCAAGATATTCTGACCAGTAATGGCTGTAAGTGGTTCGGCTTCGACCCACTTAGTGAAGTAGTCTACGGCAACGACCAGGAACTTCAATCCTCCCGGAGCAATGGGGAATGGGCCAACAATGTCGATACCCCACTGAATAAACGGCCACGCACTCTGGATTCCAGTGAGCTCGGTCTGTGGCAGATGCTTTACACGGGAGTGCAGCTGGCACTTGCTTCATTTGGTCACTAAGTCGTGAGCATCGTTGAACAGGGTTGGCCAATAGTATCCCCAGCGGAGAACTTTCTTGGCTAATGTCCGGGAGCCGATATGGCTGGCACAGGCCCCTTCGTGAACCTCCCGCAGAACTTGGGTAGCTTCGGCAGGAGCGAGACACCGGAGACTCGGTTGTAGGTATGACCGCCGGTATAAGACTCCATCATGAAAGGAGTATTTGGGGGCTTTGAGGACAACTTGCCGAGCTCGTAGCTTGTCAGTGGGCAGGATTCCATCTCGGAGATATTGGATGATAGGAGTCATCCAATTCGGATCACTATCGGTCAGTACCGAAACTGTGGCCTCATGAATTGCTGGATGAGATAGGTCTTCGACCATGATATCCGGAGATATATTAGTTCGGACCGCGGAGGCCAACTTGCTGAGTGCATCTGCTCTTGCATTTTGAGCACGCGGTATTTTCTGGATAATAACTTCATCAAAAGTTGACATGAGCTTGAGTGTTAGAGCACGATACCTAACCATTGTTTCATCCTTGGCGACATAAGTCCCCTGAATTTGCTTGGACACGATCTCGGAGTCCGTGAAGAGCTCAAGATGACGAACACCTAAAGATTGAGCGAGCCGGAGCCCGGCGAGAACTGCCTCGTACTCCGCTTCATTATTAGTCATCTTAAACTTGAATCGGATGACGTATTTTACTTCAACCTCCTCGGGGTCGATGAGAAGCACCCCGGCACCACTTCCTCAAGTTGTGGATGCTCCATCCACATATAGCTGTCATTTCCTATGTGAGGGTACGTGGATAGCAGGGTGATGTGTATCACTGTCTGTCAGAGACTCATGATTGTCTCCCGGGGTTTCAGCCAGAAAGTCGGCGAGTGCCTGACCCTTGATTGCTCGTCGGGGAAGATATTGAATATCATATTCGCCTAACTCGACGGCCCACTTTGCGAGGCGCCCAGACACCTCGGGTTTGACAAGAATCTGGCGGATAGGATGATTGGTCAGAACCCGTATTTCTCGCCCTTGGAAATATGGCCGTAGACGCCGAGCTGCCATAACAATTGCCAAAGCAGTTTTTTCTAACACGGAGTATCGTGTCTCTGCCCCGTGAAGAACACGACTTGCGAAATACACGGGATGCTGAACCCCATTGACTTCGCGTACGAGTGCAGCGCTAATAGCTTCCTCGGCGGAAGCCAAATATAAGTAAAGCGGCTCTCCGGGGAGAGGAACTGACAAGGTAGGCAGCTGCTGTATATGACGTTTCAAAGCCTCGAAGGCCTCGGTGCACTCCGGAGTCCACTCAAAGGACTTCGCCTGTCTCAAGACTTTGAAGAATGGGAGATGTCGCTCCGTCGCTTTAGATAAGAATCGATTTAAGGCCGCCAAACCACCTATGAGGCGCTGAACATCCCTGAATGTCTTGGGTGGCTGCAGTTCTAGCACATCTCGCAGTTTGGCTGGGTTAGCCTGCAAACCGTGTTGTGAAACCATATAACCCAGAAACTTGCCGGAACCGACGCCGAAAGTGCATTTTGCTGGATTAAGGCGCAAATTGTAGCTCCGCAGGGTACGCAACGTTTCGGCAATGTCTTGCACACATGAAGAATGGGAGATACTTTTTATAACAAGGTCATCAACGTAAACCTCGACGTTGCGGCCAATCTGGCCGTGGAAAACCCGGTCCATGAGACGCTGGTATGTGGCTCCGGCGTTCTTGAGCCCGAAGGGCATTTTCTTAAAAGCATAGCACCCGAAAGCAGTGATGAATGCCGTCTTGATGGCATCCTGTGGATCCATAAAGATCTGGTGGTATCCCTTGTACAGATCTAAGAAACAAAGTGCCTCATACCCAGTAATGGCCTCGGCCTTTTGATCTATGGAAGGTAGGGGATAACAGTCCTTCGGACAATGTTTGTTGAGGTCGGAGAAGTCGACGCACATCCGCCATGCCCCACTGGACTTAACCACCATTACTGGATTTGATAGCCAGGAGGGGTAATATACTTCGAACAGGATGTCCGCATCCAAGAGTTGTTGCACCTCGATTTGAATTGCGTCATTTCGCTCCGGGGCGAATTTCCTTTGCTTCTGCTGGATAGGCTTTATGTTGGGATCAATGTTCAGCTTGTGTGTTATTATGTCGGGAGAGACCCCGGACATATCTAAAGGAGACCATGAGAAGACATCGGAATATTCTCGCAAGGTCTGAATTATAGCCTGATGTAACCATGGCACATCCACGGCTCCGACGGTTACAGTCTGCTCCGGCTTGGACGGATCAAGTGGTACTTGAGCGGTGGCATCTCCCAACGAAGTACATTCCCGAGATTCCAGAGCCGATGATGCCACCTGAAGCTGCTGTTTAGGAGGAACTTTAGCAGTCTTTTTGAGTGCCACGTACATACACTCCTTTGAAACCCGCTGACTCCCGCGGATAGCCACTTCGCCATGCGAAGTGGGGAACTTTAGTGCGAGGTGATACGTGGAACATATGGCTTTAGCGGGGGTAAGCCAGTCCCGGCCCAGGATCATGTTGGACGGTGATGGGGAGTTCACCACATAAAAATCCACGAAAATGGTTTTTATTGCCGGATAAGTCCCCAAAGATGCCGGGAGAGTGATGACACCTTCTGGCTGGACTTCACCCTGAGTGAAAGTCTGCAGTGGCCCGGGGGCCGGCCGAAGTTGTTACCGAGGAATCCCCATCCTTTGGAAACAGTCGGCAAATATAACACTCACCGCGGCCCCATTATCCACGAAAACCCGCCTTATTGTTATGTTGGCTACAGTCATGTCGATGACAATAGCGTCAGTATGAGGTGTTATCTCCGGAACCGGATCCCTATCCGTGAAGCTGACAGTCTCGGGTTGATGGAGGCGTTTATGACGTGGCTCCTCGGGAGGAGGACGTCGAGCCTCTGCCTTTAAGGCATGTTGCGAGGCCCCGGTGGGAAGGGCCCCATATATCACGTTTATTACGTGAGGAGGCGCGTTGTCTCCGGGTCCTCCCGGAGGAGGAGGTGGTGGTGGAAGACGTGGTTGTTGGCGATTGCCAGAATCTTGCCGTGCGTAATTATTAGGCCCTGGCCGATTATTCTGCCACGGCGGTCGATTTTGTTGTGTACCGCGGTCATGATAACCTCCACGATTATGGGACGATCCCCCATTCTGACCTGTCCGAGGCTTGTCATCAATCCGCGCAATGTATTGGCGCAGGAAACCTTTCCTCAGGCATTCCTCGATTTCCTTGCTGAGTTCTCGGCACTCCTCTGTCTCGTGCCCATGATCTCGGTGGTACGCACACCACTTTCCACGATTCCTCTTCTCAGGAGGAGCAGTCATCCGCGGACAAGGTCGCAGATCGTTCTTGTGAATAGAAAGGATTTCGGCTCGTGACTTCGTCAACGGAGTCAATTGTGGAATATCGCCTCGGGATTCTGAACGCCCCGGGGTCAGGCGGGAAAATGCACTAGGTCGCGTACTAGGCCCGGTTTGTGCTTTGTCGGACTGCCGCTTGCTAGCGTGTTTCTCACGCTTCTGGCGAGTCTGCTCCTCGGCCTTAGCAAATTTGCACACCGTTTTGAACAGTGCTCGGGTTGTGACCGGTGTGTTTTGAACTAACTCGGTGTAAAGTGCTCCGGGACGGAGTCCATTCATGAATGCGTTGATGAGTACGTCGTCGGGGCAATTCCCCATCTTGAGGCTTACCGCTGTGAAGCGGTCAAGAAATTGGGTAACGGTTTCACCGTCCCGCTGTTCCATATTCATGACATCGGCCAGGGTGGCCATGGGCTTCGCCCGTGCTTCGAACCGCGCCCAAAAGTGCTCGGCGAGTTCTCTGAAAGAAGATACGCTGTTGCGTGGGAGAGAATCAAACCAAACCCGAGCTTCATCCTGTAAGTACTCAGGGAAAATCTTGCAGTAATGGAGGGAGGTAATGTTATCGTGGCTAAGCATGTTGTGTCTGAAAGCTCCAAGAAAATTGGCCGAATCTCCGGTGCCATCATAAAGTGGTATGGCCGGCCGTTTGAACCCTTCGGGAAGGGTGGTGGCCATGATTTCTGGGGAGAACGGTGTGATAATATCTCCATTGGCATCAAGGCCCAGAATTCTGTCCAGTTCAACATTGCGTTGAACTCGCTCATACTCTTGAAGATCTAGAGCATGAGGATTGGCATAACGAACTCTCTTAGCCGCGTTGAGCGGACGGCGGCGATCCATATCAGTAGGTTGATCGTTGCGCGGTCGTGATTCGTTAGAACTCCCATGGTCCTCGGAGGAACCAGGTCGTTCCCGTCGCCGATCCTGACGCCCGCGATGCCCCGGGTCTTGTTGATCACGCGAGTGCTGACGTTGTGGAGGCACCGCGGGATTGGCATCATGTCCGGCATGCCCCGCGGGGTGTTGGCGATTAGCCGCCCAGTCTTGAAGAACATGGGCATGCTCTTGTAAGAAAGCCTGGAGCAATTCTGGGGTAATTTGAATGTTAACCGGTGGTTGGGCAGCAGCGGGATTAGGGTTTTGCATATCTTGAGGGGGTGGAGGTAAATACTGATTGTCTGGATTCGCAACCGGGCCTCGATTGCCCTGATGAGGAGATGTACTCCTTGCCGGCAATTGCCTCGGCGGCAAGACCTGATCCACGGGTGGATCCTGGTTGGATTGATCACCGTGACGAGATTGATTCAAACGAGTTGTCACCATGATTCTGAAATACGCTGTAGACGTAAAAAATTGCTTTGCAGTTCCCACAGACGGCGCCAATTGATAAAGCGCAATCCGGTATCCAGGAAACCTTAACAGAAAATTACGTAAACACTACGAAAACACACAAATTTTACGTGGTTCGATCCGGAGATCTACGTCCACGGGCAGAAAATCACTCTTGCCGAGGTGTTTCTTTTCACTAAAACTTTGAGTTTACAGGTAGCAATTCACCACACAGAGTGCGAACCCTAATCCAGAGTTCTTTTCACGTATTTATACTTAACTTTCCTAAACCCTAACTGAACTCTAACAAACTCCCTATTCTCACGCCTATTTGCCGCTGCATGGCGGTTGGGAACGAATCCTGAGCCTTGATTCGCGGAACAAACCACCTGGTGGGCCAACGCGTGTTCCTGGACCTGCTGGGCCTTCACGTGCTTGCTGGGCCGGCCAGTGGGCTCAGGTATTAACCCGACCCGAAGGGTTATCCCTATCAATGAATAAACACATTAGTGACAATATTAACGTGATTTTATTACCTCATGTTAAATGTTTTGATTGAATATTATTTGTTAATTCGTTAATTGTCAATAAGTTAGATAATATTATCTTGAAAATAATGTAAATAATGAACTCTGTTTTAAAAAAAGATTTCACTATTATACATATGAAAGTTTATTTATATTTTTTGTTAACAATTAAGTTTTATCTATATTGCTTTGCATTCGAATAATGGTAGAGTATTATTTACGTCAACTATGAAATTAGAAATTTGTTGTTTTCTTTACTGAGGTTTATCTAGTAACTTTTATAAAAAGTTATGACAACCTTAAGTGTCACATTATGTTTAAAATTTTCTATTTGTTCCAATTTAAGTTTATAAGTTTTCTTTTAAAAAAAAAAAAAAATTGCCCTGAAAATACTTTGAAAATTCGAGTTGTTACACCGCCCTATAAGACTTATGAGTAAGGGCACAAGGGCGGATGAGTTTTATGAGTAAGGGCACAGAGTTTTATGAGTAAGGGCCTCGTGCCCTATAAGTTTAGTTGTTTAATTAGGACTAGTATTACTTCCGTGCGATGCACGGAAGGCTTCTAATAAAATAAAGTTTTTCACTGGATTAAATAAAATATAATTATATTATTTAAAAATGTGAACATTGTATACTTAATAAATAAATTTATTTTTTTAACATATAGTAAAATTTTAAATAGTGCAAATATACATTTCTCCTGTGTAACTTTGAATTAAATATGTAGTGTTATTTATAAATAAATTATTGTTACATAATCAAATTAAAATAAATATTAAGATATATAACAAATAACAAATAAAAATTCCTATGTTAAAATTATTTTTTATAAAACTCTAACTCTAACATACTGTTACTAAGTCTGTATCCTTCTTAACCTATACGAATTACCGCAAATAGTTCAATTAATTAACATATGGTAAAGCAAACACAAATATAATAATACACTACTTATTAAAAAAATAAGATAAGATACTAACAAAATAAAATAAATAATTTATAAGAAAAATAGATTTTTTTTCAAATAATCAGATATTTTTTATTTTAAAAATACTATTGTTTCATTTCTTTATGAATTAATTCACAATATAAATGAATCAATACACAATAAAAAATTAAAACCTAATTCAAAAAAGAAGATGAAATGATTAAATTGATATATTATATATGAAAATATATTAGAAACAAAAAGCTTGTTAGTATTATAAAAAATTCTAAAGAGTTTTTAACAAAGAAGCACACTAACAAAATGTTGAAACTGTAATATCTTTTAGGGATACATACATAGATATTTTTTCTTAAAAATGCCTGATTTGCAACTGGATGAAAAAATATTTATTTTACATATTTTATTTTATTTTATTTTATTATATACATACATATTTATATATGAATTAATTTATAAAATAAAATTAAGATGGAAAAGTAAATACAATAGATTAATGAATTAGAATATTTTAAAAAATAAAATTGGTAACATATTTTATAAAAATTCTTCAACTAATTCTTATTGTGGCCTAAATATTACACCAATAAACATCTGCAATAAGTACTCAGATTTAACCAAATAATCAACCAATAAAATAATTTTTATTTATTTTATATAATATCACACTTTTATACAAAAGTTCATAAAACGATGATTAATTTGATATATAACACATAAAAATTGTTAAGATATAACGTGATATTTCTGTGAAGCTCTTCTATCACCGCGTTATTTTAGAAAACACTTTTAAGAAACCGCCTTATTTTTTTCTCTACTACTGGAGAGAAGGTGGGGGAGTGTACAGTATACATCTTGTTATGTACTACCTCCGTCCCACCTAAATTTGTACACTTGCATTTTTCGTTCGTCCCACTTAACTTTGCACACCTTAAAAATGAAATTTTTCTCACAATTTCCATCCTTAAAACCATCACCCTCAATCTACACCTTTGATAAAGTCAACTTAAAAGCAAAATCAATTTTTTCTTAACATTCGTGTTCGGTCAGTCCCGCAAAATTAAGTGGGATGGAGGGAGTACATGCTGGTTTAATAAGTGTAATAGCCAAACTTTAGGGACTAGCAAATACAGAAAGAAAGCTATAAATAATACACTTTCCAGCCCTATTGAATGAAACAATTATGGATTGCAGTTCTTAGCTCAAGCTAACTGCTCCTACTCTTTTTGTTTTACCTAGTTTACATGGAATTAGAGCTAGAATTCTTCATTCAATCATGTGATTCAACACTCGAATTGATTACATATGGCTTGGTACACGTGTTTATGCATGCATAATAGGTCGAGTTAAGTGTCCATTTAGTGGCATTTGCATGCGTAATTGAACGTGTATTGCTCATATTTGCATTATTGAACGATTTGATGTTTGTGATTTGTTTTGAAGTTATTTGGGTAAATTTAGACAAAAAAGTTAAACTCGACTAAGGATGGATGTTGGAAACAAATCCCACAAGGCAAAAAAGAGAGAAAAATCGAGCCAGGGCTTCAGGAGGTTGGTCTCGCCGAGACAAGGAAGGCTCGGCCGAGAAATCAGTACAAAGGGCTCGCTCGAGCCAGTGATTCTCGGCCGAGACTTAAGGCGACCCACTTGTGAATTTGCTCGTTGATTATCCTTTTTCAGTTCAAATTGAGCCTAATTCATCCCCGTCTATAAAAGGAAGATCCCAAGTCCGAAAATATAACTTTTACTTTGACTTAGAGAGCACAGACTTAGGAATTATGAAGAACAAGAAGATTCAAGAATTGACATCTCGGGTTTTCTAATTTTATGTCTTTTATTAGTAATTTGTTCTTAGCCATCATTATGATCAGCTAAGCTTTTATTTTCCTTCTTTGACTAAGTTGAACCCTAGAATGATTTTCATGTAAATAATACGGTGATTGTTTAATTTAATTATGTTCTGAAATTATTTATGTTATTCGAGCTTGCGAGAACAACATCATACATACTCCGTTACCTTAACTCCCTATGCGTTTGATTAATGATGTTCTAGTGATCATATCCTAGGACTACTTAATTGAATATGATTAATTACTAAGCGAACTTGTAATTAATTATATTTAAGAGTAACAAGGATTAGCTAAGCGTAATTGTTAAATTCTTGGAGTAGGGGTTTCAGAACTGATTGGTCAAGCAATTGCATTAGTTACATGACTAGGGGGATACTGGGTTAAAGGCGGAAATATCTTATAAATTGATTAAATACGTTAATCCGATTAGTTTCTCTGTTCTCTGTGGGATCGACCCTAACTTGTTCTATTTGCTATTAGGAAAGAAAGTTAGGTATTAAATAGAACTAATTTGACTGCACCCGACAGTGCGGTCATGGCTCTACCGCGGAGAATTTGGGGAAAAAAGCTTGGCCGGCTTTAACGACAAACACCACGGCGGTGCAAGAATCGACGTCCGTCAATCGTAATGCTCAGTCGAACTCTGATTCCGCTGATTTTCAAGTCAATCGCGATAATGATCCATTGATGTTGCACGGATCCGATCATCAAGGGACGCGTCTCGTTTCCGCTCCATTATCGATCAATATTTTCCTCCCTTGGAGTAGGTTAGTTTAAATCTCTCTTCTAGCTAAAAAAAAGTTATGCTTTATCATTGGAGCCATTAAACCTCCTTCCGATCCAGAATCGTACGACTAATGGGCCAGAATTGATGGTATGGTATACTCTGGTTCATTAGTTTCTTTCTAAGGAAATCAGTGGAATCTTTCTTATATGCTAAAAATGCTTAGTCCTTATGGGAAACTATAACTAGACGTTTTGGTGAATCCAACGGTCTGCATATACATCAAATGCAAAGAGAAATCAGTACTATATCTCAGGGAAATCAATCTTTAGCAGTGTATTTCAATAAACTTTGGGGTGAGTTTACCTTGCTTAAGCCTGCACCTAAATGTACATGTGGTGCCTCCAAAGAATGCGAGGAATTTGAGATAAGTAGCAAACTCATCCAGTTTTTGATGGGGTTACATGACAGCTGTGATGATATTCGAAGCAATATTCTTATAAAGGAACCATTACCTACAGTTAACAAAGCATATTAATTAGTGCTTAGAGTTGAAAAACATAGAAATGTTCATCAGTTTCATTTGATCCTAGTGATGGTACCACTTTGTTTACAAAGTCAGGTCAGGGTAGAGGTTCTAATTCATCTAGGCAATCTTACTCCAACAATAACAGGAATGTTGGTCAGTTTAACAGAGGTGAGAACACTTCATATGTGCCTAGAAAAACTAAAGAAGAAAAAACCAAACTTATTTTTGTGATCATTGTGGTGCTCCAGGACATGAGATTGTAGATTGCTTCAAACTGAAAGGTTACCCTGATTGGTACTATAAACCTAAGGATCAAAGAGTTGCAAATCTAGTTGAGGACCAGCCTAATACTGAATCTGCATACACTTCTACTGATGCCAGCCTACTCTTGGTTCTACTGATATTCCTGCTTTGGTACAGAAGGAAGTAGCTCGCATCCTGGCATCCAAGCCATCTCCTGCTCAACATGCTGATACTTTTAACTCAAATATGGCAGATTTCACTAATATTAATGCTTCACACGCTTTTACAACTCTTGTTGATCTTACTGCTGGATCATGGATTATTGATACAGGGTGTAGCAAGCATATATGCACTAATGCTTCTATGATGACAAGAATGGTCCTAATTCAGTATCCAGTCTTTATCACTCTTCCAGATGGCACTCAAAATGAGGTAACTCACTTGGGTCAAGTGGCCCTTAATGATTAACTAATTCTCACAGAGGTATTTTTGGTTCCAAGCTTTAAGTTCAATCTACTTTTTTTTTCTGAGCTTGCTCTAGTCATGAACATAGCTGCTACTTTTCCCTATCTGCTTGTGAGATTAAATACATCAACACTGGTCCTATTCTAGCCACAGGGACTTTGATAGGCAGATTATATATTCAGCACATTGACCATCCTCCCAATATTATAGTTGGTTTTGGCTCGTTAGCTTCCCATTATTTGAAGGTGTTTGAGACATTGCATAAAAGACTAGGCCATGCATCTCCCTTTACTCTACAACACTTGGATTTCATGAAACACTAATGCACCCCACCTTTCATTCAAGCACATAAAGCCTGTGATGTTTGCCACATTTCAAAACAGACCAGATTATCATTTCCTTCCGGTTCCATTTAGTCCACTAGAGTCATAGAAATGTTGCGCATTGACATATGGGGGCCTTATAACGAGCCCACTCCAACACTCCATATGTTTTTACTGTGATGGATGATTATAGTCAAACTACATGAATCTGTCTTCTTGCTTCAAAGAAACAGGCAGTTCAGTCTCTTACTACATTCATTAAGATGATCCTATCTAGTTGAATACCCATGTCAAAATCATACGAACGGATAATGAATCGGAATTTATGAGTCATGAGTGCCAAAATTCATTCTCTCAGTTAGGTATTCTACATCAGAAATCTTGCACTTACAAACCACAAAAAACGGTGTGGTAGAAAGGAAGCATAGGTATTCGTTGGAAGTTTCCAAAGCAGTATTGCAAGAATCATTTGTCCCTCATTACCTCTGGCATTATTCTGTTCTTACGGCTGCTTATCTTGTAAACAGATTGCCTTCTTATGTCGGGTTGGAAATCTCCTTATGAGGTAATGTTTGGCAAACAACCAGATTATGAGCTTCTCAAACCTCTTGGTTGCCTTTGCTAAGCGACTAATACCTTTCCTGACAAAAAAAAAAGAAACGTTTAGTCCAAGAGCTTCTAAATGTGTAATGATGGGGTATCCACCTGGTCGAAAGACATATAGAGTACATGACCTTGAAACTCACAAAATACTAGTTTCCAAAGATGTGGTATTCCTTGAAGCAATTTTTCCTTTTGTTGCTCATCCTGCTATAGATCCTCGCCCAACAGTTCCTATTCCAACTCCTGAGCAATCTGATCCTATACAGTCTTCGGCTCCACAATCTTCTTCTGACTCTTCATCTATTGTTCCAGAAGTACCTGCTGCTCCTCTAAGAAGAAGCACTAGACAAACAAAAAAGCCTGCTTATCTTGATGACTTTGTCATCAACACAGCTGAAACTGCACAATCAGTTTCTGAATCTGTTTCTTTTGCTCCTAATACTCAATTTACTGCCTTTATGCTTAATTTCTCTAGCATCAGCGATCCTAAAAGTTATCCGGAAGCAAATAAACACCCTCATTGGGTGCAAGCCATAGATTAGGAGCTACATGCTTTGGAAGAAAACCACACGTGGGAACTTACTAGCTTGTCCCCAGACAAGAAGGTAATCGGCTGTAAATGGGTATATAAAACAAAATTAAAGTCAAATGGTTCTAAGCAGTGCAATATTAAGGCAGTTCGTTCATCAACCTACTAATGAGCATTGGACAACAGCATTACATCTACTTCGATATCTCAAAGGTTCCTCTCATTCGGGGGTTCTTTATCCTCGCACAAGTGGTTCTTCTTTGGTTGGTTATTGTGATGTTGACTAGGGCTCTTGCCCGGATTCTCGCAAGTCATTGACTGGTTATTACATATTCTTAGGTGCAATAGTTAAGTCAGTTCGTTCATCAACCTACTAATGAGCATTGGACAGCAGCAATGCATCTAATTCGATATCTCAAAGGTTCCTATCATTTGGGTCCTCTTTATCCTCGCCCAAGTCGTTCTTCTTTGGTTGGTTATTGTGATGTTGACTGGGGTTCTTGCCCAGATTCTCGCAAGTCATTGACTGGTTATTGCATATTCTTAGGTGGCTGTTTCATTTCCTGGAAACCAAAAGCAATCAACAATTTCCTGCAGCTCGGCCGAGGCCTAATACCGTGCCCTTGCAAGTACCACATGTGAACTTATGTGTATAGACTACATTGCTAGTGATCTCGGTTTGACATTGCCAAAGCCACAAACTTTCCTTGGTGACAATCAAGCTACCATACACATCATCGGAAACCCTGTTTTCCATGAACATACCAAACACATCGACATAGACTGTCATATTGTTCGCACAAATTTAAGGAAGGTTTTTTTAAGCTTATTCACGTGTCTACCAATTAAACTGCAACTGGATGATCTTATGACGAAGCAGTTAGGTTCTTCTCAGTTCCAGTTATTGGTGTCCAAGCTGGGCATGGTTCCCATCGCAGCTTGAGGAGGGATGTAGAGTATACACCTTGTTATACACATGCTGGTTTTACAAGTGTAATAGTTAAATTTAGAGACTAGAAAACAAATACAGAACGTTAGATAAACAGGACACTTTCTAGCTCATTAGGCATTGTATCAGATATTTCCATATTGGATGACTCAGTTATGGATTGCAGTTCTTAGCTCAAGCTAATTGTTTCAACTCTTATTGTTTTACCTAGTTTACAGGGGGTGGTACTGTCAAAATCATCATTTTATGTAACTGTAAACCTGAAGAGAGAAATAAAGAGAGATAACCTCACTGCACACTATCAGAATTTTAAGAATAAAACCAGTTTTAGATTTTTCAAATTTCAAAGAAACGAAAAAAATTTAAATGACCTTGTATCAGATACATGTATTTTCAACTAATTTGCAAAAAATAATAATAATAATAATAAAGTAATGATTTAATATTTTCTTATTTAACCAATTTTTATCCTAATTGTATCATATTCATGTTTCTCTTTTCTTGTATATAATACATTGAATTTATCGATCACTCATCAGTCATAATCTGTCATTGAAAAAATTTCACATTTTATTCCTTTGTGTATATAAACCTCTTCCCCTACCATTGATGTTTTTTTTCTTTTTTGTTATTTTGAAAATAAAAGTCCCACACATAAACCGCTTAACATCGATTCCAACTAGTTATCGCCATGTTGGCCTTAAAGTATATTTTTGTGAAGTTCTTCTATCACCTCTTTATTTTAGGCAACATTTTATAAAGGGTCAATTACCAAAAGCAACCTGTATTATGAGCCTTTTTCAGTTTTGCAACCTAAACTTTTTAGTTTTTTCGATGACAACCTGTATTAATTATTTTTTTTTAATTTGCAACCTCCGGATATATTTCCGGCTACATAGGCCATGTGACTTGCACATGTTCTTTTTTGGACCAATAAGATGGCCACACGTGGCGGCTAATAAAATATTTAAAAAAATATTAATAAATATTTTAAAAATTTCAGAAATTTCATTAATAAATCTAGAAAATTAATAAAAAAAATCTAAAATTCTTTTAGAAATTCTAAAAATTATTTAAAATTTAAAAAAATTATTTAAAATTAAAAAAAATTATTTATAATCGAAAAAATAAAATAAAATAATTTTGTAATTAATTAAAAATTTCTGAAAATTCATTAATAAATCTAGAAAATTAAAAAAAAAATCTGAAATTCTTTTAGAAATTCTAAAAATTTATTTAAAATTTAAAAAAAATATTTAAAATTTAAAAAAAAATATTTATAATCGAAAAATAAAATAAAATAATTTTGTAATTAATTAAAAATTTCAGAAATTTCATTATAAATTCTGAAA
Source organism: Ajuga chamaepitys (assembly GCA_958295605.1). Lineage (NCBI taxonomy): Eukaryota > Viridiplantae > Streptophyta > Magnoliopsida > Lamiales > Lamiaceae > Ajuga > Ajuga chamaepitys. The sequence goes on along the minus strand of OY282501.1, from coordinate 53,886,193 downwards.
AAAAAATATTATTTCTAAAATTAATTTGAAATTCTAAAAATTTATTTAAAATTAAGAAAAATCATTTAAAATCAAAAAAATAATTTTAAAAACAGAAAATAAAAAATAATTAAAAAATCGGAAATTACATTTATAACTCCAGAAAATTAAAAAAATAAAATAAAATTATTTAAGAAATTCTAAAAATTTATTAAGAATTCAGAAAATTTATTTATAATCCCAAAAATTAAATACATAAAATGCACTTCTTAAATTTATTTATACCGGAATATACGAAGTTCCCTCTCTTTTATACTAATTTTCTACAATTTATAATTATTTTTTAGTATTTAAAAATTAATTTCTAAAATAAATTTTTTTAATTAGCTATCTGATTTTAAATGATTTTTCTTAATTTTAAATAAATTTTTATTATTTTTTATTTTCTGTTTTTAAAATTATTTTTTTGATTTTAAATGATTTTTCTTAATTTTAAATAAATTTTTAGAATTTCAAATTAATTTTAGAAATAATTTTTTTTTCAGAATTTATAATGAAATTTCTGAAATTTTTAATTAATTACAAAATTATTTTATTTTATTTTTCGATTATAAATAATTTTTTTAAATTTTAAATATTTTTTTTAAATTTTAAATAAATTTTTAGAATTTCTAAAAGAATTTCAGATTTTTTTTTTAATTTTCTAGATTTATTAATGAATTTTCAGAAATTTTTAATTAATTACAAAATTATTTTATTTTATTTTTTCGATTATAAATAATTTTTTTAAATTTTAAATGAATTTTTAGAATTTCTAAAAGAATTTCAGATTTTTTTATTAATTTTCTAGATTTATTAATGAAATTTCTGAAATTTTTAAAATATTTATTAATATTTTTTTTTAAATATTTTATTAGCCGCCACGTGTCGGCATCTTATTGGTCCAAAAAAGAACATGTGCAAGTCACATGGCCTATATAGCCGGAAATATAGCCGGAGGTTGCAAATTGAAAAAAAATAATTAATACAGGTTGTCATCGGAAAAACTAAAAAGTTTAGGTTGCAAAACTGAAAAAGGCTCATAATACAGGTTGCTTTTGGTAATTGACCCTTTTATAAAACCACCTCCTATTGGAGCACTGTCAAACTCATCATTTTGTTTAACTTTAAACCTGAAGAGAGAAATAAAAAGAGGTAATATCTCACTGCACTCTATCAGAATTTTAGGAATAAAACCATTTTCTAATTTTTAAAATTTCAAAGAAACGGAAATATATATATATATATATATATAAATGACCTTGTATCAGCTACATGTGTTTTCAACTACTTTGCAAATAAATAAATAAATAATAAAATTATGATCTAATCTTTCCTTATTTAATCAATTTTATCATAATTGTATTGCATTCATGTTTCTCTTTTCTATATACTCCCTCCGTCCCGGCTTAACTTTCCTACTTTGACCGGGTACAAAGGTTAAGGAAAAACAGATTTTGTGGAATCTTTGACTTTTTTAAAGGTGGAGATTGAGGGTGGAGATTGTGAGAGAAATTTGTCATTTATGGACTGAAAAATTAAATTGGGACAAATCAAAAAGAAAAATAGAAAAGTTAGAGCGGGACGGAGGTAGTAATACATTAATTTTATCGGTCACTCATTAGTCATAATCTGTAACTGAAAAAAAAATCTCATTTTATTCCTTGGCGTGTATAAACCTCTTCCCCTACAATTGATGTGTTTTCTTCTTGGGTTAATTATGAAAAAATTCACCAACTTTGAGTGAATTTTCTTTAATTGCAACACGAACTTTAAAAGATAACAAGAAAATTCACCAATTTTGATTTTTTTTTCCAATTGCAACATGGACCGTATTTTTTACATCTAATTATTATATCACCACCATCATTAGATTTGCCTTGACAAAACCATTCTATATACAATATCCATCACATATTTTACAATTTGTTGTCGTGACCACCATGAATTGATAGTAAAAGTTGTGGGAACCGCAACTTAAACCACAGATTTATTACAATTTGTGGCAAATTAAGTGATGAATATAGGACGAGCTCGTATAAGCAAATCTAATACTGATGGTGACAACATAATTAGATATCAAATTAAAAAAAATTGAAACTTAGTGAATTTTTTTGTTACCTTTTAACGTTCATGTTGCAATTGAAATTTACTCAAAGTTGGTAATTTTTTTTGCAATTAACCCTCTCTTTCGTTATTTCGCCCAAAAAAAAAAAAAAAACCTGACACATAACCCACTTAACAACGATTCCAGAGTCTTAGAGTGATATTATTGTGGAGCTCTTCTGTCGCCTTGTTATTTTAGGCAACATCTTAAAAAACCACCTCATTTTTTATTTACTGCTGAGCAGGAGGAGCATAGCATTAATATTTAATAGCGGTAGACAATTGATCGATTGAAGACAGTATCGCCCAACATTAACGAAGCATTACGTGTTCAAATGATTATTCTTTCGTCACAGATAAATGAAACTAAAGTAACATGTAATCCCAGTTTTCCTTAATTTGAATGAACTCCTTTTCCAGACATAAAACTTTACGGCCCCTATTAGTAGAGGTAGTAATTCATTTCAACAGGCCCACCACAAATAATCGGGCTAAGCCTGCCCGGCCCAGATTGGCTTCAACCTTGTCCCAATGGGCCATGGAGACATGATGTGCCACCCCTAACTATATGCATGAATCCAACAGTAGCTTGTGGGTAAAAAGATTCACCTGAAACTGACATATTATGTTAAAGAGGGCAAGACCCGTATGGTTTTCCAACTTGTAGCGTAGGACAGAGGTACCTAAAACCTGGAGAGCTGCTGCTTTTCAACCATCAATAGCCCTAACTAATGCAAAATAAGAGTTGGGATTCAACGATACCAACAGCTCCAATACTACCACACCCCTCGGGTTGCTAATCTTGAGGCCCGGTTCTAGCAAGCCTGCAAATGAGTTTCGAAAACTTAATCATCCGAGTCAAATTGGTACAGAATTATATGAATTAGTAATGGGTAATCTATGGGATTATACCAGGGGAGAGCTTTTTTCCACCATACAGTTCTTTGGCTAATGGGTTCGCGGCCCAATTATTCACGGCCACTCGATTAGTAGGTTGAAACCCTACAATTTTCCAATCAGTTGACACCACCACCTACTTGGTGCAATAGGAGAGGTAACAAACATCAGATGATTACATTACATGTTATAAGCATCTTACAATCGTAGGTAGTTACCAATGGAAAAATCACAAATGAAATTATGGTAAAGTGAAAGAAAGTACCTGATAACTAGCAATATCTTCTGAAGCTTTCATATCTTCTTCACTAGCTACTACTGGAATGGAAGTGGATGAAATGTCAAGCACATTGGAGTCGGTATCATCCAGTTTGCTCAGGAATTTAGGCAGCACTCCAGTCCATGCACATACACCAGATTTCTTCACTATTTCTCCAGGCCAACCAAAAGAATGTTTGATTCTTGTAATGATTGAGACACAGCACGTTTCCAACTAAATGTAGGAGAAAACATTAGATTGGATCCCAACTTTAGGAACAACAATTACATAGCACATGATACCAGGTCACATATCTCTTTTTCTAGGTTGAATGAGACTTAACAAATTGACATAAGTTCATGAACAAGACTCAACATATTTTCATTTATCTATGTCCAGTAAGATGGAAAACCGAAAAATACAAAAAAATTAACAGAACTCCTGCATTTGGCTGAAACACCAACTTCAAGAATATTTTCATAGGTCTTCAAACTGACTAAGAAAATGGTATAAGCAACCCTAACTTGCCACAGGTTTGACAACGTAATTGTCACACCGAAGAAAAGAAAGCAAATCTAAGGCAATACTACTAAACTAGGCCTTTTACCTAAAAGATCATTCAAATAAACTCATTGCTCATATACCTCAGAGGGTTCCACAGAATGAAGTGGGACACAGCATATTTCAGATGTTGGAGCTTGAGGATTTTCATGAATATAATTCTTTCTGATAGGCAGATGAGGCAAATAAAGTCTTCCCAGAACACTGATGGTAACAAAAAAAATCCCACTCACAAGGGCAATTGACAGCATCTTCAAGAAAGAACTGCTCTGAAAATTTAAAAAAATATAATAATTAAAATGCCAACAAAATATTGTAGATAGTGAACAACAATGGCACACAGTACAAGGCTACAAGCACATTGTACACGTGTATGTTCATATGGTACTCTAGTGCAAGTGCCTGCTCCAAGAAGATAGGGTTGCAGGCAGCACAGAAGTTCATGCACGTTGGCCGATGCAGTGCTAGGCTTAGGGAATGCAAAAAAAAAAAAAAAGAAACCTTATTGAGATCCAAGTTGGATAGTTTCGCAACTGCATTCGATGAAAGTCTCTTTTTAGGCAGTGTGAAGGTGTCCTCATAATACATATCCACAATGTCAGCCAAACTAACCTGCAGCAGGCAGTTGCAACTATATAGACTTAGAGCATAGTCACTTCAAATAAACCAACTCAGAACAACATAATGAATAAAGTAAAACATTGTATTTATAGGTGTTCTGTTATGATCTTTGATCAAAATTTCCTTTCTAGATATAAACAGTTCAGAAATACCAATATCACACAGACAGGCTCACATCTCAAGATTTTCACTGAATCACAAATATATGAGCAACAGATTCTCTATCACTGTTAATTTCCTTAGAGAGTTTCTCATCTGAACCGCAAAAATATCCATTTCATACTTAATGGAGAATCTTTTGCTCATAACACCACAACTTGGAGTACCGATGCATCATATATATATAAAACATCAATTGTACTCTAGCAGCTGTATTTCAAATTATAAACATCCTTCCAACAAAGAAAAGGAAAGACGTCAGACTTTTGAGTATTTCACAGTTCTAATGTGAATGGCATACTTAAAACTCTCTCTCTTTTTCCTTGTACAAGCACACAGCCTTGGATAAACTTAAAATGCTTTGATGATAGTTTTGACAGATTAAATCATATCAATTAGAAGTATTCGACTCTAAAATATCATGTCGGTAGCACTCCACAATGAAGTCAAAAAGTATGCAGAGTACAGAGAAATTAAATCAGGAAGCAACGCTTCTCAGCAGAGTTGTTCAACTTGTGGCCACTGCCTAATCTGAATTATTATAGCCAAACCAACTTGATCACTATGCACACTAGGCATCCATGCTGGCAAAGAAAAAACAATACACATCAAATCAAGAGGATTGACTCAACATGGTTCTAAAACAGTTACTAATATTGCTTCATACGTCATAAATTGATTAGTATATAACAATGGGAGCAAGAGAATAACAAATAACTCAGAAAAATGCTTAAAACTGTCATTCATCCTTCATTGTACGAATATATCAACAAATGCATGCAATCTCCATCAAGACTTATTAAGCTTGAACAGCATCTCAAATTACTCACGTATCAGAGTTAATGGTACATGCTCATAAGCAACTGAACGTAGAAAAATAAATTAATTACCATTTGAGAATGAGTAAGCACAGCTTCCCATCTATCTCCCTCCGATTTTTTCCACCCTTCAAGCTTCACATCACTAAGTATACCGTCATCAATTCCCAACATGTATGATGGTACAAACTCACTTATCCAAGAACAAAATTCAGGACCGCCAATCTTTTCCAATTTTGAGAATGCAGGCGACGTCAACCAACTTTTCTTCAACTGTATGCCCTTGACCTTATATTTCCCCTTTTCCAAGTTAAACTTTTCTATTAGTATTTTGACATTAGCAAGTATCTCATGTTCAAGAAAGTTATACAGAACAACAGAAGAATCCTTGGATGAAATATGTTTACGCTTGTTAAACCAACTTAAGAATCGACTGGATGCTCTGTTGGCAGAATCATGAAGAATATGTCTTTCGGTATTCTCAAGGGCAGCAATGCAAATAACCTCTCCAATCTCTGAAATGGTACGCTCATCTGACGAGCTGAGGGATAATACTACTGGTACCTGCTGATAGGAAATGGAATAAGATAACTCGTCACCTGCAGAACAGAAAGATTTAAATATGATATTACAAACAGGGAAAAAGTGGTCACATGACAACAAGTCGCTCTATTGAACTTTTACATAGTTATCTTTACCTCTCTTGGATTATCAAGATTCCCCATATCTCTCTCAGTTCCAGGTCTAAAAAGTGCCAGCTCGAAACTCCAAATCTGCTCCAACACTACTTGCCTAAAGGTCATTGCAAGTATATTCTTCGAGGAGGTACCTTCGAAGATATCTTTTCTCCAAGATCTCTTGAGCCTTATAGCTTTATCTTTAACTTTCATAGCTGGTAAAAACTGAAAAAATATGAGAACAATCAATTTAAAGTTAAGCCATCAGTACAATCCAGAAATCTTGACCTTGGTGTTTACATGTCAATTCAACTATTCAAGCTTCAGGATTGGAAACAATTACAATTAAATTTGAAATACTTCACTAAATTAAACTCTATGAGTTGAATTATATGGATCAAAATAGGAAATATATGGACTTACTAATCGTGTGGAAACGGTACTGCGGTCGTCGGGGTATCCAGGAAATACCGTCTCCACGACCATGGCAGACATCCCGGAAGATAAATGTTCATCGGCGGATTCTCCACCATCGGCGGCGGCGGCACTAAGCGCTTGCTGGAAGTCGACGGCGCCTACGAGGGTTAGACGGGCCAAGTCGTTCTCGTATGTCCTGACAGCCGGAAGGAAGGTTTCGGTATCGGCCATATCAGCCACAGCTTCCAGAATGGCTTGCTCGGAAGTGAAGGACGACGAAGGTTGATTGTAGGAGGAGGAAGAGGCGGAGAGGAAGGAATGGGAATGCTTCGGAGGACACAATGGTAATTTGGGAAACGATATATCAGATGGTTTAAAGGGAAGAGATGGGGGACGAGAAAGGGGGATGGGGAGAGAGTGGGTGGGAGCGAACGCCATTGAAGTTGCAGGTGAAAGGGAATAGGGTTTATGAGTTACTCTGTTTGAACATGACAGTTACTACGTTGGGATTTATTAAAATTTAAAGGGTGCTTGGTTACTTATACAGTTGCTAGTGTTTGAATTTATCAAGATTTATAAGGTGTTAGCAGCGATAATTTTTTATAATTAAAATAATGAATTTGAATTAAGTAGTAACAAAAATAAGGGCTTATAGAAAAGGTATTGTATTTTTTAAGAACGAATAATATTTAAAAAAATACTACACTTATCTTTGTTTTTGTAATTTTTTTTTTTTTTTTTTTTTTTTGTTTCAAATTGAATCTTTTGTCTATGCAAGTCGACTCGCTAAGAACCTTGTAGTTCAATAACATCATCATTTGCTTGTAATGAAGAGATAAATGATTCTAGACTCATTCCCTACCTCTACATTCTAAAAGATCAAGAGGTCATCATTCCCCAAAAAATGATCAAGAGCTAATTCATCAATATACTAAAAAAAAATCAAGGGCTAATTCCCCAATATACTAAAAAAACAGTTCAAGAGGTCAAAAGTTCTAGATTCATTCCCCAAAAAAAAAAATCAAGAGAAGATAAGTCGACTCATAACATGACTTTAAATTCATGTCTGATTGTACATTGTTTTAGGAAAATGTAACAATGAACAAGAATGAGGAGAAGAGAGATTTAACAGTAAACAAGAAATGAGAAGAGAGGCATAGAATAATTAGGGTTCTCTAAGAAAGAGGAGAAGAGAGACATAGAATAATTAGTTCTCTTATTCATCAGATCCCCTTTATATAGGATGACAAATACAAGAATTTTGTAATTATATAATGGTGTGAGAGAGAGAGAGAGAGAGAGAGAGAGAGAGAGAAATGTTATATCATTTTTTCAACAAAGTACATGAGTAGCTCTATTTATAGACAAAACAACAAGCTTCTAGAATTATGACAATTATTACCAAAACGGTTATATATACTGAGTTGGTTGTTGACATGTGATCTTCAGTTGAAGATGCTGACATGGCAGCTGACCTGGCAGTCTCTTTAATATGCTCCCACTGGCTTTGAAGTGTCTTTTGTGTGGCATAGCTTTTGAGCCACCATCTAAAACCGAGTTGCTGACAATGGTTTGGCGAGTACATTCGGCGAGCTGGTTTTCAAATGGGGCGAAACAAATATCCACTTCTTGTTTTTGAACATGAGTTCTAACTGTATAAACACAAAATAATTCGTACAAATTGAAATAATCAAATCAAAATAATTTTTAGGGTACAATCTCTAATATTCCCCTGATTCTTCTCTTCAATTGTTTGATGCCTTCAAATTCGGAGTTGATTTCGGTCTTCCCTGATTTTTTAGCTTTGACTTGAATAACGTTGACCCAATGGCTTGAAAGCTTGATTTTGGATCAAACGATTTTCTTGAATGGATGTTCGAAGAACAGCTTCAAAGATTTTGATGAATGTAGACAAACACCTTTGAATATCTATCTTGAAAACGTTGATTGGAGGGGCTCAGCACCTTGATCTCGAATCGAAGGTCGCTTCTTGACGGACTTCTTGAGGAACATCGAAGAACACTAGAAGTAGCTTGAAGAACGTCGAAGAACTTCGCTCTAGAATTCTTCACTTGCTTCTTGACTTGTGTTGTTGATGATTTTGGTGGTGAATGAGGCCCTATTTATAGTTGTAGGATGAAAAACCCTAAAGGGCTTGAGTCTGAACGGAGTGATATGATTGGTCCTTCACAACATCATTATCCATAAGATAATTATTAAATGGGTTAATTTCAAAATGCAACCTGTACTATGCGCAATTTTATACTTTGCAACCTAAACTAAATAATTTTTTCGATCACAACCTGTATTGTACGTTTTTTTTCACTTTGCAACCTCCGGCTATATATTCCGGCATGTATAAGCCATGTGCCCAGCACATGCCAAAAGAGCCAATAAGATTGTGACACGTGTCAATCTTATTTAAAAATTTAAAAATAACTTATTAAAAATATAAAAATGATTAAAATGCATAAATAAATTTTATAAAAAATTTCAGAAACATTAAAAAATAAGAAAATAAAAATAAATTTAAAAAAAAGAATTTTAATTTTTTTAAAATTCATTTCGAATTTAGAATATTAAAAATTTATATCTAAAATTATTTTAAAAATCCTAAATTCAGATAAAATTAAAAAAAAATATATTGAAAATTATTTTTAAAATTCTAAAATATACTTGAAATCCAGAATATATAGAAGAAATAAATTTCAGGAAATTAAAAAAAAAAATTGAATTTATATTTTAAAAATAAAAATAAAATTTCAGAAAATTAGTAAAAAAAATAGAAGATAATTTGAAAATATTATATAAAAAAGTTTCAGAAAACTAGAAAAAAGAAGAAATTTTTGAAATTTCTTATTTCAGAAAAAAATAAAAATAAAAAAATAAACTGATTTCTTATTTGATTTTTAAAATTAAAATCATTTCTTTTTTTTTTTTCTAAAATAAGAAATTTCAAAAATTTCTTCTTTTTTCTAGTTTTCTGAAACTTTTTTATATAATATTTTCAAATTATCTTCTATTTTTTTACTATTTTTTTTGTAATTTTATTTTTATTTTTAAAATATAAATTCAATTTCCTTTTTTTTTTTAATTTCCTGAAAATATTTTTCTTCTATATATTCTGGATTTCAAGTGTATTTTAGAATTTTAAAAATAATTTTCAAGATTTTTTTTAATTTTATATGAATTTTAGGATTTCTAAAATAATTTTAGATATAAATTTTTATTATTCTAAATTCGAAATGAATTTTAAAAAAATTAAAATTCTTTTTTTAAAAAAAAATTATTTTTATTTTCTGATTTTTTAATGTTTCTGAAATTTTTTATAAAATTTATGTAGGCATTTTAATCATTTTTATATTTTTAATAAGTTATTTTGAAATTTTTAAATAAGATTGACACGTGTCACAATCTTATTGGCTCTTTTGGCATGTGCTGGGCACATGGCTTATACATGCCGGAATATATAGCCGGAGGTTGCAAAGTGAAAAACAACGTACAATACAGGTTGTGATCGGAAAAAATATTTAGTTTAGGTTGCAAAGTATAAAATCGCGCATAGTACAGGTTGCATTTTGAAATTAACCCTTATTAAATTAATTGTATTTAATTTAATAATTACTGCAACAACTTGACACATGGAACGTTCTGATTGGTCCACCATGATTTGATGTTTATCCTCATCTTCTTGGATATACTAATTTAGTAATATCTGCATCATCTTGACACGTGATGGCTTCCCATTGGTCAATAAAATCTATAGTAAATCACCTATTAAATTGATTATTTTAACTTAGAAATTTTATTTAATTAATTCCTAATATCAAAATAATCAATATAAAATTATTTTTTAACTCATATTTTATGTGGCGCATTTTAATTGGATATAAATTTTATGTATCAACACTAACATAGTGAATATTCATCTCTATGTGTTTCATTCGCTAATGAAACACAAGATTATTTGCAAGATTTAGAGCATCAGCATTGTCACACCATACCATCGGCGTATGTTGTACTGGCACTCCCAACTCCTTCATGAGGGATGCCATCCATACCAATTCCATTGTAACAAGAGCTAGAGAACAGTATTCGAGTAATGTGTTGTTGCGGGCTACAACACTCTGTTTGCAGGAGCTCGAGACAAGCAATTTGTGACCAATGCAATAACCACTGGTCGACTTGCGATCATCCACACAGCTCGCCTAGTCAGCATCAACATAGGTTATGAGCACATTCTTTTGGATTGGGCAAAGGGTGATCCCATGCAGAGTTATGCCCTTAATATATCGTACTACCCGTTTACATGTTTCCAGTGATTCTTGGTGGGGGAGTGCATGAATTAGCTCAACTTATTGACAATGAAAGAGAGATCGGACGTTTCATACTCAGATATTTCAACTCCCCTACTGTACTGCGGTAGAGTGTAGTTTGATAAAAAAAACATGTTGTCCTTGAGTGACAGTCTCTTATTCGGGATGTAGGGTGTTGGACACGGTTTGACAGCAGATAGTCCAGTCTTTTCCAGTAAATCTCGCGCATACTTTGCTTGATTGAGGAAGAAATCACCATCCAAACTCCTTTGCACCTCAATACCCAAGAAATAATGCACGGGGCTTAAATCCTTCAGAGAAAACACGTTGTCCAGCTATTGTATAATTTGTGTAAATCAACTCCTTGTCCCTAGTGACAAGAATGTCATCTACATAGACAACCATCAATAGTAGCTGCCCTGCACAACCGTTGTAGAATAAAGAGCTATCCAACACTGATAAAGTGAAGCCTTGCACAAGCAGAAAAATTTTGAGTATCATTCCAACCCTTTGGAGCCTGTCCCAATCCATAAAGGGACTTAATGAGCTTACGCACATAGCTCGGTCTGTGAGGACCTACATTATACCCTTCCAGTTGCTGAATATAAACTTCTTCTTGAACGTCACCTTTTAGAAACGCGTTATTCACATCCACTTGATGCATATGCCACTCCTATGATGCAGCAAGCATAAACAGCAATGGAACATTTAATTGTTTCAAAATGATATATTCCCACATTTTGTTGAAACCCACGAGCAACCAGCCTAGCCTTTGGTTGTTCCACAATACCATCAAGATTATGTTTAACTTTGAAGAGTCACTTGCAAGTAATGAGATTCACATGAGGAGAGAAGGAAACAAGATGCCCAGTTTTGTTTGAGATTAGACCTGAATATTCAACATCCATGGCCTTCTTCCAAGCTGGTATAGACAGGGGTTGGTTTACTAATGTGGGTTCAATAGTAGGAAGAGAATGAGAAATGAGATTATACATCTGTTTGGGTTTGGTAATTCCAGCCTTAGCTCTTGTGGTCATAGGATGAGCATTAACACACCTGGTGGGTGGGGCAGGAGATTGTGTTGAGTGTGTGGATTAAGATGTGCTTGAGATAAGAGGAGTGGATTGAGATGAGTTAAAAGTTGAATGAGACAAGTTGTTGGAATCAGTACAGTGAAGGACTAGGGAATTTGGTAGAGGAAGCAGGCGGGAGTTGGGTGGAGAATTTGAGGAAATAGAATCATCTGAGAGCTGATCTTGAGAATTGAGACATAACAGGAGTTGAAGAAGTGATTTAGGGTAAAGTGGATTGGACTAGAGGAGAGAATGTAGGTTAGCATCAGTATTGGAGAATAACTCGGCATAAGGAAACTCCTCTTCATTAAACACCATTGATCTTGAAATATATAAGCGTCCTTCTCTACTCAAGCACCTAAAGCCCTTGTGTATGGGGCTATATCCTAAAAGACACATTTTTTAGATCTCAGTTGCAACTATGAATTATTATAGGGCCTTAGTTATGGGAAACAGGCACACCCAAACACTTAAGAAAGTGATAGTCTAGGAAATTTTTGGTGAGTTTGGTGTGTGGGGAAATGAAGCCTAGAACATAATTAGGCAATCAGTTAATGAGGTATACAGATGTGGGGAAGGCTTCCCACCAAAATTTAGAAGGTAATGAGGCATAAGCAAGAAGTGTGAGTCTAGTTTCGACTATATGCATGAGTTTCCTCTCTGTTGTTCCATTTTGGGGGTGGGGTGGGTGTTAGACAGGAGTGTCTAAAAAAGATTCTCAATTAGGTAAAAAGTGTTTAAAGTGGTCTATATTCACCTCCCCAGTCGAATTGAACAACTCTAGTTTTTGTTTGATATTGTCTTTCCACCATTGCATTGAATTGTTGAAATACTGTGATGACTTGTGATTTTTTATTGAGAGGGTAAATCCATGTATATTTGGAAAAATCATCAATAAAGTGAATATAATCTATATCCTTCTGTAGATAACACTGATGATGGACCCCACACATCGGTATGAATGAGTTCAAAAGTGGTACTGGTTTTATGGGGAACATATTTTAAAGTGCATGAGATGTTGCTTGCCACATTTACATAAACCACATAAGGATAATTTATTCATAGCTGAAGGAATTTGTAGTGTCTTAAGTGCATGAGTCAACATGTTGAGACATGGATGTCATAATCTAGCATGCCAAATATCTATGCCAGATTTAGATGGAGCAGCAGCCAAATTACAAGGATGTTGGAAAGATACAGAAAGAAATTCAGGACAGGTGGATGCAAACGTGCAGTATGCTAAGGTGTGAGACTTTTGAGGCTTTGGTGTGATATGAGATGTGCCAAGCTTGTGCAATTCAACTTTAAGCTCCCCTCTCAGTAGGAGCTGATGTGTGTGTTTGTCCTTGACGTTACAATAGGCAAGATAGAAAATCACATAAACAGAATTATCAGCAACTAATATTGTGATGCTCAGAAGGTTTTTGTTAACTAAAGGAAAAAATAAGACTTGATGTAGCTGAATAGATGTAGAGTTGTTTAAGCATGAGAAACTGATTTTTCCAGTGCGAGATATAGGAAGTAATGAGCCATTTTCTACGATAAGAGAATTGTTACCTGTGTAAGGAGTACGAATGTGAAGATTGTTCAGTCATTGGTAACGTGGTGTGCTGCACCACTATCAAAGTATCATTCAGGGTCATGAGAAGCCACAAAGTATAAGCTAGAGGCTTGGTAACCTGCATGAGAATGAGGAACAGAGGAAGCAACAAAGTTGTTAGAGGAAAAAATATCATAGCGAGGAGAAGGAGTTGTGGTAGTTTGTGAGGGAGGTTGATTGGGCAGAGGCACTATGGATTAGTTTGAGCTAGGTGGAGACTGAAGGGAAGCAACTTGTGCTTGAATAACGTGAGCTTCCAATTCAAAATAGTCCTCATCATATTCCCAATAGCATTTGGGAGCAAAATGATTATCTCTCCCACAAGTATGGCAAAACACTTTGCCTCGACCTGGTGTTCTCCCTATACCTCTATTTGTTCATCCAATGTCTCCTCTAGAGGCTCGATTATTGATGAATGTGAAAACTACTGCTTTTCTTGTGCTCCTCACGTTCATTTTCGATTGAAGATTGCGTATGATTATCATGTTCATGTATAATTTTATGTTTTAATGAAATCTTAAGCCATATTTCCTTTTTTTATATGGTTTAATGCACTTTTAGGTGTTTTTAAGTTATGTTTTGAAGGTTAGGTGAAACCGGGAAAGAAAGATCATTTGCATGTACTTCCCCATTCTGGCCCGCAAAATGAGGCCCATACAAGCCCGAATTAGACCCTAAAAAGGTCCGAATGGAAGATCTTTTATCCACGAACAAAAGTTATGAAGGGGTCAAATTGAGAAGACGAGAGGAAGACATCCGAAACGGCGACGAAAGACGAAGACGCACGAAGAAAGGATAAGGGCAAGCCAAACTGGGGCAGTACCGGAGCTTGCTGCCGGATGTCGGTCTGGAAGTTCAAACAGAACCACCCTGTTTTTGCTCACTCACCCAGTACCGGACACTGCCGGTCAGGCAGTCCGTGCAGTTTGTCCCGGGCAGCCCCGTTTTCAGCGTGCTATCTGCATTTGTCGACCGTTTATTATATGGATTCGGAATCGAGCGATTTAAGATGCTATGTGATTGGGAGATGAAGACCTACAACTTTCGTGTTTATGCCAAGTGCTAATTTTGTACCTATTTTCTCAAAAATTACGAGAAGGCCGAGTCGAGCTAGAATGAGGGGCTTGACTCACAACTTATGATCCCTTGTTTTCTAATTTGTATTTTACTATTGTGCCCTTACTAATAGGGCTTATTTATGTACTTTTTAGTCCTTTTAGGAGTAGAGGAGTAGGAGATATATAAATACCCCATGCTTCCTCATTCAAAAGGACTCTTTTTTTTTCTTACTTCTCTTCTAATTTTCAGATTTTGTCTAAGGGTTTCCTCCTCTTAATGGGGGAAAGCTAGGGTTCTTGGTGAAGCTTGTAAGGGGACTCCAAGGGAGTGACACCCTTGAAGGAATATTGAAGATTCTCCTATTATATTCATCATTAAGCTTTTTGTAACCCTTCTCTCTTCATCTTGTTTATTTATGATGTCTTGCTTATTGATGATGTTGTTGGGAATTTTTATGATGCCTTGTGAGTAGTTTTCCGAATCGAGTAGCCCAAGCTTCAGGGTTGATGTTCAATTTTTTTCATGGTTGATGTGATTAGGGTTCGGTAACTTAGGATTATGATTTGGTTAATTTGTAATGATGGTTAGTTGAAATTGAGTCTTTGACCACAGGCTTGCTTCACGATCGCTACGGCTTTCAGTGGCTTAGGATCACTTCAATTAATCGTGCAAATGGGAAATGATATTTGGATCCCTAGGCTAGGGATAACTACCCTTTCGAGGCTTGTCGACTAGATCTTGATTGAGTTTAGAGGTTAAATTCTAAGTCTTAGTTGTTCGGATGGGAAGTTAGTCTCGGATAATTAAATTAACCAAAACTCAATCGGTAGGAGGGAGACCTATGGAGGAGAAGCCATACCCAGTGGGGAAATAGAGTCTAGGGGGCGTTGGTGGGAATGGACGAAATTAGGTTTAGTCACATGTGTCGAAACTTCACCCTTACGCGGATCTTTAACGTAGGAGAAGTCAGGCTATCTTCTTCTAGTATTACGAACCAGAATCCTGGGACCCGGAGTTGAGTTTGCTGAGTTTATTCGTGTAGGTACCCTACATGGAATCTCGATTACTTACCTGACTTAGGGGAATACGACACCTCAACTGTATTCCGGATTCATTTCCTTACTGGGTCAAATCGAATCTCGGGGAATACCAATTATATATTTATTTCCATTGCGATCTTAGTATAATCAAATATCAATTTCCAATTTAGCTAAACTTTTAGAATCTTAGCTTGGTTGATTCACACGGGATATCCTACTTGTGGTTCGACTTATACTACCTCTATCTCAATATGTACGCTTGCGGACTAGACAAGTTCAATTATCACCAAATTTGTTATACTTGTGACCGAACTTCTTATTTGCCAAATGTGCCTGCGGATGTAGATTATATCCTCCATTAAATCATCTCAGACGCATTTCGTGTGTTTGAAGTATTAGACCTTAGATAATGGAGGCAACTCAGGTCTAGACATGAGATTAACTATCATGGATTCAAACTCTTGACCTAATCCACGAAGCACATGCAAAATCAAATCGTCAACACCAATAGTGTGACTAGCAGCTTTGACTTCATGCACAATAGATCTCATTTTGAGCAAAAATTCTTCTACCGATTGATCTCCCTTTTGCGATGTTTGAAGCAAACTCTTCAAAGGTAACATCCTGGCTTTGGAAGAGTAATTAAATAAAGTTTCAAACTCGTTCCAGATTTTTGTTGAAGGGGTGCTCTCCTGAATGTAGCCAAGTAGATTCTCAGTTACGAGATTCATCAACCAGCTAAATACATGTTGATCCTTTCTTAACCATTCGAGAAATTATAGATTTGGTACATATTTAGTTATAGCAGTCGGATTTGGCATGAATTGCTCTAGTGCCTTGGTAACACCAAGTAGAAGAAACCATGTGCAGTAATTGTTGCGAGGATCCATGTCCTCCAATAGTTGTATTTTTTTGTATACAACCTGGGATTGAGGGTGGGAAGCATAGCTAATAATGTCGCCATTGATATGAATTAAGCTTGGATCAACAATTTATGCCCCAACTCTTGATACCATGCTAAGAAGAGACAGAGAGAGCTAATCGGCGTTATATATAAACAAATTAGTAACCAGTTTACAAGTGAAAATGAACACGGACAAACCGATAAAAGGTTGCTACTACATGCCAGTAGCTAGCCCAAATATAAGTTGGCTTCGTTAAACCTGCACACGACAAAACCCAGTGGGAAACTTGTGCGCAGGAAAAAGAGTACCAACCAAACAAGTCAAATCATCTGACGGAAGTAGACAGAGGTGTAATCCTGCAGTGCCAGCTGAATGATGTATTCTGAAAGCTGGTGGAACTAAATATAAGGAACATGAAGTTTGGAGAGTGTGTCCGCTGCTCGATTGCCCTCCCGGTGAGTATGTGTAACCACAAGGTGAGAGTGATCATACAAACTAAGTGCCCTCAACTAGCATGTGCGCAAACGCAAAGAAATCGAGGGGGAACTATCTGTAAACAAAGAGACCACAACGATGTGATTCCACATGTGGTCATAAGCTACCTCTAAAGCCAATATACAAGCTTCTAGTTCCACCTTAAAGGCGCAACCAAACCCAAAATCAGAGGCCCACCCCCTCCTCCTCCCCCCGAGAATCAACCTATCAGCCCCCCTATAGATGGCTCCGCCGAAAGTGTCCACCGGCGTACCAGTGGAACTGCCATCCGTATTAACCTTCACCCATCCGGCCCAAGGTGGAGACCAAATCACATGTCGTAATGTGGGAGCAGCCCTCGGGATTGGTGGTATATTCAACCGACTAAAACACTCCAGCTTTCCAATGGTACCAGACATGACCCATTTTCGGAAGGTCGATGCCTCTCATAATGCGGTCCAAATAAACGTCAGGAGCTGAGTCTGACTATATCAGTGATCATCATATGTGGTGTCATTTCGGGCCACCCAAATAGCCCAGACGTAAGTCACAAAGGCAACATGCCAAAGGCTCTGAAGTTGAGTGCTAAACGATTTTTGCATCACCTGTAAAAGCAAACTATGGAATCCGTTATCCAACTCAACACTGGTACCAAATGCCCAACATATATATTTCAAAACCGATATCGAGAAAGAGCAAGATGTAAGCAAGTGATCTAGAGACTCCTCTTCATTGGGACAAAATGGGCATATAGACGGACCCTGAAAGTTCCAAGCCTGCGATACTTCCCAAGTCAGAAGCCTGCTATGAATTGCCCTCCAAATAAAGAATGACCTGCAAGGTGGTATGAAAGAGGCCCATGAAGGCACCCGGAATTTAGGCCGAAAATGCTGATGGGCTAGGGCAGAAGTCACCTCACCATCCTTTGAACCTATCCAAACTAAGTCATTACTATCTAAGATGAGAGAGATGTAGGAGGTGATGTCATGAACCACAATCGGGTGAGCACAAACAAACATTTCCTCCAAATGCTACGTGTCCGAATAATAATAATCCGATATCTTCTGGCTAAGCAGGGGATGAACCTCCATAGGGATGTGGAGCTGATCCGCAATCGAGTATCCTAACCAATTATCAGTCCAATACAGCCTTGAAGAAGAGCGACAGACTAACAGCCGAGGTTCAAAGATACCTTTGTGAAGAAGCATCCTAGAGCTCGGAAAAATGGAGGAATGCACATAGTAAGGTCTGACATTGCCCTCCAGTGTGAACCACCTCTTTCGAATGAAAGTCATCCCTGGGGTCTTCAAAGTGTAGACATCCATGCAAACAGGAATGACAAAGAATTAATGAAAACCTGAATCGATCGAATCCCAGGCCCCCTTCCGACTTCGATGCACAAACTTTTTTCCAGGTGACATTGAAGATGCCCTTACGCTCCACTTGGCCCGTCCATATAAAATTCTGCATAGCTGTGTCAAGCTCATTGAGGAGAGAGCGGGGCCAACAGTATATCATCATCGAGTGAACAAACGAGCTCACAATGATAGAATTAAAAAGACAAGTCCACCCTGCCATCTATAAAGTCCAAACCTTTCCACCTCGAGAAGTCGGCTCTGATAGCCTGAGCCTAGGGTTGAAAAGCAGAAGCCTTAGGCGCACCCCGAAATAAAGGAACCCCCAAGTATCAAGTAGGTAGCGTTCTAACAGACATCCCGGTAACCACATTAATAGTGACACAAAAGGAACGAGATGTAGTACGACTGAAAAACACACTGGACTTACCCGGACTAACCACCTGGCCTGAAATAGCACCACATCTATTGAGAATCCCAATAATGGCCCGTATATTGTTCAATTTAGTTGCTGATGTAATGAAGATATCATTCGCATAAAGGAGAAACAGAGAACAAAGCGCCCCATGCTTCGCTAATGCAGGCCTCACCTTACCCCGGGAGATGCCGTAATAAATCATCCGTCCAAGAAACTCCTCAGCCAAACAACGCAGAAGCGGTGAAAGGGGATCGCCCTGCCGAACCCCCCGAGAGCAGCTAAAATAACCGAAAAGGCAAACCATTAATCAATATGGATAACCTTGCCGAATTCAGAACATCCTCTACTCTATCGACAAAAACTTTCGAAAAGCCAAAGTGATGAAGAACCGATAAAAGAAAGGACCAGCTAAGGGTATCAAAGGCTTTCCGAATGTCCATCTTCAAAGTCACATTATCCACACTCTTCGGCCTATGCAAACAGTTAATATACTCCGAGGGCAAGGCAATACAGTGATGTATACTACATCCCGAAATGAAGCCAAATTGATTGGGGAAATGACAATCACCAATGAAAGAACCAAGTCGAGAAGTCAGAATCTTAGTAAAGATCTTGAAGAGAAAATTTTCCATGACAATCGGTCGAAAATCCTCCACTTTCGACGCCCCATCAATCTTAGGCACAGAGTAACAAAACTGGAATTAAGACATGCCGGAATAAACCCTGAAGCAAAAAAATAACAGACCCCTGCCGACACATCCTCCTTAATCAACTCCCAAAAATGTTGATAAAAGGAATCCCCAAACCCATCCGGACCCAGAGAGCTACCAGATGAAAGACTAAAAACAGCCTCCTTGATCTCAAGGTCAGATGGGACAGCCACCAACCTCTTATTATGCTGCTGACCAATACCCACATCAAATAGAGGCTGCAGATCTGTTGCTGATTCCTCAATATCCTCATCCACCAAAAATAAGTCCGAGTAGTAGCCCACCACATGCTCAGCTATAGTGTACATCGGTCAAAACCACACTATTCACTAACATCATACAGATGCCAGACGAGCCTTTTATAACCCGATGAAGCTGATGAAAGAACTTGGTATTTCGATCCCTATAAGAGCCACTTTGTCCTACTTTTTTGCCTAAAAAATCGAAGTTGTCAAAGAAGGATAGCATTAATTTCTTCCTGAAGATCCACCTCCATATCAAAACACTCGGCCGAATAGCCATTCTCGTAAATATGTTCTTGCATCGCCGATAGATTAGCCTGCAGCTCCTCCATTTGCACAAAGACATCCCGGAAGACAACCTGATTCCAAACCCGAAGCTCCTCTTTCAGCCGCTTCAACTTATTAATACAGACCGAAATAGGATCTCCAGTAACCATAGGACCACCCCATGAACGAGCTACCAAAATCATAAAGCCCTCATGTTCCACCCATATATTCTGAAACCTGAAGGGTCGAGGCAACCGTGCCCCACCAGATAAACACTGAAAGAGGATCGGATGATGATCCGAATTATTCCTAACCAAAGTAACCGCCAATAGAGAATCCCACAGATCCAAGAAGACATTCGTGACAATGACCCTGTAAATCTTAGAAGCAAATATACGACACAAAATGTGTCGGGAGCACCACGTGTAGCTACTACCAGAAACAACGATCTCATGCAACCCTGCATCCTCAAAAGCAATATGAAACTCCTCACAAGAAATTGCTGGGGGAGCACGAAGATTCAATCTTTCGTGTGCCCCCAGCACAGCATTGAAATCACCCAGAACAGAGATATGACAATCAGAGAATAAAGACAAATCATACCATAAATCACGCCTACGAGCATAACTATTACTAGCATGCACAAAAACGAAGAAAACATGAACATCAGCAATAAGTCTCTCAACAAGCAACAACTACGAAGAAAAATACATAACACTAACACTAGAAGCCCAACTCTCACGACAGAACACCCAGATATTTGGGCACATACCAACCCTCTCATTGGCCCCCACAAAGTGCAAACCGAGGGACCTCCAAAAGGAGAAATGGATAGAATCAATACATACCTTGGGCTCAAGAATAGCAACCAAGTCAGGAGCATGCAACTGGCAAAGCTGCTTTAACGTGCCCTTCGTAAGATCACCACCGAAACCTTGCGCATTCCAACAAATGATCTTCATGGAGAAACAAAAGAGATACCGTGCTCAGGCACCGCATAGTCCATAACTCCATATGCCTCAAAATACCTTCCCAATCCTCCATATCAATAAAATGCATCATGCGCATGGCCGGACCGGATCGCTCTCTTCCAAAACACAATCTGCTCTCAGTGTGAACCCATCCGAACCAAAATCGCGAGCTAACGACAAGAAACCAAAAAGCCTTTGGCAAAGCGGCTCCACATGAAGAGAGGCATCAATCTCCTCCAAATCATCAAATGGATCAAAATCAAAATGCATATAGCCCAACCTCGGCTCACCTGAGGTCGGAATACAATCATGCCCTGAAATTAGGACCAGTGCTAAAGGCCTAACAGTGTGATCACATAGCAACTCGTCCACCAAATCATCCATCTCAGCCCCCACCCCCACCTGACTCACCTCAGGCACATCATCCACATGATACACATCAGCCACCTCTACCACCTCACCTCCCAGTTCACCATGAACCGAAGCCAGCCTCAAGACCACCTTTGACCCCAAAGCCAAACCAGAACTACCCGAAAACAGCACCCAATTGAGCCTCAACATCATCCTCCTGGCCTAGAGGTGCAAACCTGCTTCTCCCCTAGGGAGAGCCCATGCATGACTCGTGTACCACAACCATTGCTCCCATTGAACCAACCGTAGGCCAGAGATCACCACTACCACCCTGCTAACCCGAAACCAAAGCCTGACGAGCTCGAAGCCGAGCCCATCAAGACACCATCAGCTGAAAACTAGTACTCAATCCCGAAACCACAACATCTCCCACCTCCTGAACTCCCGAAACCAAATCAGCTCAAGCAACACCCGAAACCACAACATCTCCCACCTCCTGAACTCCCGAAACCAAATCAGCTCCAGCAGCACCCGAAACCACAACATCCCCCACCTTCTTAACTCCCCAAACCAAACTAGCTCCACCAACATCCGAATACAAACACCTCCCCTTACGACCCCAACGTCTAGACTCATATGAAAGGTCTATACGGTGCTGGCGACCCCAAAAGCAAGCCAGAACATGACCTGGCTTAGCCCTCGAAGAGTCTAGCTCCACATGAACACGAACACAACGACTAAGGAGGCTACCCTCAGTCAACTTGACCGGCATCCCAATATTACGAGCAATATCAAATATAACCTCCTCAAAGCGATACTCTGGGGAAGGTTGAACATCATAACCCAAGTTTGAGCTACCAAGGACTTGGACTTGAGAGGGTCAAAGTCCGGAGACCACCGAAATAGTCTCAAATGGCCCGGTTGAAGAGACAAGGATACAACCGTGCAATGCTATCCCACTCCTCCACTGAACCAAACTGAAGGTTCGAAAACCCCAGTCCTAACGAAACAAGCATCAACGACCCTTTCAAGTGCAAAGTTTTGGACAACTTTGTAGTTAAAACAACCAAACTCTATGGCTTCTCAAGCTTGCCGTAGGAAATCCGACCATTTAACGAAAATCACGAAAGAAAGCAAGTCTATCAGTATCAATTGAAATAGAGATATCAACTGAAGGCACCTTACCCGTAACAGCCGTATTGCAAGGGGGAATAACAGCTTCCAAACCATGGCCCGTAGGAACAGCTGACGTCAAATTGGATGTCGGAACGGATGACCAACTGGAGCACCTCCTATCACGGATCGAAGAATGTTGGACATCAGAGCACCATGTGCTGCCGGAGCTGTCAAAATACTAGACCTGAAGCTACCACATCGGAGTCCGACCATTGCAGACGACGAGAAACTCCTACGTGAACCCCCGTAGCCCTAGCTCCCCCACCTGATCCACTGGAGCACCTTCTATCACCAGAACAACCTGCGAAGCTCGAGAATGAAAAAGTTGGACCGTCGGAGCACCTTCCGGGGCCGGTATGTGAAGAAGATCGCCCCCCTTCATCGGCAAAGAATGACTCGCAGGGGGGAACATGGGCCTCCGACTATGGGGGAGAAACATTCTAACGTGAACCCACAAGAGACTGAGGGAGATTCTCAGAGGTGACAGGAACCAGGAGATCTAACAGCCTATAAAAAGTCGTCGACAACGTGTAGCGAGAAACTAGGAGTGCTTCGTCACCACCTGTTCGTAAATCTGAGCGCGAGAGTCTGAAGATTGTGCCATACCCAAAACACTTCACCAACGGCCAAAAATTCCGATGTAAAATACCAGATACGACAAGAGAAAGCAACACCAACCACCGGCGAAAAATTTCGACGTAAAAAACCAAGGATGCCGACGAACAACAAACCCAAAAAGTACTATGAACCTATCCCCAAAAACAACAAGAACAACTCCTCCTGAACGTAAAAAACGACAACACAACAGTTGAACCCCTAAAAGAGATGTTTCCACAAGCCTCCAAAACTAAATCCTAGAAACTGCCCAGAAAACGACATGACACCAAGGAGACAAACGTCCAAGTATGCCGACGTCCAAATAAAGACGGCGACATCCAAAGATCACACAACCTTGTTGAAAATAATTTTGCGACGAACCTCAGAAGGAATCTGATGATGGACAGGAAGTTCGACATCGAACTAAACCGACGACGAAGAAATCCGACGTCCTGATATAGATCTGACAACGAACCAGAATTCCAACATCAAACTAGACCAAATGACGAAGAAATCGGAGGCCTGATATGAATCCGACAATGAACCAGAGATCCGACGACGAACAGGAGATCTGACGCCAAACCTGAACCAACGACGTAGAAAATCGACGGATAGACTGCAGAAAACCGAACGAGAGAATTTCGAGAAAAGAGACAAGAAAGAATTTTGGCAAAAGCTAAGAGTGAGCGAGAGAGAGAGAGCGAGAGAGAGAGAGAGAGAGAGAGAGAGAGAGAGAATTGCTATATCATTATTTCAACTCAATTCAACACAAAACATGAGTAGTTCTATTTACAGACAAGACAACAAGCCTCTACAACTATGACAATTATCACCAAAAAGGTTATGTATGTTGAGTTGGTTGTTGACATGTGAAGCCATGTGGTCTTCAGCTGAAGATGATGACATGGCAGTCTCTTTAATAAGCGAATATCTAAATTGCCCTTCATTAGTTACATTTGACAAAGAAACACTAATTGTGGTTTTCCTTCAGCACTCCACCTTGTGCCAAGTAAAATGGTGTATGCTACATAACATGTTGCCTCATTAAAAGTCTTGTCAAGTAACAAAACCCAGTGGGAAAAATATTCCTGGTCGAAAGGAAAAAGAGTGCAATACGCATATGTTGAAACTCCCCATGAAGTCTACATCTCTCTCCTGATACATTTAATGTAGTTTGGTTTCATCTATTCATTAAAATTATATTGTCTTCATAAACTCTTCAATGATATAATTCAAGCCCCTAGTTAGAATTTTTGCCATTAACACTCACCAACTTATTCATGTAGGATTATCATCTTTGAATAATCAGGATAGCTCGAGGAGATGTGCTTGGATGATCTTCAAGATATTGTCGTGGTCCCCATGGTAATACATAATTAATTTCGCAATAACCTTTGCATGGATCAATGAGGTAACCACATCAATCAGAACCAACCACAGTATTATTGTGTTTCAAAGTTGGAGTTAGTTTAACCATTTCTTTAGGAGTTACTCATTTGTAGTTCATTTTGTCTTTTTATATGAAAGCATTTGACATTTTCCTTTAGAGGTTACAATTTCATTTGTAATCTCTCATGTCTCTAATATGGGATGAACAAATCATGTCAATGGTTTCTTTTAGATATCAATGCATTTTTTTTATATCATTTCATTCATATTGTATTATCATGAGTAAAATATAGTTAACAAGTTCTTTGAGAAATTAATATCTGGTTGAATGCATTAAGTTTAGTACAATATCACGCACATTTCATTTAAGTAGGAAATTTCAGCACCCAATTGCACTTTGTCATTTCCTTTAGGCGCAAATGGATCTTTCCTTTGTCCACATCTCAGCCAATCATGGGAGTGCTAACAGATTGCCATTTTATCCATATTACCCGATCATATTTTGGATATGTGCAAACTAGAGGAATTAGTATTCCATAAATTTAAAGCATAGACATTGTCGAGTTTTCTCGTGATCCTTTATTTCGAATATGGATATCATATATCTCATGGTTTCTCTTATTTCTTTTTTTTTTTAGAAAGTTTCTCTTATTCTTTAAGAGTACCTAGTGTATCCATACATCGACATATATTATTAGTTGTATATCCAAAACTTGTTTACTTTATAAATGCGCAGGGGCAAAACTAATTGTTCTTATCCCTTCCCAAATCAAATAGTGACTCAGATGGGTATACAATTTTCGGATTATTTAAATCAAAGTGAGCATTTCAATCTAATATTGTAAATGCACTATGTGGTATAAAGTCACTTGAGTTGGGCATTGCAAGTCCATCATACATTTTTACATATCTCTAAAATATGTTATAAAAATAACAATTGTGTATTTAAACATGACTCTAAAACAACGAGATTAATTAAGTCGAGGCACGAGTTGGACATGCTCTCCATAAGATGATATTGCCCTGTATACAAATGCTCACTGTCTATAACAATCGTCCGCAAGATGCATCTACCTTTAACTTTAGGATCACGGCACAATGAAACTAAAGTTTTCGGCAAACTACTCGATATTCAGGACTTTCTCGAAGACTCGAAGACCCAAAAACTACAATTTCAAAAGATGATATATGCAAATTATAGCGATTATTGTTGGTTCATTTGAAATGCAATTCATGGGGTTTATTTATAGATTTCTAGGTGTCATTTCGTGAATCGGTGCACCTTTTTTATTTGATCAATAACAACCGTCAGACCGTACCTCTTGACCAAAGGTCACGATCTGATTGTTCGATTGCATCATTTTTCGAATGTTCACGCCATTTTCTTCCCACCTACCCCACTAGATCAGATGCAACTTTTCAGGACACATTTTCGTCTAATAGACATTTCTCGGTTCACATCCAAAATTCCAACAATCACTCACATGAACGGAAGGAGCCATCGACAATGAATTCATAGTTAAAATTGCTCAAAGATTGGTCTATAACAACCTTCCAGGTCCAATATTTAACATTGCCCACATGAATGATGATTAATTCATGTACCCTGCACAGACACACAAGAAAGTCCCGACTAACTATCATTGCATTAAGATGCTATCTAATTTACTCACTGCTCCATAAACGTGATGTCTTGAGCTAGTGGCTTTTTTGTGTAAACTAAGAGAATAACATTTACACTTTGACAATTCTAATATCTTTTAATTCTCACGTTGTGTCCATTTCAGACTTGTTGGATTCTTAAGTGTTTAATTTGAAGCGGTCACACTTCCCACTTATATAGGTTACCTCCTATTAGGACTTAATCCACGAGTAACTTGAAATATCCCCATATTTTTTTAGGGTCAATTACCAAAAGCAACCTGTATTATGAGCCTTTTTCAGTTTTGCAACATAAAATTTTTTAGTTTTTCCGATGACAACCTGTATTAATTATTTTTTTTCAATTTGCAACCTCCGGCTATATTTCCGGCTATATAGGCCATGTGACTTGCACATGTTCTTTTTTGGACCAATAAGATGGCGACACGTGGCGGCTAATAAAATATTTAAAAAAATATTAATAAATATTTTAAAAATTTCAGAAATTTCATTAATAAATCTAGAAAATTAATAAAAAAAATCTGAAATTCTTTTAGAAATTCTAAAAATTTATTTCAAATTTAAAAAAATTATTTAAAATTTAAAAAAATTATTTATAATCGAAAAAATAAAATAAAATAATTTTGTAATTAATTAAAAATTTCTGAAAATTCATTAATAAATGATTTTAAATTTCTGTTTTTAAAATTATTTTTTTGATTTTAAATGATTTTTCTTAATTTTAAATAAATTTTTAGAATTTCAAATTAATTTTAGAAATAATATTTTTTTTTCAGAATTTATAATGAAATTTCTGAAATTTTTAATTAATTACAGAATTATTTTATTTTATTTTTTGATTATAAATAATTTTTTTAAAATTTAAATATTTTTTTTTAAATTTTAAATAAATTTTTAGAATTTCTAAAAGAATTTTAGATTTTTTTTTTTAATTTTCTAGATTTATTAATGAATTTTCAGAAATTTTTAATTAATTACAAAATTATTTTATTTTATTTTTTCGATTATAAATAATTTTTTTAAATTTTAAATAATTTTTTTAAATTTTAAATAATTTTTTAGAATTTCTAAAAGAATTTCAGATTTTTTTTTATTAATTTTCTAGATTTATTAATGAAATTTCTGAAATTTTTAAAATATTTATTAATTTTTTTTTAAATATTTTATTAGCCGCCACGTGTCGCCATCTTATTGATCCAAAAAAGAACATGTGCAAGTCACATGGCCTATATAGCCGGAAATATATCCGGAGGTTGCAAATTGAAAAAAAATAATTAATACAGGTTGTCATCGGAAAAACTAAAAAGTTTAGGTTGCAAAACTGAAAAAGGCTCATAATACAGGTTGTTTTTGGTAATTGACCCATTTTTTTATATGAGTCATTAAAAGCATAATCGCTTACCCTCCATCACAAGTCATCAAGATAGCACTTGGTTGTCTCTGGAAGTGAGTTTAATGAGTTCTAAGTTCTAGAACACATTTGAGTTTGAAGTGCCTATATGAACCCTTCATAACTTAGTTGTCTAATTGAACCAAGTTTGTGAGATCTCCACTCATCATATTTGAGTTACCGTTACAAATGTTCTTTAGTGTGTGAATTTTTTAACTCACTCCCCTAGACATGCAACTTAGTTGATCTCTTATTAAAATTTCATTCACGATCCATATTATTCTATCGGAGATCAGCTGCCTCATGGCCTCCATTTCTAGTTGTAGGTATCTTTCTTTCCTTAGCTGAACATCCTCACATTTGAACACTTATGTGGGAAGACCGTATACCCTACAATTAAACACTTATTTAGGAAGACTTTATCTCCCAAGCATTTGATATTTGTTGGAAACTTAATTTTCATATTGAGGTATCTAGGTCATACCTTAAGTAATCAATCCATAGTTGAATTACTTATTTTATACTCTGGAAACTACGTAGCTATTTCTTCAGCTATCAATGATTTAGCCCATTAGACTTGTATCCATTTAGTTGGGCTCAAATCATTCAATCGATTCAATTTATGCCTACAATTTAGCCCAATAGATTTAGATCCATATAATTTAGCTTATGTCCTCTTCACAGACAATACAACTTTGGGACTCATTGAACCCATGTACACATCTATTTAATGAAGTAGGATATTCACCATATTTGGGTCTCCCCGAATTCATATCGTTTTGCTTTTGGGATTGCCCCAAATGGTCTCGCAGCACGGAGATTTTTCCAAACTTATAGACCATGATCATTCCTGTGTCCAACTGATGAGGGTCTTTGCTTTTCTATCTCAGCCAATATTTTCTCCTAAAATAAATTTTCACTGAAATTCCCAATATTTTAGGCCTATTCAGGTCTATACTAATGCGAGAATTCTCACCATCCGGTTAAATCGGGTACCTATCTGTATCCTAGAAGATTTGTATCTCATTGTATCAAGGCCCAACAGTATGAGCCCCAGAATTAATTGGCCCTTGTTATTAAATTAAGCCTAATTGTCAATTAGACCTAGTCTAGTGAAGTCTTCTATAGTTTTGAATTTCTTCAAACTTCAACATGTACATGTCTGACTATTTGTTGTCTTTGCTTCATGGTCAAGTCCAAAGACTTTATGATTTGATTAGGCCAATAATTATAGGAACAATATATCAAATCAGGCCTCAGTGAAAAATAAATTTAGCAAATGGCCAAATATACCAAGTATCATTGCAAATATATGTAATTTGCGACTCATTTGTGTTTCAAGCTTTAAAGCCTTTCAACTGAGTTGGATCTGTTTGGTTTGGCCATAAAGTAAACATCTTGGGCTTATTATCAATTTCATGATGTCCTATAATATTTAAACGACCACTTTGGCCCGATGACTATATTTTTCATAAAGTCATTACTTTGTAGCCCATTTTGAGGTATTATTTGTACATCTCCGCTAGCCCAACATTGAAAACTCTTACAAGTTTTTCTCTTGGACCAAACAAAATATAGTGGACATTCCCATACTTGTGATTCCAAAAACTGAATCATCATAAAAAGCTTGAAGCCGACAATTTCTCTCTTGGACCAACAATAATATTTAATCGCCCATTTATCAACTCATTATTAGCTCGAGAGCCTGATTTGGAAAAAAATCATTGTGGGCCTCACACCATAATTTATGTTGGCCCAATCCTTTTATTTCGTTAACTAGATTTATCGAACATATTTCTTATGCCTCTTATCAATATACTCAAATTTTGGCATATTTTCCCTTTCATCAACCGTCATGACACAGTACCTCCACACCGGTGTCTTTAGGATTGTAAAACAGGAGTCTCCATGTCTCATATCCTGCAATTCCACCTCTTGGAGGCAGTCTCTGCGATGATTTTTTTTAGGGGCGAAATCGCCAAAACAACCGCCATCGGTTCAACGATGAGGAAAAACTAGCCATATGTTCGAAAATTGTAGATTTTTATGAGGTTCTGGCAAGACATGGGCAGTGGTGGTGGCTTTGTCAATTTGTTGACGAATTTTTTAATCTTGCTGCTTTTCTAATATCTTCACCATAAGTAGGTAGAGGATAAAGTATTAAATCAGATCTCACTTGCCCAAACTGTGATGAGGAAGAATGCTTTGTCCCCTTAGCACAGTTATATGTGGTGGGAAAGCACCTTCAACATTGTACCACAAATATTTAGCCTTCGGAGAAACTATTTGCGGCACTCCAAAAAAAACTTGACCTACGATTGATTTTGCTTAATCCATATTAATGTTTTCATTATTTAATACAGTACTCCAACTAATGCCTTTATTGCCCATCCACATTTCCTTGCAATTGAACCAAAGTAACCATAAGCAAGAAGATAAATTAGGAAGGGACACATTAAAATGTTATCAACATGTAATAAAACACATCGCTTGTAAAAACTTTACAAACTCTATTTGGTCTGTAAGCTCGACCTGATGTCCTTGTTGTTCATGAAGCCATTTCTATTACACAAAATATCATATTGGTAACCATTTTCAAACACACAAATATTGTCTTAGAAAATAACAATGATGTATTTGAAAATGACTCTAAAACAACGGAACTAATTAAGGCGAGGCACGAGTTGCACTCACTCTTCGTAAGAAGATATTTCCCCGTATACAAGTGCTCATGGTCTATGACAATCGTCCCCAAGATAGAATGACTTTTAACTTTATGATCCCAACACAACGAAACTAAAGTTTTCGGCAAACTACTCGATACTTAGGACTTTCTTGAAGACTCGAAGACCACAACTGTACAAGATGATATATGTAGATTATAGTGAAGTTATGTTGGTTCGTTCGAAATGCAATTCATGGGGGCTATTTATATATTTCTAAGCGTCATTTCGTGAATGGGTTTACTTTTCCGACTTGATCAATCACAAACCGTTAGACCGTACCTCTTGACAAAATGTCACAATCTTGTAGTTCGATTACATCCTTTTTCGAACGCTCGCATCCTTTACTTTGCATCTATTCGACTTGAACACACACGTTTCAGGGCATCTTTTCGTCTAATAGAACTTCTCCATTCACATCCAAGATTTCAACAAAACAAGATCCCCAAAGCAATATGTTGTTACCACTTTACTATGTTGCATTTCCAATCATTTAGAAACTTGTTTGTAGAATGTTGTACCAGAGTATATCTTTTCATAATCAAATACGGGGTGTTGTGAGAAAACCTTGTGTTTTTATACATGTTTTTTGGGCTCATTCAGATGATAAAATATTGATAAATTTCATTTATAATTGACCCTTTTGGTTCAATTTCATTATCTTTGTGAAATGTGATGTGTTTGCTCATTTTATAGTGAATTGTGTGCTTTAAGGTTACTCTTTTTTATTAAATTTGGAGAAGAAACGAGCAAGAAAATGGACAAATTGAAGTAAAATTGCACAACTGTAGGAGAATGAGCACAACGTCTGATGTAGAAGTCGAAACTGCACGATTCTTAATTCGTTGTAAAGCTAAGAAAGAGAGAGAAAAAAACATTTACGTTAACAATATTTATCAATTCCTTCTTCAGAATATCATAAATTCCTAAGAGAGTCAAAGTTGTACATAAATATTCCAGTTGGTGACAAGATGAATCTCTAGTAGTTCGCTTATATGCTGATTTATACACATGTAATTAAGCTGAAACTAGTGGCATTGGAAAATTAATTTAAATATCTACACCTTTATCTATAAAAGCCAATGTTAAATTCCAACCGGAAGACCTTCAAAAATAGTTTTGAAGTTGGAACGATTGTGCAGTCTGGAGCCGATGCTCAAAAAAGGCAAAATTTGAAGAACAAAAGCATCAGAGTTTTCCACAACCGAGCCAAGTCCGGTTGCACTAGTTTTCCCAATCGAGCCGAATCTGTGTACCAAATTATTGGGCAATTTTAAATTAAATATTATTAGTAATTCATAATGTAAAAAATCTACGATCATGATATTAACTGTATCCCTGAAAATCTTACATGACAATTTGGGATTAACCTAAGATAATCAAAATCCGATTAAGCAATAGCTTACCGGCTTGGTAGATCTCTTACTAGGTTATATGTTCTAAAAAACGATAAATATATTAATTCACATGACCAACGAGTTAAATGATCGACTTAAACTACCGAAATAATCCAAACAGAACTGGGAAGCCCTAGATGACAATCTCAAAAAGGTGTTGGGATACACAACATTTCTACAAGGAAAACTCCACCTATAATCAATCACTGACCCATAATATAATACTAAAACCTATAACTACGTGGAACCGATCTTGTGTCGATCTTTTATTAAAGATATTGAAGAAGGAACCTAACAAACCTATAAACAAAAAAAATACAAAATAAAAAAAAAAAAAAAAAAAAAAAAAAAAAGACAAAATCAACCTACAACGAGAATAGCAACGAAAATGCTGAATTCCGCAAACATAGAAAAAATTATCCATCATACATTTACACATAATTATACACACATCCATGTTAGTATGTATAGTATATGTAGTAAAACATAGGTGTATTACATTTGATATAGATAGCTAAGATATAATGAGATTCATTAAATAAATAGAAACATGAAATCTATTAGTAAGTGGTAGGATAGAAATGACGTTTACATGATTTAATATCTTCTTTTGAATATGAAAAATTAAAATGCAATAACAATAATTTACTAAATTTTCTGAGACTACTTGCTTATAACAAAGAGCTCGTGTCTAAGTTTAAGGGGTTAAAGGAAATGAAAGACTAATTTATCATTATGCACTGTAAAAGAAGGCACTTCTTTGATTTTGAAAACAAAAAGACTTGCTGCTGAATCTACACAGAATAAATAAAAAGGACTCGTTGGATATATATAATTTTGATATGCCGCATGGCGAGGAACTTGTATGCACCTGCTGGTATAGCATATGTAAAAAAACTGCCACATAAACAAGTGTTCACGTAATTTTATATATAATACATAAAGTGCTAACTTGCGGTCATTCAAGCAGCAACCATCCTCAACAATTCTGCAGTGGTAACAAAGGGCAATACCCATACGCATGAAACAAAAATGCATTGCAAGAGCACCTGAGGGAAGTGTCAAGATAAGCATTCTACATAAGCGTTCCATAATTACATGTCACTGGGATTGTCAGGCTTGAATAAATTCTCCCTACATGCACCAGAGGTGCATTTTCTTAGTGTACCGTAACAAAACAAGGTTCAACAATCGAACCCAGTTAGAACGTCCAATTTCGGCATTACCTCAGCCGTTTCTTCTTCTACAAGTTAAAATACCGTCCAATTATGGTGAGTAAGCTATTCACTGTACCCTAGAGGACAACCACCTATTAACAAACATAACCAACCCA
Source organism: Ajuga chamaepitys (assembly GCA_958295605.1). Lineage (NCBI taxonomy): Eukaryota > Viridiplantae > Streptophyta > Magnoliopsida > Lamiales > Lamiaceae > Ajuga > Ajuga chamaepitys. Next base: position 53,853,212 of record OY282501.1, on the reverse strand, counting down.
TTGTGTTTAGGATTTTCAAGACAGCATAATTAAAAACTTTCACCACTTGCCCGTAGGCCGAGTGAAATGAACAACGCGATACTATATACGCAGATTCACTCACTTCAAGTATCCACTGATATCTTCTACACGATAGTCATAAAGTGCACCTCTTGAATAATCAAGACCTTCACCTGTCATTGCCAGTGCACCATTAGCAGAAAACACACTTCCATCTCCATCCTTGGAATTGGCTTTTCCCCTTCCTTTACCAATGCGCTTTTTCTCAATCGGGAACTCAGCCGTCAGCCGACCCATCTGCCGCTGCAAATCAGCAACAGAATCATTCGACAATTTCCCTTTGGGGGTCTTCTTCCCATCAAGACGCTTGCTATCAACACGTTTCACTTCCAATCTATATAGTGCACAAGCGTCGTAGTTGTTGAGCTCGTATTCGTAGAGGTGCCACTCAAAGTTCTCCATGGGCTGAGGGTCCATGTAGTACGACCTCTTCAAACCACCAAATTCATGCATCATTTGTTTCCTAGACTCATGCCAACCCCTTCCATTGTAATCTGGAAGTGATCTTTGCTTTCTGGTACCGCTCTCAAAAGCTCTGCGTGGCTTGTCAAAAAAGAGCCACTCCCTAATTGTTTCTCCATCCAAAACCGTGAGATCGAATAGCTCTGTCCAACAACAGGAAAGCAAGTTGAACCATACATGCCTTAACACAATAAGCAGAAACCTTATGACTGTGCGTGTGTGTGAGAGAGAGACAGCAACTTACCAGGTGCATTCCAAGGGGACTTAGCAGTAGCAGCGCCCTCACATTCAGGAATGCCTACGTCTTTCCTTAGAGCCTTCGCACCAAGAGCAGCAAAGAGTAAATTATCCTTCAAGCCAATGCCTCCAGGTCGTACAACTGGAGCCCTACCAGGATAGCCTTCACTAGGTGCAAGTCCAGAATGATAAATACTGCAATAGTCATCAGACTTTTGACACCAATCTAAAGCTTGCGCTGGTCGGGGACAATCCCAAAGGGCACATTTTGGCCCCAAAAAAGCAGAAGGTGGAGGACTGATATTCTGTTGGTAGTCAGAAATCTGAGTTATACCATCCTCCCCAACAAAACCAGTACCATCATACCCAACGAAAAACTGCTGATCAAACTCTTGATGAAAATCAAATGAATGATAATCTAGCTGTGTTGGCACATTCAGGTTATTCACTTCCATGTTGTTAACTCCAATGCCAGCGGTTTTGCAGTGCTCAGCCAACTGGAAGCCTTGTTCTTGAGGACCCTTGACCATATCATAATTCTGCTACAAGAAAAGAAAACCGAACAATGAACAAGACAAATTCACGACAGGACAAGGGGCCAGAAATAAAGGGATGACAAGAATAAAGTAATCAAGGGTAAGCTACAAAATCCAGTCTTGCAGTAGTCTCTATGAACTGGCCCCATGAGCCTTGGAACTACATCTCTCTGGATATTTGTGTATGTTTCCATAATTGCACATAGAAACACTTGCAGAAAAAAACCAACAAATGATAATGATGATAAACAGACGAGAGAGCAATGTAACATGTAGACCAAAACTCGCTATAATTAACTAGCTCAACAGTACTCGGAGAATGTAATTATTCCATTTTCATCTTCAACCTCTATAAAAAAGATATTTAGTTTAAATAGGTCCTTTTATAAATACGTTTACACTCAGCTCTAATACATAATAAAAAATAAAAAATTAAAATGATTTCACAAATCGTTCTGCACATGGAAATAGCAAATTGTGTCAGAACATAGTTCTCATATAACAGCCAAACCACCCAATCACAACTTGGGAGATATGTACAGGTGCACCATTCAGGTGCAACAATCAATTAAATATAACTTAATAATACAAAAGTTGAACCTTCAAAAATATTTTATTATACTTAGAATATGTAATTTCGAGTTAATTATTTTCCATTTACCTTTTATGCAAACATTATCTTAGTGACTACAATATTTTATTATTTGTGACTTGAACGCATTAACATGTTCAAGGAATACAATGATTCAAAGAGAGTTCCTCCAGAAAATAGAAGTTAAATTTCAGACGGAGACTGATAAAAATAATCATCTCTCGTGCCTTATGCAGTCAGCAAACAATACATATAAAATAAGAATGGAGATGTGTACTATTTTTCATCTCCCAGCCACTTATTTTTCCTTAGCCCAGCTTACTTGAAGGCAATGCTCTCCTCTAAGAACAGACAGTTACTAAAAAAGTGTGAGCATGCGGAAGGTGCTCGCCTCAGGCATCTTTTGGATACAATACTCTATAAATACCTTAAATCCTAGTTTCCAGTCAACTGTTTCTGCACATGCAGGTTCCCTTTTCTACTGCTGCCTCAAATGATTGTAAATGATGAAGAGGAAGACCGAAAAAAGTTTTAGCTTTGATGATTTTGTTGCACAAGCAGTATTAAATATTAAAAAGTACATGGGGGACAGCTTTTACTGGGAAAAGGAAAATATGTGGACAATTGGTTGATCAATCTTTAACATTTCACGATAGAGAATAAGTTTTCTATTTATCTGAATGCAATCAATTACAACTCTCACACGCTCTCCCCTTCTCTCAACCTACAACAGTTTCTCGTCCCATACAATATAATCACAAAAATTGTCATCATTTTATAAATAATATATTTGCATGACCTACAGCTTAATGGCTTAACTGTTAATGATATCACATGTTATCACTGGGCAGTGGGCACAATATGTGGTTACAGTTACATATTACAGTATGTTTAGTTACTTGGACTCTTGCGAGCAACCAAGGGTATGGTATGTTTTAATTTGAAGTACATGAATCACATAGAATAAGGTGTGTTGTTGAGAGCAGCGCACATCTCAACACATTAAGGCGATATGTATTGACTAGTGGGGGCTTCATGACTAGATTTCAAAATGCACATAATTTCATCGCATACAGGGCATGGATGTGGTATCCCAGACTGATTTTTGTCCAAATAATCCAAATACCGAAACTAATTTGAGACAAGAAAACAAACAAAACAAATAGAATCAATACAATGGTAATCTTCCTCCACCATCATTACAATTAGGCATAAGAGAACTGTGAATGGGCATAGATAGATCACATCTGACACATAATTGTGTATTGCAAAATTCTTTTGGCATTGCCATCCACATAGACTGAGGCGAAAATCAACAGGTACCACTCCAACTAAGCGCAAGTATAATTTAATGAATCACACCAACAGATTCACAAAAAATAGATAATTATTTTTTAACGCCTGCAGCTAAATAGAGAAGGGTATCCCATAATTACAATATTTGCGTAATGAAAATCAGTTATAAGGAAATGCAGGTAGCTATTCAAAGATTCAAATTAGAAGTGATAGAATTATATTATATCAGAAACAACCACAACCAACATTCCAAAGTTATCAGACTAGTCACCTGACAGAAGATTACTACCTCTTGAGAAGTATATCCACTGACAACCTTCTGTGCATCAGGATCTGGCTTTGGTGCAGCTAATGCACTAGTGGCATCATCTTCCTCCTCACAGAGTTGCAGCAGCCGGCAAATATCTGATGAAAAACCCAGGCTCCCTCCCTGTAGATTGATCATCCATCCAATTTGAAAGAGTTCCCAATCATTTAAAAAATAATGCATGCGTGTCTGTTCTCTTTTGCACAATAAACAAAAGCAAGAAACACGATGATAATGATGAAAAAACACAAGGAAAAAACTATTTCCAACAACTCCCCAACCATAAACTCTTTAATTCTAGCAGCAAAATGGATTATACAGGCATCCAAACGATGATCATCCACAGGCACCACAACAACAGGAAAGTTGTAATACCAACACTAGGGACCGAAAGGAATAAACAAGTGCCATCTTAATTACTATGACAGGATCAGCACAATATTGATTATTGAGAAATGTGCAACTCATCATCCTCATGCTGGCATCCCTCGAACTCATTGATTCAGATCCAACTATAAATCATGGAGTTCAAAGGTCTAATTTCACCATGAACAAGAATCAATGCACTCTTTGATGAAACTACCTGCTGCAAAGAAGAAGCAGGGGAGGGCTCATTTAACTCGTTTTTCCATTCACGAAGCATCTGATGTACTTGCTCTTCAAGCACAGCCACATCAATTGTGCGGCTCTCTTTCCTAGCTGACTGGAGATCACTAAACATGCCCGCTAGATCATCAACACGATTCTTCGCTCTATCCTTGAAGAGCTGGTGCGATGCAGATTTGCATGCCCCACTCTTCGAACCCTGTCCCATCCAAGGAAACGCAGAAATATATCCCCGTAATTTCAGGAAATAGCTGCAGATCAGAGACAACAGTGTCAACAACCATCAACAGAAACATAGAAGAATTGAAGGCATCAATCCCAACCCACACCATAACCCCAACCCAAATCCCCCCCACCCAACACCCAAAAAAAGCAGAAGAATCAGTAACATGCAACTAAAGATATTAGGTAATTTAAATAAAATAGCAACGGACGAGAAATTGCTACAAATATGATTACCACCAAAAGGGCATAAAAATTAGATTATTCTTGAGATCGACAAAATACAAGCAAAAATCATCAAAATTCAAAGAAACACCCGACTAAGATTCTGAAGCCACAACTGCAACAATTGACCTTGTAATCAGAAGTCCAAATCAGATAACAGCAGTCAGTTAAAAAAAAATCAAGTTAAAACCCTAAATTAGACACCAATCGCAATGGGCTGATGAAAACCCAGAAGTTCGAGGCAAGAAGATACACCATTAGCAAAGAAAAAAATTACAGAGTTCCTGGAAATTACAAAGAGAAAGTAAAATTGAAACACGGCAAGGGGAAAGCAAACAATACCAGGGGGCGTGTGTGAGAGAGAGAAGGTTTTACCGGTTCGAAGTGAGATAAATAGATAGATGCAGAGTGGGCTCTTTCGTGTCAAAGCGATGATGGCAAATTAATGGTGCTTTTTCCTTTTCTTTTTCTCGTCTGGATTTCTTTCTCCTGTTTTATGGAGGAGGATAATTAAAACGATTCTCTGCGCAATTGGTGAAAGCAACTCCTCTCTATGTGTGCATTCAGTTTACATATTTGCCCCCAACAATTTTTTTGCTTTTTACCGACCACACACAAAATTTCCGAATATTTTTATTTCTCCATATTTATCTTGCTCTTTTGAATAACATTTTTAAAATATAGCAAAATATACGAATATATCACGAATAATATTCGTACAATTCCCCTAATTGTGATTGTCTTTAGTTTTTACCTTTATTTATTAAATAAAATAAATTTCAAGAAACTTTAAAGGCTATGTTTAGAATAATCAATAGTATTTTATATCGATCAAAAGAAATTACATAATTTTAGGACTCAATTTTGTTTTTTCTAAAATAATAAGAACATAATTCATGCATAATAATTAATACTAAGAAATAAGAATCTACTCTTAGACATTCTAACAATAAACTACAATAGTTATTCATAATTATTGTACTAATTATGTTTGAGATTGATCCATTTAATGGACTTAAATAAGTAGCAAAAAATCACAGCAATCAAATAATATTTGTAGTGATTGATAAACCTAAAATATTAATGAAATCAACAATTAAACATAAGATAATTAATAAAAATAAGAAAGATAATTAAGAGTATGAAACTTTTAATTTAACGTATTAAACCCGATTTATTCTCGAATAATTTTCCGAATCTAGTCGATCAAATGCTATTTTCCTGATTTCATCTGTTTAATTAACGAATAAAACCCGAACAACGAATAATTAACATTGCCGAATAATATCCGTATCCGGATCTTGTTATCATGCTTAACACTCGTAATTTCTTTCATCAATTCAAAGTTGGTTTTGGGTTTGGACCCGGCTTTGTGGATGGGTCGATACTCGTTCGTGGCAGGTTCGAGTGTTGAATTCGCTGATTGACCCGTCATTTGATCGCTACATATAAATTTTTGTCAGTTTATTTTTATAAAAAAAAAAACAAATCTTTTAATTTTATTTTTAGAATGTAATAAAAAAAATAACAAAGTTTATGGGAAAGTTTAATTGAAATCAAATACTACCTCCGTCCCGGTTAAAATTGTCTACTTACCTTTTCAGTATGTCCCAATTAAACTTGCAACCTCAAAAATGAAAACTAATTCGCACAATTCTCAGCCTCAAAATCTCAACTCTCAATCTCCATCTTTAAAAAAGTTAAAGAAAAAGCAATCAATTGTTTTTTCTTAACATCCATGCCCGGTCAAAGTGGCAATTTTAATCGGGACGGAGGGAGTAATATATAAGCGATAACCTTTAAATTTTGGCGGCGACTATTCGCAGCCCACCAATTAAATAAATTAAAATATTATTATAAAATGAGTAAAATATCCTTATTGATAATAAAACTAAAATGAGTAAAAACAATAAATACATAATATACTGAAACTAAAAATCTGAAACATTGTCTCCAATTAAATTGTGTCTATCTCTCCAATTCAAAGTGATATTCTCGGGCCGATTACTACACCCCTTTCCTCTTATATTGTAAGTAATTATGTTCTCGTAAGTTTGTAATGATTAATAACTATAGCAGATAGAGAAGATGATTGAAAAGAGTGCAGTTCACAATCAAGATCCCAACCCCGCTGCCGTCTTCCACTGACGGAGGAAATTCCTTAAAATTGTTTTAAAAAGTGTCTGGAATTGCATAACCAAAAAAGACGCAGTAGGAACTGATAATAATTGGAAGCAAACAGCCAATTAAATGACTTTGAACCCATTAAGCCCATCAACATTGCAACCACCATCAAATTCTAATAAATTTACAAAGAGTAGCACCATTTCTTAAATTTTCTTGATTCTAAAAATAAAGTTTCCTAAGTAGAGCAATTTTCTCTCTCTACCAGATTCTTTATTTATTTTCTTAACTTCAAGAATGAATTTACTATTCTCTTCGCGGTGGAAGATGGCGGAGCGGGTCGAAAGTTGTGGCGGAGGGTGGGGGGAAATAGGCGGTTGTTAGGTAGAAGAAGAATAAAAAATGACTACATTAAGAGAGGGTAATAAAAATGTTATTTTATTTAAAATAAATAAGGAGTAAAATTGATATTACGTGGATTGTATAAAAAAATGTATACTAATATTTTAATATAATGGAGTTGTATTAAAAAATGAATGGTATTAAAAAATTTATTGAGTTACGAATAGTATCCGCCTTTAAATTTTATATGTAAGTCTCGTAGTAACTACATAAATTCGGCCAAAATTATCATTTTAATTGAAGTTACGCAAAAAGTAGTAACTTATGCTAAAGATATTTTCATGTGGTCTACAGCTTATATATTTTATTATGTTTGTATTTGCGTTACTGATTATGAGGATTATGATTGTAAGTTTTTGGTACTTCACTATTTAATTTAGTGAGGTACTGCTATTTTGATTTGAATTGTACAAATTAATCTCATTTCAATTAATAAATCACATAAATATAAATTTTAATATATGGAGATTAAATGGGTTGATGGTTTGACATACAAAAACAATTGAATTCGCTATGAGATCTGATCTTTTATCCTTTAATAAATGTTATAGATCTTGATTTAGAGAATTTATCCACAAACAACCAACCCATCACTGCAACCAGATTCTTGCAAATTTGAGAGTGGAAGCCCAATTTATGTATATCATGTGTCAGTTTTATAACTTAAATGCAATTTTCTTATTTTATTTTTGCGGTCCAATGATATTAGTTTATTAGTTTCACTTTCAGTGAAATAAATTCTTATTAATCAGTAGATTTTTGAAAAAATTAAATCAAGATAACAATAAATCAATAATTTAAGATACTAAAATCAATACAAGACTTTTTATATTAGCCTATATTTCTTCAATCAAGTTCTCTGAAATTGTATTTGGAAAAAGAAAAGAAAAAAGTACGATTTAATTATCAAATCAGTCTAAAAAAAAAGGTGTTTGACTCGGTCTGTTCATAATTGAGAGAGAGAGAGAGAGCATATATCCATGAATATAAGAAGGGGTTTTGTTATTTGTGTGAAGGAGGGAGCATGGGAAGAAACGCATAAAGCGCACTATCCCACTACCACCACCACCAACTAACAAATATTCCAAAGGAGAATTTATGCAATCCACGGTAATTATAATTTTGGAGATAATAACAACAAGCACCTTAAAAATGCTTATGCCTTTTTTTGGAACATTTTAACATAATAATTAAACAAATGGCAAATCGGAATTACATTCCATCATTATCATTAGAGGATATTATTAGCTGTCTAATTCAGTCAAATCTGTTTGTGAGTAACCCAAAAATCTACTTGATAAAATCTATCTTTAATGCCCCACAACCCCATTCATATCCTATCACAAACATTGGACCATTTCCACGGAAAAGAATATTAAATTTGTTCACAATTCGATGACTCAAGTCATTCAAAAAATTATTGTCGTTGTTCATGTTAGCTCAAGCCACAGGTGTTGGCTTGGCTTCTTCAGCTTGAGGATGTCTGAAAGTGAACACACCCGCAAGTCCACGTCCCCGGGCCATCTCTTCGATCTCTGCTAACTTTTGCTTTAGAATCTCCACCTCTTTCGCTAACTCTTCATCTCGTTGTCTCATTCCCTATAATGATAACTATAAATTAGAGATGATTCTTTTATATGCATCACCATCGCCCATCAGAAAGGATTTATCTTAGTAAGAATTATTCAGATTACTACAAAATGAGAGAAAAAAAGCAATAAATTTCTGTTGTCCCTTCTTCTAAACTAGTCAATCTCGTCTATAGAATCCAACACACTGACAAATTCTAGCCAATCAAGATACTGCATGTGGGCAGGAATAAAGGTCACTGACTGCTACGCTACATGGACCAAAAGGCATACCAATTTTTGCCCAAATACCTCAAATTTAATGTGTGTGAGAGTGAGAGTACCTCCATTTCTTGTTTGCGAAGTTCCTCCTTCTTTGCTTCTGAACGAGAACTTCTCTGTACCTCAAAGATCAGTGCAGCTACTGCCACCTAATCATATAATGTGAAACATTAGAAGAAAACGGGAATGTGTTCATATAAAATCGATGCTCTAACACATAATAACTAAGCTTGTGAAACATGCAACTGGCCATCACACTATAAAGAGGAATTTATGGGCAGAAAGAAAAGAACCAACTGACCGCAAATGAATGTGCTAAACAGTTTTAAATAGTTCTCATTGTGCATCTCAAGTCATATAAAATCAAAGCAATAAGTACAATGGACGATCTGAGACGATTTTCTAGAAGAAAAAACTTATGCAACAAACAGTACTTGTTGATACCAGTAGAATGAGTAGGGTGGACGCAATTAATTTGCCTGCAAGATAAATCTTGGCCTTCTCAAACTTAAATAGTTCATAAACTGCAGAGGCTGTAAAATGTTCTTTTGTTTATCCTTTTTTTTTTTTTCTTCATTTTAAGATAAGCAGACAGTAGACAAGGGACAAGCCAGATTAAAATTACACATACAAACATAACAACTGAGCTATCTTGATTTACTTATTTAATATTAGAAATCAATAGGCTAAAGCATGGGCCCAAGGCTGCAGAATATCAAATATCAAGTGGTTTTACCTAATATATTGTTGTAATAAAAGATAGATGGTTGGAAAAGGCTAGCTTGGAACATAATAACAAAGAGGGAGAGCAAAAAGGATTTTGTTGAATCTTTTTGTTATTATTTAATTGTCAACCAAAATGTTCACAGATACAAATAGTAATATATGCTGACAATAAAATTAAATCGGGCATGAAATTAGCCACAAAAAAAATCATAGTGATTTTCACATTCGTTTCCACGAGTTATTGTTAACTAGAGAATTCTCTCGCAACAGAATTTAATTGAATAGCCAGACACTCATTCCCAAAGATATTGAAAATCCAAAACAAATGTAAGGAGCCAAGTCAAATAAATAAGGATATGTTGAATCTGGAAAGAAAGATTACCGAGAAGACAAAAACTTCCCCAATGAGATCCACAGCCGCTTGAACAGCTTTCTCTTCATTCAAAGGCCGGATTTCTACATCAGTGGCATGACCATATATGCGTCTTTGCATCGTTGTTGTCATCCGGTGATTAGTCTACTTCCAGTACATATATAAGGGTTAACCACTTAAAAATTGTGACATTTGTGAAGCATAAGGAAAAGAATGAAACTAATTTCTGATCAGTCAGTAAAATAAGTTCACTGCTAGAGAGCTTTGGGACGGGAACTCAAAACATTACCAAAACAAGATTTACAGGAGAAAAAATATAAAAAAATTGAGAAAGAAACTATAAACATAAACCAGAAACGACATGAACAGGTAGACGCCATAAGATTACACAGCCCAAAAATATAACATAAATCATGTAGACTCATATCATCAAGACGAACATCCCAGAATAATTTAATGGAATGAAGTTTAGAAGAATAGTGGTGACAGTATGAGTGAGGTGCATTAGGGAAAGGTAATCAGTTCCTGCAGGAAAACAAAATTGAAAATCCGATGGGATATGATGTTTCAAAAGAGCTGCTGTCCTAAATTCCTAATCCGAGGAGCATTTCGACAAGTCTCGCCTTCACTAATTTCCAGCTAATCAATTTACGAACAAAACCAACACATAGCTGACAGAAATCACATTACACATATCTATCTACATCAACATACTTGATGAAAACGAAAGCTATGCTATGATCTACGTCAATGCATTTCCAGACGTTCTTTTCATCAAATTATCACACACCTTAACAGAAGAATTAGTCACTCAGCATTGGTGATTAGTGATCCTATCAGAGACAAGAGTTGAAGGCAGAAGTAGCTCTTCATAATAGAATGGAGAAAGCAGTACTCAAATTGTTCGTTAAGTTTTCGGGACCTTATAGTAACCAATCATGATTGGCTCCCAACATAATTCATCCCCATTAACCCAAACCCACCTAGACCACAATGCATTTATCAATTGATTAGGATTTCTGCAATACCGTGTACACTCAAAGCCATAACATTTACTCATCTGGAGCAAATAGTATATGTGATTGCACATCCCTATCCTTTCATCAACTACAACTGAATTTTATTTTTTAAAGTGCACATGTCCGCAACATGTAATCAACAGAGAGAAAAAAAAAACAACAGAATGCCCTAATCATGTGCGACAAATATTACATCGTGCTACTAAAATTTGACAAACACTAATCATTTTACAAGAATCAACAAAACAAATGTTCCGATTTGACGAATTCTTAAATCCAGAACAATGTAAAGTACCTGGGCGACGCTGATTATGAAACTTCTGAACTTTGGGTGGCGTCCAGCCTCTGCCTTGAGCCTAGCAGCAATGGGTTTGCTCAGAGTTTTGAGAGCAAGCGTTCCGAGCTTCAATAGAGGAAGCATTACCGATCCTTCTTTCTTCTTTACTGTACTTGCTTGATCTTCGAATCAATTAACTTTTTTCAGAATATAACAACGGTCGTCGACGAATAAATGGAGGACAGTTGACTGGTGAATATCTTGAGAAGCAAGGCAGAGTGCGGGTTGATTAGGATCTTCGAGGAAGATAAAATAATGTAATTGAAGTTTGAATGATGATGATAGGTAAAAATGGCTCTGACTATGGCGATGATCTGAATCATCCGCGAAGTAGGACGCTGCCCTCCACCCTACCTAAATCATGTCTTGGTTTGGGTACTAAAACGCGTACGTTTTCTGAAATAGTCACGGTTTAGCGATTGAGATGACCTTTTTTTTTTGGCAAAATATAAAAATATATGCCTGACTTTTTACGATTTTAATAAATAAATAACAACTTTTCCATAATTAGTGATTAAACTAACTCTTATCGAAATTTTAACAATTTTAGTATTCGGTAATCGCTGATTAAATCACAACTCATTAAAATTTTAACAATTATAGCATTTGTCTATTTTTCTGTTAATTTAGAGTTCTGGTGGAATTTAAGAATAAAAACATAATGTTGACTCATACATGACAACCTATTTTCCAACTTCATTTTCTTTGACGATATGTACATCACAGATGTCCCTAACCTCTTCCCCTCTTCACCTTCTTGAATTTTTATGTATATTTCAGGCATACACGTAAACCTCGTCACACATCACATGCGCATAATTTAACCTCCTCTTCCATGACTTCTAATAATCCAGTGGCAACTCAGAGATGTCACAGCTGCGTGGCTTGGTGAGGCCGTATCTGAGATCTAACCTCATAATTGAGACCCGCCTAAGCTGATGGAGGCTCGACAACCTACATGTTCGGCTTTTTCTTCATCCTTCTATGTTTTCCGGTAGATATGGTAGCTCAACAACTGCGGCTAGTGCTCGGAGTGGCGGCGCTAAGGTCCATCTGGTATGAAGTCGACTAGTCCCAATTTGCATTAGAAAATCGTCCAGCTCGGGCAAGGGTTTCTCCTCCTTTAGGCATCGAGTCATCAACGTAACTATGGGAGCAATGCTGGAATTCGGTTGGCGGTGGTGGTGTGAAAACTGAGTAGAGCCTTTCGTTTCCTGTTCTAGACATTGTTGTTGTTGTTGTACTCTAGCTTGGCTGTTTATTTTGGGGATGGTTGTGTTCTCCAGATTAGGGGAGAGAGAAGCAAGGAGCAAAGAGAGTGGCTTAATAAAATCCTAATTTTATTAAGGAAGATGAGAATGTATAATGGGAAGTTTAGTTCACCGAGTTGTCACATATGAGTCAGCATTAAGTTTTTGTATTTTTTATTCTTAAATTCCACATGTATTTCTGTTAGCCACCTAGATAAAATTTGACAGAAAATTAACGGATGCTATAATTGCTGAATTTTCAATGAATTGTGATTGAATCAACATTTATTGAAATGGGTTGCTATATATGTTAAAATTGTGAACTTCCGATGATATTTGTATATTTTACCCTTTTCATTACAGTAAAAGTAAGATGGTTATTATTTCAGTTTAATTTGAATTGGTCATTAATATTAAATTAATTATTATTTCTTAATATCAAAGGAATCCACATAAAGGTGTTCATGCATTCGAATCGTCAATTTCGATTAGAACTGACAGTTCGATAAACTGTGAAACCTCGAACCGAAACCAAACTATATGATTTATAATTTCGATCACGGTTTTGTAGAGATATAGGATTAGAGGCACAAGTATGACACTTGTCAATATCTTAGTGGAATTAATACATAAAAAAGGATTACTATAAATACTACTCTCATAGCTGTAAATGAACTATCATTTTCATATCAATAAGATGAAATATTTTGTTGTTGTTCTTACCTAAGCATAACTGATTTTCCCTCCTACTTCATATATGAATTGTTAACATGGTATCAGTTGAGATTTAATCTTCAATTTCGGCTATAAGATTGAATCATGTATATGTAAATGGCTTCCCCATGCAATACAAATCCAAATCTCGAAAAGAAAGCATGGCCGACGTTGACGGTTGCTTCGTCACAAGTTCAGGAGAGTTCCTCTGTTCATCCTTCGCATCATTCCAGCTTGATTTCTGCTTAATTTTCCTCTCATGGCAACGATCCACTGACGCTACATGGATCGGATCATCCCGGTACGAGTTTAGAATCTACGATGTTATCTAGTCATAATTTTCTACCTTGGAGTCGTTCAATACAGATTTCTCTCCTTGCAAAAGACAAGTTAGGTTTCATAAATGGTTCAATTAAGATGCCTACGGATCCAAATTTATGTAAACATGGGTGAGAGTTGATGGAATGGTCCGTTCATGGTTGATTGATTCACTTTCTAAAGAAGTTAATGAATCGTTTCTCTATGCGAAGAATGCTCAGAGTTTATGAGAGACAATCACTTACCCTTTCGGTAAGAGTAACGACCCACACATATACCAAGTTCAACGAGAAATCAGTTTAATTTCTCAAGGAAATCAGCCTTTTACTTGTGTATTTCAATAAATTGAATAATCTTTCGGATGAATTTGCATTGCTTAAACCGACTCCGAAATGCACTTGTGGTGCATCTAAAGAATGGGAGGAATGGGAGATGAGTGGCAAACTAATACAGTTTTTGTTGGGATTGGACGACAGTTATGATGATTTGTGTAGTAATATTCTAATAATGTATCTGTTACCAAACGTAGATAAAGCATATTCACTTGTTCTACGGGTTGAGAAACAACGTTCTGTGAATGGTGCTTCTCCTTATCCTCTTGAAGGCACTGTTTTATTCACCAAATCTTTCCAAGGCAGGGGTTCCAATACCAGTAAACACACTTATCAGGATTCAAGAGGAGGTGGACAATCCAACAGAGACAGAGGGTCTCTTCTGTCCCAAGGAAGTATAAAGAATGAAAAGAAAAAATGATATGTTACCATTGTGAGATTGTTTATTGCTTTAAGCTTAAATGTCATCCGGATTGGTACTATAATCCAAAAGACCAAAGGAATGTTAACTTAGTTGATACTCAGTATAAACCTGATTCATCACATAGACAAGATTTATCCAAACAATCCTTTGGAGCTGCTGATATATCAGCTATGGTACAAAAAGAAGTGGCCAGGACCATGTCTTCTAAATCATCTGTTACATCATCTAATTAAAACGGTACTAACTCATAGTCACATATGATAGATCACAATAATTTCAATACCTCTCTTTTACCTTTACCACCCTTGATGATCTTGTTATTGGATCTTGGATAATTGACATAGGATGTAGCAAACACATGTGAACAGATGCATCCATGATGACACACATCACTCCAATCAAGCATCCAATTACTCTGCCTGATGATACACACAAGGAGGTTACTCACACAGGACAGGTGATTCTCACTGATAATTTAATCCTCAATGAAATATTCTTGGTGCCTTGCTTCAGATTCAATTTACTTTATGTTTCTGATTTAGTTTTGACCATGAATACCACTGCTACATTTACCCCCTTCCTCCTGTGAAATAAAAGACACCACTACTGGTGCTACTCTGGCCACAGGCACAATAATTGGGAGATTATATATCTTACACTTTGAGCCTCTTATTCCTGTAGTGATTGGTTTTGGTTTATCAGCTTCACATTATTTAGCAATATTTAAATCATGTCATATAAGGATTGTCCATGCCTCTCCATCTACACTGAGTCATTTGGATTTTATGAAACATGTTTAAACACCTCCTGTCATTCAAGCACACAAAAGTTGTGAATTTGTCATTTCTCTAGACAAACTAAGATGTCTTTTCCTTCCAACTCCATTCAATCTACCAGGATCCTAGAACTCTTACATATAGACATTTGGGGGCCATACAACAAACCTAGTATTACAAATACCCATACTTCCTTACTGTAGTAGATGACTAAAGCAGAACCACTTGGATTTGCCTCCTTGGATCAAAGAAACAAGTTGTTAAATCCCTTGACACTTTCTTGAAATGATTTCTATCCAATTGGAACTTTCTGTCAAGATAATAAGAACTGAGAATGGATCTGAATTCCTCAGTCATGATTGTCAAGAGATTTCTCTCAGTTGGGAATATTTCATCAGAAATCTTGTAACATACCACAACAAAATGGTGTTGTTGAAAGAAAGCATAGACATCTTCTTAAAGTTGCTAGGGTTATCATGATAGAATCTTTTGTCCCTAACTATCTTTGACCATACTCCATTCTCACAGCTACCTACATCATCAATAGGCTCCCTACCTTAATTTTATCTTGGAAAACTCCCTTTGAGGTCATGTTTGGTCACCAGCCAGCTTACGAATTGTTAAAACACTTTGGTTGTCTTTGTTATGTCACTAATACTTCACCAGACAAAACCAAATTTTCTCCAAAAGCTTTCAAGTGCGTGATGATGGGATATCCTCCTGGACCGAAGGCATACAGAGTATATGATCTTGAAACTCATAAGATTTTACATTTCCAGATATATAGTTTTTCTAGAATCTGTGTTTCCCTTTGTTTCTAGATCTTCTTTGGATACTGGTCCAACAATTCCACTATAGCAATTCCAGAAACTCAAAATGATCCACCTGAACCACTTCTTGCTGAACACGAGCCTTCAACATCATTTGATGTCCCTTTTGCTGATATTCATAATCAACTTCCTCTTCTGAGAAGAAGCTCCAGGCCAAGTCATAAACCCGCATATCTTGATGGCTTTATCACAAACTCCACTCCTGGTTCCAGATCTCCATCCTCTACCCAGATTTATGTCCCTGATTCTAAGTTCACTACATTCAGGCTGAATCATTCTAGAATCACAAAACCTAAGTCATATGCAGAAGCTAAAAATCACCCTCATTGGGTCACAACTATGAATCAAGAATTCAAGACTTTAGAGGATAATAACACATGGGAACTCACTACTTTACCACTCAATAAAAGAGTCATTTGATGCAAATGGGTGTTTAAGACAAAGCTTAAGTCAGATTGAAGCATTGAAAGACACAAGGCCAGGCTTGTAGCAAAAGGCTATCATCAGGTTTTGGGTGAAGATTTCATGGACAATTTTTCCCTTATGGCCAAACAAGTCACTGTCAGAATGTTAATTGTCATTGTAGCTCAAAAAAATTGGCCTCTACAATCAACTAGATATAAATAATGCCTTTCTACATGGCTACATTAACAAGGATGTCTACATGAGTCCTCCTGAAGGCTACACTAAAACTACTACTGGTCAGGTGTGTAAGTTGACAAGAAGCCAATATGGTTTAAAACAGGCTTCAAGACGATGGAACAATGATTTGTGTTCCAAATCTATGGTTTTTGCTCAGTCTTCCAATGATCACTATCTTTTCACTTGGCATAATGACGCTGATTTATGGCTTGTCTATTTATGTTGATGATGTCCTTGTCATTGAAAATTTAACTCAAATATTTCTTCTCTCAAATAGTATCTTCATTAGCAATTTATCATTAAGGATTTAAGCCGAACCACTTATTTCTTGGGGGTTAAAATAGCTATAAATGCCACAGGTATTCACCTCAGTCAGCAAAAGTATATCCTAGATATACTACATGATGCTGGTTTATGTGATTGTAAGCCTAATTCTATTCCACTTTCTCAAGGCCTCGAATTTTCATCTAATTCTGGTTCCCTGTAGATAGATCCTGAACCTTACAGGAGATTGAGTGGCAGGTTATTCTAGTTGAATCTTACTAGCCTAGATGTTACTTATGGAGCACACGAATTGAGTTAGTTTGTTCACTCTCCAACAAGTGATCATTGGACTGATACAGTGCATCTTCTACGATATCTAAAGGGTATACATCTAACTCTGGCTTATCTATCCTTCAAACAGTGGATGTTCTCTTACTAGTTACAGTGACTATGTCTGGGCTCTTGTCCAGATTCCCTCAAATCATTGACATGTTATTGTGTGTTTCTTGGTGGCTGTCTTATATCTTGGAAAACCAAGATAGCAAGGACCGTATCCCGTAGCTCAGCTGAAGCTGAGTACCGTGCACTTGCTAGCACAACTTGCAAACTGGATTGAATTGATTATATTGATATTGATCTTGGAATATCTCTTGCGAACCCTATTAGTCAGGCAACCTTACATATTGTGGAGAATCTTGTTTTCCACGAATGTACCAAAATTTGGATATTGACTACCACATTGTCAGAAACAAGTTCAATGATAGATTTCTGAAGCTTGTGCATGTTTCCACCAAGTTGAAACTGGTTGATCTTCTTACTAAACAACTGGGAGCTCCTCAATTCCACTTTCTCATGTCCAAGCTAGGCATGGTTCCTATAACTTAGCTTAAGGGGGGATTTAGAGATATAGGATAGGATTAGAGGCATAAGTATGAAACTTGTCAATATCTGAGTGGACTTACTACATAAAGAAGGATTACTATAAATGGTTAATTTCAGAATGCAGCCTGAACTATTGGCCATTTTTCACTTTCTAGTCTATACAAAAATGTTTTTCCGATTACAACCTGTATAAATCATTCTTGTTGCAATTTCCAACTCCGACCATATTTCACGCTATATACGCCATGTGTGTTGCACATGATCCCGATGAGCTAACAAGATGGTGACATGTGGCCATCTTATTTTGAAAAATAAAAATAAAATATTGAAAATACAAAATTGATATTAAACTCTAAATAATTTTAAATAAAAAATCAGAAATATAGAAAATTCAGAAAATTATTTTAAATAAATTCATTTAAAATCCATAAAATAAAAAACTATATTTCTGGAAATTATTACTCTAAATTCATTTAAAATTCTGTAATTAAAAAAATTTATTTTTTAATATTGTTTTAAAAATTCTAGATTTTATTTAAAATTCAGAAAACTAAATTTAAAAATTATTTTAGGAATTCTAAATTTCTTTAGAAATATTATAAAAATAGTTTTAGAAAAATGGAAAAGAAGAAAAGTTTAAAATTATTCTGAAACTATTATTCTTCCTTTAATTGAAGAAAACATCAGCACCTCCTCCATTATTGTCAATGGCAGCGCCATTCAAACACCAACACCTCCATAACCACCTCAACTTCGAGTACCGCCATCGCCGCCGCCACCACCGTCGCAGGACCTCCATACTCATCCCCTCATTAAACCCCACTTTTACTTAAAGATCTGGAGGCACCGCCTCGATCGAAACTTAATCGAGCGCCGCTTCAGTACCATCGAGTTGCAGATCTTCTTCTCCTCCATATCCAGTAGCAAATCTTCTTTGTCACGACCATTTTAAGCGAAGGGATGAAGTATTTTGAGAAGGAGTTCCAAATCTCTGTCACGACCATTCTAAGCGAAGGGATAAAGAAGTTTGAGGATGGATGTAACGAGTTTGAGATCTGCTCCATGAATTATTTTACAAATAACACATTTATTCATTTATTTGCTTGTTCCGATTGATGAATGAGGATGATGAATGTTTTCTTCAACTCAACTGATGAATTTTTTTGTTCTAGATTTTATTTTCGATTTTCTCTTATTTTTTTCTAATTGAGATTTTATCTTCAATTTAAGCTGAAATAAAGAAATGTAAAATGAAATAGGAATTGGTGCAATTGGTGTAGTGTTGATAGAAGAAGATGAAGGGGAAAGGAAAGTAAATATTTTCTGGATCATAAATAAATTCTAAGAATTTTTAGAATAAATTTCTAAGTGAAATCTAGAATTTTTAAAATAATATCCAAACTATTTTTTTTTTAATTGCAGAATTTTAAATGAATTTTAGATTTGTTTAAATAATTTCCAGAAATAAAGCTTTTTATTTTATGAATTTTAAATGAATTTCAAAATTTCTAAAATAATTTTCTGAATTTTCTATATTTCTGATTTTTTTTTAAGTATTTAGGGTTTTAAATCAATTTTGTTTTTTAATATTTTATTTTTATGTTTTAAAATAAGATGGCCACGTGTCGCCATCTTATTGGCCTATCGGGGTCATATGCAATGCACCTATATAGCCTGAAATATGGCCGGGGTTGAATATTGCAACAAAAACGGTTTATACAAGTTGTAATTGGAAAAACCTTTTTGTTTAGACTGAAAAGTGTAAAATGGCCACTAGTTCAGGTTACATTCTGAAATTTGCTACTCTCTTAATTATAAATTAACTAGAATTTTCATATCAATAAGATGAGATATTTTGTTGTTGTTCTTAGCTAAAGCATAACTTCTTTCCCCTCGCATTTCATATCTAAATTGTTAACAGGTTTTAACCTGTTAAAAATGGCGCTCAAAATATGATTTGTAACTGGTAAAAAACCGAAGGTTCAGTATTATAAATGTGTAATTGGTTAAATTATAAATATATATTTATAATTTGTGAAAAAACCTATAAAAAAATATGTAATTTTCTAATTGATATTTGTAGTATTAAATTATAAATGTCACTGAAAACTTGAAATCTTGAAGAGTTAAATGTATTGTGTTTGACCACGTTCGGCACCAACTTTGTTTGGATGCTTCCTCACCACATGATTGTGGAATGTTCCATAGCCTCCACCTATTTGAACATATACTTCTTCTTACTTAGTTGCAAGTGACGGTGTAGTTGTCGGATTTTGTGTTTTTTATGAAACAGAAGGCGGAAATTATAGATTGAAGGCTAGATTGTAATCCTCCTCAACCACCACCTCTACTTGAACTTTTTCTTCCAGTAGATGCTCCTCGTTGGATTTGACTTTTAACTTTCTTGAGCTACATGTTGGGCCTCCTCCTCTTGTTCAGCGATGGAGGTTGGATTGTTGGTGGCATTGACCCCTAAATTAAAAATTGAGATAGATTGAAAAAGATTGACAAAATTAAAATTATAACTATAAAGTACAGAAAATTGAGAGAGATTTACTCAATTAAAAATTTAAAGTGTAGAAAGTTGAGAGAGATAGAGACATATTATACCTGAACATGCCACGATGTCATCCTCACCCAAATCAATGGGATGTTGTCCAAGTTGATCTCATCTTCTTCCTCAACTTGGTAGAAATTAGGAGAAAGAAGTGGTGGTTGTGAAGAATCAGCCACACTCTTCCTGTAGCCGCCGCCAAAAGAACAAGATGATGAAGTTCCTTTTCGACTTTCCTTTTTTAAAAGGGATTGAGAGACAAATGATTACTGCAAATAAAAACTAAACTAGATAATAATTAAGAGAGATTAAGAATTGAGAGAAAAATGGGGTGATTGATAAAGTATCACGAAAATTGCTATAATATTGTAGTGAATATATGAAGAGGCTGAGACTTTAGCTTATAAATTAAGAGAGAGGTATGAAAAATAATGTAGCAAGGGAGTATTTATAAATAAAGAGTGAGACGTGTGTGGCAGTCCAAAAGTGTGGCGGAGTATCTTTGAAATGAAAAAATGATACTTTTATAAAAGTGATAAATTTGTCTAAAAAAGTAGTATTTTATAAATAAAAGTGATATTTTCCTACAAAAGCAATATTTATGTACTAATTATGTTCCATAAAAAGTGATATTTTTATCATTGTTAAGAAAAAAAATGACCATTTGAACCGGTTTAATCACAACGGATACTAAATTTGGACCATCCGTTTTAAACGATCGCTTAATCACGGTCGTACATGTGTAGGTGTGTATTTTAATGTTTCAGCCTAAATCTAAAGTTATTTAAAGTTTGTGATCTTTTAGATCTATAGTTAGCCCTCTTGGAGTCTTTAGTTTGACTACATATGCTTCTCTGAAGCCCTCTGTTAGCAATGCTATGGTTTTTACATGTGTGGTAACATAAATCTTTTTGGTTCACCAATACATATATAGCCATTTCATTATGTGCTACATTATATGCTTCTTTCTGGTAAACATTAGAAGATCTCATCTAGCTCACTTCTCTCTGGTAAACATTACTCGATAACCACAAGATGATCTAAAGACTTCACTTTGACCCAATCCAATTATTCAAGTCATCACTAATATTTTCTTGTGGTCATAAATTTCTTAAACCTAAAAGAAAAAAAAAATACATCTACATTTGCGGAAAACCATTGATTTAATTGACTTTATGCAGCTAACCAATTACCACTAAGGTTAGAAAATTTGTGGATGATGTATATCCAAAACAAACCTAGTGGTCTTTTTTCTTTAAATAGGATTAAACTTCATACAACCATCAATTTTCTAAGTTTCCCAATTCGTCCTCTATTTTGGTAATTTGCACTCCACTCTGATTTCCCTCTTCCTTGTGTCAAAGTCATCATCCCACCAGATGGCCACCGTTGTTGGTTCATCTTATTATCTTTGGCAAGACTAATTAATTCATCTAGCAACCAAATGTTATATAATTTCTCTTCAATTATATTATTGTTGTTGCTGTAGTTGTTTATTTGTAGTCCTGTGCCCCTGGGAGAACACTTCTATGGCTGGAATTGTGTACTTAAGAACCAACCGTTTTGAGGTGAAGCTTGAAGGGATCACCTTCAAGAAAAAGAATTTCGAATCTTTATGCAAAATAGACTTCCTATTCCCCGATGGAAAGGATTGGGATCGCCCGCCTATCGTTGGCCTTGATGTCATGCCTCATCCTCGCGATCCGTCCATCATATTGTTGCTTCTGTGCTTCGGCATTGGCTGTGTTATTCTCAGATTCAACGCTGGCGAAGCGTTGCCTGCTCCAATCCATAGGTTTCTTGCTGATAAACGAATTTGTGTTGTTGGATTCGGGATTCCTGAGAAGATGGACTTGTTTCCTTTTGAAGAACTTGGGCTGAAAAAAAATGAAGTAGATGTTGGTTATATAGCTGCTAAGGTTTTTAAAGATTCGAAATACAAAAGATACGACCTTGGAGAGTTGGCGCGGAAGGTTCTTGGAATCAAGAGAATGTTCGGTTTAACAGAAGCTTTGTCTTTTGAGAGGCACGCGCAGATCAAGTGCGCGATTTGCCAGCTTTTTATTACGAGCGTGATTGCAATGGGGTTGTTGGGGGCTAATGAGAAGAAGAAAATGGACTATTCTTCAAAGAAAAATTCGTTCTTAAAGAATTTGAACTCTCTGCATCTTCTTGCAGAAGGATGGTTCAAACTGCCCAAAAGCAAGAAGAAAAAGGAGGGGACAAAAGATGAGCAAATCTATGAAGATAAAATGGAGGAAATGCTTGATGATAATGCTCTTGTTAAAGAGGGATCGTTTGTCGATTACTTAGTCGGTTCCAAAATGCCGAATGATGGTTATGGAGATTATTCATCTCCTCCCGGATTTGACAAAGAAGATGTAGTTGGTGATCAGAAGAGGTGTGATGATGATGATGACGATGATGATGATAGAGATAATTGTTTTGCGTATGAAAAGGAGAAAGAAGACAACTCAAGCGATGATTTTGGAAAAGGCGATTCAAGCGATGATTCTGGAAAAGGCTTATCTCCAGCAACGAAAAAACCGATCAAGGGAATCTTGAAGTGCCCTTCTAGAACTTTAAACCGCTGCGACTCATCTTCGCCTTACATGTCAACCACCCCTCCGACTCCATCTACACCGAATTATCAAATGGATGCTAAAGGCATATTCAGAAGAGCCAATTCCAAAGGGTGCAATGTGAGCTTTAACTTTCTTGATTGATACGTTGTTAGTTAATTAGTGAAGGTTGTTAATTTGTATGTAAATTAGACAACAAGGTCCCTGTTCATCCTCTCAGGTCTTGCTAGATAGTTTTGTTGCAATTTGAAATGGTTAACGTTCCATATTTCAGGGTTAAAATTGTATTCCCTTTTCTTGGGGTGTGGAAAGGGAAATAGTTTGGCGAAGGGCATTGTACATAGATATATTTTGTGTATGCACATGTTCATATAATTTCTAATATCTTTGTTGGTTTTTGTAAATTTGTCAATCCATTCAAATTGAAAGTTTTAGAGCTTATATAACTTTTTAGGTTTGTCGGTTTGTGTTGTGTAAATAATTGTGCTGTGAAACGTCATTGTACATGTTGGCTTATAAGTAAACTAACACAACATATAACGTGATGTATTAACAATGAAGGGTCCAAATCTACGAATACACACACAAAATGCAATAAACATACTCCCACCCCCAAACTCGAACCAATTGTGGATCAAACGTGTTACAAGAATAATATTATTATGGTTGAATAATTTAATATTATTTGAAAATCTTTTTGTTAAAACAATTCTAGGAAAGTTGGCATTTGCGACTTTTCTATCTGGGAAAAAAAAAAAAAAAGAGAGAGAATTATGGACTTATGGGTAGATAAAAACTAGGAATGTAATGAAACCAAACTATTCGCATTTCGACTCAAAAATGTTTTTGTTCCGGATCGTTCGTTGGCCTAATCGAACCGAGTCCGAACCCAATTTCGAGTTCGGTAAAATTTTCGAGCCGAACTCGAGCATGTAGGTATTTGGTTAGTAAACTCGCGAGCTTGTTCACAAGCCCAACTCGAGTATATATTAACTAAAAAAGCTCTTGAGCTCTCACTATGTTACCAAGCTTTTCTGCACCGAGCTCAAACTATTTACGAGCTTAGTAATTACACTTTTAACAAACTCAAGCTCGAACTATGTTCGTTTTTTACGTTATTGAGTTTTTTTCGAATCGAGCTCGAACTATTCACGAGCTTAGTAATCACAAAACGAACCAAACTCAAACATAATTTTAGAAGTTCAAGCTAAACTTTAGCCCAGTATTATTCAACTTGATTCAGCTCGTTCGACTTGTTTACACCCTCTCCAAAAACTCATCCCCCTCATAGTTTTGCCTTTTGGCTGTGGTTTATTTGGGTCAAAAATCTATTAGACCTCCTTTTTGGGCTTCCAATTGCATTAGTGATTTTCTTTCTATTGCCAAGCCCAGGCTACCCCTTGTACCGGGCCTTTATGTTACGGATTGGGCTTGAACTAAGTCAGCTCCCGAAGAAGCAGGATACAACAAAAGGCCCATTCCATAAGCCGGATAATCTATTCTTGATTTTCTCCTTCAATTATATGAATAACAATAAAAAAAAAAATCGAATATTAAAATAAGGAAAACACTAGCCACTAACTTAGGCCAGCATTTACATGAACTAAAATTAAGTTATAAGCAATGACAACCCTATTAATTCACATACAGGACTCCTCTTTTTTCCTTCAGCAAAAGCAACAGACCTATACTGTCGATTATTTAGGGGACACTAAAAACTAATTACCTACGACTGCAAACTTAGAACCTACCTAAAAACTTCATACTTTTTGGGTTACTTCTGATTATTAATGTGGTGATTTTTTAATAATAATAATAATAATAATAATAATAATAATAATAATAATAATAATAATAATAATAATAAATAGTACTCCATTTATTACATAATAAAGATTATATTTGAAAAATGTACAACTTTTTATGTTTGATCAGTTTGTTAAAGTTACAATTCTTTGGAATCGCCAATTTACACTTACACATTTTTTTAATTCATTTTATTTAAAAAAAGTAAATTAATAAAATAATATATTTAATTTAAAAACACAACTCTTATTTTTTAGATAAGAAAAAATTGGAAACAAAATGAAGAGGGTCTAATTGAAAGAATCTAAGAAGTTGAAGCAATAAATAGGAAAAAGTTGGAAGAAACAATAATAGGGCATCTCGAAAGAAAAAAGTACATAATAGCATCAGCTATATTGTTATAGTTGTAACCAGTAAATAAGTTGTAGAGAGAGGGCATACATGGTCAAATGGCCGATTCATTTTCCCTGCCATCTTTTTGACATTGCATACCACCCACTTTTCCTCTATTTTCTCTCTCCTCTTTCTTTTTTAATTTCTAATAAGTTTCTTGGATAATTGCATCAATTGTTAGCAGTTCACTCTTTTTACCTGTGTGGGTTAATTCAGGGAAATCACATAAAAGTCTGCGCAATTATTAAAATTGCCAATTTAAGCACCTTGTGAGGTTTATGCACTTCCTGTTTATATCACTCAGGAAAGTGTTTCAAACAGAAAAGTAATATAGTAATACCACTACTCCTACACATATCGTAGCTTTATAGTAGTACTTACATATGGTCTTCTTGGAATTTCGAGATAATGTTTATATTTAATAGGTTCTTCCATTTTTTTACGGTAAAATATTGTTCTAAAAGATACTAGGCGCTAGTCGATCGACGGATTAAGGGGAAGCGCCTAATTGTAGCTTAAACGTAACTAAATGAATCTAGACGAAATAAAATAAATAAAAAAGAGAGGGAAAACATAGGCGAGCGATGACGATTTAGCATCTAGACAGGGCCTAATTGAGAATAGGTGGGGAGTGTTAGAAAAGTGTCGTAAAGATTACCATAAGATTTTTACTTTGGTAACTTAGTTTTCCTAATTTTTTTCAAGAGTGGTTGTTGTAGTACGTATAGTGAAATGTAGTTCTTCTCCTACATCTCCTCCATTCTCTTATTGGAGAGCAATTTTTATATGGTTTAATATGTATGTTATGTTTAAGGGGATTGATCATCTACCCCATCTAATTGATCATCCTATATATTTTAAACATTTACAACTTAAACATTGATTTGACATTTACAATACTCATCCTACTCTACTTATCATCCTAATTTTTTACATTCAAATAGTCGTATATACCTTAAGTATGCACAACCCGACAAGTACATCCTAACTCAGACATCTTCTACTATTATACATTTGATAACTAAAAAGTCATATCAGCTATTATCTTTTTTTACTTGAAATAATGGTTCGATACTGTTTGATATAAATTGATATGTGTGTACGATCAGAGTGTTTTGTTTTATCAAAACCTCAAATAGATTTGTATTTCTGGTAACATTGTACAAGTGTTATTCAAACTAGTCACAAATTCAAACGCCTGGTTCCTTTGACATATATTTATTATACAATACAAGCTCAAAGAAATGTAGATATATGTTTATGATGTAACATTTTATATGAACAAGGCAAAAAACTATCTCATGTATTTCGGTTGCCTGATACACGTCATATAGTTCTCACTTTTCTCCCAATGTATAACCCTCTATATTTCTGCAGATCAGTTAATCTTTACAACAAAATTCTCACTTTTCTCCCAATGTATAATCCTCTATATTTCCGTGTCATTTGTATTTATGTTCCTATTTGATTTACTGTCTCATTCTCATATGTCATTTTGTTTGGCAATTAGTATTGTTGGCACTTTCTATACTCAAGTACTTCACTTCCTCTTTTTTAATATTGCTACTAGTTACTTTTTGAAAAAGAAGTTTCTTCAAATTAAAACAATGAGTTGAAAGAGCAGTTAATCTGTGTTCTTTTAATGATGTTTGTCGTTGTTATATTCTTCCCATTGCAATTCAAAATTTCTTCATTAATTAATTGTTTATTTATATATGTAGCGTATGTAATTAGTTAGGCAATATGTTAATTAAAACTGAAACATAACAGCGATTAAACTGGCATTCGAAAGTTTGAGTTAGTTGCCTTTAGGAAACGCATATTGTTATGAGGGGAATATTGTGAATAAACATTCACGCAATAATGAAACCAGTTTTAGGTTTGATTAAATGTTCACACAATAAACTTTGTACCACATAATCTTGCATCTTTTGCTAAGTCTTGCATCTAGGATTATGTATTGCAATAAAATTTGATTCGATTAACAAAACAAAAAGTTAAAGGTTAGATTGATGATGCCAATTGAACGATATAAATATGTTTTTTTTTTTTTTTGTAGTTTGTATGTCGAATGAATAACAAAGAATGAAATATTAAAGTATATAAAACAACAAGGATAGTAATTATAATATTTTTTTAGATAAGTAATAAGGATAGTTTTAGTACCATTATTATTGCTATCACCATTATTATTATGGTTGTTGTTGTTGTTGTTGTTGTTTTTTTTTTTTTTTTTTTTTTTTTTTTTTAATGTTTGATATATTAATGATGTTGTAATAATAATTAATTAATTAGCAGTTATTTATAAACTACAATAAATACGATTAATAATGATTTTTAACAATTTATAATATTAACGATGACGACGACGACGACGACGACGACGATGATGATGATGATGATGATGATGATGATGATGATGATGATAATAATAATAATAATAATGATAATAATAATAATAATAATAATAATAATAATAATAATAATAATAATAATAATAATAATAATAATAATAATAATAATAATAACAATTGATAATTACTATTAATGAGAGTTTAAATAATCTGTTATAACAACCAATAATTTGTTTGTTGTGTGTTTTGATTACAACAAACTTATAAACTAAGAGAGTTCACTATCAACTCATTGATGACACCCAATTATGTGAATACAAACTCTATTCCTATCAAGAATAAGAAGCGACATAGAAAGATTTCCTAAAAAAAAGAAGTAACATAGATTATGTTTATTGATGGATCATCATATACTACAAGAAAAATGTTATTTAAGATAATAAAAAATTATCTTAAATAATAAGAATTTGTCACGGTTACATTAGTAGAGACAATATGTCGTCACTAATCAGTGGTCTCACTAACCTCGTCGTAAATAATATATTTGAGATGACAAAAGTCGTTTCAACTGTGTCTTAAATATTTTTCTTAATAACTAGTCAACTCTAAAAATATTCCAAAAATGATCTCAAATATTTTTTAGGGAGTTTTGTGACAACATGTTGTAAAAAGAAAAAATCTTATTATCGGAGATATTAAGGAAAGAAACTAAGAACCTAGAGAGGGAAAGAACTGGAGAAATAATCCATCTCATTCATTTTGACTAAAGGTTTACAATGGAAGCTGACTGCTTATAAATGCACTGAGCCATTGGAGCTGACTTACTAACTGCTCTGCTGACTCATCAAACTAATTCTATTACAAATGAAATATAAACGAAATGAAAATGAATTTCTATTTAATAGCCCCCCTCGCACTTATAGTTCTAAAGTCAAGAACTTTAAGTTTGTTACGTAACAATTCAAAACTGGAACTGGAATTGGCCTTTGTGAAAACGTCAGCAAGTTTCTCCTTTAAGGAAATATGTCGAATATCAACAAGCTTCTTTTGGACTCTTTCTCGTACAAAATAGGGATCTACTCCAATGTACTTAGTACACGTGTGTAGGACATGATTTGCAGCTAGATGAATGGTACTTAAGTTGTCACACCGGATGATCTCATGCAACTGTGCACCTGAAGCTCATGCAACATGGCTTAGACATAAGTCACCTCAGCTACTACACTTGCCAAGCTCCTATTCTCAGCCTCAGTAGAGGATCTCGAGACGGTGAGTTACTTCTTGGATTGCCCAAACATGAGGTTGCCATAAAGACAATACAATATCCAATCGTGGATCTTTTGTCATCGATGTCTAAGGCCTAATCTGCATCAGAAAATCCCTCTAACTTTTGTGAACTAGGCTTGGTAAGGTGTAATCCGTACTCACATGTGCCACTTAAATACCTGAGAACCCATTTCATAGCTTTCCAATGCAATTCTTTAGGAGTCTGCATAAATTGACGAACCCTGTTAACAACACAAGATAGCTCAAGTATTGTGATTGTAATGTATTGCAATGCTCCAACAATACTTCTGTACAGATGAACATTTTCCACTGTGTCACTTCCATAAGTAGTTAATCGTGTGGCTGTGGTCATAGTAGAAGATACAGGTTTGGCAAACTACATTAGTATTGCATAAGAGATCCCCAATGTATTTCCCTTGAGATAGATGTATGCCATCTGCTGTCCTCTTAACCTGAATTCCCATAAAATAATCCAATTCCCCAAGTCCTTAAGAGCAAAGAACAAATTCATCTGTTGAACTAGTTGTTGAATCTCATAATCACTACTTCATGTTAGCAATATATCATCTACATATACTAAAACAAACAAGAAGCTTCCGTATGAAATCTTAACAAACGAAGAATTATTAGATTTAGTGAACCTGAATCCTAAGCAAAAAAGTGTTTTCTTCAACTTCTCAAATCAATCTCTAGAAGCCTGTTTGAGTCTATACACGGATCTCTCAAGTTTGCAAATAAATTCAGGATGTTTAGGACCCTCAAACCCAAATAGTTGCTGCATGTAAACCTCTTCGACCAGTTACCGTTTAAAAATGCATTATTCACATCAACTTGCCTGATTTTCCAATTATAACAGTGCAATAGTAAGAATAAGTCTAATGGTAGTAGGTTTTACCACTGGGTTAAATGTCTTTGTGAAGTCGAAGCCTGCCCTTTGATGAAATCCCTTGGTTACAAGCCTTGCTTTGTACTTATTGATGCTGCCATCAGGATTCTCCTTGAGCTTGAACAACCAATTCCAGCCAATTGGTTTCTTTCTAGCTGATAAAGGAACTAATTTCCATGTTACGTTCCTCAGTACAACCAAATACTTATCTGTCATAGCCATCTTCCAATTATCATCAAGCAAAGTTGCTGCAGGGTTAGTTGGTTCACAAGAAACAGAAAAACTTTGGGTTTGAAAATTCCATTTTTACTCCGAGTAACTATATTATGTATACTGCCATTAGCTATAAAAACCTCACCCTATCTATTTGTAGTATGCACACCTGATGTCCTGTCTACACTGTCTGAGGTGGATTCTCTCTTAACAAGAGGAAGTGAGTTAGAAGAAGGAGAAAGTGGAGTTTGAGTAGAATGGGTAGGATTATATCTGGGGACAAGAGATGCAGTAGGTAAAGTGACACGAACAATAGATGTGAAGGAAGGTTAAGAAGTGACCGTTTGTGGTGAGGCAAAGGAAAAGTTATTTTCATAAAAAATAACATCCCTACACATGAAAATTCTCCCATTTTTGTCCAGACATTTATACCCCTTGTGACTTAAGCTACACCCAATGAATAAGCAAGGTTGGGACAGGAAGTCGAGTTTGTACTGATTATATGGTTTAAGCACAGGGAAACACAAGCATCTAAAGGTTTCAAGTTGATTATACTAAGGAGTAGTTTTGAACAACAGTTTAAGAGGGTATTTATGAAGAGTATTGGGTGATGGGAGTCTATTGATGAGGAAAACAGCAGTTCAGAAAGCTTCATCCCAATATCTCAAGGAAGAGAGGCTTGTGCAAGCAATGGAAGTCCAGCATTAACCACATGTCTATGTTTTTGTTCTGCCACTCCATTGTGTTGATGTATGTGAGAATAAGACAATCTGTGGAGGATTCCTTCTTTGGTAAGAGGGTCAGTAAAAGCCCGATATATACTACCTTCCCCAATCAAATTGTAAGACTTTCACTGGATAACCAATCTGTTTTTTAGCTTGTGCCTTGAATGTAGTGAATGCTTGTAAAGCCTCTGATTTCTTCCTTAGTAAGAAAATCCACATGAACTTTGAGAATGAATCTATAAAACTGTTATCGTATCTATAACCACTTAATGAGAGAGTAGGGGATGGTCCCCAGAAATCAGAATGAACAAGTTCAAGAGGTGTAGTTTGACTAGAATTGGATTGAGGAAAGGGAAAATGATGATGTTTGCCTAAACAACATGCCATACAAACATAATAAGTACTTTTATTGATGATTTTGGTATTACAATGCTTCAGTACATTGTTTAGTTTTAAGATTTTTGGGAAAATAAGGATGATGTCAAACAGAAATAACAATAAAACCGAGGCCTGTAGCAAGCACAATCTCCTTAAAATAGATTTGCTCGCTCTCACGTGCTAAGAGACTCGTGGACGTCTGTTTCCCAGGACACAATGGTTAATCACAAAGAAACTCTAACATTGAATTTCTACTAACTATCGAACTGACTTAGTGCCCGATTTGTATCACAAAAAAGATTGGAGGGCCAAAGAGGAATCAACTGGAAAAAGAAACGAAAGAGAGATTATATCAAGATGCTAGAATATTTTTATATTCCATATCAATTCCGAAGGGGGTGCCAAAATGAGATGAAAGAGCCACATCTTATAGGCTGTAAAAGGCTCTTGGAGGACCCCATGTTCTGACCATTACTCTTGCAGTAATGTCAATTAAAACCTGAAGTTTAATGCCTTCAAGGCTTAAGAAACATGGAGAATGGTAAGAGCGCAGTTAGAAATTTGAAGAGGCATGCAGAAAGGAAAGGAAAAAAAAAAATAGCAACAATTAGCTCGCGGGGTCGCCCCTTGACCGAACCGACATTCGTGTCCGCAGGTTGCGCTCGCATACAAGTCCCTTGGTTTGAGGCTCAGATTCAGCCCTTGAATTGCACCTCCCTACGTCTGGGTGCGCGAGAGAGAGGCTCTTTGCTATTCATTCATACAACCCTTAGATGGCAAAATATATTTATACTTGCCAAATTCCTTCCACATTTCCAATGTGGGATAAGCACCATAAACCACTTTCAAACTTCTAACTTTGAACTTCAATTTCTCATTCACCCAAGCTCCAATTTGAGCAAATAATATATCGTCTCGAACCTCCTTCGGAGGAGAGCATGATATTGGCTTAAGATTCCACGTTCCTTTACAGAGTCCCACCCAAAATATGCCCAAAACAGTGCCTCAAAAGGCATTTAAATAGCATTTTAAATGCAATTTCCTACACAAGATTGCTAGGATGCCCTAGTCTAGTATACCAAATGGCACATAATTTGGGGTAGAATAACATTACAATCAGATTTACACTGAGCTGATGGTCGTAGACTTGGGTAGGCCTGAGGAACATGAGAAAAGGTATATAATCCATGTTCAAGATTTCCTCGGAGAAGGATGACCTGTGTTGAAATGTCCTTCACAAAACATGTATTAGGATAGAAATCAAACATAACATTGTTATCTTGAGAGAGTTTAGAAACACTAAGAAGATTTTTTGTAATTTGCGGCATGAAGAATGCTTTTGAGAGTAAAAGTTCTAGCAGTATAAGGAGACCATAAACAAGATTGATCAACATGAAGAATGGGAAGGCCCTTACCCATCACCAACATGGCCTTGTACATGACCTTGGAAAGCAGATTTCTGTGATAGGTTGGTGGGGTCAGTTGAAAGGTGATGGGTAGCTCTTGAATCAGGATACCAAGAACCGTGCAAAGGAGATGCTTCAGGAATGGATAAGGAATCAGATTGAGAGTTTGGATTCATATGACCTTGGAAGGGAATCTGATAGAGGTATTGGGGAAACAGAGGAGGAGGTTGTTGGGAGAAGTAATTGATGTAAGCAACATTCACTTGAGGCTGGCAATTCCATTAACAGTGGGAGGATTAAACATAGTATGATCTTTGTCGAAACAATAGATGGTGTATGATTAGGGCAACCACTATATTGTCACCAAACCTTGCTATTGCTAAATTTTCAGCTACCACATCCATTCCCTTTCTTGCCTCCGCAAGAATTATTGGTATTGTAATTAGATCCTTGACACGTCGGTTTCTAACCTAGTGTTCCGCAAGTGTACGGATGTAGGTGTAGTTAGCGATAATCAAGGTCGATCCCACAAGGAATAGTTTTAGGTAGTTTGATACCTCAATATTCTAGGAATACCCTAACTAGATACTAATTTGCAAAAGATTGATTTTACTAATTAAAATACTCAATTAAATATGAATTCAAACTTGGTAAACACAAAGACTTAACAATCAAGGATAAAAGGAATCCTAGGGTGTCGATTTTAGGATATTTATTCCAATGATGATTAGAATTAACTTATTGATTTTAACCGACCTAGTGTTTATTAAGCGACGCAATATTAACCTAACCCTCCTCTCGAAGTAGTTAAATCGTTGATTAACTAAGACAATTATCCTCTCGAGTCAATTAATCCTAGAAACTCCAAAAAGCTCATGAACATATGCCTACGTAGTCATAGACAACTGTGCTCTATATTGTACGTCTAATAACAAAATCCTTCTCTCGAAGCGGATTTGTTAAACGAGATTACTAAACCTAGATGACCAGTTTAAATTTTGTTATTAAAACAAATATAAAGATAAACACATATAAGAACGGAAATCAATAAGTTAAACGTAAATCAAAACATTGTCATAAAATAATCCCTACTTTCTAACCCTAGGACATGAATAGCTTAGCTACTCATGCCTAGGTTCAATCCAATACAATATTCGGAACAAAACATTATAAAGAATCAAAACTAAGAAGAATTGCTAAACCCGAGTAAATCATTCCGTTGATTGAATCTTCGTCGTCGTCCAAGTCGTCTATCGCCTTGAAAACTTGGATATTATGTGTCTCCCCAGAAAAAAACGAACTTGGACCCCTTTTTATAAAGCTTAGATAAGCCCGGTTAAATTAGGAATCAAATCCCCTTTAAAACAGGATTTTTATTAACGGAAGCCCTTTTGACACGGCCGTGTCGATCAAGTGACACGGCCGTGTTGCTTTGCAAAACTTCAGTTTCTGCGCATCATTTGACACGACCGTGTTGCTTTGTAACGCAGCCGTGTTACTCCTCCAGAGCCAATTTGGCATTTGCGCAACACTTTTGACACGGCCGTGTTGCTTATGTGACACGGTCGTGTCGGTTCTTGCTCTGTTTTGCTCCTGGGCCGGTTCAGGTCGGTCTGGACCGGCTTGGACCGGTTCTTGGACGGTTCGGACCGATTTCCAATGGTTTTCACTATTTTGGGCCGGTTTTCACTCTGTTCCAACTTGCTTTCTTGTCCGGTAGTTGTAAATCACAACTTTTTATCCTGAAAATGCTAAAAAACACCTTAAAACAAGCCGAGTACATTAATTGGTCACTTATATGACATTTCATCCAATTCTTAACCATTTATGCACATAATTCCTATAAAATAGTATCATAAATTGACCTAATTACATACATAATTAACGTGCATCAATCCTGCACAAAGATTACCATCGGAGTTAGAATAGTTCTAATTCTGAGAGCAATTCTGAGTACTAGAATTATGATTTGCAGTAGAAACATCGACATTGGCCATGGTAGATTCAAGGGATTTCAAGTCTTTTTTTCAACTCTTGTCTCTTGTGACAATAACAATCCCTCAACATCAGCAACAAAATACATATCCAATCTCTTGTTAATAGACAACACAAAAGTATCATACCCATCAGGTAATCCATCGAAAATTGCATCAATATGAGTATTATCACCCAACTTATGTCCAACCAAAGCTCACATATCTTAAGAAGATATTTTCATGAATGGATAGCGAACCTTTTTTCTTATTTTGTAACTGGAATTTATATTGACTAACTTTTGTGCGAACCTATAAGGAGAAATAAGACTTGGTTGTAAACCAAATTAAGGTTTCACAATTAATCAACCATGGGAAAATTGCATCAGTGACGGAAGCAAGGATCGATGAAATAATTAGTTGTCCTGTTGTTCCCAATCAAGGAACTCAGCCATTATCTTGTCGGCAGTGGTGGTAAATTTTGCCGGAGGAGATATAGATTCATCCAAGTAATGATGGAGGCGATGTCCGCGAACTATAGAAACAATTTGCTTTCACCAAATCAGAAAATTGTCCACTAATTATTTGGTTGGAAGAGGAAGATTGACGGAGGTAGGGGTAAATCGAACAATCGAAGACAACGGAATGGAGGAAGGAGTAGCGAAATCCATGGCGGAAGGAGATAAGAAGAAGATGAGAGGATCGAAAATGGCTAAATTGATACCATATTAAGAAAAGAAACTAAGAACCTAGATAGAGAAAGAATCCATCTCATTCATTTCGACTAAAGGTTTACAATGGAAGCTTACTGCTTATAAATACATTGAGTTGTTGGAGCTTACTTACTAACTGCTCTGCTAACTCATCAAACTAATTCTGTTACAAATGTAATACAAATGAAATGCAAATGAATTTCTATCTAATAGGAGATCACAATTGTCATCTAAAAAATATATCACAATTTTTATTTATTTTTTGTAGATGGGACGTGCTTATCTAATTTTTTGCTTGTTCTAGAAGCTAAAAATTAGTTTAATCAATTCAGCCCTACTATCTCTCTCTATTTAAATTGTTTCCTCTTATTTTCTATTTTTCCCAGTCATTTTACGAAGATCAATAATTACTTTCTCATTATCCAATCATTCAATCATTACAAATAACCTTTTTGTCATTATTATCAATCATTTAATTATTACAAATTAACGTTTTTCATATTTTTTCATCACTTTTTTAAAAATCTATGCGATGCAATCCCTATTACTATTCCATCTCAAAATAGACATAAAAAATTTATTCCCAAAACATACATAAATATTTTATTCACACAACCTAGAACTTTCACAAATAATTTTATCATACACCCCTTCATTCATAAACAAGCGTACTCTTAAGTATATCTTATATAATTGAAAGAAATACTCAACAAGAATTAGGTGAACAAAAAAATACTGTTATCTTCAACTAATTAAATATGTTCCGTGGTCTCTTATTGAATTTCTAATGTACAAATCAAACAGTATTACGTTGTTTTAAATGTGTAGTTGGAATTTATAAAGGAAGTAAAGGAAGAAGATCAGACAGGATGAATTTGCTATTTGAAAAAAATTACAATGTTATATTTGAAATGACTTTAAAGCGACGGGACTAGTACGAGTTTGACTCGTTGTCCATAAGAAGATATTGTCCCGCATCCAAGTGCTCGCGGTATTCGGCAATTATCCCCAAGATCCAACGACTTTTTACTTTAGGATCGCAACACAACGGAAACTAAATTTTTTGGCGAATTTCTTGATACGCAAGACTATCTTGTTGACTCTAAAGAGTTGCTACTCAAAG
Organism: Ajuga chamaepitys; assembly: GCA_958295605.1. Lineage (NCBI taxonomy): Eukaryota > Viridiplantae > Streptophyta > Magnoliopsida > Lamiales > Lamiaceae > Ajuga > Ajuga chamaepitys. Next base: position 53,817,013 of record OY282501.1, on the reverse strand, counting down.
ATAACGTATGCACACTGTAGTGAAATTGTCATTGTAGTTAATCGAGTTTATCGAGTGATTGGAGATGTAAATAAGGCCTATTTATAGACTTCTAGGTGTCATTTTCGTGAATAGTTGCACCCTTTGAACTTGATAAATCACAACCGTTAGATTGTACCTCTTCACTGAAGGTCGTGATCTAACGGTTAGATTGCATCTTTTTTTCCGAGTGCTCATGACCTTTCATTCGTACCTAGTCCACTTGAATAGTCACTACTTTTCGGAGCACCTTTTTGTCTAATAGACACTTTTCCATTCATACTCCGTATTATATTGAAGATTAGCTGTCTTATGGCCTCCATTTTCAGCTTTAGGTACATTTTACCTTAGCTTAACACCTCCCACATTCAAGCACTTATGTGAGAAGACAGTATCCCCCCATGATTAAACACATGCGTTAATCTCGTCACATTTTGACAATTATGTTAATTTTCATATTGGGCTGTCTAGGCTATATCTTAAGTAATCAATTCATATATTCAACTACTTAACTTTTAGTCTATAACTACGTAACTATGCCTTCAGCTACTAATGATTTAGCCAATTGGACTTGTATCCATTTTGGTTGGGCTCAAATACTTTAACCAATTCAATTTATGTCCAATGTTTAGCCCAATGGACTTGCATCCATCTAGTTGGGCTCATGTCCTCTTCAAGGACAATACCACTTTGTGCTCCTTGAGTCCATGTGGGCATCCATTTGATCACTAGGATATTCATTCTATTTGGGCCTCTCTGAACCCATGCCGATTTGCCTTTGGGTTTATCCCAAATGGCCTCGTAAGATGGAAACTTTTCCATACTTATATAAACCACGATCATCATCAATTCTAACTGATGTGGGACTTTATTTTTCTTTCTTAACTAACATTTTTTTCCGTACAATAAAGTCTCATCGAAATTTCTAACTCTTTGGGTCTACTCGGAACTTTATTTACGCAAAATTTCCACAATCCTATTAGGTCTGGGCCAGTTTGCGTTCTAGAAAATTTGTATCTTACTTGGCCCAACAATATAAGTCCCAAAATGAATTAGGCCCTCATTATTAAGTCAAGTCCCAAAATTTATTAAGGCCCTCAAACTTTAATTAAGCCCAATTATTTCAATTGGCTTACATTATTTGAAGTTCGTCAAATTTCTACATGTCCCATGGACATGTCTGTCTGTTTTTACTACCAGTTTGGTCAAGTATAAAAACAACAAATAACTTAATTAGACCCACAAGACCACAACTGAGTAACAAGATACTACAAAATGGCCTTAACAAAATATATTTGAGCCCCCATATTACAAATATACAATTTGGTAGGAGACATTGCTAATTTGGGCTTTCATATAAATAAGTTTTAATAAAGGTAATTCTATTGACAGCCTACTTATTTCTCTTGCAGCCGCAACATAGATAAATTATCCAATTTTCCCTTTGGATGCACAGTGTCTCGATCTCTCTGATCGCAATTATCGTCTCACCCAATTCTACTTTTTCTTTCTCCTTCTTTTCTTTTCTTTTCTTTTTTCTTGCCTAATTCCCAATTTTCGCAGCTATATTTTACTCTCAATCTTTTTTTTTTGCTCCTTTTCTTTTTCTTTTTTCCCATTTCAGTTTTCACGGAACTCCTTTTCTTTTTCTTTCATCATACCTTTTTCACATCCATGGTTCCTGAAGTTCCACTACCTTGATAATGGTCAAAGTAAATTTCAGTTTCTACCATCAACTTCTCATAGCTCTCTAACTCCGTTATTTTCGGTGTTCGGTAACAACAAATAATGACAAAGCTCCTGCACTGTTCTGCCATTGTTCAAGTGAGACTTAGGAACTTGCAAGCAAAAGAAAAAATGAGAAGTAAACAAATGAAATCTCTAAAATGAGATCTATATTTCTCTTCGCTTTCTGAATTTCTTTTTTTATTTTTAGAGGTTTTAGTTATCTCCACTTGAGAATTATCTAAGTCTATGCTAGAAAATAGAAGAGAGAAGAAAAAAACAGATATAATAAGGTCTGTGATGAAACAATGGCGGGTGGCTGTGTGAATTGAGTAAAAGAATTGGAGTATGGGAATTTTAAGGGTAGAATGGGCAATTGAATATATTGTCGCTGTGTAGAGAAAATTATAGGTTGTGTTTAGAATTACCCTTTCATTAATTAATCCTTTAAAAGCCCAAACCACCGCTGCCATTTTCCAACCATTGTAAATTTGCAATATATCCGATTTAAATTCTTCTCTTGAAGAATCAGGTCTGTAGCTCATAAGATATTAGGCCCACCCAAAAATGTAACATCCTCGCCCAATTAGAATTGTTCAATTGACCCAAAGTCCACCGCTTTACCCTGTTTAATTCGCCATGAGACAGGGAAGGGGAAGCGATGTCTTCTCCAAAATACAATCAACTACTAATTTATCACCGCACCAGTTTGTGCCGCCGCATGAAATGACTTTTCACGCCATTGTTGGATCGATCAATCAAAGGATTATATTATTGATTATATTACTTTTATAATGCCGATTAAATTAAAAGTGCAACTATATTCTTTTAGTGGAATAGAATATAATTAATAAATTAATATGATAATTTAAGAGTTAACCGGGTCATATTTAGTTTATTAGAGCTTAATTTAATTAGGTCCGACCAGGTCCTTTCGGTGGCTCAGTGTGAACAGAATAAATTATAAGAATTATAATTTATTACTACAATATTATTATAATATTATGATATTATAGAAGATGGAGATATCCAGTATCTTCTATACTTATCAGGATATGTTACTTGGGGAGAAAGAATATTATGATATGTTATATGTATCATATCCAATCTACTCTTGTACACATACACGCATGTATTATACATCCAAGAAGGTGTCCACACACCGTGTATTGTAGCACAGTTCGTGAGAACACCGGAGAAGGCTTGGAGGTTTGGAGCGTCATATACACAAAAGCACGCTACAAAGGTATTTCATAAACCCCTTCTTGTATAGATTTATTAATATGTAGAACATATAACTTGATCCTATAACGATAGTTCGATTATTAGTATCTAATGTTGTGGATCGGATATAAATCATGGTTCTAACATATGGTATCAGAGCGTAGGTTTTGATATTATTGTATGTTCTCGATTAATTAATTTGATTATGTATGTATTAGTAATTGAGAGGTGTTAGGATTTGTGATTTTATTGTGTTATTAGATTGAATGCATTTCAATTTTTGAACAGTTTATGGCTTTAGAATTTTGTCGGAATGCAATTGTACTTGTATTTTTTTTAGTCTGTAAACAACAGGTGAATTACGACTCCATGTTTCCCTTTGTTAGATTTAAAATAAGTTAGAATAATTGTATAGGTATTTTCTAAATGGTGTAAATCTCGTCTGGATGTTTATGGACATCAATCTGAATTTCTGGTTTAATCAACAAAGTATCCAGATTTTGTTATTAAAGATTGGGATCGTTTTGCATCATCTCAACTTCGAAGTGCTTTTCTGAAGAGTTTAGAATTCCTCCATTGATGGCTGGTACACGTGTTTCGTGCACGCATTTTAGGACATTTTTAGTGGGGAAAATTGGTAAAAATGTCCAGTAAGTTTGCCCTAATTAAGAAAATATCCTTTAAGTTTGACAATTTTTAAAAATGTCTTCTAACTTACAAAAAGATGATAAAAATGCCCCGTGACCGGCTACTGCAGGTTACCCATCAGATCATTCACGAGCTGGCTGTTTTTTGCTTATGTGTCACTTAATTTTTTTACTTTTTTTATAGATCTTTAATATATTATTTTAAAATTAATCTAGATTGTAAAATATATAAAATATTCAAAATATATTATAGAATGATTTAAAAATAAAAATATATATAGATATATGATTACTAAAATCTTTAATATTAAATTAATTTTTTTAATTTTATTTATAAAATCAGTAAAATTATTTTAGTAAATTTTAAAGTAACTTAAAATTTTTTAAAATTAATTTAGAAAAGTAAAATTAATATATATTATCAAACAAGATTATTATTATTGGCTTTCTAAACCAGATTACCATGACAATCTGTTTTTCCTACGGAATTAAAGAGTATGAAGTTGAGATTTATGATTCACACATGGGAGAGAGATTGGATATTTTAAATAGGTCTATTAGATGTTATATACCTGTATCAAATGGTGCGTGCAACGGTGCGAGTGTGTGTGAATATGTATAATTTAATACTTTCTTCGTCCCGATTTAATTTGTCCACTTGTCTTTTTGATTTGTCCTAAATAATTTTGTCAGCTAAAAAAAAAAGGAATTTTCTCTCACAGTTTCTATCCTCAGAATCTTTACCCTCAATCTCCACTTATGAAAAAGTCAAAAATTTCACAAAATCTGTTTTTTCTTAACTTTCGTGTCCGATCAGAGTAGGCAAATTAAACTAAGACGGAGGAAGTAATAGATAAGTCACAAACTTTCTCCGATCATTGATCACTTGGTCTTAAACTTGATGTGATGGAAGAATTTTGGAGACGATGACTTTTTCGGTTTTCAATTTGGCATATTTTACTCATTTCGATTAGGGATATCATGTGACTCCTATTACTATACTCTCCTACGTCCCATAAAAGTGTCAAGTATTTTCTGAAATAAGAGTGGAATTTTTAAAAAAAAGGTATTGTTTTAATAATTTAAATAAAAAATAAAAAAATTAATTTTACAAATGATTTAAATATGTTTAAAAATTTAGAGAATTGTACCATTATTAAATTACCAAAATAAAAAGTTATACATTTTTAAACCTGATAAGTCTTAATTATTATGGGACGGAGGGAGTATAACTTTATAGTCGTATAGTTGCTGATAGTCAACCCTTGATTAAGAATTGCATAATTTTTATCAAATTACATAATAGAATTAATGGTACTTTTTTTTTTTTTTTTTTTGAAAAAAACACAAACTAAAAATAATGGTAAACAGATGTAGAATGAATCTAAAACTTAGGACTCTATAATTTATTTTTAGATATATAAAATAATTTAAGATTTAAGACTTTTCTAAAAATTAATTTTAAAATTTTTCAAGTTACTTTAAGATTTACTAAAATAATTTTACTGATTTTATAGATAAAATTAAAAAAATTTAATTTAATATTAAAGATTTTATTAATCATATATCTATATATATATATTTATTTATTTTTAAATCATTCTATAATTTATTTTGAATATTTTATATATTTTACAATCTAGATTAATTTAAAATAATATATTAAAAATTTATTAAAATAATTTCTCAGATTAGAATTTAAAACTATGAATTTTTAAATATTATATAAATTTAATTGTCATTTATATCTAAATTTTAATATTATATTAATTTTATATATATATATATATATATATGTTTTTTTTTAATTTCTTTACCATCCTAATAAGTTATTAAGCAGGAAAACCACAAAGAAAGTAAAAAAAATTAAGTGTCACATAAGCAAAAAACAGTCAGCTCATGGATGACCTGATGGGTAACCTGCAGTAGCCTGTCACGGTTTATCAATTTTTTGTAAGTTATAAGGCATTTTTAAAAAGTGTCAAACTTAAAGGATATTTTTTTAATTTAGGACAAACTTACCGGACATTTTTACCAATTTTCCCTATTTTTACTTAAGATTTAACATCTTATAAGATGTTAGAATTTATAAATTATTTTAAATAAGTTTAACCAAACACCCTCTTAGTAGTATATTGAAAAGTAAGAGATATTTTATTATTGTGATAGACACAAAATTGAAAGAAATCGTGAAGATTATTTGAAACGACAATTAATTTGAAATATCATTAACAAAATAATGACAAAAACTTGTGTGAGATCGTTACCTCATGTGACGGTCGTGTGACGTGAAAAATGTCACGTTTTGTATTAAAAGTATCACGTTTATCTGTAAAAGTGTCTCTTTTATCACTTTTTGTAGCAAAAGTATCAGTTTTATTTGTAAAAGTATCATTGTAGCAAAAGTATCACTTTTATCTGTAAAAATATTATTTTTTCCTATAAAAGTGTATTTCGTCACACGTAAAACCGTCGCACACAAGACTCACTCCAAAATAAAATGTCAATTACTATGAAAAGAAAGAACTATAAGTTTTTTAAGTAATCCAACTATAGACGAAGTTGGATAGCTCAACTGGTAGAGCATTTACTATCTAAGCCTTTGGTCCTGGGTTCGAGTCACCTTCGGGAAAAGGGAGGAATTTTTTCTTTGTTCTTAGATTAGGAGAAAAAAAATTAAGTAATCTATGTATCACACATATATTATTTAAGTAAATTCTCTAAGTAGAATTGTTAGACTTTAAAAATGTTATATGAAATTCAAATTTAATGTGTTGAAGTAAATAGGCCCGATAAAAAATACTAGAGTGAGTCTTGTGTGTAAATGGTCACACGTAACGAAATATATTTTTACAGAAAATATTGATACTTTTACAGGAAAAAGTGATACTTTTACAGGAAAAAATGATATTTTTACTACATTGATATTTTTATAGATAAAAGTGATACTTTTGCTACAAAAGTGATATTTTTTTTTGTTAAAAAAATGTGATACTTTTACAGATAAACATGATATTTTTACCATAAAAAGTGATATTTTTTCCCGTAACACCGTGTGACGGTCGTGTGACGGTCACATACGAGTTTTTGCCAAAATACTAAGGGCTCGTTTGATTGTAAATCATCAATGGTGATGATAATAGGCTCGTTTGGTTGTAAATCATCAATGATAATGATAACGAGTATTAATGATGAGTCAATCATATTATGGAATGAATTGAGAAATTGTTAATAAAAGGAGATAATGATTAATTTATTTATTATGTACCAAGCACCATAAATAAAAATAAGTCTTATTTTCATTCTGTATTGCTAAACCTCCTAACCAAGCGGGCCCTAAATATGATAGGCAAAAACGGGCCGGAGGGTATTCGGTTCGGAAGTTGACAGTTTGCGCGGAAATGGAGGGTTTGAGTAGCCGACAGCCTCTGCCTATAAATTGACCGCTCTAGTTCCTTTTGGCAACTTCTACCTTCCCAGTCCCACCTTTCTTCTTATTATTGCTACTTCCATTCTACAAACTAGTATTACTCCCGTGCGATGCACGGAAGTATGTTAACATTATACTATATTTTAATAAAATTAAATATTATATGATGTTATTTTTTAAAATGTGGACCTTACACACATAATAAAATAAATAATTCAAAATCTTGAATTATCGTATAGTAAAATTTTAAATAGTGTAAATATCCGTTTCTCTCGTGAAATTTATTGATTGAATATATACTTATTATTTATAATAATAATTATTATTACGAAATAAAATTGAAATAAATATTAAGTATGACAATTAAAATACACATTTTAAAATTACTTTTTTTAACTCAAATGTTACTGTATGTAGTCTGTATCCTTCTTAACCTATGCGAATAACCACAAATAATCTCATTAATTATATATATTAAAATAAACATAAATATAAATATAATAACAGGCCAACTTATTAAAATAATAATTATAAGATAATAAAAAATAAATTGAATAATTTATAAGCAAATTATATTTTTCTTTTAAATAATCTCATATTTGTTATTGTTAAAATAGTCAGTTGATTCATTTTTTATAATTTAATTTCCATTATAAATAGTCTAATCCACAATAAAAAGTCAAAACTTACTTCAACTTAAAGTAGGTGAAAAAATTATTAATTTCATATATTATATGTAAAAATAGATTAGAAATAAAAATAATAATAATTGTTATTATTTAAAAAAAAAATTGTTGAAAAAAAAACTAACTGACAGAATTGTGATAGGTTAACAACTCTTTAGGGACAAATACATGAATAATACACTTGAAAATGTTCAACTTGCAATTGGAGGGGAAAATAATTTTCTTTATTACATATTTGGCTCCATTTTATTTAATTAGACAAAAACGCATATTCATATGTATATAAGTATATATATAGATTAATTTACCGAATAAAACTAAGATAGAAAGATACATACAATAAATAAATTAATTAAAGTATTTATAAAAAATAGATTTTTTATAAAAAATATTTAACTAATTCTTACAGTCTAAATTTGACACCAATAAATATGCACAATACGTATTGAGATCTAACCAAATAACCAATCAATTTATAAACATTGCCTTTTTATTTTTTTAAATATCACACTTTTATATATATGATATGTATGTTAAATTAAAGATCACGAAAAGATAATAATTATATATATAATATGTAAAAAAATGCTTATGATACAAAATACTATTTGTATTTAAGATTTTGGAAAAGTACTTCTTTAGAAAGAAGGGAAAAAAAAATTAAAAGTTCGCATTTGTATAAATAATCATAAATAACACAAAATATAATGGTTGGGAAATACAATTTACAATCTTAACTTTCTTATAACTTTTATATATGTGTAAATTTTTTAATATATCTATATAAACTTTCAAGTTCTAGCTCTAAATATTTACTTGTTCCTTTCTAAAATTAGATTCTCATATGCAACTCATAATATTTTACTTGATGATATCAGATATACCCAAAATATTTCTAAATAAATCCTAACATTAACAAAATAAAATTAAAAAATTATTCATAATTCGAATAACAATTTAAAGCGTGCGAATTCTAAAAAATACTTAAGTATGTTTATATTTTATTTGGTATTGTAACTTATTCAAATTGTTTTTATATTTATAATGCAAATATTATATCTATCTAAATATGAAATTGTTTAATGAAAAAGCTATTGCTTAGGTTGCAAAAGGTTTTTTTAAAAAAAGCAATTGAATTTTAATAGTTTTACAAAGTATTTTATAGATTAAAAAGTGTAAAAAAATATAGTTGATGTTAGTCACATAAAAAAATCAACTAAAAAAAAATTGAAAGATGTAACGAATGTCATAATTTAGGTTGCAATTGGTAGAATTTATGAAAAGTATCTAAAAAGTAAAACTTACGTGCAACAGATGCACGGATCTTTATATACAACGGGTTGCAACCCGCTCCATTCATTTTGATGCGGCCCATGATATCCCAACTTGAAAAGCCCACCACATTTATTTTGGATTTTAAACTCAGTGGGCTTGACCCAATATATATTATTTTCACGATCGTTCTATGGGCCCTTTTCCCTTTAGAGAAGTTATATAGGGTTTTTGTGTTGAGTAAAATGGAGTCGTCAACCTTATTGACCCTCCTTTGTAATAAGTGAGTTTTGTCAAAATGGGATAATTTTTTTTTAGAAATTAATTAGTTCAGATTCACAGTTATGTATATTACAGTTTCGATGTAAATACAATATTTATAATTGTAGTGTGACATTTTATTTAATACTCCCTCCGTTTCGGTTTAATTAGCCAACTTTGACCGAGCACGGAGACTAAGGAAAAATTGTGGAATCTTTGATTTTTTCAAAAGTAGAGATTAAGAGTGGAGATTTTGAGGGTGAAGATTGTGAGAGAATTTATCATTTATGAACTAGGACAATTAGGTTGGACAAATAAATATGACAAAATGACCAATTAAGCCGGAACGGAGGGAGTATATAGTAATAATATAATTAATTTGATTAATCTGAGGACTGTTTTTCTTAAGGAAAACTTTTTTTATCTAACGATACAAATTCTATTATTTTAAAATAAAGAATTATCTTCAATAATTTTCACCGATCAGTTAAAATAGTATCACTTATTTAGTCAAAAATATCAAGCATCACTGGTTTCGCCAAAAGTATCACTAAATTAATCAAAAGTATCATTGATTTGGCCAAAAGTATCACCTAATTGACATATATTAAAAAGTGATACTAATAATAACGTCGCGGTAGTTGTTGTATACCAAGATGCATCACTTATTTGGCCAAAAGTATTACTTATTTGGTCAAAAGTATCACTGATTTAGCCAAAAGTATCACCTAAATGACTGATAACACGTTATTTATGCATGTATTTAGGTCGATTTAGGATCATATTTTATGGCATATACGTGTATATGTGACCAACACTTATTGATATTTATAATATTTGGGCCATTTGATGTGTTTCGACTTGTTTGAAGATAATTAGGTATTTTTATGCCATTTGAATGAAGTACGAAGGAGAAACAAGTCAAATAGAGTGAAAACCGGCCCAAAGGAGTGAAAACCGTCCAAGAACCGGTCCAAACCGGTCCGAACCGGCCTGAACCGGTCCAGGAGCAAAACCGGGCAAGAACCGACACGGCCGTGTCACTCAAGCAACACGGCCGTGTCAAATGTTGCGCAGAAATTGAAGAATTGCAAAGCAACACGGCCGTGTCATTTAAGCAACACGGCCGTGTCAAAAAGTCCACCGATAAGAGAAATCGTGTTTTAATAGGATTTTGAGCCTATCTTCTCCAAGATTCGTCCCCAACTCTATAAAAAGGACCCCAAGCTCTAGGAAAGTAAGGATCAATCATCAAGAACATAAATTACATCATCTTGGAAGACAAAGAAGACGAAGATCATCGAGACGGAGTCATCCGGGTTAAATTATTCCTTCTTAGTTTTAATTCTTAAAATGTTTTTATTAGAATTTTGTATTGGATTATTACTAGGCATGAGTAGCTAAGCTATTCGTGTCCTAGGGTTAGAAAGTAGGGATTTTTATAACAATGTTTTGATTTATGTTTTAATCTATTAATTCCATTCTTTATGTGTTTTATCTCTATGTTTATGCTTAAACTGAATTTAGCTTGATCACCTAGATTTAGTAATTTAGTTTAACAATTCCGCTTCGAGAGGAGGGAATTGTTATCAGACTTAGAACATAGAGCGCAGTTGTCTATGACTGTGTAGGCCGTGGCTTAGGATCGTTTGGGAGTTATTAGGTTTAATTGACTTGAGAGGGTAATTAGCTTAATTAATCAACGGTTTAATCGCTTCGAGAGAAGGATTAGATTATTGTCGTGCCGCCTAATAAACATTAGAATTGGTAAATTAATAGGTTAATCATATTCCACATTGAAATAATATCCTGAAATCGAAGCCCTAGGATACCTTTTCTCTTTGATTGTTAGTTTTCGTGTTTCCTAAGTTTGGAGTTATATTTAATTGAGTAGTTTAATTAGTAAAATCAACCTTTAAAACTTAGTATCTAGTTAGGACATTCCTAGAGTATTAGGGTATCAAACTACCTAAAACTATTCCTTGTGGGATCGACCTTGACAATAGTACTACACCTACATCCGTACACTTGCGGAACACTAGGTTAGAAACCGACGTGTCAAGTTTTTGGCGCCGTTGCCGGGGAATAGGATTTAGCGCTTAGTTTTTATCTTGAAAAATAGGAGGAAACTAGACTAGATTTTATTTTTTTCGTAATTTTAATTTTAATTTTCGTTTTTATTTTTGGGTTAATTTTTGTATTACGCGGTAGTTCTTGTTTTTGGTGTTTTCAGGCTTCGTATGCTCACCAGATCAAAAGGGAAAGAAACTCTTCTCCCTTTCGATCCAGAAATTGAAGCGACAGCTCGCAGACACCGAATTAGAAGAAACTTCGCATCTGAGATGGAGAACCCACCACAGCATCCGAATCAGGATGACGCACTTAACAGAGTACTGACAGCTCTGGCACGGTTGGATGATCGAGTCACGAATATACAGCAGCAGCTACCTCCACAAGGGCCACAGCTACAACAGCAGTACGACCCAATTCAGATAGACCCAGCTGCAGGCGATGAAGATGACACGCCCATTAGCGACTGCTTGAAGCCCAGTCCAAACCAGCAGGCGGGAGGAGTGCAACCTCCACCACTCAATGCCAACAACTTCGAGCTGAAGCCTGCACTAATCAACATAGTGCAGCAAAACCAGTATGGGGGAAGTGCTTTGGAGGATCCGAATGCACATCTGATCAAATTTGGCAGACTGGCCGACACAATCAAGATCAATCATGTGCCGCACGAGCAGGTCAAGATGAGATTGTTCCCTTTCTCACTGAAGGATAGAGCACTACAGTGGTTCAATTCGCTGGAAGATATCAGAGATTGGGAAGACTTGAGTACTTCTTTCCTGTTGAAGTACTTTCCACCAAGCAAGATGCTCGACCTGCAGAACCAAATTAATCAGTTCAAACAGCTGGACCAAGAGCCATTCGGAGAGGCTTGGGAGCGATTCCGGGATCTTATCCGGAGTTGCCCTCAACATGGGTTCACCAAGAAGCAGCAAGTATGCAAGTTCTACAATGGTCTACTTGCTCCGACTAGAAACCAAGTGGATGCAGCTGCGGGTGGAAGTTTGATGGAGAAGTCAGTGAGGATGGCATTCTCAATCCTGGACGCGATGGCCAGAACAAGCTACCAATGGTCGAACGAGAGAAACATGCCAAGGAGGGTAGCAAGTGTCCAAAAAGTCGAGCCCGTCAATAATGAGCCAATTGAAAAGCTCACAGCACAAGTAACAGCATTGACGAGCCAGGTGAATTTGCTAACTAATCTAACGTTAGCACAACAGCCAGGGGGTCCGGAAGAAGTTGAAGAAGTAAAATTTGTGAATCAACGAAACTTCAACAACTTCCAGAACAATCAGCCTCGGTACAATCAGTACCCTCAGAATCATCAGAACTTTTCATATGGGAACGCGCAAAATACACTTAATCCGCCACCCGGATTTGCTGTTACAAATGGCATGATCCATGACGGTAAGAAGCCATCACAAGAAGAGATCGCGCTGTCACAATTTGAAAAGTATGATGAAAAGTTAGCTCAGTTGGAGAAGAAAGTGGATGGTAAATTCATGGAGCTAAACAAGCATATCACTGGGCAAGGGGCAAACATCAAGAGGCTCGAGAACACGTTGGTGCAGACTCAAGCTAGCATTGGAGAGTTGACATCAAACATGAGTCAGCTGATAAAGATAGTAGGAGCTCAACACAAGCAAGGCCAATACCCGAGCGATACAGTGGTTAACCCGAAGGAGCACTGCAATATTGTGGAGCTAGATGAGCATGAAGAGAGCTTGAAGGACCAAGAAGAAAAGGAATCAAGCGAGGAAGTCAAAAACATTGAGAAGGAGGAGGTCAATACAATCATAGATAAGAAAACTTCATCTCCTATTCTTGATGAGTCTTTTGATTTTTGTTTTAAAAATTCGTTCTTTGCTAACCTTGATCCTTTAGAGCAATCTAGAGTTGTTGTTGTGAAACAGGAACCACTAAAGGAGAGAATCCAAGTTAAAGAGAAAACAAAGGAGTGGGAGGATGGAAAAGAGGCGACGAAGAAGAGACCGAGCAGGCCCAAGAAGAACGCAAACACAAGCATGAAACCAAGAAGAGCAACAAAAACAAAAGATCCAGGGAGTTTTACTATTTCTTGCTCAATTGGTAGTCATGAATTTCATAATGTCATGTGTGACTTAGGGTCTAGCATAAATTTGATGTCTCTTAAGCAGTATAGACAATTAGGATTAAGGGAAATTAAACGGTCCTTTACTACTATCAACTTGGCGGATGGATCGTCATTAACGCCGTTGGGAGTAGCAGAGGATGTAGTGGTAAAAGTGCTAAATTTTGAATTTCCTAGTGATTTCTTAGTTGTTGACATGAAAGGGAGTGATGAATTCCCTTTTATCTTAGGAAGACCCTTCTTGGCGACTAGCCAAGCACTAATAGATGTACCTAAAGGGGAGTTGGTTTTTCGGGTTCAAAACGAAATAATCACACTAAACATACATAAATCGGGTCTAAGGGGTAGGCACAATTGTAGCATTATTTACAATACCCTAGCTGCTGTAGAAAATCCTCATGTCCCAAATAGCTCTTTAATTGGTCAGAAAACATCCGACTCGGGGTGGCTAGAAAATGGCTGATAGAAAAAGGACGTCCGGCTGATGACGTAAAACAAAGCGCTTGTCGGGAGGCAACCCGATGTTTATTGTTTTATTTTTAATATTTCGTTAATTTTATGTTTTTACTTGTATTTTAGTGTCTGATGTTTTTAGGAATCAACATGGACGAGTGTTGCAAGAAACGGGGGTGGAAAAGACGGAGAAATCGCATGAAGATGGAAAACCAGAGTAACACGGCCGTGTCACGTTTCAACACGGCCGTGTCAAAACTGGCGTCAAACGTGTGGGATTTTCTGGAAAGCAACACGGCCGTGTCACCAAATCAACACGGCCCGCGTCCAAAGCAGCTCAAACGCAACACGGCCGTGTCACAAAAACGACACGGCCGCGTCAAAATCACGCTTAAAAACCAAATTTTGGTTCAAAAGCAACACGGCCGTGTCGGCCTTATAACACGGCCGTGTCAAAACCAAGCTCCAAACACGATTTCACACTGGAACTCAACACGGCCGTGTCACACAACCGACACGGCCGTGTCAATATCAGCCCAAAAACATCAAGTTTGGCTCAAATGTAACACGGCCGTGTCACAACATTCAACACGGCCGTGTCAATACTTCAGCAGAAAAAATGCAAAAATTCAGAACGCGATGCGGAGACGGCCGAACCAAGATTCAGTAAGCAACAAAATGGCACGATTTCGGAGCTCGTAGGGGTTTCAAAAAGCCGTCGTCGAAACGATTTTGTAAGTTAGCACCAAGGCGTACCACGTTTTTCCTCCAAACATTGGCTTTCAGCCAAGTTTGGGGGAGGGGGTAGACCGTGGGACGTCTTGGCAGCTATATTTATAGTTTTGATTTACCTCGTTCGAATTTCGTGCTGTTAATTGTGGGTCCGTGTGCCCATTTTGCTGATGTTTTATTGTTTAAATTGGTTTATCGGGTCTGTGAGCCCAGTTATCTGATTTATCGGTGTTGTTGGGTCTGTGAGCCCGAGTTTGATTGCATATTGTTTTCATGTTGAGTTTTAGGAGTTTAGAGTTTAGAGTCTTATTAGTGTTTTAGTTTTTGAGTCATAAGAATAATAAACCCGGAAATAGGTAATAAGTGAAAAAAATAAAAAGAGAATAATTGGGAAAGATGGATGATGAATAGTTAATGATGAGATGATTTAGATGAAAAAATGGCACATAATAGAGCATGAGAGGTGTTTTGAGACGAAATTGAGCGTGAACTGAGAATATTCAATCAAAATTTACCTTGTGAGAATTTGAGCCTAATTATACTCCAATTTTCGGAGTAAGATACTTTCTTTCGGTGTGAATTTGATTGAATATGTGTACTAGTCTCTAGAACTTGCCTTGAGTCTTTACTAAGAATGTGTCAAGTATATGTTGTGATTTAGGAAATGATCTTAGGCAACTTTTTGTTTAAGCCTATTTGTTCGAACCATGAAAATTGCCTTTGAACCATAATGGAAAAAAATTGTCCCTAGTTAGCCCACTTGAGCTTTATAGCTTTATTTATTCATAACCTAACAATATCAGCCAAAACCTTTTGATTTAACTCTTTTGGCCTTAATTGGATTAATCAAGTTAGAGGGAGGAGAATTGGAAGGAATTTTGGGTGAACAATTTGTGGGAAGGAATGTGAAGTAGGGATATTTTCAAAAGATGAAGGAAATAAGAGAAAAGTGATAGGTGAAAAGCGAAGAATAGCCTCTCCTAGAAAGAAAAAAAAAAAAAAAAAAAAAAAAGAAAAGAAGAAAAGAAAAAGAGAAAAAAAAAAATTGTTATTATTAGTATTATAGAGGAGAGGCTAGGAAATAAAGTGCTTAAATTGTGAATGTGATTAGAACAGTCGGGTAGTCCCAAAAATGTGGTACTCGCAGAATTGAAAAGCACTTAAGTTGTACGGACTTTTAAAGGTGAAGAAGTCACTTTGCGAGGTGATTTGCTGAAATTTGAAGAGTGAGATTGAGTGATTGTATTGAGGGGTAGTCGGGTTAGACGTAACTTGATTAGTCCAATGAATAGTCACTTAAATCCAAATGTATCCCACCGTACCTTAAGCCCACATTACAACCAAAATAAAGACCTTTTTTATCCTTTGTCACACATAGCAAGTACGAGGTCTAGTTTAGACGATTGGCAAGCATATGGTAGACTTTGCATGTAATTCAATATGAGTGGAAATTATTCTAGCTTAAACACTTGAGAGATGAGTGAAACACTTACCCGATGAGGGTTGAATAATTCGAAAGTTCAAAGTCTCGAGATTAGTTGATTTACGCGTTATCACATATGCTCAAGTGAATTATGTTGCCTAGTTGTTTTAAGGAAAATCAAACTGAAACTGAATTCATCGTCTAATCGCCCTAAACAAAATGCATAATCACTTGTCTTCTTTGTGTCTTTTTGTATGATGTTCGGGACGAACAACAGTTTAAGTTTGGGGGAGTTTGATAACACGTTATTTATGCATGTATTTAGGTCGATTTAGGATCATATTTTATGGCATATACGTGTATATGTGACCAGCACTTATTGATATTTATAATATTTGGGCCATTTGATGTGTTTCGACTTGTTTGAAGATAATTAGGTATTTTTATGCCATTTGGATGAAGTACGAAGGAGAAACAAGTCAAATAGAGTGAAAACCGGCCCAAAGGAGTGAAAACCGTCCAAGAACCGGTCCAAACCGGTCCAGGAGCAAAACCGGGCAAGAACCGACACGGCCGTGTCACTCAAGCAACACGGCCGTATCAAATGTTGCGCAGAAATTGAAGAATTGCAAAGCAACACGGCCGTGTCATTTAAGCAACACGGCCGTGTCAAAAAGTCCACCGATAAGAGAAATCGTGTTTTAATAGGATTTTGAGCCTATCTTCTCCAAGATTCGTCCCCAACTCTATAAAAAGGACCCCAAGCTCTAGGAAAGTAAGGATCAATCATCAAGAACATAAATTACATCATCTTGGAAGACAAAGAAGACGAAGATCATCGAGACGGAGTCATCCGGGTTAAATTGTTCCTTCTTAGTTTTAATTCTTACAATGTTTTTATTAGAATTTTGTATTGGATTATTACTAGGCATGAGTAGCTAAGCTATTCGTGTCCTAGGGTTAGAAAGTAGGGATTTTTATAACAATGTTTTGATTTATGTTTTAATCTATTAATTCCATTCTTTATGTGTTTTATCTCTATGTTTATGCTTAAACTGAATTTAGCTTGATCACCTAGATTTAGTAATTTAGTTTAACAATTCCGCTTCGAGAGGAGGGAATTGTTATCAGACTTAGAACATAGAGCGCAGTTGTCTATGACTGTGTAGGCCGTGGCTTAGGATCGTTTGGGAGTTATTAGGTTTAATTGACTCGAGAGGGTAATTAGCTTAATTAATCAACGGTTTAATCGCTTCGAGAGAAGGATTAGATTATTGTCGTGCCGCCTAATAAACATTAGAATTGGTAAATTAATAGGTTAATCATATTCCACATTGAAATAATATCCTGAAATCGAAGCCCTAGGATACCTTTTCTCTTTGATTGTTAGTTTTCGTGTTTCCTAAATTTGGAGTTATATTTAATTGAGTAGTTTAATTAGTAAAATCAACCTTTAAAACTTAGTATCTAGTTAGGACATTCCTAGAGTATTAGGGTATCAAACTACCTAAAACTATTCCTTGTGGGATCGACCTTGACAATAGTACTACACCTACATCCGTACACTTGCGGAACACTAGGTTAGAAACCGACGTGTCAATGACATATATTAAAAAGTGATACTAATAAAAAAAAAAAAAAAATTCTCCTAATCTAAGAACAAAGAAAAATCCTCCCCTCCCTCATGGTGACTCAAACCCAGGACCAAAGGCCTAGGTAGTAGATGCTCTGCCACTTGAGCTATCCAACTTCGCCAAAAGTGATACTAATAACAACATTAGGGTAGTTGTTCTCAAGTATCACTTATTTGGTCAAAAGTATCATTAAATCTACTTCTATTATAAAAGTGTGAGTTGTTTCTTACAAAATTTGATTTGCCTATTATATCCTTAATGAATTTTAATTTTTAAGGTTAGTTTGGTAACTATATCTTTAAAGTTTTATTTATAAACTATATCTTTGAATATATATTTATATATATGGTTAGACAAATTTTATTTGCCTATTACATCATTAATGAATTTTAGTTTTTAAGGTTAGTTTATTAATTATATTCTCAAAGTTTTATTTATTTGGTTAGAGCCCTATATAGTTCATCTATCAATCCATGGATATGATACCCTAAAAAAATTCATGGATATGATATATAATTCATCTAATGACATAAGTTGAACCTATGTATTAATCATATTCTATATTTTTCTTTATTTTTAATCATATACATAACATTATTATTTTTATTTATTTTTATTTTAAAATTTCATTTTAAATTTCTTTTCTCTTTTATAATGGGATTCTTTTACTCCCTCCGTCCCAAGCTAATTGTCCTACTTTGACCTGGCACGAAGACTAAGAAAAAACAGATTTTGTGGAATCTTTGACTTTTTCAAAGGTGGAGATTGAATGTGGAGATTTTGATGGTGGAGATTGTGGGAAAATTTGCCATTTATGGGATAGGACAATTAACTTGGGACAAATAAATAAGGCAAGTAGGACAATTAGGCCGGGACAGAGGGAGTATATAATTGTCAAAAAAGAAAACTGTAGAAAAAGAAAAAGAAAAAGAAAACAATTAATTAGTAAAGTTTTAAAGCTAATTTAGTAACTTTATTTTTTATAGTTTTATTTATGAAGATTCATTTTAGAATTAAAATTCAGCTCTCAAGTCTCAACTTATAAATTTTCTATCACATTTCATATAATATATAGTTCAACTGATGATATAAGCTCAACCTAAATATTCATAATATCTTATATTATTATTCCTTTGTAGTAAAATACATTATATTATTCTTTTTATTTGTTTACATTTTATTCGATTCTTCATAAATTTCTAATAATTTTTCTAATTGGTTTCTTCTATAATTGAAGAGAAAGGAGAAAGACCGATTAGCAAAAATGTAATCACAATAAGTAAAATCAAAGAATAAAATGACTTGCATGTGAAATCGCTGAGATTACATTTTAAAATTAACTTTTGAGTGAGTAAAAAGAAATGTTAGAAAATTGTATGTTTTTTGTGTATACTTCTTTATTAAAGTCCATCAATAAAAAATAATGTCAAAAACAATTGAATAAGAACTATATGATGATAAAATGAATAGAAGTGAGAAAATGCATTGTGAAGAAAGATAACACAAACTTATGAATAGACATTATTATTAGTAGATATAACTTTATTAACATAATGAACAAAATTATAAAAAAACTAGCGTAAAAATTATAAATATTAAAGGATCTAAGTGAATTTTCATTATAAAAAAAAGAAATTATAATAGACGAGTTTAGGTAATATAATAGAAAAATCAAAGAATAAACTAATGTGAAAGTGTCAGATATATTATACTATGAGAAAAGAATACAAAAACAAAAATTAAATATCTATATTGTAGTTAAATGTACATACAAGTTAATTATACAATGTAGTATTTCAAAATTTGGATTAAACTAGGCATACATTTAGCCTTACTGTTAAAATTAAGATTAAACTAGCAATATATATGTTTATACGCTAAATTTCTTTGTATGAGCATTACTAAGTAAATATAAATTGAACTATTATGCATGTAGGAAATGAGATTATATATTGTATTTATTTTCAATGATTTAGAAGAATGAAATCGATGTAATTCATAAGTAACATTTATAAACATTACAACAAGATAAAATAATAATTGATTTAAGAATTTTATTGAATTCAAAAAATATACGATAAAGTCATATATATATATTTAAGATGAAAAAGATGGAGGAAAGCGGTAAAAGTAGCTTATATATGAAATCAGTAAAAGATATATCTGAAGATATAAAAACTATAAATGCATTTGTAGTGATATTTTGTAAATTTAAATACTATTGGTCTATTCAATGGTTCGATTTTATTCAAATAAATCTATAGGTTGAACATCATTTTTAATCACATACCTTATACACCTACACAAATATACTCATTAATGTAATACTTTTAATAGGTGATGTAATTTTAGTAGACCAAGGAAAAAGTTTTTATGTTAGAAAATTAGAGAGACATAAAAGTTACAAAGCTTATAATAATTGGAGTTTAGACCGAGTTGTGAAATTTTATTGTACTAATAATAGAAATAATAAAATGGCAAACGTAAAAATTAGTGGACATGAATAGTTGCACCAGATTCTTTTAAATATTTAAGGTCTAATATTAAAAAAATTATTAAATCAATAAAAATATTATATATATATATATATATATATACTATGTTTTAAGCATATGTAATAACTTGATAAGTGAATTTACTACGCTATATAAATTATAGGGTACAATAAAGAATAAAAAATAACTAACAAGAAATAATGAACTAAGTTGTACTGTGAATGATTCAAAAATTGTACTATGTGAATGAGTATCACATAATTAAATTAAAATATGCTAAAAAATAAAGATAGTGAAATGTGAATGTTAATATTAACTTGACAATAGATTAGATAAAAAATAATTACGTCGAATAGAGTACTATATAGTCTAAATAAAAAATAAAATGAGAGAAATAAAATTGGAATGCGTGGTTTAAACATGTATATATAAGACTTTTAAATGGATGTGCAATGTTTGAAAAATTAGGAGTACTTCACTGTAACTAAATAAGGAATTAAAGACATTACAAATTAGTTAAAACATTTATTATATTTTATATAGATTATAACATGTGTTTGATTGAAGATTGTAAGACAATATGTATATAGTCAACCTTCCATAAAAAATATTATTTATTTTGTAATTATACAATAGTAGGATTTTTATTTTAAATAACGGATAATTTTTAAATTTCGACGTTGCATTGAGAAAATAATTAAGGGAAATTGAAATAAGCAGTCTTAAATCGACAAGTAAATTATATTAAAGAGGGTTATACTTAATAAGAATAAAAAAAAATTAGAAAATAACTTTCATAACAAAAGTTGGATGTTGGACCTTGATACTAAGTTGCTGAAAGTTTTTCCTCACACTAAAATATGTAAACAATTTCTTGTGCAAATATATGTTGAAATCAAAATTATTTATTAGAGAATTATAGAAAAGTACATTAGGCCTAATATTTTGTCTGTTATATAACAAATAATTAACTTATGGATGTCAGTTGATGATGTAATGAGACAATTAAAAATGTGTTTTTCTTCAAATGTCAGTGATTTGGTGCAAAACATAAAAATATATGCCTCATTAATACGCATATAGTTTTCCAATCATCGTATAACTTTATTCAAGATATACTAATGATGATCAAGTCTGTGTATAATAAGAAGTAAACAATAGTTTGAATAAATCAAACTTTACATGTATAATAGAAAATTTTGTAAGACTAAATATTTCTACACTATATCATGGTATATCGTTTTTTACGAATCATTTAACGTTAATTATTATAACTTGTCTTATTAATTAAAACTAAGGTTATTTAACTTTTCAATTTATCTTTTATGATTCTTTTAGTTTTTAGTTGATTCAAAATTATGTTTGTTTAATAGATTAATTCTTATTACGTACATTGAATTATCTACGAAGTTGTGTATATATATTACATTGATCACAATGTACAATTATTTTACGTTCAAATAATTTTTTTTTTAAATAATATTAAAAAATTATAACCACGTGCAACGCACGTGCGTAGTGCTAGTTGATCAAAAGTATCACTTTTTTGGCCAAAAGTATCACTTATTTGGTACGTCGTGGTAGTTGTTGTATACCAAAAGGTATCACTTATTTGGACAAAAGTGTCACCTAAATGACATATATTAAAAAGTGATACTAATAACAAGAACGTGATAGTTGTTCTCAAGTATCACTTATTTGGTCAAAAGTATCATTAAATTGATCAAAAGTATCACTTCTTTGGCCAAAAGTATCAAGTATCACTTAATTGATCAAAAATATCACTTATTTGATAAAAAAATATAACTTATTTGGCCAAAAGTATCACCTAAATGACATATTAAAAAGTGATACTAATAACTACATCGTGGTAGTTGTTCTCGAGTATCACTTATTTGGTCAAAAGTATCATTAAATTGATCAAAAGTATCATTTATTTTGTAAGTCGCGATAGTTGTTGTATACTAAGAGGTATCACTTATTTGGCCAAAAGTATCACATTTAAAACCGAACAAGAAAACGAAACTGAATCAGATACTAATGACACAGATGATATCCTGCTAACCATCTATAACTGCAACATCACATCTTCTTCTTCATCAGACCTTAAAAAGGGTTGAATTATGTGCGTTCATATGAAGCAAAACATGCTAGCAACTGGACTCCTAGCAATTCGACTAACACGTCGCACCTTCGTATGATTAGTAGCTTATGCCTAAATACAATTGATTGAAACGTGATACAGTTCATTGTGGCTTCTTTTATGCCTTTCTCGGCTGCAAATCCATAGCAGAACAATTAAGGAAACAGTCAGTACCATAAATGACATGCAACAGATAATATAATGCAAATATGACTAGCATTTTCATGGTGAGATTAAACAAATAGCTCCATCTTTTTTCCGATATCCATCCAACTGATAAATAATAAACCTGATCATACACAAATATAAAAAACAAGTGTAGATATGAAACTAGGAAAGTACCAATGGCTTCAGCCTGTAAACTCTCAGCTATGTAATGTAACATTCTAAAGATCAGATACATTTAATTAGCATGTACCTTAATGTACATACTTGTAGCATTCCAAAAAAAATTAGTGCAAATGAATTACATGTACATGGATATTGCAAGGATAAAAATGCAAGTACATGTATATTACATCTGCATTTTCCTCTGCAAAAACTAAATATTTGAACATTTGCATATACAAAGCTGGTCGATTCACACAACGATCATATTTACAAGCTTAAAATTCAAAAATTCATCAAACAAAGTCACAACTCATGGAAGGACATAGCAAAGTTACAAAAGATCAAACTTACATACCTCTATATGTCCCTTTCAGGATGAAGTTATGACAAAAAAATCCTTAAGCAATACTATTTTATAGTTTGAATGCAAAGATATCACTCCCTCATCCATCAAAGATGAGCTTGGGCCAACTTGAATGAAGTTCTGACTCTAGGAAACGAACTAAAATGGAACACGGAAGCAATAGCCTCAGGAAACAACAAAATAAACATAGTGATAGTTGAAGCTAAAAAGATGTACTGGGAACAGGTTAAGGCTACAGAAATTGGCACCACAAGCTCTTTGACTAATTCCAAAATTTAGAAATTCCATTTGCACATATTCTCAAAATAATCGAAGGCTTCACTTCCCGAAGAATAATACAACTCAAACTTTAATAGGATATTTTCTCAGAGGGGAGTACACATATTTCATTGTTCTGGTTTGTACTGAGTTATTATATTATCGCAATAGCATATCTACAATTTTAGGAGATAGTCCAAAAAACATAAAAAGGAGTTGCATTACGAGAAGACCAACTCAACTTACCCAGGTATAATGCTTCAAAACGGGAGAGTAATGATCAATGGCAATGCATATCTTTTCAAGTAATCTCGAAAGAGCATCAACTTCATCTCCCAAGAGATCAACCTGAAACAGATAAATACTCAAAAAGATGTGGGAGATCAACCTGAAACAGATAAATACTCAAAAGTACTTGTGGCAATTAGAGATGGCCGGAGTTCAGGGCGGCGAAATTTGGCGTCGCCCCCGGCTGTATTGTGGGGCAGCGGCTGAAGAAATGGTCACTAAATTCTAAAATTGTACCAAAGTCTCAAAATGGTATATTTAGGGGCAGATTCAAGATTTAATAATTAGGTGGGCTAGGACATAGAAAATCTGTTAGAGTTCGATGAAGTTGCGACTTACTATAGGATTCAAAAGGAAAAAAATAGTAATAGAGTCTACATAGAAGTTCTATTTCTTACTTTCCTTTTTATAGAAATGTTACTAAAATAATTAACAGATGAGTTTGAAACGAAATAATTGAACATGATTTTAAGTATGAATTATTTATTTAAATCTTAGTTAAAGACTAGAGTGTGATTCTGTGAACACTGAAACTAATTGGGATAGACTTAGTTAAAATTTAGAGTAAAGAATAACTAAAATAATAAAAATTATTTTATTAAAATTAAGATTCTATAAATTTTACACTGGCTCCAGCCTAGCTTGGCCCGCTGCTATATTGTAATAAAGGTTAGTTGCTAAAGGGAACTAAAATTGGAAGCAAAAATCACGGTTTTTCTAGCAAAAACTCAACAAGAAGTTCCGGAAAATCAAATCCTCCCATATACAACACGAAAAACGCTATTACCACAATTGTATAGATAAATGCGTGGGAAAATGCTTAGTTTCTATTTAGTGAAAACCATCAAAACTAACACTTTTTGTAAAAAACATATTAAATTTGTCAGGTTTGTAAAAATATATTAAATCTAACACTTTGACTAGTATTTGGACGAAAATGCCCTTCTGTACAAAACTGTTAATCTGCCAGAAACACTGTTTGCTTTCCAGAAGCTGTCGGGCCACCGTTTTCGTGCTTACCGACGGTTTCGTGCCAGTTATTTTCTTCGTGCCAGTGATTTTATTTTACGGTCTTGTGTATATTTACTTCGTGTATGTCTTCGTGCCTGTCGTTCCAGTTGTTTAAATCTATTATTCAGGGTTCGTGCCTATTATTAATATGAGTCTTTTTGTAATAAAACCCGAAATTACTAAGAGCTTTAAAATGGTATCAGAGCCCTAGGTTTATTTAAAGAAATCATGAATTATATTATGTTACGTACTATCCTAACGGAGGAGACATACGAGTAAAATATGAATCCGAACGAAAGTTCGAGAGAAAATATTCTACAGGAATACTTGAGTGAGAACTCAAGTAACACAGAATACTTCCATATTCTGGAAAGACAGAAACAGGATTTCTTTGGAGAATTTATCCGAAGATGCGAAAGGACTCTCGAAAGAACTAAGAAGCTCAACCACGAGTTACGACAGCCTTTCAAGATGCCAAACGATGATGAAACGAGAGAGAAAATCAGACGAAAGACCCTTAAACAGGAAATTCCTGTAGAAGGGAATACAGCTGATCTCGTCCACTTCACAAGCATTCAGGGAAGATTTCCAACCAAGAAAATCTGGAGAAGGCGTCCCAATCAGTCCCCATCGGATATCCAGAAACCTCATTTACATTTCTGGAAAAAATCATGAGGGGACCTAATTGGGAAGAAGTAAGTGGAGAAAAATCTAAGATTATAGATCTTAGAGAAATCCAGAAGACGGTCCAGAGTTATGGAGAGACCATCCTCGACCAACAGAAGGAGATCCTTGAAACACTCAAGGAGGTTCAAAGGAGATTGACCATCTTGGAAACAAAACCAAGTATGGCCAAAAGAAGAGGAGGTTCGCCATCTTTCGGTACAGAACCCCTTTTGCATCAAAAAGGGAAAACTACCGAAGTAAAGAGAGAGCTGACGGATACAGAAAAGATGATTGCTTTTATAAACCGGAAGAGTCCATCCTAATGGATAGAATAAATATGGAGGATTTACACGACCTTGCACAATCCTTTGCAGGATTGGGTCTTGTAGATCTAAAAATGCAAGAAAATGTATCTACGGGACAACAACAGACTCCCCGAAATACACCACAGAATCTAATAAATGTGGCAGAAAGCGAGGGATCCCATGATCCTCCAACATGCGGAAATACACCACCAACAGGAGATTTTGCTACTGGTGCTTATATCTTTCCCGCAGAAACAAGAAAGAGAACCCAAAGGCCAAACCTTATGCAAACGCCTTATGGGAGATCTCAGTTGGAGCCAATACATCCATACGGAGTAGTTCTCAACCTGGATACATTGGACTTCAAGAACCGAGAACTACTCATAGACGAGTGGGCAGGAGCAATGAAGATTGCAGCTGGCACGCTAGAATTGGATAAAGAGAACTTTATCTCACTTCTGAAGATAAGTTTGGAAGATCAGTGAAAATTGCCTGGGAAGCTACTAATCTCGAGATAGTAGAAAATGTTTGGGCTGGCGAAGCCTTAGCAGAGATCGTCAACAAAATGGCTCAAGTACTTAAAGTAGGATTTGTTGGAGTAGGCTACTTTGAAGGAGCTGAAAACGATAAGGCCAGACGATACAGGCAGGCACTTCATAGCCTGGAGTTACGTGATATTTGTCACGTAGATGAGTTCATCAAACTCTTTACAGAGTATAGATGGAAATCAAAAATAGAAGAACGAGACGCCATTCCATTATTCTTTGCCAAGATCCCCAGTCCATGGAGAGAAATGTTGATTAAAGAATATCAGACACCTCTAGAGGATAGATTGGATACCGTGGCAAGAAGGATGTCGTTCCTCAAAATCAAGCTTGCTGAGTGATGCTATCAAGCGGCGCTCCATAAGAATTACAAGAGGCTAAGAGGGATAAACAAAAGTGTTCCTCTATGCTGTGTTGAAAACGATATTCCTACTATTGTGGGAGGTCAACCATTTAGGCAAAAGATGATAAAAAGGAGAAATCATCCTTATGCCAGAAGAGATGGTAACCAGAAATCTAGGACTTCGTGGAGACCTAGAAAGTTTTGGTCCAAACAGAAGGCCCGTAGTTACAAAACGGGGAAGAGGTCAGGACCAAGCCGAAGCAGAAGTTCTTCCTCAGGCTCAAATCAAATGAGCATGGGAAGATCATCATCAACAAGGAAAACTTTCAGAAGGGCTCATACAAGAGCTAATGAAAGTTTCAAAGATTGCAATTGTTGGACATGTGGTGCAAAAGGCCACATATCAACAGACTGTCCAGATAATCAAAGACGAGGGATCAGAAAGTTTGAGGCAACTCCAGAAATGGAAGAGGCCGTATACTTTCAGGATCTAATTCAAGTATATCAGTTTGAAGGAAT
The DNA here is from genome assembly GCA_958295605.1 of Ajuga chamaepitys. NCBI lineage: Eukaryota > Viridiplantae > Streptophyta > Magnoliopsida > Lamiales > Lamiaceae > Ajuga > Ajuga chamaepitys. The sequence goes on along the minus strand of OY282501.1, from coordinate 53,790,064 downwards.
TCCTTCAGATGAAAGCATATACGAAGAAGAAGATTATAGCGAGGACGAGTCTTCAGAATCAGAATCAGACTGAAGAAAAGGACGTCTTCCGACAGGAGACGCAAGAAGATCTCTCGGGGTTCTTCTCACAAATGTCAATTTCTCATAAGACTCTTATGAAAATTAAGAGAGAAGACCAAAACTCCAAGTCTATGATGGATTTTCAGTTGGGAGATTGGACAAGACTTTGGGACATTTCCTAAAGAAAAGGAAGCATCATATCATTTACAAAGTCACAGCAGGGGAAATTGCAATTCCCATGGAACTGACAAGTAATGTGATGGAGATGCAACTAGTTCCGATAAGAGAAATCAGAGAGGAACTAAGCAGAATGAATAGAGAGATTGCTCAGAAGATGCAATGGATCCATATCGGAGCCATCAGAATTCTGATCAAATCAACATTCAAAGAAGGAATTGATTCTCCGATTGATATTGCTATCTTCGACAAAAGAATCAAGAACTTACGAGAGGCAAGTCTGGGAGGAATCTAAGGAAATCTATATGCTGGGAAATTGATATCCTACATTTATCCAAGGATTGCCTATAACTTGGCAGATCGCGATTTTAATAGAGTTCTAACCCTTCATCAAGATTTCAAAAACAAGGAGTTGATGAAAGAAGGGAATAGACCATACTCTATTACCTATAGTATTTCGTATGCACTATCCAATACCCACCATTCAGAACTGTTCGTGGGAAAGGAGTTCATCGAAATTCCAAATATCTTCGAGCAAGTGGCACATGCAGTCCGTCCGGAGATTATGGAGTTGCCACCAATCCATGAGATGGATATGAGGATCGCGGATCAATCTATTATGACTAGAGCTACAAGTCAAAGGTTCGAACCAAGAAGGGTTTCTTTTCATGATAGTAGAATCATGAGTCGGAGCTGGGAAAAGAGACCTATCTCACAAGAGAATCTGGAGCCAGAAAAATTCACAACTAAAGGTGAATTAAAATGTCCAGAGGGATGGAGAGAAGTGGAGATAGTATTCGATATCACTCAAAAGGATAACATGTTTCCTTGTGACGTCTTATATTATCTACAACAACCTTCATTGGGGAGATTTGAAGGACTTCTCCAGTTAGGAGAAAACGAGTTGATAATCCAAGGAATAGCAGGGCGAGAAAATGGGCGTCTTGTTCTTGGATTGGAATTTCTTGAGGAGCACAAACCTTGGGAACGACAGCCAGATAGGGTGGTCTTTACAGTGGCTCATAGAAAATATCAGGTTCTATGAAGAAAGAGGCTCACTATTAATGGCTACTAGTCCATTCTCAATATACATCTCTATCGGGATGTTATATGAAAAATATCGAGCGGAATATTTCACGGCCTACATTGCCTCAGGCGCAGGAATATGCATAGCCAAGCCAGAAATCTTTCCTACAGGAGTAGGAGAAGATCTACCAGCTATTGCAGGAAGAGATTTCTCTAAGAGGGTTCTTATTCTCAAACGAGGAATTAAGCAAGCGGAAATCATGATTGGCGGAGCCGGAGATACCCCATGGTACAAAGTCAAGACTCCACCAATTTATTTCCATGATACAGGGGCAGATATTCTGTTAGGAAACAATTTCCTACAGACATTCAAGCGGTTTACACAAGAAAATGAAACAAGAAAACTTATTTTCACAACCCTATGTGATCATAAGATTATTGTTCAGAGATTAAGGGAGGCATTTCATCGGAAAATGCCCATTAATTTTCGCAGCAAGCGTGGTGATGAAGGAAAACTAAGTCACCCAAAAATGAAGGATCATCGAAGATATGGAGATGCACTCCTTCAATATCGAGCTGAAACATTAGGAGGAGATAAGGATGAGAGAATGTCAAAAGAGACAATCCAATTCCTCAAGGTGTCTATGGAAGCAAGTCCACAACTTGATATCACCATTGAAGAACAAATATCTTTAGAAGATGTCAAGAAGAGGATAAAGAGGAATTTCAATGAAGATCCTCTAGCATGGTGGAACAAAAATGAACTCAGGGCAACTTTGAAGGTGAAAATCGGAAAAGAAAATGAGTTTGTTCGGTACAAACCAATCCTTATGAATCAAGCAGATCGTGAGGATATGAAAAAAATACTTAAGGAACATCTGGATCTTAAGTTGATATCAGAAGGAATATCTCCATACAGTAGCCCAGGATTTCTGGTGAGAAACCATGGAGAAATGAAGAGAGGAAAGCCAAGATTGGTAATCAATTACAAAGGGATCAACAATATCTTGGAGTTCGATGGATATTATATCCCAAGCAGAGAACACTTGGTGAACTGCATCAAGGATGCAAAGGTATTCTCTAAATTTGATTGTAAATCTGGTTTCTATCAGATTAAGATGGAAGAGGCCAGCAAGAAGTATGCGGTGTTTTCCACACCACAAGGACATTATATCTGGAACGTGATGCCAATGGGATTAGCAAATGTCCCCCAGATATATCAAAGGAAGATGGATAATCTTTTTAAAGATTATTTTAAATTCATGTTCGTATATGTCGATGATATACTCATCGCTTCAAAGAATATGAAGGAACACATCAAACATCTGGAAATCTTTTCGGAAGTTTGTCATAAGGAAGGATTACTGCTATCAGAAAAGAAAGCAGTAATCGCCACTAGACAGATCGAGTTCCTTGGGATCGAGATCGATGAGTCTGGAATCATCCTTCAAAAACTTATAGTAGAGAAGGTGCGGGGATTTCCGGAAGACCTCAAAGACAAGAAGCAACTTCAAAGTTTTCTTGGAGTTGTCAATTTTGCCGGGATGTTTATTAAAAATCTGGCAAAATACAGGAAGGTGTTTAGCCCATTGTTAAAGAAAGATACAGATTTCAAATGGGGAAAAGAACACCAAGAATCAGTATTACAGCTTAAAGAGATCTGTAAAGACCTTCCAAAGCTTGCAATACCGAATGATGAAGATGAATTGGTACTCTACACAGATGCCAGTGATCATTGGTGGGCAGCAGTATTAACCAAAGCTACCCCTAATGGAGAAGTGCCATGCCGATACTGTAGCGGTCTCTTTGCAGAAAACGAAGCAGCAAGATGGCACATTAATGAGAAAGAATTCTTTGCAGTGCGAAAGGCCTTCAGAAAATGGTCGTTATTCCTACTGCCTAAGAAATTCATTCTTAAAATTGACAACACAAGTGTCAAAACTTTCTTAACTAAAAAGATTGAATCTAAACCTGAGAAAGCTAGATTACTTAGATGGCAAGCTGATTGTCAATATTTTGATTATGAAGTTGTCATTATAAAGTCTCACGACAATGTTCTTGCAGACTTTCTAACGAGAGATGGAGTCCAGTGAAGTTAACTCCATCCTAACAGGATACAGGCATCTCCAGGAACGTTTGGAGGAGCTTGATAAGAGGATCAACGACTTGGATATTCAAGCCAAAGTCGCTGGTCGAGTACAACAGGAGGACTTGTCAAAAGTCCAAAGCGCGCTGAAGGCTACCAAACTTGCAAGTAATTGCCTTTGGGACAGCCTGATTATTCCTATCCGACGGGAAGCTTTTTCTAAAAGCAAAAGGTCGAGTTTCGAGAACGGGCCTCTAACCCGGTCGCCACAAATTCAAGTACTGTGAGCACGAGTTCTAAGTTGGATCCCTACACAGATCTAGCTGAAGAAACAATTGAGCAAACGGAGGATACTCCTCCTGATGTCTCAAGCCAACCCAGCACCTCTGGGGTAAAAGAGGGAGAGATCAATCTTAGGCCAATGGCTGGTACCTCTAAGATTGATATTAACGATCTTAAAGTTTCTCCGTTTCAGGTTTATCAAAGAACATGGGAGAAAATTCTTACAGGGGCTGGAGTTAACCCAGCAAAATGCCAGATTGATCGATCTGGTAAATATCCGAGAATGTGGACGAACCCAGGAGCCAGTCCACAAGAAATAAAAGAATGGTATGATTTTGGAGCTCTAGCTTCAGTTCATACTGTGGCACCAAGTTTCCCGGAAATCTCAAAACTTCCGGGATGGATATACAACGCTGTGTTCGAGACATGGGAGAACAACAATCATCTCGAACAAGGAGATATTCTGGAGCTGAAGTTTATATCAGCAGCACCAGAACCATACAAGAACGGGTCTTACCCAGCTTTTCATTTTATAAAGCTACAAAGACCTGATCCCAGACAGGCAAACAAAAACATGTCTGCCCCAAATCACAAGATCCCCTTAGTATCAACCTTCACGGAGGATGATATTACTACATGGAGAGCTTGGGGCATATGGGTTTGTCTTATGGAAATGAGAAAGATCAAAGGGAGCTTCAAAGTCTTTCACAAGACGGCGAATGGATCACTTTTGATCAACACCATGACATCTAAAACCTCTCCATATGCAGAGAATATCTTTGAACAAAAGAGAGAGATGTTGTGGAAAAACGAGCTGCCGGCAAGTTCAGAAACCGCCAGAAAGTATTGCAATATGGCGCATAATGGACGGTGGACGAGCCAGATTTGTCCCCGGTGCCCAGAACAGGAAAAGACACTATTCGGGCAAGCATTCCCTGTCATCAATGACAAAGGAAAGAGAAACGAGAAAGAACCATCGAGAAAGCAAAAGATGCCAAGGGGACCACCCAGAAAAAATTAATAAAGGGGTCACCGAAAAGCAGCGATGGGTTGAGTCACGAGAATTGTATCCACCCAAAACGACAAAAGGTGGAGGCATTCACAGCAGAATGATTAAAGTCTGCATGTGAGGAAAGGGTCCACAGCATGTGAACCATGTGAAGGAGGGACCACATGCATGTGATCCGGATAAGAGAGGCATCCAGAAAATCTGTAAGACGAATCAAAGGCTTACAACTGGACGCAATAATTCAAGGATAGAGGTTTCAAACCTCTATAAATTCAGGGTAGAAGGAAGCAGAAGGCATCGACCATTCCCCTCTGTTTTCTTACAACAATAAAAATTGTAATAGCTAGTTTCCAATTTTTCCATTATAGTTTTCTTCGAGTGTATGTGTGAGGAGAGCATAGCTACCATGAGTAGCTAAACAAGTCGTCTCTTCCCAAAAGGAGATGTACTAATGTAATAATAAGTTCATGATTTCTTAATAAAAGTTGGGCTTTTGTTCATCATCTTCCAAAAGTTATATTTCTGTTCATTAACTAAGAAGAATACTGTACGCCTCGAGGTAGGAAACGAAACGAGGCTGTGCTGGTTGCTGTTGAAGGAGTCTACGTCTGGAACCATCAGTTGCGATCGAGTGGTTGGGTTGTGAGGAGCAGTTCGTAAAACCCGGTGGATACGACCCGACGACAATTCGGTCAAAAAGGTATAAAACTTGGTTTATGTTTCAGAAATTTAGTTTACGGAAGCATGATGGGCCTGGTATGGTCGTAATAGACTATTTCCATTGATAATACTGTTAGTAAATTCGGGTTTTAAGTTTGTTATAATAATATACTACCTTCGTGCCATGTTGATAATTAGGCTCGTGCTTAAACGAGTACCTAACTATAATCGTGGCATGATTAGAGTCGTGCCTTGTTTGTGTCGTGCCTAAATAAAAATTCGTGCCACAGTTTAAACTTCGTGCATGAAATTTTATTTCGTGCCAAAGTACTGTTACCTGACAGCAACAGTACTTTTTGTCGGATTGCTACAGTATCTGTCGGATGAACAGTAAAAGACAGAAAGGGCAAAATTGGTACAAGGGGTGAAATTTGGTTAGATTTGATATAAATTTAAAAAGTTGACAAAAGCTATATATTTGTTACAGGATGTGCTAGATATAATTTTCACCCTTCTATTTATAGAAGATTGTATTTAATTAAATAGTAAAACTAGTTCTTCATCCGTGCAAAATGCACGGATGGTGAGTTTTTTATTATTATTTTAAAACCTAATATTGATATTTTTAATCATATCAGTTATAGTCATACTAAAAAGAGATTGCATATTCACTTATTGCGAATAATCTTGATTTACAATATTATGTCTTAACTTGAGATGTATTTGTATTTTCATATTCCTCGTGGGTCGCAATACTATGCAATCATCCCACAAATAAGATAAAATTATAGTAGGGTGAACGACATACTGTCTTGAATCCTTTGTTATAAAAGGAACAATTTATTTGAACTCTCCCCTGAGAAAAACTGTATTCCCACCAAAAGATAGATATGAATTATGCAATTCACTTAGTTGCATTTAGGGGTGGCAAATCGTGTGGGTTGGGCTATTATCGTGCCAACCCGATAAGACCCAAATCATAAGGGCTAATCCTAACCCGCCCATTAATCTTATTGGGTTGAAAACCTCAACCCAAACACGAACCAATAAAAGCCCGATAACCCAACCCGACCCGATAAGACCGTCAATACTTGCATGCCTATTTATGTCTTATTGTTTGTTCAGAATCACTATACATATTACTACTATTGTTTTTGTAAAAAGTACAAAATAAATTTTAACATTCAAACTAAGTAGCACGCTTCTATATTTACCTACATTCTCATAATAGATGGACAATAAAAAAACAAAAAAAAAAAATTATGAAATTAATAAAAAAACACAACAAAGGTCTAGAACATTAGACATAGCTATTGAACAAAATTCTTTCAAATTCTCTAATCAACATTTCCATTCTAGGCGAATAGGCCTTATGTAATCAAACTCTTCTTCAAACAACTTTTTTTTCACTAAATCAATCAACTTCAATATTTTCGAATAAATTATTACTAATATGTAGTAGTGGTGGTGGTGGTGGTAGTAGTAATCATAATAATTGGTTATCGGGCCATTATCGAGTTTTATCGGGTAGACCCGATATGACCCGAATTTTATCGTGTCTTATCGGGCTGACCCGATAACGACCCAAACCTGATAAACATCAACCCAAACCCGAAATTATCGTGCGGGTTCGTGTCGTGCTATCGGATCGTGTCGAGTTTTGCCACTCCTAGTTGCATGACATGTTTGATGATTTTATCCAAATTTTAAATGCAATGTCGATGAAGTATGAGAGCTTAATCCTAAACAAATATATATTTAAATGTAGAAAAAAAATATTATTTCGATGTCAGCATTGAAAAATTGAATGAATTTAGAGCACAATAAGATACTAAGTAATTCCAAAAAAATGAAACTGATTATAGATTCATTTTGCAAAACTAATCAAATAACATTTAACAATTATAAAATTTCAAATCCGTTCAAAATAGTCCATATATAAGACGTTATGAAATATATTCATATGATCTAAATTCGACTTCAATATAAAAAAAAATACATAAATCAAAAAGTCTTTATTCATCTACGACTCTGGAACTGCATTTAGCCATATCCTTGAACCCATAGTTTGACTGAAATATTCTAATCCATTCTTCAACAATTTTTTTCTGTTTTATTCTTTAAACAGAATTCCCAATTTAGTCTTTAATCAATCGTGACTTATCACCATATTCAGCATTGTCCAAACAACAAATAATCTAACGGTTGTCTTGATCAACATCTTGCATAGTGATGTTTACAAATATCAAATAATCAATATATCTATATATATATATATATATATATATATATATATATATATATATATATATATATATTATCAGTGAAGCATATTAAAGATTTGAGAAACATACAAATAGTTATTAATACCTGTGAAGTTAGGTATTTTTGAAGATGGGAAGAAATTGCAATTTGACTTGGTACGTATCTTTCACACAATAATTTGGATGATCCAGAAAAGACAATGACAGAAAAATTATTTTCACCCTCATACATGAAGACAACAACATCACCATCAACCAATTCATTTGCAGTTGCAAACTTTTTCTATCCAAAAGTGAACAAATATTGATCAGCAATGTTCTCAACCAAAACCAACCAAACTTCTTTATCTATATTTTCCGATGCAAAATAATTTGGAATTTTAACCTCCAAACGTTCTCCAATTTTCTTTGGCATCAAAACAGACTGAAAAAAAAAATACAAAATAAATATAGCCTGAAAATTAAAGATGAATTAATTAAAAGAATAAATCTGTTTAAAACTTTAAATCAATGTCGAATTACACATTGTCAATATTCTTTTATATTACCTGATTTTCAAGAACTTCACGCTGATTAAAAATCACGTAGAATGACTTTATTTTATCTGGAACATCTACCACACCCCATCATGATCATGTATATAAACATGTAATATAGATGGGGAAGAATCATATTTGATAAATAAGTAATAACCATCTTTCAATGCATTCTCGTCTACAAACTGTCTCCAAACTTTACTATTTTTGTTTGTTTCAACAGTTCATTTCTTGTTTAAATTACAAGGCAGAACCTCAAATCCAGTAGGAAACTCCTTCAAAAAATAAAATATATTTGATTTAACAATAAAACAATTCATTATACACAGTTAAAATGCGTAATCAAAGTTCATGTTATAAATTTCACATACCAGCTTGTCATAACATGAACTATAGGTGAAAATTGTGCAGAAATATTGATATTTCCATAAAGATGCAATAAAAAATATAAAACAAACTTAATAATGGAAAAAAAAATCATAAATTAAAATTGAAGGTAAAAACATATCATAAAAAAAAAAACCCTAGAATTAAACAAAGCACATGTGCATAAGATCATGGATTAATTTAAATGAACTATTTGTTAATGCGATTAGTCAAATTATAATTTTGGTGTTTCTTATTTTTTATATCATGTATAATTTTTCATACATTTCATAAGTAATCTAAAAATGAATATACTCTACTGCTATATTTCGAACCAAATTTATGGATCTATATAATTTACCAAATGGCACATTATTTAGAAAATAAAACTAAATTTGACTCAGGTGTTTAAAATAAATTTTGACGTATATGCTAATATTCGTTTAATCACGCAACTACATAATGTAGAAATTATTGTCGTCCATAATAGATATCTTATAGTGTATAAACAACTTTTAAAATTTATGAAGAAATTAAGTATGGATCTTTTTTGTAAATTATTTCGGTCTCGGCCTAATTGGCCTATCTTGGCCAGGCACGGAGACTAAGAAAAAACAGATTTTTTTTATTCTTTTACTTTTTCAAAGGTGGAGATTAAGGGTGGAGATTGTGAGAGAAATTTGTCATTTATGGGCTGGTCAATTAGATTGGGACAAACAAAAATGGAAGGTAAGTCAATTAGGCCGGGACGGAGTGAGTATAACCGAAGTGTACCCAACATTTTGATTTTCTGAAAAAATTAAGTCTAAGATTAATTAAAATTAAATAATTGAAAATGATTGCAAATCTGCTAAAATTTTCTAAGGTCTCATATCGTTATGCATTGTTATAAATTTTCAAAAAAAAAATCGTAATTAATATAAATAATCCAAATCCTTTATTGAGTCTTCCGATCAAATTTATATGGACTATATTTCTTACCAAATTGCACACTATTTAAAAAATAAAAACCAAATTTAGGCAATTTACTTAAAATTTCATAGTTTGTAAAATACATGTCAAAATTATCAAGAAGTTAAGTGTACCAAACATTTGGTCGATAAGAGTAAGAAATAGAAAAAACCTCTCAATGTTTCCACTATAAAGTAACTAAGGTAAAATTTATACTAATGAAATTATTCAAACTATAGTCTTAGTGTTTCTTAGTACTTTTTTATTTATAACTTTTCTTACATTACATAATTAATTTAAGAAATGAATATCTACTTATACATCATTTTTACGAGCCAAATTGACGTGTACATAATTTATAACTTCTCTTACATTCCATAATTAATTTAAGAAATGAATATCTAATACATTTAAGCAATGTATTAATCAACAAATTTTAAGGTATAAGCTAATGTCCCTTTAATCATGGAACTCTACATAAATTTCGTTCGAAATTATTATCCTCCATAATAGTTATCTTATAGGTTATAAACAACATTTTTAATGTTATGATGAAATTAAGTCTAAGATTAACTTACAATTAACCCTTAAAAAAATTAACTTACAATTAAATCATATTAATGATTCAAAATATGTTACCTTTTGCTAACCTCACATATTATTATGCATTGCTATAAGTTTTCAAACATTCCGTACTTAATTTAAATAATTGATATTTTCTATGACAGTTTTCTAATCAAATTTATATGGACTACATTTTACTATCCATTAATGATACCAGTTAGACTATGCATTATCTATTCTTTAAATTATTTGGTCATCTTTTCTTGACATTTCAAAAATTCCATTTTATAAGTTTAAGTAAGTGTGAATCTTTTCCATAAATTATTAAAACCAAACTGAACCAAACATTTCATATATATCAACCAAAATCATGTTTTTTTATCATAGCAAATTTGCAGGGAATGTGATAGAGATTATATTGGAGGACCATGATTTTTTAATATATTCATAACATTGTAGTTTTTCTCTTAATATGGTGATCATTTGCACGTTAAATTAACAGTTTAAGTTTATTATATAATTATAAAATTAAACAAACCACGTGTGCATAAATAATCACAATTAAAAATTATATTCTTACAAATAAATCTAAAAATTATACGAACATCAAATAATGTACAACTACAATGTTTTATTAAACGAAATAAACTAAACTGTAAAAATAAGGAGAAAAAATTTACAAAAAAAAAAAAAAGACTTTTACCTATGTTTGCAGATATCGATCTACGTCCGGCCATTAATTCGTCTAAAGTTTGAAAACAGATAGTATGAATCAATAAAAATGTTGTTATTTTCGCAAGGCACCTAAGAGAGAGAGTTGTTTTGTTTTAAAAAATTTTTGGATGATACACACACACACACACATCGATGAAGCTTATGTGTTTGTTATGGATTTTAATGGTTTGGAACTTATATGTTATTTAAATACTATAAAAAAAGGAAACAAATAATTAACAAAATGAAAATCATAGATTTAAATTTTCGAAAGTTGTAAATTATTTAATAAATAATAATTCTGTTTTCTTCATTTACAACACATAACCTAAATTAAATCTATCTTCAGATCTTCTGATTAAACATTATAAGTTACAAATTAATTATTTATGGAGAAAATATAATTATACTATTATTTTTTTCTTAGAGAATGATGTAATGTCTATTTCTAAAGTCAATAAAAAGAACAAAAATTTAAGAGTAATTATTAATTTATATATATAATTGTGTATAAAAAGAATCATAGAAAATTTGAAATTTTAACTTAAATATGTTTTAATAATGTTTTATTCAGTACAAAATTAATAATAATAACATATATTTATATAAATATGATTGAATATTAAATGGAAAGGGTTGTTAATAGATTGGAACTTAAATGTTGTTTAAATAATATTTAAAAAAAAAAAAAAAGCATGGTCAACTTCAAAACTTGATTTGATATGACAAAATAATCGTATAACTTACTTAATGACTAAGAATGTTATATTGTTGTTTTACAACACACATAATTTAAATTAAATATATATTTCAATCTTCCACTTAAATGCTTTATGGAGAGGATATAATTATACTATTATCTTTTCTTAGATCAATTTATTACAAAGTCACAATTATACGTTAGAAATCAATGCTTTATAGAGATGATACGATTATACTATTATTTTTTCTTAGACCAATTTATTTAATGTCTATTTTTAAAAGTTAATAAAAAGAAGAAGAATTTAGGAAAAATCACTAATCAAGATATATAATTTCGTATATCAAGGATTATAGAAAATTCGAAACATTTGCTTAAAAAATTTCATAAAATGTTCTAAGTTTTATTACTGAACAAAACAACGCACCTTAAGATTGAACATACTACAAAACAATCATTACATAAATTGTCAATAAAAACATTAATATTAAAAAAATAAACATTAAGCATTCAATGATGCTTTAAACAATAAGTTCAAAGAATCTAAAACTTTGAGCTTAAATTCGACACTCAAAGTTATTTCATTCATCATAAGAAAATACTCCAAGCTTTCGCAAAGAACAACTGAATCTCCGTCCTTTATAGCACCAACCTTGAAAGTAACTTCATCGAAAATGATACTTGAATCTCTTTTTTCAACACCCAAATTAATGAGATTTTGTTGACAAAACTCTTATGGAAGGATCTGTATAGGTAAACGAATCTGATTAAAACTTAATATAATCATTAATAAATTGCGTAATATTTCGTGCAAAATATTAAGGTAAGAGTTACACCATTTTTAGAGACTGGCCAATATTTTTCAGCATACACATTCTGTAACAAAATATTCTATTGATTGACCGACTCTCCACAATTAAAGGAGTGCAATATCATTTCTAAGTAAATGGTGAAGCTCTCTTAACTTCCACATTCCCCGTGTAGATTCTAAAAAAAGAAAACAACAAAAGACAAAATAAACAAACAGTCTCATCTATATTAAAATAAGGGTTAATTGCCAAAAAAATTTACGGCATTTGGTCTAATTTTCAATTGCAACATGACTTTTAAAACATACCAATGTTAGTCACCAACTATAACTCTTTTTAAATTACAACATTGACTAAATTTTTTGACACCTGATTGTTTCTCCATCACCACCATTAAATGTGCTTGGACAATATCCCCATTTACCCTCGATCAATATCAAAATTCGTCAATTCCTCCGTCGTTAATTGAGAGACGAAGAAGTGACATAATAACTTCAATCACCGATTAACGACAATAAAAATGACAGATTGTGAAATTGATCGAGGGTACATGAAGGTCTTGTCCAGGTGCATTTAATGGTGATGATGGTGACACAATCAGGTTTCAAAAAATTTAGCCGATGTTGTAATTGAGAAAAAGTTATAGTTAGTGACCAACATTGATAAGTTTTAAAAGTTCAATAAGTTTTTGATTATACATTTGTTAAAAGTAGTTGGAGTATCGGAATCTTTGTAGATATTCTTCTTTGAACACATAGTGGACGTAAGTATGTCAACCTAAATGACCGCATAATTCTCCATAGTGAAAACAATTAAATCACTAAATTTTAAATTATTAAATAAAATAAAAGGAAACCATCTCTGTCTAAAATACACTCTACCGTCAGTGTTCATAATAGCTTGAACGTAGCATTCATCGCCATATTCATTTTTCAAAGTGTAACAATTTGGATGAATCCCTTTTATTATTGGATCGTACGCTCGAAGAATACGCTGCAATAATTTTATGAATAAACAACATTAAAAATATTAAATAAAAAACGAAGAAACAAATTAATAATAATAAATATCTTTAAAATCTACTCACACATTGATTTTCGTCACAATCATTTTTCGGAAAGCATTGTTGATACAACCTATAAAACTTCTCCTTTCGAATAAAATTACAGTTGGAAGACATTTTTTTGTTTATTTTATATTTTAATATACATTTAAAAATGAAGTTGGATGAGTTTGTTTAAATAATAAGTTGTAGGTATTTATTTATGGAAATTTCATTTCATCCCAATTAAGGCAGATGAATAATTTCAATTATTACAAATTAATGATGATAATAATTCCATATAATTTTAATTAGTTATGTAATTTTTCATTGACTTACTACAAATGATGACATAATTGTAGAAAATATATCCATCATAATATAATTTTGAATTATATTTGAATTACTAAAATGTTGAATGTTTTTTTTTTTTTTCACTTTGTTTAAATTTTACATTTCAATTAAGTTAACATTTACAATTATTTTTAACAAAAGAATAATTAAACTTATTTTTTTTATGCAAATTAAGACCAATTCAAAATACATTTTCCTTTATCTTAATATAAATTATAATTACAATTAAAAAACTAAAATGTTAAGTGTAATAAATAATAAAATAAAAGGCGATCATGAAATATATATTTAAGTAAAAAAAATGGATACAACTCTAATAGGTGCATTATGCATCATTGTTGAAATCTCATTATTTTCACTTTTTTTTTTTTTTATGTTGAAATTAAAATGGAATTAAATCGGTTAGTGACATTTATCCATCATTGTCATCACAATCAAAATTTACAAAAAAATATGGCGAAATAGTAACTATAAATTAAATAAAACGGACTGGATCAACCGAAGAAATAGACAATACATTTATAAAAATGTTCAAAAGAACTAATGTACTTCAACATTGGATAATTAAAAAAAAAAGAAAGAAAAAAGGCTTCAAAGATTGATTGAAATGTGATAGAAATCCTATCCTCGGAAATTGTCCCTAAAAGGTTGTGCCGAAAAAAAACATAATAAAAAAGTTAGTAACAAATATTGTAAAAGAATATTATAATTAAAAACATAAACTTAAATCATTCTCAAACGAAAAAATAAAAAATACTCGGAACAGGCCAATTTTCAAAATAAACGGTCTTCATCACTAAATCATCAGCAAATTTTGTAATATGAAACTTTTTATTTCCGCCATATGAAACGACAATACAGTCGTGTATTTCAATATCAACGTCACAAACCAACACTTCTCAACCCCTGTCGAAGAACAATTTTCCTTCCTTTCTTTTTAAAAGAACATCCCAACTTTTTGTCTCTCCATATACAAATATCTTGCAAGTCATATCAAAAACATGATTGATATGTCTCACAAATCTATTCGGTATTTCCTGCATAGATGATAACCATAAAGTTAGTATTTTTTTTTTTTTTATGAAAAACAAAAACTTTATTAATGGAGTCAAATATTTTTAATAATAAAGAACATGCCAAAATTAAAATATTATCAATACATGATATTAATTGTGCTCCGAGAATTGGTATATAAATTTAGAAAAATGATCAAAATCGGGCATACATTCATTTTCAACAACGCTGCTTGATGAACTTTATGGATGAATAATCTATCACAATCTATAATACAAAAAAAAATTAACTTTATTTTATAGAATATTAATTTAGATTATAAATGCATAAAGTATAAGAAATGAGCGTTACGTGTTTGACATGAGTGTTCAATGTAATACAGGTTGATATCGTTGGAGAATAATGAGGAGAATTGTGCAATACTCTTAATTTATAAAAAAGTAGATTATATTTTTGGAGTTAGATTAGTTATAGTTTAATTACAAATCATCTTCCCAATTAGCGCATTTTAATAATACAATTGAAGAATATATTAATTTCTCATGATAAGCAAATCAGATTATTTATAATAAAACTAATAAACATTTGATAAAATAATCCTAAAAATATGTTATTTATATTTGAGATAATTAAAAATTAAACTAAAATACCCAACATAACATTTGATAAAAGAAAATTAATTAATACGTAAGAAATAAAAAATAGTAAAATATATAAATTCATTTTATTTGACAAATATTTAAGTTGTCATCTTATTTTTTTTTACAAATATATGGTATGTACGAAAAAAATCTCAACTAGAAAATAAAATACTATTAGATAATAATTGGCAATCAAGTTTCTTTATAATAAGTAAAATTTCATTGGAAGTAGAAATAAAATATAAAAAATTGACTATTAAGATGGAAAAAAATCTATTCACTCATTTTCAACAGTTTTTATGAACAAATAATATATAAAAATCGATAAAAGATTCTTTCTAGTTAAAATAAAATAATTTATATTAATACGCAAGAAATATAAAGTAATAAATTTTATAAAATGTTTCTATTTGAAGGGATTTAAGTTTTATTTTAAAATTTTACAAATATTTTGGTATGTACGAAAAAATCTCAAATATATAATGATTCAAATTTATATTAATTATCAATCAAGTTTTTCTATAAGGCAAAAACTTGTGTGCATGTGATGTCCAATAGGCTTATTGTACATCTCAAACGGCTCTCGCTCGCGACCCAACGAACGTATCCTATTAGGCATCATAATATATACTATTAGGCAACAAAATATATACTATTAGACAACATAATATATTATTCAAAAACATTTATTGTTTCTGTAACTCATAAACATATACTATTAGACAACGTAATATATACTATTAGGCAACAAAATATATACTAGTAGACCAAAAAAAATTTAAAAAAAAAAATGAAAATCGAGCGCGGGTCGGGCCAACAGCAATGGGTCGCGCGCGAATCTCAATATGCGTGGATGTACAATAAGCCTATGATGCATCATATGCACACAAGTGTTACTCTTTTTATAGTAAGTAAAATTTCATTGGAAGTAGAAACAAAATATATATATGAATTAACTGTTAAGATGGAAAACAAATTCATTTAATCAGTTTGAAAAATTAGAGTGTACTTACCATTTAGGATGACAATAATCACATATAATAAGCAACTTAAATATTGTTAATTAAGAATAAATAGTGATAATATCTTGTTGATTTACAATACATTCTTCAAATTAATATCTTTTCAAATCTTCCTTGTATATAGACATGTTTGATAAAGATTTGTGCAGAAGATTGATTTATAATACTAATCTCTCTTAGTAAATGAGTGATTAATTATTTTCAAAAGTCAATAAAAGGGACAAATTGTATTGTTATTCAAGACTTATAATTATGTATGTTAAGAATTGTGGAAGATTTGAAAAAAATATTTAGATATATTATCATCATATACATATAAAAAAAATTACCACTGACAAAATTCGATGTGCTTTTGACGTTTTAAGAATTTATTCATATTAATGTTACTATCATTCGAATTAATTATAGTATTTAATTCATGCTTATAAATTAATGTGTAAATAATAAGATATATTTTTATACATTAACAAAATTTTTATTGACAAATAAATTATTAACAACTTTATAATAAATTAAGTAATATTTTCCGTAAGTTAACTAATATTTGTTTTTTAATTTTAACTTTACATAAGACATATTTTATGCAGTTTTATTAAATTGGTATAAAATTTTAAATTACATCAATTTTGAGTCCGTTTTGTTTATCACTTTAAAAATACATGAATGAGACATATATTGAAGATTTTTAATATAATTGCCAAATCAAATACATCCACAAGGTTGTCTAAAAAACGAATAAACTTAATAGTTTTTAATTTATAATAAATATGACTCATTATGACAATTATGTTCTACTATGGGGTGAATATATTGCACTCAAACAATTTAAAAACAATAATTGTTTTAAATAAGTAGGTTAGGTAATTTACAATAGGAATGATCTAATTAATGCAATAAATTAACACAAATATAATTACTAAAAATATAAGTCAACTACGTTTGTTTTAATTAGTATATTATAATAATTGCTCAATAAATATAATTAAAAACGTAGAGCTTTGAATAATAAAGTTAGTTGTAAAAATATATTTTGAAAATCACCAATATTAATAGATTGTATAAAAGTAAATTAATTGAACTTTAATCATGTTTTTGAGCCCATTTTGTTTTTCACTTTAAAAATACATGAATGAGTTATATATTCAATATTTTTAATCTAAGTACCGAATTAAATATATCCATAAGTTTCTCTAAAAAACTAATATACTTAATAGTTCTTAATAAGATAAATTAATTCGTTCAAAATTTCATATTATATCCATTTTACTTGCCGATTTAACTATCAATTGAAAAATATATGCATGAGATACATATTGAAGATTTTGTTGAAAATATTTAATATTTATGAAGACTTTCTCAAAGAAAATGATTAAAAATCAATATCTATCCAACATCATAAAATATCCAAAAAATATTATATAGACTTTCTAAACAAACTTATATAAAAAACTTATAAATTACAAAAAAAAAATGATAATTTAACTGCATAAAAAATTGTACAACCAAAGTATAAACAAAAATATGCATGCCCTAATTTTCAAAATGAAATAAAAGGTGTGATTTTATGTCGCAGGTAAGAGAGAGAGATTCACATATAACCATATAATTTCATTGACCTTTTTATTATTCCAAAGATAAAAGTTTATATAAGTTTACCTAATTTATATTGTCTATCTAGCTATAGTTTACTTAATTATGATTTATTAAAATAATTGAGTATCCTTATGTTATTTAAAATTGAGTAAATCGAACTTTAATCATACTTGTAAAATTGGTATATCCTGCATATATATTTGATATATTCAAAGACTTCATAAAAAGAAACTTACATAATTATGATATATTTTTAAAGTATTAAAAGAATATATAGATTGTAACATTAAATAGATATATAATTTTGACAATCTGCAAGATAAAAAAATGATTAAAAATTAAAAATCGTAATATTTGTTATAAGGATGTGCATGGATGAATAATCTATCACAATATAATTTTGTAACATTAATGAGATATATAATTTTGACAATGTGCATGGATGAATAATCTATCACAATATATAATACAAAAATGTTTTAACTTTATTTTATTCTATACCTAATTTAGATTGTAATTGCATAAAGTGTAAGAAATGAGTGTTGCCCAGATGACATTAGAAGAGCGTTCATTATAATACAGATTGATATTGTCGGAGATTACTGAAGAGAATTGTGCAATACTTTTAATTTATAAAATAATACATTATGTTTCTGGAGTTGAATTAGGTATAGTATTGTGCAATACTCTTAATTTATAAAAAAATACATTATGTTTCTGGATTTAGATTAGGTATAGTTTGATTACAAATAATCTTCCTAGTTAGCGCATTTTAATAATACAATTCAAGATTATACTAAGTCCTAATGGTCAGGAAATCAGATTTTATAATAAAATTTAAATTTTGTCAAAACCAATCAAATTTAAATAAAATAGTCGATTAAAAATATATAAAAAAAAGATTAAAAAAATATATTCAAATAAAGTTAACGACTTTAATTGGAAAAATATATCTTAAAGACTTGTTGCAAATTTATTTGTGTATAAACACTTTAGCAGGGAAAATGTTTAAACTTTTTGATCCATGATAATCAAGATTCTTGATAGTAAAGTCAAATATATTGATTTTAGTTAAATATATCCATATCTTTGACTATCAAGTTTAATAAATCCCTTAAATTTTAAAACAATTAGATGATACAATTTTTTTATGACAATAATCCTGAAAAAATATGCAATCTTTATTTGAGTTAATTAAAAATTATAAAGAAAAATATATCAGCTTCTTATGAAAATATTATATAATATCATGATAAAGAAACTTTATAGATCCAATAGACAAATAATTAATACTTAAGAAATAAAAAAAAAGTATAAATTATACCAAATGTTTTTATTTGAATGGATTTAAGTGTATTTTAATTTTTTACAAATATTTGGTATGTACGACAAATTCTGAAATGGATAATGATTCAATTTTTTATTAATTGGCTATCAAGTATGTTGATAATAAGTAAAATCTCATGGAGAGTAGAAACAAAATATAAGATTGACTATTAAGATGAGAAAAAAAAAAAACGATTAATCATTTTAAATTTTAGATGATATCATTTAGGATGATAATAATTCCATACAATAAGCAACATAAATATTTCGCTAACTAGGAATAATTCATATCTAATTTCATGATAACACAACCTTGACGTCAATATGAAAATTAAATTAAATTAATATTTCAAATATTTCAACTAATAATTTAAATTAAATTAACGTTTTCATTGATTTATATAGATTTAAAATTTGTAGCAAATGTTTAATATGTACGAAAATATGAGTTAAATTATCCATATCTTTGACTATAAAGTTTGATAATTTCTTTAAATTTTAAAATAATTATTTGATACCAATTTTGGATGACAAAAAATTGATACAAAGGTTGAATACAATGAACATTCTTTAAGTTGTTTAGAGAAATGGCGATTAACATTTCTATACATAACGTATATTGGAATTGTGGAATATTTTGTTATGATACGAAGGTTGAAATTTGAATACAATGAATATTCTTTAAGTTAATGTCTAATCAAATCTTTTTTATGCTTACATGTTTTAGAACAAAGTTTAAGCCTTTAAAAAAACTTTTAAGTACCATTATTTATTTATTATGTGCAATCATTAAGCATCAGTATTAAATCTTACTACCTCCGTCCCGGCTTATTTTGCACACTTTCCCTTTTCAACCGTCCCACCTTATTTTGCACACTCCAAAAAAGGAAACTTTTCCTACAATCTCCACCCTCAAAATCTCAACACTCAATCTCCACCTTTAGAAAAGTCAAAGAAAAAGCAAAAGCTACTTTTTCTTAACATCCGTGTCCGTTCACCTGTGCAAAATAAGCCGGGACGGAGGGAGTATTCAATAATATGTTGTTAGATTATTAGGTTATTTGAATTTACGCAATTTTTTTATATTGTGAAATTTAATTTCATAATATAATACAGAAAAATAATGTAAATATCTTAACTTGTAGCATTAGTTTTTGCACTAAAATATTTATATAGATTTGCCAACATTCTTCTCAACTTACTTCAAATGATTCGAGCAATTATGGTTGTTATACGTTACATTTAATATTTTATAACAAATATATATGTAATTCAATGATATAAATATATATTGCAATACAAATTATTCCAGTTAGTTATGTATAAAAATTTATATTCACGATTAACGAAAACTTGTATCAAACAAAAATCAACGAAAACTTATATTGCAACAATCTTTAAATTTATTTTATACATATGAAAATTTGCATATATAATAATTTAATATACTTTGGTGAATATATGAAAAACTAATATTATTAATTATTAATATTGCGTAATAGTACAATCTAAACTCTTATGGTTATTAATTATTGTTAATATGTTATCTTTCGATGGTGTCCTTGAAAATCTGAACTGTTTTTATAAGAAAAAATTAATTTATCACAACGTGCTTCGAACTCCTTTATATAATTATGTATGTCAAAAATAATTTTGATAATCTGCAAGATTAAAAATGATTAAAAAAGGACACGATTCTTGATTGGATCAAGGTTGAAAATCTGCAAGAGAAACAAACATGAAACAAATAAAAAATAATAATAAAGAACCAACAATTTTTTGGTAAACTCGAAGATAATTTTGAAAACAAAGTATCAATTCTTTCTCGATCACTGTACGATTAGATGTTCAAAATTGAAAAAACTGATAAGTTACAAAAGAATGTCATTATATCAATGTGAAATTTTATTATTAAATACTTCTTGTGCTGCGCCAAAAATTGTACAACCAAAGCATAATTAAAAAAAAAAATTACATGACAATACTACTTATATTGCCAAATCAATTACAACTTCTCAATATTTAAAAACCAAGTAATGAATGGAAAATCTTCGTGCTTCAATTCTTCGTCCAAGGTATGATAAGCTACAAACATTAATAAATCTGCACAAAAAAAATAAAAAAATGTTAATAATAATTAAACAAATTAACTGAAAAAGAAATACCAAATACAAAAGTATCTCATGCATATATTTTATGGTGATTAGCAAGATGATGTTCAATTAATGCAACAACAAAGTCAAGCTATATAAACATATGAATCATCCAAATTTGCAGAGAAAGATCAACGAACTTGACTACAGATGAATCTAATAGATCAAACACAAGAATTTGTATATAATAATTACTCCTCATCTACTCAAAATTATATATTACTTTGTGCGTGAATCAATAAACAAAATAAATAATAGAATAGAGAAATGGAAAAAAAAAAAAAAAAACTTGCGTGCTTACATATGAAAATTTGCATATATAATAATTTAATATACTTTGGTGAATATATGAAAAAACTAATATTATTAATTATTAATATTGCATAATAGTACAATCTAAACTCTTATGGTTATTAATTATTGTTAATATATTATCTTTCGATGGTGTCCTTGAAAATCTGAACTGTTTTTTAAGAAAAAATTAATTTATCACAACGTGCTTCGAACTTCTTTATATAATTATGTATGATAAAAATAATTTTGATAATCTGCAAGATAAAAAATGATTAAAAAAGGACACGATTCTTGATTGAATTTTTTTACCTCTTGGCAAGATTAATGTAATAATCAAGGTTGAAAATCTGCAAGAGAAACAAACATGAAACCAAAAAGAAATAAAAAAATAAAGAACCAACAATTTTTTGGTAAACTCGAAGATAATTTTGAAAACAAAGCATCAATTCTTTCTCGATCACTGTACGATTAGATGTTCAAAATTGAAAAAACTGATAAGTTACAAAAGAATGTCATTATATCAATGTAAAATTTTATTATTAAATACTTCTTATACTGCGCCAAAAATTGTACAACCAAAGCATAATTAAAAAAATTTACATGACATAATTTTCAATACTACTTATATTGCCAAATCAATTACAACTTCTCAATATTTGGAAACCAAGTAATGACTGGAAAATCGTCGTGCTTCAATTCTTCGTCCAAGGTATGATCAGCTACAAACATTAATAAATCTGCACATGAAAAAAAAATGTTAATAATAATTAAACAAATTAACTGAAAAAGAAATACCAAATACAAAAGTATCTCATGCATATATTTTATTGTGATTAGCAAGATGATGTTCAATGCAACAACAAAGTCAAGCTATATAAACATATGAATCATCCAAATTTACAGAGAAAGATCAACGAACTTGACTACAGATGAATCTAACAGATCAAACACAAGAATTTGTGTATAATAATTACTCCTCATCTACTCAAAATTATATATTACTTTGTGCGTGAATCAATAAACAAAATAAATAATAGAATAGAGAAATGAAAAGAAAAAAAAAAAAAAACTTGCGTGCTTGGAATAAAAGAAAGCATGTAGGGGAGAAACGAATTTACAAAATCAATAGGGAACAAATGTGTTACAACCATATTTATAGGATAAGAAGGCTGACTATAAAATAGTTAAATATGTCAAGTTTGAAAAATAAAAAAAGCATATAATATAATTTCCAAAAAAAAATTGCCGAATTAAATGCAAGTAAAATCAATTTATTACAAATTATAATTGATTGATTGACTAATTGTTAAGATGATCGGATAGTATTGCGCCATGTGTCCTTCCCGATTGAGTAATGAAAAATGGCGGGAAAACACAAAACTTGCTAATAGTGGCAAGGATTGTGTTATTATATATATAGATTTGCAAATTGTTTTGGGAACTTAAAATTATTTTTATTTTATAAGAGTGAATTTGAAGAACTTAAAAATTTTCAAACTGATTATGACAATTAGTTAAAGCCTGATTCTGATAAGCTTCTAGTAAGGCGGAGCCAGAGGGGGCCAATGGGGTCCTTAGGCGCCCCTCAAACTTTAACTTTTTTATATTTATAAGTTTTTTTAATTTATTAAATTGAAAAAAATAGCTCATTTAAAAAGCTTAGTTTGATTTTAGTTGGTTCTCTAGCTATTTGTATTAACTTATTTAATTTTTACCTACTTTAGTGTGTATAAAAAACTTATACAATTATTAAATATATACTCACAAATGAAAACCAACTATTTATAAGTAATAAGTTAGGACATTTTTATGCAAAAACATAAGATGTACATGTAATATATTGGGTTGAATCGGAAAAGTCTCGTAGAGTGAGACATAAAGAAAATTTAGAAAAATATTTATACTTGAAATTTCACAAATTATTATTTTATATTGGCTTTTATCGCTTGTTTGACATGTTAATTGTTATATTTAACAGTATAGGATACATATTTTTTACTTTTAGCTAAAGTTGTTGGTAATGATTTATTCATCTTAATTTTTTTGATCCATCATTGATTATCTGATTACTTGAACTTAGTAACACCATTTGATTTATATTAATTTGATATAATATTATTATTAATTTATAATTTTATGTTTAAAATTGGTGTGTATTATTATTATTATTATTATTATTTTTTTCGAGTAAGTAACCAATAAAAAATTCGATACGTTCTTTCTATCTTAAGTGGGGTAAGGGATCGAAGCTCTAATCTTCTGCATAAATTGGCGAGAGAAAATTACTAGGCTACCAAAACTTGAGCAAAAAGTAGATACATTTTAATATGTGGATTTTATGCTTGGTTTCACTTAAGAGGTAGGAAGATAGATTCCAGTGTGAATCTAGGATATGTGTCTAGCACCGATAAATCTTTTATGAACTTTCCTTGTATGAACAATACATTTATTATTTGTTTTGAGATAAAATATGATAAAAACTAAAAATATTAACGTATATTTAAAAATTATTAAAACATATTTAAAAGGTTAATAAGTAATTAATTGAATTAAATTGGTCTATCATCATCCAGGTGGTCCAATCAATAAACAAACGAAAGTTGTCATATCACTATTCACATCATTATTATTATTATAAAAATAATAATAAATGTCAGGGAATTCTGTGAGATATAATATATATATATACACACACACTCATAAGGAATTAAAATCTCCAGTGGTATTAAAAATTGTTTGATGTATGTGTATACATATAAATTATATATTCATTAAATCATTCTAATACGTAAGGCTTTTTTTTTATTGTAGTTGGGAATTTTCCGTCATAGTACAGGATTATTAATTAAAGGAAATGTGGGAGAGCGTGAAGTGAACGTGAGAAGGGGTGAGAGTAGGATAAATTGGGAGGCCCACTGGCGGCCCGCGAAAAAGTCGAGGGCTCTCTGCAAAAGCAAAAAAAGCCAAACCCTTTCTCATCTGTCCTTGTCTCTATGCCATTCCACCCCCCCCTCTCTCCCTCTCTCATTTCTCTCCAAAATTCTTACCTTCTAAGATCATCTCCAAATAGTATATTTTTTGTCATATCAGTGCTACTCCCCTTTTCCCTGCAAACAAAAAAAAAAAGAAAAAAAAAAATATATATAATTAGGGGGGATGGGGGGCCTACAGGCGCGGGACCCACGTCATGCGTGCATGGGTCCACGCGCCTGAGCTGCTTCCCTTTTCCCTGCACGTTCCTTCCCGCCGCAGCCCATCCTCGCTCTCCCTTCCTAAATACTCAGGTAGCAGAAATGCTACCTCAAATAAATATCCCATCCCCAACTCTCTCTCCCTAATAACAAAATACTTCATGGTGAATATTTTTTAAATATCATGTCACAATATTCTTAACCACTGAGGATGGCCTAAATATTCACGTGCACCAGCTCCAGCTTAATTAAATCACAACCCACGATATCTAATCAACACAATAAACATTAAATAGTTAAGTGTTTTCTGAATCCTTTACTTCAATAGATAATTAAGGTACAAATCCATATCTTGAAATGCAAGCCGATTCGCGGTTTGGGTTACTACGAGGTTGTTTGCGTTTTACTTAAATGGATGAATTTTGAATGTTAAAATATCTAATTTTTATTTATTTAGAGATCTAAATATAAATTTCTTAATTTAATACAATTTTATCATATAAAACTTACCTATAATATTATATCACTACGTAAAATATAATATTACATTCACTAACCTTTTACAACATTAATTTGACATGTACTATACAATTCTACTCTATCCAATATCAAAACAAATACATATTTTTGTTATTCATCTTTATTTTTAAATTCTAGAATTTCAATGACAGAATTTTTCCCGATCCACTTAGATTTAAACCAAATACCCCTACAAGAAAAGAAATAAATTAGAGACGATTTTTTTTTTTGTCTTCAATCATATGATATCTATTTCTAAACTAAAGTGGTGACAAACTTGAGACAAAATGTTGGGTCTCTAACCTTTAGAGACCGATGTATCTCGTCTCTAATTTTAGTGGTGGAGTTTCAATCTTTGTTATGAAATTAGAGACCAAATTATTTACTAAATTGAGACTGATTATGCACGTCTAAATATGCGGTTGATATTTCATCACTAATCGGATCTAAATGATTTTTTATCACTTTATTTCTTTTGTTTTTATTTAATGATCGATATTATCTGTTAATAATGTCCATCTCTAATATAAGAATTTCTTGTAGTGTGTAAAGTTTTTTTTTTATTAAAACGCACCATTGTTATATTGAAAATATATTATTTATTTTGAAAAAAAATGTATTATCTTTAAGCATATTTATCAAAACATCTTCAACATAGACTCTCATTACTTTTCAGCATAATATATTTTTTACAAAAATTGCACACAACTCGTAGATTTACCAGTGACTCGGATTGTACGGATTTAAAATTCGTACAACTGGTATGTAAAAAACTACTCGTGCAACTGGTCACGAATGGATCCAAAAATTTATTGTAGTAAAGACACAAAATAAATACACATATAATTTATAATTATTACTTATGTTTTATTATCTATCACTGGGTATTGACACCGGCAACTTTATCGACCTAGGTGTGATTTTTTTTATTCTTTTCCTTTATTTCTTATGATAGTTACGCATAAATATGAGAGATTTATTCTCCTAGGTAGGTTTGGTTAATGGGTGTGGATGTGGGTTATTAGATGGATAGGGCTTATTTTAGGTGGGCTGGGCTAGAAATGATATGTATTAAGCAGTTAGGTTGAGTTCTATATGAACTTATATCTCCATCGGATATAATACAGAAACAGGTTTGGTTGCTTATAAATAAAGTAATATATTAATTTTATCAGTACTTTATACTCTATGCAGTCATAAAATTAACTAATATGCCACTTTCATCATTTCACATTGACTACCGGGAAAAAAAAAAAAAAAAACCTCTGAGTTTCTGGAAGATCATCAACGATCATTCATGTTGTCTTTAGAGCTTCATTTAACAAGGTTCTTCTTCCTCTTAAAACTTGATACTGATTCCTCCGTCGGAGTTCATTCCCTACGCCAGAATTTCTCATTGTAGCATCGCAATTTTTCTCCCAAACGCCACAATCTTGTTTAAGGTATGTATTAATTAAATTAAAATTTAGAGCATGTAAAGCGTTTCGACCGAACACCACAATATTTGTCCTTTGAAGCCCCCAATCCAAGCGAAGAGCAACACAGCGGACCAAACATGTTCAACAAGTGAGGTCCTGAATTACAAAATAATAAAACTAAAATATTGAGAAAATTACCAAAAACCAATATTGTGGAGCTGATGAAAAACGACGAGAGGAAATCGAGGAATAGATTGTTCTAGATAATCCATACCGGGTACAGGGAAGATTTAACTAATCTGAATGAAGCGTCGATGAAGCAAGGAGCGATGGTACTCAGGAGGACAAAGCTCAGACCAAGTCGTCCATCGCGGCGGAGAAGATGGAAACCCAAGTCACCGAAAATAAAGGGGTAGTAGAAAATCTTCTCATCTTAGGGGTAATTCGGGAATTTCACCTTAACTAGTAACTGGGCCATGGAGGGTGGATTTGGCCTGATTTGGGAACCGGGCCTCCAAGGTGGGTTGTAGAAACCCAGGGTTTATAAACCCGGGCCCGCAATCTCAACGAATTGAAGGAAAAGTGAACCAAACGATTTAATCGCTTGGTTTATTAGCATTTCCTTCTTTATACCATCAACCAAACACGCCCCTAATATATTGATTTTATGAAGTTAGAAAAGAGAAAGGAACACTGATGAGGGAGACTAACTCTTTTGGGGTGGGGTACTTCACTTTTATTTTAGGGAAAATAATTATAACTAGCCCTTTTTATAACAAAAAATATCAAATCTAGTCATGTTTTACTATTTACCTCACTCTCCCTTTATTATGAAGTTAAAAAAGAAAAAGGAACATTGGTGATGGAGAGTAAGGGTGTATTTGCTTAAGGTTGTGGAATGCTGAGCCAAACTTGACTTAGGGAGTTAATGAGTGTGCTTTATTGGATTTCGATCTCCTAAATTCGCTGAGGGAAATCATAAGCAAACGCACCCTAACTCTTTTGGGATGGGTTACTTCACTTTTATTTTCGAGGAAAAAAAATTATAACTAGCCATTTTTATAACAAAAAATATCAAATTTAGGCATTTTTTACGATTCACCTCACTCTCCCTTTTCTCTTATGTGTCAGCATTTTCTCTCTCTTCCAGAACACGTCTTTCTTTCTCTCTCTTCTCTCATTTCAAAATTCACCATTTCTCTGAAGCTCCATTTCTCCATCTTTGCAATGGAGAATTTTCCACAAAAATAATCACAGATCTCAAAATCTCTCGCTCTCCATTTTCTCAAGCTTCCTCCACGGTGATTTTTTTGGAAGATGGAGAAAGCAGTTGGTGGCCGGGAGTGGAACAGATCTAGCCAGACGGCGACGAATCTGCCAACAGGCGGCGGCGGCTTCGATCTTAAAGCGACACAAGAGGGTGCTGGTGGAGTTTCCGACAAGGGAACGATATTGGCATCGGCGGATATTGCACACAACTGTATCTCCATCGCTGCTGTAACTTCGATGAGTCCAAATCTAAATTGAGAAGACGAACTGAACGAGAAGAAAAAGTAATGTTGTGTATTTTAGTGGGGATGACTTATAGAGATTTGAGCACGATGTATATTTAGTATGACACGAGTTCACAGACGAATATTTATGTGTGTGTTGTTTTTGGGCCGAGTTAATTAATGGCACGGAGTACATTTATCATGGCACAAGTACACAAAATAAGATTTTCTACCGCGTCCTTTTTGGGTTGTGTTAATTCATGGCACGAGGTATATTTATCATGGCACAAGAGCTATTGTCATGGCATGAGTACACACATAAAATTTCTTCTCGAAGTAATATAATATTTTCATGTTGTGCCGAAAATATGGGGTCATGTAATATATAGCATGCCACTAATTCGTGTACGATATCATTAAAGTATGTGAATTAAAAAAATAAGATGAAAATTGAATATCTAGAAAAGGAGGAGAGTGTGATAAAGTTAAAAGTACATAAAAATTAATGAGAGAAAAGAGGTGATTTGAAGTCCGAAAATTGTAGAGAGGGTGGGAGGGGGTGGGAGTGAGATGGGTCACAAAACGATAAAAATGATAATATGTTTTTACAAAGATTTAGTCTTTAATAAAAAAATACTTATTAATTATAAAAAAAATTAGTGTTTATGTTAAAAGGTGTTATAACCTATTCCAAGAAAGTATCATGCTGAAAATGTATTAGTGTATATACTGAATGATATTACTTGTTATAAATAAAGGTAAACACAAAAAGAAATATCTTTCATGAAAACTCCACATACACCCTCAAATTTTGTCCACAGATTGAATTACACGAATTTAAAATTCATACATCTAACATACATTAGAATTTGTGTACAAAAATAGTGAATAACAATTTTTTTATGAGAAAAATGGGGAATAACAAAGTGCCACGCTTACACATGGATCTTTTTATTTCTTTCTCAGCATTAAACTTGGTAACATTGCTATTGTGACACATTTTTATGGAGTCCAAATGTGTTCGAGCTCGGCATAATTTTCGAGCCGAACTCAAGTTTGTATGTATTTGATTTCCAGACTTGCATCTTGGTCGCGAAATTTGGTTCGCGAACTCGGCTCACGAACTCAGCTCGATTATATATATTAATGTCTAAAAAAATTAATATGCATTTAATTGTGTTGGGCATGAATTGAACAAAAGATATCTAATGTCAAAGTAAAGAGTCAATACCAATAGGTTAGTTATTAATTTTTAATAAACTATTCGCGAGTTTAGTAATTACATATTTAATGAACTCGAACTCGAACTATGCTCGTTTAATATATTATTGAACTTTTGCTGAACCGAACTCGAATTATGCTCGTTTAATAGATTATTGAGCTTTGCCGAACCGAACTCGAACTATTCGCCAGCTTTGTATTTACAAAATGAACCGGACTCGAACATAATTTTATAAGTTCGAACGAGCTTGAGCCAAACTCGAACACACTTAAAAATTAAACGAGTTGAACGCGAGCTTTCTACTATTCGACTTGATTCGGCTCGTGTACTTAATCGTAATAAAATTTAGAAACTCAGATTTGGATTTTAGTTTGAGCAATAATTCAGTTGTTATATTACTTAGGGTTAATTACAACAACCCCACCAAACTATCAGTGTTTTTTGCGTATAAACCACTAAACTTTATTTTTTTTATGGCACTGATACATAAAAATATTACAAGTTTGGTAGAAAAACCACCAAACTTATTTTTCGATCATTTTTCTCCAGAATTTCGCACGTGACTTGCGCGTTATAAACGCTTAAGGGTTTTTTTTTGTCCAAATAGGCTTTTTAGTAGGTAGAGGAGCAACTTATCTTCAACAATGGAGGTTTTAGATATTGAGAGAGAGAACCGTTAGTGATTCAAAGGAATTGTTAGGAAAAAAAAAAGGTGTGAAAGAATTTTACACTTTTGACATAATAAAAGGTTGTTTGGACAAAAAATCCTTAAAAATTTATCACGCGTAAGTCACGTGTGGAATTCCGAAGAAAATATCGAAAAGTAACTAGTGGTTTATCTGTCAACCCCATAATAGCAGGGGTGACCCTCAGGCGGTCAAGGCAGTGCCGCCGAACCGACCCCCCCACCGGCCAGAGCCTACTATTTTTTTAATAATAATATATATTGTATATAATATATATATATATATATATATATATATATATATATTGTGAGTTGCAATATTATGTTAACTTGTAGTGTAGTGTAAATGGTAGACGAAGGAGAAGGAAGTTTTTGCTTGTTCACTCACGTGCGAGGTCAATCCTTCTGTAGCTCAATTTTTACCATTCCTTGCAGAGAAGAAGATACAAATATATAAATTTTATTTCATGTTTCTTTAGTTGTAAGTTATGTTTTTCTGTTTTATATATTGTCTAGTTGATGAAAAATATTTAAAAAAAAAAATATTATCTAATTTTATTTTTCTTTAGTTGCTATTTTTTGTTTCATAAATTATTTAGTAGATGAAAATTATATTTGGAAGTAGATATTAATATTTTAAGGAGCTTCATTTATTTTTGTTTTTTTTTAGTTGCGAGTGACGTTTATATTTTATATGTGTCTCTTTGATAAAAAATATTTTTGAAAAAATAGTACTCCCTCCGTCCCGGCAAAGTTTGCACACTTAAGCCGACACGTATATTAAGAAAAATTATTTTTTGGTTGACTTTTTTAAAGATGGAGATTGAAAGTGGAGATTTTAAGGGTAGAGATTGTGAGAAAAATTTCCTTTTTAAGGATGTGCAAACTTAGATGGGACGTCCCGAAAAGGAAAGTGTGCAAATTCAGTCGGGACGGAGGGAGTATTAATATTTTCGTACCAAGTCTTTTAAAACATTGGACCGATCCTACATAATGTAATTTATATGTATCGATATTGCAATTTTATTTTAATGATTTATGTGTATAACAACGTTGATAATTTAGTGAAGTTAGTGCAAGTAACTATATTACGTATTTCAGTTTGTATTATGAAGTAATCATCTCGAAATGATATTCATACATAGCTGAGCGGTCGACGCGAGATGTCTATATTCCGCTAAAGGATTAAAACGGAAAAAGTAAATGGAGACTGCGAGTTTACTTTGGGTAATTGCTATATAAAGAAAGTGAATCAATATCCATTAGACAACAAATGTAAATTTGGTCAAAGACATAATTATATGATGGGAACAGTCAAGATGGTTCCATTAATTCCATTTCATTCTTTTCTTTTCTTTTTGGAGAAGATAAGGTTTGTATTAAATCATCATGATTAGGAAACAAAATTATTTCATGAGCATAATTAACTCACCGTCCATTTACCTTTTTATCCGGAGTGGGAGGGTGAGCAGATTTTAACCCACGACATTCTTAGTAAACTGGTGATGAGATGTCATTAAACTATCAAAGTTTAGGCATCGTCTATTTTTGAACGAGAACACATGTGCGTTAAAAATGCGCCTACGATTTCTTCATCATAACATCTTTTAATTAGGCAAAGGGTAAATATCTGCCTCTTATTGATATCTTTTTCACCCTCAGCACAACTGAAGCCCAATCCATATAATAAGTGCAATGCAATTCAACTGTGGAAGCATAAGTTGATGAAGAGGAAAATCAAGTAAAACTTCACATGCAAAATTATCAAGAACTCGAGATGATCGTTCCACATTTTATGATGGAAACTACTAAAGGAGACCTCTTTGATGAGCAACCAGTGAAGGAGAACAACGATGCCAGAGTTGGTTTTGAAGAAGAGATGCCTCAACCTCTTAACTCAAGGACTTCACTTGATTTACATTCTATTGTTTCGTCAAATTGTGGCTATTTTTATGATTCGGATGCAAGCCATAAGTCTGAATAAATTTGAAAAAGTTGCATCACAATTTGACATCTAAATTTCTCCTATACTCATAATATCCATTATGTAGTTTAGGATCTTTCTTGTCATATTCATATAAAAGATTCGCCAATTTCATTTGACCAGACAAAAGAATGGCATGAAAAATACTTCTTTTTGAATCTTGGATAACTTTAGTGAATGTAGGTCGTCGACTTAAAAACAAGCTCTTAGTGGGACAACCCACAATTTAAATTTTTATCATCCATTTTTCGTACGTTTATTTATTTTATTTTTCATTACTAATTTATTTTTTAGTTTAGCAGGTTTTACAAAAATAACAAAACAACCAATAGAGAATAGCGACCCGATCGCATGGGGCGAAGAATGGACGAGTTTAGAGCATGAACGGGTGAAAATTAAGCAACAGAGCGTGTGAGGTAGCACCTGTCACCCACACAAGCTTGCCGACACACGGCTGAGCAGCAAGCTTGCATAGAAGGCACTGAAATCCGCTCGGCCGAACTACAGCTGCTCGACCGAACCACTGTCCAAATCTCGCTAAAGCCACAGTTGGGCCGAGCCAATTTGCAAGGCCGAAATTTTCTCCGGCCCTTTCATAAGGATAAGTTTGGGGGGGTTTTACCCTATTTTTTCAATCATAATCCATTTTTCTCCTAAATTCCTTCAATTTCTTCACGCATCCCACTCTAAATTAATCACCCATCACAAACTTTAAATTGATTGCAAAATTAGACTACCCCAATAGATTTAGAGTAATTTTACCATTTCAAAATCTAAATTTGGCTAATTTTTCACCGTCCATTGGAGTCGAGCATTCTTTGTAATTTCAATCGTCGAATGGTATATTTTCTACTCTTAATCTTAATTGTAATTATTCTATTTGATATATTTAATTTCATGAGAAGTTTAATTTAGATATTGTGACATGTATAATATAGGATTTGCATATATAGCTAGTTGACGGAGCTTGTAGTGCCAAATCGTGATATCGCTCCTATCTTTTAATTGCGTAGGTGTGCAATTGATTTATGATTGCTTGTAGAATACTTGCAAATGATTAATTTGATTTGTGATTTCTAAAATATGATGAAATTGATGATACACGTTTATTATGCATGCTTTTAGGCTCACTTACAGCATTTGAATGTATATTTGACAATTTTGTATTTAATTGCGTTATCTTGTGTCAAGTAACGTGTGTGCTCGTTTTGTAGTAAACTGTGTGATTTTAAGGTCAAAAGTAAATTTGGACCAAGTCCGGAAAGGAAACGAGCGAGAAAAAAGATGAAACAAAGAAAAGTTGGACGAGGGTAATCTGCTCGTTCGAGCGCGATGCCTGACGAATCAATAACTCATATCATTCGGTTGCACGGAAATCCGTTTGGTCGAATCTAAAGGTAGGACCAAGATGAAGGGCGATCCGCTTGGTCGAGCGAAAATCAGCTCGGTCGAGCGTTTTTTCTAGGCCTACGCAATTTCCCGCATTTTTTATGGATTTTCAGTCCATTATCACTATTTCCACCCCAACTATTAAAAAAGGGTCTTTGGCTCCGAAATTATAATCATATATCATATTGTGGAGTGCAAAGCAAGAAATTTCAAGAATGATTCTAGATCCAGCGCAAGAACGATTTGATTTATCAATTTAATTATTTTTTTACTTTATTGTTTATTTTACTTCCCGAATATGTTAGTATGTTGAATACAATGATGTCCGGCTAGATTTCTATATATTTTAGGTTAGAGAGTAGACTATGTTAATCTTTTAATTTGTTATTTTGATTTATTAAATCTCGCTCTATGCTTTATCTATATGTGTGTGCTCTTTTTGTTTGATAGTCTAGCTAATTATTAGATATCTTAATCTTAATAACTGGAGATCCGAGAGAGGAGATTTGCAACATATAATATAATTATTTAATAGAACTAAGAAATTCGAGATAATTGTGAGGGCACTATGCGTGTTTAGTAATCGATCGGATGCGGTTGCTCTTACGCGTAACATACAACTTATTCGCTCCAAGAGAGGGTTTAGACTACTTTATTCCTATAAAAGCTATAACTCGATTTGCAAATTCAATTAATTAATTAATAATCATTAGTGATACATGGTTGAAATCAAAACCTAGAATATCCTTGTTAATTGACTCCTTACTAAATTGCTTGTTTAAATGTATGTTTAGTTAGTTAAATTTAATTGTTAGTTGTTTACTTTATTAAAAACCAATTCAAAGTTTTATTATCCAAATAGGGTTGGGTTATTACAATCGTGGTATTTAATTGCTCTTGCTCACTCTAGCTATAACTAAGTCGTGCACTTGCGGTTGCACTAGGTTAGAATTTTAGTGAAAAAAATTAGCATCGTTGTCGTGGGGTCGGTAGCTAACGTCAATTTCTAACGTGATAAATAATTCAGCATTACTTTAGACTTTTAGTTTTCGTAATTCATTGTTTTAATTTTATTTATTTTAAATATTTTTCCTAGCTATTTGGATCTAGGTAGTGCATGCAAACACGGACTACGAGATCGATTAATTTGATTCCTTTGGATCCGGAAATAAAAGCAATTGCCCCCCGTCGTCAAATAAGGAGAAATCGGTTGGTGAAATGGCTTACGAGGAACCAACTCAGGCTCAGGTTTTGTAGAGAATATTGGGACTGATACAAGCTCAACAACAATAGATGGATAACCTGCAACATCAGCAAGAGCAAATACAGAACCAACCACCAATTAAACAAAATCTTCAACCACATCCTCAACCTCGGGGGGAGGTCACACAATTATAAGGGACTTCTTACGTCCCTTGGGCAACCGGATCTACAGAGAGGTTGTAAGACCTCCCACCAATGCTAATAATTTTGATCTCAAACGGGGTTGATCTCAATCATCCAACATAATCAGTTTGGGGAGGATCAACAAAAGATCCCAATGCACATTTGGCCTAGTTTTTGAAAGTGTGTGACATAATTAAGGTAAACAGATGTCACATGATGATATTAAGCTCTAGTTGTGCTCATTTTCTCTCCTAGTCAAAGCAAATGTGTGGTATAATTCGTTGTCTTCTGATAATGTCTCCACTTGGAATGAGTTGTGCCGAAAAATTTTGTTGAAGTGTTTCCCTTCTAGCAAGACTCTTTGATTGAAAAGTGAGATAACTCAATTTAAGCAATTTGACTCTGAGCCGTTATGTGAGGTTTGGGAATGTTTCGGGGACCTACTCCAGAAGTGTCCCCAACATGGATTTGATGAGAATGAGCAGATATGCTATTTTTATGATTGGCTACATGGGCCCATAATAGTGATTTTAGATGTTGTAGCTGGTGGCTCACTGTATTCGAGAAGTGCATAATATACCCTTACAATCCTTGAGGATATGGCCACCAAATAGCTATCAATAACCAAACTAGAGGAATATGCCGAGACAAGTTTCTAGTATATCTTATTCTGATTCAATAGTATCCTTATTTGCCCAAATTGCAACGCTGTCAAAGCAGCTTAACATCTTGTCTCAAGCTGCCACATCTATCCATGCCGAGCAAAGTGCAAAATTGGTAGCCTCTCAGGAAGTGATTGAGAATGTTAACTACATGAATTAAATGAATTTCAACAACTTCTAGGGAAATCAACAATAAAATTACTATCAGTCGGGTATGCTAATTATCCAAATTTCTAATATAAAAATCCGAACAATATGCTCCAACCGCCATCGGGATTCTCAGTTTCTCATGGTATAATCAATGATGGGAGGAGGCCGAGCTTAGAGGGTATACTTGCATCCTATATTCGAAGACTGATGAGAAGTTCACATGCATGGATAAGAATTTCAATACTTTGCAAGCTGAGGTGAATATGAGTCTTTTCAGTCACGAGTGGATATCAAGGCTTTGCAGACGCTGAGAAACCAAATAATTCAAGCCAGCAGGTCCAAACGTTAAAATGGGTATTTTTTGAGTGACACACTGGTGAATCCAAAAGAACAATAAAATGTCATTTACTTGAGGAGTGATACCGAAAATGGAAGCCTGGAGATGTTATTGGATAAATACCAAGTGGTGAAGAAGGAACAAGTAGAAGAAGATAACAATGAGGGAATGCTTACGAGTCAACAAAAAACAGGGGATTGAGAAGCCAAAATTGACTTCTGACTCTGAAATCCCAAAATATATTCTCCCTTTCCCTTTTCCTTAGCACTTTAGTGAAAAAAGTTCGATGACCAATTTGCTAAGTGTCCTGAACTGTTTAAGACGATTCCTCTTAATGTTTCTTTTTTTTGAACCTTTGCAGGAAATGCTGAACTTGGTTAATTTCTTGAAGGACGAGCTTGAAAGAAAGAAGAAAATGAAGAATCGTGAAGCGATTGATTCAATGGAGGAATGCAGTGCCATTGAGGAGCATAGTACACCACAGAAAGCTGGAGATCTGAACCCATTTGGAGGAACATATAGAAGTGCACAGATAGAGAAATGAAAGGCGCGCGAAAATATTTTGGCAAGCTTGAAAAAAGGAGTTAGTCCTAAAAAGAGCAACAACACGTCCCAGTCACCCGAAAAGACCACATAAATTGACTCATTCAAGGAGTTTTTCTATCCCTTACTCTATCAGTAGTTTTAAGTTTGAGAATGTGTTGTTTGCCTTACGAACCATAAACTCAATACCTTTGAAAATGTGTCCGCAATTAAGCCTAGGGAAATAAAAGTAAGTCTCGACTACTATCCAGCTAGCGGATGGATCTTTGTTATATCCATATGGAGTAGTAGAGGACATGCTAGTAAAAGTGTCTAAATTCGAATTCCCTAGTGACTTTTTAACTGTGGATATGCAAGGGAATAGTGATGTCCTTTTCATATTATGCTGACCTTTCTTGGCGACTAGCCAAGCACTGATATATGTTAAGAATGGAGAGTTAACTTTTTGTATACTCGACGATAGCACTGCATGTACATAGAAGGTCCGGATTAAGTGAGAAAAATGAATGTTGTGTTGTCTTTGAAGTTTGAAATAATGGGAAAGTTGCACTGGAGGGGTAAGAAAATGATGTCTAAATCTTTGAAGAAGGATGACTTTCCTAATTTAAATTGCTTAAATATAGGTTAGATATAAGAAAATAACATCTGGATAAAGACGTAAAATTTTCCTATACATAAAAGGTCTGTACTAATCCATATAAATAAATGATGTGTCATCTATACGGTGGAAAATAATGCCAAAGTTGTGGTGAGAAATGATAAAAATAGGTCTAAGTTTTGAAAGGAGTGTAATTCTCCTAACTTTAATAGTTTAGACGTAGGTTGAAGTGAGAAAATAACATCTGGATGAAACCGTAAAACATAGCACTTATTAGGAGGTAACCCGAAGATTATTATGTTTGATTTCTATTTAGTTTTGTTAGTTTTAGTTTTTATTTGATTTTAAGTTAACTAACATTGTTAAGAAGTAATTGTTTAGTCAAATAAGTTCCAAGGGCGAGAATTCATCGAACACTAGGCCAATACAATGCTCATGGCCCAACCGAGCATGTTTAATGCGCCCAGCCGGACGAGATGACCAAAGGGTTAAAACACGCGGTTTGTCTCTATTTTCCAGTTTTTATCTCTTTAAACTCTTCCCCAACTTCGATGTAAGCACCACCAAAGCGTACTACTTCTTTCTTGCAAAACTTGCTCTTAGACTAAGTTTGGGGGAAGGGGTAGAGTGGGATGCCTTGGCAGCTCGCATTTTTGTTATTTTCTCTACTTTGAACTGTTTATTTGCTTAGTCACTTTACATCATATTGGGTAGCTTAGTTGCTTTGTTTTGAATTAATTGTTAGTTAAGTTTGTTTGTTTTATTTGCATTTAGAGTCGTAACCCGGAGTGGTAGTATAATTTTGAACTTAAGGCTAAAAAAGGTTGAGTGACGATGATGTGTCAATGATGAGACGAATTTTTAAAAATTTGAAAGACGCGTAGTAGAGCATGATACGTGTATAGAGATGAAATTGAGCATGCATCCAGAGTGATGATCAAAATAGCCCTTGAGTTTTGAGAATTGAATTAAGGCTCCTATTTTTGGAGTTATACATTCGGTTTCTTCTTGTGTGTATTGTTGGTCATCATGTAAGTATGTCTCTATAATTTGCCTTGGTTCTTCTTGATGTTTCCAAATATGTGTTGTGAACTTAAACAATGGTTTTAAGCTATCTTTCTTTTATCCTATTTATGAGTTAAAATGATTTCCCACCAAAACTATAACATAGTCCCTAGTAAGCGACTTTGAGCTTTTAAGTCTTGTTCTTCATAGCCATATATTGCAAGCTTTTATCCGTTTGTTTTAGCATTTTCCCCTGAACTTGGATTAGTTGAGAGAGGTGGATTGGAAGGAAGATGAGAGTGAGGGGCATATAAGTAGAGTGGAAGGAATGCTGAAAATAGTAGTGTGGAAAAATGTTCAAGTTTTATAGGTAAAAAATGTGTACTTTTGACCCCATTAGTGTCATTAGTTGGTATAAGTAGAGTTGGTATTCAGTGATTGAAAATGTAAATGTTGAGGCCTATTTATAAATTCCTTGGCGTCTTTTCGTGAACAATTGCACCCTTTTAACTTGATCAATCACAACTGTTAGATCGTACCTTCTCACTAAAGGTCACGATCTAATGGTTAGATTGCATCATTTTTCTGAGTATCCATGTCCTTTTATTCGCATTTATTCCACTTGAATAGACCCAACTTTTCAAGACAAATTTTCGTATACTAGATACTTCTTCATTCGCATTCCAAAAATTCAACATTATTGACGCACCATCAGATGCTCACAAGTAGTTCACCATAGTTGGGCGTCATATTAAAATTGAGCATTCAATATATTTGACTAACTATCGATATTTATATCTAAGCTCTTCCATTTCTACCATTATTCATATGGAGCGCAATAAAAAAATGCAGCAAAGTAATTCTAAAGCATTTTCGCGGTTTGAGGGCGTAGAATGAAATTAAAAAGAAAGTAGACTACTTTAGTAGAATAAATTTTAAAAGTATGGCCTTGAAATAATATTTAACAAATATGAGAGGGCCTTAGTAAACTAACTTCTGAATTCAGGAAATAATATTTAAAATATCTCTAATTATCTAAACCTTGGTTTTAAAAAATAAAATTATATACCCGATTTCCCCCCTGAAACATAGCATTCATCATGCTACCAAATGTTGATCTTGGATAAAAAGATGGTGTAATTTTGTGTAAAAATTCCCTTGAAAGGTTGAATATTCTTGGGTACATTTTGTAAAAATTTCCAGTTGTGGACAAAGAGAGCTGGTAACAGGTTAAAGCAATTCGTGAATAAGCGTAGCCAGATCTAATTTCCCAAAATTAATTAAAGGAAAAAGGTAATTAAAGTTTTGGAATGGCAGGCTTTTGGAAGACGAGGGCAGTGTGGACTTTTCAGAGGCACCTAAATTGTGAATTTATTGAAACCGCTTTAATTTTGCATAACTAAAGTCGGCCTTTTTCTGAGTGTGTGCAGCACAAGATAAAAGCGTTAATAGTGATGTGATTCCAGAGCGCGTGTAAGGCGTGCTCTGCTTTCATGACATCCCCAACCAAATCATTTCTTTTTATTCCTTTTTCTTTCCAGAAACAAAAATAAAAAACATATTTTATTGATTTATCAACAATCCAAAATAATCCAACATTTTGATAAATATTAATTTTTTTTCTCAAATACATAACATATTTCTCAATAAAATCAATATCTTTGCTACGGCTTAATAATTGCATATTATTTTTAGCATTTTCTCTAAAATATTTTAAGGAAAAAAATTATTTTAATTCCACAATTACAATAAAGTGATTTTTTTGCACGCACTTACAATAACATGTTAACATAATAACTAAATTAAAATTGCAAAAGTTGAATTACAAAATTGAAAAAAAAT
Source organism: Ajuga chamaepitys (assembly GCA_958295605.1). Classification (NCBI taxonomy): domain Eukaryota; kingdom Viridiplantae; phylum Streptophyta; class Magnoliopsida; order Lamiales; family Lamiaceae; genus Ajuga; species Ajuga chamaepitys. The sequence continues at coordinate 53,749,997 of OY282501.1, read as the reverse complement.
GAATTAAGCTACAAATACATGTCTGAAATATACTAAATTACAAATATAAAAGATACAAATTATACATTCTTATCTGGACCGAATTTTTGGATATTTAATAGTCAATGAATATTTTGGTTTGAAACTAATTCGGTCCGGATTCCGGTCCCATTTGGTAATCTCCAAGCTACATGCATCGCTCTAATGTCAATATTATCATCTACTTGTAGAGAAAAAAAAAAAAAATTTGATAATTTTTTTAATTTTTGTAAAATAAAATTTTTTTATTTATTATTAAACTGTATTCATCCAATAAATAATTCAATACAACTAATAGAGTATTTATATGTGGCGAGTTGTGAAATGCGATTGGGTTAGGGAATGAGTTGGTTGACCAACCTAGCTATTTCACGACTAGGTGGTGAGAATTATTCTAATTAATAATTTCTTTTCTATTGAAGGTTTTAACTTATGCGGATGACCCTCAGTTGAGAGTCACCGCTAAACATAGCCTTACACACACTACATTGTCTTTTACAATTAAATATTATATTCTACACTACAACTATTTCTCCAATCACCCAAACAAACATTACATTTCTATTTCTCCAGCCACTTTCTCTAATTAACAATGTCCCAACTAATCCCAACCTCAACCAAACACCACAATAGTATATGTTTTTTCTTGGAAACCTTTTGGCCTTAGATAAAGTTTTGGAGTATTTAAAGGAAATAAAGATGATAGGTACCTCAAATGTTTGGTTTAATCTAGTCTTATTGCCAAAATTTCTAGCTAGGTCGCCAACCTTATCGAAATTCGTTGATTTTTCTCATTTAATGTTTATCATTCATGTGAAGTTTTTGTGCAGTAATCGGACTTACCGATATATTAATCACACAGAAGCTTCAACAACCTAAAAAAATATAAAGTAAAAGAACATATACTCATCACTAATTTATTAAGGGTGTATTACAAATTCTTAAAGTTATAATATACTTATTATAATTAATTATATCCTAATAAATACTTTTAGTTCGATAATTCTATACTAATGATAAGTAATATTATTAAGGGTTAATTAGTAAACAAATTATAATTTTTGGTCCAATTTTCAATTGCGACATGACCTTTAAAATTTGACAATACTAAACCAACTTTGAAGTTTTTTCAATAACAATATGCACTATATTTTTTGACATTTGATTGTGTTGTCATCACTATCGTTATATGCATCTTGACAAGACTATTGTTTACCCTCAATCAATTTTACAATTCGTCACTTCCACTATCGTTAATTGGGAATGAAAGACATGACATAATAACTTCAATCACTGATTCAATACAATTATAACAATGAATGACATAATAGGTTACAGATGTAGGACGATCCCGTCACGACGTAGCTAATGGTAGTGGTGGTAGCACAATTAGATGTCAAAAAATTCGGGTGATATTGTAATAGAAAAAAATTATAGTCGGTAAATTTTAAAGGTCATGTTGCAATTGAAAATTGAATCAAATATCGTGATTTTTTTGGTAATTAACTCTATTATTAAATCATACATAGTGTCAATATATTAGTTCAATTTTTATGAACTCACTAACGAACTTGCTCTCGAGTTAATGAATCGAATACTGTTAATTTTAAATTTAATTTTTTTTATTAACAAGCTTGAACAAGTTTTTTTGTCAAATCTAGCTCATAATTATTCACGTGCGGCATTGGTTGAATTACATCCCTAGGAAGTTTTAGTTGAATTTAAAATTATAATTTCCCTCTTGGTAAAATTGGTGGTTTGTAATACTTGTACAACGTCAATTTTGAAATAAAATTAATCCCCAATTAAAATGACGAATTAAGATGAATTTAAACATTTAAACAAATAACAATTTTTTAGTGTCTCAACAAAATTATCATGACTTTGGTAGATGTTCAATATATTACAATGTCGTGCATAGAAACTCACACAAATATTATAGTTAAAACCACTAAAATGATTTTCTTGTTGTATAATAATATTTGATGTTTTAGCTCTTAGAATCTTAGTGATCATCTACACAGCATAACAGACATAAAACTTAGAATGACCTTTAGGTGCATGTGGAAGTTCTAGTCTACAGGAAAGTGTAAGAATAAGTATTAGACTTATACGTGAATAGATGAAAGGCAATGGATGAATGTTGAATTCAAGATTTTATTAATAGCATATCTAGTTTTTAGATATGAGCAGTCGTGGAATACATAATGTCAAAGTTTCGGACATATAACACAATTTACAAGCGGAGTAAAATTGATCTGGAGAAATAAAGTTTTGTTTAAAAAAGAAAGGAAAAAGTAGGAAATGATGAGGTGGGCAAAATTTGATGATTAGAAAAAAGAAAGAATTGTTTGTATTATGAAGGAGAATTTGAAGTTAAAATTTAGAAGAAAGCAGAAAGGGAAGTCCCGGAAAAGGCGCGTGGGAGCGAAAGTTATCCAAAAGAGGATAAAAGTGTATGTGGAGTGAATATGAGTTGGGCCTTAAGTAGTAACCCGTTTTGTCCGGGTTACTATCGTAGGGTGTACCGGAGCTATGGACCCTTAGCCCTCTGTTGGGTGCCATGCAATTGAATGCCTCTGATACCGACCTCTCTCTGTCACACTTTTGTCCATTCTCTTTTACTCAAATTACATCTTCACCCTTCTCTTTCAAATTTATTCAACTATTTTTAAACGGAGATCCCAGACTTGAGAATCTGTATTTTCGTGGATCCCAAATTTCCAACAGCGTTACTACTGCTCCCAATCGAGATTTAAAATTCATACAATACATGTATAAAAGTACTACTCCTAAGTAAATAGATTTAAGTAGCCACTTTTTGTTTGATTGATTATTAACAGACTATTTTTTAGTTTATGGGGGGACCATTTATTCACCTCTTCTTCTACTTTTAAAAATTCCTTTTCCTCGCTCCTTTTGAAATGCTTTGTCTGCATCCGTTTTACTTTTTTTCCTTTTCACCCCATTTTGGCATACAAATTCATTATATTACATTCTTTATTTTTGGATGTCACTAATTTCCATACACTAAATTTCAAAATCTACCCCTCCTTGGATCTATTTTTGTTGTTTTGAGGATATAATTTATGGAGAATATGTTTTGAATAATTGGGACTCAACACAAAACAAATATCTCTTGAAACAACAAAAGATTATTCTTAAATCAGTATTTATCATAATTCTATTATTAGAGATAATATGTCATTATTGATTAGTTATCTCAATAACTCAGACGTTAATAATATATTTGTGACATCAAAAGTAGTGTCAATTTTTTTTTACAACAACTAGTTGTCTCTAAAAGTAATCTTAAATTATCTCAAATAATTTATAGAGAGATGTCACAACAAATGAATACAAATGACTTATTATTAGGAACCACAATTGTGGTCTAAAAGTATTACACTAAAGACCACTTTTGTTGTAGTGACTTAAAATTAAACTACACTACTTGATTTGTGGTCGTTCGCTAAAGTTTGTATGAATTATGGTTGATTAAAGATATCAAACAAACTTGGATATACTTTTATTTTGATAAAATCTAAAGCTCGACTTGAGACGGGTCCATTAAAACTCGTTCAAACTTGATTCGATTAATGACCAATAAACTCAAACATAATATTATAAGTTCAATAATAAATAAGTTTGAACAACAATTCATTTGGTTTGACTCAACTCATTTACGATCCCAGAGATACTCTCCTCGAAAAATATTATGAACAATATATGTATTTAAATATTCTTTTTTGGTAATCTGAGGTAATGCTAATTGCAATTAAATAATAAACGAAATTCAAATAAATAAAAGTTAACTTAGGCTATTCGAATTTATAATCAACTACTGTGCGATCATAGACAACTGCACATGTAAACATGTACTCCCTCCGTCCCGGCCCAATTTGCCTACCTTGGCCGGGCACGGAGGTTAAGAAAAAGCAAATTTTGTGGAATCTTTGACTTTTTCAAAGGTGGAGATTGAATGTGGAGATTTTGAGGGTAGAGATTGTGAGAGAAATTTGCTATTTATGGGTTGGCAAATTAGATTGGAACAAACCGAAAAGGAAAGTAGGCAAATTATAGCGGGACGGAGGGAGTATATCTATCCCAAATTCATATGTTCCTATTGGTATGAGACTTCACAAATTGATATCACAAAACTCCTTCAAACAGTGATTGAGATGTAGATCAGATCAGATCAACCCCTCGAGTATGACTCCTAAAAGTGCCTATTTATTACCCACATAATATGTACTTATACCCTTCTAGTTTCTTAGATATATTATGTTGTGTGTTGCTTAGCCATCAATATTCCTACCGTCCAGTATATATATGATTTTTGAGTGCTAGATAAGGTGATCGGGCGAACCTACCATCAATCATAACGCAACATATCAAATAACAACACAACTTACGAATAGCATATAAACAGCTACATTTTATTGAACCTGCTTTTTAAACCCATAAGATATAGAACAACTACTCCATTGCAAAATTAATAAAAATAATTATCATAAATAAATTCATCGTTTGAAACAATAAACAAGAAATCTCTCTAGAGTAAGAGATTATAGTTCACCGATGAAGACGATCTGGTGAATCTCTCTTCTTCTTCCCCGACTCTCTAACAATGCTCTAAAAACTCTCTTATAAAAACTGCTATTAACAAAGATAGACAAATTTTTTTAAAATAGATATTATTAGAGATTAAAAACTCTCTATGATCATGTCCTTGATGAATAACTAGGTCTACATATATATTGGAGTGCACAACATTAGGTTAAAGTAGCGATTGAATTGGATAAAAGTCCTTTCCCCGCGTCTGATTTTTCCTGCCGCCGACATTTTGTGTGATCGGGCCAAATTTCTTCCTGGTCGAGAAAATGCTCCATGAATAAGCACAATCGACCCTGACACTAATGCATGTCGGGAAATATTCTTTCCCGATCAAGTAAATGCTCCATTCATTAAACATTTTTTTTGCTCATCCTTCTAAACCAATTTAATATCTCTTTTGGGCCAAATTATTTGTTTCCTTTCATCAAAGCCTTCCATTTTCTCGATTGACACTGGAATTTAACCATTACTCCAAATATGTGCTATTTTGCACTGAATAAACTACAAAAACAACAAACAGCTGAAATTCGCCAAACATATGAATACGAGGATTAGAAAGCATTGTTTCATGTATTTTTTCACTGTTTTAGCTATGAATTTATGCCTAAAAATTACATAAAATATGGAGTGATCATATTCCCTTTTGCAACTACAAGTAGCATAGCCTGCCCTGCCATTTTGGTGGTTCATGACACAAATAAAAAAGGGGTCCAAATTAATATTTTTAGACATAAAAACAATCGAAATATAAAATAATATAACATTTTATTTACAAGAAAAACAATAATGTTGCATCAATATTTTCAAGTTGTAGATACATATTATACTTCTACGCTTCAGAAAGCTCATTTCTGAGAATTATCAAAGTTCAATTTTATACTTCACTATTCCACATCCTGAATTTATTAGGAAAAAAGATGAAACTATAAAAAAACTGTAGAAGAGAATTTTGTAGATGAGGATAGTTGAAGATTTTGTTTGAAATAAGAAATTAACAGATTAAAATTAGAAGGAGAAGGGCGTTAAAGATTTCTAAGAATGTTGAAGAAGGCACTGGATGCTTATATGTACATAAATTTTGTGCCTCGTCAAATGGCCTATCGAATACTGACAAATGTCTAAATCTATGTTTCAGGGCAACCAAAACACAATTTTGCATATAAGGAAGTAAGTTACCATGTTTGAATAAGAAATAAAATAAAATCATATCTTTCTATTGACGGAAGGAGGTGCAATGAAATTATAGATGACTAATAAAAAAAATCATAGATGACTAATTAAATCACATCACTTTATGGCAAGAGACCCAAACCCACACCTATATAAAGGGTGATATTTTTCATTCCAAGACAGACACAATAAATACCACGAGCCAAAAAGTTAAAAAGATTTCGGGTTGTAAAATTCTTAACCATTCAAGGCCGGTCTCAAGATAGATTTAAAAACTTTCCTCGGAAAGGATAAATATGATTCAAAAGCGTTCTTTGTGGAGGATAAATACTGACGTTAATTAGGGAGTCAGGCACTAAGCCCCTCGAATTAATGTCAACTCAAATTTCGTCATCTTCAAGAGAAGAATCAAAAGGATGAAATAAAGATTATATCACACAGATTTTCAATTTCATCAATAAATTCAGTGTATGCAATCTATTTTGTTATAATGCCGATGACGAGTTTCTGATAAAGGGATTATAAAATATTTTTATTTTATCTTACGGTTTGCAGTACTCCTATTCTTTCTTCTATCTCAATTACTTCATTTTACTAGATTTATAATATTTGATGGATCGATAACGCTCACATTAAAATATGATAGGCAATTAAAATTATGAATAATACCTTAGTGGACCATAAAATTTGGGACTAGGCCAATGTCCTCGTAAACTAGTTACATATTTTTGCAAATTACGGTTGTTAAAATAATTATACGCAGCTACATATAGTATGTGGTCACAAAAGCAAATGATAAAGTCTTCGGCACTAACATACTAATTTTGGTCTTTAAATGTTTTCTGGCGATCAATTGGGGACTTTAAATTTGTACTGATGAGTTTGTCGACAAATATCATGATAGTTGTCATATAGAATCAAGTTTGGATATTAAATGGCAACCAAAATTTGCAGACATCTATGCATGTTACTAATAAATACCGTCTTAAAAAATTGAAGGTAAGGAAAGTAATATAAAATTGGGACCATCTTTTCTTACCTAAAATAGACCCTAATCTCTATCTTTATAGACCCAACAGAAAAGATACAAACATCAATTATTATTATAATTATTATTAATTTGGAAGCAAAAAAGATAGCAACAATTGTGGTTGGTTACTTTGTAGCAAATAGGGCATGAGAAAAACGAGAGCCAAAAGGCCATTGGAAGACTCTAAACCATAACTTATAAGACAAACTAGTTATCAACTACAACAAAAAGGAACAACTCAGTCCTCACATTTTAGGTAATTAACCTCCCCCTCATACCTTCGCATTAACTAAAAAAAACTTGCCCCATCTTTTTCTTTTAATCAGTTATTACTAAGTTGCTACTAAAATTGAAAGTTAACTTACCAAGCATTATTTTTAGTTGTCATACTTTTCATCTACTTCTTCCTTTGCATTCCTCCCTCCTAATAGAGGTTTGTGAAGTAAATATATATATTTGATTTACTATTTTGTCTGTCCTATGGAGGTTAAAATTTTCTTCTAGCACGAAGTTGTGTGTTCCCTCTAAATAAGTATAGTTATTCCACAAATTCTGATAAAAAAATCATTTTTGTCCCATAAGTATTTGCTTTTACGATTTTAGTCCCATAAGTATTTAGTTTTTCAATTCAGTCCCATAAATGCTGAAATTGTCCAATTTAAAAATAATTTTCACCGGAAAATACTAAATTGGTCGAAAATAGCCACGTGCATGTCACGTGACCCTAATATTTGGGAAAATCCGACTATACTAAGTGACGTGGCATAAAATAACTGAGTAAGACTTAAATTTGTATTAAATTTTAATTCAAAATAAAGAGAATATCCACATCATTAATTCAAATATAATGATCGTTTTATTATTTGCAAGAAACAACACTATTAGTAATGTTAAAAGTTAAAAGTATATCAAAACTAAACTTAAGTTTAATCATCAACATCGAATAGCGTAATTTGACATCCTAAATGCCACCAACCCTAAAACATAGAACCAAATTTCTTCGAAGAACCTCTACAAAATAATTTCAAAAATTCCAAAAAAAAACCCCCCGAGAATTAGAAGTTATCTACGACGAGGCGAGAGAGCAGCTTCGCCATGATTTTTGTGCAGAAGAAGGGGGTTGTGTATCGGGCCCTTCTCAAATACGGATATTCTTTTTATTTTGAATTAAAATTTGACAAAAATATAAGTCCGACTCAGCTATTTAATGTCACGTCACTTAGTGTAGTCGAATTTTCTCAAATATTAGGGTCACGTGAGTTGCACATGATTATTTTCGACTAATTTAGTGTTTTTCCATGAAAATTGTCCTTAAATTGGACAATTTCAGCACTTACATGACTAAATTGAAAAAACAAATACTTGTGGGACCAAAATCGGAAAAGCAAATACTTACGGGACCAAAAATAATTTTTGTAAAAACCAAGTGCACGAATACTAGACTCGTGTAATTTGGATCGTACACAGACTTACGAGTTGTGTGGAGTTTTTGTAAAAATGGAGGATTTTTTTTTTTTTTTTTAAGCAAAATAACTTTTCAACATAATACATTTCTTCACAACAAATGATACATTTTAGCATAAAATACTTCATTTTTAGCATAATTTATTTATTCAGAACAAGCAATTATTGTCATCATAAACTCTAATAAATTCTTTTTTCATGAAAATTGCATACATCCCATGGATTTGCCTGCGACTTGAATTATACGGATCCAAAATCTGTGAACTTGGTGTACAAACAAAGTTTTGTTCTTCATCTGCTACAAGAAACAAGGTTTTTTCGTGACACATTTTTTGAGATGACAATTGTTCTCTTTAGTATAAGTTCACGAGATAACTTATCGTCACAAAATGTTCTACAAAAATTATTTAAAATCAGTTTTGACTTCTTTTTAGATAATTAGCTGCTGCAATAATTACTTGATACACAAAGGCATGTTTTTGTTGTCACAATTAATATTATATACTCCCTCCGTCCCGGCTTATTTTGCACAGGTAAGCCGGCACGGAGGTTAAGAAAAATCTGCTTTTTCACTTTTGGTTGACTAGTCATACACTTATTAGTAGAAAAATAAGGGAAAGATTAGTATACTAATCTTTCCCTTATTTTTTCTGCAAACAGAACCTGCTAACAGTAATAAAGAAACTTCCTCCAAACGTGAATAGTAAAACATCTTAAATCTGCAGTCCTGAAAAGTTTTTGAAATACAGCAAGAATTACAAGGAGGGCAAATTCCCTCCAATTACTGAAAATTTACAGCCAAAAGACCAGGAACACAATTCTGAAATTACAAATTGAATTTCCCTCCTAAAAGACCCAAAAACTGGAGGTTCCCCTATATAAATACCCTTTTCAACAGCATTTAATTCAACCTTAAATGCTGAAATCTGTCCACTTAAATTACATCTACAACAGTGTATCAGAACGATGCCTAACACTAGAAGAGGGAATCATCTAACTCCATCAGACCGCTGCATGATCGCTCAATTCCTTTTAGCGAACAGTACCGACGGAGTCGTCCATTCCGGCAAAATCAAGGCAGCGGCTTCATCATTTGGAGCAAGTCGGTGCACTATCCATTACATCTGGGAATCTGCAAAAGTTCAAATATTAGCCGGAATGCCCATTGAATTTACAGAAGTGAAAAGAGTTAACAAGAAGGCAAAGGCTACACTTGATGTTGAACAAATGAAGACAATCCCCTTCTCTAAAAGAGGCAGCATTAGGAGATTAGCCAAAGAGCTCGAGGTCAGTAAGAGTCAAGTAGGGAGATGGGTAAAAACAGGGCTGATAAGACCACACACAAATGCAGTAAAACCTGCACTAACAGACGCAAACATGTTGCAAAGACTAAAATTCAGTTTAAGCAGTTTGTATTTGGACCAGCAGCTCAACCAAATCAGGTATGACTCCATGCACAATACCATACATATTGATGAAAAGTGGTTTTATTTGCAAAGGACCACTGAAAGGGCTTACAAATTGGTTGAAGAAGATGACCCATATAGGGCTTGTAAGAGCAAAAGGTATATACCGAAAGTAATGTTCATGTGTGCGGTCGCTCGACCGCGATACGCAGCCGAAGGGGAGCTGTTATTTGATGGAAAGATAGGAATTTTTCCATTTACAGCTAAGGTACCAGCCCTCAGAAACAGTCGGAATCGAACTAGAGGTACTTTGGTGACCAAACCAATTGACTCAATAACCAAAAATGTCATCAAAGACTGCATATTGCAGCAGGTAATGTTCTGATATTTTTAACCTTTTTTGGGAAAGAATTGCTATCAGAATAATCTCATCATATAGCTACCCAGAAATTGTAAGTCTCCTAAATGTGTCTAACACTAATGTTAGACACATTGGCGACATTACAAAATATTTAAAATCTTAAATACAGCAGAAATTTCCTTCAAAATCATCATTTTCAGGTTATACCGGCCATTAAAGCTAAGTGGCCAGCTGATGCTAGCAAACATATAGTCATACAACAAGATAACGCAAAACCTCACATCAGCAATTACGACCCAGAATTTAGGGCAGCTGCTTCATCAGATGGGTTTGATATTCAACTTATTTGTCAACCACCTAATTCCCCCGACACCAATGTCCTAGACTTAGGATTTTTTAGGGCGATTCAGTCTTTACAGGTTGAAACTGCATCTTATACTGTGGATGATCTAGTGACGAACGTGATCAAAGCATACGAGGAAATGGAGGCATCAAAACTCAACAATGTGTATCTAAGCTTGCAGTCTTGTTTGATAGAGATTATGAAGCAAAAGGGTCACAACAACTATAAACTCCCTCATATGGGCAAAGGGCACTTGGCTAGAGAAGGCACACTCCCAATATCTCTAGAAGTAGAGGAAGAAGTTGTAAGAAGCGCGATAGAGCACTTAATTGAAAAAGAACAGGCTGGTGGATCTTACGACATAGGGGGGCTAATGACTGAGCTAGGGTATGATTAGATTCAGTTGGTAGGGCAAAATATGGAATCACTTCTAAGTTTAGAGCGTAAACATCTTATGTAGATGTACATTTTGCTTAAGCTGTAAACTCAGAAGGGTTTTATTATAAAAATATTTTGATTTTATGGACAAATGTGAGGACTGATTTTATTAACACCAAATGATCCCTCAGAAAATTTTCATCATTGGGCTTCACCTAAACCAACCAAAGCACCAACAAAACATCTAGGGTAACATTAAACACTCAAAACCATTTCAGATGATTTATCAGTTTAAGCTACCAACTAAAATGAAGGCATCATACCCATCACGTAATATTCGAACACGGGCAACAGAAAAATATCAGAAGAAAAACATCACATATTTTCAGTCGCCATCGTGTTTCAACCGAGAATACAGTAACTATCCCGCACTGGGGCAACAGCAAAACAACAGGGGCCATTTCAGAATCAAAACCACGCATCTGTTCATTGGTACAAGATGGAAAATATCCCTCACAGGGGCAAAAAAGCCGGCAGATAAAAGCACTTGATGTTTCAGCAGATAAATCACATAGAGTTGTCATCATATAATCCAAATCAACACCACACGGCCATCAATTACTTCAAATTCAGAAAATATCCCACAAAGGGGTTTTTCATCATGTAATTTCAGGGACAATACACAACATAAACGCCACAGCAACAGTAATCACACAACCGTGTTCAGAAATCGAACATGCAGTACCCTCACAGGGGCCAAAAAAGCAGATCGAAAATAAAGGGTGAAGAGAATACATAGACCTTCAAAATAGATGGAACCCAAAGAGCGAGGCATTTCCAACAAAAATCCTTCAGATCTTGCGACATATGGAGCCCGCTGCACGGATCTACCAGATCCGGTGGTAACTCGTCACTCAGCGCGGATTTCGCCTCCGCCGCCATCACCGGACTCCGATCTGGCTCCGGCAACTGGGTCTCAGCCACAAAGGAATCTTCCGAGTCGTAAACAATGGCATCCCATTCGGGAGATTCTTCCATTTCGTCCATGAAACACAGATCGAAAATGGAGACCCCCCACAGAAACGATGAGTTTCTGAAAAAAAGGAGGAAACCTGGTTGAAGAAGGAGATAGGATGAACAGAGACAAGAATTCAGAAAAGATGGAGGTAGGATGAATAGAGACGAGAGATTCAGAAAAGAGGGGCAACGTTCTAGTGTTTTTTGAGAGAGTGAAGAGAGACGAAAGGGCAGTAGGTTCTAGGAGATTCTGGAGAAGGAGATGAAAGGGCAGTTGGATCCCAGATGGAAAAATGGGCTGGGTTGTTTATGTTGGGTTGGGTTGGGTTAGGAGGGGATATAACATGGGCCATTAAGCTGTTAATTAAGGAATGTGTAATTCTGATTAATTAGGCAAAGAAAAATCAGGTAAAAAAAAGTAATGGCAAATGTGTAAATAAATGGTTCATTTTCTTTCCTTTTTTGGGGTGTGCAAAATAAGCCGGGACACCCCAAAAAGGAAAGTGTGCAAAATAAGCCGGGACGGAGGGAGTACTATACATTATGTTTTGCATATTTGTATTGATAATAAAATCACATCTTATACAGATACAAAGAAAATGTTGGTTACACATAACCAATGTGGGATAACAAAACTAAACTAAATATACAATACAACAATAGCAAACATGCCCTAATACGCCTCCTCAAGATGGAGCACCATTGGTGGCACCAATCTTGTCCATTGGCAGCTGCAATCGAGCACTAGAGAGCGACTTGGTGAGAGCATCGGCTACCTGATCTGCTGAGGAGTGTTTCATCCTAGAATGGAAAATCGGATTCGAGCACAAGTATGTGGCTCCCACCTTGTCACAATAGATGACCAGAGAAGTAGACAGAGAGAAACCAAGCTCACGAAGGCAAGATTGTGTCAATTGTAACTCCGTAGCGGCGAAGGCCATGGAACGATACTCAGTGGATGAATGACAACTGAACGTTGTTTGCGAGAAGCCTAAGAGATAGGGTTAGAGGCAACAAAGACAATATAAGCACTATGGAGGTGCAATCATCAGTGTTGCAAGCCCAGTCAGCATCGATGAAGCAATGAAAGGAGAATGAGAGATGTTGAGCGAAGTGTGATGCCAACATCCCGAGTACCATTGAGTGAAGAAGGCGTTTCACAGCACCCCAATGAGTAGTGGTCGGAGCATGCATGAACTGAGATAATTTATCGACAGCAAAGACAATATCAGGGAGAGTAAACTAGAGATATAGTAAGCTGCCAAGTACCTGGCGATATAAAATGGCATCGGTAGGAGCCGTTCCATCAAATAAAGTGAGTACGCCAGATGTGACCAAAGGTGTAGAGACTGGCTTAGCGGTGAGCATGTTGTGACAAGCAAGAAGATCAATCACATATTTGCGCTGAGATAGGATACAATGATGAGAGCTACAAAGAACCTTTATCCCTAAGAAGTAAGAAAGAGAACCAAGGTCCTTGATCGAGAATCGAGAGCCAAGATCTCAGACCACGCATTGAAGAAATGCAGAATCATTACCTATAAGTATAAGATCATCAACATAGACCAAGAATAAGCCATAATACCACTGTCATTATAGATGAAAAGAGGCTTATCAGATTTTGTGTGACGGAAACACCGTAAAACATTATACCAAGTATGGGGAGCATGTTTGAGACCATAGATGGACTTGTGTAGTTTGCAGACATAGTTTGGATAATTCTTGTCAGAGAAACCAGGGGGTTGAGCCATGTATATTTCATTAGAGAGGGTACCATGGAGAAAGGCATTATTCACATCAAACTGTTGAAGAGCCCAACCATGAGAGATCGCAATGCCGAGAATAAGACGAATTGTAGCAGGCTTAATAACAGGGCTATAAGTTTCGAATCAACCTCAGGACGTTGATGGAACCCTTTAGCAACAAGACAGGCTTTGTACTTGTCGACAGAGTCATCAAACTTGTGTTTGTTACGAAATACCCACTTACACCCAACAATATTTTGAGACGAATCGGGGGAAAAGAAATCTCAAGTCCCGTAGTTCAAAAGAGCGGAGAATCCTATTGACATGTCCTCACACCAACGACCATTTGACAAAGAGGCTCTACTTCCGAAGTGAGAGAGGAAGTGAAGCTGATACGGATAGGGGTAGGGACATTGGACCCGTTAGACAAAATGATCTAAGAATCCAACGTATAAATAAGCAGCGGTCTGCTCAGTCCGAGAATCCGGTTTGATCTTACTTAGAGCTTGATAAACCTCGATCCGTTGGCTATATGATCAGTCAAGAACCTCGGTATGGTTGAACGCCATAAGATCTTTCTCAATGACCTTGATAAGTTCTTGAATATTTGAATACCTCACAAAGAGAGAATCCAAAATATAAAAAGAAAAGCTGATTTTCGGAATTGATTCAATGGTTATTTTTACAACCTTTGTATGACCTATTTATAGGCTATAAAATGACTCTAGAGTGTCCTACATGCATGTATAATACTTAGGAGCACTAAAAAACCCTTGACTACCTTCAGTGACTCTAGAAAGTCTAGATAAGATAACTTGACCACATTAAAGGAGTCAAGAAAGTCTAGATAAGAATCCTTGACTATATGGGTATACAAAAGGTCCATTTGACTCAAAGCTTATCCAATTTAATGGATCTTCACTTGGACTTGAGGTGTAAATTGAAGTTGATGGCCCAAGGTCTTTAAAAAGTATCTTCCAACTTAGTTTAGCTTCGGCCCATCGCTTAATTTGAGCCCTAACCCAATAACATTCACCATTGGGCCTTCTAAACATTTTTCTTGTATTTCAGCAATAAGGTTCAACATGGCCTCTTTTATTTATTTTGCTCCAGCTCTAGTTTTTGGTCCTTCATGAATTTCGAGCGGGTCTTTATTTATTGGCTATGTGGCTTGGGGCGGTCCCCGTCACTCCCTCCCTCTTCGAGAGGATTTGCCCTCGAATCCGAGTCTAAAATTTCCGTGTCATTCTCCCTCGATTGGAAAAAATTCATCCTCGAATCGTCCTCGGTTTTATTGCAACATCAATACGAAGACGGGCAGGGACGTCCTTAAACTCGTGCAGCCAAAGAATAATAACATCATCTTTAAATTCTTGCACGAAAGGAGCAATAACAAAGCAAAGAAGAAACACACTTTCCAAACCACTGTTGATGTTCACAAAGCCACAAGTATAATCTAAACTTGCACAACAAGAAAACTTAAGAGAATTTCCATTGAAGCCCTCCACCAAAAAGGAATCTTCAATTTCTTCATAAAAAATTAGAGGGCCATCGTAACCACCATAAATAACTTCCACACATGTATCTCCAACCTTCTCATCAAAGATTGGGTCATCGATCTCCTCGTTGAATATTGGTGGACCATCATAGCAATCATCACTAATCTCATTGGACAAAGATGGACAAATGCTTAATGGAGAAAAAAGATCATCAAATGAACTAATATTGTGATCATTTCTTCCTTACAAATCTGGAATATAAACTTTAAAATCAAAAGATTTCTCATGAGCGTTGTTTCTTCCAATTCTCCGACCACGAGATGCGTGATCACTTGAATCATCATCTCTCTCACCATGACATAGATTGAAGTCCATCTCAAAATCTGTAGAACCACCCTCAGAATCATGACCCTCAACATCACAATTCAAAGGCTCGCCACGTGCAAGACGTTGTTGCACTTGTCTCCATAAATTATCCAACTCGATATCATGAAGGTCTCGATGACGAGCTACGAGATCATCAACATTTTGCGTATTTCTTCTTCGATCAGCCATTGAATACCAACTGATTATTTTATTTTATTTTTTCAATACAAAAATGAACAATAAAAGATAATCAGATCACCAGATTGCTTTGATACCAAACTAACACGATAAGGGTAGGGATATTGGACTCGTTAGATAAAATAATCCAAGAACCCAACATATAAAATAAGCAGCGGTCTCCCCAAATCGAGAATCCAATTTGATCTTACTTAGGGCTTGATAAACCTGGACCCGTTGGCTATATGATCAGCCAAGAACCTCGGTATGGTTGAATGCCAGAAGATCTTGCTCAATGACCTTGATAAGTTCTTGAATATTTGAATACCTCTCAAAAAGAGAATCCAAAATATGAAAAGAAAAGTTGATTTTTGGAATTGATTCGATGGTTATTTTTACAACCTTTGTATAACCTATTTATATGCTAGAAAATGACTCTAGAGTGTCTTACATGCATGTATAGTATTTAGGAGCACTGAAAAGCCCTTGACTACCTTCAATGACTCTAGAAATTCTAGATAAGACCACTTGACTACACTAAAGGAGTCAAGAAAGTCTAGATAAGGATCCTTGACTATATGGATATACAAAAGGTCTATTTGACTCAAAGCTTATCCAATTTAATGGATCTTCACTTGGACTTGAGGTATAACCCGAAATTGATGGCCCAAGGTCTTTAAAAAGTGTCTTCCAACTTAGTTTAACTCCGTCCCATCACTTAAATTGAGCCCCAACCCAATAACGTTCACCTTTGGGCCTTCTAAGCACTTTTCTTGCATGTTTTCTTGTATTTAAGCAATAAGGTTCAACATGGCCTCTTTAATTTGTTCTGCACGAGCTCTAGTTATTGGTCTTTTTTTCTTTGGTTATGTGGCTTGGGGCGGTCCCCGTCAGAAGCCGTAACGAGGGTTGGGCTTGAATATCTGATTCTTTGATCAAGTAACAATCGAATGTTGAGGGTTGCACACTTACACTAGTGGGGAGGGGGAGGGGGGAGGGAAGCAGGAGGCGAGACATGCTTCACAGGTGACGGGATATGGACAGGATCCGAAGGTGGTGATTCAGGTGCCAGAGAGGAAGGAGATACAGGAGTCCACAAATTCCATATGCTGGGAGGCATATATACGATTTGAGGACACTTCGTGACATATATATGCACTTTGAGTAATTGAGTACCTAACAAACACACAAGGGGTTGACCGATTGCTAAGTTTGTGATGGGAGTATGGGTGTAGACAAGGATAGCAACGACATCCAGACATGGAGCTTGGGAAGATTAGGAGATTGATTGAGAATTTTTTGTACGATGAAAGCATCATGAGATCTACTTTGGGAAGTCTACTTATGATATGAGGCAACAGACATGGCATAAGGCCAATATAAAAGGGGCATTGAAGCTTTATGGAGTAGGGCAAGTCCAGTATCGACAATATGACAATGTCGGCGCTTAGAAGCACCATTATGTTCAGGTGTATGGGGTGGTGTGGTGAGGTGTGATATACTACTATTTTAAGGGAATGGACGAAGGGAAATAAATTCACCCCCATTGTCAGTGTAAAACATAGTGATGGTAGTTTTAAAGAAATTCTCAACTAATAGTTTAAAAGTTGTAAACGTAGGGAGAACATCAGATTTCCGTGTTAGTGGGTTTTAGCCAGACATACTTACTAAAATGATCAACAAAAATGACATAGTAAAGAAAACCATCAACAAAAAATCATGCAATGTCCAAACATCAGAATAAACTAACTTAATAGGTTTAAAGAAAACTAAAAAAGAGTCAACAAATGGCAATTTGTGACTCTTAATACAGTGGCAAAAGTCACAATCAAAAGAAGTAGTGTTATCAGACAAAATATTATGACTAGACAAAGTAAATTTTAGAATTTTAGTTGACAAACGGCCTAACCAAGCATGCCAGATGGGAAGTGGCTGCAAGAACCGAAATGAAGGCAGTGGGAGAGGGTGAAGTACACGTTGCTGACCACACATATAGTCCATTAGTTCAAGGACCTTGGAGAAGAATGCTCCCTGTGTGATTGTCCCTTTCACCTGAAAACCAATAGCAGAAAAAAATCACAACAACATTATTGAGACTGCACAAGCTGGAAACTGAAATTAAATTTTTGGCCATGCTCGAAACAACGAGAGCATTGTAAAAAATCAAGGTAGGGGCAGAGGAAAAATTTTAACGAGCCAAATGTGTGATGTGCAAACCTTTACTATCCCCAATAATTATATCATAATTGCCAGAGTATGGAGAATGTAGGGAGAGGTTTTGCAGGTCGGATGTTATGTGATGCGACGTGCCCGAATCAAGAACCCACTCAGAGGCAGACGGGGAGCAACACCGGAGTGTGCCGAGGGAGAGGAGTATGCTGGTCGTGATCCATAGTAGACATGTGATATGGGAGTGGGATCAAAATCGGGACAACGACGAGCCGAATGGCCCCTGAGTCCCACATAGTTGGCACTTGCCCAAGTAAGGTTTGGGCATATTCTGCTAAGATGAAAGAGTAGCCGGCTGAGACCGAGGACGAGCGAAACTGCCAGGAGAGAGCTGCTAGTCGCGATGGGTGAAGCCACGGGACTGGTTTTGGCTAGCAGCAAGGGTCGTCGCAGGCTGCAGTGAAGGAGGAGTACGGGACGCAATTTGTGCTTCTGTACTAAGGAGTTTTTCATGTAATTCATCAAATAAAATAGAGGTAGCCCGGGCCTCAATTGCGTGAGATAATTCACGAAAAGAGTCATCAAGTCCATTCAGAATTCGAAGGAAAGATCCTCGGAGTTGGTAGCCACACCGAGAAAAGCAAGTTCATCAACAATACTTTTAACATCCATCATGAAATCAATGACTGATTTCGAACCTTTACTGAGGTTGTGTAGCTTATTTATGAGGGACATGCTGTGCTCTCGGGACGGTTTTCCATGCATGTGGGAGAGAGTGAGCTATGAGAGAAGGTGTGAGAGATCCAATAATAGCCGGAAGGATCAATTGATCTTGGTGAACCTACTGAAGATGAGCCGAGTTTGGTTTAGTAACTTGTGTCGGAAGTCGGGATCGTGGCTGCCGGATAGGGACGACTTCATCAAGGAAGTCATAGAGGTCGTAGCCCGTGAGAAGCGTGCGAAACTGAAAACTTCACACCATGTAGTTGGTGGAAGTCAGTTTCAGCGGGGCTTGAGCGGAAATGTTGAAGGCAACGAATGGGCTCGAGGTGTTGGTAGGTGCCGCCATGGAAGAAGAAGACAGAGAGATGATACAGAGAGGCGCTCGGAAGATGAAGAAAAACACATAAACTTTTGGATTTCTTGATGTTGGTTACACACAACCAATGTGGGATAACAAAACTAAACTAAACATACAATACAACAAAGCAAACATGCCCTAATATATACGACTAGATTTAAGACAAATATATTGTCTCTAATAATGTAATTATAAAAAATATTTATTATTTAAAGATTGTTTTTCTTGCGATCCATATCCACTGATAATTTAATTTTACGAGGTCTATTCAAATTTGATTACATTAATTTCTCAGAGCTTGTATTTGATAAGATTTCTTAGAAGGTATTGCGTGGAAGTGTTCGATTCATTAGATTTGTCTTTGAAGTAAGATCCATGTGTATTTGGAAGGGTCGCTATTTTGCAAGGAATTACATTAAATGATTTCTTCAAATTGATTATATACGGAGTAATTTTTTTGATGCAAGAAATTTATTATATTATGGGACTTTTTGGGTGGAAAACAGTAGATAAATTGTTACTGTGTGGCCAGGATGTTAATTACAATGACATAAAAGTGAAGCAATTAAATATTAAAGTCAACATGCAATCAGTTGTCTTAATACGAGGAGTTAAGTAAACACAATCTTATCCGTGAGGTATGCCCGAAAATTCGTAAACAGAAATGAATTTCCGTGTGTGGGTCGATTTTGTTTTATGCAAGTGTTTAAAATATGTACTTGGCAAGGCAAGGAAAAGAGGGTAAGTGAATGAATTAAATAAGGCAAAGGGACACGAGGGAGATTTGTTGAAGTGGAAGGGGACAGAATAGACATCCCCCGTAAATAAAGGGGGCTTTGTACACAGAGCGCCTCTACCTCACCCCCACCCAACCCCCCTCAACTAACTCCCAAAAATCACACAGTAAACAGTGCAATAGTCCAATCAATACATACAGTTGACTGTATCTATAGCCCATACAGACATACAATCTATTCTATTAGTATTTCCACTATATAAAAATGTACTAGTCTCCATTCTACACATATTCACTCTCTGCCACGCACATACATCATCAGAAGTAGCTGTTTCCTCCGCCCAGCAGTTGCAGCGCTGCTCTTTGCAGCAGCTGCTGCTGCCACTTGCAGGCCTCTTATATATACACATATTTTTTTGTATCTATAATCCAACTTATTTATTTAAGTGCTCAAAATATCTGTACGTAGGTGAATTATTACTAGTTTGTATTTATAGAGGTTAAATTAAAGTCCGATTTCGATATATACAGGCAACAAAAGTTTAAAGCAGTCCAGTTTTAGTGAGAGAAACCTAATGCGGAGCTTCTAAGTTATTAAGGTACCTTTTTCTCTCTCTTAATTTGCTTCGCTTTCTCTCTCCATCTGTCTTTCTCACGTACACTTACATTCTCTTCCCCTCCATATAGAAGGTTGTAGAAGCTCGCAGCAATTGATAATTTCCTGTTTTCCTCCAATTTCTGGCTGCTTAGGGTTTGAATATGATGTGCGGATTGATCGATTTAAATACCGTGAATAATGAAGATGAAACGGCGTCGCCGCCTGGTTCTCCTTCCTCGTCAGCGGCCTCTGGGAACTTGGAATTGGCAGCGCCGTCATCTGCGGCGGTGTCCATGGAGCTGTGGCACGCATGCGCAGGGCCGCTTATTTCGCTTCCTAGGAAAGGAACTGCCGTCGTTTACTTTCCTCAGGGACACGTTGAACACCTCCCGGAGCATTCCGCCGTTGCCTATGATCTCCCTCCCCACGTATTTTGTCGCGTTGTTGATGTTAAACTCCATGTAATTATTTGATTCTCCTCGCTTTCTTCTTGAAATGCTTATCATTTTTTCGGTGAATTTTTTGAAATGTCGAGAGTTTGGTTACAGGCGGACACAGCCAGCGACGAGGTGTATGCTCAAGTTTCTCTTATAGCAGATCAACAGGTACTGCCAGAAAAAATCTTTCGCACAATTGCGGTTGCATTCTTGTAACTGCAGCCGCAGCTCTGTTTGCTATGTTAATTAAAGATGGAGAGTATGAAAAAAGTTCAGGTTCATCCTCTTTGGATTTAAATTAAGCTTTTTATTTTTGTCTAATTAGTTTACAGGGAAAGGAGTATTTATTACATGTGAAAGTTTCTTGTATAATGCGGCTATTTTAGCTCCATTTTGACATCTCAAAAATGGTTATCTTTTCTAAATGATTCAAAGAGCTACCTGTATAGATATTGCAGGTTCGAGAAAACTTGTAGGTTTACTCAAATTCAGTTATTAGATTTGGTAAATTAGCAGTTTTACCTTCTTAGGTATGAATTCCATGTTTATGATTATTTGCTTTTAATGGGAAAAAGACTTTACATTTCCAAATTATAGAAAGTCATTCTTCGTTCTTAAAGGTTGTGATTTTTTGTATTATAGTTCATAAACATGATATGCCTTTTTTTGGTATGATAAACAAGATGCTGATGTAATTTTAAGAGACTATTACCAAGTAAATTTACTTATGGCAGATTGAGCAGAAATGGATGGAAGGCATAATTGAAGCCGAGACCGACGATGAAGATCCCGAAGGCATGGGGAAGTCCATGACACCCCACATGTTCTGTAAAACACTCACTGCCTCTGATACTAGCACCCATGGTGGCTTTTCTGTTCCTCGCCGTGCTGCTGAGGATTGCTTTCCTCCTCTGGTAGGTTAATTATAAAATCATCTTGTTTCTATTTAACTTTTTTGTTGATCTGAACTACAGTGAACCATTTGGTTATATCTCATTATTTGTCATAATGCTGAATTTGTGTATTCTGTTTCTAGGATTATAAACAACAGAGACCTTCGCAGGAGCTTGTTGCTAAAGATCTGCACGGGAAAGAGTGGAAATTTCGGCATATCTATAGAGGTAAAACGTTCATCGACTTCTATTTCAACTCCTTAAATGAGTACATCATCCTGCTCCAATATTTTACCCATTCCAGGTCAGCCTCGAAGGCATTTATTGACTACTGGTTGGAGTGCATTCGTCAATAAGAAGAAGCTGGTGTCTGGAGACGCCGTGCTTTTCCTAAGGTTAAAACACTACACACTGATTAAAGCTCTAGTAAAAACTTAGAATTGCTAATTTCTAATTAGAAGCCAATTCTGCAGAGGTGGTGATGGAGAACTGAGGCTTGGAATTCGTAGAGCTGCACAGGTTAAACTCTGTGCTCCCATTCTACCTCCTAATGGCCAGCAGTTCAATGCTAGCAGTATTGCTGCCGTTGTGAATGCCATATCCATGAGAAGTATTTTCGACATTTGTTATAATCCAAGGTATATTGTTAATCCACAAACATGGTTCTATCTTGTGAAGCCGAACTTGAAAAGTCTTACACAGGCTAATCTATATGGACTTCTCAGTGTCGTGAGTATTCTGATGACATCCAGTGGCGGATTCACAAGCATGATAAGTGTCATTTGTGATCGTGGCCTAATTTATGATGCCTACTATGTCGGATTTAGTATCCTTAATTGCAATTAATCTTACTTCTGGATGTTGGTTTATGCCATTCCTGATGAATATTTTACATTTTCCTCAAAAACTGTTTGCATTGATCTTGACTCAGGTTGTTATTTTTCTTTATGATGCTTATTTTTCTAGTTGATTCTTCTGAATCTTGATTGTCTCATGCAGGGCACGCTCTTCTGAGATTATTATGCCTTATCATAAGTTCTCCAAGAGCCTTACACAATCATTTTCATGTGGAATGAGGTTTAAAATCCGTTTTGAAACAGATGATTCTTCTGAAAGAAGGTTTGTATTGTTTATTTTCCGCTCGTTATTTCTACAAAATGCCTTATTAGGAGGAGACCTAATTTTACTTTGGCAAGTGCAGTGGTCTCATTGTTGGGGTCAGCGACGCGGACCCAGGTAGATGGCCTGGTTCGAAGTGGAAGTGCTTATTGGTTAGTTGTTCGGTTCTTCCAGCTAATATCTTATTTTTTTATCTGCTCAGAGTTTTCAAATTGCTTTCCTATGGCATCAACTCATCTTGCTCTCTGTGTTCTCCCAGTTACTTCTTTGAGATGGAAGGGTTATTACATGATGGTGCAACTATGTATCTGTCCTCATATCCTGTATTAGATAATGCCTCATAAGCTTCATAATGACTTTTGCAGGTAAGATGGGATGATATGGAGGTCAATCGTCTCAATAGAGTTTCCCCTTGGGAGATTGAGCTGTGTGGCCCCTCGTCTGGACCCAATAATTTTGTGTTGCCTGGTACTAAGAGAAGTAGGATTGGCTTTCCTGCACTAAAGCCAGATCTCCCAGTTTCCAGAGGTCCATATGTTTTTATCTTTAATCTGATCTTCATCTGTACATTTTCCGGTTTCAAGATTATAAGCAATTATCTTTATGCTCGTGCAGATGGGAATGAAATATCAGACTTTGGGGAGCCTATGAGGTTCCAGAAGGTCTTGCAAGGTCAAGAAGTATTTCCTTTCAGTTCTCAGTATGGTGGTGCAGAAGCTTCTAGGAAGCACCTATCCGATATGAGGTGCTATCCCAGTTTCACTGGTTCTAGAAGGCACCTTCATGCAGATTCCTTTCAATTCCGTAAGGTCTTGCAAGGTCAAGAAACCACGGGAATCTTGTCATACACAAGAGGCCCCGAAGCTAACCAGGTGCAGGAAAAGAATGCAAATAACGCAATAAATGGTGTTCAGGTGCCAAGGAATGGTAATTGTTGGTCCGGTCCAAGGGGCCCCTACAGTACCAATCCTCAGTCTGCTCCATCACTTGTACCAGCCTCATCACCTTCTTCAGTGCTATTATTGCACCAATCAAGTCCTCAGCCTACTCAATTCAGGACCAGCAATCAGGTTTCACTCAGTTTTCCTCAAGGAGTTCCAATGAAATTCACATCCTCTAATGGGGGCTCAGATATGCACGCCGCGTGTCATCCTGTACCAACCCAACCGTTATTTAGAGACAACCAGAATTTTGTTTCAATGTACAAGGACAGTTGCCGTCTCTTTGGATTTCCACTGACTGAAGGAAAAAATATGATGGGTAAGGAGGAAGTAACAAGTGCATCTGCTTCTGGTTATGGGCACGAGAGTAACCCGTTGCCTTGCAATGACGAAGAGATGTTTCAAGGTCCCATGATGTCTAAGGTAATGGTTAGCAGTTGTACTAAAGTAACCAACATGCATGCAGTAAGAGACAGGCTTCTTGATATAGCGCTGTAACACGTATAAGCACCCACAGCTCTTCCGTTCTATTTGGGATTGGATGTTTGTATGTTATTCAGTTTTTCCAGATTTTCATGCGAGGATACAAAGAACGGTGTCCCCCAAGGAAGATACTTTGGTGCTTGTCGGGCGTCAGTGCTTTACCAATCGCTTAATGATTGCTTTGTAACTTGATAATGTTGTATTATAATGGTGAAAGTTTTTCTATGTATTTGTAGGTCCTAATATCCGTTGATAAATCAGGGTCGAAACTACGGCACTGACGGTATCCTAAGTGTAAATCAACTCTGAACATGGTGATTCTTGTTGTAGCATTATCATGATTTGCAGGGGAAACTTGCTTGATTCGTGAAAAGCCCTTGTTTCATTGATCAGAAGGTAATGCAGGTTAATAGTTATTACAGTTTGCATATCATATTATTAATTTTGGACCATAAAATTCACCAATTAGGATTTTCCGGTCCACAACCCCTGAACCAGTTGTGTCTTACTATCAACACTAAGTCTTTTGTAATCGGTGAGATAAAATTTGGAAAAATAATGATTCTCAGCAAAACAACATAGTTTTGATGGTGAGAGATGAGTGGTATATAGAGGATCACCACATTGACCTATATCTGAGTCTTTGATAGCATAATTCTGAGTGCTAGCGTGGCAAGACGTTATGTTAACATCAGCAGATGAAAGGCTTATATGGGACCTTGCATTAAGTAGTTTCCACTGTGTGGTCCATTTTCTCGTGATTCGCCTATGTTTGATGATGCACCTGCTAAAATCTAGAAGATGGAGCATTCAATGTACATGCGTATGGATAGGTATCAATCGGCTACTTAATATACATGATGGATGCCAAACTAGCAGTCTTGTGCTAAAACTATGTGATTCAATCTGCCACTCAATTTCTGTTTTTTCCACCGACTTTTTTGACTTTGTTTCCTACCTAGCTTAACCTTACGTGGCATCTCGGGCTCCAGGCGGAAATCCCTACACTGCTACATGGTATGGAATCTCCCACTGTCACGGATACACACATGCCACATCACTAACCCTTTTTATGTGTGATAACCTGAAATTAGTTATCATCAAAAGAAATACTAAAAATTAATTGACCACCTTGGAATATTATGCACAGTTTCTTAAAAATGGTTACTTATTTCTTGAAGCACCACTTAATCCTACTGAACTCGCACAATTCGAGGAGAATATATAACAAAAATTCAATGTGAACAACTACAGCATAATTTAGCATAAGTACTTAAAAAGGGATGAACCTAGAAGTCAAACGCAACATTATTTAATCCAAATATGAGCAAAGAAAAAAAGTAAGACAAACGTAAAGAAGCTTTAAACAGGTTGCAGTGGGCTTATACATAATAATCATGGACGTTCGTATACACGCATTTGTCTAAACAAGACCTGTAAAAGAGTGAAACTAGACCACCCGATGCAGGTACGAGCCTGCCAAAGAATCTCATAATTTTTTTTTTTAAGTGTTTTTACCTTTTTAACTTCAAAAAGCTATTCGAGTGTTCTTACACTGTAATATCTGTTTTAACAAAAGTAATTATATATTTTATCTTAAATAAATAAAAGTAATTTTAAGCAAACAACTACATGTAGGAAAGATTTGTTTTTTCCGACCTTGATGTATATTGGTAAATAACGGATTTGATCTTGAACGCTACAAATAAGCGCGCTACCGCTCAATTTTTCATTCTTTCATTCTGTAAATAATTTATTTTAGGATTCAAGGTTCATGAGTTTATGATTCATGTTCAAATTTACCGCCTAGAGTTTAGCTTTGTTATGAGGCTATAGTTTTATTTCACGCTTCATGAATTCACTGTTCACGATTCACATTTTACGTTTCATAGGTTTTGATATTCAATAATCAAAAGAAAAAGGGAAGGGTTCTGAAGTTAAAAAACCAATAGAAAAAAGAAAAAAAAAAGGAAGAATAAAATGGGTTGTTTTGTGGAGGGAAAAAAGGAATGAAAGAACTAAAAGTTGAAAGTGATAGCGCATGTAGCTCAATTATTTGGAGCATTCAAGATCAGTACTCTGGTAAATAAATTAAAGTTTTTAATCCCACTCTTAGTCAAAGGCTACTTACATATTGGACACCTTAACTTTTACATTTAGCCAAAATCATATTTATTCTTAAACGCTATCTAGTTTTGATTATAAGTATTTGAGTTAATTACGTAAAACTCACGAGTTTTTGGAAAATTGTCATTTGTATAATGACCTTTTACCTGTAGCATTAATGAACCACATTTTTTTTTTAAATTCAATTCAATGCACTTGAGCAAATTTGGGCTCAAATTGCTGACATAGAGATTTAAATTGATATTTTGACCTACCCATTTGCATACGTATAATTGTACGAATTCTTTTGACCACTAATTAAAAGAAAACGTCATTATTTTATTATTAAACATATCCTCATTTAATTAGAGATTTACAAATATCATATAATTATGTCTGTAATCGGAATAACTAAAATCTGATTTCAGGCTATAAGTTAGTAAATGGAGTAAAAAAAAAACTCGTGCATCAAAATTTAAAAACCATATAATTTGTATATTTCTATATTAGGTTTAAAAATCATGTTTTGAATGATAATTGACCAACAAACCATGTTGATAGGGGATGTTCTAAATTTAGCCCTCAACGGTATTTGAAGATTTGAAGTATGAAATAATACCTACGAACGATTCCCGGGAAGATTCACGAAACCGGGATGAGCCTCCTCTTCTTCGCGCAACCATGTATCTGCAAAATAGAGCCGTGGGGTGACCCGACGTAGATCCTCCGATGCTCAATGTAGTGCTCAGTTTAAAGAGTGAAACTCAAGCAATGTAATAGTAAAGTTTAGAGTGTGTAACCTTTTGAATTGAAAGGATCACCTATTTATACTTACTGTTCATTAGGGAAAATGGCCAAAAGGTCAATTTGGGCTGCACAATAACATGGTGCCAACTGTCCCTCTGTACCAACGGTGGTGTCAGAGGGTATAGTACCTTTTCCAGGACAACCCACAGTTTTCTGTACTTTTTCTCTTAGTTGTCTGTATTTCTTGTCGGGGGGTTGGGGAGCATGTGTCTTGGCCCCTAAGTTACAACGATAACATTGACACAAACTCAGTTTTGCAACTAAAATTGAGCAACCGCAAGTGCACGTCGTCAATAGTGCTACTAAGCAAGTACAAGGTCGATCCCACGAGGATTGGTATTGATATCAGAAAAGTGAAATGACATAAACATTTAAATGGCTAACTAGACGATCAAATGAGTGGTTTTTGATATTTTAAAACTAATTTAAATAAACAAGCAATTAAAACTAATATAATAAACTAGAGAACAAATTATAGGGATTAAACAATTAATAAGGGTGATCTAGACTTAGATTTCAATTACGGGCATCTAATCACTACTAATCCAATTTAATCCGACTTTTAACCGAATGCTATGTATCAAGGAACGATCACAAACGTATGTAAAACCCCCTCTCGGAGCGAATTACATGTTGATTGTAAAGGATTAATCACCGTCTCCGATCGATTAATCAAATACAACTCCTAATCGATTCTAAGACCAAAGTTCCCACAACTAGCTCAAACGTCTCGGTTTTATTGCTTAATCATGTCAATTAATGTGATCTTGGATCAAATCTCCCCTCTCGATTCCAATTTAATCCTCAATAATGTTAAATAAGTGATCAATTCAATCAACAAACATTTTTAAACAATTAATCAATCAATAACATAACACGGAGTTGAATTAATCGGTTAATAACAACTAAACGTCCATAATTTACTCTCTAAACCTAGATTAAGGAAATTAGCCAACCATAATCATAATAAATGACAAACACAAATATATAAATAAATCTATGTTTATACAAATATTAAAAGAGAATGGAAAGATAAAACCTATTTAGATGACAATTCCTAATCTCCAAGTAAAATTCCAAAAAATGCTCTTAAGATTCTCTCTCTCTAAAAAGTGACAAAGAAATGTGTGCTACATGAAAAACTTAAATTAGGGTACTTATACACCCGATTGGGGCTTTTTTTTTAGGTTCTTGGGCAAAAAAATGAGATTTTCGGGCTGAAAAGCCCATATTTTCGGTGTTCGTGCACGGTCCATGCAATCCTTGCACGGTCACGATCCCAAAAAATCCTAACTCTCTAGAAGAGCGTGCACGGTCTGTGCACGGGCGCACGGTCTAGCTCTGGGCACCTCTTTGCCTTCTGCGTGCACAGGCCGTGCACGGTTGTGACCGTGCACGGCCCAGTTTTGGCTCGTTTCTTCATTCTTCGGGTTTTTTCTTGATTTCTTCGACTCTCTTCTACTCGTCGACTCTTTGAACACCTATTTTACCTACAAAATGCTCAAAAATAAAGTTTTTTCGACGAGAGAGAAAATACGAATTATATGACAGACGAGAGCTTAGAATGTAATAAATACATGATAAAACATCTATTCTAAGCGTGTTTTCATGATTAAAAACCCCGTTTGTCAAACATTCCCACTGCAGAGTTCCTCCTGCCTTAAGTGGTGTCAATCAGAGCACCTAGAGAGTCATCCTACGTTCTGCTGTCCAGCACCAATATTCCAACTTCGCAACTCAGCTCTGTTCAATCCTTCAGAGCTGATCCGCGGTGTTAACCCATGATACCCAACCCTGTAGGCCTGAGTTAGTCATTGATTGATATATGGGTCTCCACTCTGCAGGGATGAGCACAACCCTGCTGCGCCTCTGGGCAATTAGGGCTGAAGAGCTCCTCGCTACCTTCAGTTCAGTGCACTGTCGTGGGCTTATACCTGCTCTACGGATTCTTGTGCAGGGGTGACGTACATTTCTCCCCTATCAACTCCTCGCCCCTGCTCTGGGTAGTTTCGAGGAAACTAATTCAGAGTAAAGATTCTCCTAGCTCTGGAGCGGCGATGTCCTAATTGGGGAGCTCATCCCTTTCTTCGGTGATTTTTCCTGCCCAAACTTTTTCGAATTTGAAATGGGCTTATTCAGCTGTCTACGTACCCTGACTCTTGAACTTCCATTGGTCATTGGCTATACACGTGTCGGGCTCTATGTGAGCGGTTACTTTTTACTTTCGCCCTACCTATAAATACCTCATTCATACCTTTTATGATTTTAGTTTCATCCATTGTTTGGTTCCGGCGATTCAAGTGCTTCGAAGGGTTTCTGGCGATTTCAAGCTACTTCATCTTTTGATCTTTGTTTTCCTTCCAAATCATCCAGGTATTCTCACTTTTCTCCTGGATTTTGTGTTTGTTCTTCATTTCTTCGCCCTTTTTCTGAATTTTTTCATTTTTTCTTCAAAAAATCATGTCTTCATCCAAATCTTCTCCCGCCTCTGAGGATTCATCCTCTCATCCACTACAAGAAAATGATTGATTGGCTACGGAATTTACCTACAAAAATAATTCTGTCCTTAAGTAGTCCGAATTACCTACAAATTGCCTACAGATTTTTATGAATTATTTCACCTACAGAATTAGCAACAAAATAATTGATGGTAATTTAGCTACGAAATAATCCATAGGCAAAAGAGTATCACCTACGGATTCTCCTACAAAATAGGGGTAGGTGGAAAGAAAATTATTTGCCTACCAAATTTTTCCTAGGGATATATATAACTTTTTTCTTTTAATATATTTCCTATGAAATTACCTAGGGATTAAAAAGTACGATTTTTTATCTTTCATTATTGTAGTAAAATAATTCTGCTGCAAACAAAAGTAAATTGAATATTTCAGGCGCGAATCATCTTATTTCCCTCCCAACCTCTCTCTCCCCCTCTCAGAAATAATTCTCTCTCAAAAATATGAAACCCTAAAAATCTTCCATTGATGGAGATAAAGGTCTGAATCGCACGCTCCGTTATCTCTTTCGCTCAGGTTCGTAAACAAACTTCTTGTACAGTTGCAAAATAAGGGAATTTTTTACTTGGAGACATAATCGGTGGATTTTGGATTGAAAACATATTTAGTGATTTAGTGTAGTCGGTCTCTTGCCGTTTCTTCATCTGTTTTGCTTGTAATCATGACTTATTTACTGATATTAGGGTAATGTATGTAAACATGTTCTCTGTTTGATACAAATTATTCATGATCGGTTGTTTCAAGGATTTTGATGGTGAAAAATAAACCATACGAAGATTTTTAGTATCCATGGCGGTTTTATGATATTCTTTTAGCTATAAGAACTATAGTTTCTATAGTAAATTTGTTCTATTCTTTTGAAAAAGATGAAGAAAATGACTGATTCTACATTTTAGTTTAAAAAACATAACAGATTGCTCAATGATTTGAGCTATAGTTAAGGGAAAGAAGTGGATCGATATCATGCTCTGAATAATAGCGAGAAGATTGAGTTGGATAAGCAAAAGAAAACGGTATTTCGTCATCCCTGAGTTGATTTGTAGAAACTCCGTACATATATGGCAAGCGAAACATGTTCGGGTTTATAGAAACGAAGGACTTATAGTACTAAACCAAAAGCTTCTAGAGTTTAAATCAGTTTTCATTATTAATATACAAGTCGAGGATCTTTTGTAATCCTCCCATCCGTTGATGGTCTGAGGAAAAGAAAAAACTATGTGGATGCAGTTCGAGTTTCAGTATGTAAGATTGTTCGACATCGTCATGTTATCTCTTGCTCGAATATTAGCAGACTTGGTTATTAGAAGGTTTATATTTTTTCATTCTTTCCATTGAATTTTCAGAGTGAAGCTATATTATGGCTTTCATTAGTTTCAAACACGTTTCTATTATCTTTTCTGAAGATTATTTGCTGTGTGAATGTGATTTTTAGTTCCAAGGAAGATCGACTGTAGAGAGAAATCATGTTTACAGCTTTCAAGCTTGTTGAATTAATGTGTTCTCATGATTAATTTGACTCATAATGGTATATTTTACTGTGTTAACTCACTTAATTGCATGACAATTATGTTCGGGTATTCCTTCTAATTTTTTAGGAGAAAAGATGTTGCCTAATCTTTATTATCAGCACTTTATTGATTACTTTGTTATGTTACTTTTCTATTTGATCATTGTTATGTTTGGGTTGTTAACACACTATAAGTGAGTTTCTGTCAAGTTTTTTGCATTTTTGCATGAAATATATTGCATAACAGTAGAAGATTTGAATAAAGCCAAAACTGTCTGTAATATATTGCACAAGTAAGATACTCAGGCCTGTTCTACTCTTTTATATATCATAACTGAAAAACCTGAAACATGTAGGTTATGGCACCTCACTGTTATTTTTATAGACAGCTAAAACCAAGATATCATGGCTGGGCTAGAAACTTTTCTTTAGTTCAGAATTTATAGTTGTTTTGTTGCTTACCTAAGGGTCAGATGTAATTAATGATTAAAAAAGTAATTAGGATTCATCCAATAGCTAAGTTGTGTTTTATTCTCATTGCAAGTAAAGGTAAATATGGAAATAAGAGTTGTAAAGTACATGTTTCTGTTGCAAATTTGTCAGGTCCACAATTAGTGATCACCCACTTTTGAATCTAGAAAATTAGGTTAAGTTTTCAGAATTTACAATCATAGAATGAGACCAATGCCTCCAGGTATCCTTGCTATATTTTTTTAATTCATGTGTAAATAACTTGAACTGTCTCTCTTTTTGTAGGCGATCCACAGGATGCTTTTTTTATCTCAAGAAAAATATGTTACGGACCGTTTCGCCTTTAAATTACTATCTTTATGAGTGTCATTTTGTTAGTTTGTGCTCCATTACATAAATTCCCGACTTGTTCCGACTTTCTAACTAGTTCTCGTACAGGTATTAATACTCATTCACCACCCTACCCGCTCTGCCAAGGCCTGCTGCCTCTGTTACAAGTCCAAGCAGGTACCTCTTCTTCAAAATTTTGTATATATCCTGGTCCAACTTTAAAGTGATACAACAATCAGGAAAGTGTTTTTAACCCATTTGCCCCACCCAGATTTATATCACCTGTAACATAAAACAATATTAATGTTGCAATTAATGTAAAAAATTACACTACTTTATTGGAACTGATGCACAAAATGTCCCAAGTTTTACAATGCTGCAATTCTAAATCTGGTATAGGACCAAATAGAGAGCCAAACTCTATATTCAATTCCAGATCGTTTGTTAAAAAAAATATTTGGGCTATGTTAAACATATTAAACACGTTTAAATATATTTTTACATTTGATAAGATTTAAAGCTCGACTAGTAAAAATGTATCGACTGCTCGAACTCGACTCGTGTTTGGCTCAATTAAAACCAGTGTTCTAAAAATTGCTAGGCGCTAGTCGGTCGGTTCACTGAGGCCTAGCGCCTGGAGCGCCTAGAAGGCGCCTAGACGGGGCCTAGGTGGCACCATCTTAGACGAATAATTTAATAATTTGATAAATAAATAATACATACAAAAAATATTAAAAACAATAAAATAAACACCACCAACTTCAAATTTTAAAAGAGTTAATAGTGGATGGAGGGGAAATCACTAAATTAGGGGTGTGAAAAGAAATTAAAATTTTAAAAGGGCTCACCTAAAGTTAAACACACTGACAAGATAAAAAAATAAAAAAAATAAAAAAATTATAAAATTATGAAAAAATAGAAAAAAAAAATTGTGCAGTTAGGCGGATTAGGCCTAGGCGCCGCTTAACCGTCTAAAATAACCGTTTTTTAGAAATTCGGATCGGCCTAGGGCCGCCTAACGCCTAGGCGGTCGCCTAGGCCGATTTTTAGAACAATGATTAAAAGTTATTCAAGCTTAATTTGATTGATGATTGATTTTGGTTGGTATATTTCGACCTCAATCTTGATAAATGGCTACTGCACTACTTTAGAAACAAGAACACGAAAAGCAAAGGCACAAAATGTGGATACTTCGATTAATATATATTTAATTTTATCTTCACAGATTCCAAATTCTATATACTATGTCTAGATTAATTTCTGTGAATTAGATGGAAAACAATTTTGTGTATGTCATTTTGCAAATAAATTCACTAATAGGGTGGCCTTAACTTTTCGACACATGGCAAATAATAAAATATAAGACAAATTACTTTTGTGGAATTTCGAATGCAAGATTCCATGCAGTATTATACTTAGAAAAAATCAAAATTAATCATGTATATTTAATAAGGTTGTAAAATTCACTAGGCACTAATTAGGCGGTGGACTGGTGCCTAGCGATTAGTTGGAGTCTGGACGGGACTAATCGGGACATAGACGTAGTTAGGTGGGAAGGAATCGTGAAATAAACATAGGCGGTCAATGGGAGCCTAGCGCCTAGGCGGGGATTAATCGGAGCTAGTCGGGGATATTAATAGTGATATTTAGGCTTGCACAAAATAAGTCATATATATTTTATAATTTTAACTTTAGTTATCTATTGGGCTCTGTCTAATTTTGGTTTTTATCATTTGAGGCTTCGTTTACCTTGACAAATAGAAATAAGTTAATTATCTAGGCTAACGAGATAACTTCATATAATTATTGTCTCGTTTTAAATTAAGTATGAACATATATTGTCACTAGTTAACCTCACCTATTATAGAAACGAATGTGCTCAATACTTTACACTCTAGTTCATAAAATCAATTAACTCGTTTGATATTTTTTTCTTATATAGGAATATTAGAAGGTCAACTGCAAGTTCACGTGCTCGTAAACAGGTAAAAGATAAAAATACTTGGATATAACATGAATTTTGTAGGTTCGTTCTTTATATCATGGCAATAATTGTTGTTATTGGTTTTAAGCTCAATTGTTTTGTTGATGTTTCACAGCAGGCTTTTAAATTTTTAACTGGACCACTATACATAAGTTAGAAGAAACAGGTTATTTACTTGATATATTAGTTATCATTTTACTTTTGTTCTATATGTTAGAAGAAACAGGTTATTTACTTGATATATTAGTTATCATTTTACTTTTGTTCTATATGTGTTGTTTGAATTTTCAATAACCGAAGTGTAGGATAATCAGTTTAATTTTTTTCCCACTTCATGACATATTGTGTTGTTTAATAGACATATGAAGCCTTCTATTTGACAATATGAGAAACGATCGACAATGGATGTATGCTACGCGTAACACCAACGGAACCATCAATCCAGATTTTGTGGAAGGGGTAGACACCTTTATTGCTTTTGCTCTCAGTCAGCCGAGAATGTCTGATATGATTACGATCAGATGTCCATGTACAAAGTGTCATAATCGATAATTCCAAGAAGTTGAAGAAGTGAGGATACATTTATTCAGAAAAGGATTTATTCCTGACTATAATGGAATCGGCATGGGGAACCGTATGTGAATACAGAATCAGAGCATTGTGGTATGGATGTTTCTACACAAACTGATACGGCTCCTACAAATCCTTACCAACAAATGATTCTCGATGCTGTTGGGCCTGAATTTTTAACAGAGGATGTGGATGAAGGCCCTAATTCGGTTGCACAAAAATTTTATGATATGCTTAATGCTGCTGATGAAAAATTATGGCAAGGGTGCAAAAATCATTCGCAAATGCCAGCAGTGGCACGATTATTGCATATGAAGTCTGAGCATCATTTTTCTGAGAGATGTTATGATGATATTGTCCAATTCATAAAAGAAGTGTTACCAGAGGAGAACAAAATGGTGGATAATTTCTACAGTACAAAGAAGTTAGTTCAAGGTGTTGGTCTTCCAGTTGAAAAGATTGATTGTTGTCCGAATAGTTGTATGATATATTGGGGTGTTGACAGTAACTTAACCCGCTGCAAAATCTGTGAACACGGAAGATTCAAGAATAGGACACGAAAGTCAAATCACAAGAAGGATGTGCCATACAAGATGATCTATTACTTTCCTTTGACACCTCGATTACAACGCCTATATGCTTAAGAAGTAACAGCACCTCACATGCGATGGCATGCAGAACATCTACAAGAAGATGGAAAAATGTGTCATCCATCTGATTATGAGGCATGGAAACATTTTGATTGCACGCATCCTAATTTTTCTTCTGAGAGTCGCAATGTTAGATTGGGTTTGTGTTATGATGGTTTTCAGCCTTTTGGTCAATCGGGCCAACAATATTCCTCATGGCCAGTGATAGTCACTCCGTACAATCTGCCACCATGGATGTGCATGAAGGAGGCGTACATGTTCTTATCTATTATTGTTCCGAGACCCAACAATCCTAAACAAAAAATAGATGTGTATCTTCAACCTTTGATTGCAGAGTTGAAGCAACTGTGGGATGTAGGTGTGCTTACATATGATATAGCAAAGAAACAGAAATTTACAATGAGAGCTGCACTACTGTGGACTATCAATGATTTTCCAGCATATTCGATATTATCCGGTTGGAGTACAGCTGGAAAACTTGCTTGTCCATATTGCATGGAATATTCACAGGCATTTACACTCACCAGTGGTAGAAAGACATCATGGTTCGATAATCATCGAAAATTCTTGCCATTTGGGCATCCTTTTAGGCGTAACAAAACGTGTTTTCTCAAGAACAGAATTGAGATGTCTCCAGCACCTCCTGTGAAGACCGGTACTCAAATATTACATGAGATTGAAGAATTGGGGTTGAGAAAAGTAACTGAAATTGATGGTGAAGTGGTCAATGGTCCAATTTGTAAGACTTGCGGATGGAAAAAGCGTAGTATATTTTGGGATTTGCCTTATTGGAGTACAAACTTAATAAGGCATAATCTAGATGTGATGCATATAGAGAAGAATGTGTTTGAGAATATCTTCAATACTATATTGAATATTGAGGGAAAAACGAAAGACAATGACAAGTCAAGAGCAGATTTGAAGAACTTATGCCAAAGGCCCAAACTGGAAAAGAATGAAGCTACCGGGAGATATCCAAAAGCATGCTACACATTAGATACAAGTCAAAAAAAGATATTGTGTGAATGGTTTAAAAATCTTAAATTTCCTGATGGCTATGTTTCAAATATGGGGCGATGCATAGATATGAAAAAGTATAAGTTGTTTGGTATGAAAAGCCACGATTGCCATATTTTTATGCAGAGGTTAATGCCCATTGCTTTTCGTGAGCTTCTTCCAGCCAATGTGTGGCAGGCCATAACAGAGCTAAGTTTATTTTTCAAAGAGATCACGTCTACGTCAATTAGAGTCGAAGACATGGCTAGACTTGAGAAAGAAATTCCTGTCATTCTTTGCAAATTGGAGCGTATATTCCCTCCTAGTTTCTTCGACTCCATGGAACATCTTCCAATACACTTACCATATGAAGCAAAAATAGCTGGTCCGGTGCAATATCGTTGGATGTATCCTTTTGAAAGGTAAAGCTTTTTTTTTTTTTTTTTTTAGTAGTTGAATTATTACATATAGTTATTTATATGTGTTTTATATAGGTTCTTGCGACGCTTAAAGAAGAATGTGAACTATAAAGCAAAAGTGGAAGGCTCAATTTGTAATGCATACTTGGTAGAAGAAGCTTCTACATTTTGTTCGTACTATTTTGAGCCTCATGTTTACACAAGCTTACGAAAAGTTGCCCGCAATGATGATGGTGGTGATCCTGAACATATTCCTGGAAATTTGTCAATCTTTGAGTATCCTGGATGACCATAT
Organism: Ajuga chamaepitys; assembly: GCA_958295605.1. Classification (NCBI taxonomy): domain Eukaryota; kingdom Viridiplantae; phylum Streptophyta; class Magnoliopsida; order Lamiales; family Lamiaceae; genus Ajuga; species Ajuga chamaepitys. Next base: position 53,713,298 of record OY282501.1, on the reverse strand, counting down.
GGAAAAGAAAAATCAAGGATGTTGACTAGCACTGAATATCATGCTGCCCAAACCTATATATTACTAAATTGCAAGGAGATTGAACCTTATGTCAAGTAAGTATTTTTCATTGCTGACTCTTACTCTATTTTTAGCTAATATTCTATAATCTTCTAATGTACTTTGCAATATTCAAAGCATGTTTGCTGAGGAGTTACTAAAAGCGTCGCCAGACATCAACAATGAAGAACTTGACATTCAACTTGATACAAATTTTGCTAAATGGTTTTAAAATTACGTAAGTGTTTAAATTGCTTTTTTAAAATCAATTTAAGTCTATTTTCTAATATATGGATTTTAATGTCGATTACATTCTTTCTGTAGGCCCGTCAAAATATGATTGATAACAATTTTATCAAATCACTTGCACAAGGCCCATTAAGAACCGTAAAGATGTTTCCTGTCTACTTTGTTAATGGATATAAATTTCATACCGAGTCACATGGTTCGGCAAGGTCAACTTCAAACAGTGGAGTTTGCATTAAGGGCACAAATTATAGCGAGACCGAAAGTGATTACTATGGACGTTTGTCTGAGGTTTTACAGTTGGAGTACCCTGGGCTACCTATTAAGCGTACCATATTGTTTAAGTGTGAGTGGTTTGATCCAACAAATAATGTCGGTTTGAAGGTACATAAACAATATGTGTTGGTAGATATTAACAATAGATGCAAACTCAATAAGTATGAGCCTTTCATTCTTGCTATGCAAGCTGCACAAGTATATTATGTTCCATATCCAAGCTCAAGAAGAGATAAGTCTGATTGGTTGGCGGTATTTAAGGTGAAATCCAGACAGGTTGTCGATGTTCCTGTAATGGACAAACCATTCCAAGAAGATGAGTCGGTTATTTCGGATTTCGGTGAGGCATTAGCAAACATTGATGATTCAAATCCTTTAAATGATCCTTCTGGTGAACTTATTGATTTGGGTGAAGATGACGAAGGAGTTTTAGATGAGCCAATACTTGAGTCAGATTCAGAAAACTCGGATCAATTTGAGAGTGAAGATGAAGATGCAGGAGAATAGATGAAACTCTTTTTTTTTGTTTTTTTTTTCATTTAGTTGTTTGTTAATATGGCAATTTTACCTATATTTATGTTTTTTAATTTCTGCCATTTTTACTTATATTTATGTTTGAAACTTTGAATAACATTACTATGTTGAATTAATATTTCATTGGGTGAATAAAAGGTTTTGGTCTCTTGAGAAACTTGTTTATGTGGTTTTGGTCTCATTAAGATGTTTGAAACTTTGAATAACATTACTATGTTGAATAACATTACTATGGCATTGGGAAAAACGTTTATGTGGTGAATATTTTGTGAATATATATTAACATTTGGATCGTGATTATAACTTAGTTCGATATGAAATATTAGCTATGGCAATTAGCTAACACACTTATCTAAATAATAAATATAAACCACATTATATTTATTGTTTCAACTGTCACATTAAGAAGGCTACTTGGACACTATTATTTCACTTTCCTTGCTATAATTTCTTGTCACCCCAGATTGCTTGCAGAAGGCTACTTGGACACTATTATTTCACTTTAATGAATAATTTCTTGTCACCCCACATTGCTTGCATAAAACTGTCTATTGGGATGATGAGATATATACCCAGATACAAGTTCGCAATGCTTGGGATAAGAAAGCCAGTGCTCGCTATAGTGACATGCTAAGTGAAATCAAGAGCAGAGGAATGAAGCCAAAGTACATGGAAGAAGATACATACAAACGTTGGCTAGAATATTGGGACTCACCGAAGGCTAAACACAAATCTGATCAGAACTCGAAAAATAGAAGAAGTGGTTCTACTAGTGCTAGTGGCCCTGCACCTTCCACCCACAATTCGGGCTCTATCACTCATTTCAAGGCTGCGGAAAAACTTGTAAAAGTTTATACGAAATTCAGTTTATATACTTCTATTTTAAGTTAACTACCGTTTTATGCATTGATTTGTATATTTTGTGTAGGCTGTAGTATTGGGACGAAAGGCTTTTCCTCGAGAGGTGTACGTCAAAAATCATACAAGGAAAGGTGATGGGAAAACTTTTACCAATGAGAAATCCAAGAAAGTAAATGTAAGTTACCAAATTGATTTATATTATTAAATTTATAATTGTTTCTACATATATGTATCCAGATTGATAATTATCTCTTATCTTGCAAATTAAAAAAAGGATACAATCGAGGAGAACATGGCGAAGATGATACAAAATAATGAAGAGATTGATGAAGAAAAATTGTATTATGATTCTGTCGGTGGAATGAGAGCAAAAAATGTTGTGTTTGGGCTTGGCTCATTGGCGTGTGAATATTACAAAAAGGATAAGTCTTCATCTTCTACACAAGGACTTGAGGTTCAACACACTATTCGTGAGTTGAAACGTCGACTTGATCACCAGGATCAACTTATCGAGGATATGCGGGAGCAACATGAGATTCAACGAAGAAAGATTTTTGAGGACATGCAGCAACACTTTGCTGAAGAACTGCAGCGTCAAATAAATGAGCGTATACGTGCAATAATTGGAGCCTCTTGACTTTCAGAGCTATAAGTAAGGTAATTATTCTAGAGCTCTACGGATTTTTGTTGCCCTGTCTTTTGTTATTTCCAGAAATTAAAGTCATTCACTGATGTCTGTGTAGCTAAATTGATCATGAAGTAACTCTTAATGTATGTGTGTATGATTGTGTGTTTTCTGGTGTGAGTATGTAGGTGTTATTCTTATTGTGTGAGAATGGGGTTAGAAGTAATTACAAAAAAAGTGACGTGGGGGACCACTTGTTTTATTTTGAAGAGAGTGCCTAGTGAGTATGACATGTGTATGTGCCATGTACGTTTGTCATGTGTAGGAAGTGTGAGACATATTCTTTCATTAATTAATAAAATATAGTGAGTGAAGATAATGGAAAGAGAATTGTGTGTGAGTATAACTGTACTTGAATTCAAGCTGAAATAATTTGTGTGTGTGAGTGTGTGCGTCTAGCTATTATGTGTGACAGTGAGTATGTTTTGTGTATGGTGTTTAATTTGTGCCATTGTGGAAGTGTGTAGGTGGTGTGTGCTTGCTTGCACATGAGTGTGTTTTGTGAAGATGAAGAAAATGTGAGTGAATGATATGAGGGATGAATGAGGACATGAGGTTAATGAGAGAAAGGGTGAGAATGGGAATAAGGTTTGGTAACGGTAATGAGAAAGTTTATTTGGTAGAATGGGAGTGGAATTGACGTGTGTGGTATTGGGAAGTTTAGGTTGTTTCTCACAATTTAATTTGAACAACTTGTTTCTCACAATTCATTTGACGATGTTATAACAAAAAAAATAATTTTATTTTACAGGTTTCGCATTCATGTTCCACCAATACATTTTGCTTCATTGAAGTTACATTTCAGCAGTCAGAAGCACTTTTGATTTTTTGAACACCAAAGAGTTGCAGATACTTTGTGATTATTGCATATATTTTGTTCTACTGTCTACTTTGGAGATTACTGTTGTTTTTGTAATTGGTGGATATATTTTGTTCTAATTTCTTTTTATTAGGAATACGAATATTCTGCTACCTTGGGAATTATCGTTTATATGAATGGCTTTGTTCTTTTTTACTATATAATCATGTTTATATATATTCTACAATTCATGGTACTATTCTTATGTTTACAAAATACTATTAATTGGTCTCGGAGAAAGTGATTATAGGTATTCCAAAGAAAATTGAATCAATAAATATGATGCTATAATGATGCTATAATATATATATATATATATATTACCTACAGAATTTCCGAGGGATAGGTGCTTACAATTTATTTAAATTTGCAACGAAATTGATTTCGTAGGTGAAGAACAAAAAAATGATTTATTAATTAAAATTTTGAATAAAAGTTTTGCCTACAGAATTTTTCGTTACGAAATATGCCTATGGAATTACCTACGACATATTCTGAAGTTGATATTTTACCTACGGATTTTTATTTAATCTGATAATCAAAATGCCTACGGATCTGCATGAAAATTCGGAAGGTAATCACCTATGGATTACATTTCCGTAGGCAAAAAAATCACCTACGAGCAAAGTACCTACCATTGCTTTTCGTTGGTATTCTGTAGGCAAATATAAATGCCTACAGAATTGAGATTATTGCCTACCAATTTATTCCTAGCCAATTAATTATTTTCTTGTAGTGATCCTTCAGAGGAGAGGGCTGTCGAGCAGTCATCCACCTCTACTTATGGCTCCTCGGGTAGTGAAACTACCCTCTCTAGACCGGGGAGGGGGGAGAGGGGGTGGGGGAGGGGAATCCCCACAATAGTCTTCCAGAGCTGACACCAGCTCTCGTGTCCTAGTCCCCTACACAAACGTAGATCATCCACCCTCCAGCCCTGAACCCGCGGAGGGTATTCCCGTTCGCCAACGTAGGCATGTAGTCATCATCCCTCCTTCGGAGATGCGGGAGTGGGATTTAGTAGCAAGGGCTTCCACTTTCTCTGAGGTGGACATCACATATCTTAGAGATCATATTGCCCTGTACCTTCACTTCCTTATCGACATCCCTGGCCCTGACAAAATGCCAAATTGGTTTTCCCCACCTTCCATGGCCCTCTGGAGAGCTCATATAGATGCAAGGCTCCGGTTTCCTGTTCATTCCTATATTGTTGGCGTGTGCAACCATCTTAGGATTCCAGTTTGTCAAATCAACTCCTCATCTCTGAGAATTCTAATTTCCTTTTATATTCTGATGAGGGCCAACGATGGTCAGTGCACCCCTGATTATTTCTTGGCTTGCCATGTCTTTAAGAGAGGGAACAATGGGTTATTCTAATTTAACTCGAGACCTAGTGGCCCTGCTCACTTCGTAGGGAAGCCGGCGAGTTGCGACGAGAATAAAAATCCCGATGGGCCGTGATCACCCCCCGCCATGCAGGGTGACCGTTCCCCCGCAAGTTGGTAAATTCTACCCCTTGCACTTCTCGTCCCCCCACCCGCATCTTTGATGAGGACAGGGTAATCATGGACAAATTGAACTCCCATGAGAGGAGGCGATCTTTATTTCCATAATATCCCTCCTTAGGAACAATGCAGTGCTAGCCAAGTATGGACTTCAGGCGAATTAGGATAAGCCTGTGACTGACCCTGGTAATAATCAACTCTGAGCCACCCCAACTCTTATCTAAGCATTAGTTTTTATCCCTAATTTTGACAAATTTATTTTTCAGGTATGGATATGAACTTTGATTTTCTGCTAGCCTGTAATGATGAAGGGGCTGCCCCTCATGCCCAACCTGCTGCAGAAGTGGACGAGGACGAGGCTGGCGCTGTCCAGATCATTGAGCAGGATCCCGCGCTGCCTTCTGCAACTCTGAACTCCTCTTCCGCCCGTCCTAGTCAATCCAGCGCTGCCAAGGGCAAGAGCGTTGGCTCCTCCACCTCTGCCCATATTCCAGTCCCCCCCTAAGGACAAGGGCAAGAGGCCTGTCGCTTCCAGCGCTGAGCCTCCCTCATTGAAAAAATCAAAGCTGGGCAAGTCCAGCAGCTCTGATAAACACCGCGGCAAGAGCAGGGGAGATGTTCGCAGAGCCGCCAACGACTACTATAGTCTGACCTTGCCTAAGGGATTCCTGGCCCTCTCCAAGGCTCAATGCACCAACTTCGTGAAGGAGCTCCCCATGATGGAGGACAATGCCACAATGAGCGCCGAGAGCGACGAGCACAACGACGAGATCATGGACCAACATCTCGTTCAGGTTTTCAGCTCTGAACCACCTCCCCTTATTCATCCATTATTGTCATTGTTTTTTTTTTTTTTCAAGGCATTCATTTCCTTCTGTTGCAGTTCCTGACTTATTATGGTCGCCATAGGAGCCGCACCAGCTCCGCAGCTGTAAAAGATCTCCCAGATGACTTTAACAAGTCCCAAGAGCACCTGGCCAAGCTCACGAAAGACTTCTCTACCCTGAAGCAAGAGCACACTAAGCTGCAGAGGCATAATACCGTGCTTACCACGGAGAATGAGGAGCTGAAAGCTGAGGTTGCCACCGCTAAGGCACGCCATTGAGACGTCATGGCAAGTCACCGTGAGAAGGAGGTTGAAGTGTTGTCGTGGGGCAGAGCTGAAGGAATTGAGCAGTGCCGCGGCCGTCTTCTCTCTAGCGAGCTAGGTCAATCCTTTCTGAAGGAATTGCAGGAGAAGCTCGTCGAAGATTACCGAAACAACGTTGCCTATGTCCATGACATGGCCCCCTTTTGTGAGCAGCTTCATCCACGTAGGTTTCGAAGCCGCCACCGCTGACGCCCAGGCCAAAGGCTTCGATGGATAGCTGCCCTTCGATTTGTCAAAGATCACCCGTTCACTGAAGCTGCGAAAAGCTTCAAGGGTGATCCCTCCTAACCTGCCACCGCTCCTTGGTGGATTCTTGCCATCCGCGGAGCTGCCGCCAAACTGACTGCTGAAGGGGTGCTACCCTGCAGAGCTGAGAGAAGCTAAAAAGCCCTTCTTTGATATCTCTGCTGCAGGGGAGGGAGCGTCTCAGGGCCCTGCAGCGCCTCCAGTCTTACTGCCCACCTCGGAGCCCCCAGAGACAACCCTGAGCAGGAGGGCTCCGAAACTGAGGATTCGCCTTGAGTGCCTTAGTGTATTTCTTTCTTTGTAATAGATCAGGGGCTGTACTTTTTGTAATTCTGCTTATCTTTAATAAAATCCAATTTTTTGCTTTCCGAATCATATAATATTTTCTTATTATTGCTACCTCTCCCCCCTGAGTTCTCCTCAAGGCATCTGAGGGGAATTCATCCCAGAGCTACTGTACGCTGAAACGCGCAACATTCTTCCCCCTAAGTTTTCTTCAGGGCATCTGAAGGGATTCATCCCAGAGCTGTTGTGTGCTGAAACGCACAACGTTCTCCCCCCTGAGTTCTCATCAGGCATCTGAAGGGAATTCATTCTAGAGTTGATGTGTTTGGTGAGGGTCCTTATCAAATTCATTTATCTTTGAGCTAGGGCTGGGTCATCCCCCATGCCCTGAGAAATCACCTCCGGGACCAAGGGCGAGGTTCTTTCTCAAACCCGTGGCTTGCGTCATTTTTGAGCCAAGGCTCGGTCACCCCCATGCCCTGAGAACTCACCTATGGGGCCAAGGGCGAGGTTCTTTCTCAAACCCTTGGCTTGCATCATTTTTGAGCCTGGGCTGGGTCATCCCTCATGCCTGAGAACTCACCTCTGGGGTCAAAGGCGAGGTTCTTTCTCAAACCCTTGGCTTGCATAATTTTTTGAGCCAGGGCTGGGTCACCCCCATGCCCTGAGAACGCACCTCTGAGGACAAGGGTGAGGTTGTTTCTTAAACCCTTGACTTTCATAATTTTAATTCCTCGATTATTTTCCAAGGAGCACTCATAGGCCAATGACCCTCAGGATGCTTTTCCTATTTATATAATACATTTTCGATTCTTCACCAATGGAGAGGCCCTTATAGCTTGGACGCTCCTTTTTCATTAAATTAAAAAGAACTTACAATTTGGATTCATCATCCTTAATTGAAAGCATCTAAGTAACCTGCCCTCTAGCTATACATAGTATTTCATTGAGTTACTCACATTCCAGGGCCTCAGCACCGACCGTCCTTCCTCCTTCTGCAGCTCATATGCTCCACCTCCCAACACCTTGGTGATAATAAAGAGGCCCTCCCAATTAGGTTCCAACTTCCCTGTTGCCTTGAGAGCATCAACTCTCCTCAGCACCAGGTCCCCACCTCAAACCTTTTCGACTTTACTTTCCTGTTATAGGCAGCACGTACCTGCCCCTTATATCTATCAACTCTGACTCTAGCCCTTTCTCTCACCTTCTCCAACATGTCCAGGTTTTCCCTCATCAGGGTCTCATTCTGGACTTCATCGGAGTTTAATATGCAATGCGTTTCTATCCCCACCTCTGCCGAGATCATCGCTGATGCTCCATAAACTAGGTTGAAGGAAGTTTTCCCTGTAGCGGTTTTGGTGCCTGTTCGATCGGACCACAAGACAGAATCCATCTCCTCAACCCACTTTCCCCCAGCCTTCTCTAGGTGAGTCCTTATGCCCTCCAACAATGTGCGGTTTGTGACTTCCACTTGCCCATTCGCTTGAGGGTGGGCCAACTATGTGAAGCGTTGCTTAATTTTCATCTCCTTATACCAACTCTGCACCTTTGACCCACAAAAGTGGGTCCCATTATCTGAAACTAAGATCCTGGGGATACCATATCTGTAGCATATATTTTTCAATAAAAACTTTAAAATATTATCCTCTTCAATCTTGGCCACCGCCTCAGCCTCCACCCATTTGGTGAAATAGTCCATCGTAGCTATGAAGAACGTTTTCTTCCCTGGAGCGGCTACGAATTTTCCAACTATGTCTATCCCCTACTTATCAAAAGGGCACGGGGAAGGCATAATCCCTAGTTCCTTTATCGGGGTATGGATAAGTGGTCCATGTCTCTAGCACTTGTCACACCTTCGGATCAGCTCATCTTTATCGTGGACCATAGTGGGCCAATAATATCCAGATCTGATTACTCTTCTAACAATGTCTCGAGGCCTGGTATGGCTACCGGCACAACCCTCATAAGGCTCTCGGAGGACGTAATTCCCTTCTTCCCTGGACAAACACCTTGCATGTGGTTGAGCGAACAACCTTTTGTACAACTGATCACCCATAAGGCAGTACTTGGCTTACACTGAGCTCCGTGGTCCTCCTGCATCACTCATTCCAGTCCTGAGATAACGCACAATGGGAGCTCTCCAATCATCCTGCTCCTCCACAATGGCTACATCCATCTCTAACGTCCCTTTTTCCAGAGTGATCAAGGTGATCTTATCCCTTGCACCCTCACTCATTTCCCCTGCCATCTTGGCTAGAGCATCCGCCTTAGTGTTTTACTCTCTAGGGATTTGCTTGATGTTCAACTCTGTGAACTTCTTCTTCCACCCTTCTACCAGCTCTGAATATTTAATCATACTTTCACATCGCCTCTCATACGTCCCCAAGAGCCTGCGTCGTTTCTTGTATGAAGTCGGCCAGAGCCTGAGCTTTGATGGCCACCCTCGGCTCGAATTCCACATCGTACTCTCCCAACTCTACCGCCCACTTCACCATCCTCCCCGACAGGTCTGAGCGACTGAGTGTTTGTCGGAGCTGAGTATTCGTCCTTACTATTATCTTGTGGGACAAAAAATATGGCCTCAATCTCCTTGCTGCTACCATGATCGCTAGAGCTGACTTCTCTATCTCAGAATTTCTCAACTCCGGTCCTTGCATCATTTTGCTGACATAATAGATAGGGTGCTGCACCGACTTCTCCTCCTTGGGGAGTACTGAATTCAGGACTGTCTCCCTAACTGAGAAATATAGGTACAATACCTATCCCTGCAACGGCTTGGTAAGCAGGGGCAGGGTGTTGAGATGGTCCTTCAACTCCTGAAAGGCCTTCTCATACTCCTCCATCCACTCAAACTTTGATCCATTCCTCAATAGTTTGAAGAAAAGGAGACCTCGCTCTACCGACTTCAAAATAAATCGACTCAAAGCTGCAATACGCCCATACAATCTTTGAATTTCTTTGACATGCCTTGGGGACTACATCTCTCGATACATCCCTAACCTTGGAGGGATTCACCTCAATGTCCTGCCTAGTCACCATATATCCTAGGAACCTGTCTGCACCCCAAAAGAGCACTTGACTGGGTTCAGCCTCATTCCGCATCGCCGGATAATCCCAAAGACCTCCTCCAGGTCTATGGAATGGTTCACCGCTGCACCGCTCTTGACTAACATCTCATCGACATAGGCCTCCATGTTACAGCCTAATTGCTCCCTAAACACTGCATCAACCATCCTTTGATAAGTGGCTCCAACGTTTTCTAATCCAAAGGGCATCTTTACGTACCCATATGTCCCACATGACACTAAAAAGCAAACCTTGGGGATATCTTTCGGGCAGAGCTGAATCTGATGGTAGCCCTGGTAAGCGTCCATCATAGACAACAATTCGCATCTAGACGTGGAATCAACCAATTGGTGAATCCTAGGCAGAGGATAATGATCTTTAGGGCATGCCTTGTTGAGTTCCAGGAAATCCATGCACATTCTCCAAGCCCCTGACCCTTTAGATACTATCACAGTGTTGGCAAGCCACTCCGGTAACTGCACCTCCACTATGCATCCCGCCTCTAACAATTTCCCTACTTCTTCCTTTATAGCTCTGTCCTTCTCTGGACCAAATTGTCGCAACTTCTGTTTAACTGGCTTAGCTTGTGGATCCACGTTCAATCTATGGAGCGCTATGTCGGGATTAATCCCCATCATATCCCTTGGATTAAAAGCAAACAGGTCAGCGTTCCTCCTGTGACATAGCACCATCACTTCAGAGACCTCATGACTCATTTGAGTGGTGAAACCCATCTTGTTAGGGTATAGCTCTACTTGCATCAACTCCTCTTCAGGGTCTGATCCTTAGCTCTGGATAGGGCTCATCCAACTCTGTCATCTTCATACTCTTCTCAAGGGCTCTGTCCTACTGATCTGGAACCCCCTGCATTATAAGACTAGAGTTTTTGACAATATTAGCGTAACACCTCCTTGCGGTGAGTTGATCACCACTGACCTCCCTCACTTTGGTTCCTACCGGGAACTTTAACTTCATATGACTTAGAGAGATAATTGCTACAAAGAATTTCAACATAGGACTACCAAAGATGACATTGTAAGAACTTGGTGCCTCCACCACCAAGAAGTTTGACATCTACACCCTCCGCAGCGGATCGTTACCTAGCTCCTCCTGCAAGGTCACTTGCCCTAATGGCTGCACTGATCCTCCAGCAAACCCATACAGGGTTGTGTTTACAGGGGTTAGTTTTACGTTCAACCCCATTTTCAGAAAACAATCTTAAGATGACGACATTTGTCCGTCTCATGACCGTAGTCATTGTGGTATCAGCAGTATGTCTCTGATCTCGGGTACTTGGGGCCTATATATGTAGTAGTAGGGTACTTGAACTCTGGGATCTCCGCTGCTTTCTCCAGCAGCTCAAGGGTTTCAGAGTTAACGGGGTGTAATTCTCAAACCGAGGTCCCCCAATAGACTTGCCCTTCTCCACAAGCTTCCGCTCTTTATTCAATGTCTCCCTTTTCTTCTCCACCACAACTTCTTCCCTCCTACGGCTGCTGCAAGCTTCCTCCAAGTTGATATACTTGTCTGCCCTCTCCAGGAGTTCATTGAAAGTTCGGGGTGTGCGTTTTGCCAAGGATCGAAAAAAGTCTCCGTCCACCAATCCTGTGCCAGTGCATTTATTTTCACCTCTAATGCAACATTGTTAAACCTTCCTACATACTTTCTAAGACTCTCCGATTGACCCTGTTTCAAACTCATCAATGTCAGGGCTGATTTCTGTTGTCTCCTTGCACTGGCGAATTGACGCACGAATAAAGAACTCAGTTTTGCAAAGGAAATCACCGAGCCTGCTGGCAGGTGGCTAAACCACTGTTGGGCTGATTTCATCAGCGTTGTCAGAAAAACTCTACACTTTACTCCGTCAGTGTACTGGTGGAGGAGAGCCCCATTTTGAAACCTTAGCAAGTGATCATGTGGATCTGTGGTTCCGTCGTACTCATACGGTAACATCTTGAAGTTTGGAGGCAGTGGGTCTGCCAAAATCTCCTCAGTGAAATGGGATCCCATAGCTTTGAACGGCTTGCGAGTACCTGCATCGCTACTCCTCCACAGATCTTCCATTTCCTTACAAAAGTCCTGCAACTGCTTGTTTACTGTGTTCACAGTATCCGCATAGCTGACATCATAGTCATTTGTCTTCTCCACCTTATCCCTGGGAGACACAACTCTCCCTCCTGGCGATGTCCTCTGAAGCCGCGGGGCTCTGCGCTCCCCCACGGCTGGTTGTCAGCCTCCATGGAGGGAAAGAGCCCTCTTAGTCAAATTCACTTCTGTATGAGTTGTATCCTCCACAGGAATGGGCTGCCTGACGGTCCCCTAAACTTGCTCCCTGTTCTCCACAAACACAAACCCAGGTGGTGGCCCCGAGAATCCACCTGTGTTCGCCAATGCACTGTCGATGGCTATTTTTATTAACTAATTGAGGTGATCCGTCATCATAGTCACGATTGTGCCCCCCGGTGGAGGGGGCAAGGTAGTCCAACTTCGGCCCTCAGTGGTTGGAGTGGTGCCCACATCAACCCCAGTTGGGGTATTCCCTAGAGGGGTGAGCTCAGCCGTTCCGGGGAGACTCCCCTCGGCAACCTCTTTTTCGAAGGTAGCCGTCAAATCTCGAGGGGTGTTATCTCCAGCCATGCTATGAATGATACAACAAACAACAAATAAACACTCTAATTAATTTTCCAAGAATTCGGAACTCCTCCTTCAGGGATGATAAACGATTTTAGTTAAGTGGAACAAAGGTAAGCCTCACGCCTTACACCCAATGTTCCCACAGACGGGGCCAGTTGATAGAGGTTGTTCTAAATTCAGCCCTCAACGGTGTTTGAAGATTTGAAGTATGAAAGAATACCTACGAATGATTCCCGGTAAGATTCACAAAACATGGATGGGCCTTCTCCCCTTCGCACAACCATGTATCTGCAAAATAGAGTTGGGGTTGCCCCGGCGTAAACCCTCCGACACTCTAGTCAGTGCTCAGTTCAATGAGTGAAACTCAAGCAATGTAATAGTAAAGTTTAGAGTGTGTAACCTTTTAAATTGAATGGATCACCTATTTATACTTTCTGTTCATTAGGGCAAATGGCTAAAAGGTTATTTTGGGTTACCCAATAACATTGTGCCAACTGTCCCTCTGTACCCGGCGGCAGTGTCAGAGGGTATAGTATTTTTTTCAGGACAACCCACAGTTGTCTGTACATCTTGTCGGGGGGTTGGGGAGCACATGTCTAAGTCTCTAAGTTGCAACAGTAACATTCCCACTGCAGGGTTCCCCCTGCCTTAAGTGGTGTCAATCTGAGCATCTAGAGAGTTATCATGCGTTCTGCTGTCCAGCGCCAATATTCCAACTCTGCAACTCAGCTCTGCTCAATCCTTAAGAGCTGATCCGACGTGTTAACCCATGATACCCCAACCCTGCAGGGCCGAGTTAGTCATTGGTTGACATATGGGTCTCTACTCTGTAGGAATGACCACAACCCTGCTGCGCCTCCAGGCAATCAGAGGTGAAGGGCTCCTCGCGATCTTCAGTCAAGTGCACTGTCGTGGGCTCATACCTACTACGGAAATTCCTGTGCAAGGGTGACATACGTTTCTTTCCTATCACATGTATTATCACGTAATTGACCTAAATAATTTTACCACAAGTTTTAGTTACAATAGCTCCCTCACAAGTCACAAGTAGAAGAAAGGAGAAATAACCACTAATAGTATCCGGAAAAAGATTCTTCTCTTTCTTATTTCATCAAAATCAACCACCATCTAAAGTTAAGAATCCATCAAAATATCCTGCTACATGTTATATATATATATATATATATATATATGATATGGGCTGTTCTAAGTTCAGGCCCTTAACAGTGTTTGAATATTTGAAGTATGAAAGAATACCTACGACTGATTCTCGATAAGATTCACGAAACAGGGATGAGCTTCCTCTCCTTCGCACAACCATGTATCTGCAAAACAGAGCCGAGAGGTGCTCCGGCGTAAACCCTCCGATGCTCAAGTCAGTGCTCAGTTCAAATGATAAAATTCAAGCAATGTAATAGTAAAGTTTAGAGTGTGTAACCTTTTGAAATGAACGGATCCCCTATGTATACTTACTGTTTATTAGGGCAAAGGGCCAAAATGTCATTTTGGGTTGCCCATAGCATTGTGCCAACTGTCACTCTGTACCCGGCGGCGGTGTTAGAGAATACAGTGCTTTTTCCAGGACAACTCACAGTTGTCTGTACATTTTCTCTCAGTTGTATGTACTTCTTGTTGGAGGATTGGGGAGCACGTATCTTGGTCCCTAAGTTACAAACGGTAATATTCTCGTTGCAGGGCTCTATCTGCCTCCATTGATGTCAGTTAAAGCACATGGAGAGTTAGTCAGCCGCCCTTCAGAGTTCAACCCTCCAGAGCTGGTCTATGGTGACAGTCAATTATGATTCCCAACTTTGCAGGGCTGAGTCAGTCTTTGGTTGACATATTGTTTTCAACTCTGCAGGGATGACAACAACTGTTGCACCTCTAGGTCGTCAGAGTTGAAGGTCTCATCGTAATCCTCCATCCAAACCACTGCTGCGAGCCCATACCTGCTTTAGGAATTCCTGTACAAGGATAATGTACTCTTCTCCCCTATCAATATTTATATATTTTTTTCCTTTTGCATCCCAACTATTAATCAATTCCTCAAAACTGGTTTTTCAATTTGGAGAAATACTCCCTCCTTCCCAATTAACTTCTAACAGTTGACTGGACACGGATGTTAAGAAAAAACATATTTTGTGGAATCTTTGACTTTTTTTAAAAGTGAAGATTGAATGTGGATATTTTGAGGATGGAGATTGCTGCTTTTAATTGTCATTTATGAATGAGAAAAATTAAGTGAGACGGATCAAAATAAAAAGTGTGACAAGTTAACTGAGACGGAGGGAGTACAATATTATTTTGTGATAATGGTAATTTAGTGAAAAACACCGAGCTTGCCACTGTCCATGCAGAAAATGCAGCTTCTGTCTTCTGTTGCACACGTGTATGTTTTCAACTGGTAGCCCGACCATCACCCGCTCTATCCCGGGCCGATGACGGCGTCGGCCCAATTTATTCAACATTGATTGCCAAAACGATCCGATTTTTGAGTGCTTCGTTATCGCCTCCGTACTCAGTGAGTCCCACCAGTAGCGCCACAAGATATGAAAAATCGACTCAGTTTATATACTTTTCTAATATTTCAGCTTACGTTTTCTCTGTTGTTGCTAAAATATTCTGAATCTCCGGCAACTCGTGCATAGAAACGCGGAACAAAATATTCATATTTCAGAAGATTTCGGGCATCTATTGGTACCAGAGTCGCGGGGGAGAATGTCGGGTGAAAGAGGTGGCGAGTTGTCGCTTGAACACACGCCGACATGGGCGGTGGCGACTGTTTCTGCCATTTTGATTGTTATTTCCGTTCTTATTGAACACTGTCTTCATCTATTAGCCAAGGTTATATTTGCTATCTTGCACCTTCACTAAAGTAGCAATTTCAACGAATTGATTTGTGTGTAATTTCTCAGTTGACGGAGTGAACTGCAAATTGATGACACTTAATTTTATTTTAAACCTGGTGAAATATTCATATGGCTTGTCTGTAATGTAGTGCAGTATTTTAGGAAGAAGAGGAGAAAATACCTCCTTCAGTCTCTTAACAAGATGCAATCAGGTGAGGAGTTTAATTCCAGTCACCTTTTTCTTCTCAACTTTACGAGGTGTGCTTGAGTTGCCACACTTGAATAATGCAGATTTGATGCTTTTGGGGTTTATTTCATTGTTGCTGACTGTATTGGAGGGGCCAATTTCAAATATATGTATCGCGGAGGATGTTGCTGAATCATTTCTTCCTTGCAAAAGCTTCACAATCACAACAGATGACGAGGAGGAACACAAATGTCGTGAACAGGTAATAGTTTGTCGTCTTTCTTTTGAGTATTCGTTTCAATTCAAATAGATTTATATATTCAATTGTCATCAGTATTAGCAATAACTCTATTGTAGCCTGTGTTGATTCTTTGCGTTTTTTTTTCCTTTAAATGAAAAGTGATGTTAATTTAGAATGAACTATGTGTGATCATGGTTTCGATTGCGAATACAGGAGAAAATATCCTTAATGTCCCGAGTTGGTGTTCAGCAACTTCAGATGTTAATATTCTTTTTGGCTTTCTGCCATGTTTTGTCCAGTATCATCATATTCAGTCTTGGGATCGTGAAGGTGGATTTTCTTTGCCCTGTATTGCTTTGTTCCTATTCTACCACATATGCTAAAAAAATTTCATTGATGCAGAGGTCTAGATTATTCCATTATCTGGACCTTGCAAACTCAAGTTTCCATAAAAATAAGAGCGGAAAGTCGCCCTCCAAAGTAAAAATAAAGAGATATATAAGAAAGATGAGGGGGAAGTTACCGAAAAGGAGAGCTAATCTACTTTAAATCATTGTGACTTTTGACTTAATTGATTGTCTTATGTGATTTTCAGATGAAGAAATGGGAATATTGGGAGGCTGAAACTAGAACACTGGAATATCAATATTTAAATGGTACTTCATGTTCCCTCTATTGACAATTGGTTTGTTAAACCATAGAATTCTTCATGTCATTGTTTTGACCTGGTACCATTAACGTTCTTTATAATGTATTGCATAGATGACGAGTTGCAGGATCTAGAGTTTTTTTGTTTATTGTATTGTACAGATAAGGATATCCTATTTTGTTTGACCAAAAGCTCTATATTTTGTTTACACCTCTGTCAACTTATATACGCTGAGTAGAAAGAATTTGTTCACCAGTCAACAGATTCTGTTTCTTGGCACAGCACCTTCTCCATAACTCAGTCTCAGAAAGCTCTTTGTCGGGTAGGGTCTTCCTCTTCCCCACCAGGCCTTAGTTGCAAGGGAAAATTGTGAAATGGGTGTATCTGAATCATGAAATGACTCTTGATTATAAAACTGTAGAGAAACGAACGTAATCTTTTCAAACAAGGAGTTTCCACTTTTATTTATTTATTATTATTTTGATCTAGACCCAAGGAGGTTCCAATTTATTCATGACACGTCATTCGGAAGGAGACATCTTCAATCTTGGAGCGAATATAGATTGCTACGCACTCCGGTATTACTCAGTAATAGGACTTTGTAATTCTATTATAATGATGCGATCAATGTTATTCTATTATCATAACTGCCTCTGACATTCATCAAATTTTGCCAGGTTAACTTTCTTCGACAATTCTTTGGATCTGTCTACAAAGTAGACTATTTAACTCTTCGGCATGGGTTCATCACGGTAGTTTCTTGTTTACACTTGCATTCCACAATGTTTCTTGCTAAATCATCTTTAATCTCAGCATCTTATTTTTATATTTTTGTCCTTTTAGGCCCATTTTGTTGAAGGAAGTACCTTTGATTTCCAGAACTATCTACAAAGAGCCCTTGAAAAAGACTTTGAGGATATGGTAGGCATGCGGTGAGTTACTATGCTACAACTAGGTATCTGGGTGAATAACTGGAAACATCTATTTCCGTTATTTAAGGAAATAATAGCATCGCATCTTCTTTATTTCAGTCTTTGGAACTGGATCTTCTCTGTAATCTTCATATTCTTCAATGCATATGGTAAAGAAATCCTTCAACACTTTAAGAACATTATGACTACACATTCTAAACCTGTGAGGAGAAGCTTACTGAATATATACCTTTCTCTATGCAGTGTTCCACAGCAATTTTTGGCTCCCCTTCGTACCATTTTTGGTAAGAAATGAACAAATGAACTACAATATTTCATATGATTTGATAATTGACTTAGTAATATATTATCACTGTTGTAGATGCTACTTGTAGTTGGCACTAAGCTACAAGGTACCATTACAAAAATGTGCTTGGACTGCAGCGACAAATCCCATGTTGTAATAGGACGTCTGCTTGTTAAACCAAGTGATCACTTCTTCTGGTTTGATCGACCCATACTGCTTCTCTACCTCATGCATTTCATCTCATTTCAGGTACTTTATTAGTAAGTTTGTTGATTTTATCTCTACAATGCTGCATGAATATTAGGACAATTTTTATCCTAAAGTTTCAAATTACAGTTGCATATCTAATTTGGGTACTTACTCACCCTACGTATGATACCTGAGAACAACTTACTTTTGGCTATGCAGAACTCGTTTCTAGCAGCCTTCTTCATGTGGTCTTGGGTGAGTCAGAACAATCATTCTGTGCTTTGAGCATTGGTTAAAGTAGTGATACGAAGTTGTCATGAACTAATATTGTTTCTTGAGCAGTACCAATTTGGAATGAAATCTTGTTTCCACCGCCAAACTGAAGATATCGCCATAAAGATAGCAATGGGTGTGCTGATCCCCATTCTTTGCGGCTATGTCACTCTACCTTTATATGCTTTAGTCTCTCATGTAAGGCGCTCTTAGTGACTTCCCCCACCCCTTTTTTCCTTTTCGACCCCAACATTAATCCAATTTAACTAAAGCACAACCTATAATTGACAGATGGGCTCATCCTTGAGAAAATCTGTCTTCCCTCAAAGAGTGAGGAGCGGCTTAAAGAGATGGCGTGCGAAAGCCAGAAGAAACTTGGCTAGAAAGAAGACCATAGATGCATCGGCCAAAACATCGCCGTCTGTCATTACTCTTGATTCTCCTGTATCTGTAGATTTAGGTTATACGACTGATGACGGGGTTAATCCAATCGAAAGATTGGATGTTCGTGTTGACAAATGGCAGCCTGAGTAACCTCAGAAGAGTTGAGTTTTGTTTACTTTTCTGCTTGTACAGTTTAGTTTATCTGATCTCACCACATTCTTTGTTCCGTTATTTTATCAATTGAAGAAATTACTAACAAATGTTTTATAATTTCATGAAGTTTTAGTTGTAGTTTACAGACTGATACACCAAAACAGTGACACAAGGGATAGAGATAGGATCAAGAATTTTCAGTAGAGGGGCAATTTTTAGAGACCAACTATAATTCATGTGGTTTGTACATATACGGCATGGTCTATAACCAAAATATGAAAACTTATGGGGTAAAATATGGGTTTTTAATTTTATTTTAAGCTGGAACAACAATGAAAGAAGAAAAACCTAAATATTGTTTAGGGCTAAAAAAATTTTCCGCCTAAACTATGCGCAACTATCATTTGTGTTTCTAAATAATTTTCTGTATCACTTACACGTCTGAACTACATGAAATTATCACATAAGTGCCTTTATCATACCTTGATGAATTTTGGCTGGAATTATGTCTGACAACAACATATGTGATAGTTTCGTGAAAATTCAAGTATGTAAGTGAAACAAAAAATATTACGAAATTGCCACTAGATTCGGAGTGTGGGATACACACGATTAATTTTGGGAACAATATGGTAGGCGGGCACTTACGTGATAGTTTCGTATAGTTCAGATATGTAAGTGATACAAAAAATAGTTTAGGAGTCCAAGTGATAAATAGCGAATAGTTTAGGCTGGAATGTTTTTAACCCAATTGTTTAAGTAAAAGAAGAAAAGTAAAGAGAAGAAAGAACATGGAATTAGGCAGGAAAGTGGTATCTTATTTTTCCACAGAAGATCCTTTATATAAGTATACAAACTAGGGTTTATGAATACCTAAATTGCCCTCAACCAATTGCTTTTGATAAATGCACATAAATGTGTTTTTCCTTCAACACTTGCCCTAGTGCCAAATAAAAAAGGTGTATATATGAACATTGCCACGTTAAAAACCTAGTCAAGTAACAAAACTCAGTGAAAAAAGTAAATCTTAGTCGAAGGAAAAAAGAGTACAACGCACCTACTTTGAGACTTCCCCTGAAGCTTACACCCATCTCACTTGATACGTATATCTACTCAAGAGAGATTTGTAAATTTTCACATCCTTGATTCTACATAAACCAAACAAAGATATGGTTGCTGGTTGTAGAAAAACTTCAATCATGAATGCTTCGTAATATCACTTTCAATGTAGTCTAGTTTCATCTCATAGTAAACTGGATTATCTTCATAAATATCAGTGTGACTTCAGTGGTATAACTCAAACCTCGAGCCTCTTGTATATATGTGGCGATGATCTTTAGCCATAGCAATCACAAACTGCTACATGTAGGATAATGGTCTATGAATTCAAGATCTTGCGGTGTTCCTTGTGGTAATACATTACTAGTTTAATAATGATCTACAGTCCTACACGTTGGTAAATCAATACCAATAGAACTAGCTAAAATGATATTTGGTGTTTCAAATAAGTATGTAGCTTCAATATTTTCTTTAGAAATTACAGTTTCATTTGCAGTATATTTTGTCTCCATATGTCAGAGCATTTGACATTTTCTTTTATAGGTTACAATCCCATTTATGATATATTATGTCTCTAATTTTGGAAGAACAAATGCATGTCCATGATTTCTTTTAGATATCAAAATATTTTTTGATATCCTTCCACCAATATTATGTTGTACTGAGCAAAATATAGCTAGCAAGTTCTTTGAGAGTGTAAATTTTGTTAAGTGCATTGAGCTTAGCATAATAACACACACATTGCACTTAATTAGGGAATTCACCTCCTAGTAGCTCTTCCTTATTTTCTTTAAACGCAAGTGGATCTTTCCTTATGCCCACACTTAATCTAATCATAAAAGTACGCAGATTTCCAGAAACTCAGCCTTCTAGTTCAAGACAATATCGAGTTTCCCATGATTCTTAATCTTAATTTCAGATCAAATACCTCAGAAGTTCTCTTATTTTATTATGCTATAATTACATGTTTTTCCCATGCAAGTAGTCACTCAGACGGGTATATCATTTTCGTTTGGATTATTTCAATTAAAGCATTTTAATATAATAATATAAATGCACTCCGTGGTTCATAGTCACTTCCGTTGGACAATCGAATTCCATCATAATTCACATATCTAAAAAATAAGATCCCTGAAGAGATATGTTGTAACCACATTACTATGCTGCATTTCGAATCCTTTGAAATTTTGTTATAGAACGTCGTAATGTCCATTGTGAGAGAGTATATCTCCTCATAGTTAATTTGAGGGCATTGTGAGAAGACCTTGTGTTTTAAGGACTTTATTCTTTTCACAATGCTTACTGACAAAACCAATTTTATTTCTTACAGGCTTTACACTTGGTAAGACTAGCACTACCAAACCAAATATCTGTTGTTTTATCATAGAATTAAGCTCTACCTAGATGATTCTTTTCCTTTAGGCCAATATGCTTGTGTTGTCATAATGAAATAAAGTGTAATTGGATATCATGGTGCTCTATGATTCATTGAGTAACAATATCATCAATGTGGAAAATATTTCCATCATCGCATACGCACTCTCATAATCTATTCAGATTTCTTTGTTCTCTGGATCATATCAAATTTCAGTGCGGCCTCCAGTAATGATTCATGGATATAAATAATCAGGGATGATCATGAGAGTAAATCTTTTTATTGATGATTAAATCGAGTTGTGCCACACTTGCTACTTCCTTAGGCAGGTGTTGATCGAACCACATGGCATCTCCAATTTCCGGTCGGAGCCACATGCTCAACTACATATCCACTACGTGTGGTAGCAATACCTTTAGATGCCCTTAAAAGGGAATTTTTACCCTTACATGCATATTTTTAGCTAATATATATGATCTTGTCACTTAAGTGATTTTGGGAAATGTATTAGCAATAAAATCTTCTATACTTCGAAGATCGATAATTCATCTTATTTCACTTTTATATTATGAGTGTGGGGATCCTAATGAGACTATTGAGAAACACTTCTTGTCATTCTTTTCTTATCTCCCCCTAACGTCGGGAAGAACTGTCTCATTGAAGTGACAATCTGCAAATTTAGCGGTAAACAGATCTCACCTGTCAAAGGTTTCAAATAACTGGTAACAATTGAAAATTCATATCTAAAATAAATATTTAATCGTATTTGGAGACCCATTTTGGTGCATTGTGGGACGCAATATGCACATATAATGCGTAACCAAATATGCGTAAATTAAAAAATATCTGATTTAATTCAGTTACCAATCGGTACACATAAACTATTGATTAGTAGCGGGTCTGAGACGAATAAAGTAAATTTGCACCGATATTGCATAATTAACCACATGTCTGATAGATATTTTAGCGTGCCCATCCTCCATCTATATATTTTTTTATGCTGGCTTTTGTGAGACCATTTTTTGTATGCACATGGGTTAAAAGATGCTCCACATTGATCTTGATAGATATACAATAATCATAAACTTCTTTTGAAGGAAACTCTCGGGAAAAAAGTTGATTTGGTCCCATAACATTTTAACTTTTCTGCTTTGGTCCCATATTTAACTACTTTTTCAATTTAGTCCCGTATTTATATTAATTGCTCCATTTTGGACCAATTTTGACCCAATTTTGACCAACTAGCCGGAAAAGGTCACGTGCCTCCCACGTGCCGGCGCCGATGAAGGAGTTTCGGCAACTTATGCCACGTGATTTTGGTCCCATAACTTTTTAACTTTTCTGATTTGGTCCCATATTTAACTACTTTTTTAATTTAATCATGTCCCTCTATCAATGTCCCTCTATCAATTGCTCAATTTTGGACTAATTTTGACTCAATTTTCACCAACTCACCGGGAAAGGTCACGGTGTCTCCCACGTGTCGGTACCAATTAAAGAGTTTCGGCAATTTATGCCACGTGGCGCCTCATTTGTGAGGTGACTATTTTTTCTTTTTTCTTTTATACATCAATTTACACCTCAGACGAGAAAATTTCCAACTCAACAAATCATTTAATAAAATAAATAATAAAAATCCAAAATCTATAGTACAAAACGAAAGAAAAATTAAATCAAACAAACCCTAAAAGAATTGAAAATTGTTTCTCTTCAACGCCTACTACACCGCTACTCTAATTCCTGTCCGAAAATAATCACATAAGCTCCCACATGAAAGAGATGCATGGCGGCAACAAACTAAAATGAAAATAAATATGATGACGAGAAGCGTTGAAAGTGAGAAGAGAAAAGAAATCCGATTATTTTAGGGTCTGTTTGATTTAATTTTTCCTTTTGTTTTGTAACACAAGTTTTGAGTTTTTGTTTATTTTATTAAATCATCTGTTGAGGTGAAAATTTTTCTAACATAAAGAAAAAGACAAAAGTCACCTCACAAATGCGGTGTCATGTGGCATAAGTTGCCGAAACTCTTGAATTGGTGCTGACACGTGGGAGACACGTGACCTTTCCTGGTGAGTTAGTGAAAATTGAGTCAAAATTAGTTCAAAATTGAGCAATTGATAGAGGTACAAGACAAAATTGAAAAAGTAGTTAAATATGGGACCAAATCAGAAAAATTAAAAAGTTATGGGACCAAATCAACTATTTTTCCCCACCACGTGGCGTAAGTCGCCGGAACTCCCTGATCGGCGCCGGCACGTGGGAGTCATGTGACCTTTTCCGGCGAGTTGGTCAAAATTGGGTCAAAATTGGTCCAAAATAGAGCAATTGATAGAGATATGAGACTAAATTGAAAAATTAGTTAAATATGGGACCAAATCAGAAAAGTTAAAAAATTATGGGACCAAATCAACTTTTTTCCCGAAACTCTCTAGTGTTAATAAGTCTTATAGACTTTATAGAGTGAGGGGATGAGCCGAATATTATGTTCTTTTGTAAGAATGAAATATTTTCTTATATATTTAGCATATGAAGGTCATGATCATTCTTTTTGCTAAGAATAAGCTTGACAAAATGAGTGACGTGCCTTTAAAAAAGTTAATGAGGTAAAATGGGATGTGATGAATGTGAAAAATACCATTTTTTTTTTTTTTTTTTGCATATTTCACGTCCATATTCTGATGAGAATTGCGAGTATTTAATATGTCTAAGTGTGATTTTTGGTATTTTTGAGTCATACTTTGAAGGTTAGGAAAATTTGGGAGATCAAGAGGATCGATTATGTCCATTTTCTCGCTCCGACCCACATCCTGAGGCCCAAACAGGCTCAAACTAGGTTAGGGTCAGGCTCAAATTGAAGTTTGTAAAGTCACAAGTAAAAGTCGTGAAGGAGTCGGGCCGAGAAAATGGGTGGGAAGGCCTCCAATTGATGAAAAAAGAAAGACGAGGTCAATCACACCTGTTTCTCCATTTCGGCCCACAAATCAAGGTCCATACAGGTCTAAATCAGACCCGATAAAATCTCAAATCAAAGTTCATCGGATTGAGAACAAAAGTCGTGCAGGGATCGGGTCGAGAAGATGAGAGAAATGGCTCCAAAATGGCGACCGAAGACAAAGGTGCGAAGAGGGACTGCCTTGTGTGAACCACCACCACATCTGCCAGACCGGCAGTGGTTTTGGCAGTTGACCCAGAACCGCCCCCAGTTGCAGCCGCCATATCTGCTGGTCCGGCAGCGGTCCGGCAGTCCATGAACCGCGCACGCCCAATTTTTAGCGTGCTGTCTTCATATTTTGGTCATAACTTCCTTGTCTGAGCTCTGATTCAAGAGATTCAAGTTTTCATGTGTAGCAGAGACAAAGATCTACAACTTTGTAGTTGAAGTCGAAGGCTGATTCTAGACGGATTTTTCCCAGAAATCACAAGAAGATCGAATTGAGCGCGCACGAGGGGCTCTATTCAACATTTTAAAGGACCAAACACTCCCTTTTATATTTTAAAACTTCTACCCTTACTAAGGGTCCTTTTTTTGCAGATTTTAGGGTTGGGGGATCGATATCCCTTCACCCTCATTTGTAGAAAACGTATGTCTTGCCTATTTTTATAAAATCTTCTCCTACATTCTTCTTCACTCTTTTCTTTACATTTTTCAGATTTTAGCTTAGAGAAGTTAAAGTTTCTTCCTCCTCTTCAAGGAGGAAGCCATCTTTGGTGGAGAACTTGAAGGCTAGTCACAGACTTGTGACACCCGTCAAGATTGTCAGAGTATTTCAAGGATTCGTCAAATTATTGAGCATTTCTTCCCCCTTTCTCTTTTATTTTCAATTTTATTATTTTGTTGCTTGATATTGATGATTTGTGAGTGGTTTTCGTGTTTCCCGAGGTTAGGGAGTAGCCCAAACCTTAGGATTGTGAATTTAGTATAATATGTGTTGATGTTGGTTTGTTTGATGTTTGGAGTTGGCAATGTGGGATTGTATGACTTATATCATAGGCATCACAAACTTAGGGTACATTGATTCTCCTTGAGGGCCTGGGGGGGATGACGGGAGAACCCGAATGACATATGTCGATCTCAATGGATGTCCTAGGGCATCGCTCCCTAGGCAGTATTCACTTGGAGTGGGGATTTGCATAATTAATTAGCTTGCTTTGGCTTAGTAATTCCGTTGCTGGTCGTTAGTAATTGAAACTAGGGCTAATTATTGTGTAATCAGTTGATTTATTGATCCCTCTCATGACCTCCCTTCATCTTAGGCCCCACTATTAGCTCGTATTTTCTAGATATATTTTCCTAGATCGATTGGTGCCCTCCTTGCTTTTATTTATTGTTTGTGTTTCTTAGTTTAATCATAAATTTTCAATTTGCACTTGACATAACTTTCTCGAACGTGCTTAAGCCGATTCTCACGGATAATCCTTCCTGTGGATTCGATACTCTTTGTACCACCTCTGTCACAAATCGCACACTTGCGATTTGAGAAGGTTGTTCCAATCCTTGTGATTTGGAGTGATTGGAGTGACTTTCGCAACAAGTTCAGGATGTAGGTGGTGTATGTAGTGCTTTCTAAACCATTTACTGTGTTATAATAGAATTGGGACTGACATTGTACAGACCATAAGATTTTATCCCACTTTGTGTTTCAATCGTACGAAGAATGTCTATAGAATTTCTTGAATACAGATTATCATGCTATGACTTGAATGCTTAAAGTTGTTGTACCAAAGCATGTATGAGTCAGTGTCCCAAAGTCCGTCATTGGTGATAACATATAGGTCCGGGTCTCGAAGCCCATTGTTGGTGACACCATTTAATTCAACAATTAGGAGAATGACAGGGGGTTTCTTAGCCCTAGATTGACTCATTGATTTTTCTAAGATGTTGTTCCTTTCAAATCCATTAGGAGCATCATAATATATTTATTCCATTCTCACAGTTAGTTTCCAAATGATAATTGTTGGCATAAATATCGTAAAAGTAAAATGTTTTGGTAGTTCCTGGTGCATACATAGTTTTTCTGACTTTAATTCTTATGTCATCAGGCATCTAAAGGTTGGATGTTCCGTGTCCTTTTAGTTCATGTGATGCAGTTATAGTTGGTGATAACATATGAAACTGTGTCCCGAAATCCATTGTTGGTGACACCATTTAATTCAACAATTAGAACAATAATAGGGAGTACTTAGCCCTAGATTGACTCAGTGATTTTTCTAAGACGTTGTTCCTTTCAAATCCATTAGGAGCATCATAATATATTTATTCCATTCTCACAGTTAGTTTTCAAATGATAATTGTGGCATAAATATCGTAAAAGTAAAATGTCTAGGTAGTTCTTGGTGCATACATAGTTTTTGTGACTTCAATCGTTATGTCATAAGGCATCTAAAGGTTGGAAGTTCCTTGTTCTTTTAGTTCCTGTGATGTAGTGACATTAATCATTATAGTCATAGATGAATTTATTAATAAATAACTTTTAAGACGAACATTAATACTTCACAATGTTCTTGAAACATCAAGAAATGTAATTTCATTAACTAAGTAGAGTCGTTATTGTCATTTAAGACTGTTATAATGAGGTAGACATAATGGTTTTCCTCTTTTGTAGATTCTTTGGACTTCCCATGTCTCTTTTAATTAACTACTTAGCATTTTTTTAAACAAAAATGTAGTTTCTTCACATTTATAGAAAAATTCATTACCAACTTTTTCCTTTTTGTTCAGAGGGTTAAGGTGTCTTTTACATCTTGGTGTTACAGTAAGCACGTCCACCGCTACCATGTCCATTTGGTGGGTAGGATATTAGGAGGGCCTATATGGCCCTCATGATTATTTCCTCGTGATGCATTATCTTCACATCGGTAGGGATTGACACATCTCGTTCCCTTTTCTTTGGACTCTTTCCACTATTAGTTTACCTAAGTTAGACTCGAAATTTTTTGTTATCCCAACATGTCTGGTCCTATTTCAAGAAAAAAGTTACCTCTTCGTTACATGCAACATGTTGATCAGTTTTATTAGATATTGCACTTCTTATGCTCTCATACTCCAGCTTATACTGGTCCATTACTCCATTAGTATAAGAGTGAGACTTGCGTGTGACGGTCTCATATGAGATAAAATACACTTTTACAAGAAAAAGTGATACTTTTGCTACAATGATACTTTTACAGATAAAAATGGTGCTTTTGCTACAAAAAGTGATACTTTTTTTTGTTAAAAAAATGATACTTTTATAGATAAAAGTGATATTTTTTCCTGTTACACAGTGTGACAGTATAACACAAGTTTTTGTCTTAGTATAAATGTTGAAGTACAAAATTGAGATATTTTATGTGTCATATCATCTTCTCTAATTTCATTTCCATGTAATGTAAAACATGTTTTTAAGTGTAAAATATCCTTATTGAAGTTATTGACATTTTGTAGTCAAATATGTGTATTTCTTTCCAATTAAGTAATAAATTATGGAAATAGAGAGCCGTCATTGGCGTGAGTTAGGATTAACGTGCCACCTCAAATATATTAGGGCGTTGGTTTTGACCTTTTTAGACGGTACTTTGTCATCAGGATCGATTGATGGTATGATTAAGTATATGTAGTATTTTCAGTGAAAATGGTTTCCACTTAGTTGGTACTCAATTTTATTTGAGTTAGGTATTTCAAATTTGGGTTGAGTTGGTCAAATCATTTTATGATGATTTGAGTATATGATATACATCACATACTTAATTGATGTTTTATGAACATGCTTTGTCACAATTGTGTTGATTTGATATTGTCCATGAAGTTCCTTTATCATAATAATGCATAATTTATCACAAATAGCAAAACGCATGGGCAAAATAATGATCAAGTTTCTAATCTATCGAGCAAATAAGCTAAGTGCGATTTCTAATCACAGAATCCTCATTAGGCAAAAATAATCACTACAAGAAAAATGCAGAATAACAACGCCCATAAGACAACGGTTATAGTTCAAACTGTTGTCTATTAGCAAGTGATTGTTGTTGTCTAGAGAATAAACGTGAACAATAACAGTTATACAGTACCGTTGTTGATTAGCGTTTGATTTTTTTTTTTTCCTTTTAAAATCGTGTTTCAAATATAGTGTACGATTTTAATAAGACTTGGAATTTTTTTTAACTCTCAAACCCGTCTCCCCTTCAATCTAAAAAATACGTCTCCCCCATATTTTAGCTCTTAATACAACTCCAAATTTTATCTTGTTAAGTTTTAATCTAGCTACCGATGTGGATCATAAATTGTCGACTTCTTTATGTTGTTTCAGTTTGATCTGTTACCAGTGACTTTATTTTGACATTTAAATTTTGTTAAAACCAATGGTGATGTTTCATTATTTGGTTTATTTGCTGATATAGAGCAACACCTGTTGATGTATCATTGCTTTATTTTATGACTTGTATTAAAGTATTATTTGCTGAATGCATTACAGTGGGGGTGATTTTGATAATTTGGATTGAACATTACCACAAATGCAGGATGGGATGAAGGTGTATTAGGAATGCAAGTGGGATAAGTAGTTAAATTACGAGTAATATGCGAACCTATTGATGGGTGATGGATTCTGACAAGGGTTTTGCCTTTTTCTGCAAAAGTGGCATCTTGACAAACATAAGGGCGACACCATTGTTACTGAATTTTTTTAAGAGATTAATGAAGCTTAAATTGGTGATTGTTTATCTAAGCACACTAGTTCTTCTTTTTCCTATTTAACCTGAAATGTCCTTTTCTCATTTACTAATATAGTAGGATAATTGCTAGTAGTAGATCTCTCTGTGTGTGTGTGTGTGTATGTGAGAGAGAGAGAGATGCAACTGGATTTGCCTTGTATTTTGTTAATTATTCTTAATTTGAAACTATCATGATCCTGAGATTGGGAAATGGAGTTAACTGCTGCTAGCTATGGTTGTTTGGCAGGATTTAGTATCTCAGATTTGAATCCATGTAAATGCGCCTCTTAGTTTTTTGGGTGAACATTCAACAAATGGTGACTTACAATTAAAGTTTTGATTACCAACTAATAAGTGTGGTGACTCCTTGGTAAATGGGCTAATATGCTATTAAGCAGGACGGAGCAGAGGAGAAAACATAAATGACCGAGGACAGTATTGCTTATGGGACATTCACGCTGATTACAGGTAGATTCACATATGATCTAATTTTAGTTTTGTTGCTTTCTGAGCCTAATTAACTCTTCAAGAGAAGTCTATGGCTATATAAATAGGCCCCTCCAGATTTCATTTCATTCACTTAAAAAATTCTCAAGTTCTTTACGGAATCTTAAAAGCAATTCAATTCTGCATTAGTTGCGTCCGAAAGTTCCAAATATCCGAGTACGTTAGCAGATAACTTCCGATTCGTAGTGCAACGATCGGAAGTTTTAAAGTCGTTGTATCTTGGAGGTGATTGCTATTAGACGTATTGCACCTGAGTACGTGGTAATTTGGTCTTACGGATATAGAGTCAAACTCTAGCCTCGACTTTGTCTTTATTTATACATCTTCGTCTATACACCTCTATTACTAAAATCTAACAGCGTAAGACGAAAATTTTCTGTATATTCAAAGATGTCTTCTACTATTTATACTCCCTCAATTCCTGCTGCTCACGCTGAAAAACCGCCAAAATTTTTCGAAAATTATTTTAAGAGATGGCAGCGGAAAATGCTATTCTATTTAACAACACTCAGTCTTGCTCTTTTCCTGAGAGAAGATCCTCACACTGTAGAAGTGTGGGATAAAGAGGGGATGAATGCTTTGGACGCTTGGAATCATAGTGACTTCCTGTATCGAAATTACATTCTAAATGGATTAGATGACTCACTTTACAATGTCTACTCCATTTTTAAAACCACAAAAGAATTGTGGTTATCTTTGGATAAAAAGTACAAAACGGAGGATGCCGTAATGAATAAATTCATCATCGGACGGTTCCTCAACTTCAAAATGGTGGACTCGAAGATGGTCATGGACCAAGTTCGAGAGTTGCAGTTGATCCTCCATGAGATTCATGCCGAAGGTATGCAACTATCTGAATCCTTTCAAGTAGCCGTGTTAATAGAGAAGCTACCGCCTCAATGGAAGGAGTTTAAAAATTATCTCAAGCACAAACGCCAGGAAATGGGAATTGAGGACTTGATCGTGAGACTACGGATCGAGGAAGACAACCAAAAATCTGAAGTCAAAAGCGACTAGAACCGTGGAGAGGCACGTGTGAATTTGGCTGAGTCCGGAAGTGGCAAGAAGAGGAAACGCGATGCTGGCTCTAATAAGCAACAGAACACCTCAAACAAAAGGTTCAAAGGTAGCTGTCACATTTGTGATAAGTCCGGACACAAGTCGAGTGAATGTTGACAACCAAAGAAGGCAAATCAAGGGCAAAAGAATTAAGCCAACCTTGCCGAGCACAAGTCCTTGCCAGGAGAACTGTCTGAAATGGATCTGTTTGCCATCGTGTTCGAGGCTAACTTGGTAGATAATCCAAGGGAATGGTGGATCGACACAGGGGCTACACGTCATATCTGTTCAGACAAGGAATTGTTCTTCACTTACCAAGAGATCAATCGCAGAAAGCTCTTCATGGGAAACTCTGCAACATCTCTGGTGGGAGGATTAGGAAAAGTTGTGTTGAAGATGGCGTTGGGAAAAGAACTAACTCTCGTGGATGTGCTGCATGTCCCAAACATTCGCAAGAATTTAGTCTCCGGTTCTTTGTTGAGTAAGGACGAATTTAGACTTGTTTTTTAAGCAAATAACTTTGTACTGACCAAATGTGGTCAATTTATTGGGAAAGAATATCTCGAAAAGAGCCTTTTCAAGATGAATGTAATGACTGTAAAGCGTGACATTAAGCGCAATATTAATATAAGTGAAGTTAATTACTTGCTTGAGTGTTCTAATTTATGGCATGGTAGATTAGGACATGTAAATCAAAATACACTTCGACGTTTAATGAATTTAGATTTACTTCCTAGAATGGAATTAGATTCACAAAAGTGTGAGACCTGTGTGGAGGCAAAATTGGCCAAAACAACATTCCATTCAGTGGATAGAAGTACTTCATCTCTAGAACTTGTCCATACTGATGTATGTGATTTGAAGTTTGTGCAAATAGAGGTGGTAAGAATTACTTCATTACTTTTATTGATGATTGCACAAGGTACTGTTATGTATATCTTTTGAAAAGTAAAGATAAAGCCATTGAGGCGTTAAAAAATTATAAGAATGAAGTTGAAAATCAACTTAGCAAAAGAATCAAAGTGATTCGAAGTGATAGAGGTGGAGAATATGTAGCTCCATTTGAAGAGTTTTGCCAACAAAACGGTATTATTCATTAAACTACAGATCCATATTCACCTCAATTAAATGGCATTGCAGAACGCAAGAATAGAACTCTAAAAGAGATGATGAATGCTATGTTGATAAGTTCGGGCTTACCCCAGAACATGTGAGGGGAAGCAATCTTATCTGCCAAGTACATTCTTAACAAATTGCCACATAAGAAAATGGACAAAACTCCGTACGAGTTGTGGAAAGAAAGAAAACCTTCTTACCATTACCTCAAAGTGTGGGGGTGTCTAGCTAAGGTTGGAGTACCTAAGCCAAAACACGTGAAAATGGGACCCAAAACTGTCGATTATATTTTCATTGGATATGCGCATAACAATAATGCATATCAATTTTTGGTGCACAAATCAGACGTTCTTGAAATGAACGTGGGAATGACTATTGAGTCAAGGAATGTGGTATTCTTTGAAAATATATTTCCTAAAAGGAAAACATAGAAGTAAGTTCTCGTAAAAGAACTTGTGAAATTGCAAATGGTTTACCTGTTGAGGTTAATGAGGAACCTAATGATAAACCTAGACGCAACAAGAGGGCCAGAAAGGAAAAATCCTTTGGGCTGAATTTTCTATCATACATGATGGAGAGTGAACCCAGGACAATACATGAGGCAATATTCAGTCCAAATGCTCCTCTCTGGAAAGAAGCAATAAACAGTGAAATCGAGTCCATCATGCAAAATCACACATGGGAGATTGTAGATCTACCACCACATTGTAAACCACTTGGATGCAAGTGGATCCTAAAAAGAAAATATAAAGCTAATGGATCCATTGATAAGTATAAGGTTAGATTGGTAGCCAAAGGGTTCAAACAAAGAGAAGATTACGACTTCTTTGATACGTATTCCCTTGTTACAAGGATCACTTCCATTAGAGTTCTCATTGCTATTGCAACATCAAATAACCTTGAGATATATCAAATGGATGTGAAGACAGCCTTTCTAAATGGAGAATTGGACGAGGAGATATAATATGGAACAACCTGAAGGGTTTGTTGTGCCTGACCAAGAAAAGAAGGTGTGTAAACTTGTTAGATCTTTGTACGGACTCAACCAAGCACCTCTTAAATGATATGAAAAATTTGGTAATGTGATGCTCTCTAATGGTTTCAAAATCAATGAGTGCGATAAGTGTGTCTATATAAAGGGCACTCCAGAAGATTATGTGATAGTGTGTCTATACGTCGATGACATGCTTATTACAAGGAGTAATCATGACTCGATCATGAATACTAAAAATATGTTAAAACAAAATTTTGACATGAAGGACATAGGTCTGGCTGACGTCATCCTAGGGATGAAAATCTCTAGAACTCCTGATGGAGTTTTCCTATCACAAACTCATTACGTTGAGAATGTTTTGAGGAAATTTGATGCTTATGACGTACCCTCGGCTAACACTCCTGTAGATGTTAATCTACACTTAGCCAAAAATAGAGGAGACCCAGTGCTGCAACTGAAATATGCAAGAATTATCGGAAGCCTGATGTACTTGACAAATGGTACGCGTCCGGAAATAGCATATTCAGTTAGCAAACTTAGTAGAGTTACAAGTAATCCTAACAAGGATCACTGGAAAGCTCTCATGAGAGTTTTAAGGTATTTAAAACATACCATGAATCATGAAATTTTGTATACAAGATATCCAGCCATATTGGAAGGTTACACAGATGCAAATTGGATATCTGATACAAAAGATTCAAAATCCACCAGTGGTTATGTATTCACTATAGGTGGAGGAGCTGTGGCTTGGAAATCCTCTAAACAAACTTGCATAGCTCGTTCCACAATAGAATCGGAGTTCATTGCCTTAGACAAAGCTGGTGAAGAAGCAGAATGACTTCAGAACTTCTTAGAGAATATTCCCGGTTGGTGTAAATCGGTACCTCCCGTGGTGACACTGTGATATCATGTTTGCTATAGGGACGGCACAAAGCCACATGTGTGATGGTAAATCTCGACACATCCGAAGGAGAGACAATACCGTTAGACATTTGATCTCAAGTGGGGTAATCTCCATTGACTACGTAAAGTCAAAAGAAAGCATTGCGGATCCGCTAACTAAAGGCATTGGTCGAGATCAAATGTATAGTGCGGTAAGGGGAATGGGGCTAAAACCCACACACTAAAGAATGTTTATAGTGGTAACTCATCCATGATGACTGGAGGATCCCAAGAACTTGGTTCTACGAGACAACTAAGCTTTGAAGCACTCAGTATTGCACTTGAAAAATAAATTTCAAGCTCATTCTCGATTCCGTTAAGTGCTAATTGTACCTATTTGGTGCAAAACCTGATGACGTGTGGTGAGGATAAGCTTAACAGCTTTTAATGATTCCTATATCTTCGTGGTGAGGTATTTCAGGGTACCTTTAATAGGATATCACCTATATACGTGTAAAGTGTGGCCGCTTTAAACTGACAAATGTAATATTTTCAGTACACTTATGAATTAGAGATAAGGTCCACGACCAAAATGGACAACAACGTGAGAACCAAAAGGATATTAGAGTCTTTACTTAGTGGTTGTCATTGTACAAGGTTTACACAAAAGTTGACCAGTTCAAGACATCGTGTTCACTGAGCAGCGAGTAGATCCGATAGCATCTCACTAGGGAAGGTTCAAAGCCTGAAGCTACCTATCCTGATGAAGGGACGACTCCTTGGGACTTTTTTAGGTTTTCATTGCATTAATATCATTCATGTGGGGGATTGTTGGAAATTGGTTTAGAATTTTGGATTTTGACCAAAAATTGACCAATTTAATTATTTTAATCCATTTGTTAAAAAATAGAAACAAGTTGCAAATTCACAATCTACGTTTCGAGTAGATGAATTTAATGTATTAATATGCTCAAAACCAATTTCGGGTAAATGAAATATTAATTGTCAAAGGTTGCAACTTAAACTTGGAAGTTGAAGAGTTTATAAAGGAAAAATATGGGAACTTGTCCCACATAAAAAAGTTGGAGTAAGTGGATACTCCTTATTTAGTAGAGCACTTGATAAGGAATTAACAAGCGTGCTCCCCTATGGTGGATCTTATGGTGGATCCTAGTGGAATCATTAGGCTAAAATAGACCCAAGGATGGTGCGAAGCACCATCCGAGCCCGAGCTCGAGCCCACACGTGCACGTCGCATTGAATCGCTTTAGAGACGCACTTTGCACTTACGCGTCGTTGCGAGGAGCTGGAGGAGCCTTAAAGTTTGGCCAGATGGTCCAGACGGGTGGCTCACAGGTTCATGACGGTTTGAGTCAGGTGGTGCGATGATGTGGACCGGGTCGGGTCGGATTGGCCCGTTAGGAACCGGGCGGTCCAGCGGGCCGGTCGGGTTC
Organism: Ajuga chamaepitys; assembly: GCA_958295605.1. NCBI lineage: Eukaryota > Viridiplantae > Streptophyta > Magnoliopsida > Lamiales > Lamiaceae > Ajuga > Ajuga chamaepitys. The sequence continues at coordinate 53,678,634 of OY282501.1, read as the reverse complement.
GAACCCGAATCTACGAACCGGTGCGACCCGCCGGGACGCGGGTCAGCCTGCAGGTGCGACCGTCAAGCGAACTGGTGGGTCCAGCTTCGAGTCCAGTCAAAGGGGTGCCACCAAGGGGTGAAAATGTGCCTTTCCAGAAAGGCACCACAACTCTTTAATATATATAAATCGGCCCCTCCAGATTTTGATTTCATTCACTTCAAAAATTCTCAAGTTCCTTACAGAATCGTAAAAGCGATTCAATTCTGCATTAGCTGTGTCCGAAAGTTCCAAATATCCGAGTACGTTCGCCAATAACTTCCGATTCGTAGTGCAACAGTCTGAAGTTTTAAAGTCGTTGTATCTTGGAGGCGATTGCTATTAGACATATTGCACTTGAGTACGTGGTAATTTTGGTCTTACGGATATAGAGTCAAACTCTAGCCTCAACATTGTCTGCATTTATACATCTTCGTCTATACACCTCTATTACTAAAATCTAACTGATTTTACTTTTTCTTTAACAATATATATTAGGTTAATTGCAGCAATCCCACTAAACTATCACCGTTTTTATACATAAATCAATACACTTTTTTTGTAGTACCGACACGTACAAACTATACAAGTTTGGTAGATAAACCATCAGACTCATTTTCCAGCCATTTTTGTCGTCGAAATTTCGCACGTGACTTGCACGTGATATACTTTTATCGGGGTTTTTTTTTGTCCAAATAAACTTTTTAGTAGGCAAAAAGTGTAAATTTCCTAAACACTTTTCTTTTCAGTAACAATCCCGTTGAATTACCAACGGTCTCTCTCCCAAAATTTAGGACCTCTATTGTTGAAGATTAGTAGCTCATTTACTTACTAAAAAGTCTGTTTAGACAAAAAAAACCGTTAAAATTTGATCATGTCCAAGTCACATGCGAAATTCTGATAAAAAATGACTGGAAAATAAATTTGATGATTTATTTGCCAAATTCGTATAATTTGTATATATCAATGCCCAAAAAAAATTAATAATTTATATAAAAATCGATGATAGTTTAGTGGGTTTGTTGTAATTAACCTAGTATATTAGTAACATCCAATAAAATCATAGTAATATTTTCTGTTACTAATTAAATAAAATATAATAAAAAAATCTGTATTGTCAACGAAACTAACTTCGTTTGGACCGAATTCTTCAAGATTTCGTAAGGTTGACATCAAGAAGGATGAAAACTTCTTGGAAAGGCGGGTTAAGAACTAAAGGCATCATTATCAACTTAGGGGTGGTTTGTGTATGTTTTTTAAGTGATTTTCAGCTTATAACTTGAGAAAAATTATTTTATAATATTTTGCAAAGTCATCTTTTACTTTAAAAGAAGTGCTTTCAATGTAAAAGTTAAAAGTAGAAATTTAATATTTTTCTCTACTCAATAGCAATTCTGTAAACAATATGATATTTTTTGAAAGATATAAGTAATTTTATAGCAAATACTATAACTTTTACTTTTATTAAAAATCATTTTTTTCAAACATCATCTACTTTTTACATAAATAGTTTTTATAAAATCTATTTTTTAATTACTTTTTCAAAAGTAAAAGCAATCACAAACGGCCCGACAGTTTGGGGTCAAATTGCTAGATGACCTGTAATGAATGATATTCTTGGAGAAAAAAATAGCAGTAATTTTATTTGAAAGTATCATTTTCCAAGTCTGCCTCTGCTTCACCCATCTGTTCATATGATAGATCAGATAAAGGGTTCAAATTTCATAAACAAATCAAATCAGATAAATAAGTTCAAGAGACTTAACTAATACTCTCATATCTCACAACAACAGTCACGTTTGAAAATATATCATTTCAATTTTTAATTAATTTAATGGATGGATAACTCTTCAAAGACTATTAATGCACATTCATGCAATTTATTTTAATCTTTTAGTAACTTATTCAATTTATATTTCTAACTAATTTGTAAAATTATTTTTTTTATTCTTTACTTGAACTAATGTTTAAACATAATTCTTATTTTAGATTTTTTTAATTTATACAGGACTCTTTACGAGGTGAATATATGAGTGAGGAGAACAGACCGGCCTAGAGCAAGCCCATAATAGATACACATGTATATACGATGTAAACAAACCAAACTATTCGCAAACTCTTTGGATTTTGACTAGAAAAAATATTCATTTAGATCGTTTCTTGGCTTAAACGAAATAAGCCCAAACCCAATTTCAAGCTCAGCAAAATTTTCGAGCCGAACTCGAGCCTGGAGGTATTTTGTTCGTAAACTTGCAAACTTGTTCATGAACCTAGGCTCGCGAGCCCAGCTCGAGTATATATATTAATTCAAAAAATTATATACTTGTGTTTAGCATGATTAAAACATGTTTCACGAACTCGAGCTCAAACTATGTTATCGAACATTTCCGAATTGAGCTCAAACTATTTGTGAGCTTAATAATTACATTTTTAACGAGTTAAAACTATGTTCGTTTATTACGTTATCAAACTTTGTCGAATTGAGCCCGAACTATTCGCGAACTTAGTAATGATAAAACAAATCACTTAAACATAATTTTAGAAGTTCGAGCCAGACTCGAATACACTAAAAATTCAAATGAGCTGAATTTGAACCTTGTATTATTCGACTTGTTTACATCCCTATACGTAATGCTCACTTGAATGTCCAAATGTCTCGGTCGCTGCGGTAGTTTAGGTACTGCAAATAGGGGTGGTGGCACATGGTTGCAAAAGAAGGCCATGGCCTCCCTAACCTTTAGCTGCTAATGTGTGTCTATATATATATATTGCCCTGACAAGTTTTCATGCCCCCAGCGCAATTATGTTTATCAATCAAACTCCGGATTCCATTGATTGAGTAACAAAAAATAGTCTAGTTATAGGTCCCATTCATGAGCATCATCTACTAATTATGATAACTTCATTTCTCTATTTAGGCCCATTTGGATATGGGTGTGTCAAGTGTGTGTATATTATAATGTGAAAAGATTAAAAAATAGTAGACTCGTTTATAAGTGACATACATGTATGATTAGTTCTTTTGATAACACTTGAGCACTCGCCCATGGTTTTTTTCTTCTTTATTAGTTTCTGCAGGGCATTCATTTAGCTTTTGTTGGAATTTCGAAGGGTGATGGAGAAATGTTTTTTAGATGAAAAGGTGTCGCAAAAAGTTACGACTATTCAAGTGGAATAGGTGTGAACGAAAGGTCATGAACGTTCGAAAAATGATACAATCTAATCATTAGATGGTGACATTCAGTGAAGAGGTACGATCTAACCATGCAACCGTTCGCGAAATAAATTAAAGCCTAGAAGTATATAAATAGACCTTCACATTTACATCTCCAATTACCTGAGTTGCTAAGGTCGAATACAAATCACTATAGTCTGCATTTACATTGTCTTTTGCCAATTGTGGTCTTTTGAATCTTTCGAGTCTACAAGAAAGTCCTGAGTATCGAGTTTTTGGCAATCTTTCGAGTCTACAAGAAAGTCCTGAGTATCGAGTTGTTCGCCAAAAACTTTGGTTTTTTGTGCTGCGAACCCAAAGCTAAAAGTCGTTGTATCTTGGGACGATTGTAGAAGACCGCGAGCACTTGAATGCAGGACAATATCGTCTTACGGATAGCAAGTCCAACTCGCGGCTCGACTTTACTAATCTCATTTTTCTTTTAGATTCATTTTCAAATAACGCTGATTATTTTTTCTAACAATCGTAAAACGATATTGTTTGTTTATTTGAAGATGAATATGTACGTAAAATAATGGTGTCATTATATAGTTGATGACTACCTACACGATTTTGTTTGTGTAGTGTGAAGAAGTTTTATATCTAACGTGATCGTTAATTTGAAGAACTTCTCGGAAAGCATTTCTCAAAGGTGATGTTCTCGGTTCATTTTAACGAGGATTTCATTTATCTTTACTCATTATGTTCACTAACTAATTTTTCAAACGAATTGAAAGGAAGCAAATGGTTGAATGAATGGAACAAGTAGTCAATGTCCAGACTTGTTGCGAGGCTCAATAGTTGCTGTTAGAATTAAGATCACAAAAAACACCTAGACGAAGTTCGGCTGAAACTGGAAATTAACGTCTGAACACAATTGAACTGTTCGGCCACACACTTGAAGAACTGGCCGAACACGAATAAGCGCAGAAAATGAAACAAGAACGAGTAAGAACACTTGATTTTACGTGGTTCGATCAGTGATCTATATCAACGGAGGATCAGCTCTCCTCAGTTTACTAAAACACGTTAACAATTACACGAATTATACAGATTCACTCAAACCCCTAAATTGAAAACCCAATTTGTGCTCTCGAAACCCTAAAACAGAATTCCCATAAATTGTTAACTGATACAGGGGGAAAACTGGACTACTAAGTTCTACACACCAAACCGACTTGATTCATGTAAAAAATGGAGCTCGAATAACTGAAATGCGTGAGCTGCAAGTTTGAACTGCAAACGGTTACCAAAACCGTTGTTAAAGGCTCTACAACATGTTGCAAGTGGTTGTTGTCACAACTACCGGTTCAGGTTAGTTGTGACACCGGTTCACTCCTACAACTCGATTCTCCCGACTAGTTTTCAACTGGATTAAACCGGTTCCAACACCAGCTCTTCATTTTACATAAGTCTTCAGCAAGTTTGATGAAATTGACCTTAAACTTACAATTCTCCACCTCAATGAATCAAAGTTGCTTCATCTCCTCTACCTGTCTTCAGTGCAGTGACCAAATTTAGAACCTGGCAACGATTTTGTAAGAAAGTCAGCAGTATTCTCATCTGTGTGCACCTTCTTGACCAAAACAGATCCAGATTCCACTATATCTCTTACAAAGTGTAGATTCACATCTATACGTTTTGATCTCTCGTGAAAAACTTGGTGCTTAACCAAGTGTAGAGTGCTCTGATTATCACACAAGACAGTAACACATTTCTGCACAATTCCGAAATCCTTCATAATGCCCTTTAATCCAAAATCCTTCATAATGCCCTTTAACCACACAAATTCTTTCACAACATCTATCGTTGCTATATATTCTACTTCTGTAGTTGAAAGGGCTACCACAGACTGGTGTATTGATCTCCAGCTTACAGTAGTGCCATAAAGAGTAAACACATAACCTGATATTGCTTTCCTGGTGTCTAAATTCTCAGCAAAATTTGCATCAACTTGTTTAAACATCAGTCCTAAGCTGATTGATCCCTTTAAGTACCTTAGAATGTACTTTAAAGCCTCCCAATGCTCTTTCCCAGGATCGGACATGAACCTACTAACCAGAGATACTCCATAAGCCAGATCTGGCCTACTGCAGATCATCCTATACATCAAACTACCCACTCCACCGGCATATGGAACAGAGTTTATGAACTTAACATCAGCTAGAGTATATGGACACTGATCCTTTCACAGTTTGAATTGCTGACCCACTGGTGTGACAACTGGCTTTGACTCATGCATATTGAACCTTTCTAACACTTTTTGTAGATAATTCATTTGAGATAGACACAACTTTCTAGCAACTCTATCTCTGAGAATATCCATTCCCAAGATCTTTGCATTTCCTAAGTCTTTCATCTCAAATTCTGAACTTAATTTCCGTTTCAAGTGCTGTATTTTTAACTTACTCTTGCTAGCAATTAGCATGTCATCAGCATACAAGAGTAAGTAAACTTGATCAACTTTAGCATGCTTTTCAAAGTAAACACAACTATCATACAAGATCCTTGTGAATCCAGCATTGATCATAAACTCATTGAACTTCTTATTCCACTGCCTAGGACTTTGTTTCAAACCATATAGAGATTTGCTGAGATGACACACCTTGTCTTCATTTCCAGGAAGTATAAACCCCTCTGGTTGTTTCATGTAAATGTCTTCAACTAGGTCCCCATGCAAGAAAGCAGTCTTGACATCAAGCTCCTGTAATTCCAAGTCTTCTTGTGTAACTTTAGCAAGTAGAAGGCTGATGGAACAATGCTTATCAACTGGCGAGAAAACTTCATTGAATTCTATGCCTTCTCTTTGTGTAAATCCTCTTGCTACAAGTCTTGCCTTGTGTCTTACTCTCTCACCATTACCAATCTCTAGTTTTTTCTTAAAAATCCACTTTGAACTCACCAGCTTCTGACCTCTTGGTTTATCCACTAAGTTCCAAGTGTGATTCATTTCTAACGATTTTATTTCTTCCATCATAGCACCTAACCAATGCTCCTTTTCACTTCCACTCACAACTTCTTTGTAACTTTGTGGTTCACTATGTTTCAATGATTCTGCAACACTTAATGTATAATAAACCATATCAGCTTGACCATATCTGTTAGGTGGATGTATTTGCCTTCTTGTTCTGTCCCTAGCTAAATTATAGTCCCTTAGTCCATGGTCATCAGTCTGCCTCTCTTCACTACCAGAGGAACTATCACTGGAATCATCATTATGTTGTTGATCTCCTGTATTTTTGCTTCTGGTATCAGATATCTCCACCTCAACAGATGTACCATCTATTGATAACACTCCATCAACTTCACTTTTATCTCCTGTTGAGATATATCCCATGACTTGTTCATTGAACTTGACATCCCTACTGATCATCACTTTCTGATGCCCCTTTTCAAGACACCACAATTTATACCCCTTGATCCCTTCAGGATAACCAATGAAAACACATCTCGAAGCTCTAGGATCCAGCTTATCTTGTCTCATATGAGCAAATGCCAAGCACCCAAACACCTTGAGGACATTATAGTTTGAAAGCTTTCCGTACCAGACTTCATCTGGTGCCTTGAAATTCAAAGCTGATGAGGGAGTTTTATTTATCAGATAGCATGTTGTACTAATAGCCTCTCACCAGAATGCTTTTGGAAGTTTAGCATCCACAAGCATGCACCTAACCCTTTCTAAAATTGTTCTATTCAACCTTTCTGCTAATCCATTTTGCTGTGTGTTTAATGGAACAGTTCTATGTCTGGTTATGCCTCTTTCTTTACACAAATCATTAAACTCAGTAGACAAATACTCCAAACCATTATCAGTTCTTATATGCTTAAGTTTCTTGCCTCTCTAATTTTCCATTTGTGCAAGCCAGTCCTTGAACTTAGTGAATGCATCACTCTTTTGCCTGAGAATGAAAACCCGCACTTTCCTATTGAAATCATCTATAATTGTCATGAAGTACTTGCCTCCACCATGTGTTTCAGTTCTAGCAGGTCCCCAAATGTCTGAGTGTACATAATCTAATGGCTCTTGTGTGCTGTGAGTCCCCTTTCCATAAACCAGCTTCTTGGCTTTACCAAGTGCACACTGGCCCTTGTCTCCTATATGACCCAACCTCTTATACCAAAACGTCACTTCAGTCTTATTCAAAGCAACATCCACAGAACCAATCACAGATTTGCTAATCAAGATAAACAATTCATTGTGTTTCTTTCCTTTCATCATAACCTTATTATCTTTAGTTATGCGAATGAAACCATCAACTGTGCTAAACTCACACCCTCATGCATTAAGAGATCCTAATGATATTAAGTTCCTTTGAGTAGGGACATACCTTACATTAGAAAATATTCCTTGAGACACCATCAAACATTTGAATTTTGACAGAACTAATCCCTTGAACTCTACAGGACTGGACACATATGGAATGAGCAGTCTGTCTCCAACACCCATTCATCAGACATTCTTGCTTCTGAAATGTTGAGAACTTCAGCAGTTTCATACCTTTCCTCAACAACCGCAACATCTGCTTCTCTTGCATTTTCTTTCTTCTTCTTTTGAGGACAATCCTTCTTCAGATGCCCAGTTTGCTTGCAGACATAACACCTCCCTTTCTCCACCCAATCTGTGGACTTTTTGGCACCAGTATTTCCAGGATTTTTTTATTCTTTTGACTTTGATTCTGGAATTTGTTCTTTTGGTTTTGTTTCTTGAACTTAATGTTCAAGCCTTCAGCAGCATGTATTGCTTTCTTTTCTCCTTGAAGCTGCAAACCTTTTGTCTTCAAAGATGTGACAATTAAGTCAAAACTCAATTTGTCTTGCCTTCTAAACATCAAGGTATCTTTGAATTTTTCAAGAGATCTTGGTAAAAAGTTGAGTAACATGAGGGATTTATCATCCTCATCCAATTTTACCTCCAGGTCTTCAAGATCAATCAGGCGATTGAATTCATCCAGTTGATCAAACAATCCCTTATCATATATCATTTTGAATGAAATGATTTTAATGAAATTGATGACAAAATATAGTTACCAAATACATTACAAAAACAAGAACGGATACTAAGATACTCCTCAAGAAGATCAAGCAAGAGAAGGTCTAAATTCTCCCCCTGTAATCTAATGGTGCCCAATATTTTTAATACTCTCCTACCGTGAGTTTTAAGTTTATTATTTTCATTTATTTTAATTTAGTGTCAGTTTTATACCTTCATACCGTGACTTTTGAGTTTTTTATTTTAATTTATTTAATTTAATTTTACTTATGTCTTGTATTGAACATGTATATGAAAGCATTGCTTAATTTATTCTTTCCTTTAGAGTTTATTAATTTAACTATATAAAAGTCCACAATTTAGAATGCAATTGACAGTGCACATATGATCACAACCATGAATTTTAAAACATATTACTAGAATATATTTTCTTAAAGAAACTATTTACAAACAAGTTGTTCGAGTAATATGATTTCTCTTACAAAAAAATATGGCCACAAAAAAAAAAAAAAAAACTAATTTGTGCAACGCACATGCCAGTTGCTAATAAGAAGGGAAAATCTAAGATAACTATTAGACTGTAATATACTCATTTACATATATATACTTATTGACCAGCTTAGCATTCATCTAATGGAATCAAGCTACTTGACATTTTATGGGGCTTGTTCATTAGAAGCTTGTTTGCACTCAATTCGACAAATATTGCAGAAAATTAGTTTCAATGCTTTTGAGTTTGACAAAATCAAAAATTCGATAAGTAGAAAAAAATTACATAGTGTAAAAAATATCAAATACTACAAACTCAACTCTATTTAATTTGCATCTCGATATATATTGAGGGGGAAAACTCAAATAAAGTTTTATAAGCTTGATGATGTTATAATAAATAAGTTTGAATAATAATGCTCGACTCGATTCATATACAATATGATTCCATGAGTGTGGCGTTCCTGTAGATCCATTATATATTAGTGATTTTGGGCAAAATTAAGTACGGAAGACGGATTAATTTAATTTGAAACCATATGAGTCATCTGAATGGGTCCGGATATTTATAACATCCATATCGGGATGATGATGCTGTACGTTGACAGCTGATCGAAATAAGTTAATATGTACTACCCCAAGAGGCCTGCAGTCAATTTGTTAATTAACAACGAAATGAGAACATCAATATTATAATTAATTTTATAGCCATTGGTGTAATATTCTACTACTTAACTAAAGATATTTTATATTATAAATAAGAAAGATCTGACTGAAGTATCACGCGACAATGCTGACTTTCTGTAGATTTTCTTTTAGGAAGACTCTCTCGATTTAAATTCACATTTCATTTAGACTAAATGGAAACGAACATAAGTTGATTTAGTAGTTTACACATCAACGGATTGACAATACTGACATGTAAATTACCTGCTAACAAACTTACGTGTCTAATTGCATGGAGAAACAAGGGTTAATTTCTGCCTTTCACCCACTCAAATATGATGCAATGCTAATTATTTAAATAATAAGCTTCAAACTCAATTTATTTTTATTTTTTTAAAAAAGGGAATTGACGAAAATGAAATTTGAACTTCACCTTCACTATGAGTATGTTTGCTTAAGTTTCCTTCAATAAATTGAGAGGATTATATCTTAATAAAACACACTCATTAACTCCTTCAATTAAATTTAATTCAATCCTCCCTAACCTTAAACAAACACATCCTATAAAATGGCGATTACACTAAGTTGTCAAGTTAAAAATAAAACCTCATAATGAATAAAATATTGTTCTAAAATAAAACATATTGAATATGAAGGTCTTTATTACATTTTAACAATAGAGGTGTAGCCGAGTTTATTTTTATTTACACCCAAGGATCAGGAAAATAAGTTGGTCTGATCTCATAACTTTTTAATTGTTTTTATTTGGTCTCATATTTGATTACTTTTTTAATTTAGTCTGTATTTTTATCAATTGTTCAATTTTTTTTTTTTTTATCAGTTTTGACCAAATTTTTATTAACTCACCGAAAAAGATCACGTGCCAACACGATTGGAGAGATCCGACAACTTTATCCCACGTGGCGGGAGAAAATTTTGATTTGATCCTATAACTTTTTAACTTTCTGATTTAGTCTCATATTTAACTATTTTTTTCAATTTAGTCAGTACATTTATCAATTGCTCAACTTTGATTAATTTTGACCTAATTTTGACCAACTTATTGGAAGAAGTCACGTGCCTCCCACGTATCGGCGGTGATCAAGAAGTTCCGGCAACTTATGCCTAGTGGTGCCGCATTTATGAAGTAGCTTTTGTTTTTTCCTTTTTCTTTTATACATCGTTTTACACCTCAGGTTAGAAAATTTCCACCTCAACAAATCATTTACTAAAATAAACTATAAAACTCAAAATCTGTGTTACAAAACAAAAGAAAAAATAAAATCAAACCCTGAAAGAATCATTTTTTTTTCTCTTCGACGCCTACTACACCACTACTCTAATCCCTCTCCGAAAAAACCGCACAAGCTCCTACACGCAAGAGACGGACGCACGGCCCCGTTCCGGATGCACGTGCCCCATAAACTTTTCTTTTGTTATATTTTTATTATTAAAAATTATATATAATATTGTAGTAAAATTAAAATACAAATAAAAAATTAAAAAATATCAAAGAAAAATTTAACTAGAATAAACTATCTTTCTTATTCTTAAAAGGAAGATCGTGGAAATTTCTTCTGGGGCGATGTGCCTTTTTTTTTTTTGGAGATTTTGAATTGATTTTAAATAAAAATGTATGAGTATTTGTTTAACTTTCTAGCGAGAAAAAATAAGAAAGGAAAAATAAATTGTTGTGATGTAACTCCATCCTACAATTGAGGAGAGTTGACCAATAATTTTTTTCTTTTTTGTTTTTTTTTTCTTTTCCCTTAATGTTTGAAAGTCGTATAACTTTTTCGTCTCAATTCCCTTTTTTTTTTATGAAAAATATACTGAACTAATCTTCCCTTTTTTTTAATGAAAAATATACTGAACTAATCTTCTTGTCACGGTCTTCGATCTGACATCCATTATGCATATATCAAATATTAATTTTTAAGTGAGTTTATTTTTTTATGATTTATTATGATATATTTTTTTTTAATTTTTTTTGTATATAAACTAAAAAATGTCATATATTATTAAAAATGATATTTTTTTTATTTGAAAAAATGATCTATTTTTTTTTAGAATATTAATTTATTTTACTTTTTATGAAAAGAAATTAATTTCTTTTACTTTAGTTTTGCCTTTTTATGATAATTTTGGATAGGATTGACTGAATTATTGTGTTTTTAAAGAAATTTGATATAAAAAAATGAGCCGATTTGTTAGAGTTACAATTTACAATAGAAAGTTTAGATATAATAGTTAAAATGATTTGTTGATTGAATTAGTGTTTTTTTTAAATAGTAAAATTATGTTAACGAATAGATACAATTAGTTGATTATTTTTTACATTTAAATATGTCGCAATACACCTTAGCACCCCCTGCTTAATTAACTAATACCATTGCAAGGTTTCATGCTAATATTACTAAATCCTAAATATAGTATATGCCAGTTTGATATTGTTTCGTTTTATATATTCAAATGTTATAAATGTATAATTATCTCATCGACCAATGTTATGCAATATATATTTTATATCAAATTTTTACTTATTACAGTACAACATTTCATACAAAATCCTTTATAATATATCTTATTCATTACTTATTTCGATTTTCATTATTATACAACATTTACCTTTATATTTAAATAGTAATTAAATAAAAAAATCACCCCGTACATCGCGCGAGTGAAAAACTAGTATATATAACCGATTGTTCTTCTATTTTTTTTTTCCTTCCGTCTTTCTCCTTGCTGAAAAGTTTAGTAAATTGTTGGTAAGAGTTATCTCAATTTGAAGATGTCTAAATCTTATAAAATATAAGATGTTTATTGTAGTTTGAAAATTAATTGTAGTTCAGTTGATAATGCATTGACACAATAAAATATGGTTGAGATAATACTAAAGTTTATCATTTTTTTAATTCATTTGGGATTTGGTGGCCTCATTGGACTTGTATAAGACACCGGATTAGATTCTCCAGGTGAAAACATAATAAAATATATATTAAATGGGTGGTTAGAGCATTAAAAGGGGTTAATTATGAACGAGCTTAATTACGGGTTTAAGCACATTAAATAGGTGCAAAATTAAATTGTAGGGTTAATCTCGTGAATCCGCGGTCGGTGACTTGAAACTTTGAAAACATAACTCTCCACCACCAGGTCCAGGACCACCACCTTGAAAAAAAAAAGATTATCATTTTAATTTTTAATTAATCAAACAAAAAATTACGTCACCATTAACGACTAATGAGCAACTGACCATATTGTAATGGCGTCAGCAAAACGGCAGCTGCTACCTGGAATTTACCTGTGCTCCAATCAATGATGTAGGGACACGTCCCAAACAGTAACCGTGACGCCCCAAAATACGTCACAGCCGTTGACGTTAGAGTCTACTCCTCACCTCTTCCAATATTATATAATCACCCAACCACCCACATCTTTCCTTCCCCCTTTCTCTCTCCTCTCACTGAAAACCATGCACAAAGCGCTCCACTACAGAGATTGGCTCGCCTCCACCGCCGGATCCGCCGTAACTCCGCCCGATCCCGATGCCATAAATGTGAGAAAACTGGTGGCTGAAAACGCGGTGGTGGTGTTTGCTAGGAAGGGCTGCTGCATGTGCCACGTGGTGAAGCTTTTGCTGAATGGACACGGTGTCAATCCTGTAATTATTGACGTTGATGAGGAAAACGAAGGTGATGTGACAAGTCAATTGACCGGGATAATCGGTTCCGGTGACTCCGCCGCCGCGACGCCGCAGTTTCCGGCGGTGTTTGTGGGCGGAGAAATGTTTGGAGGGCTGGAACAGGTGATGGGTGCTCATATTTCTGGTGAATTGGTGCCTAGACTAAGACAAGCCAGGGCTTTATGGCTTTGACGAGCTCTGTGTTTCAGTTTTGGTTTAGAATTTAGAAGGATTTAACCTTTTTTTTATTTATTTATGTGAAATAAAAGGTCTTTTTTTTTTTTGTCCTTGAAACTATTGTGAAATTATAAGTTAATTGCAAGATTGAAGAGACAAAAAGGTCGGAGAAATCTTGTAGATGTGGAATAGCCGTTGAGTTGGTTTTGTACATATCATCGTTTGCGTATCATTTTTGTTCTTCATCTCTCAAATGCTTTCCCTCAATATATTAATTTTATTTTTTCCTTCCGTCTACATCCAATTAAGAGTTAAAATCAATCATGGTCTTCTCACTTGCTTAATTATGCTACCCAAAAAAAATTATAAATTCTAAATTCATTCCCGTATCTTTCGATTTTGTCCATATTTAGTCATTTTTTCATCATAGCTGACCAATATAGGCGGAAACTCAAACGTTCCTATTTTTCCTTTCAATTTTTAAATACGTGACATCGAATAAGGACTCACACGTGTGATTTTCTTGCCAACTTGGTCGTCGACGGTGTAAAAAGAATTAAATGAGGATACAGGACTAAATATATTTTTTAATCTTTTTTAGGATCAAAATTATATGAGTTAAAAGTTACGTGATCAAAATTGATTCTAGCCCTCCACTTAAGCATTGACTCATTTCCTCATAATCCCTCCTAAAATCAGTGGGATGTTTAGCTATACTTATTTAAAATATCTTATAAACTCTAACATCTTATAAGATGTTTTTAGAGCTTATAAGATGTTATTAGAGCTTATAAGTTAAATCTTATTTCAAATTGAAGTGTTTGGTTATAATATAGTGATAGAGTTTACAAAATATTAGTAATGACATTTTTTTAATTAACTCAATAAAAGTTAAAATAGTAAATCAAATAAGAACTTATTTGATAAATAAGTTAGACTCTTGTTACTTTTTAAAAAACAAGTTATTGAAAAATATATTTTAAAATAAAACAAAATCTTGTTCAATCTAACTTGGTTTCAGCTGGACAAAGCATTATACGTTAGTCTACGGTGAATTAGTGGGCTGCCTTTATTTCACAATTTGATGATGCATAATTATAAACCAAGGTCGGAAGTTAAATTAGGACTTTTAAACCCTGATGGTGAAATTTATCATCTGTATGAGTATGACCAACCAAACCTCCCCAAAAAAAACCCTCCTTATCTGATCAACGTCATCAGCAAATCTGCACACCGTCAGCACTACTCTTCTTTTGTATGTAATTATTAAATTATTATTATTACGCCAACATCACATTAGCATCAAATTCTTGGATTCATTAATATTAATATACCTCCGGTTGTCTTTTCTTTTTCTGGAGATCTAAAAAAAGGACAATTGAAACATTTTTTGTATGAAATAAATGAACATATTTTTTTGGTAAAAAGCTTGTTAACGATTTCGGATGGCTCTTATTTATATAGTTGAACAATCATAAACGAATAATTATAATTATTTGAAGCCGGTTAATGAAAAAGCAAAGTTGTTTATTAGTAGATGGCAAACAAGCTCTTTTAAATAATCATGGTGACGACCGCAATCATATATAATGATGATGTTATTTTTATATTAACTAGATCATTTTTTATGTTATCATATACTAAAATCAAAATCAATTTCAAACTAACTTTCTCCATACATGATTACATTTGAATACTTTATTAAAATATATTGATATGAAAATCAACCAAAAAAAAAAAAAAAAAACTTTTTTTTTGTCTCAATATGTTTGTAATTGAAGATGCGTATGAATATTTTAATTTAATTCGCTATTTGAATTCAAATAGTTAAATATGAATTCAAAAAATTAGAATCAAATTCAATTCGAGTAAGAATATTTTTTTTTTTATCAATAAGAATATGTCTATATTGGAATCGCACTAGTACAATATTCGTGAAAAAATTTCACTAGTATGTTAAATTATCTTTATTTTTAATGTTAAATTATCTCTATTTTTTTATGAAAAAGGTGAATAAGTTACTAATATATATATATATATATATATGTGTGTGTGTATATATTAATTTGTTATTTTGTGAGGATCATATAGTTTTGAGTACTTTTGAGTATAGGAAAAATAATATCGGAGAGTTGTAAGAAAAATTTGTAAGGGTGAAATTTAAATCAACTACAATCATAGAGGTAAAATCATAATAAAAATCAATAATACAATAGGTATACTATTCGTTTTTTTATCTTTTTATGTTTATATTATAAATATGATTCAATCGATGAAATATAAAGAGTTCGTGTGTATAACAGGACTATCATCTTGAAAAGAATTTGGGTAATTGATTGCGGAAGATAATTGACCGGATATATGTGGTTTAAAATTAATGCATATTTATCAAAGAAAGGTCTTTTGAAAATTAAAGTCTATTTATCAAATAAAATAGTGACGGGAAGAAATATTACAAGAAACATATTTTTACATAAACTCTATAAAAACGAAATTTCTTCTTTTATACTTTATGCTACTCTACGAAAAAGGTCATCTTGAGATGAAAGAAGAGTTTATGAAACAATGATATCTCACAATGTAAAGTTGAAATTCTAACAAATAAATACTGTATACTTCCTCCATCCCGGCTTAATTGGCCTACCTTAGCCGGACACGGAGACTAAGAAAAAACATATTTTGTGGAATCTTTGATTTTTTCAAAGGTGGAGATTAAGAGTGGAGATTTTGAGGGTGAAGATTGTGAGAGAAATTTGCCAATTATGAGGTAGGTAAATTAAGTTGGAACAAATAAAAAGTAAAAAAAAGGTCAATTAGGCCGGGACAGAGGGAGCACAAAGTTTATAAAAGTATAAAATTTGATAATCGAGAGACACATACGAATAAATTCCCGAGAAATGATATGGACTAATGTAACAAATATTTATTCCAAAAAAAATATTTTCAAAACAAAATCTGCTAAAAAAAAGAGAGGTAAAATTGGGGATTTAAGATAATGAGTATTATAATAATTAAAAATTATTTTTTTCTAAAAAAATTAAAATTAGGTTAATTGAGAAAAATATCACATGCAAGTGGTTTCTCTTTTTGTATATAAAAGATTTCATTCAAAATTTAATTCATATATATATATATATATGGTACAACATGTCGTCACTAATTTATCGTCTCAATAATATATTTAAGACGACAAAAGTTGTCTCAAATGCGTCGGAAATTTTTTTTGCAACAACTAGTTGTCTTTAAAAGTAGTCTGAAAATGGTCTCAAATCGAAAGTTTTGTGATAACAAGTGACACAAATAATTTATTATTAGTGATAACAATTGTGGTCTTAAAAAATATATCACAAAAGATCTTTTGTGTTGTAGTGCACTTTTATATTTAGGACAATAACGAGCAAAACTTCAGCGAACCACTCATGAGCAAACTTGTTATTTGATTAAACTAGTATATATAGTACCTGCATGATGCGAGGTTCGAACAATATTTGAAGATATAAATAAATCCAACTTATAAAATTTATGAACTATAATACAATTGATGGTTAATATACTAAAAAATTAGTGAAATAATTATAAGTTTTTATTTAAAAAAATATACTTTTTGCAATATAGTTTAATCGTGCCGCACACTTTTGTTCGACAACTTTGGTTTATAATTTAATTAATTGTACAAATTGAGGATAATTTAAGCATAACTCTCATACATGAGCTCAATTGACATATGAAAAGCACATGAAAACCGATGTTAGTTTGAGCTACAATCCTATTTAATTGATCTAGCAATTGATGTGACCCAATACAATAATGAATCGTACATGAAAACAAATATTGTTTTCTTTGTCCTTCCAGTTATTTATGTATAAAAGATCATATTAATCTTTGTTTATGGTCTTACATTTGATATTTATATTGTATATTTTGAAATAAGTTATTCCAATAACCGGCAATGGTTTGTCAATGTTAAGATTAAAATTTTGCAGTCTCGCCCACACACTCACCGTGGGTATAGCTGATTTTAAAATCTCATTAAAAGAAGTAAATTATATTATCCAAGATTTAGGATAAGATCACCGTACGTACATAAATGATGGGCACATTAACATGTGTCTACGGTGAGTGGGGAAGAATTTTCATTGATTTGTGTATGTAATTGAGTTTAATTAGGGATTAGATAACATTTAAATAAGTATTTAAAAACATTTTGATGATTATTCATTTATTAGATGTTTTGCTAAAGGTTTTTCTTTACTATTTGTCAAATAATTTATTTATATAACTTAGTTTTATTTTATAAATATATTTATTTATAATTATAAAATATCACAACTATAACTGAATAGTAAAATCAACTATTTTCGGTTTTAAAATTGAGATAATATTTACATTGTTTTTATAAAATATATGCGCCCATGTAATGGATGAAAGAACATAAAGATCTTCTTCCTTAGTTCTCTCTTTCTCTCTCTTATACATTTTCCGAATCATTCTTCCATGCATTCTTATTCTTCTTTTAGAGCAGGTCTGGTACATTTTTATTGTTTGGAGGACCGTAATAGGAAAATTAAATTCCCAAGATTGACTATCAATATATTCAGCTCCAAAATCAAAGGGAATATAATTTGGAAGATTGATTATCGCAATATTAGTTCCAAATTTTAAGCGACCCCTATAGAAAGATTGTATAGCATTATCGATGGAGATGAAGATATATTTAGATATTATTATATTTATTAATTAGAATTTGATATGTTTTTATTTAATTTATCTTTGATTTTTTAGGATATCTTATGATCTGTTTCTCATTTAGATTAGATTAGTTTCTTAGGGCTCAAGTTAATCTACTAGTATAAATAGGGATCTTTTCTATTATTTTAGATAGTTGGTTTTGATATGAAATTATAAAACAGGTGTTAATCCCAATTTGTGTTTCTTTCCGGGTATTCTTAGAATCAACGGAGTTAGACCTGCATATTATTATTCTTCCACGCTTCTGTCTGCATCAATTATCCTAATATAGCTACGGAACAAATTTTTTGAGTTTTGGAGACTGGTATAATCACGTCATAAATTCAATACTTATGCGTTTATTTTTTGAACCATTGCGTGTTTAGTTTTAACGGAATAAACTTACAATATAAAACGAGTTTTCAACAATTAGCAATTTAAAATGAGCGGAAAATATGTTAAATACTATTTATAGACGAATGTATCCGTTTACATTAAGTAGGATTTCCCTACTATAATTGGTAAATTGTTTTAGATGCACCGGTATGTAAATGCTCAGAGGTACTCTAATGCCCTATATAGGTACACGATAAAATTTCTTTGAAAAAGATGTACAGTACATTTTTTTCTTAAGCCGTAGAAAATACTTATTTTCCTAATATGCATCTACAAACAATTCATTAAAATATCGTTTATAAGTATCTATAATTCAACAGATGTAAATATTTTCTCCATCTATCGGGTGTTCATAAAAAAGTTAATTTGTTAATATCTCTTCACTACAACAAATATGATTGTTTGCACAATAAAAAGTAGTATTAAATAATAAGTATTTGTTACAATTTATGAGAAAGATCTTAAATATGAGAATTTGTCACAACTTATGAACCATAATTTTAATGTCATCTCAATAACTCAGACGCAAATAATATATTTGTGGCCACAAAAATTATCTCAAATGCGTCTAAAATATCTTTTACAACAACTAGTTATCTCTAAAAGTAGTATTAATGGTCTCAAATAATTTAAAGTGACATTTATGATAACAAGTGATCACAAATAACTTATTATTAGTGATTACAATTGAAGTCTCAAAATATATTATATGTGGTGCTTGCTATTATCAATTAATTACGTGTAGTAAAAAAATTAATATTTTAGTCTAACTGGGTTTTGACAACATTGTATCTGGTATTTGGGATGATGCAGTAAATTAACGGGAAAGAATAATGGAAGTCGTCTAAATCAATTTGCCATTTTGTAATTTGTGTCCATTATCTGGTTTCTCATTGCAAACGAATTTAGCAACAATAATTGCGAAATTCGGGATAAGTTTTCTTGCCATTTCCCACCACAAAAGGTTAAACGAAATGGACAACGTAATATTTTTATTTGGAATCTTTTGTAACCAAAAAAGAAAAGAAAAGCAAGTTAAATTATGGTATTTGTTATTTAGCATTTTTGGCCGCTTAATGGTCAATTCATGAACAACATCGAGAACCACGAGGATTTACAAAGTTCATGGCCGAAATCATACATTAAGATCAGGGCCGGATTTTAATAGTAGGTCCACCGGGCCCCCAAAAAATATATAATTTTAAGTGTTCATAATGTTTTATAGACATTACAACATAGAAATATTCTAAAAGGTAACAAATTATGTTAGGTGGTTTGGTGGTCTTTGCGCTTCGTCTTTCTCTTAACGTGGGCATGTGTTTGAATCTTGATAATGAATTCGCAATTTTATCTAGAATATAATTTTTGGATCGATCTTCCCAATTCATGTGTTAAACTCATTATATCTGGAATTTAACTTGTAGTTTTAAATTTAAACAAAAACGATGAAATATCATCTATTAATCCGTCCTTACCAAAAAATCAAAATAAAGAATATAATACATGGAAGAAAATGATTTCATTTGTTTTTATAGTTTAGTTTATTTTTCTAGGAAATGAAGAATCAAGGAAGAACAATGGGTATTCTTATAAGAGTAAGAGGAGCAGAATTGAATTTGTGTGAAAGTTTTCGATCTACATTTACTTTGTTTACAAGGTTTATATTGATACAAGGTTACAACAAAAGACTAGATAATCTCAAATCCCTACAATTATGTGATATGGGTATCTTGAGAGATTTGGGAAGAAGATCGGATTCTAGAAGCTTCCTTTATACACCAGCAAAATAGACGTTCCATCAGCAACAGATATTTTGGACCGGAGAAGTTCGAAGCATGTGTGCAAGAGTGATTTTGTGGGAAGATCCGCCAACTAGTCGAGTGTGTTGACATAGCAGACATTGAGGATGCCCTTGGTAGAAAGATCACAAAGAAGACGAGGGGTTGTACGAATCGAAATGCCAAGTTCATGAAAAAGATTAACTATCCAGTCAACCTCAGAAGCAGCTGAAGCGAGCGCCCTATATTCAGCTTCAGTGAATGATCGCGCAACACCGATCTGCTTGCGAGAGCGCCATGAGATGGGATTCTCACCTAGAAATATAATGTACGCCGAAGTGGATTTGCAATCCTTGAGGTCCCCGCCAAAATCTGAATCCGAAAAGGAAGTAAGACGAAGATGAGTTGGCCGACGAAGAAGAAGACCATGGTGAAGGGTGTCTTTCAAGTACCGAAAGAGTCGCTTGACCTCACACCAGTCCGCGCCTGTAGGTGATGACATCCGTTGGGCTAGACGATTTACAATGAAGCAGATATCCGACCAGGTGAGAGAAAGGTATTGCAGTCCACCAATAGCACGGCGGTATTCAGTGGGATCAATTGAGATAGATACAGAAGTGCTTTTGGGATTACTTGGGGTGCGTTAGCATCGTCCATGCGATGGCGTTGCAGAAGGTCGACAATATACTTGTGTTGGGAAAGAAAAAGACCTTCTTTGCAATGAGTCACCTCTATTCCAAGAAAGAATGACAACGAGCCAAGGTCTTTAACCGCAAAGTTGGACTGCAAGTGAGAAATTAAGTGGGCAACATGGCTAATACTTGAACCTGTGACAATTAAATCATCGACATAGACAAGAACAAAAATGCGAATAGTGGCATTATTGTATATAAAGAGAGAGTGATCTGCCCGAGACTGAGTGAAGCCAAAAGACAAGAGAGCAGAGCTTAAGGCAATGTACCATTCGCGAGGAGCTTGCTGTAAGCCATATAAGGATTTGTGAAGAAGGCAAACATGCTTAGGGGCGCGTAGAATTAATAAAATCGGGTGGTTGAGACATATACACGGGGAATTTAAGATGGCCGTGGAGGAAAGCATTACTGATGTCGAGTTGCTTCAGGGGCCAATTCTCGGACAGTGCGAGAGTGAGAACAATGCGTATGGTGACCGATTTCACAAGACTGAATGTCTCATGATAATCAACGCCATGGCGCTGATGAAAACCTTTGGCAACTAGGCAAGCCTTATAGCGATCAATGGTGCCATCCGGTTTGCGTTTAACACGAAAACCCCACTTACACCCGACAATATTAGCATTAGAAGGCGGTGTGACAAGGCTCCAGGTACCGTGTCATTGGAGGGCAGTGAACTCATCGGCCATTGCTTGTCGCCAATGGGGATTGGAGATGGCTTTAGAGACACATGTCGGTTCGTCATCGTCTGTAAGAGGATGTTTAGTCGCGAAGAAATGTTTCTTTGGTTTGAAAATATTATTTTGAGCACGAGTACGCATCGAATGAGCTAGATGCGATGGGGATGACAGAGCAGGCTGTGGCGAGGTCGGTGAGGGAGATGTTGAGGGGCCTGTATGAGATGTGGGCGAAGCATGGGACAAGTCCACATAAGTGGGTAGAGAGTTGCATGAGAAGTTGGCGATGAAGTTGCGTGAGACAAGGATGTTGTATGATATGGGGACGTTGCATGGACTGGCAACGTGATTAGTGGTGATGAGTCAACGAAAGGCTCCGAGGCAGCAGATGAGGATATGGGGAATGCCCAAAAAGAAAATCCAGAGAACTTGACATGTCGGGACACATAAATTCGTCCAGATTTCAGATCAAAATATCTGTAGGCACTTTGACTTGGAGAGTAGCCAATGAAGATACACGGTTTAGATGGAAAATTCAGTTTGCCAAGTTGGTACGGGCAGAGCCAAGGAAAACACATACAACTAAATGTGTGTAATTTAAGATAATAATTGGGGGACCTTTTGAAGCATTGCCGAGATTTGCAGTCGGTGTGCAATTGATGAGATATGTGGCAATTTGTACCACAAAAGCCTAAAACGTGGCCGAAAGGTGGCATGACAGAGTAACGTCCGGGTAACCTCCAAGATATGACGATTTCGGCGTTAAAAAATCCCATTCTGTTGTGGGGTGTGCAGAGCAGTCGTAAGCCAATTTATACCATTAGCTATAAAAGATAGGGCTTAAGAGCCAAGAATTCACCGCCATTATCAGTGTAGAAATTTTTTATAGTAGTGCAAAATTGCTTTTCAACAAAGATTGTAGCAACCTGAGATTATCTAGTCTTCTATTGTAACCTTATATCAATATAAACCTTGTAAAAAAAGTAAATGTAGATTGAAAGCTTTCACACAAATTCAATTCTGCTCCTCTAACTCTTATATGGTATCATACGCCATTCTCTAGCGAGTTTTATTTTCTCTAATCCTTCACTTCTGTTTATCTATGGCTACCGAGAGTACTACTATCATCGAGTCAGCCATCTCGTCTTCATCTACACCGCCTACAATTATTCATATCTCCACCCACCATCACCTCCCCATAAAACTCACCATCTCCAACTTTCTATCATGGCGCAACCACCTCTGTGCCTTGCTGTCTAGCTTCTCTCTTCTTGGCCATATCAACTGCAAAACACCCCAGCCTGATCCGGAAGTTGATGCCGCCGCCGCCGCTCGCTGGTTTCAGCAGGACCAGCTTCTTCTGGCGGCCATACTTGGCTCCATCTTGGCTGACATCTTGCCTCTTCTTTCCTCCGCCACCGCCGCGGAGGCTGCCTGGACTACTCTATCTCGTGCCTTTGCAAGCACCTCCCGGACTCATGCAATGCAGTTGAACACAGCCCTGTCCAAGGCATTGATAAGCTCTTGCTCCATTTCCGAATTTGTTAATTATATCAAGGCCATGACAAACGAACTTGGTCTAATTCATAGCCCCGTAAAAAATGACGACCTCGCCCTACACATCAACAATGACCTCAATCAAGATTATCGTTATATTGTGAGTTCGCTTTGTACTCGCGAAACTCCATTCCATTTTGAAGAACTTCATGATCGTCTCATAGAGCATGAGCTCTATCTCAAACAATTGGTCACCGACACGTCCAACCTTGTTGCGACGGCAAACGCTGCCACGTCTGGTTCTTCGACCCTTGTTCGACGTCGAAGAATTCTGGTGGTGGACGCTGGCAGTCTCATCACCGCGGTGGCAGCCGTGGTGGTAATTGCAGTCGTGGCAGCAACAACAATCGAGGTGGTCGCTGAAACGGTCGTAGTTCCTATCATTCCACTCCCCCTCATGTTACTTGTCAACTATGTAGAATCAAAGGGCATACTACTCTCTATTGCCGTCAGCACCCTCCAATAGCAAAGGTGGAGTAAAAAATAGATAACTTTGACATGATATTGTAGTTTATTGGTAGTGATTTGATTATATAAAATTACTAAGTGTTCTAATATTTATTATATGCTTTCCTTAGATTGGAGACTTAAGATTTTGTTTTCCAGCAGGCTCCTCGTCAACAAGAGACTACTAGAAGGTGGGATATTTGATCCTAAAAAAGGAAACTTTCAGTTACATCCATTAGCCTCCCCCTACCTCCATCCTCCATCGGGGAACGCCTACTCAACAAGTACATAATCCTCAGATGGTACTGTTGATACGCAAATTTCGTATCCAATTAAAATGCGTCACGTAATAAAATATATGTTGAATATCAATTTTATATTGATTATTTTTAATATTAGGAATTGGGTAAATAAAATTCCTATGTTAAATAGTCAATCTAATTGGTGATTTACTATATATTTTATTGACCAATGGGAAGCCGCCACATGTCAAGATAATGCAGATATTACTAAATTAAATTAAATTAAATTAATTTAGTAATTATCCAAGAAGATGAGGATAAACATCAAGTCATGGCGGACCAATCAGAATGCTCCATGTGTCAAGTTGTTGCAGTAATTATTAAATTAAATACAATTAATTTAATAATTATCTTATGAATAATGATATTATGAAGGACCAATCATACCGTTTCGTTCAGACTCAAGCCCATTAGGGTTTTCCCATCCTACAACTATAAATAGGGCCTCATTCTCCACAAAAAATCATAACAACACAAGCTCAAGAAATGTGGTACAATTCCAATCTTGAGATTAACGCGGTACAAAGCTAAAATTCGGCGTTACAAAACCAAAATTCGGTGTTACAAAGCTAATCCACTATTACAATCCGGCATTACGAAGCCAATCTTGAGATTTTCGAGGCATTACAAAGCCAATCTCAAGATTTTCAACGTTTGATCCGAGATCAAGGTGCTAAGCCCCTCCGATCGACGTTTTCAAGTCAAAAATTCGAAGGTGTTCTTCGTCGTTTGTCAAGATCTTTGAAGACGTTCTTCGCATATTGAATCAAAAGTATCGTTTAATTCAAAATCAAGCTCACAAGCCTTTGAATTAACGTTACTCAAGTCAAAGTCCAAAACCGAGGAAAATCAAAGTCAACTCCGATATCAATCAATCAAAGAGAAGAATCAGAGGAGAGCTAGAGATAGGAACTCACAAGTTGTAAACATTATCCATTTGATCCAAGAAATTCGATCTTGTAATTCTTTTTTGTGTTTGTTTATTTATACATGAAATTTGTTGTTTCAAATTCAGCACGCCCAGTAGGACATCTCTACCTCTCATCTCTTCTCCTCAACCAATAACTGAAGATAATATTATGGCGCCTCATAAGATCACGTTGACGAAGATCGTAGCAACAAACTCTCCAACTGCAAATGTCAATGTCGTCACAAGAAGTATGTCTAGGCAATCACAATCGTTGGCATCTTCAGAGGAAAATACTTCATCCGGAGTGTCGAGAAGTCTGTGCCAAACATTGTTGATAACAATAGAGATGAAAAAGACAACTTTGCATGTTCTACTCCTCGCTCTACATCAAGCTCTTCATCCGCTCCAGACATTGCTCCGGTGATGATGACAAATAGTTCAACTCTGGAGGAACAAATCGTAAGCTTAACCAAAGCAATTGAAGGTCTTACAAGACACGTCCAAGAGCAAGACTCTAAGATAGAAAAGCTTATGAGCAAAGCCGACAATAGTGTACAAGTCGCGCTCCTTGGAAAGAACATGTTGAGGACGAAGACGAAGTGGAAGAGTAGACATCAACATCAACCAGTTGAAAAGGAGAGAACTTTGAATGAGCTACAAGTCTCCACTGATGGTTTGGTCCCTGTTGACCAATTGAAAGAGATCATTTTGGGAACCATCAAAGACAAGTTCAATGGGATGCCTAAGTCATCTGTAACTTACCCAAACCATACTCTCAGAGAATTGACAAGTTGAAGATGCCGATAGGTTACCAACCCCCTAAATTCCAGCAATTTGATGGTAAAGGTAACCCAAAACAGCATGTTGCACATTTTGTCGAGACATCCAACAACGCCAGAACTTATGGTGATCATCTTGTGAAGCAATTCATCCGATCCTTGAAGGGGAATGCCTTTTGATTGGTATATAGACTTAGAGGCGAACTCAATTGATAGCTGGGGGGAATGGAGCATGAGTTTCTCAACCGCTTTTATAGCAGAAGAAGGACTGTGACCATGATCGAGCTGACAAACTCCCGCCAGTGGAAAGATGAGTCTGTTATTGACTATATCAATCGATGGAGAAACTTGAGTCTCAATTGCAAAGATCGACTATCTGAAAGTTCAGCACTCGAAATGTGCATCCAAGGCATGCGATGGGGCCTCCGATATATCCTTCAAGGGATTAGGCCGAGGACATTTGAAAAATTAGCAAGTAGAGCTCATGATATGGAGCTGAGTATGGCTGAAGTTGGAGGCGATGGACCCCCGATTCAAGAGTCTCATAAGTTCAACAATGGGGTCAAGTCTTTCGCCAAAAATCAAAATAGAGACTCCATGTTTGTTAGTGCGATGCCCATTAAATTCCAAAGAAGCAATGATGCCACGGGAAAGAATGTCCCTCAAGACAGGGAGCAAAGAAAATCAACTTTGAAGGAGAAGCAGCCAATGACTTATCCGTTCTTGGACTCCGATGTCTCTGGAATATTCGATGATTTGATCAAAGAAGATATCATCGAGTTGCCAGAAATGAAGCAGCTTGAAGAAGCTGGACAAAACTGATGACCCAAAATACTGCAAGTACCATCGCTTGGTAGGGCATCCAATCTTGGATTGCTTCATATTCAAGGACAATGTCATGCAGTTAGCCCGACAAGGAAGAACAGTATTAGATGCAGGCAATGCAGCAACAAATCTTACATCTATCTTGGAAGATAATGGCTTGGTGACACCCCATGCTACATGACAGACAAACAAGGAAGCAAATACGAAGATAGACATGTAGAAGAGGAAGATGTTAAAAAGACCCTACTTGAACTTGAACATGGTGTACGAATCGGTCCCTTAAACGGGAAGTTCTTGCAATTCACTTGAGCATGATGCCAAAAAAAAAAAAAAAGAAAAAAAAAAAAAAACCTTCTGGCCCACATGAGGATAAACTGTGCACGGCGACCACCAAAGGTAAAGTATGTGGTTAAAATGCTAACTTACCCCACTTTGGCTAAAGTGGTTAAAAAATAGTCACTCCTGGCCCACATGAGTATAAACTGTGCACGGCACCACCCCCCTAAAAACAAAACATAAAGTGAAAATTTGAATTACGTTATGACTTGATCCCTTTCACCAGGATACGTAGGCAACTTAGAAATATTCTAAGTTCAGTCATACAAATATATATTGTGTTTCTCTCTCCTAAGTTGCTCCGAGTTTAGGGATCCAAGCTCCAAGTCCGTCAAGTTATCTGATTTCGTCAAATTGGGTTGTCAAGCTTAACCTCGGATAAATCCACATTTCCAAGTTAAATATGTCAAATCCGTCCAAGCCCACAATGTTGAAGATTCAACTTCCAAATTCAAGAACTCATTGGTATGAGTATAAACTACCAACAAGTTTCAAATTCAAGTTCGAGGCTCGTTGGCACGAGTTTAAAAGGTCTACAAGTCAAATTCAAATAAAAAACTCTTTGATATGAGTATAAACTATCGACAAATCCAAATTTAAGTCCAAATGAAGAACTTCTTGATACGAGTATAAACTATCTATGAATCCAGATTCAAGTCCAAATGAAGAACTCCTTGATATGAGTATAAACTATCGAAGAATCCAAATTCAAGTCCAAATGAAGAACTCCTTGATACGAGTATAAACTATCTATGAATCCAAATACAAGTCCAAATGAAGAACTCCTTGATAGGAGTATAAACTATCTACAAGTCCAAATCCAAGTCCAAATTCAAAGAACTCTTTGATGCGAGTATAAAAATGTCGATATGTCCAGAGAAATTTCGAAAGTCAGTTCGAGACTTATCCACTCCAAGACACATCGTCCGTGAACAAGTCTCGAGGGGGCATTTGTTGATACGCGAATTTCGTATCCAATTAAAATGTGCCACGTAATAAAATATATGTTGAATATCAATTTTATATTGATTATCTTTAATATTAGGAATTGGGTAAATAAAATTCCTATGTTAAATAGTCAATCTACTTGGTGATTTACTATATATTTTATTGACCAATGGGAAGCCGCCACGTGTCAAGATGATGCAGATATTACTAAATTAAATTAAATTAATTTAGTAATTATCCAAGAAGATGAGGTTAAACATCAAGTCACTGCGGACCAATCAGAATGCTCCATGTGTCAAGTTGTTGCAGTAATTATTAAATTAAATACAAATAATTTAATAATTATCTTATGAATAATGATCTGATGAAGGACCAATCATACAGTTTCGTTCAGACTCAAGCCCATTAGGGTTTTCCCATCCTACAACTATAAATAGGGCATCATTATCCACCAAATATTACAACAACACAAGCTCAAGAAAGGTGGTACAAAACCAATCTTGAGATTAAGGCGGTACAAAGCCAAAATTCTGCGTTACAAAGCTAATTCGGTATTACAATCCGGCGTTACGAAGCCAATCTTGAGATTTTCAAGGTGTTACAAAGCCAATCTCAAGATTTTCAACGTTTGATCTGAGATCAAGGTACTAAGCCCCTCCGATCGGCGTTTTCAAGTCAAAACTTCTAACGTGTTCTTCGTCGTTTGTCAAGATCTTCGAAGACGTTCTTCGCATATTGAATCAAAAGTATCGTTTAATTCAAAATCAAGCTCACAATCCTTTGAATTAACATTACTCAAGTCAAAGTCCAAAACCGAGGAAAATCAAAGTCAACTCCGACATCGATCAATCGAAGAGAAGAATTAGAGGAGAACTAGAGATAGGAACTCACAAGTTGTAAACATTATCCATTTGATCCCAGAAATTCGATCTTGTAATTCTTTTTTGTGTTTATTTATTTATACACGAAATTTGTTGTTACAGGCACGACTAATCCTAAAAGCCTTGCAAACAATAATCAATCCCAGAACCGCCAAAGTTGCCGCACAATAAATCGCGACTCAGGAACATCAAAACTCACCTCATGCTCCTCCACAAAAACAATGTACATAAGAATGTGGAAGAGTCAAACCACGACAATATTGGAAGTAGGCAACAAGGACCTAGAAGTCACTATTGTGCCACACTATCGAGACCCTTTAAGAAAAGGCCCTTGGGATTCAGCCATCATAGCAGCCAATGTCCCACCAGGATTGAATCTCACACATCTGGATATTTTCAATGAAACCAGAGATCCTCAGGAGCACCTCAACAAGTTTGATGCGAAAGCTGACCTATTTACAACACTTTTTACTGTGCTACTGTAACTAGTAGTGAGCAAGGTTGATCCCACAGAGACTGTTTACCTAGACTGAACCCCAATTGTAATAATTCAATACCCTGATTGTAATAATTTAACCATACCTGGACTCTCGAGTATAAAGATGGTGATGATTAACCTAAAACTAATGTGCATAAATAAAGTTAGAAATATAGAAAGTGCTCAAAGGAAGCAAACAAGTAATCACGAAGAAATAAATCTGACAAAGACGCATTATAGGGTTCAATTTCAGTTACAAGTTTCTATGTATGATTATCTTATTATTCTAGACCTTTAAACCGAATTTTAGTATTTATTAGGCGGCACTACTCTAGTTAACCCTCCTCTCGGATGATGTTAACGTGTTTATTACGTATGAATAATTATCCTCTCGGGCTAACTGTCACATACGCAACTCCAAATGGCTCCTAGAATCAATGCCTATACAAGTATCTCACTCCTCTTGGACGACTATTTATACCTATGCTATACGCTATATGTCTATTAACGACCCTGTCCTCTCGGACGTCGAGTTATTAAGAAAGTACAATATAATCAATGGGCCAAATAAATCAATTCATAAAATAAGAACGAGCACATACGATAAACACATAGAACAGAGTCTAGATTAGATAAACAAATCAAAACCTAGTCTAACCTATTTTCTATCCGTAGAACACAAACGCGTTTAGCTACTCATATATATGACAAAGTCAAACATATATTCATAGACAAATATAGAAAGAAATTTAAAATAAATAAAAACGACTAAACCTAGAGTCTTCAATCTCGATTGTCTTCGCTTCCTGTTCCTTGCTCTTCGATCCAAGCCTCCATGGTGTTTCTTATGATGTTTTCTGATCCATTTATGTATACAGCCTTGGGGTATTTATAGGAGTACATAACAAGGATAAAGAGGGAGAAAATCTTATGTGGGATAGAAAAATCTCGCTCAAAACGCGTCTATGGACTTGATGGCCAAGTAATTGACTTGTGGGTTAAGTAATGGGCCAAAACTCCACTGTTTGTCCAACTTAAAAACTATTTTTGAAGGTTTTCCGATCCGAACTGGGATTTTTCTATTCCAGGTAAATATGTAGCCCTTTGAATTAGTTTTTCAACGCTACCAATTGAACCTTATTTGTACTTGTGGATCTCAAGATATTGGCAAAATACAGAAGATGTGTCAGGCTAGGATTTGATGCTGCATTCCACTCTTTTCACTGTTTCACCTCTGTTCTTGCTCATTTTTACCCCTAATAACCTTGCTCTTTCTCTCGGACCTCATTCCAATGAATTTCGGTCCAAATATATAAGAATGTCACTACAAAATAAGCAAACACATCATTCGGCTCAACATAATCAAATATAACACAAAACCACCGAATTTGTATGCAAACACAACCAAAATGACTCTATAAATCGGCCTAAATGCATGCATACACTACATGTATCACCTATATGACCTAAGTGAAGAAGCACTCTGCAAGACCTTCTGAACGATTTTTTTCTAAAAGAACCCTTACTTTAGTCCAACCAACTACCCACGACATCAATCCACTCTTTCATAGAGTTTTCACAAATTTTCTTATATTAGTTCTTGATCATGAGAAGTATGCAAAGACACCATCATACTTGTTATCCATCGCACAGAAGGAATGCGAGTCTCTCTGTACTTACATGTAACGCTTAGTGGAAATAGTCCATGAGGTTCTGCATGTGAACCATGAGTTAGTAGCAGGAATTATCCAACAAAACTTAAAGCATAGACGGTTTAAGGAGTCAATTACAGGAGGCCATTTAACCACCTTAGAAGAGTTAACAGAGGGGAGAAGTATATTAGAATAGAAGGGACCACTTGTATCGTCGCCGACAAAAGAGAAGAGATAGAAATGAAAGAATGTGTGATCCTCCTAGATCAGAGGGTAAGAATGCATGACAAAATCCGTTAAGATAGTCAAGCACGTTTTACCACACCCTATTCAACACATGCACCAACGAAGTGCTAATGGTCGCGGAGCAGCAAGGACTAGTCAACAATCTTGCCCTCTAAGGAACGACCCTAAAAGGCCAAGTACGCAATCCTACAAAGATAGAGATTACACCAGTGATAAGTGCTTCCAACTATAGAATAAGATAGAGAAGTTGATCCAATGAGGATACTAGTCTGAATTCATCGAAGAAAGCTCAAACGCTAGGGAGCAACACACCAAAGAGCATCCACCTCAAGAAAACCTCTGTCGTAGGAATCATCAACCTCATTCATGGAGTAGTCGTGGGAGAAGAGACTTACACCGAGCTAGACGAGCTAGGATACAAAAAGAAACTTGTTATAACCTTTATCCTCCTACGACAGAAAGTGAAGTGCTACAAGTTCGAGAAAAAGAAGAAGACATAGCTTTCACAAAAAAAAAGGAATATAAAAGAACATGTCATTTGAAAAACGTTGTTATGATAATATCGGTAGTAGTTTCCCTCTACACAATAAAGAGCCTCTTAGTGGACACGAAAATTTGGCAGACTTCATATTCTACAACACCTTCAAGTAGTTAGGAATCAACAATGCAAGGATGACCCCAACTCAAACCCCCCCAGTTGGATTCAGCGGACACATCATCCCCATAATGGGAGAGTTAACCTTCACTTATCCGTGGGAACCTTCTCGAAGAAAGCTACAAACATAGAGAAATTAACAATGATAGATGTACCATCCTTCTACAACATGATACTAGAACGTCCCAACCTAAACCTTTTCAGGGTGGTGACATCGACGTGCCATATAAAGATAAAATTCCTAATATTATTCAGTAGGAGAAAGCATGGAAACAGAGACTCTCTAGAGAGTGTATGTAGATACACTGAGCGCGTTCTGCCTCGAACTTAATTAACACTATCTGACCGGTTGGGAAGCCACAAACAAAAAGAGAAAATAACCATGATAGTAAAACGTACAACACAGAAAGCGGAGAGTAACCCTGACAATCCTCCTCAACACCCCGAGTTTCAAGTCAAAATTACAGACTCAGCCACTATATATAATCAAGTGGCAACCCACTCCATGCAATACTCAGAAGGGTCAATCAACATCATTCTAGTTCCTAGACCTGGAGGAAGATGAAAAATTTGTGTAGATTTCAGAAACAAGGCACGATCTATCAAATAATAAGTAGGATTTGTTTTTCAGCAATACATTTTGTAG
Source organism: Ajuga chamaepitys (assembly GCA_958295605.1). Lineage (NCBI taxonomy): Eukaryota > Viridiplantae > Streptophyta > Magnoliopsida > Lamiales > Lamiaceae > Ajuga > Ajuga chamaepitys. The sequence goes on along the minus strand of OY282501.1, from coordinate 53,646,462 downwards.
GCCTAAAAGGCATGGCATTTTATTCATTTTAGAGCAATAAAATTTTTTCTTCTCAGCATTTACTATTATGGCAATCATATTTTCATTATGCTTGCTATTTAAAAAGTGTTGTACCAAAATAAATTTTAATAATTAAGTATAACAAGAAATCGACGAGCTTGATTTCACCAAAGATACTAAGACTTTTTAGGATGATTCCTAAAATCTCATCCTTTTGAAAATTTGGTGATTTCCAAGATCTCATCCTCCTGAAAATCGGGTGAAATTCACAAGATCTCACCTAAACAAGTTGATTCTCAAGATCTCACCTAAGTAGGGTCATTTCCAAGATCTTATCCTTCTCAAAGACATCAGGTGAATCCCAATACCTCACCCAGACATGATGACTCCCAAGATCTCATCCTCCTAAAAGATACAAGGCAATCCTAAATATCTCCCCTAGGAAGAATGACCATAAAAGCCTCATTCCCTCCACAAAAAGACAAAAGAATAAATTAAAACTAAACAAACAAATAAATAAAATATTATTAAGTTATTTCAAGAAGTCCACTCAAAAGGATGAATTTCAGAAAGTCCTCTTAGAAGCTCAAATTTCACTACGTCCCCTCGAAATTACGCATTTTACCCATTTCCCTTAAAAAGCCGAATTTCACCAAGTTTCATTGGAAGGATGAATTCTAGCAAGTCCCTTCAGAAGGACAATTTTCATTGAGTGCTCCCAGAGAAACAGACCTCCAGAAAAAGCTAGAGGATGACTTCCAGTCCTCTGGATAGTTCTCTAGTCCTCCAGAAAATTATGGATGACGACTTTCACTCCTCCAGAAAGTCTTGCAGCACAGACTTCCAGCACTCTAGAAAATCTTCGAGCACAGACTTTCGTCCGGCATGAAAGTCCTCCAACCCTCCAGAAAATCTGGGGGGACGACTTTTAGCCCTTCAGAAAGTCTTTGAGGATAGACCTCCAGTCCTCCAGTAAATCCTAGAGGACAATTTCTAGTCCTCCAGAAACTCTCAAAGTATAAACTTCCAACCCTCTTGAAAGTCCTCCAACCCTCCAGAAAACCCTGGAGGACGTCTTCACCCCTCTGATGAATGTTGAAATGATCAATTTTCTCACATATTTCAAGTTCATAATTAGTTCAGAAGTGTGATTGTTTGATATGTTTAAGTGTAATATTGCACATATTTTCCCATTCCAGCCCATATACTGAGGCCCAAATGAGATCTAACTAGGCCTGGGTAAGGCCCGACTCGAAGGTCTTCGAGTCTTGAATATAAGTCGCAAAGAAGTTAAGTCAAGAAAACGAGTGAAAATGACTTAAAACAGTGAAGAATGAATACGACGGGCGTGACGGGAGATGGGAATACCCGACGTTTGAATGTCGGGCAAGGCGGCAAGTACCATTATCGGTACCGCCTTCGGTACCGGTACCAGTACTACCCGCTAATCTTGGTACCATTTCTGATACCACGTAGGTATTGGCAGTGGTACCCGAATTCATTACCCCATGTTTTTCGATCGAGGCATCCCAATTTCATATTTTGGTCCTATCTTCTCTAGGGGAGGGAAAAAACAACGAAATATCGCACTTGCCGTACCAAAAAATTATCGTAAATATTAAAATTTTCGGTATATCCAATTTTTGGTGGTATGGTACCGTACCGAAGATTTTCGGTATGGTAACGGTATGGCAAATTTTAATTTTTGGTATATACCGAAATACATAATATATTTTAGTTTTTTTTCCCCAGCCCTAGTCCCAAAGCTGCCCAAAGTTTTGTTCTTCAAGTTTACTAGGCCTTTCTCCCCCTCCAATTCTTCTCTCTCATTTTCTATCATTGGGGTTTTGTTTTCCCCCTATGCTGCGCCACAACTGTCCGCTCTCTCATTCTCTTATCAACTGCGCCTCTCTCCACTTCCTCCTAAATCACCATAATCTTTCCCTCTGCAGTCGGCAAGTATAGCACGGTAGCCGGCGGGGATGGTCGCGGCTAGTGGCACCCTCGCACCTAGAGGAACAGTGGCAGCAGCAACAACGGTGTTGTGTTATGACTTTCTCAATCTTCTTCTCTCTCTGATAGTTTCTTCTCTATTTCTTTTATTTTACGACCTGTGACTTTGCTATTTTTTGAATCAAAGAAAGGAATATAATCGATTTTGGCTCTATAGGTCTTTACTATTTTTTTTTTTTTGTTTTCTATTTTCTTGAGGAAATTGTATTTTGCTGTAATCCAAATCAGATGATGGTTTTGCTTTATATTACTCAACGAGAGAAAGGAAGTGTAATTCGTGAAACTTTTTTTTTCTCCTTTCTGGACTGGCTAGCTCAAACGACTAAAAACCAGAGAAAGGGAGAGAAAACAAAAGAAAGGGAGAGAATTATGGTGGGTTGGTGTTTGAATCGGTATAAAATGGTATAGACCATGCCATATGGAAGTTTCAGTATAACAGAATTTTCCATACGGTATCGGTATCGGCTTTCCTATTAATGAATTTTTCGATACAGTATTCGGTACGAGGTAAATTTTTCGGTATACCTTACCGAACCACCCCTAATCTGCTATGTCCGAGGTCTGATCGAGGTGATTCAAAGTGCTACAGAAAGCAAAGATAAAGCACTACAACTTTGTTGCTCAAGTCAAAGACCAGTTCTACATGAAAATTTCCATAATCACCGAGAACTCCAAAATGAGTACAATCAAAGTTTAATGAAGTTCAAGCATTTTACCTTAGTCTTTTACCTTCATACCCTTACTAAAATGGCGCATTCAACTCATATTTAGTCCTTTTTTACCTTTATAGGGTTGGGTGTTATAAATACTCATTCCCCCTTTCACTTGTAGCTAAAAAACTGATCTCATTTTAATTTCTAGTAACTTGAAAATTCTTAGCGCTTTCGCTTTTCAGAATTCTAGCTAGGGTTTCTCTCCTTCTTCAAAGGGGAAAACTATCTTTTGATGAAGAACTTAAAGAATACTCCAAGGCTTGTGACAACCTTGAAGATATTGAAGTTATTCCTCATTTCGGTCTATGTTATTATAACTTTTGGTGACAAGAGATTTAGTGAAATTGGAAGCACTCCGCAAAATTTTAGGTTTCAATTGTTTGCTGTCATGGAAATAAATAAGATCATGCTTAATTAGTGTATTTGGATTTTGCAATATTTGCAATGAAATATAATTTTTAAGAAAATAATTTCAAATATATAAACTTTGATTTGATCTGTTAATTTGTTAGAGTATAGCAAGGATTTCATTCTCCTTTTCTTGTGTATCTCGTGCATATGTCACTTTAATATGAATTCTTCGACTTTTCGTCTTTCTTTATCTGTTAAAATTTATGTATCTCATACAAAGTGGACTAGCCACATATTTATTTATTTGATTGTCTGTTTATTCATTTTTCTTCTGTTTGTTGCTATTATGTTTCTATTGTAGATGTTGCTAATAAAATGTCATGGAATTATCTTGAATTATTGTTACAACCAGTTAGTCACGTGTTGATGTTCTCACTATGTATTTTGTTAGTCATTTCTCGTTAGGGATGATGATTCCTTATTAGACGCAATTGTGATATCATTACTTGAATTTTTTGTTGTTTCTTCTCTGCAACATATGGGGGGCACTTAAAAGCTATGAGAAACCCCAAGAATAAGAGTTCTGGTTGTTGTGCTAATGCTATAAATTTAGGCATTCTTTTGGATATGTATGATTGTAAATGTCATAATCCACGGTAGTACTAGAATGTAGATTACTTACGTAAAAGTTGTTCACTTATTTCTATTGTTTATGTTGAATTGTTAAATCATATTGCTTTTGTTCTTTTTTTTTTCTTTCTAAATTATCTTGTTATTTTTGTTCAAAAACAATATTTCTTTTTATTCACTTAGTTGGTGGATGCCCACATAATTTATGCTTCATCATTAAAGGAAAATACTTTTATTATTAAATAATATAAATTATTATATCTATCCATTTAATTGTTTGTCCGCATTTGATTGAATTTTAGCCACACAATAAAACTTTACCCACACATTAATATTTTTTACACACACAAGAAATACACATGTCATATCCATATAATATGCAATTTATTGACCTAATCCTACATCATCGCTCACAACAACATTCACTTATATGCCCATGTCATCATTGCACAATCAGAAGACACAATTGTTTACACATGTCAACCATTCCCCCACACATTTATGTGTAGGTAAAATTATGTATTTTTACCCATAGATGCATTTCTCTGATGTTTGATAACACATATATATCTTAACAGCGCGCATATGTATTTTTTAGCAGCGCATATGTATTTTTTTGCCACATGTATAATGTGTGGGTAAAACATTGTTTTCTTAGACTTTTACTAACATTAGCCTAATAGATCCATTTACTTTGTAAGGGGTCATGAACTCATTTTCCTACTTAGAATAGAATCAGGATGATTAGAGAATTTTATGGGCTATTAATTGTTGTCAAACCCATTAATTATATATATATAGAAAAGCACCCTGATTCATAATTTCCTACTCTAGATAATAAAATATAATTTTTTTTTTTTAAATTATTGTGTTTATTGTCTTATTTTTAGCCATACAACATCATGGTTATTCTATTGATGTGTTGTATATTATGTGGTTGACATATATATATATATAAAATGTAGAGTTCATACATACGTAACTACACGCACTCACATATATACTAATTTGACAGTAATATCAATGTTTTTGTATATCTTATTCAAAACAATTAGTGTACCTACATATATTATGTAAGCAATAATGACATAAATATATTATGGTGAATTATGCATCTTTCATAAGAATAAAATAGATGGCTCTACGTAATAACGGTATGGTCAAAATTTATGGTTAAATTTTATTTGTTTTTTTAGGGAACCCGAAATTTATTGATGTGGCAAGAAATCAATGACGTCTCAAATGTGTTATATTGCACATATATATATGTTGTGTTTTGTGACAATAATTCCATATGTCGCTATAACGACCTCAATCCGCAGTTGACCGATTTATTGGTGGAACACTAATGCTCTTTTCTTCTCTTCTTTAGGAATATTTTAATGCTTAACAATCCAACAAACGCGTTTCACACAATCACTAATCTTTTCATAATCCACTTCATAAAGTATTTTTAGCAACATCCTCTAGTTGACTTGGTAACACAAAAAATAATCATAGATTCTCATGTTTAGCAGAAGCACAGATCTACGGTTCTTGTAATGCGAGTTATTGACAGATTCATGAAAATATATTACTATTTAAATATAATAATTTTCAACTTAAACATTGATACATTTTCTGTACAATACTTTTCATTAAATTAAGTAATATTTCATTATATACACTAATATATTTTTTATATATAAATAACCTTTACATGACCCAAATTAAGACCCGTGCAATAAAATTACAAGCGAACTACTCAGAAAATTGATATATGTTGATGGAAAGATGGAAGGCCGGTTTGAAGCGGATTGTTTATTTGCAGTTGATTTTGGTGATGAGTATATATGGTTACCATTCAATGTGTGCTTACGTATTTGGGATTCTTTAATGGGGCAATTGCGTAATGCTATACGTAGCGTTATAGCTTTCAATGTTAGTCATTATCACCAACATTACTTCAAAATCCAAATTTTATTTCCGACTAATATCATTTCAGACTGTTAATTGTTATAACTCTCGTTCTGCCCTTTTGGTTCGGGCTTACTCTAGATTTTTAATTAATCGGACCTCAAATTAGTCAGATCTTTTTTACGACCCGACAAAATTATGAATACAATCCCAACATTATCAAATTTCGGGCTAATAGGATTACTATCGGATTAAGAGTCTAAATTTTTAAAACTATATATCAAATCCAAAATTCAAGAAAAAAGAAAAAAAAATTATTTTTTACATTTTCCAATTATAGTTTAACAGATTAGACACACATTATACATCTAGCCAGATTCTAAAGCCACCAAATCATCTAACATCATTACAAACAGATTTTGAATTCACGAATGATGTTACAAATGGATTGGGACAATATCAATGCTAGTTTCATTAAAATTATTATGGGTTAATCCAACTACTACAATAAATTACAGTTAAATATATATATATATAGTCCATAGTATATTCCTTTAATATATATATATATATATATATATATATATATTTATACTCGCATCGTTTAATTTTAATTGCCGTTTTAATTTATTATACATTTCCCTGATAAATTATCATTTTAGATATTCTTCAGTATTTTTCCTATTTTGTCTCTATCCCAACACTAGAATATCTCTTGATTAATTTTCAACTATCATATCAAAAAAACTGGTGGATCATTATTGAGAGTATGATTTTAAAGATTAATAAGAGAGGAGGAGGAATACTAAGGGGTATATTTATCAATTAATTTAATCATTAATTCAGCTACATCATCTTAAAACGTTAATTAGAAAGAAAAAAAAGGGAGAGAGTATATTTAGAATGTGTATGATAAACTCTTTGGGTATGGGCCGTAGAGAGTTGATCCACTTTTTCTTTTAATAAGTTGTGTTTCGTACGTGGTTGGAAATTAAACACTAAGTATATATCTATGTTTACTTGGACTATTTTATAACTTGAGTAATTCTAAATACAACTACGAATTAGAGGGTGTTTGGCTAAACTTATTTTAAACATCTTATAATCTCCAACATCTTATAAGTTGTTTCAAGAGCTTATAAGATGTCATTTTTAAGGAGCTTATAAGTTAACAAAGTATTTGGATAAAAGAGCTTATAAGTTTGCAATTGAATATAGTGATTTCGCTATAAATTTGGGGTCTAATTTAAAAATTAATATTAAACGTACATTTTGATTAGTGTGTGAAATGTATGTAGTGTGTGAAGTGTAAATAGTGTGTGAAATGTGTGTAGTGTGTGAAGTGTGAGTTGTGTGTGTAGTGTGTAAAATGTGTGTAGTGTGTGAAGTGTGTGAAGTGTGTGTTGTGTGTGTAGTGTGTGAAATGTGTGTAGTGTGTGAAATGTGTGTAATGTGTGTAAATGTGTGAAATGTGTGTGAAATGTGTGTGAAATTTGAGAGTAATCATTAAGATCTTAACAAAATAAGATGGAAATAAGTTGGGGTAAAGCAACTTATTTTTTTTTAGATCTTATAAGCTCTTAGAGCTTTATTTTGGATCTTATAAGCTCTTAAACATCTTATTTTGCCAAACACTTTGCAAGAGCTTATAAGCTCATAAACAGCTTATAAGATTTTTTAGGAGCTTATAAGCTCAGCCAAACACCCTCTTACTCTTCCCAATCATCATTTTAAATACATTAGAAATAATTATTAAAATATTCTATTCTACCCTCACTCTTTTCTTTTACATTATACTCCCTCCGTCCCGAATGAACTTGCACAGGGGCTCAGGCATAGAAATTAAGAAAAGTTGCTTTTTGGGGATTTTGTTGACTGATGGGTATGGCCCAGTAACTTTGGATCGGGTCGACACTCCGGTCCGACCCAGCCCAGTAACCGGCCCAGAAGCATGCGTGGCCCCAGTAACTTAACCGGCCCAGAAGCATGCGTGGCCTAAAAGAGCGTGGCCCAACTGTTGCGTATCCCAAGATTCCAGGCCCACGATCTGTTCCCAACTTCCATGCCACGGAAGATAGGCGCAATTATAGGGAGTTAGTTAGGGTTTGGAATTAATGAGTATAAATAGGAGAATTGTTCTCAGGATTAGGGTTCGCATTTTGTATTCTGAAATTATTACGTGTAAACTCAAAGAGATAGTGAAAGAAACACCTCGGCAGGTGCTATTTTGAGCCCATGGACGTAGATCTCCGGATCGAACCACGTACATCTTGTGTTTTTCCATATTTCTTGCATAGGTTTTTGTTGAGTTTCTTGGATACCGGATTGCGCTTTATCAATTGGCGCCGTCTGTGGGAAACGTAAGTGATTGTGATATTGACATTGTATTTGATAAACTATGGTGACTACTCGCTTAAATCAGTCTCGCCAAGGTGATCAGATCAACCAAGATCCACCCGTGGATCAAATTTTGCCGCCGAGGCAATCGCCGATGCGGGATACATCTCATCAGCAGGGCAACCAAGGCTCGATTATGAATCCGGGAAACCAATTCTTACCTCTGCCCCCACAAGACATGCAAAACCCTAATCCCGCCGCCGCCCGGCCGCAGGTTAATATTCAGATAACTCCAGAATTACTACAGGCTTTCTTACAAGAACATGCTCATGTTCTTCAAGACTGGGCGGCCAACCGCCTGAATCCTGATGGACCTGCCGGACACGCTACTAATCCCGCAGTGCATCCACATCGTCAGCACTCGAACGATCGACAAGACCCAGTGCACCGCGGGCGTCAGGATCGGCGAGGGAGCGACCCAGTTCTCCCGAGGACCATGGGAATTCTAATGGGTCAAGACAGCGCAACGACGAACCTGCAGATGTCGATCGCCGCCGTCCACTTAACGCAGCTAAAAGAGTTCGTTATGCCAATCCTCATACCCTAGATCTTCAGGAGTATGAGCGAGTCCAACGCAATGTCGAACTAGACAGAATCCTGGGCCTTGATGCCAATAGGGACATTATCACACCGTTCTCTCAAGAAATCATGGCCACCTCCCTTCCCGAAGGGTTCAAAAGGCCTGCCATACCACCTTACGACGGCACGGGAGATCCAGTCAATTTTCTTGGAGCTTTCAGGCACAACATGCTTAGCCGCGATCATACTACCTCTCTTCACTACTGTAAGATTTTCCCCGAGTATCTTCAGGACGAGGCTCGGGTTTGGTTTGATTCTCTCCCTCGTAATAGCATATCCTCTTTTAGAGAACTTGCCGAGCACTTTTGGGCGCGTTTCGAAGCACGTGCCAAGCCCATGGCCACTTTGGCCGATCTCATGAATATGGAACAACGGGACGGCGAAACCGTTACCCAATTCCTTGACCGCTTTACAGCGGAGAGTCTTAAGGTAGGAAGCTGTTCGGATGATGTTATCATCAATGCATTCATGAATGGTCTCCGTCCCGGACCACTCTACACCGAGTTGGTTCGTAATCCACCGGTCACAACCCGAGCACTGTTTAATACTGTGTGCAGATATGCTAAGGCCGAGGAGCAAACTCGTCGGAAGCGTGAGAAACATGCTAGCAAGCGGCAGTCCGATAGGGCACAGGTTGGGCCTAGCACACGACCTAGTGCTTTTTCTCGTCTGAATCAGGGGCGTTCAGAATCTCGAGGGGATATTCCACAATTCACCCCGCTGACAAAATCGCGGGCTGAAATTCTTTCTGTTCACAAGAATGATTTACGGCCCTGTCCGCGGATGACTGCCCCGCCTGAAAAACGAAACCGCGGAAAGTGGTGTGCGTACCACCGTGATCATGGGCACGAGACGGAAGAGTGCCGAGAGCTCAGCAAGGAAATTGAGGATTGTTTAAGGAAAGGTCTCTTGCGACAATATATTGCGCGGACCGATGATAAACCTCGGACAAATCAGAATGGGGGTTCGTCCCTCAACCGCGGAGGTTATCATGACCGGGGTTCACAACAAAATCGGCCGCCGTGGCAGAATAATCGGCCGGGGTCTAACAATTATGCACGGCAAGACCCTGGCAATCGTCAACAACCTCGTTTTTTGCCACCACCCCCTCCTCCGGGAGAACCCGGAGACAGTGCACCTACTCACGTCATAAACGTGATATATGGGGCCCTCCCCACTGGGGCTTCGCGAAATGCCTTGAAGGCAGAGGCTCGCCGTCCTCCTCCCGAGGAGCCACGTCATAAGCGCCTCCATCAATCCGAAACAGTTAGTTTCACGGATAGAGACCCGGTTCCAGAGATTACACCCCATACTGACGCCATCGTCATCGACATGGCTGTAGCCAATGTTACAATAAAGCGAGTCTTCGTAGACAATGGAGCCGCAGTGAGTGTTATATTCGCCGACTGTTTCCAAAAAATGGGGATTCCTCGGGATCAACTTCGGCCGGCCTCTGGGCCATTGCAGACTTTCACCCAGGGTGAAGTCCAGCCAGAAGGCGTCATCACTCTCCTGGCGTCTCTGGGAACTTATCCGGCGATAAAAACCATTTTTGTGGATTTTTACGTGGTTAATTCCCCGTTCCCGTATAATATGATTTTGGGTCGGGATTGGCTTACTCCCGCCAAAGCCATATGCTCCACATACCACCTCGCGCTAAAATTCCCTACGTCCCACTGTGAAGTGGCTATCCGCGGCAGTCAGCGGGTCTCTAAAGAGTGCATGTACGTCGCACTCAAAAAGGCAACCAAGGCTCCTCCCAAACAGCATTCAGGTGGCGTCATTAGCTTGTGAACCTCATTTATGTACATCATTAGGGGACACCACTGTTGGTACACGCGTTTATTTATGCACTTTAAGTCTGTTAGAGTGATGAATTGTGATGTTTGCGTGTAGAATGGAGAGTATTTGGGTTGTTTTAAGTGCCTTTGGACTATTTAACGTTAATGTTTTCATTTTGAGCTAAATAGGTGATTTAAAGCTAAGTATTCGTACTCGGCCGGATGCACAACGAGGAAATGAAGCCCGGATGTCAAAAGGATGGAAAAATCGCCGGAAAATGAAGAACAGAGTACCGCCGACCGCGGCAAAATGGCGCGGCCGCGGTCCAAGTGAAGGAATAAGCAGGAAATCTCTGGACAAGTACCGCGGCCGAGGCAGACTTGCGCGGCCGCGGCGTGGTGCTGGATCAGGAGCGGGCGCGGGCGCGGCCCATGAGCGCGGTCGCGGCCCGTTAAGGCGGTTAATTAATCCTTGGGCCACAAGAGTTCCGTTTTAAAGCCCAGAATCGACCCAAATTGACTTTCTCTATAAAAAGGGATCCTTATGCTCGGAAATAAGAGACTAGAACATTACGAGAGAGCAAGATTGAGAGATTTCGGAGGAGACGAGCAATCAAGATCGGCAATACTCGGATTTTCTAGTCCTTAAGTCTTTTCAATTATGTATTTTTAGTTTAATTTGTCTTGTGTCACCGCCATGAGCGGCTAGTAGGTTATTTCAGTCCTTGGTCGAGTCGAACCCTAGTTGTTATTATTTTGTGATATTTACGGTGATTATTAATCGGTTGATTTCTTAAAACGTTGTTATACTATTTACTTATCTTTCAATGCTTGTGTGTTTATATGCTAGATTGATCACCTAGGATTATAATTGCATAAGTAACGCTAGGTTATAATCGTAATCCGTAATTGTTACGAACCTATAGCCACTTAGTAGCGAATAGCGAGTGATATCGCTAGGGTAGTATATAGCTCGGTCTGAATGGGTCCGAGCTTACGAGGTCCACACCGTGTCTATCCCGTTATCCTAGTTCTCTAGGCGTCCGATTAATGAGGTCCAGAGAGCTTATTCTGAGGTCACTCAACTGGATAGACTAACCAAAGAGCTTGTTTTGGTTAGTTAAACATAAGGGATAACGAGGTTAGCAGAGCTTGTTGTTAACCTCGGGGTAGGAGTTTTAAGGATAAAATTGGTTAATAATTGCATCTATCACAGGGTAGTAATAACTAGGGGGAGATAAGATTAAGGGCTGGGATTCGTTATTTTGATAAGTAGAACAAGTCATAGTTAATTTGCTTAATTTCTATTTTAGGTCCTTAGTTAATATACATCAATTCACAAACCCCATTATTTATATATTTATATATATGTTGCTAGTATTAGGTTTTACTTAAACACTAAGATTCTTCCTGCTCCCTGTGGGATCGACCCTACTTACCACTTCTACGAGCTAGAAGGGTAGCTAGGTTTAATTAATTTTACCGCATCGCGACAGTGCGGTCAAATTTTGGCGCCGTTGCCGGGGAGCGGTGCAAGATTTTAAGTGTTTATTTTTATTAGTTCTATATTGAGTCTCGTAATTCTATTTCTTTTAGTATTTGCGTTACACTTGAACTCACTTAAGTTTCTTTTTGTTTTAGCAGTGAATGATCACTCGTTCACGCTAAAATAAAGAATTGCTTTTCGACCCTGAAATAACTCGTAGAGATCACATCCTAAGAAGACAAGCAAGAGAGAATCTAGAAGAATTTGAAGCCTTACCCTTCGCCACCGAAAATTCCACGTCTGAACCTGAGCAAGAAGCAATGGCAGCCGAAAGGACTATGCGGGAATTGGCCACCACTGGCACTACTCACCAGCCTCTATGCATAACCTTCCCTGACTTGGGGGAGGACACTACTTTCGAACTCCGATCAGGGTTAATTCACCTGTTACCCTCTTTCCATGGGTTAGCAGGAGAAGACCCGCACAAACATCTGAAGGAGTTCCACATCGTCTGTTCGAGTATGAAGCCGACGAAAGTCACTGAAGAACAGATAAAACTGCGGGCATTTCCTTTTTCTCTGAAGGATATGGCCAAGGATTGGCTCTACTACCTACCCTCAGCATCTATAAAAACTTGGGAGGAAATGGAGACCCAATTCTTGGAGAAGTACTTTCCGGCATCTAAGGCCACGAACATCCGGAAGGAAATCAGTGGAGCGGTACAACTGCCCGGAGAAACTTTGTACGAGTATTGGGAACGCTTTGAAAAGCTGGTGGCCAGATGTCCCCAACATCAGATCACAGAACAGTTGCTCATCCAGTACTTCTATGAAGGGCTGACGCAGTCAAACCGGAAGATGCTGGACTCTGCCAGTGGGGGAGACCTATGTGACAAAACCCCGACAGCTGCTAGAGCACTCATTTCGAAAATGGCGGCTAAGACTCAACAATTCGGGACACGGGATGTTTCAACACGGATAGTGAGGGAGGTGAACGATTCTCAAATGGACGCGAAGATTGATCAGCTTACCAAAATGGTCCAAAAGGCTGTTTTGGGGGGGAGCTCAAATATCCGACCCTGTCGAATATGTGATACTACCGATCACACAACCGATAATTGCGAAGTTCTGGGTAATGAGCTAGAAGCACACGCCAATGCTGTCGGAACTGGAAACTTCCAAGGCCGAAAGTACGACCCATATTCCCAGTCGTACAACCCAGGATGGAGGGATCATCCGAATTTCAGCTATGGAAATCAGCAAGGTCATTCAAGTGGGCAAAACAGACCTCCACCACCTAGAGGTATGTATTATACAAAGCAGCCAGCCGAACAAGTACCCGACTCATCATTGGCGGATATTGTGAAGACTTTAGCAACAAACACTGTGCAATTTCAAAAGGATGCAACATCAAGCATCAAGAATCTCGAGACACAGATGAGCCAGATGGCAACTGCTATAAGTCGACTAGAGAATATGCAAAGTGGTAAACTGCCATCACAACCTGAAATGAATCCTAGAAATGTCAGTGCCATCACATTGAGGAGTGGTAACCAGCTTGGAGAGCTTAAGAAGCCCGGGCAACCATTGGAAGATGATAAGAACGACATTTCGGAGAGGACAGCCGCAGACAGAGCCGCGACCGCGGCAGACGTGCGCGGCCGCGGCCAACTCGACGTTCCTGAAGAGAAATTATCTGTGGAAGTTGCGCGACCGCGGCAACCCAGCGCGGCCGCGGCCCCTGTTCAGCAGAAATTAACACATTCTGCATCCATTCCGCCTCCGCCACTTCCTTTCCCCAGTCGCATGATCAGACCGACACGACCTGACAAAGAGAAGGAGATATTAGAGGTGTTTCGAAAGATTGACATCAACATCCCCTTGATCGATGCTATCAAGCAAATTCCCAGATACGCCAAGTTCCTAAAGGAGCTATGCACCAACAAGCGTAAACTCAAGGGGGATGAAAAGGTCCTGATGGGAGAAAACGTCTCAGCAATCTTCCAAAAGAAGATGCCACCATAATGTAAGGACCCAGGTATGTTTGTCATTCCTTGTAGAATAGAGGGCATAAACATTGAATGTGCCATGCTAGACCTAAGAGCATCCATTAACATAATGCCAAGAACAATATTTCATGCATTAAAACTAGGACCACCGAAAGAAACTAGGATAGTACTTCAGTTAGCAGATCGTAGTAACACATACCCCGATGGTCTAATCGAAGACGTCTTAGTTGAAGTAGGTGACCTAGTATTCCCCGCTGACTTCTATGTTTTGGACATGCAAGGAGATTCCTCTACATTTTCTCCAATTTTGTTAGGACGGCCGTTTCTGAACACCGCCCAAACAAAGATTGATGTCGGTAAAGGGACTCTGACTATGAAATTTGATGGCCACATCGTTAAGTTAAATATTTATGATGCTATCGGACATCCTAAAGATGCTAATTCTGTTTTCTCACCTGATGCGACTAACCCTTTTATTGAGAATGATTGTGAGAATAGGTGCAGGAGTAAGCTGAATTGGTCCGCATTGGTGCGGCATCGTAAAAAGGAAGATGAAAGGAGGAATGGGGTAAAGTGCCTGAATTGGTCTGGGCCCATGTGGAAACCACCTTGGCACAAACGCTAAGGGAAGATGCAGCCGTTGAGCCAACGACGTAAAACAACAGCGCTTGTCGGGAGGCAACCCGATGTTTACGGTTCTTTATTTATTTCGTTTTTTTTATTCAGCATTAGATTAGTTCTCTTTCATGTTTTTGCATTTTTTTTACATAATAAGGATTACCATAAAACATAAGACGGATGGTGACCGCTGGACACAGCAGCAGACATGGCAGGAGCAACAGCATTAATGGCGAGGACAGCAAGAAGCGCAGTGGAGATACATGCAGTCCTTTTTGGGGAAAAGGGGGGTCATCCACCTCCGCCTCCGCCTCAGTAAAACACTGTAAGTACGTACCAAGCCGCACCACTTTTTCTTCCCTCAAACTTTGGTTTTCAACCAAGTTTGGGGGAGGGGGGTGTGACGTGGGGCGACTTGGCCGCGTTTCTAGTAAGCCGTTTGTTTATTTCTAGGATGTTGCCCGGTTCTATTTGTTTTATTATGCATTATTGTTGGGCCTGTGAGCCAATTGGTTGATGATTGGGCCTGTGTGCCAAGTGATAGTGTGTTGGGCCTGTGTGCCATTGATAGTATGTGGGCCTGTGAGCCGTAGTCATCTGTTTCGTTATTTTGTTCTGTGGAGTCTTTATGATTTATTGTGTTTATTTTGGTAGAGTCTAGATCGAGTCTAGGAAGGGAAAAGAAAACTGAATTGTGCTGTAAAGATAAAATTAACACATTAAGGTGATGATAAGTTGGCAATGAGTTTATGATGATTGTTGTTAAAACTTGTTTGAATAGCATATGATAGAGCATGACAGGTAATGGATATGAAATTGAGCTGTAATTCGCAACATTGATCAGTAAAATTGCCTTGTGAGGACTTTGAGCCTATTTTGTACCTCCAGTCTTGGAGTAACTTGTACAAATTCTTTCGGTGTGATTTTCATTGATTATGTGCATATAGACCCTAGAACTTGCCTTGCATGTCTGTCGTGAATAAGTCAATGTGTGTTGTGGCTTAGAAAGTGATCTTAGGCATTTCCTGATTAGCCTATTTCAGACACTGAACATAATTACCTTTCTGACCGCAAACTTGAAAAAGTAATTTCCCTTAGTTAGCCCAGTTGAGCCGTGAGCCTATCACTTGTTAGCCGAATATTACAAGCCGAATATCTTTCCAATTGGCCTTTGACCTTATTGGACTAATCTAGTTAAGAGGGAGGCGAAAGGAGAGGTAGTTGGGAATGTTATTTGGGATTCCTATGGGCTGAAAAAGGGGAGTGAAATGAGAAATGAAAAGGGAATTGGTGATAGATAATTCAAGAAGGTTTCCCTCCTATGTGCTAAAAAGCTTAGACTTGTTAATGTGTACAATGCAAAAGCAAGAAAAGAAATGAGGATGGGAGTAAGAAAAGTGCTTAAAAAAAAAAAAAAAAAAAAAATCGGGTACTCCCAGAAAATGTGGTACCCACATGAAAAAAAAAAAAAAAAAAAAAAAAGAAGCACTTGGTTGTAAAAGATGCGGACGTGGGGAGAAGAAGTCATCCCTTGGGGTGATTTACTGAGTTTTGGAGAGTGAGATGTGAGTAATTGTTTTGAGGGGTGGTTGAGTAGGAATAACTCGGTTACTCCACATTTTAGTCACTTTCATCCAAATTTTATCCTACCTTACCTAAGCCTTTATTACAACCGAATTAAAGACCTTTTTTATTCTTTGCCACACATGCTGAGTACTAGGTCCGACTTAAATAATAGGCAAGCATATGGTGGTCGTTGCATATAAGTCAGTGTGAGTGTAGTACTTTACATACCTTAAACACTTGAGAGAAGAGTGATACACAATTCCGATGAGGATCAATTGTTGAAAATCATAAGCAATGAAAGTAGTTGAAGTTGCTCTGTCAAATATGCTCGGTTACATCATGTTGCTATGTTTTTTTTGAAAAAAACCTTCTGAAACTCGTAATTGCCACTTAAAGTGCCTTCAAACCCGTGTCTTGGTTGTTGTTTGATTTAGATTTGTCCGGGACGAACAAAGGGTTAAGTTTGGGGGATTTTGGTACACGCGTTTATTTATGCACTTTAAGTCTGTTAGAGTGATGAATTGTGATGTTTGCGTGTAGAATGGAGAGTATTTGGGTTGTTTTAAGTGCCTTTGGACTATTTGACGTTTGTGTTTTCATTTTGAGCTAAATAGGTGATTTAAAGCTAAGTATGCGTACTCGGCCGGATGCACAACGAGGAAATGAAGCCCGGATGTCAAAAGGATGGAAAAATCGCCGGAAAATGAAGAACAGAGTACCGCCGACCGCGGCAAAATGGCGCGGCCGCGGTCCAAGTGAAGGAATAAGCAGGAAATCTCTGGACAAGTACCGCGGCCGAGGCAGACTTGCGCGGCCGCGGCGTGGTGCTAGATCAGGAGCGGGCGCGGTCGCGGCCCGTTAAGGCGGTTAATTAATCCTTGGGCCACAAGAGTTCCGTTTTAAAGCCCAGAATCGACCCAAATTGACTTTCTCTATAAAAAGGGATCCTTATGCTCGGAAATAAGAGACTAGAACATTACGAGAGAGCAAGATTGAGAGATTTCGGAGGAGACGAGCAATCAAGATCGGCAATACTCGGGTTTTCTAGTCCTTAAGTCTTTTCAATTATGTATTTTCAGTTTAATTTGTCTTGTGTCACCGCCATGAGCGGCTAGTAGATTATTTCAGTCCTTAGTCGAGTCGAACCCTAGTTGTTATTATTTTGTGATATTTACGGTGATTATTAATCGGTTGATTTCTTAAAACGTTGTTATACTATTTACTTATCTTTCAATGCTTGTGTGTTTATATGCTAGATTGATCACCTAGGATTATAATTGCATAAGTAACGCTAGGTTATAATCGTAATCCGTAATTGTTACGAACCTATAGCCACTTAGTAGCGAATAGCGAGTGATATCGCTAGGGTAGTATATAGCTCGGTCTGAATGGGTCCGAGCTTACGAGGTCCACACCGTGTCTATCCCGTTATCCTAGTTCTCTAGGCGTCCGATTAATGAGGTCCAGAGAGCTTATTCTGAGGTCACTCAACTGGATAGACTAACCAAAGAGCTTGTTTTGGTTAGTTAAACATAAGGGATAACGAGGTTAGCAGAGCTTGTTGTTAACCTCGGGGTAGGAGTTTTAAGGATAAAATTGGTTAATAATAACATCTATCACAGGGTAGTAATAACTAGGGGGAGATAAGATTAAGGGCTGGGATTCGTTATTTTGATAAGTAGAACAAGTCATAGTTAATTTGCTTAATTTCTATTTTAGGTCCTTAGTTAATATACATCAATTCACAAACCCCATTATTTATATATTTATATATATGTTGCTAGTATTAGGTTTTACTTAAACACTAAGATTCTTCCTGCTCCCTGTGGAATCGACCCTACTTACCACTTCTACGAGCTAGAAGGATAGCTAGGTTTAATTAATTTTACCGCATCGCGACAGTGCGGTCAACTGTCCAGGTGCCGCTCGATCCATCCAAGCCTGAACAAACAGTAACTGTTGGTGCCGTGGATGTGCCGTGGTTGCATCATGCCATCATCCAGACCTTGCGAGAGTATTCCGATGTCTTTGCATGGTCCCCTTTGGATATGCCCGGGGTCTCTCCTGATGTAATAACCCACAAACTGAACATCGATCCCAGCGTTAAGCCTATACAGCAAAAACAAAGAAAATTCGCTCCGCAGCGAAATGCGGCCATTCGAATCGAGGTACAGCAACTTTTAGATGCAGATATCTTGTTCGAAGTTTATTACCCTTCTTGGTTGTCCAATCCAGTGATGGTATTAAAGTCCAGCGGAGCATGGCGGATGTGTGTCGATTTTTCCGATCTCAATAAGCATTGTCCGAAGGACTGTTATCCTCTGCCCTCCATCGACCAAAAAGCCGAAGCCATTACTGGGCATGTGGCGCTTTGTTTCTTAGACTTGTATAAGGGATACCATCAGATCTTCATGGATCGTCAGGATGCCCTCAAAACGGCATTTATCACTGATTTTGGGTGTTTTGCTTTTAAGAAAATGCCCTTCGGGCTCAAGAACGCGGGGGCCACATATCAACGTCTCATGGACCGCGTGGTTCGCGATCAAATTGGCCGCAATGTTGAGGTTTACGTTGATGATCTAGTCATCAAAAGCGCCTCACATTCTTCATGTGTGCAAGACATTGTTAAAACGTTGCGTACTCTGCGGCGTTACAATTTGTGACTTAATCCGGCGAAATGTACCTTCGGCGTTGGTTCCGGAAAGTTCCTCGGGTATATGATTTCGCAGCATGGCCTTCAGGCCAATCCAGCCATGCTTCGGGATGTGTTGGATCTGCAACCACCGAAGACGTTCAGAGACGTTCAACGCCTCACGGGTGGTTTGGCGGCCTTAAACCATTTTTTGTCTAAAGCAGCAGAGCGACAACTCCCATTCTTCAAAATTTTGAGACAGGCGAAGTCATTTGAGTGGACTCCGCAGTGCACCGAGGCTTTCGAGGCCTTAAAGCGTCATATACAGCAACTGTCCACTCTATTAGTTCCTCTCTCCGGAGAGCCGCTCTATATATATTTGGCTTCCGCTGAGGAAGCCATTAGCGCCGCTCTTGTGCGAGAAGTCAATGGTGTTCAACATCCGGTGTATTTTGCAAGCCGAGTGCTTCACGGGGCAGAGACACGGTACTCCATGTTGGAAAAAACAGTACTCGCACTCGTCATGGCAGCTCGGCGTTTGCGGCCATACTTCTAAGGGCGCGAAATACGGGTTCTGACCAATCATCCCATCCGTCAGATTCTTGTCAAGCCCGAGGTGTCAGGGCGCCTCGCCAAGTGGGCTGTCGAATTAGGAGAGTATGACATTCAATTTCTTCCCCGCCGAGCTATCAAGGGTCAAGCACTTGCAGACTTTTTGGCTGAAACCCCAGGGGATAATCATGAATCTTCTGCAGACAATGGTACTCATCACCCTGCTACCCTTGAACCCACACCTCGTAAGTGGCAATTATATGTGGATGGTGCATCCACAACTCGCGGAAGTGGTGCCGGGGTGCTTCTCATTGACCCCGAGGGAGTTGAAGTTAAGAATGTTGTTCGATTCAAGTTTAAGGTGACCAATAATGAGGCAGAATACGAAGCAGTTCTCGCTGGGCTCCGGCTCGCTCAATCCTTAGCTATCCGCCATCTTGAGCTCTTCACGGACTCCGAGGTTGTGTCCAAGCAAATCCAGGGTACTTATGTCGCTAAGGATGAAACGATGATCAGGTATCGCGCTTTGACACTCAAACTTATGTCAACTTTTGATACGGTTGTTATCCAGAAAATACCACGCAGTCAGAATGCCAAAGCAGACGCGCTCAGTAAATTAGCCTCCGCGGTTCGCACTAATGTATCTCCGGATATTATGGTCGAAGATATATTTCATCCGGCAATTCATGAGGCCACGGTCTCGGTATTGATAGATAGTGATCCGAATTGGATGACTCCTATTGTTCAGTATCTCCGGGATGGAACTTTGCCTAATGATAGGCTGCTAGCTCGGCAGATAGTCCTTAAGGCACCCAAGTACTCATTCCATGATGGGATTTTGTATCGGCGATCGTACTTACAACCGAATCTCCGGTGCCTTGCTCCTGCCCAGGCCGATCAGGTTCTTCGGGAGGTGCACGAAGGGGCCTGCGCCAGTCACATCGGCTCACGGACGTTGGCCAAGAAAGTTCTTCGATGGGGGTATTATTGGCCAACCTTATTTAACGATGCCCACGATTTGGTGACCAAGTGCAGCAAGTGTCAACTGCACTCTCGTGTGAAGCATCTGCCACAAACCGAGCTCACTGGAATTCAGAGTGCGTGGCCATTTATCCAATGGGGAATCGATATTGTCGGCCCGTTCCCAGTCGCTCCGGGGGGATTGAAATTTCTGGTTGTTGCCGTCGATTACTTCACTAAGTGGGTAGAAGCCGAACCTCTTACTGCCATCACTGGTCAAAACATATTGAAGTTCGTCTGGCGAAATATTATATGTCGCTTTGGCATACCGAGCACTATTATTTCGGATAACGGCAAACAGTTTGCCAATGATCCCTTTCGAACATGGTGCGAGGAGCTCCATATTAAACAAATTTTCACCTCGGTGGCTCACCCTCAAGCCAATGGTCAGGTGGAAGTCACTAACCGTACTCTCCTTGCGGGTATGAAGAAACGTCTGGATCGTGCTAAAGGTCTTTGGGCCGAAAATCTTCCGCATGTCCTATGGTCTTATTTCACAACGCCACATACCGCTACCGGGGAGACCCCCTACAGCCTGACCTATGGCTCCGAAGCTGTGATCCCAGCGGAAATCAGCATACCGAGCCCCCGACTCATAACTTTGACTCCCGAGGATAATGACGAAGCTCTTCGTACAAATTTGGATGAGCTCGAATATCGTCGTGATCAATCGTTCATCCAGCAGGCCAAGTGTAAACAACGTGCAGCTCAGTATCATCACCTCCGGGTTCGGGGCACTCAGTTCAATGTCGGGGACCTAGTACTCCGACTCAATTCAGCCAGCAAAGCCGCCCCTGAGGGGAAATTACACGCTTCTTGGGAAGGTCCCTATCGCATCGTTGTTGTACACGATTCCGGATCCTACCAGTTAGAGCATCTCGATGGAACCCCGATTCCCCGAAGCTGGCATGTTACCAACTTAAGACGCTTCTATCTGTGAACACCAAATGACAAGTATCACCCTCATCTTTATGCTCATTGTACACTTCTTTTACGTTGTTATCTCTCTTTGTATCCTTTAATTTGCTCCGGCACTCATCATTGAATAAATATTCTTTGTTTATGCATCTTGCTGTGTTTTCTTCTACGTTACGGGGACGCCCTAACGCAGTCATATTATTATTATTCGTCTCCGGACAATTAAATCTCTCCCTCGATCCGTCCAGGGAGATTCACGTTTCGTCCCCGGACTCGTATCACTCTCTCGCCTGTTTAACCGGAGAGGTGTTTACTCTCGCCCGATCCGTCCGGGGAGATTTAAATTAGCGCTGTCCATATCGTGTTCCCGAACACCCGTTAAAACAATTATTACTTCTGGTTAATAACTCGTTGTTTTCCTTAACACAACTATGCACACCAAAACGGTTTATTACATTTTCTAGATTAAATGCCAAAAGGTTCTTTACATAAGCCTTCAAAAAAAAAAAAAAAAAAAAAAACAAACAAACAAACAAAAAAGTAGAGATTTTTCTTTACAATTATCTACGGCCTCCGAGCCAGTATTCGGCGCTCCGGCGTTGAGGTCTACTCCTGGACCTACGCCGTGTCCTACGGGATCTTGTCATTCCTCGGCCTTGGGCTCCGGCTTCTTCCCCTCCGCGGGCCCCCCGACGTCGTGGACTCGTCCTTGGCGCTTGTCTGGGGGTTTCGTCTCTTGTGCGAGCCCGACTACTTGGCTGCGGGGTAGACCTCGGTGTTTGGGCCCATTGCACAGGATCCCATTCCTCGGGGGCCATTACCTCGATTTCTTTGGCCAGCTCTTCGACTACCTCTTCGGCGACAACAGCGGGCTCTTCTTCAATCGTAGTCACTGGAACTGGCTCTCGAATAATAATTCCTTTGCTCTTTCCCGCTGGCTTCTTTTTACCCTTCCGGGGGGTTTTCGAAGTACCTTGGCTCCGGCTAGAACTCGCAATGTATTCCTCGGCAGAGGGCGGCCTTTCAATCCTTCATACATGTTGAGGAGTAACTCCAACACCTCTCGCTTTCTTACAAGCTCCGAGGACTCGGCTGGGCCCCTCGCCATAAGTGCTGAAATTTCATTCTGAATCTCTACGACCCGCGCCTCAACTTCCTCAAATGTCAGTAAGCCGAACTCGGTCAATATCCGGTCATACTCCCTTTGATGGATGAGGACTCGGTCCAGTTCAGCAACTTTCGCCAGATACTTCAACTCCTGGTCCCAGGCTTTCTCCTCGGCCTCCTTCGCCCTTCTCTCCGCAGCGGCCACCTGCTTTTCTAGCTTCGGCACCACTTGCATTTGCAAGTTATTCTTCTCTCCGCGGAACCACTCTAATGATTGCATGAGCTTCTTTATAGTGTCGTGCAATTCCGCGGTATTCTGGACAGATAACAGAATCAGCAAGAAAGATCAATCTCAAGCACACAATGAACGACAACTCAGTTAATCAACGCAATTTCTATTCAAAACAATCAGTTTACATAATCCATGGTCCGGTTCAGGGGATTTACATTTACTCCTACAATCTAATACATCAAATCTGAGGGGAACGACTGACCTCCTCCTCGGTCCCCTCGGCCTCTTCAGGCACCTCCTCCTGTCGACCTTCAGCCGCTCCTGCCTCCTCCTCTACGGCAACTGCATCGGCTTCTATGCGGGGGGGGGTTTGTCTCGGGGCTCGGAGATAAGCTCACCCCGGCGGAATGCTAGGAATTCCTGGTCCTGGTCCACCTCACAGTTGGCAATCTCCTCGGCCTTCAGAATTTGTCTCTTCTCTGCTAGAGCCTTCAACAGAGGCCACTCCGGCAGATGCGCTAAAGCTGTGTAGTAGGCCTTCTCCACCCCGGCCACGGCATCATAGTCGTACCCGAATTCTGGACGATATACATCCACATTCGGGTAGACTTCCTTGATCTGCTCCAGCAACACAGATCGCGTGGCCTTGTCCCCGATTGCAACGAAGTTAGTCTGAAAGTCAAGAAACGTGCTTGTTTGGAACAGTTTCTCGGCGAACGCTTTCAGCATCGATTCTTGACCTTCGACTATTGCAGTTTCCCGCGCCTCCATTTATGCCCGCAGTTGCATTATTTCCCCCCGAAGGACCCCGGTTTCCGCCTCCACTCCGCGCAGACGCGCCACTTCATTTTCCACCAAAGCCGCCCTCTTGCGCGCTTCGGCCAGGTCTTGTGTCAGCCTGTCGTTGCGCGTCCGCAGGTCTCTAGCCACATCGGCTATCTCCTCCTTGGCTTCCTTCTCGCTCTTACGGCCGAGTTCCAAGATTCCTCGCGCCAAGCGCAGAAGCTCCTCAGCGTCAGCCCCCTCCAACCCCAGTAGACTGGAGGGCCCTTGCTCCTTCAACTGCTACAAAAAGCAGAACACAGAAATCAATACTGGTGAGCACACACTTTGTTTGCGTAAACAGTAACTAACAGGACGTTTTAGATATACCTCAACACTCCCTCCTGTTCGGAGTCTTTTTGCTGTTGCCGGCGGTGTCCCGGATGGCTCCGGCCTCTTTTTGGCTCCGGGGGTGGGCTCCGCCACCACTACCCGCTCCTCAGACCCAACGATGGGCCTCGCACTAGGTGACATCTTCCCCCGAGGAGACACCTCAGCAGCTATTCCCTTCTTCTTGGCTGCTGCAGCCGCAGTGGAGCTTCCTGCTGGTTCCTTCCCGAAGCGTCCCACTGCATACAGAAATTCAAATTAGCCCTGCACAAGGCAATAATTTCTAAACAGGTATGAGAACTCCTACCCTCCTCGGCAACCCCAGCTCCCAACTCTGGACCCTGGGTGGACATCCCCGCCGCATCACCCGAATAATATGGGCTTAGTCCAGCATCCTCCAGCTCTTCCTCCGAACACAGGGTCTTGAAGGTCCCCACAGCCCAGAATATCTCCATAACCTCGGCGTCCGGGTCCCCCACCGGGGCAGTATCTAGCACCTCCTCCCGACTCCACCTCGGGAGGGCCACCCCGGTCTTCACAAAGATGAACTTCTCATTCCACCCCTCAACCTTACTGGGGTTTTGTACCTTGAAGCCACCTCGTTCTCGGGGACTGAAGGAGTACCACCCCTTGGACTTCCCGAAGGCTTTTAGTTGATAAAAATACCTAAATAGCTCTACGGTTGGTTCCACTCCGGAGTTTTTGCACACTACGGTGAATCCGACTACTTGCCTAATCGCGTTCGGCGCTAATTGGCTCAAGGCGATGTTATAATATCTCAGTAGCCGGATAACTATGTTCCAAAGGGGGAATCTCAAACCTATTTTTAACGGATCTATATATACACCAATGAAACCCTGCGGGGGGCAACAGGCTCTATCACCGGAGTCCGGCACTATATACTCTAAATTAAATGGGAAATAGAAGGAGGGGATTAAGGCCTCTATCTGCACTCGCGTCATCCGCGATGCTACAGTGGACACTTCAAAGTCCTCCTCCGCACATTCATAAAAACCGACCATCCTAATGTTGGTTTCCATGCCGTCGGCCCTTTCCACTGTCCTAATCTCGCTCCTCTCTGGAATAACATATCGAAGGGGTGGCACATCTAACGGAGCGCTCTGAGTCCCTACTTCTTGAACAGAAGAAGAAGATGAAGAAGAAGGCATACTTACTTGGTTTGAGTTTGAGACGTTTTGATTTGAGATGAATCACAGGCGCATATAATTCTCCTTTTTTCCCGCTTTCTAAAACTGGAAAATCGCAATGAAGAAGATGAAGTATACTGTGCCATTATTTCAAATATACACTCAAGGAACCAATGGCCCTGATACGGCCTATTCAAATTCAGCGATTGAGATTTGGACGTGCTAATCACGCGCCTTACGGTTCCCAAGGCGCGTGGGGAACAAGTTCATTGGAAATTGCAGAGCGTGTCACTTCACATCCCTCTCTCTCATGATGGCGCCGCCAATCACATCAACCCCATCCTTGCCCAGGAAGATTTGGAAAGCACCCCGGTGCCTCCTTCACCTCGGCCAGACTGCTGTTTTCTTTCGCCACACTTTGTTGCCTTCGAGGTGCTCGGGCTCTCGCTATCACCTCGGGGATGTTCAGCCTAATTTGATTTGGCCCCCGCGGACTACACCACGGATCAACCCCGGCTCCGAAAATTCTCGGCTTCCCAAAAATACTTCGGCTTACCAGTAACCGCGGCTCCTCTGGTTGGCAACCCCTACCCGGTCATAACCGAAGCTCCTTCCTCGCTCCGGCTGGGGGGGCATCTGATGGGTATGGCCCAGTAACTTCGGATCGGGTCGACACTCCGGTCTGACCCAGCCCAGTAACCGGCCCAGAAGCATCCGTGGCCCCAGTAACTTAACCGGCCCAGAAGCATGCGTGGCCTAAAAGAGCGTGGCCCAACTGTGGCGTATCCCAAGATTCCAGGCCCACGATCTGTTCCCAACTTCCATGCAACGGAAGATAGGCGCAATTATAGGGAGTTAGTTAGGGTTTGGAATTAATGAGTATAAATAGGAGAATTGTTCTCAGGATTAGGGTTCGCATTTTATTACGTGTAAACTCAAAGAGATAGTGAAAGAAACAAAATGCGAACCCTAATCCTGAGAACAATTCTCCTATTTATACTCATTAATTCCAAACCCTAACTAACTCCCTATAATTGCGCCTATCTTCCGTTGCATGGAAGTTGGGAACAGATCGTGGGCCTGGAATCTTGGGATACGCCAAAGTTGGGCCACGCTCTTTTAGGCCACGCATGCTTCTGGGTCGGTTAAGTTACTGGGGCCACGCATGCTTCTGGGCCGGTTACTGGGCTGGGTCGGACCGGAGTGTCGACCCGATCCGAAGTTACAGGGCCATACCCATCATTGACTTTTCAAAGATGGATTGAGGATGGAGATTGAGGGTGAGAATTTTGAGGGTGGAGATTGTGTTATAACTTTCCTTATTAGGAAGTGTGCAAGTTTGCTTGGGACGGACGAATTCGAAAAGTGTGTAAGTTCATTCGGGACGGAGGGAGTAGTTAATAAAGAGTGAGCTTTAACTTATAAAAGATTTTGCGTTTTGTCCGTCTGTTTTACACCTATCCTACGGCCCAACCAAGGTTTTAGCCCACTTTCACGATACAGTTTCGGACTAAAGTTATATTCAAATGGCTGACAAAGTCACAATATATATTTTTATTGTACGAAATTAAAGATTTAAGAGGCTATCGCTGCAATAATACATTTATAATATCGTCTCAAATTGTGTGTTGACAATTAAGTCATTGCAAGGCACACTATAAATTATTTGAGACAATTCCAATACAATTAGTTATCGCAAAACAAAACAAACAACTGATGAGTTATAGCTTCTAATAACTTTTCCAATAATTGATGATAGCATGCCGTCTCAAAGAATATAGTAGTATTTGTTATGACTTACTATTTATTTGAGATGATTTTTCACCATCTAAAAAGATCACTTTGTTGTAATGTACTATTTGGTACATAACAAGTTACCTATCTAAATTTTATTTTATTTTAACAAAAATATGCATTATACTAAAAAGCATAACTAAGAGGGTGTTTGGCTAAACTTATTTTAAACATCTTATAAGCTCCAATATCTTATAAATTGTTTCAAGAGCTTATAAGATGCAACTTTTAAGGAGCTTATAAGTTAACAAAGTGTTTGGATAAAAAAGCTTATAAGCTTACAATTGAATATAGTGATTTATCTATAAATTTGAGGTGTAATTTACAAGTTAATATTAGACACACATTTTGATTAGTGTGTGAAATGTATGTAGTGTGCGCAATGTGTGTAGTGTGTGTGGTGTGCATAGTATGTATACTGTGTGTAGTGTGTGCAATGTGTGTAGTGTGTGCAATGTGTGTAGTGTGTAGTGTGTGAAGTATAGGTGTAGTGTGTGAAGTGTGTGAAATGTGTTTATTGTGTGAAATGCGTATAGTGTGTGTTGTGGGTGTTGTGGGTGTAGTGTGTGAAGTGTGTGTAAGTGTGTGAATTGTGTGTGAAATTTAAGCTTAATAATAAAGATTTTAAAAAATAAGATGGAAATAAGATGGGGTATAGCAACTTAATTTTTTAGATCTTATAAGCTCTTAGAGCTTATTTTTTTGAGTTATGAGTTCCTAAACATCTTTTTTTGTCAAACATTTTGCAAGAGCTTATAAGCTCAGTCAAATACCCTCTATTTAATCTTAATAACTTTATAAAAAATGAGGGTCGTGCAAATCTTATCATTTCTATCCTATTCAGCTTAATGGAGAACATCAAGGCGACAATTGATCCGCTAAAGAATTGTGATTATATGCAACAGAACCAAACTGCACAAGTGCCTAGGGTCGAGTAAAAGAGAATAAATCTGTAAGGTATAAATATTAATCACTTTTCTTTCAAGCATATTAAATTACGAGAAGAATGAAGTAACATTTATTAGTTTTAGTGTATGTACGCGCCCACACAAATCTTTTTTTGATTATAAATTAAAGTGACTGAGAAAATCTGGACGTAAAAATTTGATTGCATAAAATTTAAATTTAATGTTTTTTTTTTTTTAAAAAAAAGAGGTGATAAATCTGATAAGATATTATCAAATAGTCATTAAAAAGTGATCAGAATATATTAAATAGATGATAATTAATAAGATTATTTAAACTAAATTGCTATGTCCCCAATCTGGACGCATTACAACAAAAGAGGTCTTATGTATAATATTTTTTTAGACCATAATTTTGGTCGCTAATAATAAGTTATTTGTGACCACTTGTTGTCACAATCTCTACAAAAATTATTTGCAATTATTTTAAGACTACTTTTAGAGACAAATAGTTGTTGCAAAAAAAAAAAATTGAGATGCATTTGTGACTACTTTTTTCACCACAAATATATTATTTGTGTCCGAGTTGTTAAGACGGTAATAAAGTTGGGACAAATACTCATTATTTGAGACAACTTCTCATAAGTTGTGACAAATATTCATTATTTGAAAGTAAATGCACATGGTAAAAGAAAACCTCCCCAAAAAATTCTCTCTCTAGTCTAACTTCAACCCTAGCTGCCATCATCACCCATTATCTTTTCCATGGGAGGATGGGGGAAGTTTCACCTTCATCTTTTGATATATTTTTTCGTTCGTCTCCCTTCATGGGGGGTTTTTGTCTCCCTCTATAAGTGGGAGTATTAGGGCATCTCCAACAATCTTTCTAAATTAGTGCAGATTTTACACTTTCTCCATCTCCAACCATCTGCACTACTTTTTGCAATAAAAAAGATTATTCCTTATAATTTATTTGTTTTATCTTTACTTTTATTTCTTTTGTAATATAAATTACAATATATGTATAAAATCACATGGAATATAATATTTTCATATTAATATTTTAAAATAAATCAAATTAATTAAATATAAAACATGTAAACAAGAAAATTGGAAAACGCGAAATTAAAATTGATATTCACAATAACGTGGCATACAACAGATTGAATTACAATGTGGAAGCACTGTATTCGGCCCACAAATGCTCGATTAATGCATTTCGAAGGGTAAAATGTGTCTGTGTGTCCCTAATTTCTCTATGATAAGCAAGAAAATTCTGGAAACGAGTATGAAAATTCTTGTTTTTGCCTTCTGTAGTAATTTAATAAATCATATGATGTTTTTTCTTGTTATTGTTGATTTTTTTTTCAAAATTTTATCTAATTATTTTTTCAAAAAAAAAATAATTTCGATACATAAATACACTATCCAATATTTTAAAATATACATCACAATTAAATACAATATAAAAAGAAGTAATAAAAATAAAGAAAAAAGAATAAGAAATAGATAGTGCAGCAAAGTAGTGCGCACTATATATAGTGCCAGAATTGTACAAACACTAAAATAGTGTTTGATATAGTGCACCGTTGGAGACGAAAAAGTGGTGTTTACCACCAAAATAGGGGACCCTTGGAGATGCCCTTAGTCCCCAAAATAATGTGAGATCTATTATTTGTGGTATCTGGTATGTCAGTTTTGAAGATTCAGTCGTCATTGAGCATTTCAATATTGATTTGCTCATTTCTTGGGGCTTTTATTGGAAGATCAGTGACAAATTCGAGAGCTAGATCAAGTATTTTGGTACGCGATTTGTTCAGTGCAATAAAGATTTGGTTGATATGCTATGAAAGAATTTGATCCCCTAAATTCCTGAGTGTTGCACAAGGTGTTGCAACACTAAGTACAAATCATTACAGATTAACAAGATATTGTATAAAAAGTTAAACAGAGTAGATCGAGTATTTAGAAATCAATCACAAATCAGGCAAAACAAAAGCATGATCAATTTCTTTATACAAACAACGGATTTTGTATTTTGTACATCAACAATTACAACTCAAGAATTGAAAGAACAAGACAATCTTTCAATTCTTTCTTCTCACAACAGTTCCTAACATACTAAACTGAAGGAAATTTCTCTCGACATTCTATCAGTTTCTTACAAGATAAAAGTAAGACTGTATATTAAGATCCTTCAATCTCTTGAATGATCTTCCTCTCAACTCAACTGTTTTTCCTCTCACACTTTTACTATCTCACGTCGATAACCAACTTCACTTTGATTTCTGCCTTTTATACACTTCAATTTATTAGGGGACCCAATCCCAATAAAGTATACTTATATAGTTCCTCAACCAACAGTAACTCAGCACTCTCCAGCCTTAAGCAAACACCCCAAATATATGATGTGTAATTTTGAGGCCTAGTTAGCAGGGCAACCCTTCTTATTGTGACATGTCACCAGCAATGAATGCATATTTTCATTTTGTGAATTCATGTGATAATTACGTGGAATTTTTCGTCAAGTTTATGATTTTCGGTGAAAAAATAATTGATTAAAACTACACATTCTTTTGACTTATGAGACTGAAATTGCAAAAGACTATTGAGATGAGAACGAAGTTTCAAGTGACCACAATTTACAACACTAAAAATTTATTTTTTCCCTATTCGGAACACTCTATTAAAAACTAATCTTTAATTCAGTATCCCTTTTTTAAACCTTATAAAGGTCTTTCTCAATATGGATCTCAAATACGTGCCCCTACGATAAAACAACTTTGTTAATATGAGTCGTCCCTTAATTTTAATTAGCCAACTAAAACAAGCTATCTAACCCTTTTCAATCAATCTAGAACAAAATCTTTAGATTTAATTTTTCAGAGACATTTATTGCCAAGACGTTAGGACAAAATAAACACTAAATTCACAAGTCTAATTTAGATAGTCTAGATTCGTGTTATCCAAAACTATGTATTCATTATTTAATACCAGGGTATACACAATTATTAGACGTTACATATTAATTACATTTTGTATTCTAGTAATAGATATGGTGATAATTTAATCCAATAATCCTAATTATTAATTGTCATAAACTAATAAATTCATAAATCAAGCAATATGAACAACTTAAGTGAAAGAGATGAAGATCTTTATTACAAAACCTTAAGTGAAAGAGATGAAGATCTTTATTACAAAACGTTACGAAATATTCATGAAGGAAAAAAAAAATTATAGTTAATGTTTAAGATCCTTCAAACTAAACGGAAGAAATTGAGTCATCTTGATTTTAGAGGTATGTTCACTTTCTGAAGGTTTGAATATCTAATTATATCAGGGGTTATCGTAGCAATCCCATCAAACTATTAACGTTTTTGCACATAAATTATTAAAAAAAATTGTGGCTCCGACACATATAAATTATATAGGGTTTGGCAGAAAAACCACAAAAATTAGTTCCCGATCATGTTTCGCCGAAATTCCGCATGTGATTCGCGCATGATAAGCTTTTAAGAGGTGTTTTTTGTGTACAAACAACTTTTTTAATATGCCAAAAGTGTAAAATTCCCCCACACCTTTCTTTTCCCTAACAATTTGTAACGACCCGATTTTCATAAAATAATTTAAAGTAGTTTTAAATAGCAATAACCAATATCCAGACATTTTAAATAATAATAAAACAATTTCTAATCAGGGCATTAGATGAACCAAATAAAACGCATCCAAATTTATTTGCGAACACAATTATCTTCAATAAGGGATTATTTAGTATCATATATTGACATGCTTATAATATAATTAACTAACAATACATAATATAATACTGATCATATGAAAAAAGACTCATACGAGTGTACTTTAATTTATCCTATTAAGTATAGGTGTTTGTGTGTGTGAATGTACAAGCATACCTAATGTACAAGCGTATATAAAATGCAACTCAATTCCTACTTGATCAGATTCTAATAACATTCACAACCAAAATAATTCACAAACTTTAACTAAATTTCATAAGTACCACAATCTAAGAAAGAACTTGAATCATTTAAATAAAAAATATATATATTGTTTCCAACTCATGACAATTAGCAAAATCTAACTTTTAAGAAAATAATGTCTCAAACTAACTTGCAAATACCAAAAATAGGAAAAATTCAATTTATATTTGGAGCATATGGTTTCACCGTACCGCCATCTCCTCTACGTCTAGCCCCTTGACTTGAAATATTAAAAGTAGTGGGGGTGAGCTACGTACATCCAGCTCGTGCTTGTCAAAACTAATTACACCATTGATAGTATAACATGTAATAACAATTATAAACATGACATAAAACTTGAGGGTAAGTAATAAATACTTACATGACTTATAACTTGAGGGTGGGTAACGAGTATCCACATAACTTATAACTTAGGGGCATGTAGCAAAGTAGCATGCAAAACTTGAGGGATTGAACTAATCAATCATACTTAGGCATATAATAAAAGTTAAACATGTACACATATCATACAGATATAATTAATAATGACAAAGTAAGAAACCGCCACCTTAGAAAAGCAATAACCTTGAAAACCTTGCATAAATGATTAACCACCGTGTTCTTGATCAGAAAACCCTATATATTAGTAAAATAAGCAACGTCTTAATTATCTAATTGTTAAGAAATAATCGGAATTAAGAATAATAAATTTGAAGAGGCAATTTAACGTTGCCGAACAAACTGGTAAATAAAGGGGAGACAACTTGAAAATTGATTTATGTTTGTCAACTCAAAAGGTCTCTTTATGGTTTAAAACAAGCTCCTAAGGCTTGGTATGACAAGTTGGGAGAATTTTTAATGAAAATTGGTTTTAAAAAGTCTGTTGCTGATTCGTCTTTGTTCTTCAAAAATCAAAATCACTCTATCACTATTTTACTTGTATACGTGGATGATATTCTAGTTACTGGAAATCAAACTAAGGAGGTTCATAATGTGATAGATTTACTTGACAAGGAGTTTTCACTTAAGAATCTGGGTGAGGTAAATTACTTCTTAGGTGTAGAAGTACAACGTACAAATAAAGGTATGTTTTTGAAGCAAACTAAGTATATCTCAGACTTACTAAAAGAGGTAGACATGGTCAATTGCAAACCGGTCTTAGCTCCCAGCTGCACTAATGTCAAATTACATACTTGTGATAGCTCTTCTTTTGATCAACCTACCCTGTATAGAAGAGTGGTTGGATCGTTGCAATATCTTCAATTAACTAGACCTGAGATAGCTTTTTCTGTTAATAAACTTAGTCAATTTTTGCAAGCTCCCACTATTAATCAATGGAAAGCCTGCAAAAGGGTTTTAAGGTATCTTAGTGGAACACTTCATAGAGGCATTCTTATCAAACCTGTCAATCGATTTACTATCCACGGTTTTGCTGATGCAGATTGGGCAAGCTGCCCGGATGACAGACGAAGTACCAGTGGTTTTTGCTTGTTTATTGGCAGCAATCCAATAGTTTGGAGCTCAAAGAAACAACATTTGGTAGCAAGAAGTAGCACCGAGGCTGAATATAGATCGCTTGCTTTGGCCACTGCAGAGGTTCTATGGGTTCATAGTTTGCTTCAAGAGGTTGGTATTCCTACAATCAAACCAACAATACTATGGTCAGACAATGCTGGTGCCATTTCCATTGCAAACAATTCAGCGATGCACTCTCGAACAAAACATGTTGAATTAGACATACATTTCATTCGAGAGAAGGTGAAGTCAAGAGAAGTACAAGTGCGCTATGTTCCTACAGAAGCTCAAACAGCTGATATATTGACCAAGAACTTGTCTGCTACTCGGTTTCACTTACTCAGCCAACAACTTTGCAGTGATTTTCTCACAAGTAACAC
The DNA here is from genome assembly GCA_958295605.1 of Ajuga chamaepitys. NCBI lineage: Eukaryota > Viridiplantae > Streptophyta > Magnoliopsida > Lamiales > Lamiaceae > Ajuga > Ajuga chamaepitys. The sequence continues at coordinate 53,613,086 of OY282501.1, read as the reverse complement.
ATAAGCTCAAGCTAGCTGAAGCTGCATTTTTTCCCTAAGCTCAAGCTGCTCTGCTGACCGGGTTTTATTTTGAATGGAAGCGTGTTAAATATATAGTTATATTTCATTTAAATAGGAGGTTACAACTAATTAGAAGTGAGGTTTGTTACTAATTAGTTAACGCACATGCTTAGCATGTGCCAAGTATATTTCTCACTCTATAAATAGGTGTAATCTTCATCTCTGTAAACAGCTTTTGAAATATGAGTTTAGTTTCAGTTTTCTTTACAATTACGTTTTATAACAATTTAAAAGGAATGTAGTTTGCTTGAGAATGTGGTCTTGGAAAAACTTGAAATTAAAAACTGTCAGTGGTGAGTTTGGAGACATAATAGATCTATGAAAAGAAAATAATAATCAAGAATTGTTGCTTACCAGTTGTTGCAGAAGAAAATAAGGAGGAGCCGCTGTATCTATTCTTTCTATTTTTTTTTTTTTTCGCGTATAAAGATGGTGTGTGTTAGGCGTGAATATAATTGTGTATTTATAATTAGGGATTAATAGGTCTCCTATTAGGTTTCATATCTTATTAGATAAGGCTATATTCTGATAGGATGAGGATTAAGGGATCAATATCTAAGTGTATATCTTAAAAGATTAGGAATGTTAATTCTTGTATATTTCGGGATCTGATCAAGAAACACTATAATCTACGACACTTTACGGATATGTAACAAGAAAATAAATTAAATAAATAATAATTATTAAATGGAAATATGATACATGCTTTGGGCTTGATAAAATGAATGATTTATGATGCATGTATGTACTTGGGCTTGAAAAATTCGAATGGACTTACTTAACAACTAGTCGGACCTTACGTTGCCACTAGGTGAATTGAGACTAAACCTCATAATTGGCCAAAATAAATAATATTTTTATTAAATATATAATATAATTGTAAATAAATAATATGCAGAAAAATGTGGGGTGTTACACAATTGGTTTGAATCACCAACGGTTCTCTCCCATAATATTTAAAACCTTTATTATTGAAGATGATTAGCTCATCTACCTAATAAAAAGCCTATTTGGAAATCAAAAAAAAAAAAAAATAAATAAAATAAAATAAAAACCTTAAAAGTTTATAGGTTAATTACAGAATGCAGGTACTTTCAACGAATTTTCACTTTGCAACCTAAAGTAATTATTTTTTCCAATCACAGCATGTATAATGCAAGATTTTACTTTTGCAATCTCCAGCTATATATTCCAGCATGTATAGACCATGTGCTCAGCACATGACAAAAAAGTCCAATAGGAATGTGGCACGTGGTCATCTTAATTAAAAAAATTAAGATAATTTATTAAATAATAAAAAAAAAGTTTTAAATTCTAAATAATTTTATATAAAATTTAAGAAATATTTAAAAATTAAGAAAATAAACATAAAATTCAGAAAATTAAAAAAAAAATTCTAAAATTATTTTGAAAATTTTAAAATTCATTTAAAAAGCTGAAAATTAAAAAAAACAAAATCCAAAAATTATTTTAAAAATTAAAAAAAAAATCAGAAAATAAATATAAATTAAGAAAAATAAAAATTTATTTCTGAAAATTATTTAAAAATTTCAGAAAATTAAAAAATTATTTTGAAAATTCTAATATTCATTTAAAATTTAAAAAAAAAAACTAAAAAATATAATATTATAAAATTATTCAAAAAAAATCTGGATTTCATTTAAAATTCAGAAAATTAAAAAGTTTATTTCATAGAATTATTTTCGAAGCGAAATATATTTTCAGAAAAAATTATTTATAGAATAAAAATATATTTTCTAAAAATAATAATAAGATCTCCTACCTCCAAACTCATCATGATTCTTTTCCCTTTTCAACAAAGTTTTTCAATTTTCTCACACAAAAAGTGCATAAATGCATGCAACGAATTTCTTCTGAAAATAAAAGTGCACAAATTCGATAAACGGCTGAACAATCTGTGGATGAAACACTAGCTAGCCCAAATCAGACTCCGACCACAGAAAACTCTACAAATACAACTCCCTCTCCGCCAGATTCGCCGCACGACGACACTGCCCTCCTCCCAATATCTCGAAAAATCAGCTGCAACACTCACTGTGAAAGTATTTTTTTAGTTTAATATTAATTTTTTTGGAAATATATTTCGCTTCGAAAATAATTTTATGAAATAAACTTTTTAATTTTTTTAATTTTTAATAAGATTTAAATTTGTTTAAATAACTTTCAAAAATTATTTTTTTAGTTTCTTTAATTTTAAATGATAATTAGAATTTTCAAAACATATTTTTTTATTTTCTGAATTTTTTCAATAATTTTAAATTTTTTTAAATACTTTTCATAAATAAAATTTTAATTTTGAATTTATATTTATTTTTTTGAAGTTTTTTTCAAATTTTAAAATAATTTTCTGATTTTTTTAAAATTTCTGAATTTTAAATGAATTCAAAATTTTTCAAAATAATTTTTAGAAATAAATTTTTTAATTTTCTGAATTTATATTTATTTTATGAAGTTTTTTGGAAGTTTTATGATAATTTTCGAATTTATTTTAATTATTGGATTTTTAAATGAATTTTAAAATTTTCAAAATAATCTTAGAAATTTTCTTTTTAATTTTCTGAATTTTTTAAATATTTCTTATATTTTATATAAAAAAAAAATTAGAATTTAAATCTTTTTTATATTATTTAATAAATTATTTTAATTTTTTTTAATTAAGTTGGCCACATGTCGTATTTTTATTGAGCCTTCTTGGCATGTGCTAAGCACATGGCCTATACATGCCGGAATATATAGCCGGAGGCTGCAAAAGTAAAATCTCGCATTATACAGGTTGTGATCGGAAAAAATAATTACTTTAGGTTGCAAAGTGAAAAATCGTCAAAAGTACAGGTTGCATTCTGTAATTAACCCAAGTTTATAACACGCAAGTCACGTGTAGGATTCTGGCAAAAAATGATCGAAAAATAAGTTTGGTGGTTTATCTACCAAACCGCTTCACTATTTTTATACCCTAGTAAACTGGAAGTGTACGGTTCTAAAGTAGCCAGCGGCAGCAAGGTCGATCCAACAAAGACTGTATTGTGTAAACTTAGTACCCTAATCTTAATACCTCTACTCTATCTAGACTTTCGAATGATTGGATGAATTTTATATTATCTAAATTAATTGCATATAATTAACTAACAAGGAATTGCATGGAAGACATAAGGTAAACTCGCATGGATAAAGTTGTATTCTAAGGCATAAATTTCAATTATGAACTCTTATGCATGGTTCTAAAAATCGGCCTAGGGGCCGCTTAGGCGCTAGGCGGCCCTAGGCCGATCCGAATTTCCTAAAAACGGTCATTTTAGACGGTCACCGAGTTCGGTGCCGCCTAACCCGATTAGGCGGTGATAAGTAGAAAAATGTGCATTATTTATATTGATAGGAATGTGATTTTATTGAATTTTATTTACTATGCACTGTATTTTTCTACTTATCTACACACTTAAGTCAAATACTCCAAAGTTGTGTTTATTGTGAAATTGCAGTGAATTCGGAGTGCTTTTGGATTAAGTGGAGTGGATCGACAAGCAAAGGAAACACTAGACCGGAATTGGCCCAGTTAAAAGGGAGTCGTATGAAAAAGGAAGCTGGGCCTAGCAGAAGTCCATAAGATTTGATTTTGTATGGGAAAGGCTATTGGGCCTATTGGTAAAAAGGGGCGATGGCCCATTGATTCTAAGTAAACTCCTAGTTGAGGACGGAAAGGAGGAAAAAGCCCAACAAAAAGGGCTTATAAAAGAAAAGGAGGGCAGCGTATGGAGCGTGTGTCCATACGGGAATTGAAGGCAGGAAGTAGAAGGCGGCAAGCGTTGTTCCGTCGTCAATTCCGTTTGCTTTTATTTTCCGTTTATTTTAATTATGTCTTTCTTTTATCAAGTTTTAGACAATAGTTTAGTTATGAGTAGCTAGTTTATTTTATACTAGTTTGAAGGGATGTTGAACCCTAATCGTTTTTATGATTAATTGATCCGTAGTTGAATTCTGATTTATTATTTCGCAACTTATTTGTGTTACTTGTTCTTATGACCCATGATTTATTGATCGCTTGATTTGATAGGGCCCGTCGAATTAGGTTATTAATTTATCACGGCTAGGTTATAAAATTGTAATCCGTAATTGTTATAATTTTATAATCGCGAGTAGCAATAACGATTAATTCGTTAGGGGTAACACGAATCTAGGCCATCCGGATCGAGTGTATGTATTTGGAGTCTAGTCTGACCTATTATCCTAATTATTAATGCGTTTAATGAATTAAACCTAGAGAGCGTGTTCTAGGCTGTTCAATTAAATAGGGTTAGCTAATGATCGTATCTTAGTTGACTATTCTTAAGGGATAATTCGGGCCGACAGAGCTTGTTGTCGCTCTAGGTTTAGAAGGTTGAGGGATAATAATCAGGTTTAATTAGTTAATTAATTTGTAGACGAATAGGGGTATACTGAACTGAGAACTAGTATTACTTTTGATATTGATTTAAGTCGATTAGTATTTGTTTAATTGAGTCTTTGAGATAGTTAGTTATTTAATTGTTTATTTGATTAGCTTAGTGATTAGAATAATACAATCGAAAACCCCCTTTATTTACTTTTAATGTTAATTATTAATATTAGAAGCATAATTAATTCATCCGCTCCTTGTGGGATTCGACCCTTACTTATCGCTGCTACTAGTTAGTAGAGGTATAGAAGGTAGTTAATTTGACGTGCCTCGACGGCGCGGTCAAAATTTGGAGCCGTTGTCGGGGAGCGGCGTTGAATTAATTTAGTTTCCATTATTAATTTATTTTAATTTTAGTTGATATTTATACCACTGCTATACGTCAGTTCTTAGTTTTTGTTGAATTCTGCAGTTGCACACTAGTAACAGGATAACACATTGGGTCATCCAGTGTGTGCGTCCTATTTCTGATTTCACGTACTGATTTTCATAGATCTCATTGTGTTTCAGGTTTTCCGAAAAGTTTCCATAGTGAATGAACACACGTTCATCTGGTAGGAAAGATTTGGAATATTATCCGGAGATTACAAGACGAGACAGAGTACTCAGACAGCAAGCTCGTTCAGCTAAGGCAACGTTGAATCAATTGCCTTTTCCGCAAATCTCCGAATCTAGCGAAGAGACAGTTATGGCCGCCAATCCGACACTTAAGGAGTTAGCTAATCCTGATCTAACCCAACAGCCTCTTTGCATCACATTCCCCGACCTCGGGGGAAACACTACTTTTGAGCTAAAATCCGGCTTAATTCATCTGTTGCCATCCTTCCATGGTCGCGCCGGAGAAGATCCTCATAAACACATGAAGGAGTTTCACGTTGTCTGCTCTAGTATGAAACCGCATGGGGTTACTGAAGAACAGGTTAAGCTGCGCGCTTTTCCCTTTTCATTGAAAGATGTGGCGAAAGATTGGCTGTACTACCTTCCGCCAGGGTCAATTACAAAGTGGACAGAGATGGAGCGTGTTTTCCTTCAAAAGTACTTCCCGGCATCCAGAGCTGCTAATATTCGGAAAGAAATTTGCGGAGTAAGACAGATGCATGGAGAATCACTATATAAGTATTGGGAGCGATACAAGCAGCTGACATCAAGTTGCCCGCATCACCAATTCACCTAGCAGCTCATTATCCAATACTTTTACGAAGGATTGACACCAACATATCGCAATATGATAGATGCCACTGCGGGAGGGAGACTAGACAATAAGACTTTAGCAGAAGCCAAGAATCTCATAGCAGACATGGCAGCTAATTCCCAACAATTCAGCGTTAGGGAGCTTCCGCCGAAAATAGTAAGGGAGGTAAGTGTTTCATCCGTTGAAGATAAAATAGAAGAACTTACCTCTTTTGTCAGGAAGATAGCCGCCTTCGGAACCCCACAGGTGAAACCGTGTCGGATTTACGACACACTTGAGCATACCACCGATAATTACAAACTGCTGACAGACGAGATCGATGCACATGCAAATGCCGTTGGTACTGGGAATTTCCAAGGGAGAAGATACGATCCTTACTCCCAGTCTTACAATACCGGATGGCGGGATCATCATAATTTCAAGTATGGAAACCAGCAGCCGCAAGCAGGTGACCAAACTCGACCGCCACCACCAAGGGGAATGTAATACACTAAATAGCCAGTTGAGCACACATCTAGCCCGTCCTTAGAAGACATCGTGAAAACCATGGCCACCAACACTGTTCAATTCCAGAGAGATACGCAATCGAGCATAAAGAATCTGGAGACGCAAATGAGTCAATTGGCCACCGCCGTGAGTTGACTGGAAAGCATGAATAGTGGAAAGCTACCTTCCCAACCCGAAATAAATCCGAGGAATGTGAGCGCCATTACTTTGCGAAGTGGAAAGCAACTTGGAGAGCCTAACAAGCCCGGGCTGAAAGAAGAGAACATGATAAGCGAAGAAAACGCAGACGAAACAGAAAAAAACGTGGAGAACAACGGGCAACAGTCGCACATTGGGACATCCAGTGTGCCGCAGCACATTGGATCAGAGCAGCACATTGGATCAGAGGAGCACATTGGGTCATCCAGTGTGTCGAGTCCAAAATCATCCGTTGAGGTAAAAACTCCTATTTCTAATTCTGTTATTACTAACCCGTTGCCGTTTCCTTCTCGAATCAGAAAACCCGAACATGAGAACAAGGAGAAGCAGATTCTTGATATTTTTCGGAAGGTGGAAATCAATATTCCATTGATTGATGCAATTCAGCAAATTCCGAGGTATGCGAAATTCCTAAAAGAATTGTGTACCAACAAGCGAAAGTTGAAAGACACCGAAAAGGTTCTTATGGGAGAAAATGTATCTGTTGTCTTCCAAAAGAAACTACCACCTAAGCTAAAGGACCCAGGTACGTTTGTTGTTCCTTGTCGAATCGGGAATAGCCGAATTGTGCGAGCTATGCTAGATTTAGGAGCTTCGATAAGTGTAATGCCACGATCTGTTTATGCCTCTTTAAATCTTGGACCATTAAGGGAAACAGGAGTAGTTATTCAATTAGCGGACCGCAGTACTGCGTACCCTGACGGGGTGACGGAGAATGTACTTGTGCAAATTAATGAACTTATCTTCCCTGCTGATTTTTATGTTTTGGAAATGAATGGCAGTCCATCGGATTCCATGCCTATTTTGTTATTGAGGCCGTTCTTGAACACCTCCCAAACGAAGATAGATGTTCGAGAGGGCACTCTCACCATGGAATTTGATGGTCAAGTCATTAAATTTAATATTTATGATGCTATGAAACTTCCTGATGATTCGACTTCTGTTTTTGCTATGAGTGCTATTGACCCTCTCGTCGAGGAAAATTTTGAGATGAGGCGTAGGAATAAATCGAACATTTTCTTAGAGCTGAGGCATGATAAAGATGAAAGGGAGGAGCATAAAGAAGGAAAGCGCTTAAATTGGTTGGAGCCAACATGGAAACCACCTTGGTACAGTCGCTAAGGGAAGTTGTAGGTCAATCCAACAACGTAAAAAAAAAGGCGCTATATGGGAGGCAACCTATACTTTTTATTTTATTCAGTAATTCATTTATTTTATTTCGTAGTAGTACAATTATTTTTGCATAGTTTCTTTCCAATGTAAATTTCAGGCAAAAGGCCGTCACTGAGATACAGAGGATTAGAGAAGACTTGAGGTGGCTCAACTTGATTTAAAAATAAAAAGATTCCAAGCACTCGGCCTCATTAACCCGGTGACCTTCTATTACATTACTGCAATCCTCTTTTTACTTATTTCTATGTGCTTGTGCGAGATGGTTGTAAATTAAGTTTGGGGTGATTAATTGCGGAGGAAGTAGTTGCCTGTTGTTTGCATTATTGCATTTTGTGTCATATCTTCATATAGATTGCATTTTAGGATCTCATTTAGTTTTCGCACGTTTACCTTACTTTAAAAAATTAAAAAAAAAAAAAAAAAAAAAGAGTAAAGTAGGAACTCGCGATGATGACACGAGTATTTTTTATTTATTAGGGGTATGTTGCTTCGGTAGAAGAGGTCGGCTTATAAAAAAAAAAAATTCCGGTTAAATTTGCTGAGATTGAATGACCCTAAAGCTGTGTGAAAGGGATAACATTGTGTCTGAATATGTCCCGATTAAGTTGGTTTGTCGAGTATGCTTCAAATGTTAAATTTTTATTGCTTTATTTTATGTTTATAGTAAGTTGGACTTGAATTGGTAAAAGATGGAGTAGTTGTGGATACCACCCCCGAAATAATGGAAAATAATTGTTTTTGAGTTAATGGTGTTTAGTTAAAAAAAAATTGTGAGAAAAGATGTTGAGGGGCTGAATCAGCTGCCTGCTCGTGGGGGTCCGAGTGTGAAAAACAAAACAAAAGCAAAAAAAAAAAATTGCAAATCAATAATAGCACACGGACTAACTTACGAGTGGTGTGGAGCTGCCGACCTCACCCACAATGAAAAAAAAAAAGAGAAGAAAAATTGGAGAAATAAAGGGGTGGTCCTCGATACGAAGTCTAATCCAATGGTCCGACTAGTTCTTGTTTCGTTAATGTATATATATATATATATATATATATATATATATATATATATAAAAAGAACAAAATCGAAAAGAAAAAGAAAGAGAAAAAAAAAAGGAAGCATGCTTGACAAAAATTTGGTTCAATTGCGGGAAGTTTGGACTGCGATGCCCTTTTCACCAATAAAGTTTAGTGGGGAGTTTGATTTCAGTCCAGAATTTTGTGTGCTTTAAAAGAAAGTTTGTGCTTCTTCCTACCAAGTGACGGAAACCCTAAGTGTGTTTGGTAAGGTGTCTGAGCGAGTGAAAACTTTGTTTATTTCCCTTAGTTTGTTTGTGTGCTAAATTGCTTGAGGACAAGCAATGGTTTAAGTTTGGGGTGATTTGATAAGTAGAAAAATGTGCATTATTTATATTGATAGGAATGTGATTTTATTGCATTTTATTTACTATGCACTGTATTTTTCTACTTATCTACACACTTAAGTCAAATACTCCAAAGTTGTGTTTATTGTGAAATTGCAGTGAATTCGGAGTGCTTTTGGATTAAGTGGAGTGGATCGACAAGCAAACGAAACATTGGGCCGGAATTGGCCCAATTAAAAGGGAGTCGTATGGAAAAGGAAGCTGGGCCTGGCAGAAGTCCATAAGGTTTGATTTTGTATGGGAAAGGTTATTGGGCCTATTGGTAAAAAGGGGCGATGGCCCATTGATTCTAAGTAAACTCCTAGTTGAGGACGGAAAGGAGGAAAAAGCCCAACAAAAAGGGCTTATAAAATTAACTACCTTCTATACCTTTACTAACTAGTAGCAGCGATAAGTAAGGGTCGAATCGCACAAAGAGCGGATGAATTAATTATGCTTCTAATATTATAATTAACAATAAAAGTAAATAAAGGGGGTTTTTGATTGTATTATTCTAATCACTAAGCTAATCAAATAAACAATTAAATAACTAACTATCTCAAAGACTCAATTAAACAAATACTAATCGACTTAAATCAATATCAAAAGTAATACTAGTTCTCAGTTCAGTATCCCCCTATTCGTCTACAAATTAATTAACTAATTAAACCTGATTATTATCCCTCAACCTTCTAACCCTAAACCGACAACAAGCTCTGTCGGTCCGAATTATCCCTTAAGAATAGTCAACTAAGATACGATCATTAGCTAACCCTATTTAATTGAACAGCCTAGAACACGCTCTCTAGGTTTAATTCATTAAACGCATTAATAATTAGGATAATAGGTCAGACTAGACTCCAAATACATACGCTCGATCCGGATGGCCTAGATTCGTGTTACCCCTAACGAATTAATCGTTATTGCTACTCGCGATTATAAAATTATAACAATTACGGATTACAATTTTATAACCTAGCCGTGATAAATTAATAACCTAATTCGACGGGCCCTATCAAATCAAGCAATCAATAAATCATGGGTCATAAGAACAAGTAACACAAATAAGTTGCGAAATAATAAATCAGAATTCAACTACGGCTCAATTAATCATAAAAACGATTAGGGTTCAACATCCCTTCAAACTAGTATAAAATAAACTAGCTACTCATAACTAAACTATTGTCTAAAACTTGATAAAAGAAAGACATAATTAAAATAAACGGAAAATAAAAGCAAACGGAATTGACGACGGAACAACGCTTGCCGCCTTCTGCTTCCTGCCTTCAATTCCCGTATGGACACACACCTCCATACGCTGCCTCTTTTTTTCTTTTATAAGAGGCTTAGTTGGGCTTCCCCTCTTTTCCGTCCTTTTGGGGGTTTGTAGACAATGGGCCATCGTCCCTTTTTTCCCAATTAGGCCCAATAGCATTTACCATCCAAAATCAAACTTTATGGACTTCTGCCAGGCCCAACTTTCTTTTCCATACGACTCCTTTTTTAACTAGGCCAATTCCGGCCCAGTGTTTCCTTTTCTTGTCGATCCACTCCACTTAATCCAAAAGCACTCCGAATTCACTGCAATTTCACAATAAACACAACTTTGGAGTATTTGACTTAAGTGTATAGATAAGTAGAAAAATACAGTGCATAGTAAATAAAATGCAATAAAATCACATTCCTATCAATATAAATAATGCACATTTAGGTAGTTAATTTGACGTGCCTCGACAGCGCGGTCAGGCGGCCTAATTGCATAATTTTTTCCCTATTTTTTCATAATTTTATAATTTTTTTATTTCTTTTTCAGTTTTTTACTTTTTTTTATCTTGTCAGTGTCTTTAACTTTAGGTGAGCCCTTTTAAAATTTTAATTTCTTTTCACACCCCTAATTTAGTAATTTCCCATCCACCCACTATTAACTCTTTTAAAATTTGAAGTTGGTGGTGTTTATTTTATTGTTTTCAATATTTTTTGTATGTATTATTTATTTATCAAATAATTAAATTATTTTTATAAGATGGTGCCGCCTAGGCGCTCTAGGCGCTAAGCCCCAGTGAACCGACCGACTAGCGCCTAGCGATTTTTAGAACACTGCCCTTATGTAAGATTAACCTAAAACTCTAGATAAACCAATTATGTTGTTTACTAGACGTCGCTACTCTATATCAACCCTTCTCCCGAAGTGGCTATCGTATAGATCAATTAAGGGCCCGCTTGGTTGGGGGCTTTAGGGGTAAGGAATGGGAATGAATGAAGATTCATTCCCATTTATGGTGCTTGATACATAATAAATAAGTTAATCATTACCCCATTTTATTAACAATTTCCCTCATTTCATTCCACAATATGATTGACTCCTCATTCATACTCATTGTCATTGTCATTGATGATTTACAACCAAGCGGACCCTAAGTTGACCAACCCTAAAAGACTCCCAAGGGTTCCCTGAGTCAATACATACGCAAGCCCTCACTCCTTTCGGACAATATTGGTACCTACGCTATATGTTGGCATGCCTATTAATGATTCCCCTTCTCTCGAAGCGAAATTGCTAAGAAAATAGAATCACTAAACTGGCCAGCTTAAACAACTTATAAAATAAGGACAAAGCATATAGATAAAACAAACATAACTTGGAGTCTAGAATTAAAAATAAATTCAAAATAGACTTGTTCAGAATCTACTTTCTAACCCCAAAACACACTATATGTTTAGCTACCCATAATCAAAGTAAAAAAAAAAAAAAAAAAACCAGTACATCCATATACATCCATGTTTGAATAATTAACTAAAGAAAAAGGAATATAAAAAACCTGAATCTTGTCTCTAATCTTCGTCTTGTCACGTCCTTGATCTTCGATCTAGTCTCCAAGTTCTTCTCCGATAAATATTATGTATTATTTTCGAATCTAGAGGGTTGTATTTATATGTTGGGAAGGATTGGGGTTGGAACAAGACTAAAATAGGCCAAAAACGCATGCAAAACTCATAAGAACCGCCGTCGGACGCGGCCGAGTTCGCGAACACGGCCGTTTTGGCCGAACAAGTTTCAGGCCTGACTTCCAACCTATTTTTTAGGGACTTCCAGTCTGAATTGAGGTTTATCTTTTTCTGACAAAGTTGTGGCCCTTTGAATTAGCTTTCCAATGCCACGAATTGCACCTTAATCGGAGTTATAGATCTCAATATATGGCTAAAATACTAGAGGTGTGTCAAGCTGACAGAAAACTTCACTTCCGGAAGCACTTTTGGTGTGGCCGCGTCCAAATGATGCTGTTGTGTTGAGTTGGCAGTGTATTTTTCACTTTCTGGGCCACTTTTGACATGGTCGCATCCATGGTCGCGGCCGTGGTCGACCATTTTCCTCTTTTAACTCCCTTTTCGTCTGTTTTTACCTTGATTTGATTTGTTTCTTCTCCGAACTTCTTCCAGATAGACTTTTTAGCCTTTCTCTACCTGATTATCACTATAACAAGTACAAACACGTCATCTAGCGCAAGATAATAAATTTTAGCACCTTCGACTAAATACACATGCAAATGATACCAAATATATCTCTCTAAATTGACCTAAAATGTATGTATAAACGACGTGTATCACACAAACCTTGTATAATTTATATGTATCAGTGCTACAAAAAAAAAGTTTAGGGATTTATGTGTATTGAAATAGTATCTTGAATCTCGTCGGATTCATCACGTTTGTTGTCAAGGTGGAGGTTTGGTTCAAGAATGCCTTGAAGTTTCGTTTTTGCTGAGTTTGGCCATGTCGAAGGATACGGCAGGGGCAGAAGTGGCGTCGTTAAGGAGTTCGAAGCTGGAAGTTAAACGCGGCCACATCCGGCTGAATGCGACGGCGTCAAGGAGCTGGATTCGACCGCGACAAGGCTCGACGTGGTCGTGACAAATCTGTATTATTTTGGGTTCAAATGAACGCGATCCCAACAAGGGCGGGCGCGGTCGTGACTGATTAAGGTGGTGCAATTCTGGGCCTTGTGCGTTATAGGCCCAACGTCGACCTATTTTGAGTTTTAGTCTGTTTGGGGCTTATAAAAGGTCCCATATCTGTTCTAGGTTAAATCTGGATCATTCTGAGAGTTAGTTAGATTATTCAATCTGTCAGTTTGTACTTAGTATTCTTAATTACGTACTTAGTCTGTTAGGAATACTCGGTAGTCGATAAAAAGTCTTTTTTTAATCATCTGTTTGTGAATTGATTCCTCTCTTCTGGCCGTAGATATAGCTAACACAATGTTAGCGAACCACGTAAATTGCTGTGTCGATTTTCTTTTATCGTTTTATGTGTTCTTCTCGTATTTGGTTTAACAAATTGGTACCAGAGCCTTGTCGAAGGGGTTCCGCAATTTGTTCGGGAAAGATGTCTGGGATAAACGTGAAGGTTGACAAATTCAAGGGAAGGAATAGTTTTAGTCTATGGCATATCAAGATGCGAGCCTTGTTAAAACAATAAGGTTGTGGGCACCGCTGATGGCGAAGGAAAAGAAGGGCAAGGCGGTGGCTTTGTCTGACGCTGAGATGACCAGTCTGGAGGAGAAAGCGCACTCAATGCTCATGCTGTGTCTTGCAGATGACGTCATTACCGAAGTTGCAGAGGAGGAAACTGCGGCAGGGTTGTGGTCGAAACTAGAGAGAGCTTATATACGACGAAGTCTCTCACCAACAAGTTGTTGCTGAAGCAGCGGTTGTTTAGTCTACGTATGCATGAAGTTCAGTCACTTCGTGATCAACTAGATCAATTGAACACACTCTTACTGGAGTTGGGTAATATTGAGGTCAAAGTAGCAGATGAGGACGCTGCTTTGATTTTATTAGTTTCTATACCCCTAACGCATGACAACTTTGTACAGTCTTTTATCAATGGGAAAGACACTATGTCACTGGAGGAAGTGAGGTCAGCCTTGCATTCAAGGGAGTTGCACTATAAGGCGGCTGGTACGGGTTTAGATACTCAGGCCGCTGGGCTAGTAGCCAATGGGAGTAGGGGATCTGGCAATTCGGGAAAGAAGAAATCAGGTTGGAGAGGCCCCAAACAGGATGATACTTGTAACTACTACAAGGAGACAGGTCATTAGAAGAATGACTTTCCGAAGAAGAAGCGGAAGGAAGAAGCTAAAGCAGGTACTATTGTTGTTGCTAACGGAGATGATACCAGCTCTGAGGAGGAATTGTCCCTAGTCGTTATTGAACAAACACATGGTAAAGATGTGTGGGTTCTTGACTCTGGGGCATCTAATCATTTATGTCCGCGTAGGGAATAGTTTACAACCTATGAGCAAGTGGATGGTGGCAATATTTCTTTGGCCAAAAATTCTATTTACAAGGCGGTTGGGATAGGCTCAATCAGGATACGGACACATGATGGTAAGGTCTGCACGTTGAATGAGGTTAGACATGTTCCACATATGATGGAGAATCTGATATCGCTTAGTCGGTTGGACAAGAAAATGTTCAATTTCAAAGGTGAGAGTGGAGCTCTGAATGTGTACAAGGGTTCGAATATGGTTTCGAGGGGTGTAAAGCGGGGAACTTTGTATTGATTGCAAGGTTCAACTCTGTTCGTTTCTGCTGCTACTTCTTCATTTGAGTTTTCAAAGAAAGATCTGTCTAAGGTTAGTTCTACTGTGAAGCCTGTAGTTGTGTCTAGTTTTGACAAACAGGTGGAGGTGAATGAGTCACAAGAAGGTGATGTCGATACACATTCTGAGATGGAGATCCACAAGAAAGGGGATTTTGCATCGTTCAAGGTACCCGAAGAGGGTTCCGATTATGTTGTTGTTTCATTGCCTCGAGTTCCTTACGCTAGCGCAAATGGAAGTTTGATGCATCTGAAGAGGTTTGTATCTTAGAGGTATGTTTGAAACCTCAAACCTGTTGAATACTCGAAGCTATTAGTGGTCCATCGATTGGGACGAATCTTGGTACGAGAGATTTCTCGTACAATTTGGGCACGTTGAGAGTGCATTCGTTTAAATTTGGGCATCCTTGGGATGCATCCGGTACATCTGTTTGGTCTGTGAAAGACGTCTGTTTTGGTCTATGAGAGGACATCTGTTGATCTGTGTTTGGAGAAGATTCTAGTCAAGGTGGAGATTTAAAATAGTGTCTTGAATTTCGTCGGATTCGGTTCCCGTCTGTTGTCAAAGTGGAGGTTTGGTTCAAGAATGCCTTGAAGTTTGTTTTTGCTGAGTTTGGACGCATCGGAGGACACGACCACGACGGGTGGTCGCGGCCGTGACAGAAGTGGCGTCGTTAAGGAGTTCGAAGCTGGAAGTTGAACAAGCCGGACGCGGCCGCATCAAGGAGCTAGACGCAACCGCGACAAGGCTCGACGCGATCGCGACAAATCTGCATTGGTTTAGGTTGTTTTGGGTTCAAATGAACACGACCGCGACAAGGGCTGGCATGGTCGTGACGGATTAAGGCGGTGCAATTCTGGGCCTTGTGCGTTTTAGAGCCAACTTCGGCCTATTTCGAGTTTTATTTGTTTGGGGCTTATATGTCCCAAAAAAATGTAGGTTAAATTTGGATCATTTTCAGAGCCAATTAGATTATTCAATCTGTCAGTTTGTACGTAGTATTCTGAATTCTGTCTGTGAGTACTCTGAATTACGTACTTAGTCTGTTCGGAGTACTCGGTAGTCGGTGAATAATCTGTTTGTCACCGTTTGTTATAGTGAATTGATTCCTCTCTTCTGGTCGTGGACGTAGCTAACACATTATTAGTGAACTACGTAAATTGTTATGTCGATTTTACTTTCTCATTTTATGTGTTCTTCTCGTATCTGGATTAACAATGTGCAACATTAATAATTTGATAGGCCTGCTGTAATTAACCTTTATATCAATTGGTTTCTAAAACAAAATTAGTTGGTGGCCCTTCTCTTAAAATGAGAGATGGGTTGCACATGAAGTCATAAAATATGCGGCCCATTGACTCAATGTTTAGCAATTCCCTTCTACTTTTTTGTCCAAATCCATTTCATATTCATTATGGCCCAAACTCATCGTTTGTCGTTCAAAATTGCTCCAAAACTATTGAACTGAACGCTAAAAGCAAAAAATAGGATATTTAGATCTAAAATGAAAAGAAAATTGAAAAGTACAAAAGATTAATATGCGTTAATTAGAAACACATTATTTTCAATCCAAAAATTTGCACATGTTTATATTTGCCAAACTCCTTCATTAAGTTGACAAAAATGAAAAGTGATATTTCATAGAAAGATCACTTCTTCTTTCCAATAAAGAGAATATGATGATGAAATAAAAAACAAAAATAAAAACAAAACAAAAAAAAATACCATGTAAAATATCCTATGTAGATGTGTCATTAGGTGTGAATCTGTGGTGAGATACACTTAGTGTAGATAGGGGAACGTTATATAAGGTTGATTGTTGGAATTCAAATTCGTTACCCAAATTTAAATTTTGTTTGGAGCATACAAGGGATTATTGAAATGTCAGAAAACTATACCACGAGCCTTATTTATCGTAGATTTATACAATCATATATGAATGTGAGTGTGAGGGTATATTTAGATAGTGGATAAATTATATACATGATGTAAATTTTCAGGTACAACAGACAATAAAAATTTAGAAATGTTACGTTTAAAGTTTAACCCCCTTTAATTAGTGAAAATTATGGGCTATGGCCTTTTCGGCCTAATTCCTCAATCCTCGGTATAGAAGATTTTAGTCTGATATGTATTTACATAATTTATTTCCCAACCTCCATCGAATATTCTATTGAACGGTATTCTTGTCTTATTTCACATACACGTAACTATTCCTAAGCTAAATTGTTTAAATCAACAATATGGCCTGCACCAGTTTCGTTAACAATATTTAAGGAAACATTTTTTTCAAATTAATTCTACCATATACATTGACTCAAAAAGCATAAACAAAAACTAACACAAAAGCAGCTAAAACACAAAGTGCCAATTATAACCTGCAAAAAGTAAAAGAGAAACAACAACAACAATCCTAACAAAACTTACGATCTTCTAATACTTCAAAGACATCAATTATCCAAAGAAGTCATATCCATTCTGCGCCACAAACGGGCCCCCACCCCCAACCCAAGAAGCATAATATTCCCTCTCTAAATTCTCCTTTGAAATACGATTCGAACTTCTAACCTCATCTCCGGAACTCGTTGAATTAAAGGAATTAAACGAGCCATGGATCTTAATCAATTCAAATTTTAGCTGCTCGACTTCTTCCTTTAGCCTAGCATTGTCGGCTAGCACGTCTTCAAGCTGTAGTTGCAAGGCCTTATGCTCGACTTCAAGCCCTTGATTCTTGTCACGTGCTCGCTTGTTTTGGTACCAAACGGCGACTTGTCTAGGCGGAATGCCCAGCTCTAGAGCGAGTTGAATTTTCCTCTCGGGATCGAGTTTGTTATTGTAGTTGTAATTGGACTCCAATAGCCTCAGTTGGTCTTGAGTAAGCCTTTTCTTGTGTTTGGTTTGGTGTTTCTGGACTTGTGGATATGGGTATGGGAAATGATCCATTGCATAATTATTGTTATTTGCTATTTCTGGAAATGGATGATAGAATGTGGGATTTATAAAAGAGAAAAAATTAAGGTGTAATGTCAATGACAACTATGGGAAGAAGATTTTGGTGTGGCGTCATTGTCGTGCATGAACATAGTCATTACGTGGGGCTGGCCTACCAACTAATCACAATTTTATTTTATACTATTAATTGCTAAAACTATTTCCCTAAAAAGCAATTACTAAAACTGTTGATAGCCTCGTGAAATTAATTTGAGTATATCTCTTAAAAAGGTGTTGTCTTGATAACAAAATTATCAATACTATTTTGACACTCGTTTCAGATTTATTACTAGAACTAGATATTTTGAAGTCTTTTAATGTTCTATCTAAAGCCATACCATATTAATTATATATATGTAATTATATACCTTAAAAAAACCTAAATTATTGTTTCAACTTAATATATTTTGTAAGAATCAATATCAAATTAATCTTTTTCCATATCATATGGAATAATTTCATGACTGAAATAGAATCAATAAGTATGTTTGATTGTTGACAGTCAGTGTTTACAAAAAAAATCTGTAATTTTAATTATGACATCGTCTTATAGTGATGATGAATGCCAAAGGGTTCAAGAGTTCAAGTCCTACTGCCTCTGGTCTCTGCTCCAAGACTAAAATAAAATAAATCTCATTAGCATATACTCCTATTGGAAAAAAAATAAAAAAAAATTAAGGACATGAAAAGGAAAATAAGTAAAATAATTAGTTGAAGTTTGGAGAAAATGAGGGGAAGATTGTCTACTCCCAAAATTTGGGGAGGGGCTAAGTTGGAGAAAATCGTTATAAGAGCTGTATAATATATATTTTTGATATTTTGGATTAAATTGAACATAAAATATACTTACAACTCCGAAGTCGCGACGTAATTGAGGGCCTAGAAACCTAAAGTGGGGGAAATGTAGCCACCAGGAAAAACAATTGCCTACTAATTTAGGTCATTCTCGTAATTTAAGACACTTATTTTTCCCCCCCCTCATTTAAGACACATTTGATAAGTTTAATTCCGGAAAATGATTGTTCACAACGGAGAATTTCGTATAACTCTAATGCATAGTATCGGTAAAATACAACAATATGACAAATAATAATGCTATTAACTAATTTTATCCGAGTCGATTTCTTGTACACTAATCGCACCAATCTTATTCATCATCAAAATATATTAATGATTATATTTAAAGATATTACAAATTGTAGGTAAATGTATCATTCTAAAAATGTATTAATGTTTAGACGGTCACTACTCGCAGTCCACAAAATTACTTAACACAACCCACTTCTTAATGCAGTATACTTTTATTTAAAATTATGTATAAATTTATTAATACAGCCCAGAGGATACTGATTATACTCTTTTTTTATTATATTAAATATTTTAAATTAAAATTTATAAATAAAACAATAAAATATTAAAAAAAAAGAGAGAGAAAGAGAGCAATGAAACAGAACACAGCAAACTCATTCTATGGCTTTTTCCAGTCCAATCAATTTCAATTTATCAGTGCAAACTGAATACAATTTAGTGCATTTTCAATCAAAATTTATACGTTTTTAAGTTTAATAATTTATGTCTATTTTTTTTGAATTAAGAATAATTTAGGAGTTGGTATATGGTAGAGGGAAGATTTCAACTGTTATTTGCCATGGATGCATTTATCAATCTTCAAGCTCTGACCATCGGCATGTCAATATTAATGGTGGAATCACTTTGTTTTTTACAACTTATGATTTTTATTTTGGGATTAAATATATACCGCCAATTACCCTCCATTGATGAAACCTTAAAAAGTTAGGATTTATGGAGTTCTAGATAAAAAGATACACTCTGTTGAAAATGACACAAAATAAAGATATATTATATTTTTTTATATGTATTTTTCTTTTTCCTTTTTGAATTACATATTTATATATTGCTTTAATTGATTATGTTATTTTTTATTCATTAAGGATGTTGTAGTATTTTAGAATTTTACTAATAAAATTCTACTTCATTTTATTAGTGGGCTACATTAAAAAATTTAGTGGGCTACGAATAGCTGCCGCCTAATGTTTAAGGTATTACTTGTTATAGGTAATGGATTATACATTTACCTAGAACAAGTAATACATTTAAGCATAAATCGTGATACCCAAAATGCATTATAATAAATTTATTTAGAACAAATAACACTTTTAAGAATAAATCGTGATACCCAACCCAGATAGCACCGTGCACATAGTGTACAGAATTTTTTGAATTCTAAATAAATTTTAGATTTTTTTTTTTTTTTTAATTTTGTAATTTTTAAACGAATTTTCTGAATTTTTCTGAATTGTTTATTGTCACGTGTCGTCATCTTATTGGAAAAAAAACATGTGCGAATCATATGGCCTATACGATCGAAAATATAATCGGAGGTTAAAAAAACGAAAAAACGATTAATATAAATTATCGTTGGAAAAAATAAAAAGTTAGAACTGCAAAAGTAAAAAAGACACATAATATATGCCCTTTTTGGTAATCTGCTCTAATTTGATCATAGTTGTAAATTAATATACGTATTTGATGACACTCCCGACAATATACGGAATTTTAGTATTATTTTAATGAAATTAGAAACCGAAATCGAAACTAGAACCTATTAGGTTCGGTTTATTTTGTGTGTTCTAAGAACCGTAAGTTAGCCCGACAGTTGAACCGCCTTTGTACACAATTTATATAATTTTTTTAATTTTGAAGTTAGGTTTTTTTTTAGATAATAAAATTTTAGTAAATTGTTAGAATCAAGCAACAGTGATTGACAAGAAGAAACAATTAATACAACACAAATAAATATAAGACATATCAAGCACAAAACTATTAGATCTAAACATATATACATTTAAACTCAGTAAATCAGACGAATCGTTAATGCGCTGAACAAATTGCATACCGAAAAAATTGGTCCTAGATTTATCACTAATCTTCTGGGGAAATCCCCAGTAAGTGAGCAGATCAATGTTGAATGTTCAATGATGACTGAGTCTTTAAAAAAAACAACACGAACAACAGTTTCATAGTTTTAGGGACTGATACTCTCATTTATTGAGGGGGACAGTTCCATAAAAAGAAACTGAAAACCTCCCATAAAAATAACGAAAGAGAATCAAAACAAAAATTAAACATGAAATCTTTCTTCATCCTCCCATAAGGGAAGATGAGGAAACAAGGCGGTAGGGTTAGTTTTTGTTTTTTTTTTTTGTGAAGAAGATTTATTTAGTTAGTGTTACTTTTTGAATTTCCATATATTTTTAAGTTTGAGTTCAAAGTTTTCTATCTTTAATTGATTTTGAAGTGATTTAACGTGAATTCCTAACATATACTATCAAAGGTTTGAGTTTTTTTCCTAATCTATTAACACTATTCGGAAGCTGCTTAAAAGAAAAGAAGAAATAAATATCCCGAACGATGGAGCCCTAAATAAAATCATAAATTAATTAGCCTATAACGATGGCTGGAACTCTACGATTAGTCCTCAAATTGTGAGTTAGGAGTTAATGAATTACAAGAAATGTCAACTGTCAACTGGTTGATTGCGCCCACAATAAATTGCCTAACCACTACCACTATATCTCAAAGCTCAAACTTAGCCTTTTGAATAAATAAATAGTACTCACTACCAACATAACTAAATTCTAAACTAGGCCTAAATGCACCATAACTCTTTACTTATCAAATTAACAATATAATCACTACCTTCATCCCTCCATTTCATTGTATTTTGGTTAATCGCAAAACATTTATAAACTTTGATTTTCTTTCCCAATTACACCATTAACCTCATTTTTTAGATTTAATTGTATTTCCACTGCCATCATAATATTTGTCTTGACAAGACAGTTATTTATCCATCACTTACTTTACAATTTGATGTCTTATGACTCGAGAATAGAAGTTGTGACAACCATAAATTCAACTCTCGATTCATTACAATTATAGCAAAGTGATGACAATTAACATCATAAGTGGTAGATATAGAACATTTTCGTCAAATCTTATCTAATTATATATGTTCATAAAGATGCAATTAGATGTTATTTTTTTATTTTTTTTATGATGATGTTGTAATTATAAAGAATGATAGACTTCTTCCCTGCGTACTTTAACATTTATGTTGTAATTGAAATTTCACGTATAGTCGGCAATTTCTTTTGCAAGAAATCTTGTTTTGTTCGTTTAAAGGTAGTTTCATAAAAATTACTCCCCCGTTTAAAATTAATTGATGTTTTAAAAAGAAATAGAAATATTAACAAATTAAATGCATTGTCAAATATACCCAGGTGATAATCAAATATTAGTGGAGATTGTTGAAGGAAAAATACAATTAGTGTGCCTTCGTCAAAAGTAATTGATGAAGGACAATTTAGGTATTCACTAAATAAGATGTAACTGTGATACCCTTGTATTTGACACCCTATATAAAGGGGATCTGATGAATAAGAGAACCAGTATTATTTCGTGTCTATCTTTCTTCTACTTTTCTACTTTCCCTACAATATGTTATCAGCACGATGCCCTACCAAAACAATTCTAAGAATAAAAATTTTGTTGAATTTTTTTTCTCTTTCGAATCCTTATCATGAATTCTCGGATCTGTGCTACTAGTCGGACGATAATTCTCAAGGGATATTTGATCCGAGACTCGGTCGTTGAAGCTTCTTCAAGTTTAGATCCCAAGATTCTGTTTGGTCGTACTGCAGTTGACAAAAGGCGAAAGAATTGATAAACAAATGGCAAAAGAAAGGAACCAAAGGCAGAGGGATGTTTGATGGTTAGTGGAATAAAGCGCTAAAGATAACTCAATTCTCACACTTATAAATGAATATAATCAAACTTATTTGGTCAGTGGAATAACGATGCAAACATTGGATGTTAATTTGTGCATAATGGTCACATATATATCAAATTATAAATTGCCGCAATAGTTGGCTTCCTAATTTGATTTGGTCTATTACTGCAACACAAAAAAAAATGTATATATAGGGCTTTATAAAATGAAGCCACATCAACATCATGACCTGTTGCCTTATACTACCTCCATTTTTTTTTTTAGATGTTCTTTTAGGTTTGGATAAGAAAATTAAGATATATGGAAAATGGACAAATAAGTCCTCAATTAGATTGTATAAATATGGTAGGTTAGATAATTTGAGCTTTTTAGGAATAACTATAGGGGTACTATTGGAAAAAATGTAGGAAAATGTTAAAAAAATAACTAGTTATAAATAAAACACAAAAGCTAAAAAGACATCTAAAAAAAATGAAGGTAGTATATTATAAGCAATAACTGGTGAATTTATTAAATTTTGTAAAGTTGAAGGATCAACTGTTTATTGTTTAGTTGGGATCCATTTAAGAAACTGTGTTAACTCCTAACTAGGACTATTATATTTCGGTATTTGTTGTTCGTGATAACAGAATTCACTTCATTTGGGACTTGGATCCTCTATAGTTGATGGATGTATATTTCAGTGTATTTAATTACTCACATTCTTTCTCTATAATGTGGGTAACTTTATAGAAAGAAAATGTAAATACCCATATTATAAAGAGAGAACATGAATAAGTGCATTGAAATGCACATTCATCAACTACAAGGATCTAGGTCCATCGGTTTGTATTTCCGACATCATAATACACTGACACAAATTTAGTGAAACAGTATATATTCCTTTCCTTGAGCGCAAATTTTGGCAAATAAGATTGAAATTGCAATCATATGATGGGTTGAGATTTTTATTTCAAAGTTCGCAATATAGGATTAAATTGCAATATTTTAAAAAATAATAAAATTCATGTTTAATTGTATATTTTGAAGAAGTTATGATCTTTTTGTGGCTGTCTATTTTGTTAAGTGACATGATGAATATCTATATATATATATATATATAACAAGTCAAGTTAGTTTTTAGTAAGTTGAATTTTTTTCCGCTCATTTTATAAATTTTCATTTTTGTTTGTAATTTAAAAATTCAAATTCGAAATTATTCATTGTTTTTCTATTATATAATTCAATTTGAATTTAAATTGTTCCTACAAATATGCATGGCAAATTATAGCGGAAAACTAAAATAATGAATTACACAACATTATCGGAACTATCACTTCAAATATTAAAGATGTAGATTACGTCATGCAACACTCAAGTATTAAAGAAATGGAAATGCCCGAAATCAACTCAAATATTCTACAATCCCAAATCTCTTGTTAAATTCAAAATTCAAATTAAACAATAAAATCTGAAAATATCAACCATATTCACTTCTATATATACTGATATATGTCATTGACCCTACCTACTCTTCTCATTCCATTGACGATGGAAGCTCCTAAATATTATCTGCAAATTACGAGCAATACAAATCAGTCACAGAGCTAATTGATTTGGGAGTTCAGATAGATAATGCAGGTGAATAGGTGAAAGAGCTAGATGATGGTTGCAGTATTCAAATTTACCTGCCATCATCTTTTAATACAGTAATATAATATATTGAACTCGAAATTATTCATTTCCTCTTTCTTAACGTTTATAGTATTTCCTCCATAATATGTTGACATTATGCTAATTGTAATGTGTATACAGCCTATCCAGATGAAATTTTAGAAAAATTTGATAGAACAGCAAACATCATATGCCGCGGAGTTTGAACATGTAGATGACGGAGATAGGTTGAAATCAAGAAATTCCATAATGTGAAAAATATATTCTTTCACGATATTATGTCTTTCCGATAAATATGTTGAAAATAATGCATATTGGTAGCATCGTTTCTTACTACCAAATTAAATGTGTAGAAATATTCACTTAACCTTAGCCTACTAATCTAACTAGTAGAGTGGCAAGTAAGGGTCGATCCCACGAGGAACGGTCGAACAATTTTACTTCATTGTATTAAGCTATTATGATCAAGAATTACAAAGTAAATAAACTAGAAAACAATAAAGAAGTGGGGGGATTTTAATGAAATAACAACTAACACCTAAATAAACAAAGACAAATAAAGAGATTTTTTATATTTTTTATTTTTAAATAACAAAACGATTCACCCTTGATCATGTCTCACCTTGATCTTGGACGATTTATGCAACTATTGTTAATGCCCTATTAATTTGTGATTCTAGCCCTTATCTCAAGGCTATTAACAAGCTCTAATAGCCTTGTTGTCCCTTAATCTTAGTTAGTCAAAATAAGCTCTTCGACTAACCCTATTCAATTTAATCGAATCCTCGAACAAGCTCTCTTAGATCCAATAATCAAATGCATTAAACACTAGGACAACGAGATAAATTCAACATAAAACTCGCAAGCTCGGTTTTAGTGGTTGAACTTTGTGTTATCACCAATAAATAAATCTATTGTTTGCTACATGGGAATCGAAAATCCTACAATTACGGATAGTAATTTCCTATTCTAGCAACACATTCACAAATCCCCTTAAAGGGTGATCAATCCAATAATCAATTCATAAATGTGACTCAATAACAGCAAATAACACAAAACACTTGAATACACAATATTTTCGGTAACATTAACCGCAATAATCACATAAATGTCTTAAACTCAAGGTTCCACAATAATCAAAGGTGAATTCTAGGGTGCTAGTCACCCATTACAACTATTACAAAGATAAAATAACAGAAAATTAAAGAAAACATGAAAATAGGATAGAAAGAACCAAAGGTTACCCCTTCCATTCCTTTGCTTCCAATGGAGAAAAGTGGCTGATTATGTGTGTGGGATGGGTTCTAGGTTAGGTTAAATTCGAATGGGAGGAGATATATATAAGGGGGAAAAGTGCTAGTAAAAAATAGGTAAAATCGCATTCAGGATTTTAAAACAGGGTAAGGAATCTCGGCCGAGATGCAAGTGTGTCTCGGCCGAGACGTGAAAAAGAGATTTTCAGCTGGTGGGTCGAAGGCTGATCTCGGCCGAGATTGGGTTGCATCTCAGCCGAGACGTAAAAAGAGGAAATTAGGGTTTTTTTAGGATTTGACTCATCTCAGCCGAGATTGGATTGCATCTCAGCCGAGATCTTCATCTCTTGAATTTCTGAAATCCCCTGGAGACTCATCTCGGCCTAGATGCAGCATCTGTCTCGGCCTAGATTTTCAATTTTGCAATTCTTCATGAAATCCCCTGGAGACTCATCTCGGCCGAGATTTGCATCTTGTCTCGGCCGAGATCTTCAGTTAGCCCTTCCTTTTGTTGCCTCGATCGATCCCTCGACTCCGCGGTCGTTTGATGTTCTTTTTCGATCTTTTTTCACCTGTCTTAACACAAAAACAGCACAAACGCATCATTTTGCCCATGAGAGTATAAAAGCACTAAATACACGTGATTATGCACATTATTGACACTAAAATGACACTAAAAGTGCCCTAAAGTGCGTGGACGAAAGACGTGTACCACATATTTCACTATTTCAGTTCAGAAAATTTTCAGTTTATACATCAACTTCGTTTTAGGATCAAGAATTAAAAAACATGTACTAAGCCCAGCCCAAATATAACAATTCTTTGAACATACAAATGACCACATAAGATGTCACCAACAGGATGATGCACGACATCCTTCACCACCATCAAGTTTATTTTTTAATTGATTATTATGCAAAATTAAAAATAAATTAAAACGCGCAGAATTAGATCTAAGTAATGATAAAACTTCTCGGATAAGATCTATTTGGTTGATCATTTAGATTAGATGTATCAACTAAGATAGATGATAAATAAAAACTATAAGGAGATATTATCTATGTAGAAGAATCTAACTAATATTTGATAGATCAGATCTTCTAAATAAGAGGAGTCCAAATCTTTCAATATAACATCATATTATTCCTATAAATAATAAGTCATCCAGCATACTATTTAACATCTCACACTAACAAAAATATTATAAACATCTATTGTATACATATCATAACGTCATTATGCAACATTCATGAAGTAATCTACCAGTATTCATCCACGCATCTCACTCGACATATAAGGGAAAACTCACGTGAATCTCATTACCAATCAGTATGGTGGATAAAAACTCAGAAAACAACTCTACTAAGAAGAAAAGAGCAAAGAAATCTGAGAACTACGGTGCAAAAGGTCAGAAATACTTACAAAAATTTAAACTTGAATAGCAGTATGTTTGTATGTTTCATTGTTTTGAATAGCAAACCAAATATTTCATATCCTGCATTTCAATTTGTGATTTTATTTTATTTTTTGCAGTTCAAATGTAACTAACTTCTTATTGATGATAAATTATTATTTTTGCAAATAAGTTAAGGGGAACATTTATATATGCAAAACTATGAAAGAAAGATTGTGCACACACTAAAAAAAGGTAAAAAGAATAGGCAAATAGATTTGATATTTGATTTTAACCACGTCTGTTTTGTTTTGTCTATAAAATGTAAAAATTATCCAGGAAAAACACAAAATTCAGTTAGAACTTAATTTTTTTTTCCATCTAAATAGTCATTTGAACTTAAATTTTAGTTATGGCTCAATCAATTGAGTCAAACCAATTATAATTTAGTATACAAAGCTGCTATGCTCATTGGATGTGGTTAAATTTTATGAAAATGTCTGAAACCGAGCTTCTATAAACGGACCCGCTAACTGGATGTCAACTATAATAATTTAAGGTTTGATTAGACAATCTGAGAGGTAATTCAAGAGAGGCTGTATAAGAGCTACTGATCGATATTGGGGTAAAATGAGTTTTTTTTTTTTTTTTTTTTTTTTTTTTTTTGCATCGCACTGATATAACTTAATTTAAATTGGAAATGGGAACCAGAAACTAAAGAAAAAACCCCTAAAATCAACCTAGATGTTGCTACTATAAAAACCATTCCCAACCCTGCAATACACCTGTTCAAACAACACTTCTTCCAAATGATTGAAAATATTAAAATCAAATAAAAAATGATAGGCAGAGGCAGAGCTCAAATCTGAGTTACAGAAATATGAGCTCAATCTGCCAATTTCCTTGCGACACAAATAACATATTGAAATCAACCATAAACTATTTTTATATCCAATCAAAATACAACAAATTTTAGTTGCAATAACAAAAAAAGGAAACCAATTGTAGAAATACTTATAGATGATAGTAGGGAGTGGCAAAATAAAAGGTGAAGAAGAAGTTGATTTAGATCTAGACAGAGTTAGAGAGAGAAGAAAAAAAGTCAGTCTAAGATGATGTGGGTATCTGTTTCGGAAGTTTTGCTTCCCCCATCTTTCTAGCAATAGTGTACAAGATCCCTTACTTTTATTTGGCCTCACAAATTGTTGAATATTTTGTCTAATTCATAAATAGTTTGGGCCTACATTATATAGTCCAAGTTTATATGTAGATGATCTGAAAATAGTCTTAAGCCCAATAGCTATTCTCACGGTAAACCATAGACAGATAATTAATAATGTAAAGTGGAGTCACTAGGCCCATTAAACCCAAAACCCATAAAATTGTGATTAAAATAATTTATGTTTTAGATTTGTTTATATAAAATTGATCATTCTTTAAGTATACTAATGCAGGCGCAGTAGATAGATTATTTGCAAACAAATAAACGGTCCACATCCAAGTTTATATCAATTAAAAATGAATAACAGGCCCAATTGTTTTGTAAAAAAATTGTAAGCCCATTTCAATTTATTTTACAAACAAATATATGGGCTATAATCAAGTTAATTATTTATTTCAAATTTGATGGTTTGTTTAATACATTCCCAATTTGTGAAAATTTTATTATATCCTTATAATACTTTAAGAAATCATTACTTTAAAATCTCTAAAGAAACCAACATTTTATTGTTTATCATCACTGTGAAGTATATGGATGTGTCTTCACAATCATAAGGTCAAACATGGAAGGTGTCAACAAGCTGATCAATCTAGAAGCACAAGAAACAGCTCAAGAATCAGTTTCAAATCTGGAAACTGTTTTCAGCAATAAGACAACGGTTTTAACTAACTTAACCGTCAAAACCGTTGTCTATTAGGAAACTAACAGTTGTCTTTCTGGTGTGGTTATTTAGCTTTGACAGCAAGCTAGTTTTGATGTGATTGCATGGAGATTTCAGTTGTAACTTCCATTATCTGTTAAATCAAGTCAAGCAAGTAGGAAAATTCTGTTGTAACTTGCGGTTAGACACTTGGTTAGGTTTGTTCTCTTTCTAGAAAGTTAGTTACAAGAAGTTAGAGCTCAAATGGATATTAAAGCTCTTGGAATCATTTTGTAACTTGTATTTTTTTTATCTCTATAGTGAAACCTCTCTCTCTTTGATCCGTGGATGTAGGCATTTGCCGAACCACGTTAAATTCTTGTGTGTTCATGTTTAATTTCTCAAAGAGTGTATAATTCAGATTGTGCACACAAAGTGATTGAGGGATTGTATGATAGAGTTGGTGAGGTTCTTGAGTGTTTTCTTTGACCTCATATTGGCAACAAGTGGCGCCGTCTGTGGGAAGAGGTGCGAAGAAGAAGATCCTGAACTCAAACATGTCAATCACAAAGATGGAAACCGAGAAATTCAATGGTAAGAATGACTATGGATTATGGAAAATCAAGGTCAAAGCACTCCTGGTTCAACAAGGTTTGGCTGCTGCACTGAAGGGTGATGATGCATTCTCAAAGGATATGGCTCTGGCACAGAAACAAGAAATCATTGAAAAGGCTCATAGTCTAGTGGTGTTGTGCCTCGCTGATAAAGTCCTCAGAGAAGTATCCAAGGAACAAGATGCAGCAGGAATCATTCAAGCACTGGACAAGATGTACATGGCCAAATCAACTGCTAACAGGTTATTCCTTAAGTAAAAACTCTTCTCATTTAAATTCTCTGATGAAAAATGAGTAGAAGATCAGTTAGATGACTTCAATAAGACTCTTGATGACCTAGAATCAGTAGAGGTGACTATGAGTGATGAAGATAAGGCCATCTTATTGTTAAACTCCCTTCCCAAATCCTATGATCAACTGAAGGATGCTATGTTGTATGGGAAAGAGTCTACTGTGACTCTACTACAGGTTCAATCTGCATTAAGATCAAAGGAAATGCAAAGGGTGTATCTGGACAAATCAGAAGGAAATTCTGAGAGCTTGAGCATCAAAGGGGGAAAGAATTGGAAATCAAAGAAACCTGGAAAATTTGAGTCATCAAAGAAAAAGGCAAATGGGAAAGGCAAGGCTGCAGAGGATAAAGAATCCAAGAAGTGTTTCTGGTGTAAGAAGCCTGGTCATTTCAAGAAAGAGTGTTTTGAATGGAAGAAGAGGATGCTACAAAAGAATAACAAGGCATCAAGCTCTGCAGAAATTGCAGAATCCAAGGAGGAAGATCCCCAAATCCTAAATGTATCAGAAACCAAGGGAGAGAATAGTTGGATTCTGGATTCAGGGTGCAGTTTTCACATGAGTCCAAACATCCACTGGTTCCATGATTTCAAAGAACTCCAAACTGGAAATGTTATGTTGGGAAATGATCATGTGTGTCCTATAAAAGGAATAGGATCCATTAAACTGAAAACTCATGATGGATCTGTGAAGATACTCAAGGATGTGAGATATATACCTCAACTGAAAAGGAACTTGATAAGCTTAGGGACACTTGAAACCAGAGGATGCATTTTCATATCTGGAGAAGGTTATTTGAATGTCATGAAGGATAACAAGGTGGTTCTCAGAGGAATTAGAAGGTCCAGCTTATACTATCTTGATGGATCTGTAATTGAAGGAGAAGCTGATGCCACAGTTTCAGAAGATAAACACCTTTGGCATGCAAGATTGGGCCATGTGAGTGAATCTGGAATCCAACAGCTGATCAAGAAGAAAGCAATTGAGTGCCAAGGCATCACAGACAGTCCATCAAGCTGTGAGGATTGCATTCTTGGAAAATCCAAGAAGTTACCATACCCAACAGGAAAATCAAACTCTCAGGCAATATTAGACTATGTTCATGTAGATCTATGGGCCCCCTCAAGGGTCCAAACACTTGGTGGAGGCAGATACTACTTTAGCCTGATGGATGATTTCTCAAAGAAAGTTTGGCTCTATGTTATAAAGTAAAAAACAGAAGTGTTTGATAAGTTTCAGTATTGGTGCAAGGAAGTGGAAAATGAGAAGCAAATAACCTTGAAATGCCTAAGAACTGATAATGGGTTAGAATTCCTATCTGAAGAGTTCAATAATTTCTGTAAGAACAAGGGCATTAAACGACATAAAACAGTTCCAGCAAATCCCCAGCAAAATGGTGTTATTGAGAGAAAATAGGACCATATTAGAGAGAGTTAGGTGCATGTTGTCTAGCTCTGGGTTAGACAAAAGGTTTTGGGGAGAAGCAGCTTCCACAGCAGCATATCTGACAAATAGATGTCCATCAGCAGCTAATAATGGTGTTTCACCTGAAGAGAGATGGTCTGGGAAAACACCAAATTACTCTCATCTGAGAACTTTTGGGTGTAGAGCTTATGTGCACATCAAACAAGACAAGTTAGAACCTAGAGCATTGAAGTGTATTATGTTAGGATATCCTGCAGGAGTTAAAGGCTACAGATTATGGTGCACTGAACCTGGAAAAGGCAGGATCTTCATCAGTAGAGATGTAGTGTTTGCAGAAGACATAATGCCATTCAATGATTCATACAAACAGAAGGTGGTCACAGAATCTAGTTCAAAGGGGTCACAAGTCAAGGTGGAGCCTGAAAGTGAGGATCATACTGATGAAACAGAAGACTCAGATGTTGAGGAAACAGAAGAAGAAGATAGACTACATGACTACCAACTGATAAGAGACAGAGAGAAAAGGGTAATAAAACCATCCACCAGATATTCTGAAGATTATCTTACAGCTTATGCATTAATCACAGCTGAAGAGGTTGCATTCCCTGAGCCAAGAAATTTTAAGGAAGCAATTAACAGTCTTGACAAAGATAAGTGGTTAATAGCTATGAAGGAAGAGATTGAGTCTCTAGAAAAGAATAAAACATGGGTGTTAGTGGATAAACCTCACAAGCAGAAACTAGTGAGCTGCAAATGGATATATAAGAAGAAGGTGGAGGTAACACACACTGAGTCCATTAGATTCAAAGCCAGGTTGGTTGCAAGAGGATTCACACAAAGGGAAGGAATAGATTATGATGAGATTTTCTCACCAGTGGTAAAACACTGCTCCATAAGGATTCTTCTTGCAATAGTTAATCAATTTGACATGGAGTTAGAACAGTTAGATGTAAAAACTGCTTTTCTCCATGGTGATCTGAATGAACAGATATATATGAGACATCCAGAGGGTTTTGAAATGCCAGGACATGAAGATAAAGTGTGCTTGTTGAAGAAGTCTCTATATGGACTCAAACAGAGTCCAAGACAGTGGTATATTAAGTTTCATACACACATGAAGGATATTGGATATGAAAGGTCCAAGTATGATAGCTGTGTGTATCTTAAATTCTCTGGAAAGCAAGTAGTGGTATTCTTACTGTTGTATGTTGATGACATGTTGGTAGCAAGCAAGGATAAAGAAGAGATCAAGCATCTTAAGTCTGAGTTACAGAGGGTGTTTGACATGAAGTTACTTGGCAATGCTAGAAGAATATTAGGGATGGACATTGACAGGAGAAGGTCAGCTGGAATACTTTGCTTACATCAAACAGATTACATAAGGAAGGTACTTAGAAGGTTCAACATGCATGAATCAAGGAGAGTTTCTATTCCTTTAGGTCATCAGTTCAAACTGTCAGTGCAACAGAAGCCAAAAACGAAGGCAGAATCTGAAGAAATGGAGAAAATTCCTTATGCTAATGCTGTTGGTTCAGTTATGTATACAATGATATGCACTAGGCCAGATCTTGCTCATGCGATTAGTGTTGTCAGCAGGTATATGACAAATCCTGGAAAGTGTCATTGGGAGGCATTAAAGTGGGTACTTAGATATCTAAATGGAACTAGCAGTATGGGTTTGGTATTCAAAAGGGTTGAGAAGTCTGATGGAAAGATTTTACAAGGATATATTGATTCAGATTATGCTTCTAATCTGGATTCAAGAAAATCTCAGCCTGGTTATATTTTCACTATGTATGGCACAGCTGTGAGTTGGAAGTCTATGCTGCAACAGGTTTTGGCATTATAAACTACAGATGCAGAATATTTGGCATTAACTGAGTCAGTTAAGGAGGCAATATGGCTTAAAGGGATTCTTACTGAATTTGGTCTTGGATAGAAGTCTGTAGAGATTTTGTGTGATTCTCAAAGTGCTTTGCACTTAGCAAAGCATCAGGTGTTTCATGAGAGGAGCAAACATATTGATGTGAGACTGCATTTTGTAAGAGATGTCACTGATAAAGGTTTGGTGAAGCTGGTGAAGGTACAGACAGAAGAGAATGCTTCTGATATGCTAACGAAAGCTTTAACTGCTGGTAAGTTTCAATACTGTCAGCAGTTGGTTCAAGTGGAGCAGGTTTGAACAAGGACAGCCTGAAAAGGCTGTAGTTGATTGAGGAGAGAAAGGTTGGATTGCTATTGGTTTGAGGTTATAATGTGAGTAGAAATAGTTTGTTTCAGACAAGGTGGAGAATGTGAAGTATATGGATGTGTCTTCAACAATCATAAGGTCAAACATGGAAGGTGTCAACAAGCTGATCAATCTAGAAGCACAAGAAACAGCTCAAGAATCAGTTTCAAATCTGGAAACTGTTTTCAGCAATAAGACAACGGTTTTAACTAACTTAATCGTCAAAACCGTTGTCTATTAGGACACTAACCGTTGTCTTTCTGGTGTGGTTATTTAGCTTTGACAGCAAGCTAGTTTTGATGTGATTGCGTGGAGATTTCAGTTGTAACTTCCATTATCTGTTAAATCAAGTCAAGCAAGTGGGAAAATTTTGTTGTAAATTGCGGTTAGACACTTGGTTAGGTTTGTTCTCTCTCTAGAAAGTTAGTTACAAGAAGTTAGAGCTCAAATGTATATTAAAGCTCTTGGAATCATTTTGTAACTTGTATTCTTTTGATCTCTATAGTGAAACCTCTCTCTCTTTGATCCGTGGATGTAGGCATTTGCCGAACCACGTTAAATTCTTGTGTGTTCATGTTTAATTTCTCAAAGAGTGTATAATTCAGATTGTGCACACAAAGTGATTGAGGGATTGTGTGATAGAGTTGGTGAGGTTCTTGAGTGTTTTCTTTGACCTCATATTGGCAACAATTACCTTATTTTTTTCATATTTTTTGTATTAAATATCAATCAAAAAAGTAATTTCAAAATAAAACCACAATTAATGTTAATGTTGATTTACTTTTAAAAAATAACATAGCCCATACATCGCATGGGTGCAATTACTAGTATAGTAATATAATGCAACATTTTTCCTAGACAATGATAAGTGGACTCCAGTCGCCAAAAAATTAACGGTGGTTCGAACTAGGCATGTGCACGAAGTTCGCAGATTATCGAAATTAGACCAAAATTCGAGCGAATAACTTTCGAATCGAAAAAAATTGTTGATCATTTTTGTTTCTGAACCGAACCGAACCGAATTTTTTGTTTAGTACGAATTTGGATATTTCTCAAATTTCCGAACCACAAACTATCCTGAATCCTATCGAGCCGTACCGAATTATACTGAATCAAATAACCAAATAAAATAACAAATCATAAATTTAAATATATATTGTACGTAAAAGATTAATTTAAATAAGAATCAAAATTAAATAATCATAAGTTTTTAGTTAGTCATGTTTAACATAAAATAATAAAATGAACCTTATATTAATTATTATATGATTTCGGAAACAAATTTGATATAATAAAATTATTTATTTTGGTAAGATGCATATAGTGTTGTTCAAATTGAATATTTTATTTAAAAGATACTAAATCTTCACGTATCCGAATTGAAACAAAGCGAATTAAACTATTCCGTTAGATTCGAAATACCGGGCCGAATTCTCCTAAAAATAATTATACCGTACCGTTCCGATTTATTGAATTAATTTGAATACTATCTTTTAAAATAACTGAAATTTGTATGGATCTGAAAATTTTCAATTTTCAATCCACATCATGTCACGCACACCCCTTATTCGAATAACAACTTTCAAAGAAATTTGCTAAGTTTAGAAAATGAGGCTAACAATAAACAAGGTGGTGATTTTTTTTTTTTTTTTCAAAAATACTCCTTAATGTCGATGTATAACATGATATTAGTCCCTTAATATAAAAATAGAACAGTCTTAGAACTTGTACCTGCATGAAGTTAATCCGTGTAAATAAATCTAAATAAAAAATCATGTTAAAATGAATCACCCCACGTGTCATACTATTAAAATTCAATGGCTCTTTTTTTTTGTGTAATCCTCTGAGAATTTCACCCAACATCCCATAGTTAATTCCTGTATTTATTGCGAGTGACTGTAAATTGTATAAGATAATGTCATCTAGCAACTCTTCTTGAATTGCGCAGATAACAATTTTTATTTTTTTGACTTTTCTCCGTATAGTTAAAAATCATATAATTTGTTCGGCTCAACTCTAATTTTTATTAAAATAATATCAAATTAATCCTCTTTTCGTAATCTTCGATTTAATATACATTATGCATTCCAGAAAGAAAAAAAAATTTAAGGACTAAAATTACTTACGTTGTTTTAGAAGATTATACTTTGACATGGAATAAGGAAGAAAAATTATTAGACAATAAAATATTGATCGACTAATTAATCAAAATATGTTGATTTTGTATTCTCAAATTAACTATCACGTGCATTGCACGGTGGAGATCTAGTATAGGTAAAAGAGAATTAAAAACTTAATTTTTTATTTAAACTAAATAAAATTATTAATAATTCTTTTTTTATGGATAAATAAATATAATTCAATTTTTCTATTGAGTGATATTTCATTTAGTGATTAGATCTAATATTTGGTTGAATGTTTATCAAAAAATGCTTTTGAAATTTTACTCATTATCGTCACTTGAAATTATAGCCTCATTTAAGTTTAGGCGGTTACGAGTTACGACTTCAAGTTGGAGTCTGACGTAATGGCTAAGTTTGACATAAAAGTTACATGATGTCAATCTAAAAACACTCTAACCTTGCCAAATAGTCACATCGAACTTTCTTTTAGTATAAGATAAAGATTTAAAATTAAAGACATTATTTAACAAAGGACGTGATACTGGAAATATTGGTGTTATAATAGAAGAATCCCTGTGATAAAATACAAGAATGGCTCTATTTTATTTTTCCTTCTTAATTTTGAGTTTGCTTAGATCCCGTTACTTAATTCACATAACTGTTGACAAAAACTTATATACTTATATGAATGAATTTTTTCATATATAACCGATCATACTAATTTTAGAAGCATAATTTTCTGTAAAAATATCTCTTAATTGACTACAGTATTAATTTTCTTATTAGATTATCAATAAATGATACGTTTATTAAAAATAAATAATGCTTTGTCCAAGTAAATGATACTTTTCGACATCTTATTGAGTGGATCTAAAAAAAAACCCTTTAACGAGAAAAAAAAGGTTGGGGATCATTCATTTGGTATCCATTTTCCAGCGATTAATACAATTTTGCGAAAATGTGAAAAACATATATTTTTTTTTTAAAATAATACTTTTAAAGTAACCCAACTAAATAATAGTTGAATACAAATTATGAGTTAGAGAATTATATAAATCTTGACATTGAAAACTTAAATAAACTTGAATCAGATCGACCTGTTATACTTAAAAAGATCTATGCATTGGGATACATAAGTCTTACTCTAACTAGGATATACGCAAATGAGGTAATAACAATATCGTGTCTTCCAAACCATGTTCAACTTCAAATCATGTTTCATCTTATATTTCATAACACCCACTACTTATTATGTGTATATATCGATGATGTCACTCTATACATGTGACATATAGTGAAGATATTGGATTAATACAAATCTGCAGCATAATTTGAAATAGTGAGGCGACGGCTGATAGTCCCTCAGTCCGCATAGACTTTATTTTTGCAAATATTGTGGGGCATAAATTCGTACATATCATGGAGTATCAGATATTTATCCAAACCTAGTATAAATTCAAACCTTTTGCATAACTTAAAAATATTTTAGGTCATAAGAAATCACGGTTTAAACGCAAGTGAGTCGCAGTTGTTAAGCTACCCCTCTATAACTCATTTATTACTTGTGTAGTTTACTCACTATTTTATGTTGGTGAGATACTTTTGTTAAAACAATCAAACAAATTCGATGTCAATTAACATGTATGATTTTTTAGAAGCTTATGTTGGAAAATTATGAGATAATTTGCTCATTTTGGGGCCCTCAATGATAAATGTAAAAGTTGGATTGTGTTTTCCTCCAAGCGAGGTTCGAAATGATACTTTTTAGGATACGGAATGACATATTATTTGCCAAAAATGATATACTGAATGAGAAATTGAAACACAAAAAATAAGGTGTTTGAAAGTAGTTGTTGAGAAAGCTTAAAGAGCTTGTCTCATTAGAATACTAGTGTTGAGTTGTAAGAATGTATAGCCAAAAGGCTCACTTTTTCGCAAGGGTACAACTTAAGGTACGATTGAGGCCTCAGACTAAAGAACTTGTCTACATGCATGACTTGCGCACACAAATGTCAGATTGGTTTGATTCAAGTCAAGGGCTGATTCAAGTCTCGTCAAAAGGCTTGTGTGTGAGAGGGATTGTGACTACGAGTATAACCTGTGTACATGAAGGTGCAAGTCAAGGATCTCGTCCAAGAGACTTATGTGTGAGCACCACTTACATGAATGTCATATCAGTTCGGTGAGCCCGCAACCAACTCATTTTGCTACTCTATTTTGATCCAAACCTTTTAAGTACTTGTAACCTCCAATGATTATTCTTCCGAACCCCTTTAGCATCATCCCTATCTCCAATCATTTTGATATACTTAAATAACAAGCAACCATGGTTCTTTTCAATCTTAAATTATTTGGAAATTCGTTAGATTGATATATAGTGCTAAAACTTATTGATCTATATGAGGTATTAGTATAGCACAACAATTAATCACAGTTGTTGATTGTGACATTATTCTCTACATTTATCTGCAAATCAATTTATTAAATTTAATTATGATATTCAGATGCTGATATTTGTTTTTCTTCATAGGATTCAGTCCAGACAGAGAGAGATGTATTATAACCAATTTGATCTCTTTAGTAACCTATGTTCTTTTTCCCTACTAAGCTTCTCATTGTCTGTACGTAATGGGACGTCGAATAATGCATAAGAGCATTGTTGAATTGCATGAAACGAAACCTTCTCTAATTCATAGCTGAAAGTTTAACAAGCTGAAACCGTAAAGTTTTACGAGAGCTTTCTCTTCCTTTTATATCAATAATTAATATGAGGTTTAAATAATTAACCTCCTCTTAACTAATATCTAACTAATTTTTTTACTTACTAACTTTTTCTTCATTCCCTTTTATACTCCCCTCAAAAGGGGAGCGGATATTTAGAAGCCCCATTTTGGACTTGAAGTCTTTGAAGAGAAAATGTCCAAGAGTTTTTGTGAGTATGTTTTCCAAGTTTTTCTCGGTTGGGATTTGAATGATCTTTGGAAGACCTTCCTTTATCGTTTCCCTTGTATAATGATAGTCAATTTGAATATTCTTTGTTTTCTCGTGCAATACTGGGTTGTGGGCAATGCAGAAGGCTGCTTTCCTATCAGTGTAGACAATGGTTGGTTTTGTGAAGTTGACTTTCATTGTAATATGTATGCTATCCATTGTAATTCTGAAGTTGTTGCCTCTATTGCTCTATATTCCGCTTTTGCAGATGGTTTGTTGAATGTAGGTTACGTTTTAGATTTCCAAGATATTAGAGAATCACGAAGATAGATTACACATCCTGTAATTCTTCTTCTTGTTTGTTCACATCTAGCCCAGTCTGAATCTGTGAATGCCTGCAGTTTATAGTTAGTGTGAGATGGGTAAAATAATCCTTGTCCAATAGTGGTCTTAAGATATCTTAATAAACGGCGAATTGCAACTAAATGAGCCTCTATACGCTTATTCATGAATTGAGATAATGTTTGTATTGCATAAGATCGATCAAGCCTAGTTATTGTTAAATACAATAGCATGCCTACAAGTCTTCTGTAGATGGATGAATCTTTAAGTAAGGGAGATTCAGTTTGTGAAAAACCTTGTTTTGAATCCATGGGAGTAGTACAAGGTCTACTACCTAAATATCCTGAATTATTTAGAACATCTAAATCATATTTTCTTTGGGCATAATTGAAGTCCATCTTTAGATGTTGCTACTTCAATGCCAAGTATATACTTTAGAACTCCTAAATCTGTTATTGTAAATTTCTTATGTAAGAAAGCTTTCACCTTGTTTATCTCATTAAGACTGTTTCCTAACATAATTATATCATCCACATAACATAGCAAAATTGTAAATGTATCACCTGTGGTTTTAGTGAAAAATGAAGTAGTTTGCCTTTGATTGAATATATCCAAAGTTGATTAGAGTTGTTGTAAGTTTGTCAAACCATTGTCTGGATGCCTATTTCAGACCATATAATGATTTGTTTAACTTACAGACTCTGTTATCACCTGGTTTGCAATAACCTGAGGTGTTATGTAGACTTCCTCAATTAGATCACCATGTAAAAATGCATTGTTTACATCACATTGATGTATGTGCCAGTGTTGTGAAATAGCTACTAACAATTATATTCTCACTGTAGTGATTTTAGCTACTAGTGAAAATGTGTCAAAATAGTCCAAACCTTTTTGTTGCGTGTAGCCTTTGGCTATTAGTCTTGCTTTGTACCTTTCAATGCTACCATCAGGGTTATATTTGACTCTATAGACCCATTTACAGCCTATTTTATGCTTATTTTCAGGCAATGGAACTAAGGACCATGTATTAGTTCTTTCTAAAGCACTGATTTCTAAATGCATAGCATTCTGCCAGTTTATGTCTTTTGCAGCTTGATTATGTGTTTTTGGTTAAACTATTTGTGTAATAGAGGCAGTGAATGCTTTGTGGGTTTCAGAGAGTTTATCAATAGACAAATAATCAGCAATTGGATATCTGGATGAAGTAGCAACTATATTTGCAGAACTGTGTTTCAAGGAAGAAAGTAGATTCGTGTCATAAATGTCTAAATAAGCAGGTGAAGCTTTTTGCCTAACTGACCTTCGAAGATTTTGATTTTGTTTAATATGATGTTTGTAAATTACGTTTTCATTCATATCTACCTCATCATGATTATTTGTTTCATGTATGACAGCTTGTGGATCAGCAGGGACATCATCAACAATAATACCACTTATTTAATCATGTAGCTCTTGTGCTAGTTCATCATGTATAATGTCAACATAATGAGATGTATCAATATCAGCAAAATGAGATTTATCAATATCAGCAGAATGAGTAACTTCAGCTAGTAAATATATCATCATCAGGATACTCATATGGTTTTAAAAGAAATTTGTTTATAATTTTGTCTACAATAGATTTGTCAACATAAGAAATTATTTTTGAAAAAAATTAACATTTCTAGATACAACTATTTTTCCAGGGCATAAATCAAGCAATCTATACCCTTTTGTTCCTAAAGGGTAGCCCAAAAAAACACACTTAGTTGCCCTATGATCAAACTTTGCCTACGAGCAGTTAAAGTGCTTCCAAAACATAAGAAACAAAAGACTCTCAGATGGTTATAACTAGGCTTTTTCCCATACACCTTTTCAAAAGGAGTCATGTTTCCTAGTACTAATGAGGGAGTCCTATTGATAATATGAGCAGCAGCCATTACACAAAACCTCAATCATTTTAAGGGAATTGAAGACTGAAACAGTAATGATCTAGCAACCTGTAATAAATGTTGATGTTTTCTTTCAACGACACCATTCTGTTGTGGTATTTCCACACAAGAAGTCTGATGTAGAATTCCATTATTCTGATAAAAAAATCAGTTAAAAAGAATTATGTACCATTATCACTTTGAATTACCTTAGTCTTCTTACTAAATTGAGCATATACCATATTAGAAAAAAATTCTAAAGAGATTCTAACATCAGATTTTGACTTAAGCATTTATACCCAAGTACACTTGTTATAGTCATCAACAAGAGTTAAAAAATATCTAGCACCATCAACATGTATAAGCTCAAGAGGTTCATGGGAGACAGTAGTGGAAATAAGAAAATAACTCTTCTTTTGCTTTGCTAAGGGATATATGAAACAATCTTTCTTATTTGAATCATTTTATTTTACACCAAGGCCCTACATAAGGGACAAGTTTTTTGCAGAGATATGCCCAAGTCTACTATGCCATACATCATAATCAGTGACAGCAATAACATACTTAGCTAAAGAAGATGGTACAGGTTTTGGAGCTTTCAAAAAATAAAGGCCACTATCTTGTTCACCAAAACCAATCATGTTATTTGAGGCGTTGTCTTGCAAAACACAGTGTGAAGATAAAAAACTTATAGTACAATTTGAGTACTTAGTTAGGTGAGAAATGGATAACAGATTATATGTAAAAACAGGAACATATAATACATTATACAAGACAAGGTCACTATTAAGGACAATATTTCCAATAAAAGTTGTTGTTGCTATGGCATTATTTGGTAATTTTACTAAAACATTT
This sequence comes from Ajuga chamaepitys, assembly GCA_958295605.1. NCBI lineage: Eukaryota > Viridiplantae > Streptophyta > Magnoliopsida > Lamiales > Lamiaceae > Ajuga > Ajuga chamaepitys. The sequence goes on along the minus strand of OY282501.1, from coordinate 53,571,827 downwards.
GCTGGTTTTAAAACAAAATTAAATAAGGATAAATCATAAACCATGTGGTCAGTGGCACCAGTTTCAAGGATCCAGATTGAATTAGAATCTGAAACTGAGCTTAAACAATGAGAAATACCTTATATTTTACCTGAAACTCCAGCAGTGGATGAATCCTACACAAAAGCTCCAACAGCCAAATGTGAAGAATTCTTGTCAGTAGACTTTTATATCTTCGCAAAGGCCAAGAGCTGCTCAAATAACTCTTGTGAAAACAATAGGTTAGAAGCCACTGGATTTTCATTCAGAGCTGTGTCTGAATTCACATGTGTAGAAATATTCATGTTAGCAGTAGTGTGGGCATTATGTGAATTTGAATTTGTCTTCCCTTTCTTGACCTTAGGACCTCTCCACCCAGGAGGATAACCTATAAGCTGAAAGCAACTATCTATGGTATGACCAGTTCCCTCACAATGGGAATACACCATAGGCTTCTTCTTATCTTTATAAAACTTTGTATTCTTAGCCAACATAGCAATAGAATCGGTGTCTACAGAAGGCAAATAACCTTTTTAGTTCTCTTTGAGATTCCTCTTGCAACAATATAGAATATATTTTGGCTAAAGGAGGAAGGGGAGTTTGCATTCAGAGCTGACTCCTAACTACATAATAAGAATCATCTAATCTGGTTGAAAACTTCGTAGCACAATCCTTTTCTTGAATCTGGTTTATAGTTTTAGGAAAATCACAAGTACAGCTTAAAATTGGTCCGTAGCTAATGTATTCATCCCAAAGAGTCTTGAAAGAATTGTAATAAGCAACTAAAGACTGTGATCCTTTAGCAATAGAACTAAGAGACTTATCTAAGTGATAAACACGAGTACCATCAGATCGAGTATAACTGATAAGTAACTCATCCCACAATTCTTTTGCAACCTCAAAAAATTCCAGAGACTTCTTGATATCAGCATGAATGGAATTGAGAATCCACATCAGAACTAGATCATTGGCACACGTCCAAGCTGACATTACCACTGGATCCTCAGAAACAAAAGGCGACGACAAACTCCCATCAATTAGGACACGCTTGTTCTTGACACTCAAAGCCCGTTTCACTGCGTGACTCTAGGACAAAAAAAATTGGAACCAACGAAGGGATCAAGAACAATAGCTACTGCAGGATTATCAGTAGGATTAAGGAAAAGAGGGGAAAGGGGATGCAAAGACGGATTGAGTTCAATACCTATCACAATTACAAAGAAAATTAATAAGAACAAAATCAACAAACCACGATCGATTGAGGAAACACTCTCAACCAATAGGCAAAACAAACGAATCAATACAAGATTCGAATAGAGGAAGAACGTGGAAGCAGCGCAATCAGGATCCGGAATCGATTGAGTAATCAGCAAAACCAACCGATACCATGTAGAATTGCATGAAACAAACCTTCTCTAATTCACAGCTGAAAGTTTAACAAGCTGAAACCGTAAAGTTTTAGGGAGGGCTTTCTCTTATTCTCCTATCCAACGCTAATTAAGATTGTATTTTTACAGTTAATTTTATCACAATAACATTCCACCTCCTCCATAATTCATGACAGATAATGTTTTATGTACAAGACCCCTTGACGATGCTCGATCTGTATATTGACAAAGTTCATCTACAGAAGAGATTATGTCTTAGATCATACCCTAAAAAATTCCTGAATTCAACTTTAATTACATAATGACATGTTTTATTATCCATTATATTTGATAATTTGTCTTATAATTTAAGAAAATATTTGATACAACATTTTTAATTAATTTTCATGTGTAAAACTTATTAACAAATAATGATGAGTTAAAGTAAATTACTTAAATCGAATTGCAAAATTATAAGTATAATAGTTTAACACAAATAAAATTGCACTACGACAATTTAAAATTTACAACATAGAGTTAATAAATTTTACATTTAAAATGGAAAGTTTAATAATTTTGTAATAAGTAATATCTAGATAATTAGTTATAAAAAATAAAATAAAAAGTATTCTTTTTGTGTAAAATTCAGTGTAAAATAGGTTGAAGGATATTTACACTTTACACAAAACAATAAATTTAGTAGGACAATATTGGATAGAGGACAGTATATAATTGCACTCCCCTACACACGGTGGGCTCCTACATACGATGGACACAAATTAATATAACACAGTGAAAACAAGTTATCTCATAGAATAAAATTAATAATTCATTCATAATTTGAGGATGTGATAATTATATATACCGACAGTGGACACCCTAGCGAGGGGTACATTTCCGCGACAGTATATACAAATTTGGATACCACAATTATCTTTTGTAGTGGGATTGTGCCTAATCCAATCCCCTAGGACTGAGAATAATTCATTGGAAACCAACAAGTTCAGAAGGACATAGTGTGTGGATGTTTGTAAATAATTATGTTTCTCGAAAACTGCTTTAAATTGATTTTTGTAAAAAAGCTAGAATTCTGTAGTGTTTGAAAAAAAAATTTAATAAAGGCTGTAACGATCCGATTTTCATAAATTAAAATATTCTAATTAAATCTCAATAAATCAAATCATAGAACCTTTTTTTTCAATCTATAAAAATATATATCTATCTATATATATATAAGACAATTCGTAGTCGAGCCGTTAAAAGAATCACATAAAGGTACAAATACTAAACTTCCTATCACATGTAGCAGCAAAATAAAATTAACATACTCATTATATTTGAAACGTTTATTAGAAAATAAATTATTATAAAAAATTAATTAATAAATAATCAAATAGGCAAAATTATTTCCAGACATACTTCTAACAAAATTAATGTAAAACTAACAAACTTTCATATTATAGTTTCATATTATCGTTAACCTAAAGATTATAAAAGAATAAATCATGCGCATCAGCGGAACTTACTAAACACATACAACAGAGTATCACAAATAAATTATATTTTTAATCTCTTTAAAGCTAACATCCTAAGAAACCAACAATCCATGAAATACTTCAGTGATCAACTTATAAATAATTATTTATCTAACAAGCTTAAGTATTATTCCATGCTTCAAGATAAATATATAAAACTCCTTCTAATCATGAAACTAGTCATGTAAGCTTACCATACAAGTTGAAACAAAATAAATAATTTTCTTTTCAAATAAATTCAACCAATCTCCATAAAAAAAACTATTGTTGTAACTGAGTTAAGACATAATAATAATACTCATCAAAACTACCTAATCAATTAAAATAAGCAAATAATAGCATCAAACAAGTAATTAGTCATCTTGCATTAGTAGACATAAAAATTCATAGGTTGTCATATAGTCATATGTTTCGGCTCCCCTCGTACTCCACATGCTCGCTCCAAGCTAACCTGGCTCAATAAAGGATTGGGTGAGCTTCTTTCAGTAAATTAAAAGCATAAAGTATAAGCAGTCATAACTTGTAACTTGTAACTTGCAACTTGAATATTATATTCAATAAATTAAAGATAACCTTGTAACTAGTAATCCATGTACTCATGGAACTTGAATTTGTATAAAAAATAGATTGAATATACACTTGTAACTTGAAAATATAACAGATATATTCACACAATTAATCAAGCATATAATTGCAATAAACAGTAAACACCCACCTGTGATGCAACTCGGTATGTAGACGCAAATTGTCCTATTGTTCGTAATACTCAATAGTCTCGTTTCCTTCCTACTTAAACATGCATAACTCTGTCTTCATCTCCAATTAATATATGGGATTTGGAAGTTTGGAATTTAGGGTTTGGTTGATGTTTTAAGAATTTTTTTTGGAAGAGGTAGAAAACTTATTGCGCAGCAACAAATAAATAATTTATTTTTCATAAACAGTAAAGGATAAAACTTTGAAAATTTTACAGTAGGAAATAAACTTATGTAAAAATATCATACTAAAATTTCATGATTTTCCAAGAAGTTTAACTATGGATTTTGAATTTTTAAAACTAAATAATTGAAACTGTAACTTCTGCACAACAGTCGAAAAACCTTAATAACTCGAAAACTATTGAATGGGTCACTTTCAAACTTTACATAATGCTATAAGACATGTATATATAATACATATCCAAAAATAATAATTTCTGAAGAAGTATAAATATAGTTTGAATTTTTCAAATCAGAAAACTAAATATTTCAGATTATGTACAGACGTAATAGAAAAATTATATAAAATAAAAAATAAGTTGGATGGAGTTGAAATTTTTAAATAATATAAATAACATATTTTAAAAAAACATATTTAAAAATCATAAGATTTTAGAACTTTTAACAATATATTACGAATTTCCTAAATGATGAATCTGAATATTTTAAATCTGGATTAGCAGAGATAGAAAATTAATATAAAATAAAATACAACTCATATGGGGTTAAACTTTTTACTGGAATTCTAAAACATGTCATGAAATAACATGCTAAAAATTCATAGAAAAGTAATATGTATTGTTATGAATTTCGAATTTTATAAAGAAGTTTCCTTGAAAATAGAGTGAAAGAGGAAAAGGAGGTTGACGGTTCTCGGAAGGACATCTAGGACTTATGCACGAAATTTTTAATAAAAAATAGATGACTTGGATTATTATTTTAATTTATGACATGAATCCCTTATTTATAGATTATATTTCTAGGGTTTAGAACTCCTAATTAGACTAGGAAAGTATCTTTTTCCCTAAGTAAAAATCATGGGCTAGCTTGGGCTTGACTAATGCATTGGGCTGGGAAAAAAACACAAATGGTCCCATAATTTTTTACTTTTTCAGATTTAGTCCCACAAGTTATTGCTTTTTCGATTTAGTCCCACAACTCTAGTAATTGCTCAATTTTGGTCCAATTTTGACCCAATGTTGACCAGCTGACCGGAAAAGGTCACGTGACTTTCACGTGCCGGCGCGGTTTTGTAAAATTCCGGCTAAAAGGGTCCCATAACATTTTATTTTTTCGGATTTAGTCCCATAAGTTATTGCTTTTTCGATTTAGTCCCACATCTTTACTAATTACTCAATTTTGGTCCAATTTTGACCTAATGTTGACCAGCTGACCGGAAATGGTCACGTGACCTTCATGTGCCGACGCAATTTTGGAAATTCCAATGACTTATGACACGTGTTGCCGGACTTCCGAGGTGGAATTTTAATTTGTTTTTATTATGAGACCACATCAGCAGATCATTTACCATGTCAACTTATATTTTTCTTTTGCCTGAATTGAATTAAACTCCAAAAATACAAATGCAAAATAAGAAAATGTAATATCATATCGATCTAGCCCTTAAATCAGAATCAACATCCCTTCTTCTTCTTCATTTCGCGTCATTCTACAAGAAAAAGCTCTAAATTTTCTCTTCCAATCTTTTCTATTTGAAAGTCGCGGCTTCAACTCCCCTAAAGTTGGATAATACACGAAGACTAAGAACCATGTCTCAATCTAGGAATAGCTCGCGAAATAACATTGTGTGCGATTGAGGTTTGAATTTCCCTACTAAAACCTCTTGGAAAGAAGAAAATGTTGGGCGTAGGTTCTACGGCTACTCGCGATACCCGATATGGTTTTTAGTTCTTGCTTCAGTTGTATTGGTTTATTCAAGGTTGAATTGAATTAATTGAAACATACTGGGTATAATTTTGGCAGACTGAAGGTCATTGTACGAGTTTTATGCACTTCTATGTGATAGAAGTAGACACATAATAAGAGGGCTCTTGCGAAGGCTTAACGAGAAAAACGCTGAAAATGAGGTCCTGCATAATGCCCGCATGAATCTCGAAGAAATTGTTTCCGTAACCGAGATAAATAATGAGAGAATGAACTACTCATTAAAGAACAAAAACAGGTGGAGTTAAAGAAGAAAGTGTTGGAGTCCGTCAACAATGAGTTGATAAAACATATAAGTCGGCGGAATTTCCAAAACCGCGTCGGCATGTGAAGGTCACATGACCTTTTACGGTCAGTTGGTCAACATTCAGTCAAAATTGGACCAAAATTGAGCAATTACTAGAGATGTGAGACTAAATAAAAAAAGCAATAACTTATGGGAATAAATTCGAAAAGGTAAAAGTTACGAGACCATTTTGGCCGGAATTTCCAAAACCACGATGGCACGTGAAGGTCACATGGCCTTTTTCGGGTCAGTTGGTCAACATTTGGTCAAAATTGGACCAAAATTGAGCAATTGCCGAAGATGTGGGACTAAATCGAAAAAAAAATAACTTATGGGACTAAATCCGAAAAAGTGAAAAGTTATGGGACTATTTTGACTTTTTTCCCGCATTGGGCTAGTATCCAAATTAAATATTTGAAAGTCTAATAACATGGAATATACTTTTAGCCATAACTTAAAATAATTTTCATAGTTTACGAAAAATAAATAATTCTCATTGGACAAAAATAGATATTGAAATATAATAATAATTAAATAATTTACGGGGCGTTACAGAAGCTGAGTGTTACGACTTTTGAGAATCAATTTTTAATTGCTTCTCAAAAGTTATTTTGGGTCCATTTATAAGGTTGCAAAAACTTCCACCAGAAAAAATAAATTTTAAGAAGTGCTTTTGGATGTTCAAATGAATTTACGAACACCCCTCTCTCTCTCTATATATATATATATATTCTATATATATATATATATGTGTGTGTGTGTGTGTGGGTTGGTACTTGGTGATTCTTCCAAAACTGCCATCGAGCTAAGGACCTAATGTGCTGAAATTGGGCGACGGTCTGGTCAGAATCTGGTGAGCTTCATCGCAAACAAGGCCTCATGTCAACACTTGGTCAGCCCATATCGCCTTCTCGTAACAAGCACCTCTCATCAGGTAAACGTAGCCACGAGAATGTGTCTCGTAAAATTCATTTCATTACGGGACATATATATGCAGTTGGATCATGGATTGGATGAAAAATGAATATTGAGAAGCATGTGGATTTGTGTGAACGGTATCATTTAAATCCAACACTTCCCTTTTCTTTATATTTTAATTATTACTTTTAATTTTCATGATTCTATTTAAAACTCAAATATGAAAATGTACTTCCATTTATGAATAAGTTTTGAATGAAGACAACTGATGAAATAAGGTGATAGGAATATTTTTTTGGTGTAAAATTTGACGAAAATGATTGGAAATTGCATAAATAACTCTATTTGATTGATTAATTTTCTTGATACAATATGCAGCAGAATAATATGTAGAACGTGGTAAAAACATCCTTCTCTCTAGGAGAAGTAAGGGTTCCCAGGTGATGGGGGTTTGGTTAGAGATTCATCGTCTTCTCGTCCCTCCACCGGCGAAGTCTTTGTCCAACTTTGGGTTTTGTGTTTTCTCTCTCAACCTCCCCTTCCTAGCCTCCATTTTCTGCTTCCCCTGTTATCTTTCCCTCTTTTTCCCCTCTACCACTTCCTTTTTCTCCCTGTTCTCCTTGCCTTTTATTTCTACTGTTCTGTGTTTTTTCAGATCGTGATTGTAGGAAAGCAGCTGGACTTGGGTTCCGGCCCTTGCTTGGAAAAGGCAGTTTCTCACTGTTGTTTTTGTGTTTTCCTCGTGTTTCTCTGTCAGGTCTCATAGGTTAGTGCCCTAGCCACTATTTCTACAGGGTGTGGGATGGATAAGTTAACTGTTGAAGAGAGCAAAATTCTAGATCTGGATTCGCAGCAAGATGACAGAGGGGTGGGAAATCAGGAAAATTGATTGCTCTTTTGTCAGGGAGGTACCCTTATTAGAGAAAATGCATGGAGCCCAAATTATGTGATTTCTATTATGCGAAATTCTTGGAAACCAAAGGCCAAATTCGAGGCTTCTGATTGCGCAAAAGATCTGATACTCTTTCGGTTTACTGATGAAAGGGATAGGGAATACATGATCCAGAACCAACTTTGGCATTTTGAAGGCTCACTCTTCCCTATCAAAATTATATCAGGACTGGAACAACCGTCGACGGTCACCTTTGGAATATCCCCCTTTTGGACCCATATTTGTGACGTTCAGGTGGTCTGTATGAGCGAGTACATGGCCCGAGTCCTAGCTCAGCAACTTGGAAATATAGTCAGCCCTTCAAATTTGAAGGACAACCTCATGGGGAAGTCAAAGTGGAGGTGGACATCACCAAACCTTTGCTCCGAGGACTTAAAAATTAAGGTTAAGGGTGAAGTTATTTGGTTGCCACTGAGTTACGAAGCTCTACCTACATATTACTTCTGTTGTGGGATGATGGGTCACATGGTTAGAAATTGTGATAAGTATGATAGAAACGAGTGCTCGGACATCAATGACATGAAGTATGGACCAAGGTTAAAGGCGTCACCCCTCAAATGAGCAAGCCCACACGCCAGCCATATGGAAACAAGTACCTCAACTGCGAGAAGCTTATTTAGCGGGAAAGGACCACAAAATGAGCCGACTACGGAAATGAGTACAAGGTCCGCTGACACACCGAAGAAGCAAGCAACAAAGAAACCAGAAATGAATATGGCAGCATTGACTTTATCACCCCACGGAGATGCATGCAAAGTTGGATAAGCCTTTCTCCAAAGCCTAGGTCATCGAGGCCCTTACACAAATGCATCCTACAATAGCGCCAGGACCAGACGGTATGCCTGTCATTTCTTTCCAGAAATTATGGTCCATTATTGGTGATGATGTTATTAATTATGTGCTCGGGGTCCTTAATAACCTTGACAACCTTGCCCCCATTAATCAAACCTTCATTGTCCTCATCCCAAAGAAAATAAACCCGAATTGGTTATTGATTTTAGACCACTTAGCCTATGCAATGTGATTTCAAAATTATCACTAAAACAATAGCTAATCGGCTTAAAACTATTCTCCCATCTCTTATTTCTCAAAACTAATAGGCTTTCGCTCCTAACAGGCTAATTACTAATAACGCCCTAGTTGCCTTCGAAATTTTTTACCACCTTAACCATAATAAAGCTAAGAAAAAAAGGTTCATTTTAATTTAAACTTGACATAAGCAAAGCTTACGACCATGTGGAGTAGGACTTTCTTCGGTGTGTGATGTTAAGATTGGGGATCAATAAGTCTTTTGTGGAACTAATCATATTGTGTGTTTCATCTGTTTCTTTTTCTGTTCTTACAAATGGCCAACCTGGAGACCCTTTTATCCCCTCAAGAGGGTTGCGCCAAGGGGACCCCTCTCCCCCATCTTTTGCTTTCTTGTGCAGAGGCTTTCTTATCCCTAATCCAGAAGTCGGAGTAGGCGGGGAGAATTCATGGGGTGCGGGTGAGCAGGGGGGCGTCATCAGTTTCCTACCTTTTATTTGTTGACGACAACATCATATTCGGTCGAGCGAATGAACGTGAAATTGATGAGGTGGCAGGAGTGGTTAGGATGTATGAAGAAACCTCGGGCCAGCTGATTAACCTCAACAAATCCGAAATCAGCTTTAGTGCAGGAATGGAGGGACACATTAGACATAACTTGGCAGACAGAATAGGAGTAGTTCGGGTGGCATCCCCGTTAATTTACCTCGGGGTGCCGGAAACCGTGGGATGCGCAAGGAAAGCAACTTTCAACTCTATTGTGGGACGGGTGGTCAAGAAACTGTAAAACTGGAAATGCAGGTTCCTATCCTAGGCGGGAAAATTGGTCCTTATTCAGGCAGTGGCTCAAGCAATCCCCTCTTACATTAGGAGCTGTTTTTAGACATATGTCGCTAACTTTCATTAATTATCTCCAATTTTTTGTGGGGCCAAAAACATGACGAATGGAGAATTCATTGGTGCTCGTGGGACTTGCTGTGCAGAAACAAGGGGGAGCAGGGGGCTTGGTCTGAGGGATTTTGGTTGTTTTAACTTAGCAATGCTCGCTAAGCAAAGCAGGAGACTTATTATGGATGAGAATTGATTGTTATCAAGGGTGTTAAAGGCAAGATACTACTCATCGAGAAAATTTCTAAGTGCAACAATTGGCTTAAATCCGAGTGATACATGGAGAAGTATTGTTGTAGGAAGGGAATTACTCAAAGAAGGTATTATCAAGAATGTCGGAACGAGGGAGGATATTAGGGTATGGAACGAGCCGTGGGTTCCAGGAATCCCAAATTTCAGAATCAAATCTGGGATTAAAGCGGGATTCGAGAATTGTTTGGTTGGTGATCTTATTGAAAGAAACCCAATGACCTGGAATAAGGGAAAGCTTGTTGCCTTGTTTGAGGCTGAGGAGATGGAGCTCATTAAGGCCATCCCGTTGTCAGAAAGTCGAAGGGAGGATAGCACTGTGTGGGGGCTTCAAAGGATGGTTGTTATACGGTAAAATCAGGATATCGAGCGGCATTGGGAATGCTTAGGGTGACGAATGATATACCAACTGCCTCAAGCCCGAACAATCTAGTTTGGAGATGGATTTGGGGACTATCCCACCCAAGTGGAAGATTCTTTGTTGGAAGCTGCACACAATATCTTGCCAGTAAAGAAAGGCCTGCGATGAAGGGGTATGGAGATTGGGTGACAATCTGCTCCTTCCAAATGCATCAATTGACTATTGGTTCACAAAAATTACCGATTCACTTGACACTCACCTCCACCCTTTGTTTGCAGCGCATCTCTGGGCAGCCTAGTACTCACGAAACCAGCTCTATTCTCAGGGAAAAAGAGATGCCACAACAAACCGATTTTGAGCTTACATCAGTAGTCCTCTACGATTTCCAAAGAGCAAAGTTGCCACCATCACTCGTGCAACAACAGAGAGTCTCCCGATCTTGGCAACGCCCACCATCAGGATGCTGGAAAATCAACGTGGATGCCTCCGTCCGTGCCGAAATGGGATCGAGACTAGGAGTGGCGATCCGCAACAACTCAGGGGAAGCCACTGCGGCTTGTTGGAAATCGATGAACGGAAACTACCCCATTGACATTGCTGAAGCGTTGGCTGCCGTGGAAGGGCTCCTCCTTGCAACCCATTTGCACCTTCCCTCGGTGATCCTTGAAACAAACAACTCCTCTCTCTTTGCTCACTTGGTGAAGGAACGAAATGACCTGACTTACTTTGATATTCGGTCCCTTAGCTCATCTTTTGAGTCTTTTTTTCTCTCTTTAGTTAGAAGGACGGCTAATGTTCTAACTCATAATTTGGCTCGTTTTTCCTTTTCGTTGAATGGCCCGGGGTTGATTTCAGGCAATGTTCCATCCTCGTTGGAGCACTTCGTTGTATCAGATGTTTTCTCAATCAATGATTAATCATGTTTCCCTAAAAAAATATACTATATATAGAACATGGTGTTCACGTTGACTCCAAATTCCTCACTATATCTATGTATATTTTATGTTATTTCACTTTCATATTTGTACTATTAAACACTTACTATACATTGAGATATGACGTAATATCCCGTCACAGGAAGATAAAAAGAAATTAACACAATATATGGGTGTGTTTGTTTAAGGTTGGGGAGCACTGAGTCAAATCTAATTGAGGGAGTTAATGTATCCACTAAATCTACTGAGGAATACTTAAACAAACATACCTTGTGATTGTCCCTAAAATTATTATTATTATTATTATTATTATTATTATTATTATTATTATTATTATTATTATTATTATTATTATTATTATTATTATTATTATTATTATTATTATTATTTATTATTATTTTTTTTTATTATAAGAAGAAATCGGTTACTCCCTCCGTTCTAGCCCAATTTGCCTACCTTGACCGGGCATGGAGGTTAAGTAAAACAGTTTTTGTGTAATCTTTGATTTTTTCAAAGGTGGAGATTTTGAGGGTATAGATTGTGAGAGAAACTTGTTATTTATGAATTGAAAAATTAAATTGGAATAAATCGAAAAGAAAAGTATACAAATTAGAAGGGGACGGCGGGAATATTTTATAGGACAATAAATAGCTAAACTATTAATATAATTATTTTTTTGGTAATATAAGAAAAAAATGATAATGAACAGTTGGCGTTGTGCTTCCAAGTTCCAAGTCAAGCTGTCAAACGTCCTTCCATCATGTTAGTGCCCTAAATACCCTTCCAATTTTGAACCGACTGCATAAACTTTCGGGCTTTCGGAGTTGCACAATTGTAATTTACCGCAAACCAAAATCCCTTGATCTAACATCTGTCACAGGAGCCTTTGCCTTTTCTCTCCACTCTCTTTTCCCTCTTTTCTATTTAAAATCCTCCACCCTCTCTTTTCCCACTTTTGATTTCTTGATCACGAAAATAAAATCGTCAGAATGATGAGACTGTTCGGCCGAAGCTCCACCGGAGAATCTCCCCATACGGCATCTCCATCGACTCCACTTCCCGCCGCTCCGTCTAACATGTCCGCCGGACCTGCTAGGCCGATTCGTCTTGTGTACACTGACGAAAAGGGAAAGTTTCACTTGGATCCGGAGGCGGTGGCTTTACTTCAGTTGGTGAAGCAGCCCGTTGGCGTCGTTTCGGTGTGTGGTCGCGCGCGTCAGGGCAAGAGTTTCATACTAAATCAGGTAAATTTGTGAGTTTCAGTTATATTTTTGGTGTTACGTGTTCGTTAGGGGTTCCGTAGTTACTAATTCAGCAGCCTAATTGTGCGACAATGAGTTAATAATCGACTTCTCCCTACGTCCCCATGTGGTCGATTACTGTTGCTTGTCTTTTTGGGTTTTGTTTTAATTTCTGATTGAGATTAGGGTTTTGCGCGTAGTGCTTGTAGGGCGATGTTTTATTCACTAGTTGGGGCGACTCAAGACAATGAGCAAGAAGGGTTCTGTTTTCTATTTATTTTTGGGGCTTGTAGCAAAGTCAAGTCTTGTGGGTTTAAAAAAGCCTAGAAAAACTTTGGTACATGGAATAGTTGAGAGCATGCTACTTCTATTTGTAGGGTTAAAGTGATATATGTTGAAGCTGATTAATAGTGAAGTATCAGGTCTTTCTGAACTCACTGAAAACAACTGGTTTATATCCTTATAGCATTATCTAATGCCTTAAAAAAACGAATAAGTAATCACGTGTATGGCTGACAATGTGAAACCTCTTTGTTACTCTATAAAATGATGATGTTGATATCAAAACCTCCTCAGTATGCATGAGCTTTACTCGCAAATTAGGATTAGTTAAGATTGTTCTACTCCATTATATATTGATTTCAGTATCATATTATTTTTGGATGAATTTCTTAGCAGTACTCAGAGGAAAGTTATGGATTTTTATTTAAGTTAGTTACAGTGATTACACTCTTCATAGCTGCATTTTCTTTGCCGTTGATTGTTGGATTTTAGCTTATTTCTCCTCTCTGTTTCTTGATTGCTGCATTTTAGCTGGTTTCTTTATATGATAAACACCGCCTACCATATTGTTGATCCCTGAGTGTATCCCGATTGGAAACATCAGGAGCTGATGAGGTTTCTGTATAAGCACTATTTTAGTGACTTTCATGGATCTATACAGTAGGTGAACGTGAAAGAGGGTTTTCTGATGCACCACATACACACACTCTCTCTCTCTCTCTCTATATATATATATATATCATATATATGTATGGAGTGTTTTTATTACACATATAGTTATAATATTGTCTCCCCTACCCCCCCCTCCCCCGCCCCCAAAAGAAAAAAAAACACAAAAAATTTGAACACCAAGACAAAAAATCAACAATTAGTGGTAAACACACTCTGGACATCTTTCTTGATTGTTTGTGTTACCTCGTCTCAGCTCAGTGAATTAAGACGTTTTGGTTAATTGGTTTTTTTTTTTTTTTTTCCGCTTCTATTTCTGATATTTCGGTTTGATAATTTCGTGGCTCAAAGCTATCTTGTTAAAATGTTCTGTGCTTTGCACTCGAAGAAGACTTTTAATGTAGCAGGCTTTTTAAAAGGTATTTTTACTGTAGCTATTGCAGTATCTTATAAGATTGAGCAGCTTCTGAGATATATATTCTTTTTTCTGTAGCTGCTTGGCAGGAGCAGTGGATTTCAAGTGGCATCTACACACCGTCCTTGTACCAAAGGACTTTGGTTGTGGAGTACCCCTATTAGGAGAACTGCCTTGGATGGAACAGAATACAACCTCTTACTCCTGGACTCAGAAGGAATCGATGCTTATGACCAAACGGTGAGGTTTTGTTTCTTATCCCTTCAGCCGATTCTGACAAGCTGTTATTATTTAATCATTTGGCCATGGCCATCTCTTATGATTGAAGTGACCTTTTTTACGTTTACTACTCTTGATTCTCCTAATCATCGTTTCTTGGTGATACATATATGTTTGATGTTCTTTTGTAACCTGTTGGGCTGTATCCTTATATCTTTTGTCTCTTTGAATCTTATAATTTGACAGGGAACATACAGTACACAGATATTCTCATTAGCTGTGCTCCTATCGAGTATGTTCATATATAACCAGGTAAACGAAATTGTCAACGGCTTTCGTTATGCTGATGTTTTTGGTTTAGCTTTTGATCCTCTTTTATTCTTTTAGAAAAAGGCTAGTCAATATCTGTTAAAGTTAATTATCATATTCTATGAGATATGGAGTGGTCCAAGGAACATGATAGTTGATTTTGAAGAATATAATTTACTGATTAGCTAATCTTTCGCCTAGATGGGTGGCATTGATGAGGCTGCACTTGATCGCCTATCTCTTGTGACTGAGATGACTAAGCACATTCGTGTCAGAGCTTCTGGGGGTAGGAGTACAGCTTCAGAACTTGGGCAATTCTCCCCAATCTTTGTGTGGCTTTTGAGGGTAAGTTATAGGATGTATATCTGTTTACATACTAAATTTTTCAGCAGCCTCTATTTTCCTACTAGTTTGGAAATATCAACTGTAATATATTAATATACAGTTTTTTGTGGAGTAATTATAAAATAATACCAATATGCAACATACAGGATTTTTATCTAGACTTAGTGGAGGATAATCGCAAAATTACACCACGTGATTACCTAGAGCTTGCTCTGCGACCTGTTCAAGGAGGCGGAAGGGATATAGCTGCCAAGAATGAGGTAATATTCCTTTCTTTTCTTTCTTTTATTCATCATGGAATCAACATTAATGTGTAACTATAATCAAACATTGGATCAATAAATACATTTTTTCTATTTAAATGTAAATATATTGAGCACCTTATGGGCTGAATACCTTGGTGTAGATTCGAGATTCCATCCGAGCTCTTTTTCCTGATAGAGAGTGTTTCACACTTGTGCGACCTCTAAGCAATGAGAACGATCTTCAACGACTTGATCAGATTTCGGTCAGTAGTTGCTTACGCTAGTTTAATTTCATGTGTTTTGGCTATTTCCTTTTATTTTAATTTGTTCTCACTTCTTGGTTTATGATGATTAATTCTACTTTGCAGCTGGACAAACTAAGGCCAGAATTTAGGTCAGGTTTAGATTCATTTACAAAATTTGTCTTTGAGAGGACGAGACCGAAGCAAATGGGTGCAACAGTGATGACAGGACCTCTCCTTGCGCGTATTACTCAATCATTCCTTGATGCCCTTAATAATGGGGCTGTGCCTACTATAACTTCTTCATGGCAGGTTAGCTTATATGCATGTGTATCTGTGTCTTCCCCTTCTATTTTTTTCGTTAGGTGTAGTTCTTTCTTAGAAGACCTTACTCTCCACATCTTTGTGATTTGTGTTGGGTTTTCTTTAATATGAAGTCTCATTTCACAAATGCAGTAATAGGCTTGTTATTTTTGCAATTTTACTGTTAAATAATTTCTACATGTGATATGAAGAGTTACGATGAACTGCACCGTTCTAAACTTCTAATATAGTTTTTGCTTAGAGATGTAAAATTTATTAAGGCCTGACGAGCTGCTCCTTGTAACCTAAAAGTTGTAGGTTTAGGATGAGATCACTAAAATTTGAGCAGTTTTTGTTTCAGACTTGTTGGCCAGGGCCCATGTAATGCACAAGTATGACACTTTTGGGAATAGTTTCCTTAAACTTGAATGCACTTAGGTAGAACTTAAGTTTGAATACTAAATTTAATTTATAGTAATTTAAATTATATTTAGATAAGTACTAGATGTCAGCCTGTTAACATCTATATTTTCGCTAACTGGTTTATGTTGGCTTATTGCCATGTCTTGAGGCGATGTCTAGTGATGCAATATTATTTTGCTCCAAATTCTTATATAACTTTAATATAGAATTATATTTTGATCGATTTTTTCTTTTCTTTTCTTTTTTTGTTGTAGAGTGTTGAGGAAGCTGAATGCCAAAGAGCGTATGAATTGGGTACTGAAGCTTACATGTCTGCTTTTGATCGTTCCAAACCTCCTGAAGAAGTAAGTGCTGCTATTATCGCAGATTTTGTGTTTTTATTGTTTGCTGAACTTGGGGTTCTTGTAGGCTGCTCTGAGAGAGGCACATGAAGATGCAGTTCAGAAGTCGATGACTGCATTTAATGATACTGCTGTGGGTGCTGGCCCAATCAGGCAAAAGTATGAAAAACGTCTTAACAGTTTCTTGAAGAAGGCATTTGAGGTAAAAAGTTCTTTTGATGCTGAATCACTGTGAAATTGGACATTAGTTCAAATGTATATTGTATGTAGACTATCCTGTTAGTAATATTTTCTTGTTCTTTTCTAATTTATGAAAGCTTATTTAGGAATTAAACTCTTTGATTTTGTTTCTAACTTTGATTAAACTTATTGAAAAAACTAGGATCTTAAATCGTGAATCAGATTTGTTCTTAAAATCACCAAATATAGTAAATACTCCACCATATAATTTTGTGGAGGCTAAAGTGACTTGTTTTTAGCATTATATAAGCTCAACAGAACACCCTCTTTAGTTTAGAGTAGCTTCTTCGATTTCCAGCGGACATGTTTAAGTAAGTTATTCCAAGATTGATTTCATCGTCGAACAATATCGGAAGTTTTGCATGTGAAGTTTTCACTTTATTAAAAAACGTAAATTCTGCTTTCCAGAAAAGCCATCATCTTCCCATTTTATTTGATGCTATACTGTATTTGTCGCAATTAGTTATTAGGTTTGATGTTAATTGCAGGACATTAAGAAAGATGCTTACAGGGAGGCCTATATGCAATGTACGAGCGCCATAGAGAATATGGACAGGGAGCTGAGAACAGCTTGTCATGCTCCTGATGCAAAAATAGACTCTGTTCTGAAGGCAAGTTTTCATTGTTGGAAAAGTTTGCTCCTAATAATAATTCCATTGCTGTTAAGTACTTAGTGATCATATTGCTGAAGTTTTCTAAGCTTTCATTTGACTTACTTCTATCTGAAAAGTTGATTTATTTTCTCTTTAAGAAATTAATAGTCCGAACCATACTTGTAGTTTTTGATTTCTATGCATAACTTCAGTGTCTTGTCTATCTCAGTTTGTGTCATTTTAATTCCAAATTGCTACCAGCTATAGATAGCCAACCTATTTATAACCACTGTTATTTTTCAATTTAGTGGATAATTTATCAAATTTCGATTAAATTAAACATCTATAATGGACGTCCCACTACTATCCAGACAAGTTTCTACCCGATTTTGATTATGATAGTGTACATCACATTCTACTTTTCACTTTTATCAGGTAATTTCATGGGGAGTATTATTAAAAATGTTATTCAAATGTAATTTCCACACACAAGGAAATTCATAAAGAACTAACTTATAAATTGAATTATTTTCTTGCTGAAGACGGGGCCTGATATTCATGTTTTTGGTGGTCAGGTTCTTGATGGGCTTTTGACCAAGTATGAAACTTCTTGTCATGGACCAGAGAAGTGGCGTAAAGCTGTTCATTTTCTCCGGCAAAGGTTTGTGTTTGAGGATCTTTGCTCTATTATGTATGGTTTTCTCTGAAGATTTTATGTTAATGCTATTTTTTTCCTTCTTTCCAGTTTGGAAGGTCCGCTTCTCGACTTCATGAAGAAGCAAATCGATCAGATTGGAGCAGAAAAGAGCTCTCTTGCTTTGAAATGCCGTTCAATTGAAAGTAAGATGGATTTGCTTAACAAACAACTGGAAGCAAGTGATAAGTATAAATCTGAATATGTGAAGCGTTATGAAGATGCAATCAAGGACAAGAATAAACTGACAGAGGATTACATGAGCCGTATAAACAACTTGCAAAAAAAATATAGTTCCTTAGATGAGAAGTCCTCAAATTTTTCAAAAGCACTTGATACAGCCAGGCAGGAATGTACGGATTGGAAAAGGAAATATGAGTTGGTTTTATCAAAGCAGAAAGCTGAAGAAGAGCAGTTCAGTGCAGAAGTTGCGATGCTCAAAAATAAAAGTTCTGCTGCTGAAGCAAGATTAGCAGCAGCTCAGGAGAAAGCACAATCTGCTGAGGAAGATGCAGAGGAGTGGAAGCGCAAGTATGATATTGCTCTCAGAGAAACAAAAATTGCTCTAGAGAAAGCCGCTGCTATTCAAGAGCGCACAACTTATCAAACACAATCAAGAGAAGCTGCTCTAAGAGCAGAATTTTCTACTGCACTATCTGAGAAGGTTCATATCATTCTTTCTGCTTTTGCTTCCTCTATATTATTTGTGGATATATACATTATATTACAGACATTTAAAAGAAAAATATTGGAAGATACTTTGAGTTGATTTCATGTGTATCATTGGCAGGAGGACGAAATAAAGGAAAAGACCACGAAGATTGAGCAAGCTGAACAGCGTTTGACAACTTTGAGTTTGGAATTGAAGGTGAGATTTGGACAAAAGAACATGACTGTGTAACAATGTTATCCTCTACCAACCCCAACACCCCCTTCCCCCTCCACACACAACACGCATACACGTGTAAATTACATTCTGTAGGATCTAGCATTCATTTGCTTA
The DNA here is from genome assembly GCA_958295605.1 of Ajuga chamaepitys. NCBI lineage: Eukaryota > Viridiplantae > Streptophyta > Magnoliopsida > Lamiales > Lamiaceae > Ajuga > Ajuga chamaepitys. Next base: position 53,553,023 of record OY282501.1, on the reverse strand, counting down.
AGGTATCCCAACCCTGTATTTGGCAGTTTTTTTGGTTTCTTTTATTTTCACTGCAATTGCCTGTACATAGCTGTCTAGGGCGCGAGGCGCACCGAGGCGCAAGTGCCCCAGTGGCGCCCGAGGCGCGCGCCTTTTGGACTCAGCCTCCAAAACCCAAAAAAACATTACCTATTGCTAAACATACGACTTCTACTCATTATTAGGCTAAAATAAGCATGTAAAAAGTAAATAATTGCACAGTAGTAGATAATTGCAGTCGGCGGTGGTCGTCGGAGCGGCAGTAACCGGCGGTCTCGTCGGGGGCAATAGAGGGAGGCAGCAGCGAGCAGTAGAGGTTTGGTGGAGAAGAGGTTCTGTTTTTTAAACTATTAAAACCCTAGAATATGAAAAGCCTAAAAATATCTAAAAGTGTGAATATATTAAAAATAAATAAAAGTGTGCCCTTTTCTTTAGAGAAAGCGTGTTTGACGTGCTGATCTATTAAAACCCTAGATGGGAAAAGGGCTGATGTAAGGCGCGCCTCTTAAAGGCGAGAAGAGGCGCTGGAGGCGCACATAGGCGCGCGCCTTCTGTACCGCGCCCGCCTTTCGGCTGCTGAGGCGACCTCCTCAGAAACTGCTGCGCCTCGCGCCTCGGGCGCGCCTCAGGCGTGCCTTTGACAGCTATGTGCCTGTAATTTACTATTTTGATCAAATCAATATTTTAAAGCTATGACATGGCTATGTGAAGTTGCTTAAAGTGGGTCCAGCATATGGGTTATTTCTTACGTCCTTGAAAACCATTTTCATAAGTTTTAAGTAATGTATGTAGTTTCTGAAAGAGAAGTTTTTTTTCATTATCTTTATGATCCACAATAGGCTGGCTTGTGAAAAGATACATCAATATAGATCATCAAATAAATTATGGAAAACAAGTGTAAATTAATCTTGTGGTGTTTGTTAAAATTTAGCTTTTATAAAAGATAAGCTCAGTGCATGTTTATTGTGGTTGATTTTGTCTGCTGGAACAGGCTGCTGAATCAAAGAACAAGAACTATGATATGGATACATCTACACTAAATCTTAAAATCAAGGAACTAAATGATAAGGTGGAAAGTGCGAATGCCACCGCTCTTTCAGCTGAAAGCAAAGCTAGGATGTTGGAACAGGAAAAGATTCATCTGGAGCAAAAGTACCGAGATCAGTTCAACAGGTTTGAGGATCTCGAGGAAAGGTGTAAAACAGCTGAGAGAGACGCTAAAAGGGCAACGGATGTGGCCGATAAAGCCAGAGCAGAAGCAGCTTCTGCCCAGAGGGAGAAAACTGAATTCCAGCGTGTGGCAATGGAAAGATTAGCCCAAATCGAGAGAGCCGAGAGGCATGCTGAGACCCTGGAGAGGCAAAGGGCCGACTTAGAAAATGAAGTAGAGAGGTATAGATCTGCTGAAAGAGAGGCTTTGTTTAGAGTAGAAACACTGGAGGAGAGAATCAGAGAGAAAGAAAAAGAAATCGACTCACTCTTGCAGTCGAACAACAGCCAGAGGAAGAACACCGTTGAGGTACTCGAGAGTTTGTTGGAGAGTGAGCGTGCTGCCCATGCAGAAGCGAATAACAGGGCAGAGGCCCTCTCTCTTAAGCTACAAAGCACTCAAGGAAAGGTGGATGAGCTTTCTCAAGAACTAACAGCTCTCCGATATAGTGACAGAACAACAATGGATGGTAGACCAAGAACTGCGTCCCATGCCAAACGGGGTAGGACTGATGATTATGAAATGGGTGTTGATTCTGTGCATGATACTGACATGACGGAGAAAGTAACCAGAGGAAACAAGAGGTCCAAGAGTACCAGTAGCCCGCTGAAGTTTGCCAGCCCAGAAGATGGTGGGTCCGTGTTTAGGGGGGACGAGCCAACCAATAGCCAGCAGACTAGCCAGGAAGACTACACTAAGTTCACCATACCAAAACTGAAGCAGGAGCTCACCAGTCACAATTTCGGAGCGGAGCTATTGCAGTTGAAGAATCCCACCAAGAAGGATATTGTGGCGCTGTATGAGAGATGCGTCCTCAAGAAAACATAATTGAAGTGAGTCTCTAAAGCAATAGTGTACATTGTTTTCGATCACGTTGAAACCTTGTGAAACCCTTTGCTATTTATTGTAGATTCATACTTAGCATATCGGTTAGTGGAGGCTAGGATTTCACGGCTCTTGTTGGTGTGATGATGCTCTTCTCCCAACTTCCTCTTTTTTTTTTTGCGGTCAAATATTTCCTACTAGAACAGTGCTGCAACTGGAGTTGAAATGAGTAGTTTTTGTGTGGAGGCTGATGTTACGGAGGATTAGGTCGGGCATTTGGTTTATCGGGGCTTGTATTGTAATATGATATTTGTTTTTTTGGTTCTTGGCTTTTTTCCCTGTTTCTGTAGATTGGCAATCTGATTTAGGATTTTATAATTTTGATGTTGGACCAGTCGCCAGATTTGAACAAAGTGAGGTTTTTCAGGAAATCTTGAAATTAATGTTCACTTTATCGAATATAATTATCGACCTGCTATTGTTTGTTTGTTGCATTTGAAATTTGTACGTTAGAAATCAATAAATAGATTTTTTGAATTTAGAACGTTTCGAGTCTTTTGAATTTACATGAACTGATTTGGAACTCTCATTGGAATAAGATTTTTACTGGCCCTTGTCAATTAGTTTGTGATCTTATAAGAATTTTTTTTAACTGGAAAAGTTTTTTACACTAACATGCGCGTACAAACACAAATAGTACATTATAATAACTCTCTGGTTTAAAAAAGAAGTATCACTTTAGAGAAGGTAAAATTGTTCAAAATAAGTTTTTATCTTAACACATAAAATCACATTTCTTTCAATGTTACTCTCTAAGCATATCCTAATAAATCTTTCTTAAAATCTCTTACTCCCTTCGTCCCGGCTTAATCTGCCTAGGTTGACCGGGCACGGAGCTTAATAAAAATCAGTTGACTGAGTGAAAATGTTGACTTTTTTATTTTTTAGACTTTTTTAAGTAGAGGGATTAGTGTGTTAACACTTCCCTCCATTTTTATAAATCCAAAAAACATTTCCTGTTCAAAAAATGCAGAAAATTTGGAAATAAAAAAAAAAAGAAAAAAAAAACATAACACAAATTAAAGGCTAAAAAAAAGCATTGGACATGAAATGTTTTGTGGGAATTTTTCCCACCAAAATCAAAATATTTACATATTCCCACAATAAACCAACATCAGAATTACACCAAAAAATTTCAGACTCAAATTCATACAGATCCAAACTGTTTCAGCTATAAATATAGGCATTGAATGCTACTACCAGCTTATGTTACAACATTTAAAGTAATTTTACAGCAAAAAATGGGGGGGGGGGGGGGGGGGGGGGGGGGGGGGGGGAACAAAAAGGGCAAAAATACATCTCCGTCAGATCGACTTCAGATTGCACATCGTCTTCTTGGTAACAACAATAATGGCAAGCTAAACGACGGCATCACTCTAGAAGTCGCTACATCATTCCGAGTTTCCGTTCGGATGGTCCATTCCATTTGGCAAACTGCGAGGCAACAAATTTCAGAGGGGCTGCCGATTTCATTTCCACAGGTTAGGCCAAGACCACCCTCATCACAACTCTTAGAGCTGGATGAAGAAGCCATTATAGCCATCCCTTTTTCAAATAGAGGCTCTGTAAGGAGATTAGCTAAGGAACTAGAGGTCAGTAAATCACAAGTTGGAAGATGGATAAAGTCTGGCAGCCTCAAAGCACACACAAATGCAATTAAACCAGCTTTGACTGATGCAAATAAGCTTCATAGGATCAAATACAGCCTCAATTTTTTAGCTAAAGATATTATCAGCAACAACATCAGCTTTGGAAGCATGCATAATATCATCCATATCGACGAAAAATGGTTCTACATGGAACGATCAAGTGAAAGGGTTTGCAAACTGCCAACAGAAGATGATCACTACTTTGCTTGTAAGAGTAAGCGATTTATTCCAAAAGTAACAGCCGTTGCAAGACCGCATTGTACAGCCGAAGGGGAGCTGCTGTTTGATGGGAAAATTGGCATTTTCCGATTCACACAGCAGGTTCCAGCCATAAAAAATTCAGCAAACAGACCAAGGGGTTCCATGGTTACAAAACTAATAGAGTCTATAAACAAAGAAGTCATAAAAAACTACCTGTTACAGCAGGTAATTGCACTCAATATCAGAAAATTATTCATCATTTATTAAGTGTGTGAAGTAAGTCTCCTAAAACAGCCTTTTTGTTTATGTTTAACATGTGGGCTAATTTGGTGACATTACTAACACATTTGATGGTGAATTATTTGCTGTTTTATTTCATCACATGGCTAAACTAGATACTACCAGCTATAAAGGCAAAATGGCCAAGAAACACAAGCAAGCAAATCATCATTCAACAAGATAATGCGAGACCACATTTACTAAACATAGATGCAGATTTCAGGAGAGCTGCAACCGAAGATGGGTTTGACACCAATCTTGTATGTCAACCACCAAACTCCCCCGACACCAATGTGTTGGATTTAGGGTATTTTCGGGCAATTCAATCTTTGCAGATTGAAAGCCGCAGCTACAATGTTGATGAGTTGGTTGCACACGTTCTTCAATCTTTTGAAGAACTTGAGTATCCAAAGTTAAACAACATTTTCCTTACACTTCAGACTTGCATGACAGAAATCCTCAAAGTGAAAGGAGGAAACAATTACAAAGTGCCTCACATTGGGAAAGATGCTTTAGCAAGAATGGGTTCACTACCCAAAACAATTCAAGTTGATGAGCAACTAGTGAGGGATGCCATTGAGTTTCTAATTGCAAATGAAGATGTTATAGAAGATGAAGAAATTGGGACCATTCTTAGTGACTTGGGGTATATGTAAAATTGTTTTTCCTGTCTAAAAATCATTTTGGTAAATTGTTTACAGTGTAAACACACTTGATGTGGTCATTTTGCTTAAACTGTAAACAATTGATAATATTGAAAGCATTTGCTTTACGGAAATCAGTTTTGGAATTTTTTTTTAAGTGTTCCCTCAGAAAATTATTCATCATAGGGAAACATTCTAGGGTCCCAAAAAAATTGAATGGAAGCATAAACTGAAACATAACTGACCAATTCAAGCCACCACATCCAATTTTTTTCTCATAGTATCAATAACACTCAATGTAATCACAATATTGCTTCATCAAAAAACTGTTGGGCAGCCTCAATTAAACACAATAGTCTCTGTTTTTTTTTTTACTCGACTTATGGTCCCTCAGGAATTTTTCCTCATTGGAACCATATTGAATGGCAACCATTATAAACAATAGTAAATATGCATGTAATGCTACTGCATTCAATAACTGAACCCAATCAACCCAAAATAATTTCAAATTTTTAGCAGAATTGCATCTTCGGAGAGTTTGCCACAGATTTCAACTTGCATCAAGATTCAAACAATTCTTTTTTTTTTTTTTACCATAGGGTCCCTCAGAAAGATTTCATCCCTGGGAACATTATAAGCAACCAAAAATTGAATGACAGCATTTACATATTCAAAACTGAATATGTGAAGCTACTACATCCAATTAACTTAAACAAAACTGACAAATTCAAGCCAAACATCAGTACAGCCCAAAAACAGTCAGTATTGTGGCTTCTATATGCATTCAAATTGCACCCAAAAATGGCAAGAACATCTTCAAATCACCCAGAAACAGAAAGCAAATAAGCCCAGATAACATATTCAAATCATTTTCGTTTCACAAATTGAAGCAAACATCATATAATAGGTGCACATGCCCAAAAAATAGCCATAACATATTCAAATTAACCAGTAACAATAAGAAACTAGGCCTACACGCCCAAAATATCATTTCCGTTTCAATAATTGCAACATAAATTGTATAATCGGCGCACAGGCCCAGAAAACAGCAAGAATATATTCAAATCATCCAGAAACAGAAAGCAACTAGGGCCACACGCCCAACAGATCTATCAAGTAAATGAATGGCATAACAAACAAAATAAAGGGCATCACAGGCCCTAATACTCAGATCTAACACCAAAAAAACTAGGAATACAACCAACAAATCAAACATGCAAGAAGATTTGGGCCAGAAAATATTAACCTTCGCACCAAGGGCACCCATATAGCTAAAATCCGGTAGAAGAACCAGAAAAGCTCAAGATCGTCCAAGATTGGAGAACTGGCGAGGGATCCCTCAATCCCAGAAGGGAGAGCATTCCCGGGCGCATCGAGCTCACTTTTTGGAACGAATGACTCTTCGGAATCCCACACGAACCCCCCTCTGACTCGGAAGATTCTAGATCCACGAAATCCCCCTCTTCCATCGCTAAAAAAAACCTTCACGACCCAACACTATTCCAGATCCAAAAAGTCACCGACGGGACAGAAAAACAAATCAGCAACTTAGATCGAGCATCGATCTACAAAGATTCATATGGATTTAGTATAGATCACGGTGAATGGTTGGAGGCGGGGGATTGAGGCTAGAAAGAAATTTTAGGGTTTCTTGAGAGAGAGAGAAGGAGGTGGGGATCGAAGAGGCAGAGAGAGAGAGAGGGGGCAGTGATTGTGGGTGAGGAATGATTTAGGGTTAGATGGTGGGATGGGGTAATTGGTGAGTTAATTATAATTATAGTTAATGATAGGTTTAGTTTAATTAAAGTAATAATATTAGTTAATTAAAGCTAATAATTTATTGGCAATCCTGTAATAAAATGAAAAAAAGTAGGGATAAAAAACATTGACTTTTTTTGCCATTTATGGGCTGACAGGTTAAGGTGGAACGGATCGAAATGGCAAGTAGGCAAGTTAAGTTGGGACGGAGGGAGTATAATTTTTGCAGTACCCATTAAGGAAGATTGAAATATTGTTGGATGTAGTAAAAAAGTGATTTAATCATTAATTAGTGAATGATGCTTCGTTGTTTGTGAATTATTCTTTTCGATAATATTTTTTTGTTTCTTTAAATTATTATAATAATTTGAAAATAATTATTTATAAATTTGAATATTATATATAATATTTCGTTAACAGAATTTTGTTTTGTTTTTGAATATTTTTAATATATCTCTCATCTTTTTCTCTCATATTTTCTCTCTCATCTCCCTACAAAATCCTTTAAATAATACTTCCTTCGTCCCAAATGAATTTAAATAAGGGGTCGGCACACATATTAAGAAAAATTTGTCTTTTGAATTTTCGTTACTTTTCAAAGGTTGATTGAGGGTAAAGATTGAGGGTAGAAATTGTATTATAACTTTTCTTATTAGAAACTGTACAAGTTTGCTTCGAACGGACGAACGAAAAGTGTACAAATTCATTCGAGACGATCGGACAGACAAAAATGAAAAGAGTAAAAGTTCATACGTCTGAACTCACAATTACACAAATTCAACCATGACAATTTCTTCGTCTTTCTCTCTCCTCACACTCTCTCATCCATTTCACGCATCACTTTACTTTCACAAATCATCACTTTTTTTTTTTTTTTAATTTTTTTTTTATAATTTCGTTTACTATTTTATCCTACATCAGTTCATCACTACTTCACAAATCTTCACAAGAAAAGGAAAAGAAAAAGAAAAAGAAAAAGAAAAAAAGCCTTGACAAAGCCAAAATTGAAAAATTACTGAACTAAGAGGGCCTGGTCCGTCAACGCCGCCATCTTCACCATGGCCGCTGTCATTCGACCAAGAGACCCAACTACTAGCTGAGGCCTCAATGGCATGTGCAGGCAGACAGAAAACAAAAATGAAACTCTTGCCCTGCCCAAGGAGAAACCCTTGGAGTTTTGTTCTGTCATGTCAATTGTTAGTCGTTAATTGCATATTTGTTTTCACTTCCCGGCCAAATAGCGTCAACAAGTCTAAACCAAATACCTCCATAAGGCATGAATATATTTATCCTTGAGTTTTCCAAAAAAAGTTTAAAGTAATTTTTATTGAAACGGAGGAAATTGCACCGCGTACCTGGAGCACATATCAGCTCTTCTAGTAATTAAAATACCAAAGTTGAAACAAATGATATGAAGTATTTTGTTCCGTACTCACTAGAACAAATTTGTTGAGTAGGGTAAAACAAGAATTGTTGTGGCTCCCCTTCCCTCCAAAAATAAACGCATCTAAAACTTTTCCGAACAAAATACGGTCACAATAATATGCATACAGAAAATGAATCCCAAATGTGTTTTTCCTCTAAACATTCATACATAATACAAATCACAAATTAAAAATTGTAGTATTTAACAAAATCATAAATGCACATAATATTAGTCAGGCTCTCTGCATGGAACTCCTCTACCACAATAACTCAGCAAAAAATAACAACACCCTAAAACGGAATCAACATATATACCTAAAAAAATTAATAAACTTTAACCTAACAATAATTGTGTATTACGGGCTCTTTTTATTTAATTTCACTTCCCTCATAATTAATCTTAAATTATTCAGCAGCGGCAAAAGACAGTTACTGTTACCCTATAATAACATCCTCATTTGGGTGTGCTTGCAGTTGCAGATGAAGGCAAATGAATAAAAGATGATCCATCACCATGAACAACCATATTCTGAATCAACGGCGATGGGCTGTCCCTGTTCACATTCTGGTTGTACGAGACAAAACTCGACGGACTATAGTATTCCACGAAATTATTGGGGTTTTTGGTGAAGGGGGTGTGATCAGGCGTGGATTTGGGTGGGTGTTTGATGAGTGAAGACCCACATTGTCTAGGCTGTGTTTGGTAGAACACTTTAGAGACGACTATTTCTCCGTCCTTCTCCTCTTCGTTGTCGCCGAGGTGGTATTGGTGCATCACCCAGTTTGTCTTCTCTGGCTTTCTTTGCCGGCCGTAGTTGGTATAGAGTACGAGGATCTTTTTGTAGCCTTTGATGTTGGTGGAAGTGGAGACAGGTCGGGTTTTGCCGGTTTTGTGCCATCTCGTCTCGCTTCCATCTGTCTCTGTGTGGACTTTTCTCCGTTTTCGAGTTCCGGTTGTGTAGGCTTTGGAGGGCCGGTGGAAGAAATGACGCACTTGCCCTTCTTTGCTTACTCCTGTAAATGTGGATTCCACCCACTTATTCATTGTCTTAGTAATATCATATTATACATGTACAATTACTATAGCAAATGTTGCATCATTAAAAGAAGTGAATCCTCATTCTTTTATCAACAACTCTCATTATTTATTTTGAATTATGTTCTTTTGGATTTTGATGGTACGAGTTGGTTCAGGTCGTACAAATTTATGTACATGAAATTGGTTGGTTTTGTATCACTATGTTGGGTGAAATAGATACCATCTTCGTCCCGAATGAAGTAGTATCTCTATGGATGCACATATATTAAGAAAATTTGTTTTTACTTTTTCAATTGACTTTTTAAAGGTGGAAAAAATGTGGAGATTGATGGTGAAGATTTTGAGGATGAAAATTGAGGAATAAGTTTCCTTTTTTGAGGGTATGCAAATTGTTGTGGGACGTACTGAAAAGAAAAATGTGCAACTTCATTCGGGACGGAGAGAGTAATAGTTTTGATGGAATGAAATTTAAGTTATAATTAATTCCACTTCCATGCTCAAACAATTTTTAGGAAGATCACATGGGATCCGCTATTGAATTTAATTTTATATTCTTATTCTAAAATAATCACAACATTTTCATGTGTTAGTTAATAATGTCACTTAACATACGTGATGTGTGTTAATTATTGTGAAATATCAGAAGTAATACAATTTAAAATAGAGGATCTCATCTGCAAGAAGATAAAAGCGAAGATGAATGAGACAAGTCAACGTTAATGAAGGGGAATGGGTATTTTTTGGTCAAGTACTGCTCCCTCCACCTTAAGAAGATAGTCTGCTTTTAGTCTCTTATTTTATTTTATCACTTCACATTTTCTTTATGTGTGTTGATGATTTCTTGAGGAATATGATTTGAGATAGAAATACGGTTGGGCATACAATTTGGAATACTAATTCTAAATTGGAAAATTTGAGATTTTTCCTAATGTTATAGAGGTAGTTCTAGAATAAAAGTGGAAGAAAAGTGAAAAAAAAGATAAAAAGACAAATATTAGTAAAAATTTAATTAAAGCTAAAAAACGTAGATAATATTTATTGGGGGAAAACAGATCCTCATGTAAAAAATTAGAACTATATATACAAGCTTTCTCTCCTTTGCTTTTAGGATGAAAAAAACAATCACATTTCAATATCTTAATCACAAAATAAGGGGTGAACAAAGTTCGATTCAGTAACCAAATCAAATTTAATTAGTCAAATTAAAATTTAAATCGAATTAAAAAATCTAAATTAACTGAAAACAAATTTATTATTTTGAAAACCAAACTACGAACAAGTCAAATTAATTCACTTCGGTCTGTTTAGTGTTGGGTTAAACTGAAATAATTTTGTTTTCAATATTTTTTCATAATTCATTACTAAAAAGTAACCTATATAAATATTCATTTATCTAGATAAAAAATTAACACTTTTTTTAACCATAAGTCTAGTTTATGTATGTATATAAGTATAAAAAATATATTAAAAATAAAAGGTAATATATTTTGATCCGGTTATTATGATAATTTTTTATCGTATCGAACAACATCGAATCATTTTTTTAAAAAAACCAATCCAAATAATAAGTTTGGATTCGGATGGACTGATTAATTTGATTTTAGCAGCCCTACTCAAAATCAATGGGCGTGACCTTAAAAACTACTTTTTTAAAATGAATGAAGAAAAAGGTTGGCAAAATGAAGGTGCATGCGAAAATGAGGATTTGAGAAAAGTTGTAAGGTTGATGATCATACATACAAGTTTAGTTTTAGGTAATTAGGTTGAAGTTGACACCCTACGGTTAGTGCACTATCTATTGTTAGCTAGCGAGTGACTACTGACAGTAGTTACCTGGTAGCTTCTCGGGATGCGTGTAGCAAATCCCATTTTCGCCGTCAATTGTAGGGATAAATTCATCAATCAGCGGATGCAGCTTCTTTGAATCAGAGTTAACTTTTGCCTCCAAGTGTTGCAGGATTTCTTGATCTGATGGATCAAACTTCACCCCAGCTGGTAGTCCCGGCAAATCATGAAGTGCCGTCTGGTTCAATATTTTCTGTATTAAAACGAAAATATTAAAGTACATAACCATATTGACAATTTGACGAAGAAGAAAAGCACCTGATCTTGGAGTTTTATGGTGTGGCCGCATGAAGGGCAGATTATACTCCTAAATTCATCACTTCCAACACTAGTATTATTTTCTGTAGAAATAATTTGGAGGGCTGTTTCTTCTTCGTCGTCATTAGTTGACCATGTCATTTCTTTTTATTGCATCCCAAATTCAGCTTCTTCTCCAATCGATCTGGAACAACTAGAGATTCACACTAAATAAAAAAAAAAAAAAAAAAAAAAAGAATAAAGCAAGAATTCTGTTTTAACAACGTTTTATGAGTTAACCAAATATTGGTGCTGCTTGTTCTTTGATGTATGAAGAAGCAACTGAATTCTCCACCTTTGTTCTTTCTTACCTTTCTTTGGACTGCTGTTAGATTAGATGTGCAACTAAAACCCTTACATGGAGAGAGAGAGAGAGAGAGAGAGTATTGTTGGTTATATTCTTGAGAGAGAGAGAGAGAACATTGAATAATGTAGTGTAGAAAAAGAAAATAGCTAGGTAGGTTGCTTGGGCGTGAAGTTTGGTTTTGTTAATGTGTATGACATACGTACCAGAATAAATCTCTCCAGTCTAAGATTCCTGTAATTTAATTAAACTAGTACATAATTCAGTTTACATACTAAAATCATATATATTTGGGAAATTAGAGTGGGGTAGAGTGGATATGGGGCAACAGGTGATTCTTGATCGACGTTTCAACTCTAATTTGCCTAACTGTCATTCTAGAGTGTTTCTAAAGTTTCTTCTGCACTCACTAAAAAATAAGAATACAAATACTATCTATCTCAATATACACATACCACCTAATATCAAACTAACAAACTCTACATATATTACACCAAACCTGTGTATTCAATTTTACCAACTATTTTTTATACATTTCTTTGCTTGGAATTTTTCTTACACATCGACAACATATATATCCTGGGTAATTAGTCAAAATCAGATAATTAGGTACAGTGACTACCTTCTACTACATGATCATCTCTAAGTTTGTGTTCTTTGCTTGTTTCTTTTTCGATGGACAAAGGTGGTAATTCAACTTTTTAATTACGTGTTGTTTCAATTGTTGTGAGATTCTAGCCACTAAAAAGCCATCCATGCATTTAATGTGGGAGCCTACCAATTACACTATTTGTTTTATCTTTGTATTGCATTATTTTTATTATACATGACACATATTAATTAGTGATATCATTTCATGTATATGATGCTGGGTAGACACCGTAAAATGCAAGATAAAAACACACAAATTTAACATATGATTTCATCCGAGCAAATCCTACATCCAAACTACAGTTTGATATTAATACATTAATTTGGTCCTCTAATTATGGAGATGGTGAAAGACACAGTTTGAACTCGACTCCGTAGTTAATTTCTGTCACATACTCGTCGCTATATATTATGATCTTAAATTTTGAGAATTTTTAATTTTTAATTATATTATAGTATTTATTATGAAACGGTTGTAATATGTTGTTATATAGCGACCGAATTATTCTGTTGTTAAATTCACCAACTTTTCTTGTTGTGGAAAAGATTAATTACGTGAGAATTCACAATTTTTTGGTTGGTTGTCATTTGCAATATGATATTTTAAACAATACGTAGTTTGATGCACATGAGTAAGTTTTTTGCTGCAATTATTGACGTGGAGTTCGAAATTGAAATTTTGGCTATCTCAATTATAGACATGTAATCATATACTCCATCTATTTCAAGTTAATTGAAATTTTAGAATGGAATGGAAGAATTGAGAATCTTATAATTTGACAAATATATCTATCAGATAATCATTTATCTCGCCTATTAATTTCTAAAATCACGTTTCAAACTTTCAATAATAATACTTCCCATTTTCTCTCTTATAGATATGATACTATATATCAAGTAGTAGTAGTAGTAGGTTGGAAGGTAAGAGACATTTTAGGATTGTATTGCGACAAAAATTGAGAGAAATCGCGGAAACAATACTAGAATTAAGGTTTTTTGCCACTACAAAATGTATTTACAAAAAGGAGAGAGTAGTCACAAAAATATTTTTATTAACTAAATATCTAAATGTAGTTACTATATGTATTTGTAGCTATTTTTTGCAACTACTTTGTAGATACTAATGTATTTGTAACTATAAAGAGCTTGTCATCTTATAACAAATTTGATTAAAATTGTATGAAATATTTTATGTAACTACTAATAGTTACAGAAGGGGTTATTTTTAGTAATCATTTTTGTAGTTGCAAAAAGAGCAGCGGCAAATTTCCTTTTTTTTTTGTAGTGAAAATATCTAAAATAATAATTAATTTAAAATATCATTAACAAGTTGAAAGTTAATTAATTTAAAACGGAGAGAATAATACTTATAAACCTCCAATTAAATAAAAATGAAAACTTAATGATTATGTTTTATGGCAAAACGATGTAGTATTATGGGTGAAGATATTTTATACCTTTATCCAAAACAGGTGTCACATATCATAATTCGTGAGATCTTTTAACCATGATACATTTACCCACATTACACCTTTAGGCATAAATAGTATACCTTTTGACCTATGACCCGGATTAGATCCGTGCAACTGGTGCACAAGAGACCTCCCCTAAAAGAATTCGTACAATCACACGTATGCAATTAGATGGGTAATTTTTTTTTTTTTTTTCAAGCTCCACTCAATAATTGGAGCCCGAAATATTATCGGATACATTAAATTAAAAAAATTATAAAAATGATCTACGTTATAGTTAAAATATCATTTTATAGATGATAATGACGAAATGTTCGTAAATTTTCACATAATTAACTCCAGTAAAATGAAACTAACACTGACACAACACAATTATACCACAAATTTATCTTATAATATAAAAAATATTAGGCTTTACATAACCTTTAACGTATAATATTGTGTATAATTTAACTCAAAGGCGAGTGTATAGAAGGGACATGGGTACAACGGTGCCCCGAAACATCTTCAAATAAAATGTAGCAGGTTCTGTTTACCTAAAGATCGTATCCCTAGGGCCTAGTGCAGTAACATATATCTTAATTTTTGTTTATTAGATTTAATCATTGGGGGCGATAATTCGTCGGTCGGACCTAGCTTATCGGACCAATATCATATAATGTGTCTGGTCAATTTTGACCAAAATTTTATCGAATCTAAAATTATCGAGTCCAACTCAGTCTATCATCCTTTAATATACTAAGATTCTTGGGCCGACCTAGTTCGTTGGGCCTTTTACTGATCGGTCGGGTCTGATGGGTCCGATAGTACTTTTAATCTATATTTCGATGACTCAAACCATCTAAATAGGCCGGATCGAATTAATTTTGATAGCTCTATTCACCACATAAGCTAAAAACTTATTTCAAAAGTTTATTTTTTATAATTCTGGTCAAATTATTGCTCTCGACCTTTTTTTTTTTTTTTTTAGCAAGAATTCTTGAACCATATCTTTGAGTTTTATACAAGTAATTTTTTTATAGAGCTATGTATAATTTAATATTTAAATTTGTTGTAGTAAGCTTTTTTTTAGGAGGTCTCCTGCGCATTAGTTGTACGGATCATAAATTCGTGTAATTTTATTCATGGACCAAAAAATATTAATATTTATGTTTAATGGTATTATATATTTTGGGTAAAATAATCACGATGAAAATGTACTAATGTTTATGTATAAATCATGATACCCATCCTAACTTGTGTTCCTTGGTCTCAAATTTTCAAAATTGAGGTCAATTTATTTACAAAATTCTTATATAGAGAATAAAATCTTCAAAAAAAGAAAATCTTTTAATTGTTTTAGGGTCCGCTTGGTTGCAAATCATCAATGACAATGGTAATGAGTATGAATGAGGAGTTAATCATATTATGGAATAATGTGGGAAGAATTATTAATGAAATTGGGTATTGATTAACTTATTCACTATATACCAAGCACCATAAATGGAAATGAGTCCTCATTCATTCTCATTCCCTACCCCGAATGATGGTTGTGGTGTTTGAACCTAGGTAGGTGGTGAGATTTAGTAGATTTCACAATATATATTAAAAACTTATCTCTGTGGAAGGAACAGACGAACATAAGTATGAGCAATTAATATTGTGCTTAATATAGCAAGTGATTTATTTTTGTGGAATGAATGAAAATGAAAAGTAAACTGTGACGAAGCCAGAAAATTTAACCAGAAGCCGAACCTAATTATAGTATTACAATTAGGGGCGAGTTAAACTTGGTTCGGTACGATTCTGTAATCGAACCGAATTGGAAAAATTTAAACCAAAAATTGAACCATTATTTAAAAACGATCTTCAACCGAACCAAATTAATTTGGCTTGATCGATCTGGTGTTTGGTTGAACTGAAATATGATAATTCGGTTTAGACAAAATTGTGATAATCTTTACAATAAAATAATGTAGTTTAACAAATAAATATAAAACGAAAAGTATAAATATTATTCTAAATTTCCTTTAAGCTTCATATTACGAAGCTTTTCTCTGAAACCAATATATTATATGCTTTGTTTTTTTTATAAGAAAATCACATAACTTACTATCTAAAAATAATCAATTTTTACTTGGTGTATATATATGTATTCGATAATTGTATTATATATATATATATATATATATAATAAAGTAGCTAAATGTCAAATAAAGTGATATAAATATAGCTAGAGAAACCTAAATTGATTTTAAAATTAACTATTTTTCTAAAGTAACCATTCATAAATATATAAAAACTCTAATTTTTTTGAAAAAAAAATCGAGGGGGCCCAAGGACCCCTTGACCTCCTTAGTTCGGATCCTCTATCCCACATTTATCATGTCTCACTTTAAAATCGAACTATACAACATGAATCGTGAACCTGAACACATGAATCATATATGAACCTTAAACTATGAACCACTGAATTATGAACACTAAATCATTCGTGAAATCATAAGTCTTAGAAACTATACCTTAGTACAAAGAAGTCGAGCCCTAAACCTTCAACATGAAATCTAAACATGAATCCTGAACTTAAATCATGAACTTTAAATTCATAAATTAACAAAGAAACAATTATAATCAATCAGTTTTTTAGAGTGAGAGAGGATTGGAAGATGGAAAAATGGGATAGAGATCCCTATGCCTGCTGTGGTTGAGAGTAGACATATCTTTATGGAGGAAGTATCAATGAATTTTGTGCAAATTAAAGACAATCACGGCTAGTAACGTTTGGTGGAGCGAAAATGCCACTTTTCCTCAAAATATGAATTTATAATATCTTATTTTTACCATCACGACTCAAATATGAGAAGCTAAATTGCCAAACTGGGTATACAAAAAAATTCAAACAAATTAACCAAGTGGTTGACTAATTAGGATAAATGCCGGTTGTAGGAAATGCAGAAGAGATTAAGAGTAGACAAATACTGCCCACCCAATTTAGAATTATTAGCCGACATAGTTTTTCTTTCTGTTGGATAATATCTATGCCTGTCTGTTTCATTTATCTATTTATTAATTAAAGCTTCCCAAATAAGCTACGCAACACAAACCTTATCGAACAAGCTTCAGAATTAGGGTTTTCTTTCCTTAAACTATGCCGGATGTCCAAAATTCCGCGTGTTATATTTTTGTGTTTCATCTTCACTTTAGCTGGCCACTTTAACATAGAAGCGGATATTATTATTCAACTTTTTCATCACAAAATGTATTAGAGGACAATAAAACATCATTCTTATTTCATCAATCTGGATTTTCCGCACCCAACGATACGACATACATTTCGTATAATGTTTGCAACAGTACATGACATATTTATGGTTTTTGGATTAATATTGAAGACGGTACCAAGGTTAATGGATTGAAGTTTTGATTTTCTAGCATTATTGATATATGGAAAATTAATTAATTTATCGTTCGTACAAAGAGAAAAGATTGGTATGTTTTGTTTTTCTTTTTTTACATGCAAGGACGCATCATTTAAAGTTAGGATCATTATGAAGAGTATGACTAATATTGTGCTATTTAGTCCACAAGTGTTTGATAAGGTGATTCAATTATTCACTTAAAACGTGAATTGAGAAAGAAAAATAAAAAAAAACTCATTTTTATTTAATTTTTTTTATATTTTCGATGGATAGTTGAGGAGTGGGGAATAAGTTTGTACAACTTAATCGAACTGCTAAAACTTAAAGGGCGATTCTGTTTTGCAGTGGGCCACCAATGAACGGACTCTAATAACTTGAGCATTGGACTATAATACATTGTATACGGCCCAAATAAGCTACGAGATCTGCTCCTAAATCCTAATCCATATCCATACCTACCTAATATTACAAGAAAGCTTCTAAAAAAGGAGATACCTATCTCCTCAACCTTTTTCTTTTAAATTTTTCTTCAATTAATTTTTCTTCTTTGTCTATTCCCTTTAAAATTTAAAGGTCTTTTAAGTTTTTTGTTTAAACTCGGGACTTGATGAAAAATATATCAAATTAACCATCTTTTTATAATTTTTTGATTTAATTTTCATGATGCATATATATATAATTAAAATATTAATTTTCAGTATAATTTTTAGTTAATGGTTTTTGAATTAATTAAAATTATTTTTTTAGAAGATTAGAATTATTCACTTTAATTTTACCTTTTCTATCTTAATTATTTTTTTTTGATCGTTTCAATTGTCTTGTTTAAAAAAATGATTAAAAAAGTTTATTAATTCTTTTTCTATTTTGTGAAAAAAGATTATGTTAACTACAAAAATAATAAGCTGATTATTGTTTTATTTGAACTAGAAATCCACCCGTGCATTATTTTATTATATTGTTAATAAAATATAAACGTAAATATGGATCATAGTAGAAAAAAAAATGCGCAATTAAAAAGATATTATAAAGGATTTATACGAAATATTGTACTATAGTGAGTAGAAGTTTGATATAACAACACACGTCTGATTATCGTAAACTACACAAATGCAAACTAATGAAAAAAGTTAAAGACTAAAGTGTCATGTTGTTTCTCCAAATCGCATATGGGTAGAATTGTAACTCTTGAAAAAACAATATTTAATTAGTTATGAAAAAAAACTGCTTTGCCCAAAAAAAGTCCTACATTAGACTCCTTGACTGTTATTTATGAAACTGTAAGAGGAAATTGATTACGTTGAAATTTGAAAGGCACTATCACCTGGGATGGTGTCAGTGATAATCTTGGAATTAACATATTTGTACTTACATTAGTTCCAATCATGACTTTCCCTTCAAATACATGTGTACCAAGTCTTGTGATTGTCACACAATCCAAGAGTAGGATCAATATTCATCAGTAGTATCACCGGTGTACCAACCTTTAACATTAACTCATGATTAACAACACCATAGCACTTTATAGCATTAAAAAAAAATCATGTATGTTACAAATTAGTCATTACCTCAACTGTTATATCTAATTTACTTGCACTATCAGAATTATAGTATGTATAATTCTCCCTAGTGTTTTAGCAATATTAGAATGAGATCCCACAATTGTATTAGCTCATCGTCATGCTAAATTATGGATGTGTTTACTTAAGGTTTGACTCAGTAGATTTAGGGACCCAAATCCCGATAAAGCACACTCATTAACTCCTTCATCCAAGTTTGACTCAGCACTCCCCAGGCTTAAGTATATACACCTTATATTATTATGACGGATTTAAATAAAAATAATCGGCGCATTGTATTTGTACTTAACATAATTTTTCTTTTCATCGAAAAAAGAACAAGAAGAAAACTAATTAATTCAATCAACAAATTACTTTTATTAATATATCTAAACTTTTTTATTGTAAATTGTAAACTCAACAACTTTGCAATTTTTTTATCAAATTTCTTTAAAATAAAATGATTCAAAAAATAAAAAATTATTAACATACAAAAAGGAAAAACTAAAGGAAAAAAAATTAGAGTGAGTCTTGTGTGTGACGGTCTCACGTGTGACGAAATACATTTTTACAAGGAAAATTGATACTTTTACAGGAAAAAGTGATATTTTTACAGATAAAAATGATACTTTTACAGATAAAAGTGATACTTTTTTTTATTCCAAAAAAGTAATACTTACAGATAAACGTAATATTTTTACTACAAAAAATAATTTTTTTCCAATCATACCGTGTAATGGTCTCATATAAGTTTTTGCCAAAAAAATTAAGCTTCTAGAAAAAAGATAAGTTTATCCTTCCAAAAATATGTAATCTTGAAATTATTTGATATTGTTAATTCTAAATACAAAAAAATGAAATAAATGATAATAATTCTAAAAATAAGTAACTTACATTTAAGAAATAATATTTTTAATAAAATATATGCATAATTGATATCAAATCGAAGAACGTGAAAAGAACATTAATTCGATATACTTTTCATAAAAATTCGATTTGAGACGAAAGAGTTATACGACTTTTAAATATTAAGGAGGAAAACATAAAAAAGAAAAAGAAAAAAGAAATGAAAATAATTTTATTGGTTGGCTCCATACCAATTTTCCTCATTTGTAGCAAGCAACAACCGTCCATGTTTATAAATTATGTTTTAAAAAATAAATCAAAAGACCCACAAAAAGATACATCACCCAATTGAAAATTCAACGATTCTTCTTTTATATTTAAGGTAGAAGGTAGATTTGACATGATAATATAGTTGATCACTCATATACTTAAGTAACTAATATGTTTGTGGCTTCTTATAGTAACATTATGTTGTTTTATATATGGCTTTTAAACGATAATTATTCAAAATAGTTGAGATTGATTTATCCTTGTACTAATATGTAATTATATTAATATATCATTACAAATATTACAATCCGTCCAATGCATTGGTGAAATAATAGGGAGATAAATGAATCAAATTTCAAGATTGATTCAATTTTTTTTAACACATTCAACCTCATCAAATCTTGCATCCAAATAAAGATTTATAAAAATCTAATTGGTAATTTTTTTTTTTGTGATTATGAAAGGTATTAAAACTTAAAAGAAAACATATAAAGAGTTGAATAAACAAAATTTATGAAAATCTGATTGATAGTTTCAATTTGTGATAATGGAAGGTAGTAAAACTAAAAAATAAAGAAAAAAAAATTCATGTAGATAATGATAAGGACAGAGGAAGAAATATTTGGACAATAAAATATTGACTCTCAATTTTGTATTCTCAAATAAATTATAGACGGTTATTTCATTATTACTATTATTATTATTATTATTATTATTATTATTATTATTATTATTATTATTATTATTATTATTATTATTATTATTATTATTATTATTATTATTATTATTATTATTATTATTACTACTACTACTACTACTACTACTACTACTACTACTACTATTATTATTATTATAAA
Organism: Ajuga chamaepitys; assembly: GCA_958295605.1. Taxonomy (NCBI): domain Eukaryota; kingdom Viridiplantae; phylum Streptophyta; class Magnoliopsida; order Lamiales; family Lamiaceae; genus Ajuga; species Ajuga chamaepitys. The sequence continues at coordinate 53,532,419 of OY282501.1, read as the reverse complement.
TAGAAAAATTATTCATCTATGGATCGCACGGGTGGACATCTAGTACCTTAAAAGAGAAACGTGTAAATCTCAGGAGAGACACGCGTTGCTAAAAGAAAATTCAGTATTATTCTACTTTATTTTCAATCCAATAAATTGTTATTTGACAGGTGTCGCAAACAAGAGTGCATTGAGTTCTCTTTCTTACAGTGCAAGAAAACGAGATTAGTGCCCATAAAGAAACATCCACTAGAGGTACTCTTTCGATCATCTACACTGTCTGCCCAATCAACATCATTGAAACCTGCAAGAGTACGTGTCGTATCAAACGAGTACCAAATACCAAAATCACAAGTGCCTCCTAGATACCGAATGATTTTTTTCACATACTTCAAGTATGACTTATTCGGCCTGATACCTAGCACACAGTCCAACACTTAAAAAAGATATCGGATCTACTACAGTCAAGTACAACAAGCTACCAATCATACTCCGATATAGACTTGGATTCACGCATACTCCATCATTGACACATGACAACTTATATGTGGTTCCAATGGGGGTTTTCATAGATTTAGAGTTTTCAAGGCCAATTTTTTTAAGAAGGTTGAAAGTATACTTACTTTGTGATAGAAAGATGTCATCCGACATTTGTTTAATTTGTAAACCAAAGAAGTAAGTTAACTCACCAATCGTACTCATTTCAAATTCAGCTGGCATAATTTTTTTTGAACAATTTGCTGTACTGTTTCAACCATTTATAACATAAGTAAAGTTGCTCGCATTGGAGGTGACTTTTATATTGCCGCCGCTACAAGATACGACTACAAAAGATTTTAATTTCTTTTACTTTGAAGTTGCCCCACAAGAGACGATTTCAACTTTATTAATTTTTTTTTTTTTTTTTTTTTTTGTATTGGATGTCGCTCCCATAAGGGACGTGTTCTTTGAGTTTTTTTTCTTTTTCTTAGCCATTAATAAGTTCTTTGAGTTTTTAATGGAAACACTTTGGGTTGATTGAGATCCATTAAAAATTGAGTGGGCCATCATGCCCCAAAAATTCGGGGATAGTTGAGACCCAACCATATTAACAAAATTTAGTTATGGGTATTATTCGACACTATTAATTATTCGCAGTTGGATTTCATTCCGGAATAAAACAGATAAGATCTTTATAAGTATTGCAATTTATTGTTAGAATGTCTAGGACTATATTCTTTCTTTTTTATTATTTAATTATGTTCTAAGGTCAACTGATAATTTTTTTAACCAAATAGGGGACACATTCTGATAAGCTAGAACTTTTTTCTTATATATTAGCCGCTAAACTGTGATTATTAGATAAATTATATTGAAATAATATTTTTTCTAGAAAATCTAAAAGGAAGGATTACTATAGTCAATATTCTAAAAGATGCTAGGCGCTAGTTGACCGCACTGTCGAGGTGTAGTAAAATTAATAGTCCTAGCTTTCCTCTTCTAACTTGTAGAAGCGGTAAGTCAGGATCGAACCCACAGAGAGCAGGAAGATCGACTATGTTCTATATATTAATTCAATTAATTTAAGCAATAATAATAGTATATATAAATATAATGATGGGGGGTTCTGATTTGATCTGAATAACTAATTTAACTAAACGCAAGGAGTAAACAATAACTAACAAGAAGTGATTTAAAACTCAAATATAATAAAGATCTCAGCCCTTAACCTAGTATCCCCCTAGTTCGAATTATTCTCGTAATTAATGCAATTGTTCGCCAATTTAGTTCTGAAACTCCTATCACAAAGATTAACAACAAGCTCTGTTAACCTAAGTTACCCCTTAAGTTTAACTAACCAAAACAAGCTCTTCGATTTGTCTATTCAGTTGAGTGATCTTAGAATAAGTCTCTAGATCTCATTAACAAAACACATAGAGTATTAGGAAAACGAGATAAACACGATTTTATACTCACAAGCTCGGTACAAGTGACCACGAATCATGCTATCCTAGTGATCAATTTCACTATTTGCTACTAGTGGCCATAAATTCGTAACGATTACGTATTACGAAAATGACGTAGTGATAATTATGTGATTAACTACCTAGGTGATCAATCCAAATAATAATTCACATAAGAGTTTAAGGGAAAACAAATAGCATAAAACGTTTCAAAACATAAATCGTGGAACAATTACCATAAGAATTATAAAATTATCAAACTAGGGTTCAACATCGATTAAAGACTGAAATAAAAAGACTAGCCACTCATGGTGACGATTAAAGACACAATTGTATTGATAAACATTAAACTAAAACAAACTGTAAAGATAAAACCGCAAATTGTTGAATCTTGAATACTTTTCTTCTTCGTCATCCTCCAAAATCCAAGTTTTGGTGTCTAGAGCTTTGGGGTATTTATATGAATACATCTTTAGGATAAAGAGGGATAAAATCTACTTGGAATAGGAAAATTCGTCCAAAACTCGTTTTTTATCTTGCGGGCCAATTAATGGGTCGACACCACATTGTGTTACCAACTTCAAAGCTCTTTTTGAGGGTCTTCCAGTCAATTTTGGGGTTTTCCTCTTTTTAGGAAAAGTTGTAGCTCTTTGAATCAGCTTTCCAACACCACCAATTGTACCTCAATTGGAGTTCTAGATCTTACGATATGGCCGAAATACTAGAGGTGTGTCAAGCTGATAGAAAACTTCACTTTTGGGTAGCCTTTCGTCGCGACTGTGAAGGTAGGTCGCGGCCGCGGAGACTTCACAGGGCTTTTTTGCTATTTTTGGTGTGCTTTTCTCGCGAGCGTGAAGGTATGTCACATCCGCGAATGGCCTTTTCGCCCATGGCTCGACTTTTCTTTGTTTCGAACTTTCCAAGACTCGTTTCTTCGTTCATCCTTAGTCGAATGCAACTTATTGGCCTTAAATCACCTTTTTTTTTCTCCTAATCTAAGAACAAAGAAAAAACTCTCCCCTCCCCCACGGTGACTCGAACCCAGGACCAAAGGCCTAGGTAGTAGATGCTCTGCCACTTGAGCTATCCAACTTCATCCCTTAAATCACCTTAATATCTCTAAAATGAGCCCACAAATGTCAAACAACTCAATAATACAAATATAAGCCATTCACGGTCGATTATGCATGCAACTGCCAAATGAACACTTAAATTGACCCAATATTATATGCATGCATAAACACATGTACCACTAGTCTGGGGGGCAGACTAGGGTCTATCGCCTAATTAAGGTTTAGATGGGGTTAATTGGGTCTAAGCAGGATTAGGCGGGGAGGAATTGAAAAAAAAAAAGATAGGAGGCCAAGGACCGTCTAGCACCTAGACGGAGTATAGTTGGAGGTAGATGGGGACTTCTAAAACAGAAACCGTAATGCACCACTAAATATGTACATGAGTCTCAATAATACATATCAAATATGTAAAATATGTACAAGGATTCGGCTGGGCATATATAGCCAATGAGCTAAATTGGGTGGGCCATCATGCCCAAAAATTCAAGGTTTTCTTGCACCAGGTGGCAGTGGTCCATGCGCACACACTTTGGGTTGATTAAGACCCATTAAAAACTTAAAGAACTTATTAATGGCTGAAGAAAAAAAAAAAAAAAACAAAGAAATCGTCCCTTATGGGAGCGACATCCAATAAAACAAATGAGTTTTTATCGGTCAAGGACCCAGATAGGTCAACTATCAATTTAGGACCTAAAAGATTTGAAACTATCAATGAAAAACTCACAAGTTTAAACCCTTATAGGGACTGTTTGAAAATTTTCAATACTCACAAAAAAAAAAAAAAAATTGTCTCTAAGTGATGAGCAGGGGAAATATACATCAAATTTTTTTCACTACATTATTTTTTTTAAAAACAATTGTTGTTTATTTTTTTGTAATTTTTAATTTTTTGTAAAATTATTAATTTTTTCAAAAAAATATGTAATTTCTCATTTTAATCATACGCAGAGAAAAATTGTTCTTTTTTTTTTTTATGTAATTTATTTTTTAATTTCATAATATTTAAATTCATGAATACATATTTCACTAAAATGTATTTTTTGCTTCTTTATATACTCTTTTTTTTTTTGTTAATTTGTATATTTAAAAAACAAATTGTAAATTATTTAATTACTTTAGATATATCAAATAATAATTTTAAAAATAACAATATAGTGAAAGACTTTTGACATATATTTCTCATGCTTATCACTGCGAGACAATTTTATTTTGTGAGCTTTGAAAATTTTGAAACAAGCCCTATCATGATTTTAAACTTATAGGTCTTCTATTGATAGTTTTAAACTTTTTAGGCCCTAAATTGATAGAAATTATCTTTCAGGACCTGGATTGATAGTTGACCTATGTTTCGGATCCTTGACCGATAAAACCTCTAAAAAACTTTAATAAAGTTGAAATCGCCTCAAAGTAAAAAAAAAAAAAAAAAAATTAAAATCCTGTGAAGTTGCCTTTTGTAGCGGCGACAATATAAAAGTTGCCTCCAATGCGGACGACTTTACTTATTGTTATAAACGATTGAAACAGTACAACAAATTGTTCAAAAGTTGTGAACAGTGTCATACTATAACAAATTTTCCTGTTTATAATGTGATATGTTGTACTCATTGCTTCTCCCCCCATAATTTAGAGAGATTTTTCGAGTGTAACATGATCCAAGCCATCGCTTGAAGAGTTAAGGTCTTTCACTTAACAACTCCATCCTGTTGAGGAGTCTTCGGTGCTGAGAACTCATGTTGGGTTCCATTGGATTCACAATATGTAGCAAATTGGGAATTATGAAAAGTCCTTTCTGTTAGAAACTAGTACTCACAAGGCGTTTCAACACTAAGTGTTGTACAGTATGTTGTTACACCTTGTGAACCACTTTCGTATTTTATCTCTTGTATTATTTTCACCTTGCTGAGTGATTATGTTTTCCTGATTTTATATTATTCTATATATATATGATTATATAATGTGTTTACTGATTAGATAAGTATGGATAAGGCTTAGGAAACTAAACCTTATCCAAACTTAACTAACAACCAACAATAAAAAAACTGATCTTCTTGAAATAGAAGTTTGGCGTTGGTTTTTCATTTCTTATCCTTGTTTTCAGAAAATCGTCAGAGATATCAGGTATAAAAGCAGACAACAAAGTCAAGTGATGTGTGGAGAAAAAGAGAGAGAAAAGGATTAAGAGTGAAAGATCACCATTCTAGAGATTGTGAAGCTTACTACATACTGGCTCACTTATATCTTGTGAGGGATTGAGAGAATTTCATCTTGTGATATTCTTTCTGTTTAGTGTTAGAATTGTATAGAGAGAAAATGACTGAAAAATTATCTTGTTCATTCAATCCTTTCATTTAGTTGATCATTGTACAAAACAATGATTCCGCTGTAAGCATGATGAAAGATGATCAGGCTTTTGTTTGCCTGATTTTTTTATTAAAGTCTTATACTTTGATTTACCCTGTTGAAGTTTTGTACTGAAACTCGATCAATCTTGAATGGTCTGTATTAAGTGTTGCAATACCTTGTGCAACATCTAGTGAATTAGGGGCTCAAATTCTTTCAATTGGTATCAAAGCCTTCGTTTGACGTTATTATATGTGATTCCGAGGTAAAGAATTATGGATGTCCCCAGAACAGGAGTCATGTGACCACTCATCTTGGATGGAACGAACTATTCAATCTGGAAAATCAAAATGTTGGCTTATATTAAGTTCCTTGATGAACACGCTTGGAGATCAATAGTGGTTGGATGGTCACCACCCTATAAAGAAGATGAAGATGGTGACATTGTTCTCAAATCAGAAGTAGATTGGACGAATGATGAATTTGTTCTGTCTTGCTATAATTCTAAAGCAATAAATGTAATTTTAGGATCTGTGGACTTATCCTTATTTAGGATGATCCAAAATGGTGTTTTAGCAAAGGATGCTTGGGAAACTCTGCAGAGACAGTGTGAAGGATCTGAGAGTGTCAGGAAGTCAAAGCTTAGAATGATTGCGACACGATTTGAAACACTGAAGATGGATGAAACATAAACGATATCTTCTTACAATGCACGTCTGTGTGAATTGGGAAATGAATCTCATACACTTGGTGATCCCATTAGCAATGAGAGGTTGGTTAATAAGGTATTGCGAACCCTCCCTGAGAGATTCAACATTAAAGTATACCTATTGGAAAATTCCCATGATAAATCTAAAATGTCTAAATGAACTCATAGGATTACTTCAGACCTTTGAATTGAACTTGAATCAAGAACAACAAATAAGAGGAAGCAATAAATCCATTGCATTTCCTTCTCTCACTGAAGAATTAAATTCAAAACAAAAAGGTGATAGTATACTTTTAAATGAGAATCTTGAGGACCTTATTACGTTCCTAACCAAAAAAATATCAAAGATTCTTGTCTAAAAACAAAAAGAAAAACATTTCCAAAGGTGTTTTTAATCATGTTACAAAATGTTTTGAAGAGCTAAATTCTGGAAAGGATTCTTTTAACAAATATTTTGGTCAAAATTCCAACTCAAGTCCCATGAATTCAAATCGCTCTTCATATGCTCCAAAGGATTTGAAAAATATCCAATGTAGAGCAAGTTCTGGTTTTGGTCACTATGCAAATCAATGCGCTAATAATCTTATGAAAAGAGGCACAAACTTTGTTGTCACACTGAGTGAAGAAGATATTGATGAAGATGAAGAAGTTCTCGGTTCACATGATGTTTTTGTACTAATAGTTAAAGTGGAAGAACTGAGTTTATCTCAAAGTGTTGAAACACTTGATGAAACAATGAATAACGATTCTGAAATTACTGAATATGAACTACTTCTTAGTGCTTTTAGAGAAATGCATGGAGAACTTGTGATTTTTATAAAAGGTCCAGAGAAGTAAAATCAGAAAATGACAGATTGAAGAGAAAAATACTTAACATTGAGAAGAATTTGTCTCAAAAGACAACTCTTGAATCTGTCATTTCTGATGCAAATAGGAAATCACAAAGCTTTAAACATTTCGACTCTGGAACATCCAAGCTTAATGAAATCCTATATGTTGAGCAATTTGGAAATTCTGGAATAGGTTATGCTGAGAATAATCAAAGTCTTTTTGGTTCTTCAACAGAAGATTATAAAACACCAATTTTCTCAAGAGACAGTCATAACTCTAAAAGTGTGACATGCGACCTAACTTGCTCTAAGAAATTGGAGTTTGATTCTGAAGTGTTCAATCTTACTACGAAAACAGAAAGATTAAATATTTCAGAATCTATAATTATTCCTTATGTCAAATTGGACAACTCCACTTGTGAAAATTCAGACCTATCTTCTGGAATAAAAAGACTCAGATTAGAAACTGAATCTCATGGAAAACAATTTGTATGTAATTTATGCTCTATATCTGGACACATAAGACCTTTCTATTTTAGAAGATTTTTTTTTTTTTTTTAAAAAGGAAGTTGTCAAAGATATCTAAAGATGTATTGCAACACCATTCACTGTGTTGTTCTAATCCTAGAACAACTTCCTCTCTGATGAGAAGTCACAAGATAATCAGTACGACAATATGATCTATACTTCTTTGAGTACTGATGTGTCTAGTGCTTGGTACTTCGATAGTGGTTGTTCTCGTTACATGATGGCAACAAAAGCTTTTTTGAAAAATTATGAAAGTGCTTATGGAGGTAAAGTAACTTTTGGTGGAGGTGCAAAAGGTAAAATTATTGGCAAAGGAACTTTTTGAGTGTACAAGGACTTCCAAATCTCTCTAATTTAATTAGCATCAGTCATCTTTGTGATAAAAACCTACACGTCAAGTTTGAGAAAGATTTTGCAGGGTTTCTTTTATGGAAATGAGTGCATCATGACTGGAACTAGGGCTGCAAACAACTGCTACTCAATTGAAGAAGGATCAGATTGTCATAAAGCTCAGATTGATGAAGTTGACTTGTGGCATCAGAATCTAGGACATGTAAATTTGCAACAGCTGAAGAAGATTGCGAATATGGAGGCTGTGAAAGGTCTACCAAAATTAACTGGTAAAATTGAAAAAGTCTGCAAATCCAGTGCCAAAGGTAAATAAACCAAAGGTGTGCATAAAGTGTTGCAACACTTTGGTACTTCTCACTGTTTTGAACTGTGTCACAGGGATCTAATGGGTCCAATTGAAATAGACAGTTTGGGAGGTAAAAGGTATGTCTGTGTGTGTGTGGATGATTTTTCTAGGTTTGTATTTTTTCTCAAAGAAAAATCTGATACTTTTGTTGCTTTAACAAATCTTGCCACACAAATTCACACCTCACATGGAGTTTGGTTTAATCGGATTAGGACTGATCATGGAAGAGAATTTGAAAACAACTTGTTTTCATAATTCTGTGATAAGAAGGGAACTAAACATGATTTTTCAGCTCCTAAAACACCTCAACATAATAGGGTAGCCGAAAGAAAGAATAGATTGCTTCAAGATATGGCTAGGGTTTTGTTATGTGCAAAAAACCTTTCAAAGAGATTTTGGGCAGAAGATGTCAGTACTGCATGTCATATTTCAAATCGAATTTATCTAAGGCCTAGAAGTACTATAGCACCTTATGAAATACTTAAAGGCAAAAAGCCTAACCTTAAGTACTTTCATGTTTTTGGTTGCTTGTGCTTCATTCTAAATGACGGGGAACCTTTAGGTAAATTCGATTTGAAAAGTGATAATGGACTATTTCTTGGTTACTCTTCAAATAGTCATGCTTTTCGAATTTACAATTTGAGAACACGTACTATACAGGAGAGAGTAAATTTATATTTGGTAATTTCTTGGACATTGCATGTAATAGAAATGAAGATCAAATACAAGATTTGATGGAACAGAAAGAAATTTCAAATCTTAAGCCAATTGAGGAAGGTGTTCAAGAGGTGATGAAACACCTCAGGAAACTCAAGAACAAATGAAAAGAATACCTTACAGAATGATGGAGCTAATGCTATTGAAACTGATACCTCCAACCATCTGAATGTTACACATGAAGAGATACAAGAAATAGACTCTTCTTTTTTCTTAAGGCTTGTTGGAATGAAATTGGAGGGACATATTTCGGACCTTCTTCTATAATGATTCCCCTTTCTGTTGGCTTCGGAGCCTCTTCCTCTTTTTCTTGTGCCATTCTCTTTTCTTCTAGTTGCTCTTTTTCGATAGCTTTCTCTTGATCAACCGCCAGCTTTGGGCCTTCAAACTTGGTACCATTTCTCAAATGTATAGCTTGGCAATGTTCTCTCGGATTTATCACTGTATCACTCGAAAATTGCCCTTGATTGTACTGTGCCCCTACAGTTTGTATAAGTTGACTCATGTGAGTCGATATCTCCTTCATATGTGCTCCTTGTTGGGTCACAGTCTTAGACAATTCTTTCACATCCGCCCCTTGACTAGCCATGTTCATGTTCAACTCTATTATTTTACTATCGAGCTCCTTTTTTAGCTGGACTAACTTGTCATCATACTTGGCATATTGTGATTATGTTAACTCCTCTTGAGTTGGGTTTTGTCCATCATGAATCATTTGTGACGGAAAATCCCGGTAGTGGTTGGAGTGAATTCTTTGGATTGGTGTATGAGAAGTTAGGATGATTCCAATTACCTTGCTGGTACTGATTGTACCGCGGCTGGTTACCTTGAAAGTTATTGAAGTTTCTTTGATTGACAAAATTTATGTCTCCAACTTCTTCTTGCATGAGTGACTGCTGTGAATTGGGCTCGGTTTGCTGGGATAAGGATAAACTAGTTAACAGACTCATTTGTTTTATCAACGTGGCCACTTGAGTAAAGTGCCTCAATCGACTCAGAGTCGGTGATGCTGGCCACTTTCCTTGGCTAATTTCTTTCGTTTGACCATTGATAGCTAGTTTTAGCCATCTCATCCAACATAGAAAATGCAGCCCTTATAAACTTCTCTAATAAATTGCCCCCTATTGTTGCGTCTACATGGTCTCTTGCAGGTGCAAGCAGCCCCTTGTAGAATTTGCAAATTTGCTGCTTTTGAGTGAACCTATGTTGAGGCAACTTCAGAATAAATCCCGGAATTGCTCCCATGCTCCACTAAACGGCTCTCCATCATATTGCTTAAACTGATTGATCTCATTCTGAAGCTCAAGCATCTTGCTCGGTGGGAAATATTTCAATAAGAATCTGGTGCTCAGTTCTTCCCACGTAGTGACATCCTCCAATGAATTGTACCATTGAAGTACTTTATCTTTCAACGAGAATGGAAATAATCTCAGCTTGACTTGCTCATGCGGCACATGATTTACCTTTAACGTATTAGACACTCTCTTGAATTTGTTCAGATGAACATTGGGGTCTTCTTATACCCTTCTACCAAACTGATTCTGCTGGACTATGTTAATCAAAGCTGGCTTGAGTTCGAAGCTATTAGCCTGAATAGGTGGTGGTTGGACTCCTCCGTCGCGTTGATTTGGTAAAGGCCGAAGATAATCACTAATCGGTGTGATATCTTCGTCTGGATCATTCGGTAACTGTAACCATGGCTGCTGCTCTTGCAAAGCAGTCATTCGGATATCCAAACTAGTTATGGCCCCGAACAGTCGTGTGATCATCTCCTCTTGTGTCAAATTTTTTGGAACGCCAGCCATCTCGCAAGTTAGCTTTTCCTTTATTTTACTTCCTCTAGCAGTTGCTTCAATTTCTGGATCAAACAAGACAAGATGAGCTTTCCCTTTCGATCTAGTGTGCATGGAATTCCTAAGAAAACAGACAAAGAAATACCACATAACACAAATAAATGTCTAGTCTAGTATCGTTCTATCTATCAGAATATAAACTAAACGCTGTCGTCAGTCCCCGACAATGGCGCCAAAAACTTGATGCACTATTTTCTAACCTAGTAATCCGCAAGTATACGGTGCTAACGTAGGTAGTGGTAGTCAAGGTTGACAAATGGGGTTTTTGGCTATGCAAACACGCTTAGAATAGAGATTTTATCGTATATGTGTGTATTCTAAGCTCTCGTTTGTCATATAATTCGTATTTTCTTTCTTTAGTCGAAAAAATTGGTTTTTGAGTATTTTGTAGGAAAAATAGGTTAAAAGTACAATGAACATAAATGAGTGGAAGAAACAAGGGTGAAAGAGCAAGGAACAAGAATGTCAGGGAAAAAGAGACGAAAGTGCAAAAGTCCAAACTGACACACCTTTGGTATTTTGGGCATATCTTGAGATATACATATCTAATGGAGGTGAAATTAGTGGAATTAGAAAGCGAACTCAAAGGGCTACAACTTTGTTTGATAGAGAAAAATCCAAATTCGGACCCCAAGACCTCGAAAAATGGCTTGAAAGTTGGACTACATTTGCAGTTTTGACCTTGTACGACCATGACCGTGCAACCTTGCACGATCCGTGCAAGACAACAGAAAATCCACTAAGTTTGGGGTCTTGCACAGTCATGAGCGTGCACCCTTGCACGGACGGTGCAAGACCTTTGAAATTTGATGGGCTTTAGCTCATTTATGTTATTTTTGAGCCCATACCTTAAAAAAGCCCCCAAATGTGTATAGAAACCCTACCACTTTAGTTTTTGAGCTATCATTCATCATTTGTATAGTTTCCAGAGAGAGAAATTAGAGAGCAAAAGAAGGGGAATTGAACTTCCGGATCAAGATCAACATTAGAATAGGTTTTATCTTTTCATTTTTATTTAATATTTGTATGAACATGATTATGTCTATATATTTGTGTTTATCTCTTATTATAATCATGGTTGGCTAAATTTCCGTAATCTAGGTTTAGAAAGTAGATCATGGGTGATTAATGAATTTTACCCGATTAATTAAATTCCGTGTTATGCTATTAGTTGATTAATTGTTTATAATACTTGTTAAATGATTTGGCCAATTGTTTAGCAATTTATTATGGATTAAATTGGATCCGAGAGGAGAGATTTGATCCGAGATCACATTAATTGACATGATTAAACAATAGAACCGAGAGGTTTGAGCTAATTGTGGGAACTTTGGTCTTAGGATCGATTGGGAGTTGTATTTGATTAATCTACCGGAGACAGCGATTAATCCTATATAATTAACACGTAATTCGCTCTGAGAGGGGGTCTTGCATATAATTGCGATCGTTTCCTAATACATATCATTCAGCTTGAAGGTTAAATTGATCGGGATAATAATTGTTAATTACCCTTAATTGAAATCTAATCCTAGATTATCTTTATTAATTGCTTAATCTCTATAATTTGTTCTCTAGTCTATCTTGTTAGCCTTAATTACTTGTTTATTTTAATTAGTTCTTAAAATATAAAAAAAAAATCCAACCACTCGATCGTCTAGTTAGCCACTAAAATGCTTATTTCGATTTGTCTATTCGATATCGAGTCGATTCCTCGTGGGATCGACCTTGTACTCGCTTAGTACTACTATTGACGTCGTACACTTGCGATTGCTCAATTTTAGTTGCAAAACTAAGTTTTGTGTCAATGGTCGATCCACAGAGACTGAAAGTTGTGCCTAGTTTACTACGCTAATCATAATAAAACTACCCTAACTAGATTATCGATTAATGAAAATTGGTGTTTCATCTAAAAACCTAATTGCAAGAAATTATAACTAAAACTAAATTACTTGTAAACAAGGAATGATTAATAAGGAAGAACTCGAATGAGATTAAAGCATATTCTAGGGATTCGATTTCAGTTCTTGTTTCCTACATTTGATTATTGTAAAATCCTAGACTTTATACCAATTCTATCATTATTAAACGACACTATTATAGTTAACCCTCCTCTTGGATGATGTTAACATGTAGATTACGTATAAATAAGTACCCTCTCGGGCTAACTATCGCATACGTAACTCCCAAGGGCTCCTAAACCAATGTGTACGTAAGTCCCCACTCCTCGCGGACGACTATAGGTACCTACTTATATGCTTTCTATGCCTATTAACTAACCTCTCCTCTCGGACGACGAGTTGTTAAGAAAGTAGAATTAGTTAATTGGCCAAATCAGCTAATTCATGTTTTAAGAACAAAGCACATAAGTAACAATAAAAACAGAGTCTAGAATTAAACAAATAAATAAAAACATAATCAACAATTACCTAGTGCATGTTTGGTTGAGGCTGGAGGTGGCTGGGGTACTGTTGGCCGGGGATAGTGGCTGGAGTTAGTGGCTAGGAGAGTAAAAAAGTGATGTTTGTTTGAGCGGTTGGGGTAGTAGTTATAGTGTAGGATGTAAGTTTTAATTGTAAAATATAATGTGATGTGTGTAAGAATTTGTTAATAATGATTAATTTTATGATTAAAGTGGTATTGGAACTTGTGATGGTTTGTAGTGGTTGTGCCAACCTATGTAAACAAACATAGGGAGGGGCTGGACCAACCCCAACCAAATATACCCTATACTTTATCACCTTAGAACACTATGTGTTTAGCTACCTATGTCTAAGATTAAAACCAAACAAAATTTATAGAGAAACATTGTTTGAAAGTAAAAATAAATAAAGAAGAATAAACCCGAATTCTTTGAATCTCGATCTTCGTCCTTGCGTTCCTTGATCTTCCTTCCAAGTCTCAAAGCACTTTTTGCAAGTATAGAATATGATCTCGTGTCCCTTTTTCGGACTTGGAAGCTTCTTTTTATAATTGGGGATGAACTTAGGTGAAAACGGGCCAAAATCTCTATTAGATTCGGACTAGGAAAGGTCAACCGACCTTCCGTCATGGCCACAATGCCTTCTGGTCGCGGTCGCGACCAATTGTACCTTAAGTCTTCTTAAATCAACCATTTTTGTCACGACCTCGACGAATAGTGTTGCAGTCTCGATGCTTCATCAGTACTGATTCATGCTCTAGCCAATTTTTATCGCGGTCGCGATTGGTTTACTCTGGTTCATGTCCGGTTCAACTCGGTTTCTTCCGTTTTTGCCCTTTCTTAGCTTGTTTCGTCTAGACAGACTTTTTTGCTTAAAAACACGTGAATAACCTCAAAACAAGCTTATACACGTCAATATGGCACAAAGTAACAAATACAAGCAATTCCCGACCAAATATCCATGCAAAATGATATAAAATAGGCATCTAAATCGACCTAAATGCATGAATACACAACGTGTATCATATATTAAGTTTGATCCACCACCATGCGAATGAATAGGAGAGCCTTGTGGTTTACCTTGTATTGTTCATTTTCAGTCGTACACTATTGAGACTTTAGTTTATGAGTGGTCGAATTTTCAGCAGTAAGTGCAGACCACCCATATTCGACAACATCCAAATATTTATCAGCTTCAAAATGTGCCATGTTCAGAGATTTCCAATAGTCATAATTTGTTCCGTCAAGCAACATAAGACACATGGTATTTCCCCAAAAATCCATACTGGTACAGTTCTCCAGAATTAGTCGTATAAGAATATGAAACCGTTCTGATACCAAATGAAATTCTAAGAACCGCACTTCAGTGTTATCACACCAACTATAAAACAAGTAAATGAGACCAAGAGGTAATCTCGGGGACTAGATCCCTCAGTCTCCTCAGACTTTGTGTTATTAACATTATATTGCCGAATATGTTGTGTTTTACATGAAGACCTAACCTATTCTATCACCAATAATGGCCAGCGACTTCCGTTGACTTCTCGACTGTGACACGGCGCACCACCGAAGGTCGGAAGAACTCTCCCAAGCTCGTCTTGAAGAAGATTTTATGGAAGATACTTCAATTGAACAACTATGTTACAACGAACTCTCCCAAGCTCGTCTTGAAGAAGATTTTCCGGAAGATACTTCAACCGAACAACTATGTTATAACACTACTGACTTACTAACTTAATGTAATATTCTTGACCATACTTCTCACGAATAAAATCTCACGAATATGAAATATTTCAATGATATCACTCAACTTACTCTCCGTATTCGATGATTTGCTTCTCATTGCCTAGCCGCATAGACACAATTGATGCATGATTCTTCCTGATCTCCAAGTTACCTCGTCTCTTGATATGGTAAGATTTTTCTTCCAAATCTTTAGACCCTCTTCCTTTTTATTGATCTTCTATCAACTCATATTTCCCATTTCCTGTAATTAAAAATCAATTAGTACTTATATTTTTGGTTAATTACCAAAAGCAGCCTGTATTATGATCATTTTTTACTTTTGCGTCCCAACATTTTTTTTTTTCGATTTCAACCTGTACGAATCTTTTTTTTTTTATTTTTACAACCCTCGACTATATTTACGACCGTAGAGGTCATGTGATTCGTACATATTTTTTTAGGTCAATAAGATGGCGACACGTGGCGATAAATTAAAAAAATTATTTTAAAAATCCAACAAATAAAATCGAAAAAAATTAAAAAATATTTCTAAAATTAATTTAAAAATTCTAAAAATTAAATTAAAATCCCAAATTGCTATTTAAAATTAAAAAAAAAACTTAAAACATTATTTCCGAAATTAATTTTAAATTCAGAAAATACATATAAAATTCAGAAAATTAATTTAAAATTCAAAATTTTATTTAAAAACCAAAAAATAAAAAAAATTATTTCTAAAATTAATTAAAAATTCTAAAATATCATCTAAAATTCAGAAAATTCATTTTAAATCCAACATAATTATTTAAAATCCAAAATATTAAAAAAATATTTCAGAAATTAATTTTAAAATTTAATTTTTTTATTTAAAATCCAAAAAAAAAAACATTTCTGAAATTAATTTTAAATTCTGAAAATAAATTTAAGATACCAAAGAAATATTATAGATTTCATAAAATCAATCAATAAATCCAAAATAATTATTTCAATCCAAAAAATTATAAATTTATTTCTGAAATTAATTTTAGAATTCTAAAAATTCATTTAAGAAAAATCATTTTTTTTTTATTTTTAAATAAAAATATTGGATTTTTAAATTAATTTTCTTAATTTTATATGAGGTTTTAGAATTTTGAAATTTTATTTAAGAAATATTTTTTCAATTTTTGGATTAATTATTTTTTTAATTTCATATGAATTTTTTGAATTTAAAATTAATTTCACAAATATTCCTTTTTAATTTTTTTGATTTAAAATAAGATTTTTTTTTTTAATTTTAAGTTAATTGTTTGAATTTTCGGAATTTAAAATTAATTTTGGAAATAATAATCCTTGAATATTTTGGATTCTAAGTAAAAAGATTTATTTTTAAATTAATTTTCATAATTTTTAATGAATTTCTAGAATCTTAAAATTAATTTCACAAATATTAGATTTTTTTGGATTTTAAATAAAAATTTGGATTTTAAATTAATTTTTTGAATCTCTGAATTTTATCGCCATGCGTTGCAATCTTATTGACCCAAAAAAATGTGCGAATCACATGGTATATAAGGCCGAAAATATAGTCGGATGTTGAAAAATTGAAAAAAACGATTAGTGTAGGTTGTAATTAAAAAAAATTAAAAAATTAGGGCTGCAAAAGTAAAAAAAACTTACAGTACAGTTAACCTTTATATTTTTGACAAAACTTCGAAATCAATATATTTACAACTCACAACCTCCCAAATGCACACTGCATCTGATTAGTACTGGAGCTAGAATGTGGAGCCTCTTTGGGTGGATGAGTGAATTATGCAAAGAGGAGAGGAGGATGTGAAAGACATCGATCCAAGGAGGAGAGGACTTCTTGGGTAGGGATGTCAATTTTATCCGTGGGTAGGGTTACCCATTGGGTAAATGGGTAATGGGGTCAGGTACTACTTGAACCCGATATTGTGGTGATCGGGTAGGGCAGGGTACGAGTATTGCATATTGACAGGGACCGCCCCAAGCCACATAGTCAAAGAAAAAAGGACTAGCTCAAAATTCATGAAGGACCAATAACTAGAGCTCGAGCAAAACAAATTAAAGAGGTCATGTTGAACCTTGTAGCTTAAGTACAAGAAATTTGCAAGAAAAGTGCTTAGAAGACCCTATAGTGAATGTTATGGGTTGTGGCTCAATTTAAGTGACGTGCCGGAGCTAAACTAAGTTGGAAGACACTTTTTGAAGACCTTGGCGCATCAATTTTGGATTACATCTCAAGCCCAAGTGGAGATCGATTAGATTGAATAGGTTTTGAGTCAAATAAACTTTTTGTATGTCATTGTAATCAATAATACTTATCTAGACTTTCTTGAATCCTTTAATGTAGTCAAATGATCTTATCTAGACTTTCTAAAGCCATTGAAGGTAGTCAAGGGATTTTTAATGCTCCCAAGTACTATACAAGCATGTATGATACTCTAGAATCATTTTCTGGCCCATAAATATGTGATACAAATGTTTTAAAAAAGGAGCATTGAATCAATTCCGAAAATTAGTTTTTCTTTTTATATTTAGGCTTCTCTCTTTGTGAGGTATTCAAATATTCAAGAACTTATCAAGGTCATTGAGCAAGATCTTGGCTGATCATATAGCCAACGGGTCGAGGTTTATCAAGCTCTAAGTTAGGTCAAATCGGATTCTCAATCTGGGAGACTGCTATTTATTTTATACGTTGGGTTCTTAGATCATTATATCTAACGGGTCCAATGTCTCTATCCCCATCCGTATTACAAATTACCTGTTTACCCTACCGGTGTACTCGATTGTATACGTCTGTATTATTAAATATGTTATACATTATAAAATTAGCAATATATCTAATATTATGCTTATAATATATTATTTAATATACCATTTATATATAATATAGGCAATACATGATTTATTGTATCACATTATATATGATACATACATATACATATTATATATGATTTATTTATTTTTATACATTAATCTGGTCATCCTATTACCCGCGGACAACCCTATTTAGATGGATATTATCTGTACCCTATCCACCCCGTTTACATTTCTATCCTTTGGTTTGCCGGTAAGGCTAAGGATATCTGGTGGCCTTACTATGTAGATAAATACACTTTGATTTATTGCTTAATTTATTGTTTAATTATCAATCTTAAATTAATTATTCCCCTAATATTAAATTTCAAGATTAGTTGAATTAGCAATTGTGATTTGGAGATTGACTACCCTAAATCATATTGATGTCCATTCACTATTTTCGGCCTTTAAATTTAAATATAAAAGAAAAAAAATTAAAACTAAATTAAAAAAAAAAGGTTCAAAGTCATTTCGACAATCTTAGAAATTGCGACCAAAACATTGAAGTTGGCTGATACGAGATCTTTGGCAAATAATTTCGATTTTATGCACGGCCGCACCTGATGATAGTTTAGGGAAATATTGGCCTAGGACTTCTAAATTTTGGGAGCCTCAATTTCTGCTAATGTTATGTATTATGTACATATTTTGTTATACAGCTGAATAAGACATTGCAAATAATTTTAGTGGCACAAATCTTCTATTTGATAATTAATTGGCCCATCAATCTTTTATTTAGTCATTATAGAAGGTCTATCAAATACCTAAATTTAGTAAATTGAATAAATAAAAGATAGCAGGGTAAAGAGAAAGTCAGAATCACAAAGATTGACAAGTAAAAAATTACAATTTGAAGATTTGTAATTTGATGTTATAATAATTACTTTGAAAGGTTGATTTGTTATTTTGAAAAATATAGAGTTGAAGATTTTGAATCTTCCATAGCCTTAACCAAAGAGATTGCATTGACGTTTGAAATTATACATGTTTTTCACCAAAAAAACGTAAAATATCTAGCAATAAACAATTTGATAACTCCAATGATTTTAGTTTATCGAGGATTTCACTTTTCAAAATGCTAGATGATATATGTATTTTCAATAACAATTTGATATTTATTTTAACTTTTATGTTTTTGCAGGTGTGACACTTCTCAACGTTCTGGTTGTAAAAACTGAAGTATATAATTTAACTGACAATTTTGGTAATTCTTGGCGCATGAGTTTTTTTAAGATCAGAAGCAAAATATGTATTTACTATTTGAAATTATTGATACGATAATAATTTTTAACCAGTAAATGAAATGTTTTATTAATTTATGCTATGATTATTTATAGGCGGTGACAATTCGCATCCCACAAAATTTCTCAATGCAACCCACTGCTTAATGTAGCTCAGTTATATTTAAAAATGAGTATAAATTTCTTAATACAATCCACTTATTATCCATTATACCCTTGTATTAAATTAAATTATGTAAAATAAAATATTATAATTAAATAAAAATAAAAAAGAAAAAAAAAAGATCAAAAGGAGTGCGGAACTTCTCACGGTTGGTGATGACTTTTAAGATTTAAATCTTGACGGATGTTGAATCAACAATTGAAGCACCATAAGCAACGCATCAAAAGGTTTCACCATCTCCGCCCATTAAGAGTCTATTGATGTCCTTGAAAGCTATCACTAATCCTAGGGAGCAGCCAGATGGTAAGTTTGGGTATAGATTAACTCAAATTCATAAGATTAAGGGATACAAAAATCATAAGAAAGTTTGGGACCAACACGACTAAGGTATTCTTGTTGGAATTAGTTATTAATTAAAGTGTAGATAAGACACTTTAATTAAATAATTAAGTGGTCGGAAGTTTAATTTTGTAGGAATTAAACTTCACACGATTAATCTATGGAGAAAGTAGATGATCGTAGGATTTTAATTTACTCAAAACCGATATGTGGTGAGTGAGAAATTAATACATAAAGTTTACCACTTGATTATGTATTAAGTGTAGGATTAATAACTAAGAGTAGTTATTATCCCACATTGGTTTAAATGCTCTTTAAGTAAGTGTATATATATGAAAGCTCATTATTAAGGTATATCAATTATACATGTGAGGGAATCCAAAGGAAATCCACACGCGCGCTCGCTCGCTCGCTCGGCACGGCACGACCACGCCACGCCTCGGGCTCGGGCCTTGGGCTTTGGGGAATGCCTCGGCCGAGGCCCAAGTAACTTTTTGAAAGCCCAAAATCAACTTGGGTCCAAAATGGATTTGGGCTGACGGATGAGCTTTCAGGAGCCCATGGGTTTGAATTTAAATTCAAACTTGTAACAGCATGGGCTGTTAAAGAGTATTAAACATTGGGCTGTTAAAGAGTATTACATTGGGCTGTTACTAAGCCTGTAACTGCCAACAATTCAATGACAGAATTAATTCTGTTTTCCCTATAAATACATGAATTTTTCACCTGAACTTCATTCTTTGCATTTTCATTTTCTCCAGCTTCTGAACTCGAACATCTGAAGTTCGCCGGAGCCTTTTCTGTTAGTGGTGCTACTACAGAAAAGGAGGTAAACCGTTATATCTTTGGGGTATATTACTTCTTTCCGTGAGCACTAGCCGGGAAGTAATTTATCTTAAGGACAGTGGGATTCCACGTCTCGGTTTTCTTTGTTTCTATATCATTCCTGATTTTCCAGAACCTTGCAAATAACAATCTTAAGATAAATTATTTTTTTTCGATTTCTGGAAAATGTCAAACAATCAGAATGTTCCTCCTGTTCCAGCAAGAGTTATCCCTACTCCACCGGCTAACTCAGTTGAAAAACCGGAAAAATTTTCTTGTGACAATTTCAAGAGGTGGCAGCAAAAGATGCTGTTTTACATCACTACCTTAGGGTTTGCTTCGTTTCTGAAGGAAGATCCTCCGGCTGCTCCTGCAGAAGAAGACACTGATCAACAAAGGCGAGTTGCCTTTGATTCGTGGTCACATGGCGACTACCTTTGTAGAAACTATGTGATGAACGGACTTGCTGATCCGTTATACAACGTGTATCAAGATATCAAGTCTACGAAAGAGCTGTGGGATGCTTTGGAAAAGAAGTATAAGACAGATGATGCTGGCACAAAGAAATTTGTGGTGGCTCGGTTTTTAGACTTCAAAATGGTTGACAACCGTTCGGTTGTGGAACAAGCCCAAGACTTTCAGCTCATAGTTCATGATGCTTCGGCTGAAGATATGAAACTTCCAGTGCCATTTGTAGTGGCAAGTTTGATAGAAAAGCTACCTCAGAGTTGGAGTGACTTCAAGAACTATTTGAAGCATAAACGAAAGGAAATGACGGTAGAAGATTTAATCCTTAAGCTGAGGATTGAAGAGGACAACCGGAAGAATGAGTCCAGATTTCGGGCTCATGTTGATGCAAGGGCAAATCTGATGGAGAGGGGTTCTTCTAGTGATAACAAGAGGAAACGCCCCAATGACAACAACAGTCAAGCAAACCGTGCACCAAATAACAAAGGTAAACAACCTGCTAACATGACTAGATTTGCAGGTAATTGTTACAACTGTGGGAAGCCTAACCACATGGCGAAAAACTGCAATCTGCCGAAGCAGAAGAAGAAGAAAGTGACTGCTAACGTGGTTGAAGAGAATGAGTTGGATCTCACTGCAGTAATCTTTGAGGCCAATGTTGTGGACAATCCAAGAGAATGGTTTGTAGATACAGGAGCCTCTTGTCATGTGTGTTCTGACAGAGAGGTCTTCTCGAGTTATAAAGCTTCTTCCGGGAGGAAGCTTCATATGGGAAACCAAGCCTCTTCAGAGGTGGCCGGAGTGGGCAACGTAATTCTGAAGTTAACTTCTGGAAAAGAGCTCACTCTGAAGGATGTGCTGCATGTCCCAGACATCCGGAAAAATTTGGTTTCTGGTTCTTTGCTGGTAAAGCATGGGTTTCGTCTAGTTTTTGAAGCTGACAAGTTCATACTAAGCAAGCAAGGAGTAGTTCATAGGGAAGGGCTTTGTAGTGAATGGATTATTCAAAATGAATGTAATGGCCAAGCGCCAGATGAATAATGTAACTTCTGCTATGAATGAAAAAGCATCAACTTCTTCTTACTTGCTTGAGTGTTCCTCTTTATGGCATTCTAGATTAGGACATGTTAATCTCAATGCTGTAAAACGCTTAGTAAATTTAGATTTACTAAAACTGAATGAAATTAAATCACATGGAAAATGTGAGGTATGTGTTGAAGCTAAGATGACTAAATTACCTTTTCATTCAGTAGAAAGGAGCACAATACCTCTAGAATTAATACACACTGATGTGTGTGACTTGAAATTTGTGCAGACTAGAGGGGGTAAAAAGTTTTTCATAACTTTTATAGATGATTGCACAAGATATTGCTATCTTTATCTTCTTAGAAGTAAAGATGAAGCAATAGATGCGTTTAAACACTACAAAGCCGAAGCTGAAAATCAACTAAGCACTCGGATAAAGATAATCCGAAGTGATAGAGGTGGTGAATATGTGGCTCCGTTTGAAGAATTATGTGCTCAAAATGGTATAGTTCATCAAACTACAGCTCCGTATTCTCTACAATCAAACGGTGTTGCAGAACGCAAAAATCGTACTCTTAAGGAGATGATGAACGCTTTGTTGATTAGTTCAGGATTACCCCAGAACATGTGGGGGGAAGCTGTTCTTACAGCTAATTATATATTGAATAAAATTCCACTAAAAAGAGTTGACAAAACTCCTTATGAAATGTGGAAAGGGCATAAACCATCTTACAAATATCTCAAAGTGTGGGGGTGTTTGGCTAAGGTTGAAGTGCCGTTACCTAAACAAGTGAGAATTGGCCCAAAAACGGTTGATTGTATATTTGTTGGGTATGCACTCAATAGTAGTGCGTATAGATTTCAGATTTATAAATCTGAAATACCAGATATGACTGTTGGAACAGTCATGGAATCAAGGAACGCAGTATTCTTTGAAAATATCTTTCCTTGTAGAGAAAGATTGATAGAAAATGAAAACCAAGGAGTTACTTTGGAAAAAGGAAATAGTTCAAATCTAAAAAGAACTGTTGAAGCTACAAGTAGTTCTCGGATCTTAGAAGAAGAAGAAACGAGACGTAGCAAAAGAGCAAAGACTGCAAAGTCATTCGGTCCTGATTTTATCATATATATGTTAGATGATGAACCGAGATCGATAAAAGAAGCTCTGTCTAGTCCAGATGCACCATACTGGAAAGAAGCAATCAACAGTGAAATTGAATCCATCATGCAAAATCACACGTGGGAATTAACTGACCTTCCGTCAGGGTGTAAACCTTTAGGATGCAAATGGATCCTAAAGAAAAAGTACAAAGCAGATGGTTCAATAGATAAATATAAAGCTCGTTTGGTAGCTAAAGGCTTCAAACAGAAAGAAGGTGATGACTTCTTTGATACTTACTCTCCTGTGACAAGGATCACATCCATTCGAGTGCTTCTCTCGATTGCTGCAATACATAATCTTGAGATTCATCAAATGGATGTGAAGACTGCATTTTTAAATGGAGAGTTAGAAGAAGAGATCTATATGCACCAACCTGAAGGGTTTGTGGTACCGGGACAAGAAAATAAGGTATGTAGACTAGTAAAGTCGTTATATGGTCTCAAACAAGCGCCAAAACAATGGCATTTAAAATTTGACACTACAATGTTGTTAAATGGTTTCAGGAACAACGAATGTGACAAATGTGTGTACATAAAAGGTACATCAGAATCATATGTCATAGTATGTCTATACGTAGACGATATGTTAATCTTGGGTAGTAATCATGAGATAATCATGGATACTAAAAGAATGTTGAAAAGGAATTTCGACATGAAGGATATGGGTTTGGCTGATGTGATTCTAGGAATCAAAATAGTTAGGACATCAGAGGGAATTGTTCTGACACAATCTCACTATGTAGAGAAAGTACTCAGAAAATTCAATGCTTATGATGGACCACCTGCCAAGACACCATTAGAATTAAATGTTCATCTTAAGAAGAACATGGGTGAACCTGTAGCTCAAGTTGAATATGCAAAAGTGATAGGGAGTCTTATGTACATAACAAACTGTACTAGACCGGATCTTGCATGTTCGGTTAACAAAATGAGCAGGTTTACAAGCAATCCAAGCCAAGAGCATTGGAAAGCATTGACAAGGATTTTGAGATACTTAAAGTATACTCTTAATTATGGGCTTCATTACACGAGATATCCTCCAGTTATTGAAGGATACAGTGATGCGAATTGGATTTCGGACACAAAAGACTCCTTTTCCACTAGTGGATACGTATTCACTATTGGAGGTGGAGCAGTGTCATGGAAATCTACGAAACAAACGTGTATAGCCAGATCCACCATGGAATCGGAATTCATAGCTTTGGATAAAGCTGGTGAGGAAGCAGAATGGCTTCGAAACTTTTTAGAAGACATTCCATGTTGGAGCAAACCTGTACCGGCAATAATGGTTCATTGTGACTGTCAAGCCGCTATAGGAAGAGCATTGAACAATATGTATAACGGTAAGTCTAGGCATATACGCCGTAGACACAACACCGTAAGACAGTTGATCTCTAGTGGGGTTATCACAATAGACTATATAAAGTCTAAAGATAACTTGGCGGATCCGTTGACCAAAGGTTTAAACCGAGATCAGTTGTTAAAATTGCGAGAGGGAATGGGAGTAAAATCCACCAACTAAAGAACAATCAAAATGGATACCCAACCTTGATGAGTGGAGATCCCACAAACTTGGTTCAATGGGACAACTAAGTTTTGAAAGTTCAGAGGAGGCACTTGGAAGAATATGTCTTCAAAATCCATCCCTAGAACGCAAGATAAGTGCGTAAAGCCTGTAAACGGTGGTAGAGGATAAGTCTTATGACTTTTAATGACTTCGAGAAAACCTTTATGAGGTAGAATAGTACAGGATATTCGATAAAGAAGTCACCTATGTAAGTGTGAAGTAAAGGGCCGCTTCAATTGAAAACACTTATGAATCCAAAGAGGGTCCATGGCCGAAACGGACCAAAACATGAGAACAAAGATGTTCTGGTCAGTATTGTGTATTCATTGTTGACTAGGTGCACACTAAGGAGGATTGGTTCAAAGATTAAGAAATCTACCAAACCACCGGTGTATCCGACAAATGAAATACTATGGAAGGTTCAAAGTCAAAAACTACTTTTCCTTAGGCAGTACTGATCACTAAGAGTTTAGACTGGAGATTGCATTCATACATGCATTAATTTTCACTCATGTGGGGGATTGTTGGAATTAGTTATTAATTAAAGTGTAGATAAGACACTTTAATTAAATAATTAAGTGGTCGGAAGTTTAATTTTGTAGGAATTAAACTTCACACGATTAATCTATGGAGAAAGTAGATGATCGTAGGATTTTAATTTACTCAAAACCGATATGTGGTGAGTGGGAAATTAATACATAAAGTTTACCACTTGATTATGTATTAAGTGTAGGATTAATAACTAAGAGTAGTTATTATCCCACATTGGTTTAAATGCTCTTTAAGTAAGTGTATATATATGAAAGCTCATTATTAAGGTATATCAATTATACATGTGAGGGAATCCAAAGGAAATCCACACGCGCGCTCGCTCGCTCGGCTCGGCACGGCACGGCACGGCCACGCCACGCCTCGCCTCGGGCTCGGGCCTTGGGCTTTGGGGAATGCCTCGGCCGAGGCCCAAGTAACTTTTTGAAAGCCCAAAATCAACTTGGGTCCAAAATGGATTTGGGCTGACGGATGAGCTTTCAGGAGCCCATGGGTTTGAATTTAAATTCAAACTTGTAACAGCATGGGCTGTTAAAGAGTATTAAACATTGGGCTGTTAAAGAGTATTAAACATTGGGCTGTTACTAAGCCTGTAACTGCCAACAATTCAATGACAGAATTAATTCTGTTTTCCCTATAAATACATGCTCCCTGCATGCAAACAAAGATAAAAAAATTTTCACCTGAACTTCATTCTTTGCATTTTCATTTTCTCCAGCTTCTGAACTCGAACATCTGAAGTTCGCCGGAGCCTTTTCTGTTAGTGGTGCTACTACAGAAAAGGAGGTAAACCGTTATATCTTTGGGGTATATTACTTCTTTCCGTGAGCACTAGCCGGGAAGTAATTTATCTTAAGGACAGTGGAATTCCACGTCTCGGTTTTCTTTGTTTCTATATCATTCCTGATTTTCCAGAACCTTGCAAATAACAATTCTATGATTATTCAAGTGAGGTTTATGCTTGACTGCAAATTAATTGAAAGAAATCTTTTGTTTAAGGAGAACCGGAATTCTTGAATACATAGGTTGTAATTAATTCTGGAGATCGAAATACTTTAGGGTTTATGATGTTCTTAAACTAGGGTTTATGTTGTTCTTGGATCTGGTTGAAGATTATGAAAGAAAAAATATTATGTTTTTTCTCTAATGTTTTTGGATTTTATGTATATTTTTTTCAATTGATTTTGTAATTTTTATGGGCATTGCAATATTTTACTAATAATATTATCATTTATTAAATTAGTTGGCTGCATTAAAAAATTTTGTGAATTACGAATAGTCGACTTCTTATTTTTATGTGAAATTAAATATTTATTGAAACATTTTTTTAATTTCTTTTATATATCCTAAAATGTCAGGGCCGACTTGATTTTATGATACAGAATTAAACGTTTGGGTCATTAATCCATCCGAAACGCGAGAGAAGTATCAACTATAACGAGACCACTCCTAATAGTTCTGCCCGTTTACAAGTAATGAATGTGTAAATTGTGTTGGAACTAATGATTAAGTAATGAGAAGCCTAATTAGCAAAATGATGAAATTGTAAGGGGGCCCCGAGACATACCACAAGTAAACCAATAATAAATTTGCATTGACAAAACCACCGCCCAACTTTCTAGCTCCCCAACTTCATCAACTATTCGTTCAACAGGAACACTCCTACCAGACTGTCTTTTGTATGTCAAAATTACTTTTATTATATAAGATATTACATTAATATAAAAATGTTACTTTTTACCATAAGTTATTATTATATTGTTTTACAGTTGTTGCTTTTGTATAAATATTAATAGTCCTTTTTAAATCAAAACAACACCCATAAGATGGTCATATTTTAAGTTTTTGTCTTTATTTAAATATGAGATATTGAACATGTGTCTTTGAAAAACCCTTTGGCACAGTTACCAAAGGTTTAGACGATAAGTGTAATGGTCTGCGGTTGGTGCATATTTGGTCTTGACAAAAGTTAAGTTTTAAAAAAAAAAATATATAGAATTAATTTTAAGATTAGTTTCGTCTTTCTTCTCTAGCTAATTGGTGTAAATTTCACAATATATCTCTTCCAAATATAAAAATTAAAATGTAGTATTTTTTAATAGAACAATGATCAACAACTTAATTATTAGCTCCTATACATAAATAAAACAAAATGTTGTAAAAGATAATCCATATAATATGTAAAAAAATCATGTATCAAAATCCACAATATCTAATTTGTTGTTTTCTACAAGACTAAAAGCACATTTCTAAGTCGTTTAAAATAGCGGCCACATGTGCACTGGAAGGCCGATTTTTCCGACAATTCCCTAGACAAGCCAAAGCAACCTTGCACAAACGAACAAGTGGCTCAACGTGGGACGGAATGACAAGCCTAGGATCCAAGAATTCACTAAATTTCATCTCTTTAATCAAAGGCAATCCCCACTCAACAATCAACCCTTGTTCACTTCTTCTCCCACTTAACAACTCCAATAAAACGACGCCGAATCCAAACACATCACATTCCTTAGAGGCGCCCTTTTTGTCAACCCAATACTCTTCATCAACGTAGCCCACAAGCCCAGGCTTTTCATGGGCCGCCAAAAAGTGCAGCCCATAATCACATAATCTAGCACAAAATTTGACGTCTACTAATATGTTTGACGGCTTTACGCAACCGTGGATTATCGGAGGCGCCACTACATTGTGCAAGTAGTCTATTCCTCTGGCAGCACCGGCGGCAATCCTCAGGCGCCGCCTCCAGTCTAGAAGCGCCGCCCCGTCCGGGTTTTGGTGAAGGTAGAAATCTAAGCTCAACATTCCTCCGAATTCCATTATTATAATCCTTTCCCCTGGAGCCTCCGAAAAACCTGGATTCATTTCATTGACATTAATGTTAAATTTGGTTCGGGAGAATTATGAGTGAGTATGATATTACCTGTGATAGGCACTATGTGAGGATGATCAGCTAAAGAAAGCCATTTGAGAATAGAGGAGAAGCCAAAACCAGCATTATTCAGCACAAGCCATGGGTAGATTCTCTTCACCGCAACTAGCTCTCCTTTAGGCAACACTGCCGCGTACACGGTGCCGATCCTCCCTTTTCCGATGATCCTACGGTGGTTGAAGCCGTCTGTTGCGGCGTCAATTTCCATTAATGAGTATGAAGATGCAGAAAGTTTGGGCACGGGAATTGTTTTATCTTCTGCCTCTACTGGTGTCTTTCTGCAAAGAATATAAAGTATGATTGCAAAAGTCAAAATAATTATTGAGAGAAGGACTAAACCAAGATCATAGATGAGAGTGAATTCTCTGTAAATCATATTGCTGGCTGATAGTAAGAGTGCGAAATAAAGTGTTAGTGTAATTAATATATGAGATAAGATTGAATAATTAATATGAAGGGAAGAAAAGATTGGAAAATATGGTATTGTGTTTGACATGAGGTTTGATTGGTAGGAAATGTAGAAAAGTAGTATTTGGTGTGGCTATATCATATGTTAGGTTGTTGACAGCCATTAAGAATGGTTGCTTCCTCATTCCAACTCAAGGAAAAAAAATGGCATTCCGTTCCATAATAAGTAATAAAATAAAAAAATTAAAAGTCTTGACGGCACATTTCTGTTTCTATTTTCTAGTGTAATTTGAAGATTTTCTGTATTATTATTGTACGCGTGTATGCGCCAATTCTTCCTTTTTATTGTGATATAATATACAAATTATCATAATTATATGTTATAACGTGATATTCTATGAATTGCAATTCAAGAATCAAACATTTTTTATATGAAATTTCCACGAAACAATTCATGCTAAAATATTGGAGTACGCGACGATGATACTTGCAGGCAAATATGAGAGTCAGAAACTTAAACACTCAAATTTTATAAATTGTCGTGGTTTTTTTTTCATTAAAAGGAAATCTGACAGTGAAGTAAAACACCTCATGTAACAGGGAATCCAAACTGAAAGTAAAAGCAAATGGATACTATAGAATAGTTTGAGGTTGGATTGGTTAGATAGGACATCAAATCAATCATAAGGTGTAATTCAAAACATTATTGCATTCAGACGTGTCTGGAATTTGTTTATTAATCTTTTGTTGCACAACTTTTCCCCTATTATATTTTATATTTATCTCCATTGCGGAGGTGCTCTCGTACTTGCACAAGAGACACAGGTTAATATTTTCACCTTTTAACTTATGAAAATCTCATAAAATATTATTCATAAAATTGAGCTACTTTAAATAATTAAAATTATCCAGTATGATTTTCTTTATTCACGATTGCATATGTCATATCTTTATTAAACTATTCTATATAATATGAAATTAGTTTTCTTTCACAACTCAAAATATTCAAATTAAATGTTACAAGTTAAAGAACTAAAGCATGTAAAATTTGTAGGAAGAGTTATATAAATATCTCTGACCTTTGACAATTACAAACCTAAAAAATTAAAACTAAATAATATTTGAATTACTTAATACTATCACAAAAATGTAATGATTGAAAGGGATAAGACAGTAGAGAAAGAGATAAAATCATTATTCATATTTTAATAGTAAAAATAGATTGATAGGCATTACAATTTACACATGAGTTGGTAATTAAGAAAATGAAGGGGCTACGATATTACAAAAGAATGTAGTAGTACTGAGTAACAATTAGCTCTAACAGCTTTGTCCATCTACTTCCACCTAACTTGAATCGAACTTTGGAGTTTTTCACAGGTGTAGTTGGCGATCCAATGTCCTGCTACATTACATTTTATATATACACCGACACAATTCATTTAATAATTACTACATAACTCTTCAGTGTAAATAACTTTTTATGTGAGGCCCCGTTTGGTTGGAGGGTTTAGGGGTAAGGAATGAGAATAAATGAAGATTCATTCTTATTTATGATGCTTGATACATAATAAATAAGTTAATCATTAACCATTTTTATTAACAATCCTCCCCCCCCCCCCCCCCCCAATTACATAGTATGATTGACCTCTCATTCATACCCATTACCATTGCCATTGATGATTTGCAACCAAACAGGCCCTGAGTATTTGCATGAATTATATTTACCCATAACTAAATGAGAACGACATTGTTTTATGATAAGACCTAATCATGAAATGTTACAATCTGAACTTAATTATGGGGGAAATTTTTTTGTATGATTACACGCCAACAGTTGGGATAGCCAAAATCCGCACTTTAGACTTTTTGTCCACGATTGGAGCCAAAACTTGTTCAAGTGCATCAAATTGAAAATTTTATAAAGGTGGGTGTACTTCTACGTTATTTAAAAAAAAGTTAATATCAAAAAGCAACATGTACTATACGCAATTTTTCTTAACTACCTAAACTATTTTTCGTATTAATTTGCAACCTGTAGTTTCCGAAATTATCCGTTTGCAACCCCGCATTATATTTTCCGGTGGTTATCTACTCATGCAACTCGCACACACTATTTTAAAGGTCAAAATTGTTATATCAACCTTAGAAGCACGCGTTTGTTAATTCAGGGTATTAATTTTCCCACCAAAATGCTAAATAAAAATCAATGCCGAAACAAACCATAGCAGCTCCTCCTTCTTCATCGGATGTCCAAGTTCGGCTTGGAGGTTTGTTCAATGTTGCCAAATCGGCTTCAAGAGATTATTTGGCGAGCTCTATCACACATCGGAGGAACAAGTCACATGAAAAAAGTACAACCATCTGGTGCCTAACCACACCAAATTTACGATTAACACGATGTCATTAACTAGAAATTCAATTTATATAGGTAAAGAATCATCGACTTTTGTTGTGGTTTGTTTTGACATTGGATTTTATTCAACATTTTGGTGGAAAAATTCATCCCAAAATCAAGAAACGCGCGCTTCTAAGGTTAATGTACCAATTTTGACCTTTAAAATAGTATGTGAGAGTTTCGTGAGTAGATAGTCGCCGAAAAAAATGATTCGAGGTTGCAAACAGATAACTTAGCAAACTACAGGTTGCAAATTGACATGAAAAAAAGTTTAGGTAGTTAAGTGAAAAAATGTGGATAGTACATACTTTTTTTAATATATTAACCCTTAAAAAAATCAAGTGTTACAAATTATGTTTGACCAAAATGTCATAAATTTTTATGTGACTAAGCCTTGAATGTGTTAGTGACATCTTTTGTTATTGAGGGGAAAAAGGTGGGAAAAAAGTTAATTTTGTCCCATAACTATTCAGTTTTTCTGATTTTGTCCCAAATTTAACTACATTTTTTTTTTTTAATTTAGTCACATACCTCTAATAATTGTTTTTTTTTTTTTTTTTTTTTTTTTAATACCAATTTTGACAAACTCACCGAAGGCCACGTGCCTTCCACGTGCAGGCACCGATCAAGGAGTTCCGACGATTTATGCCACGTGGCGGGAAAAAAAAAAAGTTGATTCGGTCCCATAACTTTTTAACTTTTTTTATTTTTATTTTGGTATCATATTTAACTACTTTTTCAATTTAGTCATGTACCTCTATCAATTGCTCAATTCGGACAAACTTTGACCAACTCACTAGAGAAGGTCATGTGTCTTCCACGTACTGCCGCCGATCAGGGAGTTCCGACGATTTATACCACGTTGGGCAGCATTTGTGAGGTGTCTTTTCTTTTTCTTTTTTCTTTTATACATGATTTTACACCTCATGTTAGAAAATTTTCACCTCAACAAATCATTTAATAAAATAAAAAATAAAAATCCAAAATCTGTGTTACAAAACAAAAGGAATAATTAAATCAAACAAACCCTAAAATAATCAAAATTGTATCTCTTCTCACTTTCAACGCTTCTCATCATCATTTTTTTTCCTTTTGGCCTGCTGCTGCCATGCGTCTCTTGTGAATGAGAGCTTGTGCGATCCTTGTCGGAGAGGGATTAGAGTAGCGGTGTAGTAGGCGTCGAAGAGAAATAATTTTTTTATTTTTTTTGGGATTTGTTTGATTTAATTTTTTCTTTTATTTTGTAACACAGATTTTGAGTTTTTGTTGTTTATTTTATTAAATGATTTGTTGAGGTGGAAATTTTCTAACATGAGGTGTAAATTGATATATAAAAGAAAAGAAAAGAAAAAACAAACGCCGCCTCACAGCCGAAACTCCCTAATCGGCGCGGGCACATGGGAGACACATGACCTTTTCGATGAGTTAGTCCACTACAAAAAAAGGTTTTTTAGCGACGGAACAATCTGTCGGTAACTAAGCCAATTCCATCGCTAAATTTGTTCTGCGACGGATTATCGACGGAATGTGTTATGTCGCTAAATAGTTGGTCGCTAAATTTTAACGACGGCATTTTCGTCTGTCGCTAAATTTAGTGACGGACAAAAGTTTCGTCGCTAGATTTAGCGACGGAGATGTTCCTTGTTAAAGGAAACTTTCCGTCGGTAAAGTGTGACCAAAATTGGTCATTTGTTAAAAAAATTATCGACGGAATCTTATATTTGGCGACGACTATTTACTAATTAGCGATGGAAACTTCCCTCACTAATTGCCGACAACACTGTCCGTCGCTAATTGTCGATAGAATTACGTCACTAGTTTCGATACTATTTAACGACTAGATTACGTCGCTAATGACCGACGGATTGTTCCCTCAGCAATTAGTGACGGAATTTATAAGTCGATATATGGATACTTTTCCAACGGAATTTTTGTCACTAATTGCCTAATTTAATGACAAGATTATATATTACATATATTTGTAAAAATAGTTGTATTATATATTATAAGGGCTCATTTGGTAGGGGTGATAAGCCCTGATAATATAACTTATGCCACCTAATCGGGTGTTTGATAGACCTTATATGTTATGCGTGCTAAACTAAGGGGCCCGTTGATAAGCCCATATTAGCCCCCTTTACTTATCTTACCATTTTGGAAAGATAACATATCAGACGTGAATAGTGATTTAATATACCTCCAATTTTACCCTCACTAGGTCAGAATCCTAGTCTCATTTGCACTTGACTACATTCAACAAAACACAAAACCCTAGTCTGTGCAAAGAGAGAGGAACAAGCAGCCGCGCTGCCGCAGAGCTCGCTTCTGATATGTTCTTGAGTCTTTATCGTACAGATCGGCAAAGTCCGTGACTTGCATTGCATCTCCTTGAGATAACCTTCTTCACGGTAATTACTTCCCCCCAAAATTTCACCTCTTTTGTGTTCAATATAAACCGAAATATCTGCTACACGTCTTGAATTTCTCTGATTTTTGTGATTTGGCACAAGGAGAGGAAATACGGGCTGCCTAAGCTGCCGCAGACCACCTCGCCAGATTTTGCTTGGTCCTTCGTCAATCAACGTACTCTTCTCCCAGGTACTATTATTTCTCTCTACTTTTTCTGCTGGTAGACATGGGCTTGTTCTTATGAATTTTTTTTCCCCTGCGCGAGAGATGTTCATCTTACCCGCTTTGTTCTCTACTAAATCAGGAAAAACTGATTCGCTGGTTTAACTTCTTATTTCATTAGTCTGTTCGACATTAGAATTTGTTAAGTTCAATGGTAATTGATTGGCATGTTCGGATTCTGTAATTATTTGTAAGAAACGGGTTAGGGTCTGTATTTTTCGCACAGATTTATGACCTTCATATGATTTCTTAGTTGTCTTTTATACTGCAACCTCCACAAAATTGAATTGTTGTAATGCGATTTTATGCTCGGTAATGCTTGTGTTTTAACTGATTTTGGTACACAGTTGCTCGTCATCTAAAAAAATATTGATAATTCCTGGATTTTGTTTTAGATGGCATGCCTATTTGAATTTTGTACTATTTGATTTATTTTGAGGAAAAAAATATCCGTTTGTTTCTGGTTGGATTTAATATTCGTATTAATGCTATCTTACTTTGTTGCTCTTTTTTCCCACTTACATGCTGAATCTTGGGAGCTTCATGAAATTATATTACAAAAATTTGGAGTAACTACAGTACTCATTTGAATAAATATTACCCGGTCCCTTTTTTTTTTTTTTATGTTTTTTGCGAAATAATGAGTTAATTTCTTGATTTCTAGTCTTGTTCAATTTTTTTTTTTTGGGGGGGGGGGGGGGGGGCAAAAAACCACTTGATATTTGTGATTAGCTAAAACGGGTTTTGCTCGCGCACATCTTTTGTGTTTGTCTGAGAAATTGGCGAGAACCAAACTGATTGTTGGGTTGAATTGTTACTAGGATCAAGGTAAAAGTTGATGATACTTTGACTAGATTGCTTTTCTCCATATATTCTTCTTGTGGGATCCAATTTTAGTTGGTAATCTATGCTTTCGTATTACTTCTGCAGTCAATATTTGGTGGTTAAGTTCTAGGGATATTTAAATTCCACGCATATATATTAGAATTTATGTTTTGAAAACCGGTCTTAAGTGATGATCTACTATTGTACATTGTAAAGTGACATTTGCTGGTCGATAAACAAGAATGTCAGGATTAGCTAGGAAAAAAATGGTTGCTTTTATAATGGCCAAACAAATGTTACAACAGACGGTTCTCATGCTAGTACTCCTTTTAGGTCTTAGGAAACTAAAATGTGGTAGAAAGAGAAAGCGGGCTGATCTGGTAGAGAAATATAGTATGATTACGCGTATTCCCGATCAAGTCAGTCACTTAAACAGAATGGTTCGGCTAAAAGCCACTAGTTGTATTGATAATTGCCGAATCGACTTGAATTGTTTTGCTAGGTTGTGTTTTTTATTGAGGGAGATTAGGGGTTTAAGTGACAATAAGTACGTGAGCGTCGAGGAACAAGTTGCAATGTTTTTAACAATCATTGGGCATCATAAGAAAAATTGCATTGTTAAGTTTGATTTCATTAGGTCTGGTCAAACCGTGTCATATTATATTCATTTGGTGCTCAAAGCCATCTTGAGATTGCATCCGTTACTTTTAGTCACCCCGACACCCGTTTATGAGGATTGCACGAACACAAGATGGAAATGGTTCAAGGTAACTACCCTCATCATGTAATACTTTATACAAGATCAGCCTAAGAGAAGGGCAAATTAACTCGTTATTTGAAGAATTTAATAATTTGTCCATTGTTATCAAATCAGGGGTGCTTAGGAGCCTTAGATGGCACGTATGTCCTAGTTCACATTTTCAATAAGCATAAAGCTCGTTATAGGACTAGGAAAGGGACGTCATGTACAAACGTACTAGTTGTTTGTGATCGAAAAATGCGGTTCACTTATGTGTTACCCGGGTGGGAAGGGTCGGCCGCTGATGCTAGGATCTTGCGAAATGCAATCAACAGGCCCCACGGTTTGAAAGTCCCGTTTGGTAGAGTATCTAATTTTATGCTCTTTAGGTGTTATAATTACACTCGCGGGTTCTTCCTTCTTAACACCGTTTTTCATATTCACAGGCCAGTATTACTTATGTGATAATGGATACGCAAACAGTGAGGGCTTCCTGACTCCGTATCGGGGGTATAGGTATCATTTGCACGACTGGATAATTCACCCAACCAACCACAAAACTTCCAAGAACACTTTAACATGCGACATACTAGGGCAAGGAATGTCATAGAGAGAGCCTTCGGGATAATGAAAATGCGTTGGGGCATATTTAGGAGCTGCACTTACTACCCCATCAAGGTCCAAATTAGATTAATTATGGCCTGTTTTTTGTTGCATAACTTCATTCGTAGCGAAATGCCCAACGACCCACTTGAGGCTCTTTTAGATGTTCAACCACCCGGAGAAAATGAGGAACATGAAGACCTTATCGACACAACACCGTCGTCCCCAAAATCAAATGTTTGGCGTGACACTCTAGCTCAGAATATGTGGAACGAGTACTCGTTTAGATGAATCATTTGAAATCTGTAATTGGATGACGTTTAAGATATGTGGGATTTTTATTTTAATGTAATTGGTTAATTTTGTTTGATGAACTTGTATTTTAATCAATTGGGTTGTTATTGGCCCGTATAAGAGTGATTTAACTATTTGTGGATATTCTGTGTGTTATTTGGATGTTGCTTTTTTTTTTTTTTTTTTTTTTTTTTTTTTTTTTTATATATGTAATAGTTTTAATTAACTTGTTATATGTTGTTATTTTGGTACGGTTGTTGACTGTTTTTTAGGGGTAAAAGTGTGCATGGAGGGCACTGCAAGTAATTACCGTAGTAGAGGTGGGGGACGCTGTTCCGACAAGACAAGGCATGTTTGGAGTCCGCGAGAGGAGGAAGTTCTCGTCAGCTCTCTAAGAGATCTAATAGCTGATGGTTGGAAAACTGAAAATGGCTTTCGTGTCGGTTACTTGGGCAAGCTTGAAACGGCGATTAGGAAGGTTTTCCCTGGCACCGATCTCAAGGTTCAGCCACATATTAATTCGAAGATGACTGGGTGGAAGAGGCTATATGAGATTGCATTGGGTGCGATGATGCAGACCGGGGTCGGGTACAACGAGACTTCTGGACTTTTGGAATGCACTGATAAACAGTGGGCAATGGTTGTTAAGGTATTTTATCTTTTGCAGGAAGTAACTTCAAGGGAGAAATTGTATCAACTGAACTGAAATTATTTGATGTTGAAGCCTAGGTAATAGTTAAAATTCAAGTAATTAAGTCAACATTTTTTAAGTACATTAGGTATAAACTGGGAGCTCTTTATGCCAAGTACCACATATTAGTAGCAGCTACGAAATCGTTATTCTCTTCATAGTGAATGCATTGTATTTATCATTTGCCTTCTGTGTAGGGAGACCCCTTGGCAACGAACATGCGTCATCGTCTGTTTCCCATGTATAGGATTTGGGAGGAGCTGTTTGGCAAAGATAGGGCGACGTGTGAAACAGCAGAGGATGTTATGGACGCTGTGAACGACCTCATCAACGAGGATAATACAAATAAAGAAAAATCAGCTACAGGCAATGGGAAAGGGAAATCTGATGATGCCAATTTGGAAGATGCTTACCAAGTAGATTTGGACGGAGTATTCGAAGAAGAAGGAAACAGTGTCTGTCAGAACCCGACGTCTGCTCCA
This sequence comes from Ajuga chamaepitys, assembly GCA_958295605.1. Classification (NCBI taxonomy): domain Eukaryota; kingdom Viridiplantae; phylum Streptophyta; class Magnoliopsida; order Lamiales; family Lamiaceae; genus Ajuga; species Ajuga chamaepitys. The sequence goes on along the minus strand of OY282501.1, from coordinate 53,495,402 downwards.
CAGCCCAAAGCTTCGGGCATAAAAAGGAAGAACCCCGATAACTTCGAAGGACTTTTCAATGTGGTGACACAGATATGCCACAACACTGAGGAGAATATGGCGAAGCTTGCTAAGTTCGTAGGCTACAAACACGGTCTGGGCGAGAAAAAAGCCCGTCTGTTTGAACTAGTTGGTAAAATTCCCGGTTTGTCTGTCGATGAGCAATTGGACGTGTCGGAGATTCTTGTTAAGGAAGTTGACTTGCTAGAGATGTTTATCAGATTACCGGAGGCCATGAGGGCTCGCTACGTCCACCGCCTTCTGGAGAAACAAAAGAAAGCAGATTGAAGATAGGTTATTCATGGCCTTTTGTGTATATGTGCAATGACTAATGGGAAACTGATCCGCTTGGCAATTAGCTTAGTTAGCTTGCCAGTTTAGACCCATCCAATTTCTTTTTGTCTTATTCACTTAATTGCACAACTACTGGGTACAATATTTTGGAAGGTATGAGGCCTTTTTTGTATGTCTCAGCCCAAAGCTTCATTAAATTATAGGGTTTCGATTTAATGAACTTGATATGTTCTAGGAATATGCATTTAATTTTTCTCACAGACTGTTGTTGTGTATAAACCTTTGTCACTGAGCCAAACGCACTAACGCAGGACGACAGGTCGGTTGGTATAATGATTTAATGCATCACTAAATTTACACACCAACCTTTGTAAGTAGGTGAACATTTACTCATCATCTCCTTTACTCTCATTCCCATTTATTTATATATAAGAGCCAAACAGTATTCACCCACAAATATTATACATCCCATATTCCACTTCCATCGCAACAAAATCAAACAATTTGACAGATGGATTTCACGAAAATCCAGTTTTAGCCCCACTACCTATACCAAGTTGGGTGGGACAAAAAAATGGACGAGGCTTTGGTTAAGAGGCTATTGGAATAGAAAGGAAAGGGATTCTGGGCTGCTACACTAAAAGGAAAGGGATTCTGGGCATATGTGAACGATCACGCTTGGTGGCCCTACACATGGGATGATATCGTTGCACGCCAAAAATTTATGAAAAAAAGGTACACTACTTTCAAAAGCATTGTTGAGAATGAGATGGTCAAATGGTTACCAAACCGTAACAAGGTGTTGGCTGAAGCAGATGTTTGGGAGAAAATATTGAAGGTGATGATCCTAACTTACAGAATAACCTTTGCAATTTTATGTTCATATTTCTTCATGTCATGTTTCGCTATTAATGGAATAATGTTGTTGAAATATTTCTTTTCTTATTTCACTTATTTTACATGAATAGAAAGATGCATTTGCTGCTGCATACTTCTACGAAGGTGAGCCGTTGTGGAACGAACTGAGGACATTATTCGATTCAAAGACCGGATCGATCCCAGAGGAAACCGAAATCATAAACTTAAGCGACGACACAACGTCAAACACCATTGTTCATTTGTCGGATGACTCTGAGGAGGTTATCTCAACGATGGCATATTTCCCAAAGCCTGCTTTATGCAAAAAATTGTTCGACGACGAATACCATGAAGTCCCGAAACCCATCGGTCGTCGTTTCCCACTTGCCAACGCCTTTCCACCAAAGCCCAAGACTCGGGGGAACCCACCAAACTGCCCGAGCGGCGAGAGCTCTTGTGCCTCTTCAAGCCCGTTAAGTGGTTTGCATTAAAAAATTGGTAGCTGGTAATTATCCGGATTCGGAGTTTCCTAGTAGTGTCTACCCATCTGATAGTCAGCTGGATAGTTTGAAAACTATTTCGATATATGTTACTAGTCTTTATGTTTTGTCGGTGTTAGGTGTCAAGGAATGTTAATGGCGGACCTTCTACTTCGTCCCGATTTTCAAGCGGTATTATGTAGGGTCAAGATTTGTAGGATTTTAATGGCTTTCAACCCGGTTAATGAACTATATTATGGATTTGTAATCCACTTTCTCTTAACATTTCGAAATGTTTTTTATGTGTGTGTGACATTTGTAGCTTAATTTTTAACATCACTTTGACGTAATTTGTTTAAAAATACTTTTAACTCTCAAGCACTCCTTTTTTTACAAATTAACCTCACAACCCACATGCACAAATCTGATGCCCTTGCAAATAAAATTCAACAGTGGCCAGATTGAAAGAACATATACTCAACATACTTCGACATTTAACAACACTTCTTTCACGAATTTTGCCAGAATCACAAGTTCGATCAAATATGATCTACCTTGCTTGAGATTCATTTTACTAATAATCTCCAAAATTCATTTTACTAATAATCTCCATGGATGCAAAAGACAGTCTAAGCGTCCACCATGGCGGTCTAGGTGGCCGCCTAGGCGGTCCTAGACCTTATTTTATTTTTTATTTTTCATTGAAATCGTTGTCGTTTTTTTAAATTGAGACATGCTATTAATTTAAAAATATAATTTAGACATGTAATTTTTTTTTAAAAAAAATAGGAATTCTCTAGGCACTACTACGGCGCCGCCTAGGCGGTTATAAGGCGGCCTAGGCGCTAGGCGGGCCCAAACTGCTCGGCCTTCCGCCTTTTCCAACCAAGTTCACAACACATTCACAAATGAAACCGGAGGGGGGGGGGGGGGACAGTATTCCAAGCAACATATCATTGCAAATTTAGTGATACTTCATGGTTGCACCAGACGGATTATAAACGTCCCCAAGATGGCACCATGCATTTCTACGTAATAAAACTTAGTTTTTCAGAGGGAGATTACAGTACATATAAATGCCATTGAATTAATAAAAAGACAGACTAGTACCACTTATTGCAATTATTCAACTACCGCAATCCGATTAAACAACATACAACAACAGCTTTTAGTTACAATACAAACCGATCTAAGGTAGCAAAAAATTCCTGTCTAAGTTATGGCTCCCACTAATACTAGAAAAAATGCACGCAATAAGCAAAACACAAATTGCAAGTGCATAACAAGACATGCGCTGACGAATAATCAAATTTTCGTTTCTCTTAACCAATTGTCGTATGCTCTCATCTTTACTTTCTACCAAGCAAAGGAGATACCTTTCCTTAGCCATTGCTCATCGACAAGATTCGTAAATTTTTTCTCATTGCTAACCATCTCCACAATCGAAGCTTGTAGATCGTCGATGATATCTTCTTGTTCGTTGCATTGGTTAGTCAATTTAGGTATTGTGTCAGTACATCCAACACAGTTAGGACCGTCGATCCAGTAAAAATACTTGAATTGGTTTTCCTAGACAATGAAATTGATCCATACTTAGGCGTTGGGATTTAAAAAAAATTAATTGGTCCAGATCTATTTTGTAGGCTAGCGTGAATGCTTACCACTTGCTTAGGGCACGCTATAAACCACCTCCCGCGATTCCATTCCATCGTGGCTGTGTACACCCTAATACTCATTCCACACATACATTTTTCCAAATAGCCCCAATCCACATTCTAAAAGGAGCTGACAGAAGAACCGCAACTCGAATGTGACATGACCGATTTAGGATCGAAGTACAGATACAAAAAAACCACAAATTTCATAACCTAAGGAATCAGTAAAACAATCATTATTGTGGTGTGAAATTCTTGTAAAAAAATTTTGGACGTAACTTATATTCTAGCACCAATCGACAATCCAATATCCAATTAGCGCTCAGACGAGGTAAGAACACTTGTAAACGAGAAATAATAATAATAAAAAAGCTGAAGGAATCACATAATTTATAGAGTTATCTTGATGATTAGGACATAAAAGAATTGGACGAAAAAAAATAATGAACTGAAAGCAATGGAGGCCTACCAATTTCACGTTGTCATCTCCGTCAGTTTTTTGGCGGAGCAGCGATACATTCTTGCAATTCCCTTCTGGTTCGTCTAGGGCACACTCCTTAGTTGCTCTGCAATTTTCTCTGAAAAGAGGAGAAATGAGAATTTGATTTACAGCAATGTTAGGGGTAAAGATGTATTTCCAAGTGAGTTGTCTTTGTGTAACAGTAATTTTATCATATCTACCAAACACCTGACTCAGTTTATCACAACACATAATAACCCCTACCAAATGCAAGAGTAGTTAGATAGTACCATGAAGCCCTCGTAAGCTATCTCATGACTAGTTAGACCACCTTATCCAATATCCTCTACCAAATGAGCCCTAAATATATAATATATGTGAATGTTGAGTCAATTGCATCAAATGTAACATGTTTTGACTGGAAATATTGGAGTGGTTCAGGAACCGGGTTTATCAGTGGAAGAACCGGACCGGAGAAAACAGTTCTGGAAGAAAGCCGAAGTCATAACCACCGGTTCAGGGTGGTTATGATTCAGTTACAGAAGAGCAGATAAAGACAACGGTTTTGAAACCGTTGCGAAGCGGTTAAGCTGATAACTTCCTCTCCTTGACGACTTGAGTTGATTTTTCTATTCAGAGCGTTGTTATATGTTGTATAAGTACTCAATTTACAGTTTTCCTTTTAGCTAATCAGTTTTCAAGAGAGAATTAGAGAGAAGAGTTGCGGTTATTTTCAGTTTAGGGTTCTAGCTGAAGGAGTGTTGTAATTCTTGTATTCTTGGAGATTGATAGTGAATTGAGGAGTGCTGATCCTCCGTGGATGTAGAACATTAGTTCGAAACACGTAAAATCTTTCTGTGTGATTGCGTTTTCTTCTTTATTGTTTACTTTTGTTTTCGGTTTCTGGTTCGTCCAGAGTTTGTGATTGATTCTCGGCCGTGTTCATCATTCTCTGGCCAAACGTTGTGTGAGTGATTGTGGGTTCAGTCCTTACAAAGTGGCGCCGTCTGTGGGAAGGTTTTTGAACCAGAGGAGATAGAGATCAATGGCGGGCATGAAGATGGAGGTTGACAGGTTTACGGGGAAGAATGACTTTGCCCTGTGGAAAATTAAGATGAATGCTATCTTAATTCAAAATGGACTATCCATGGCGTTGAAGGCTCAAGAAGATTGGCCTCTAGCAGAAAGACCAAAGTTCCTGGAGACTGATCAGAAGGCGTTGAGCTCCATAATTCTGTGTCTGGGGGACAAACCACTCAGAGAAATCTCCAGATGCAAATCTGCTTTGGAAGCGTGGTCAAAATTGGAAGAGTTGTATCAATCCAAAACAGTAACAAACAAACTCTTCCTCAAACAGAAATTGCTTGCTTTCAAAATGGTGGAGGAGAAGACATTGATTGATCAATTAGATGAGTTCAATCATCTGATTGATGACCTTGAAGATCTTGGTGTAAACCTGGAGGAGGATGATAAATCCCTCATGTTGCTGAATTCTCTACCAAAGTCACTTGGAAGTTTTAGAGATACTCTAATGTTTGGTAGACAAGAAAAGTTAAGCTATGATCTGATAGTTACTTCCTTGAAAACCAAAGGATTGCAACTGCAAAGTGATCAGAAATCCAACTCTGCTGCTGAAGGACTACATGTGAAATTCAAGAAGCAATTTCAAAAGAAGAAGGGTCAAAATCAGGGCCAGAAAGAAGGCAAGACTGGTGAAACTGATTCCAAGAAGTCATCAGACTGGGTGGAGAAAAGGAGATGTTACTCCTGCAAACAAACAGGACATCTCAAGAAGAATTGTCCTTCCAGGAAAAACAAGTCTGAGAAAAAGGAAGCTGATGCTGCAGTAGCAGAGCAAGCAGATGACCTAGCAGAGGTGCTGAATGTATCAGAAGGCAGAATTACCAAGGAATGGGTGTTGGATACAGGTTGCTCATTCCATATGTGCCCCCATGAGCACTTATTCCAAGAACTGACCAAAACTGATGGAGGAATTGTCCTTCTGGGGAATGATCAGTCATGTAAAGTAAGAGGAGTGGGCTCTGTGAAGATCCAAATGCATGATGGAGTCCCAAGAATTATCTCAAACGTGAGGTATGTGCCATCTCTCAAAAGGAATCTAATATCACTTGGTTCCCTAAATGAATCTGGTTGTGAATTTAGTACTGTGAATGGATATATTCATATTACTAAGTATAACAAAGTGGTGATGAAAGGAGTGAAACAGAATGGCTTGTACATCTTGATTGGAGAATCTGTTATTGGATCAACAGATGTCACACTAAGTAATACAGAAGCAATGATATGGCACAAAAGAATGGGTCATATTGGAATCAGAGGAATGCAGGAGCTGGCAAAGAAAGGAGTAATTGGAAATCTGAATTCTAACAGCCTGGAATTCTGTGATCAGTGTGCAATGGGAAAATCTAAGAAACAGACCTATGGAACAGCTGCTCACACTACCAAGGAGATCTTAGATTATGCCCATTCTGATGTATGGGGGCCTGCAAGAACAGAAACCTTAAGTGGTGGAAAGTATTTTATAACCATAATTGATGACTATAGCAGAAAGGTGTGGGTGTACATCTTAAAGCAAAAGAGTGAAGCATTCTCAAAGTTCAAGGAATGGTACACACAAGTGGAAAACCAGAGAGGAAGAAAGCTTAAATATCTAAGAACTGATAATGGGCTTGAGTATCTGTCAAATGAATTCACAGAATTTTGCAAGGAAAGGGGAATTGTGAGGCATAGAACAGTACCATTGAATCCCCAACAGAATGGGGTTGCTGAGAGGTTAAACAGGACTATTCTGGAGAAAGTCAGGTGCATGATGATAGATGCAAGACTTCCAAAAAGTTTCTGGGGAGAAACAGTAAACACAGCATGCTATCTCATCAACAAAACCCCTTCATCATCATTGGATTTCAAGACTCCAGATGAAATATGGTATGGAAGGATGCCAAACTATTCAGAACTCAAGGTATTTGGATGCTTAGCTTTCACTCATATAAAACAGGACAAACTGGACCCTAGAGCATTGAGGTGTGTCTTCCTTGGATATCCAGAAGGAACAAAGGGTTACAGGTTGTGGTGTGTTGAACAAGGACACAGGAAATTGATCATTAGCAGGGATGTGAAGTTCAATGAAGGAGTCATGGGATACCTCTCAACTGGAGACAAATCAGAAGTTGAAGGAGTTATACAAGAAGAAAACTCACCAGTTGAGGTGGAGGTATCAGGGATGAGAACTCTACAAGAATTACAACCAGCAAACCCTGAAGAATCAAGTAGTTCCTCAGAAAGTGAAGAAGATCAAACTGAGCCAAATAGCCTAAGAAACTACAGTTTGGCAAGAGATAGGGCCAGGAGAGAAGTTCATCCACCAAGGAGGTATGGACAAGCTGACATGGTGTACTATGCCTTGAATGCTGCAGAAGCTCTTGAACATTCAGAACCACAGAATTATACAGAAGCTATCAAAGGAGCAGAAAAGAAACAATGGATCAATGCCATGCTGGAAGAGATGAATTCTCTGAAGAGAAACCACACTTGGGATCTGGTGAAAAAGCCAAGTGGTCAGAAGCTTATAAGCTCCAAATGGATCTTTAAGAAGAAACTGGAAATGGTGAATGGTAAGAGGATCAGATATAAGGCCAGGTTGGTGGCAAGAGGATTCACACAGAGGGAAGGGATTGATTTCCATGAAGTATTTTCACCAGTAGTCAAGCATACTTCCATCAGAATTCTGCTGGTAAAAGTCACACAAGAAAATCTGGAATTACAACAACTAGATGTCAAGACAGCTTTCCTACATGGAGAGCTAATGGAAGATATTTACATGAAGCAACCTGAAGGTTTTGAAAACCCTGGAGAAGAAGACAAAGTATGTCACTTGAAAAAGTCTTTGTATGGATTGAAACAAAGCCCAAGGCAGTGGAACAAAAGGTTCAATGAGTTCATGATAAACACTGGATTTGTCAGAAGTTTATATGACAACTGTGTATATTTGGAGAAGAATGCAAAGACAGATCAGTTATACTTGTTGCTATATGTAGATGACATGTTGATTGCCAGTAAGAGTAAGCTGAAGATCCAACAGCTAAAGGGGAAGTTGAGTACTGAATTCGAGATGAAAGACCTAGGAGATGCCAAGAAAATGCTAGGAATGGATATTATCAGAGACAGAGAAGCTGGAGTGTTGTGCTTATCTCAGAAGGATTATCTACAGAAGGTGCTAGAGAGGTTCAATATGCATGAATCTAAACCATTGGTAATTCCAGTGGGGCAACAAACCAAGCTATCAAGAGATCAAAGCCTAAAAACACCTGCTGAAGAGGAACAGATGCAGAATATACCTTATGCAAGTGGAGTAGGGAGTCTCATGTATGGTATGATTTGTAGCCGGCCAGATTTAGCATTTGCAGTGTCTTTAGTGAGTAGGTTCATGGAAAATCCAGGAAGAGAGCACTGGGAAGCACTGAAGCAGATTCTGAGGTATCTGAAGGGAACTTTAAAGTTAGGTTTGAAATATGTGAGAACAAACACAGGAAATGAACCTTTGAGAGGGTTTGTGGATGCTGATTTTGCTGGAAATATAGACACTAGAAAGTCTATTTCAGGGTATGTCTTCACACTTTATGGAACAGCAGTGTCATGGAGGTCAATACATCAACCAGTAGTGGCCCTATCCACAACAGAGGCAGAGTATATTGCAGTGACAGATGCTTGCAAAGAAGCTATATGGTTGAAAGGGATTTTGAAAGATTTTGGGATAACACAAAAGTGTGTGACAGTGCTGTGTGATAATCAAAGCACGCTTCATTTGGTAAAACACCAAGTTTTTCATGAAAGATCAAAGCACATAGATGTGAAGATGCACTTTGTAAGAGACATTGTTGAAGCTGGAACAGTGGTGGTGGAAAAAGTGCATACAAAGGATAATGCTGCTGATTTCCTTACAAAGTCAGTACCTGGGGCAAAGTTTGTTCATTGCTCAAGCTTAGTCAGGCTTGAGCCATGTTTCTGAAGTAATACCTGGTGGAAATTGAGGATAGGATGCACACTTTGATTGATTGAGGTGGAGATTTGTGAATGTTGAGTCAATTGCATCAAATGTAACATGTTTTGACTGGAAATATTGGAGTGGTTCAGGAACCGGGTTTATCAGTGGAAGAACCGGACGGGAGAAAACAGTTCTGGAAGAAAGCCGAAGTCATAACCACCGGTTCAGGGTGGTTATGATTCAGTTACAGAAGAGCAGATAAAGACAACGGTTTTGAAACCGTTGCGAAGCGGTTAAGCTGATAACTTCCTCTCCTTGACGACTTGAGCTGATTTTTCTATTCAGAGCGTTGTTATATGTTGTATAAGTACTCAATTTACAGTTTTCCTTTTAGCTAATCAGTTTTCAAGAGAGAATTAGAGAGAAGAGTTGCGGTTATTTTCAGTTTAGGGTTCTAGCTGAAGGAGTGTTGTAATTCTTGTGTAATTCTTGTATTCTTGGAGATTGATAGTGAATTGAGGAGTGCTGATCCTCCGTGGATGTAGAACATTAGTTCGAACCACGTAAAATCTTTCTGTGTGATTGCGTTTTCTTCTTTATTGTTTACTTTCGTTTTCGGTTTCTGGTTCGTCCAGAGTTTGTGATTGATTCTCGGCCGTGTTCATCATTCTCTGGCCAAACGTTGTGTGAGTGATTGTGGGTTCAGTCCTTACAATATATTTGTACCCTGATTAAACTGTATAAGGAAAACCTTAATTTTTTCACCAAGAGTAATTTATCAATCTAATCAAGCATTGGAATCCAAACTAAAAGTCTAGAGTATCATACATTATCCAAATTGAAATTCTAAATTCGATTCTAGATAAACACACCTAAACAAACAGAGAGCAAATCCAAATACGAAGTGAACAACAAATCCAAATGAAAAAGGTTTTGATCCAATAAACACAGTCTAGTAAATCAAGTCCTCATCCAAATCATCGGTATCCGTGTTGTCATCCTCAACTTCGGTATCCGTGTTGTCATCCTCATCTGTATTATCATTCTCATCATTTACAACAGATGGAATGCCTAGTGAAGGCACCTTGCCTGTCCTCATAAACTCCTGAAAAAAAAATTGAATTTGCTTGGGTACTACCATAGAACTCATCACAGAGCTCATCACGGATCTCATCACATATCTAAAAACGCATCTCAACCATCCTTCTTTGCATCTCCTCCTGACTAACAGGTTGTAGGAAAGCAGAACTACAACTAGCATGACTATTAGTAGTGTAATTGTCTGACATGTCACCAACCCCGAAAACCATCTTCGTCTTACTAACCCCTTCAACAGATTCCAAGAATACCTTAGTCATGTCAACAGACTGAGGCTCCGTAGAACCCTCCACCGATTGACTCAAAATAGCTACACATTTTTTTACCTCCTCCTACCACAAAACAACAAAATTATATCGATGTAAACATTAATACATTTGAAAAGTTTTCAAGTTATTTCAAAAGGAATATTACGTACATCGACTTGTTTTGCCTTGCCATTAGTGAACTTTCCTTCACTATCTAGATCATGTAGTCTCAAAAAGATTTGGTACTCTGTTCGATCTACTCCAGTTTCAAGCCGCTAAACATTGGAAACATAACATTATATAAACAACTACTAATAATCAAAGAAAAAAGATTAATTTATATTGAAAACAACACTTACAATTGCCTCTGCATGCTCATTAGCAGATCTGGATCCCGCTCTATGGCGTGAGAAACCTGTAACCTCTCCAGCAAGCTCACTTAGTCGGTTTTGACGTTGTTTCTCTGACAAGCTTACAACATCAGGAGTAGCCTAATAATCCAAGAAGGTCTTCCAATTATCATTAGACAGACATCGAGGTTGTTTCTTTAACTTAAACCAATCTGTCTTCCATTTACAAACCATGTTCGATTAACGTTTCACTGCCTTTTTATAGTACCTCACCCGTACAAATGCATCAAGTTGTGGATCCCAAGTACATCGTTTCTGAACAAATACATTATAAATAGAGATACAAGACTAAATTGAAAAAAATAGTTAAATATGGGACCAAATCAGAAAAGTTAAAATTTATGGGACCAAAGCAATTTTTTTCTCCAAAAAAGGTAGTACATAAAAGTAAAAGAGTAGGACTTGTGTGCACTCCCCTCATATATATTAACACATGAACCTCAAAAATCTCGCTTAAATACACCTTTTATTCAATTTACATGCGCTTAATCAAACCCGAAAAAAACTCGCGGGTCATTAGTTTCATTTTTCTTTCTCTTTTTCCGATGTAAATTAACAAAATTAGATAGTGGCCCAATGCGGTGATTGTTGATAGGAAGGCGCTTCGAAGACAGAGGTAACACATTTGAAACGTATTTCTTTTAGGGTTAATTACAGCAACCACACCAAACTATCAGCGTTTTTGCACATAAACCACTGAACTTTTTTTTGTGACACTTATATATATAAACTATAAGGGTTTTGGCATATAGAACACCAAACTTATTTTGCAATCATTTTTCGTCGGAATTCCACATGTAACTTGTGCGTTATAAATGTTTAAGGGCTTTTTTTTTTTGTCCAAAGACGCTTTTTAGTAGGTAGAGGAGCTGCTCATCTTCAATAATGGAGGTTCTAGATATTAGGAGAAAGAACTATTGATGATTCAAATAAATTGTTATGGAAAAGAAAAGTGTGAAAGAATTTTACACTTTTAGCATGCTAAAAAGGTTGTTTGTACAAAAAAAGTATTAAAAGTTTATCACGTGCAAGTCACGTGTGGATTTTCGACAAAAAATGATCGAAAAATAAGTTTGGTGGTTTATCTGCCAATTGAAAAATAAATTTGGTGGTTTATCTGCAAAACTCGTATAGTTTATATGTATCGATGCAACAAAAAAAAAAATTAGTGATTTATGCGTAAAAACACTGATAATTTGGTGTAGTTGCTGCAATTAAACCTTTTTTTTAAACAAAGCAGCAAGGTAGTCCAGTGGTTGGATGTGTGGTATGTGATTTACACTTTTGTGGGTTTTAACCCCCAAGATACATTTCAATGTTCTCTTATTATTTTTATTTAGCTAATTATCTTATTTAGGTATTAATTTATATGAATTAATAATTAATAATAATAATAATAATAATAATAATAATAATAATAATAATAATAATAATAATCATAATATAACTATTTATTAATTAACAAATTAAAATAAACTAACAATTTAATAAAAAAATTATTTCTGTACATTTTTTAATTTTGGATTTTTTTATTACTTTTTTTAGTTTTTCAGGTTATAGTGTTTAGGAAAACAAATCATGTTTTTTGGTTAAACAATTTATACGTACTATATGAGATCTTCAACAGTGAAAACAAGAACAAAATTAACAAATTACAAACAATACTTGTTTTGTTACACAAGTTAAATTATATAAGATCTGGCATAAAGAGAAGAGGATTTTTTTTTAAACAATTAAAAAAAATACTGCTTATGTGAACAAATAATACTTTTTAGTAAAATAAGTTATACTACATAAGATCTGCTATAATAAGAAAATAAAATTAAAAGATTTAAAAATAATATTGTCCGGGTAAACAAATAATACGTTTTGGTTAAACAATTTAAACTATATCGAAAATCCACAACAACAATAAGAAAAAAATAATTACAAATAATATTCTTCAGTTAAACAAATAATACGTTTTGTTTGAACAAGTAATACTATATTGTACTTTAAAGAAAATTCTTCTTGTTGTGGCGGATTCGATATAGCAAACTTCTTTAACCAAAACGTATTATTTGTTTACTTGAACAATGTTATTTGTTAGTTCTTTCATTTTTTTTGTTTTTGCGGATTCAAAATAATATAACTTATTTTAACAAAAAATACTATTTGTTTATCTAAACAGTATGACATGTAAATCCAATAACGTAAAAATAAACAAGTAAACAATTAAAAAAATAAAAAATCAAAATGATAATAAATTATTAAAAAAATCCTAAAATTATAAAATAAGAATTATAATAAATTGTCATTTTATTTTATTATTTAATTAATTAATATTTATAATCTATTTCTTACTACTAATTTATAATATGTTAAATAAAAATATATTGTAAAGTTCAATGAAACATTAATTCGCAGGCCACACGATTCAAATCCACAAATTCACAGCTGAAAGAGGAATGCACACACCATCAATCCCCTAGAGGTGTAAATGTCACACATTAATATACATACATAAATCTACATATATATATATATGTAATATAAATGCAGGAAATAAATAAAATAAAAACTATGACCTGCGCGTCGGGACGCAGCGCTTCACGGGTTTTTGAGTGCATATAGCATATATGTACACAATTTTTTTGTGAAAGTAATTTGGTTTTGTACTTTTAATTGTTTGAAAAAGGTTTTCTACTTTTATTAGTATATATTGAAATTGGGTCTCTTTGTGAGAATTTAAATAAGGTACAAGACGATACAATGTTAATATAAATTAAACTCCTTTGGCTTTTATACTAGTTGTTTTAAAAAAATATTTTGCTCCAGAAAGGTAAACCATTATAACAAAAAGAAATTAACAATTCAGTGTCCTAACTATATTTTATGAGAATCAAGTGTGTCAACCTGCAATTTTTTTAAGTTTAAGTGTTTTAAGAAGTTATAAAGAAGAATTGTTCACTTGAATTTCCGGACCCTTTAAATTTTTGACATGGCTTCCTTAATTAGCTTATGTAGAAAACAATTTCCTTTAAGTTCTTAAAATATTTCACTTTCCATCTTCTTCTTTTTCTTCTTTCCTTTTTTACCTTTATTCCGGTATTTTATCATATTAAATCCAAGTAAAAAAACACCCGAGCTTTTCGTTTCTTAGCATTACTATCTCATAATTTAATCAACCTAATTATTTTAAGTGCAAATCCAAATTGAGAAATTCTATTTCGGTAAAACTGAAGTACAAATATATAATTGGAAAAAAATTAAAGTACGAAAATATGAGTGTATTTTTTCTTTTTTATTGTAGAAACTTGAGGTGGGACTCGGGAGGTGCTCGTGGGATTTGATATCAAGCCCCTAACATTGGTTGACAACGAACTAAACTATAATTGTTTCCTATTGTTTAATATATATTATGTTCCTTAAACATGAGATATTTGAATATTAAGGGGGTGTCTGGTTCAGGTTTAAGAGGGATGGAGGAAATACTATATTTGAAATCTTGAAATATAAAAATAAAGAAGAATAGTTGAATAGTTGAATGAAGAGGGAGAAAAGTCAATTGATTCTTAAATGTCTCTGCAACCTGATTGTTTGTCCATGTAGGCCATTACTTTGTTTTGCCACAAGAGTGAAATCAAAATATGGAAGCTACTATTGCTCTTCATCAATAATCTAAGATTTTTTCATTTGTCAATTTTTTTTCTTACTCTCAATCTTGGCCAAGGTTGGAACCCTCAGAAGGAAGCTCGTATGTTTACGACAATTAGGGACCTTGAAATTAGAAAATCTACCGCAAGATTTGCATTTGAAGGTTAGAGCTTTTGCTATAAAATGAGGCATAGAGTTTCTACAATGAATTGTGGAAGAAAGATTGGGTGGGTGGGAATTATATTAATTGTTGGGAGGCATGACTTTTTTAAATTGGAAATGAAATGACTCTTTTTACATTGGAAAGGTGGAGCGTAGGATCGGAGGGTGGAGTTGATTGGATGTGGATGTGGACGTAGATGGTGGTGATAGATGAAGTATATGCGGATGATAGGAGGAACTTTTTTTTTTTTGCATGAATTTTTCTAATAAATAATACTACATCTTATATAATATATAATATTATTATTTATTTTTTGTTACACCGGTTAGACCGTCGGTTGAACTGGTTGAATCATGTAATGGTGGTTAAGTCAGTTCGTCGTTCGGTCCGGTTATAACAACATTGCTTATAATATTAATATCATAGCGTTAAAATGTTTTTGTAAATGTGATTGGATCATTTTGAAGTGATTATTTAGGGTTATTGATCAATTAAGAAAAAAAAAAAAAAAGGACATTGGAAAAATAAAAAGAGTAAGATTAGGTTTATTATACTGGAAATGGGAATTTGATTTTACATATTCCTAAACAAACAACAATTTGAATATTTTAACATTTGAAACTCTGTTTGTGGAAAGAGGAACCAAACATGTCCCAAGATGTTCAGAACCAAGTTTTACCTGCCCAGAAAGTTTTGAAAAGAGTGGTTTGGATGAACTTAACTATTAAATATATATTTTTCCTTTTTCCTTTTAATCTAAGAAAAAAAAAAACAACGATGGCAAATATATTTTTATTTATAAGGGCCCATCATTGCCATTCATGTTACAACTGGTCTTTGGACCTACATCATCTGGGCTGAAAGCACGTTTGTCTATTTAAAGCTCTTCAAGGGTTGCAGCAGCCCAAATTTTATGTATTTCAAATCCAAGTCCATTAACTCAGAATCCCCGCATTAGAATTTGGGTGCCCATAAGGAATCACAGCCACTTAATTTCTCTTTACAACCATGTACTTAACTTATCTGTTTTGCCCTTAAAAGCAACAACCTATTTTCATATCTAATTCATTTTCCCTTCGGTTACTTCTGTGTTTTTTTTCCTCTTAGCTTTCTTTATTTCTAACATCAACACCCCCAACTCTTTTTTTTTTTCCAACATGTTTACATCTATTGTTCTTGTAGCTCCATTGTTTTAAGGCGGTGGCTAATGCCACCACAAAATTTTCTTTAGACACCACTTTTACTTAATACACCATTTATGGGTAAATTCTACCCTACCCACTTATGAAGCAGTTATGTTTTTAAAATTTCTTTGCACACCACATAAACTTTCACTTTTACCCTTCGTGAATTAAGAAAAAGGAAAAAGAATAAAAAGTTAGAAACAGGAAGGGAACAACCGTCTTCTGCCCAATTACATTTTCAGAAAAGAATTTCGCTAAAAGGAAGACCAAGGAAAAGAGTTCAAATACGTCTTAACTTCTCATCAATACATTCTTCACAACTCCTTGAAACAAATCACAACATATTCAAGGTTAATTTTCGTTAAAAGAAGGATTCATTCCTACTGTTTTCTGCAAAAATACTCCACCTAATAAAACTTTTCCGTCCAACACAGATTCGATATCGGATCATACAGAACTTTACCAAGAAAAATGGCATGTAATTAACTAATTTTTTACTAGATGTTTCTATAATTATGATTAGATAAAAAAAAAAAAAAAGCAAAAGTGTGAAAAAAAAAATTCACAAAGAAAGGAAATCGATGTTTATTTCCCCATTTTAATCAGAGTTGAAGACAACTAAATGGGTAATTTTTATCCTTACGATAATTTATTCCTGATGGAGGATTCTTCTTTTGCTAACAATAACAAAGTTGTACATTGTAAAACAATACGGTAAAATAAATTGATTCAACGGGGATGGTCCGCCTCGGAGGAACTACCGTGGATGGAATTGGCCATGCTTAAACGGAAGCGGAAGAGGGGGAATTCTCTATTCTTTTTTTTTCTTTTTTTTTTAAATAGGGCAATTTAGCCATTTTACTGGGGATTATTTTTGTCCTAAATAAAAAAAATGGTGTTAAAGTTAATTTCTTCTTTTACCATTCATTAGCATCTTACATCTTCTACCTATAACAGTTTTGATCAGATCAGCGAGGCTCCGTCCACGACCATCCGCAACAAATTTCAATCTCCAATAATTTCTTGACATCTGGCAAGTCATTTTAAGGTTATGAAATAAAATAAAAAATTAAGATATTGACATTTCTCTCTCCATTCACAGTTACAGACGGACGAATTTCTCTCTCTTCAAAAACCCACCTAATAAAGAAATTGAAGGATTTTTCTAGAGAGGCAAAGATTGATGTTGGTGCCGACAATGATACTGAGAAAAGAAGACATTGCTTACCTGCTTGTTTAACAGATAAGTGCATGTATACAAACTTTATTGTTGCCTTTTGTTCAACCAAAATAAGCTCACAACAAAATTTCAGTAAATGTTAAAAGCAAAAAGGAAAAATATAGAGAAACATCAATGCAAGATTGCTTAATCGATGATGCAAAACCAATTTCAATTAACTTCTTTCAAATTCCCAAAGGTTCAAGTTCTAATAATCACATAAAAATAAGAAAAAAATCTGGATTTTTTTTTTTTTTTTTTTAGCTTTGAGTTACTGCCGGAGAAAATTGTCCGACCGTCGCAGGACGGTGGTGGTGGGTGCGAGTGTCAGCATATGGAGGGTGATGACCGCTATTTCTGTTTCTGTTAAGGGGAGGAGAAATCGTGTTTTACTTATTAATTTTGTGTTACGTTTTATTTTGTTATTTCTTAAGTAGAACGGCGTCGTTTCGGTAGAGTGAGTACGGTGTCGTTTTGGTTCACGCCTGTTGCATGATTTTCGATGCTTATTATGCAGGTTGTGCAGGAGAGTTTGTTATGATTTTGCATAATGATAATCTGAATTCTCTCTCTCAAGCTTCTCTCTAGATTCTTCTCTCTCTTTTCCCACGTAATCCCTACGTTTTTGTGTGTGTTCTATCAATTCGGATCTCAATTCGTAACAAGTGGTATCCAGAGCAGCGATCCTCTGCGCCGGAAGAATGACAGGAAAGACGCAGACTCAACGGATTGAATCACTGGAGCAGCAGATAAGTGATATCCTTAAAGCTCAGTCAACTACAGCCGAGGAGCAGGAACGGCGATTTCAGGAAAAATTGGAGGATATGAAGCTGCAACTGCTAGCAGCTATCAAGGAAGGAGATCCGGGTGGCAGCAAGGGTAAGGAACCAATAGATCCTCCTTCTCCACCTATTATTTTTGGTACTGGTAATCGAAGGGGAGTGAACGGGGGTAGATCGGAAGCGGGAATATTAGCTACACCTCCTATGATGAATAGAATGAATGATCAAGTTGGAGTGGCTGTTAATAAGATGCCTAAAATCGATTTTCCGAAGTTTAATGGTGATAATCCTAGGCTTTGGCTTCGTAAATGTCAGCGTTATTTTATGTATAATAACATGTCTGATCATGATAAAATTGGTTTAGCTGCGATGAATTTAGAAGGAATGGCAGATCATTGGTTTGTGGATTACATTGATGGATCAGATAATATGACCTGGGATACATTCACTAAATTGGTCATGAGTAGGTTCATGAATCCTACTGGAGGGAGTCTTACTGCTCAATTTAATAAACTAAGGCAAACTGGTAGTGTGCAGAGCTATATTGAGGAGTTTGAGGAGCTGAGGGCTCTTATGAAAGAGAAGAACAGGGGGTTAACTGAGGATTATTTTATAGAGAGCTTTATTGGTGGGTTGAAGGAAGAAATTGGGAAGCTCGTTCTGGTGCAGAACCCTACTAACCTATTGGCGGCTACACAGCAGGCATTGTTACATGAAGATATTGTTAATCTGCTCACAAAAGGTCAAAAGAGTGCTGTGAAAACTATGAGCAGCATGCCTGTTAATAACTGGAAGAATGACCCATCTAAAGGGAGATCAGCTTTACCTCCAATTAAGAGGCTGGCCTCTGAGGAAATGGATGCTAGGAGAAGAAAGAATTTATGCTTTAATTGTGATGAAGTTTACCATACTGGCCATAAATGCAAGAGATTGTTTATGATACTAATTAATGATGATGACTGTGGTGATGTGGAGCAACTGGTGCTTAAGGAGATTGAAGAGGAGGAGGCTGAACCTAATGTCTCCTTAAATGCAGTTACTGGGCAAAATTTTTCAAAGACATTGAGGTTGGCAGGTAGAGTGGGCAATAGAGAACTCACCATTCTCTTAGATACTGGTAGTACTCACAGTTTTCTAGATCCTGGTGCAGCTGAGAGGCTAGGATGTGTTGTGGAGTACACTAATCCACTCAAAGTATCAGTAGCTGATGGCAGTAAGATAGAGTGTAATGCTAAATGTCCAGATTTTGAGTGGGAGATGGGAGGATGCAAGCTCAGTACTCCAGTGAGATTATTGAAGTTAGGAGGCTTTGACATGGTGGTAGGAGTGGATTTGCTTAGTCAATTGGGTCCTGTGAGCTTCAATTTTAAGGATCATACAGTGAGCTTCACTGTCAATGGTAAGCAGTTAACTGTTCCTGGCATGGATGCCGAGGTTAGAATCAGTATGATAACAGCTGAGGCAGCAGAAAAGATTGTGAGCAGCAAGCAAGGTGAACTGTGGGCCTGTATTTACTCTATTACAGGTCAAGACATGCATGATTCTCATTCTTACAAGGCACAACTGCAGCCATTGCTAGATGAATTCAAGCAGCTATTTGAGGTTCCTGTGGAGTTACCTCCGCAGAGGGATATGGATCACAGGATTCCATTAAAAGAGGGATCAGAGGCTGTCAAGCAAGCTCCCTACAGATATCCACTATTACAGAGACAGGAGATTGAAAAACTGATCCAAGAGATGTTGAAATCTGGGGTGATTCAAACAAGCAATAGCCCATTTTCTTCTCCTGTGTTACTGATTAAAAAGAAGGATGGCTCTTGGAGGTTTGTGTGGATTACAGGAGGTTAAATTCTATAACTGTTAAGGACAGTTATCCTATTCCATTGATTGAGGATTTGTTAGATGAATTAAATGGAGCAAAAGTCTTTTCAAAGATTGATCTGAGGGCTGGTTACCATCAAATCAGGGTTACTCCTGAGGATATATACAAGACTGATTTTGTTACTGCTTCTGGATTATATGAATTCAAGGTTATGCCATTCGGCTTAACAAATGCACCTGCTACATTTCAAGCTGTCATGAATCAAGTCTTTAAAGATCATCTGAAAGAGTTTGTGCTTGTCTTTTTTTATGACATATTAATTTACAGCAAGAGTATTGAGGAACATTTGAAACATTTGAGAGTTGTTTTAGAGCTGTTGGCTAAAAACACTTTATATGCCAAAATGTCAAAGTGTGTGTTTGGCAGTACTCAAGTAGAGTACCTCGGTCACATAATTAGTGATGAAGGAGTATTTGCTGATCCCCACAAGATTAAAGCTATGGTGGAGTGGCCAGTTCCTAAGACTGTTAAGGCTCTAAGAGGGTTCTTAGGCTTAACAGGCTATTATAGGAGATTCATCTGAGGCTATGGCATGATAGCAAAACCTCTCACAGAGCTTACAAAGAAGGGCCAATTTACTTGGAATGAGGGAGCTACAGAGGCTTTTGATAAGCTGAAGAGAGCAATGACTACAGCTCCTGTTCTCAAATTACCAGATTATTCAAAACCTTTCATACTGGAGACAGATGCTTGCTACACTGGCATTGGAGCTGTATTGATGCAGGATAAGCACCCTCTTGCCTTCCTGAGTAAGGCTTTAGGAATCAAAAATCTTGGCTTATCCATCTATGAGAAAGAATTTTTGGCTATATTAATGGCAGTTGAGAAGTGGAGAGCATATCTTCTTCATGCTCCTTTTGTGATCAGGACTGACCAGCAAAGCCTGAAGTTTCTGCTGGAACAGAAAATTTCTACTCCATTGCAGCACAAGTACTTGACAAAGTTGCTGGGATTTGATTATAAAATTGAGTATAAAAGAGGTGCTGAGAATAAGGTAGCAGATGCTTTGTCAAGAATGGATACACCAGAAGCTGAATGTGCTGCTCTAACAATTATCAAACCTGCCTGGGTCTTGGAGCTGGAGCAAAGCTATGTGGGAGATACTGAAGTACAAGCTTTGATTTCTGAATGTATTACTGCTCCTATGAATGTTTCTTTCTATTCTTACCATGATGGTATATTAAGATTCAAAGGGAAGTTATATGTGGGCAGTGGGAACAATTTGAGAAGAAGTATCTTGGAATATATGCACTCATCTTCTATAGGAGGGCATTCTGGTATAAATGTTACATACCACAGAGTGACAAATCTGTTCTGGTGGCCCGGAATAAGGAAAGAAGTATGCCAGTTGGTATCTTCTTGTCATGTATGCCAGATTAATAAGCATGAGAATGTTGCTGCACCTGGTTTACTACAACCAATTCCAATTCCAGAACAAGCTTGGTCCATTATCACCATGGATTTTATTGAGCACTTGCCAATTTCTGAAGGGAAGGACACTATCTGGGTTATTGTGGATAAACTGACTAAATACAGTCACTTCATTGCTCTCACTCATCCTTTTTCAGCTTCCACATTAGCTGAAAAGTTTATGGATACATTTTACAAACTTCATGGGCTCCCTACTGGTATTATTTCTGATAGAGACAAAATTTTTACTAGTTCTTTTTGGAGGCAATTCTTTAAGTTAATTGGTGTAGATCAGCATTTGAGCACTGCCTATCATCCACAGTCTGATGGTCAGACCGAAAGGGTGAATCAGTGCCTTGAATCCTACTTGAGGTGTATGTGCAGTTTCAATCCCAGAAAATGGAGTACTTGGCTATCTTTAGCTGAGTTTTGGTATAACTCCAGCTTTCACACTGCTTTGGGCTTAACTCCATTTGAAGCCCTATATGGTTTTAAACCTATTCCTTTGGCTTTGGGCCCTTATATGCAGAGCTCGGTGGTGGGGGTGAATGAATCTATAGCTACAAAACAAGCTGCCCACCAGCAGCTGAAAGTTTCACTTCTGAGGGCTCAGGAGAGGATGAAAATGCTGGCTGATAAGAGGAGAACTGAGAGAGATTTCAGCATTGGTGACTGGGCTTACCTCAAGCTTAAGCCTTACAGGCAGAAATCCCTTCACAGGAGCAAAATTTGGAAGCTAAGTCCAAAATATGCGGGGCCTTTTCTCATTACTGAGAAGATTGGGAACGTTGCTTATAAACTTGCTTTGCCAAACACTGCCACAATTCACTCAGTTTTTCATGTGTCACTTTTGAAGAGGAAGGTGGGAGACGTCACGGCTGTTACTCAGGAGTTGCCTGATTTTGATGATGATGGCAAGGTCATCCTCAAACCTTTGAAAGTGTTGGCTCGACGATTGGTGAAGAGGGGAAACAATCCAGCTACTCAGGTGCTTGTTCGTTGGGCGCACCTGCCAGATGAAGAGGCTACATGGGAGTTTTATGAGGAAGTTGCACAGAAGTATCCTCATTTGCTATCTTGAGGACAAGATTCAAAACAAAGAGGGGGTAATGTCAGCATATGGAGGGTGATGACCGCTATTTCTATTTCTGTTAAGGGGAGGAGAAATCGTGTTTTACTTATTAATTTTGTGTTACGTTTTATTTTGTTATTTCTTAAGTAGAACGGCGTCGTTTCGGTAGAGTGAGTACGGTGTCGTTTTGGTTCACGCCTGTTGCATGATTTTCGATGCTTATTACGCAGGTTGTGCAGGAGAGTTTGTTATGATTTTGCATAATGATAATCTGAATTCTCTCTCTCAAGCTTCTCTCTAGATTCTTCTCTCTCTTTTCCCACGTAATCCCTACGTTTCTGTGTGTGTTCTATCAATTCGGATCTCAATTCGTAACAGCGAGCAAGAAGATAAAGGCCGGCGACGGTGGTTCAATCAACACCGGAGTTCTACTGGGCGACGAGGCCAGCACCGGCATAAAGTGGAGACGAGTGTAGAGACGGCGGTGGGGACTGGTGGTGGTGGCCCCCTAGTGGCCGGCAGCCGGAGATTTTTTCAGTGCTGAATGACGAGAGCCGAGAAGGGTAGTTTGTGAGTAGAGAGAGAAAGGTTAATATTTTTATTTTATTTTACAGCCTTAAAATAGTTTGCCATGTGTCAAGAAATTATTGGAAATTGAAATTTGTTGCGGATGGTCGTGGACGGGAGCCTCGCGGTTCTGATCAAAACTGCTACCCACATTTTCAAATTTTCAAATTTTCAAATTGATAATATTTTAAGATTAAATTGGGTCTACAGGAAGGCTTTATGCTTACGTACAATTCCTTGAAGACTAAAACTAAATCAATTTCACAGTATTAAATTCAAGTCTGATTTTCAGAAGAAAGATCATAGGAGAATATAAAAGAACACAGTTGCAAGATTATGTGGAGAAAAGCAAGGAAGGAGAAGTTATTCGAAGACTCTGAGAAAAACAAAAAAAAAAAAAAAAAGAAAAAAAGAAAAAAGAAAAGAAGACACAAAAAAATCAACCATGGATGCTTTGAGGTTGTGAGAAAACAAGGAAAGAGAAGTGGAGATGGTGGTGGTTCCGTGGATGTAAAGTAAGAAGAAAAGAAATGGAGGCTGTGAATTTTAAGGATAAAATTGAGATATAAATTATACGTGGCTGTATTAAGAAAATTATAGATTGTGTTTATAATTACGCTAATTGATTAGATCGTACTACATACTATTATATAGCCATATACATAATTTATTTATGGAATGGACAAAAGGATAATAAAAAAATGAAAATATATATATATATATATATATATATATATATATATATATATATATATATATATATATATGGAGGATAAAGAGGAGGTCTAATTCAACAAAGCTTTATCTATGGAGGATAAAGCCATCATAAGTGAATCAGTACAAAACACGTCACGTTTGTTGAATGTTAATTTCTTAAATCTATAACAGGAGGTTTAGCCGCAGTAGGAGATATAACGTACCCTCCGTCCCGCCCTAATTTGTACATTTTTCTTTTTCGATCGTCTCATCCTATTTTGCACATCTTCAAAATGGAAAGAAATCTTATAATCTCCACCCTCAATTTTCACCTTTAAAAAAGTCACCTAAAAAGTAAAAAATAGTTTTTCTTAATGTACACGTCGGAGTAGGCGTATAAATTAGGTCGGGATGGAAGGAGTAATTTGTAGTAGGACACATATTTGCAGATATTACTGAATAATAACTGGACCTCAATGATTGGCAATGGCACATAGAGGAAGGAGGGAGATAGGGCAAACGAGGGTGATGCGTTTTCAAGATGTATCAAAGGTGTAGCTAAGAAAGTGCCACCATTGAACCACACTAACATACATTTGCAACATCACGGTCGTTGTTGCTATTAGGTTCGCGTTCGTTTCACGTATCCTAAATCAATCCAAAAGCTACATTGACATCTCCTTCATAAGGCACAGCCTGATATCAAATATCTAAAAGGCATTTCCTCCAACACTTTGAAAGCATGTCCTAAACACCTAATCTTCATGTAAGCATATCAAAATTCTTGATGCAGATTCCCCAGGGTTGCAGGACATGTTGTACTGCATGTTACTTTGATTATTTTTAGTATTGATCGATCGTATAGTAACAGTCTGTAAATCCATATTTTTGTGCGTGTCACCTGAAGTTTGATGTAAATGATGAACCATCGTTGGCGTTTCTGTAAAGTTCATTTGTCTGTTCCTTTGCTGAGAAAAAAGTGGAGTCTGTATTCCCCCCAAATCTTATTTTTTCACATGAGGATCCTTTATAATCTACCAAAATTTTCTAACTACTGGTCAAACGATATTAAGCAACGCCTCATATCTAAATATTACTGCTTCCGTCCTATACGAGAATTCTGCTTTTAAAAGGTATAAAATTATAGGGAAATGCTATGGTGCAACCATGATATTGATATCATCATTCTCTTTACTTATTATACCATGTAACAACATTTAATATTTTCCTTTTTATTTAGTAAAGTAGGTCCCACTTTTAACAATATTTTTTAGTATTTTTTTCATGACCAATGATAGAGATCTAGTTACCCCAACTATTTTATTAAATTGAAAAGATAATAACATATTTTGTTTTTACTATTTTCCTTTTTTTTTTTTTTTTGCCTTTTATGTTTTAAGTATTTCTTTTCTTCTCATTTCCGCAGTAAAATTCGCTTATTGGTTAAAAAAATTATCGTCTCTTTCCTACTTTTGATTTATTTTTCTACCCTTTCTATTCTCTTTTTTTTTTTTTTTTTCTTTTAGGTACTTCTTATTCTATCAATATTTTAAGGGAAAAATTTATTTTTAGTCCTGTATATTAGGCCTTATCCAGTAAAAATCTTGTATGTTAGAAAATTTCAATTTTAGTCCTGTATGTTTCAAAAGTTGTCCAATTTAAGGACACTGACCATCAGAAATGACCAATTTGACCATAATTATTCACTTGTGACGCACGCGACTAATAAATTTGAGAAAGATGAAGAAAGAAAGAAAGAAAAATAAAATAAAAAATTAAATGAAATGCACCTCATACGAAAATTAGGGTTTATCTTTTTCTTTTCTTTTTTGGAAGAGCTGCTAAAGTAATTTAATGATTTGACATGTTATCTGGACAAATACTTAATACAAAAGCATTAGCACTCAAAAGCCCTAAATTTATTAGTCCAATTCCGGGTAAATTGGTCGTGGGTGATGGTTAGTGTCCTTAAATTGCACAACTTTTGGAACATACATGACTAAAATTGAAATTTTCTAACATATCGGACTTTGGACAAAGCCTAACTTACTGGACAGAAAATGAAATTTTCCCATCTTTTAAAGTTAACCATGTGTTCTATTTTTTCTTTTCACTTGTTATGTTTTTCCCCTTAAAATAGTTAGAGATACTTACTATATTCTATGATGAGGAGAAGTCAAACAATGCAAAATCTACATATGTAAACAAGTAAATTAAATTAAATTTTTCATATCAATTTCAAAAATAAAATAAGTCAATATAAGAAAAAGAGCACAATACAGAAAAAAGAACAATTCAATATAAATCAAAATAACAACATGATGTAGTAAAATATGCATTTTCAAAATACAACATTTAAGATCCATAAGTGAGAATAAATTACGGTATGCATTTCAATGATTTATAATGATAATATATTTCAACAAATTATCTTTAAAAAATAAGGGAGGTAATCAATATCCTTGGCGAAAATGAATCTTCGTTAACTTCAATAGAATATCCGAGACGACCAACTAGTATCTATATTATCTTCCTTTCATTTTTTTTTCTTTGAAATGAATGAATAATAATTTTATATAACTTGTTTGTTGTTAAGAATTATTATATCATCTGTTTTATACTTACATTTTTATTAATTATATTTTTATCAATTTTTTGTTAAATTATTATTTCAATAAGTAGATATATTCTCACTATTTAAAAAGTAAAAGGTTTACTATAATAAGATTAAAAAGAAAATTAGAGATGTTCCGTTGTTTCCATTCCGCCAATTTATGTAAAATAAGTGAAAAGTCGGGAAAACAAATTTAAGATATATTTGCAACCGATGGCAGTCTATATAATAGAGGGGAAGTTAATATTACTCCCTCCGTCCCAGCTAATTTTGCACGGTTGATCGGACATGGATGTTAAGAAAAAAAAGATTTTGGGGATCTTTGACTTTTCCAAAGGTGGAGATTGAGGGTGAAGATTTTGAGGGTGGAGATTGTGAGATAAGTTTCGTTTTTAAGGGTGTACAAAGTTAAGTGGGACGGACCAAAAAGAAAAGTATGCAAATTTAAGTGGGACGAAGGGAATATTTAATAAAAAAAAAGAATTAAAGGGTGAAATGTCCAGTGGAAAAATAAGATTATTTTCAATTCATAAATATATAAATATTATTTAAGTTAGTAGGTAGATATAACTAATATTTAATAATATAATTGGCTACTTTTTTTTTTTTTTTTTATCTCCATGTGACTTGTTTAGCAGGTAACAAGTTAAGCATAAAATGTTGATCTAATGGCTAATAATAAAAGTAAGTGAATCTAATGGTGTAGAATAAAAGTTGTATCAATGGAATTGTTGTACTATAGAAGGACCCAAAATTATATTTTAGTCAATTTGATGAAGGTAAACTCTATAAAAATAAATCAAAGATACACTCGCACGACTTATTTATTTTTCTATTTGACTTATTCAATCATATTCAGCTAATTTGTGAAATAAAAAATTTAGCTTATTTACTTAACTACTAAAATGGGGTATTGATGTTTTAATTGAATTCTGAATTAAGAACGTAAAAAAATTTCAAACGACTTTACTATGAGATGGGGAAGTAGTAGATATTACAGGTTTCCTTCCCACGTTGGTCTAAAAATTAATGTGTAGCATAGAATTTTCTATTAATATGGTAAGAAAATAGTGGCTGAGAACGAAGATTCAATCTTTCATGATGTTGTTTTGTGCCAAAAGACTGAATAATACAGCCCCTGAATCATCCTGAAAATCAATTAATATCTCAATAGCCTAACAATTAAAATGCAAAAAAAATATGGCAATTCTGTCGTGCAATCGGGCTGTATATCTCTTTCTATTATATATGGTGGGAAAATATAGAATCACAATTTATCATATATATTTTAAAAAAAGTCGTGTGTGCTATTACTTATTGTATCACTTATTTGACTCATTAATATGGGTGGCCTAATAACAAAGTCATCACTCGTATTTTCTTGGAATTTGATGAAGCAACCTATTACATTTTAATTGGGCGGCAATATTTAATTGCATCTATTTTTTATTAAATTATGTTTTAGATACAATACCAAATAATCAAATAGATAGTGTTAAATATACAGTATCCGGATTTCCGAAATTTATAAATGATGAATTATTAATTGCTAAATGATTAGTTAATGACATATTAGCCCCTAATATGTTTTAGCACCTCCAATTTTTTTCCTTCCATCATACCCGCCATAAATCAGTGAATCCAATGTATATCTACTTAAAGAACCCTAACATTGTACCTTTCTCTTCGTGATTTGTACCTTATAGCTGAATAAAAAGGGACAATGAGAAATTTTGTTACACAAAAATTAATTTTTTTGAATCAAGTTATTAAACAACAACATAATTACAAAGAACTCATTAAATTATAGAGTCGACTAGTAGCCACCAATTCACACCTTTAGGGTTATTGGCTCAACGAAATTTCAATATTGGACACAATTGGCTTATTGAGTTAACAAGTGACGACTATTTAACCCGATTCGGCTAATCTGTTCAACAAGCACCGACTATTGGAAACGATTAACTCCTCGAGTCAACAAGTATCCAATATTTGGAACTGATTAACCCAATAAGCTCAACATCAAGAGGCATCTGCTATTTGGACCGATTCGGCTACTTGGATCAACAAGTACCTACTAATTGACCAGTCTCGAAATATTGGCTCAACAAACATCCACAATTGTACCTGACTAACTTGCCGAGTTAACAAGTATCCACTATTTGACCCGATTCTGCTAATCGGGTAAACTAGTAGCCATTAATTGACCCATGTAGGGTTATCGGCTCAACGAAATTACAATATTAGACCCTATGGGCTTTTCGGGTCAACAAGTCACCACTATTTGACCCGATTCGGCTAATGAAATCAACAAGCATTTACTATTGCAACCAATTAACTTATCAATTCAAAAAGTATCCACTACTTGACCCGATTCGACTTATCGGATCAATAAGTCCATTAATTGACCTGTCTCAAAATATTAGTTCAACAAGTATCCACTATTGTACCCGATTCACTTATAGAGTCAACAAATATCCATTATTTGACTTGATCCGGCTAGTGGGATCAACTAGTAGCCACTAATTGACTCATATAAGGTTATCGGCTCAACGAAATTTCAATATTAGACCCACTTGGCTTATCAAGTCAATATGTCACCACTATTTGACTCGATTCGGCTAATCCGCTCAACAAGTAGGCTCTATTGGAACCGATTAACTTATTGATTCAACAAGTATCCACTACTTCGCCCGATTTGGTTATCGGATCAACTATCAAGAGGCATCCACTAATTGACATAATTCGACTACTCGGATCAACAAGTACCCACTAATTGACCCGTCTCGAAATATTGAAGCTCAACTAGCATCCACTATTGTACCTGTTAACTTATTGAGTCAACAAGTATCCACTATTTGACCCGATTCACCTAAGACGACCAACTAGTAACCACTAATTAACCTGTGTAGGGTTATCGACTCAACGAAATTCTAATATTAGACCCGATTGGCTTATCAAGTCAAAATGTTATCATTATTTGATTTGATTCGACTAATCGACTCAACAAACATCAATGCAGACATATCACAATTAAATTTAGAAGAAATAACGTATAACGTCATGTGTTTGAGCCTTGAAAAGAGAGAAGCAGAATTCTTGTTGGTTAAAAGTTGAAATTAGAAATTCTAATATGGTCTAGTAAATTTTTTTTTATTGTAAAGTAGTTATCGTATGTGTCACCTTTGAGATGGGTTCCCTTGGGAATTTATAACCTCTATGTGTAGCATCAGAATTCTCCTAAAATAATAATTCATCTGTTTCTAAATAAAAGTCGTTTTAGAGATTTAGCGTGAAATTAAGAACTCACGGAAGGACAAATATACCCTCATGCAATCTATCTCTATTATTCAAAATTCCTTTTTTTCTTTCTAAAAACGAATCTTTCTTTACCATAAATGTTACTTCCTCTCACCTCAATACCAACGAGAGGAAATAATTAATTTAAGTAATGATAAAATTAGAAAATAACTATGAAGATTTATTAGGATATATGGAAGAGTAATATTGAAAGAAATATGATATATTGGCCGACATCGAAGTTTCAATATATCTTTCATCACTAGAATACATGTGAAAGCAGGATTATTAGAGCCCAAGAAGTATGAGAGAAAGGTTTTAAGAGAAGTCAGTCTCATGCAACAGAAGAGAGAGAAGATAGAGCATGAAGACAAGTTCAACAGCTAGGAAAATAACATCATTCATTTAATGTTTTGGTTGTACTTTTGTTTGACTTTCCAGAGTACTTGGAGTAGCATTAACTTCAGTTTGTCTTAGTTGACTAGCTGTTAGCTTAGAGGTTCTAGTATCTTCCTTTATGATGTATAAATTGAGATGTAAGAATCACCTATACCCATCATCAAATACAATCTTCATTCTATACAAACTTCTTACTGTTACATTACATTTCTTGATATGTATTATGTTGCATTTCAACATGGTATCAGAGCTGGATAAAACCAGTCTCTGGTACATCCTTCCTCATCAACGGCCCAAGAAACCGAACTCACAACCCAGCCTCCATTATCACCAACTCCTGTTCAATCTTTTCAAGCTCTAAATAAACCCATTACCATCAAACTCACTGATAGTAATTTTTATAGATATGGAGGCAGCAGATTTTGGCTACTGTGAAAGCCTATGGTTTAGAGGGATTTCTGGATGGAACAAAACCACATCCAGATGAATACAAGCCTGCTACTACCCCCGAACAACTTCTCATACTCAACCCTGAGCATGCTGCCTGGATGAGGCAAGATCAAATGCTGGTGTCTTGGCTGTTGTCTTCCCTCACAAAAGACATACTGATTCAGACAGTTGGCTTGGGATCAACCAAAGAAATTTGGGAATATCTGGAGAACACTTTTGCTACTCAATCCAGAGCCAAGATAATGTAATATAAATTCCAGCTGCAGAACATGAAGAAAGGAACACAACCAATGAGGGAGTTCCTCAACAAAATCAAATCATGTTGTGATTTGCTCAAATCAGCAGGTCAAACTGTCACAAAAGATGATGAAATACTGCATATCATCTCAGGGCTTGGACCAGTGTATAATCCAGTTATGGTGTCCATCAACTCACGAATAGAGCCATACACCATAAGGGAAGTTCATTCCCTATTGCTGAATTTTGAAGGAAGATTAGAGGGAACTAAAAATGCTTAGTTAAGTTCTGAAGGGTCTGCTCCCAGTGTCAACTTAACAACACAAGGAAGAAGAAGAGATTTCACTCCTAGCACAGGAAGAGGAAGATCTCCAAATCAATCCTATAACTCAAGAGGTGGAAGAACACCCTATAGAGGTGCTCCTAATAACAGGGGAAGGGGCAGAACCAATAACAAGACACAATGCTACTGGTGTGGATATACTAATCACACCAGTGATAAATGTTACTATAGGGATGAAGCATGCTACCCCCAAAAGAGCTAGCAAGGTAGTGGAAATTCTAGTTTTCAGAATGGAGGACCATCTGCAAATGTTGCCAGCTTTAACCAAGGAGAAAACTATCAGGAGGGAGCATGGTTTCCTGATTCAGGAGCAATAAACCATGTAACATATGACTTTGGTAATCTCAACACGGGATCCGACTACCAGGGGGATGAGAAAGTTCAGATGGGTAATGGTTCAGGTTTGAACATATCTCATTATGGTATATCTATTGTAAACTCTGTAAATCCATCACAGACACACACTTTTCTACTGAAAAACCTTCTGCATATTCCTCAAATAACCAGAAATTTAATTAGTGTCTTTTAATTTTGTAAGGAAAACTCTGTCTTTTTTTAGTTATATTCTAATCTTTGTCTTGTGAAGGATTTGGACACAAAGCAAATTCTTCTACAAGGGAGTGTTGAAGGTGCTCTCTACAAATTCTAGTTGGCAAATTCAGGAGGTGCTCACTAACAAACCATTCCAACCAATCAAACTTCCAAAGCCATCTTTTGTTAATTTCGTTATCTTAGGAAATAAGATAGATCTTGACACATGGCATTGTAGGTTAGGACATCCTTCCTATGATCTAGTTCAGAAAGCATTGAATTCAATATCCCCTTTTTGTGCGGGTAACTATGAATCATTTTGTACACCATGTTTGCAAGGAAAAAATCACAAATTACCTTTCTGTGAATCCAAATCTCTTTATGATCTGTTTGAACTTATCCACACTGATCTATGGGGTCCATCTCCAGTCAAATCTTATAATAGCTATCAGTATTATGTCAGTTTCATTGATAGTCACTCTAGATATACATGGATCTGTCTCTTGAAAAACAAGTCTGACATGAAAAACAAGTCTTGACACTTAGGAAGCATTCCTTCATTTCAAAAATCTTGTTGAAAATCAGTGCCACCATAAAATAAAGCAAGTCCAAAGTGATGGGGAAACTAGATTCAAAGCACTGCCCAAATTATTTAATGATAATGGTATCCTTCATATAATATTTTGTCCCTACACACCTGAGCAAAACGGTCTTGCTGAGAGAAAACACAGGCACGTAGTTGAAACAACATTATCTCTTCTTTCAAAATCTCACGTTCCACTTAGACATTGTGATGATGCTTTCATCACCAATGTTTATCTAATAATCAACAGATTGCCTACCAAAGTCCTACAACACAGAACACCTCTGGAAATGTTATCTGGAAGAAGACCAGATTACAACACTCTTAAGGTATGGTTGTCTTTGTTTTCCACATCTAAGACCCTACACAAAACACAAATTGGAATTTAGATCTCAAAGGGGATATATTCCTAGGATATAGTACACAGTATAAAGGATACAAGGTGCTTCTCCCAAACAATAAGATAGTCATTACCAGAAACATCCACTTTGATTAAACATACTTTCCTTTTCTTGAGAAAACCAAAATCACAAAAGATACTCAAAATCTACCAACTGCACCTACTGTTCCTTTCAGACAATCAATTAGAATAGGTGAGGTTGATATCCAAATCCCAACACAAACCAATGGTTCTAGCTAGGACAATTCTCGGCATTTCGATTGGTGATTTGTTGGGTTTAGGCCAAATTATTTGGGTTGCTCCTTTATCTACCTAATCCAAACCCAAGCCCAGGCTGCCCCCTCTCTCCCTATGAAGCCGGTCCATCTCCCAATCTCCCTCATTATGATTCCGGTAGTCCCAATACACGTTATTTCTCTGGTTTTCTGTTCTCCTTCTTCCATAAGTATGGGTTCTCTATGTGAGAACAATAATCCATTCTTCCTGAATTTTTCTGCTTTCGTCTTCTTCATCCCTAAACCTCTTTGTGAGTTCTATTCAAAAGGGTTGAGTGCAAGAGAGAGGGGAGTAACCGGGTTTGGGTTCGGGGTTCTTCTATGTGATGTGAATCTCTGATTGGGGCTATTTATCACACTGTCAAAAGATCGATCGGCACAGGCTCAAGGTATTCTGAGCCATCTCTATTCAGACCACGGTTCGATTCCTAACAGTGGTATCAGAGCCACGGTTGTCAAAACCGTGGTCTCTTTGTGGTACGTGAATCCCTGTGTGGGATTGGAGGTGTTTCCAGCGAAACAGGGCCTGTTCTTCTTCCCTGATTTTCTGTCGCAGAAACATCTCGGCCGAGACTCATCCTCATCTCGGCCGAGATGGGTCTGCCGAGACTGCTTGCTGTCCTTCTGTGTCTGAATCTCGGTCGAGACTCTTTCTCCTTCTCGGTCGAGACGGGCCTCTCGAGATCAGTGGTCCAAGGCCTAGTCCAGCATTTTCAGCCCCCTTGGCTGTCCTCCAGTCGCGCCTTTGCCCGACGTGAGCCGTGCTCCTTCCGAATAGGTTAGTCGGGTTCTCCTTCCGGTGAGGACCTGCTCTGGTAAAGATGCTTAAACCTATCTTTATTGCTTTTGTAGCTGCCGATTGGGAACGGATATGTTTGACTGTAATTGCTGGTAGTTTTTTAGGTTTTCTGTGTGATTGCTTCTACGTACTACTCGTCTGTTGCTAGCATTCTGTGCGATTGCTTGGAGGCTTTCAAGTGACCCCCTGCTCCACTGATCAATCAGTGCTGAGAACTAGGAAATCCTTAGATTGTTCAATCGTCCCTCGTATCTGTGTGATGGGAACTTTGTCTAATTTTACCTTGGCCCCGTTTGACGGGCGCTCTGATTTTGGTATTTGGCAACAAAAAATGAAAGGAATTTTAATTCAACAACGTGTGTTCAAAAGCATTAGCCTTTCATTTTCTGATTTTGACACTGCCGAAAAAAGGGCAGAAATGGATGAGCTTGCATACTCATCTATTATTCTGAACCTTTCTGATTGTGTATTAAGAAAGGTTGGGGATCAGGATAGTGCTCAGGCATTGTGGGATAAGTTGCAAGAACTGTATGTTGAAACATCTTTACCTAATAAAATGTTCTTACTTGAAAAGTTCTTCAGATTTAAACTTGATTTAAGTAAAGATATAGAAGCAAATCTTGATGTGTTTACCAAACTTGTTCAAGACATAAAGAAAACTGGAGATAAAAACATTGATGATTACACCCCTATTGTGCTCTTAAATGCCATACCTGACTCCTATAATGATGTAAAATCTGCTATAAAATATGGTAGAGATCAGGTGAACCTTGAAACTGTTATTAATGGCCTAAAGAGTAAAGAAATGGACTTAAAAATCAATCCAAGTAATAAGGGTGAGGTTATGTTTGTTAAGGGAAGACCTAAACCTAAGGGTAAAAAATCTTCCAATAATCAAACTAACCAGGAGCCTGAAGATGGTAAATCTGATAATCCTCATTGGTTCAAGCCAAAGAACCAAAAATGTTATTATTGTAGTGACACAAATCACTACATTAAGGCTTGTCCTAAAAAACGGAAAGAACAGACTAATAAGGTCTCTGAAAATGAGGAAAACAATATTGGTGATGTGTTCATGGTAACTGAATCAGGTGTCGTTTCTTCTGTGAATTCCGTGTTGCCTTCTTCTCTGTGTGAGAGCGAGTGGCTTATTGATTCTGGTTGCTCTTTTCACATGACACCTTCTAGAAATTTGTTTAACTCATATAGGGAAGTTAGTAATGGCTATGTTTCCCTGGCTGATGAGAAAAAATGTAAAATCATGGGGGTTGGTGATATCTCCCTAATGTGGGATTCTGGCATGAGTTTACATTAAAAAATGTTAGACATTTGCCTGATCTCTGCAATAATTTGATCTCTTGTGCTGCTTTAGAAGATGAGGGTCTTGAGGGGAAATGGGGAAATGGTTCTATGAAAATATTAAAAGACTCATTGCTAATCTTTAATTCTGAAAAAAAAAATAACCTGTATGTGTGCATTGCTAAATCCTGTGCTAATTCTGTCAATTCGGTAAAAGAAGATAAAACTGAACTTTGGCATTGCAGACTTGGTCACTTGAGTAGTAAGGGCATTGAATTGTTAC
Source organism: Ajuga chamaepitys (assembly GCA_958295605.1). NCBI lineage: Eukaryota > Viridiplantae > Streptophyta > Magnoliopsida > Lamiales > Lamiaceae > Ajuga > Ajuga chamaepitys. Next base: position 53,460,735 of record OY282501.1, on the reverse strand, counting down.
AAAAGGATGGTCTTTTTGGAAATGATAAAGTGTCTTGTTTGCCCTTTTGTGAATCATGTGCAAAAGGAAAACAACACAAAGTCAGTTTTCCTACTTCCCCTTCCCCGAACATGTCTAAATGCTCTAGAATTCTTGAATACTTGTATGTTGATGTTTGGGGTCCCGCTAGTGTTCCCACTCATGGTGGAAAAATGTATTTTCTGTCTGTAATTGATGATTTTTCCAGGAAAGTGTGGATCTTGTTGTTAAAACATAAATCTGATGTTTTTGAAAATCTAAAAACCTGGAAAGTCTTAATTGAAAATCAAACAGGAATGAGAATTAAGAAACTAAGGACTGGTAATGGTCTTGAATTTTGTAACAACCTTCTGGATAAGTTGTGTTCTGATTCTGGCATTCAAAGGCACAGAACTGTTCCTTACACACCTCAACAAAATGGTGTGGTTGAAAGGATGAATAGAACTCTTTTAGTAAGGGTGAGGAGCTTGTTGGCTTTCTCTGGTCTTTCTAAAAAGTTTTGGGGTGAGGCAGTCTGTACTGCTGCTTACCTAATTAATAGGTCACCCTTTGTACCTTTGAATGGCAAGTGCCCTGAATCTGTGTGGACAGGAAAACAATTAAATTTGTCAAATTTGAGAATATTTGGTTGTGCTGCTTATGTTCATCAGAAAGTTGATAAACTTGATTCCCAATCCAAAAAGTGTATTTTCTTGGGATACCCAGAGGGTGTAAAAGGGTATAGGCTGTGGGCAAGGGATGATCCCGGTTTTAAAGTTTTGATAAGTAGGGATGTCATTTTTAATGAATCTGATTTTCCTTGCTTATTTACTTCTGTGCCTTTACCCATACTTGATACTGCTCACTCTAAGGTGGAGCTTCCCGTGGGTACTCCATCTGATACTTTAGTGACAGACTCTGATAATGGTGAGCATGTTTGTGTGAGTGATAGTGAAAATGAGCTTGAAAATTATCAACTTGCACGAGATAGACCTAGAAGGAACATCAAGCTCCCTGCTAGACTTGAGGATTTTCATATTGACTCACATGCCTTTAATACTTTCGAATATGTGAATGATTGTGAGCCTAAGCCTGTCAAAGAAGCCTTAAAATCCGAAAATGCAAATGAATGGTTGATTGCAATGAATGATGAAATGAATTCTCTGCATGTTAATAAAACTTGGATCCTTGTGCCTAAGCCTGATCATTGTTCTGTTGTTGATTGTAAGTGGCTTTTTAAAGTTAAAGATGAAGGTGAAAAAGTTAAGTTTAAGGCTAGACTTGTAGCTAAAGGTTTCACCCAAAAGGAAGGCATTGACTATACTGAAATTTTTGCCCCTGTTGTTAAATTCGTGACTGTCAGAATTATGCTTGCCTTAGTTGCTCACTTTGATTGGGAATTAAAACAATTAGATGTTAAAACTGCCTTCCTTCATGGTGACCTTGATAAAGATATATATATGAAACAACCTGATGGATTTATCAATTCTAATCATCCTGATCATGTTTGCTTATTAAAAAAGTCCTTGTATGGCCTAAAACAGTCCCCGAGACAGTGGAATAAGAAATTTAATTCATGTATGCAATCCTTGAATTTCAAGAGAAGTGCCTATGATCACTGCTTATATTTTAAAGAAAGTGTGTCTACCCCTATTTTCTTGCTTATATACGTTAATGATATGCTCTTGGTGAGTCCTTGCTTGAAATCTATTAAACATATTCAAAAACGTCTGAGTGACAACTTTGATATGAAATATCTTGGTGATGCAAAAAATGATTCTTGGCATGAATATTATTAGGGATAGGAAACATAAGACTTTGCTCTTAAATCAGTGCTCCTATGTGGAAAAGATTTTAGACAAATTCTCCATGTCTGCTTGCAACCCTGCTTCTGTGCCCCTTGCTGCTCATTTTGTATTAAGTAAGGATCTGTCCCCAAAGACAGATTCTGAAATTAGTGATATGTCTAGGGTTCCCTACTCCAACGCTGTTGGATCTGTTATGTACCTCATGATTAGCACTAGACCTGATATTGCCTACACGGTAAGCTGTCTAAGCAAGTATATGGCTAATCCAGGTTTGCAACATTGGGAGGCTATGAAATGGTTGCTTAGATATCTTAAATGCTCATTGAATGTTAGCCTAAAGTTTTGCAATTCTGCCCAAGGTGTTAACCTCGTTGGATATGTTGATTCTAACTATGCTAATGATAAGGATAATTGAAAATCTATTACCTCTTATGTGTTTACGTTGTGTAGTTCTTGTATTAGTTGGAAGTCTCAGCTTCAGCATATTGTAGCTTTATCTACCACTGAATCTGAGTACATAGCTATTACTGAGGCTTTGAAAGAAGCTGTTTGGCTGAAGGGGTTACTTTCTGAAATTGGTTATTTGAATGGTGATGTCACTGTTTACTCTGATAGTCAATCTGGAATACAATTATGCAAAAACCATGTCTTTCTTGATAGAACCAAACATATAGATGTTAGATTCCATTTCATAAGAGACATTGTCGAAAAAGGAATTGTTCATTTAGAGAAAATTCCTTCTCAGTTTAATCCGGCTGATATGGGTACTAAGAGCTTGCCTTTAGAGAAGTTTCAATCATGCATGAAGATCTTGAATTTTGTACTGCCTGATTAAATGTGTTTTTTTTTTTACTTGCTTTGACTTTGTGTCATGTTTATATTTCATGTATGTGTCTTTTTGATGGTCTTTGTGACATCTGTGCTTTGTGCCTCTTCTTTTGTCCTGTTCTAACTTTGTGTTTGTGTATACAGGTGTTTTTTGGGCGATGATGAATCCTCCGTTCCGTGTTCGATCGACAGTGTTGGTAAATTGTGCCTAAGGTGGAGATTTGTTGGGTTTAGGCCCAATTATTTGGGCTGCCCCTTTATCTACCTAACCTAAACCCAAGCCCAGGCTGCCCCCTCTCTCCCTATGAAGTCGGTCCATCTCACAATCTCCCTTATTATGATTCTCGTAGTCCCAATACACGCTATTTCTCTGGTTTTATGTTCTCCTTCTTCCATAAGTATGGGTTCTCTATGTGAGAACAATAATCCATTCTTCCTGAATTTTTCTACTTTCGTCTTCTTCATCCCTAAACCTCTTTGTGAGTTCTGTTCAAAAGGGTTGAGTGCAAGAGAGAGGGGAGTAACCGGGTTTAGGTTCGGGGTTCTTCTATGTGATGTGAATCTCTGATTGGGGCTGTTTATCATACTGTCAAAAGATCGATCGATACGGGCTCAAGGTGTTCTGAACCATCTTTATTCAGACCACGGTTCGATTCCTAACAGGATCCACCGGTTAATCGGAATTGCGTTCTAGTTGAAGACATTTAATATGCTGGTAATGTTTTTTGAAATCAAGTAAGCGCACCTTTCGATACGTACTGTACGTGTATGCCCTCATTAGAATTACAGTTGATATCAATTCATATTGAAAATCTAAATTAATTCAAATATGAAAATACAGAATTAATTGTTCATTAACTATGTGTATGTGTTTATGGATTACTTGTTTATTCCCAGTATGACACATGAATTCATAGGGAATGTCTTATATTCTTCGAATATGCGGAATCATTATAAGACACTTTTTTAATGACGATATGTTCCTTCTAGTTAATGTCTGAACATAATTTATATGTGTACTAATTTGATGCGTCCAGTCGACTCATGGTTAATATTTGTATGGTTGGATACATATATATATTAATTGAGACATAATTGTTTAAGTCTTGGAATCAATAACTGCATTGATATTTCGATTTATAGATATTCAAATAGTTGTACTCATAATCATATTTTACTTAATAATAAAATGAAACCCTTTATAAATAGTAAGTTTTATATTTGTCTGCCCAATTTAAGAAATAGCAATTTTGGTACGTTTCAACTTGAGTAATTTGGCGATTTTGTTTGTAATTAAATTGTATGAATTTTGGTTAATTTATACATTATCTCTATTAATACTAAAAGGGAACGGTCAGATGTTTAGCTAAATATGTCCAAGATGTTTAGCAAAAGCATCTTCTAATTTTTTTATAATTGACTCCTAAAATAATGGTAGGCTGATTATATTAATCTCCTCCAATTTAACACATTATTTGTTTCCTTTAATTTTGGAGTTCCAGAGCACACAATTAAGAATAATTTCTTATAATTTACCACAAGTACTAAATATATTATTCTCCTAAAATTTAAGAAAAAAATTCTTGGTCTCATCGCCTATAAATACTCATGATCATAATGAGATGTTTTCATCTTCTTAGCAACCTATTCGGTTCGTTTCTCCTGCTATTTCGCTGTTGTGAATGATAGGCGATTGTTGAAACAAACACAGGAGATGATTTTGTCTTCAAATTGTTTATAGTGTGAGAGGAGATGATTTTGTCTTCAAATTGTTTATAGTGTGAGAGTGTGTATAGGTTACTCATATTTGTTAAGTTTGTGTCTGAAGTGTACAATGGACATGTGGTGGTGAGAGATAGACTCCATTTTCATGGTTTGTTTCCATGTAAGGACTCTTGATCATCTATATTGATTATTGGTTTTGAAAATTTAGTTTGGATAATGGGCATACATGTATGTTTTCCGAAATATCCCACTTCCAAAATTAAATATATTTATGGACAGAAAGCTCCCCTATCCACGGTAGACATAAGTTTATGTGTCTAGCGTTGATGTGTAAAGATTTCATCCCTAGATTATAAATAAGGCAAGTAGCTTTTTTCCATGAGATCTTGACACATCAACTGATGGACACATTAACTTGTGTCCATCGCGGGTAGAGGAGCGGGTTGTATTTCTGGATAGTACTTCCTAGTGGACCCAACTTTGTCTTTTATCCACCCCTCAACTAAACCGGGGTAACTTTTAATATTGGGTCATCAATATTAGTATTATTTATTTAATTTATGTTTGTAAATTACTTAGACAATTTTTATTACATTATAAATCAGAATAGGTTGTTTATTGTATATATTTAAAAACATTCTAATTATTTGAAAGTCAATTTTGTATATATAATTGATTTTTTTTTAATATCAAGTTATACAAATAGTAACTGTTCTAAAAATATATATTTGATTATTTTATGTACGTACGTGGATCGAATACTCTGGTTTAACTTATATTCCATTACATATATTAAGACCTTACTGTATAATTATTGATATAAAATTTTTGTAGCAATAAAAATACGTCACGTGATAAAATATATATTAAAAATTAATTTTATATTAATTATTTTAACATTATGAATTAATTAATTAAAATTCGAAAATTGGTGATTTGCTATATATCTCATTGACATATCAAAATTCGGAATCCACATGTGAATATGATAGTACTAATTTAATTCACATTAATTTTGTAATTATTTTTAAAAAAATGATGGATCACCGGAACCGTTAGATAAAGCCGATGTCGTCCGAATTCTGTAATAGAAATCCATACATTGTCCCACGTGAATATGATCATTGAAGTGATTAAATATAATTTGATACAAATCATGATTTTGTGCCATGTGTGATGTGACAACGTATCACATTAAAGAGTTTATACGTGAGATTGCAATATCTATATAGATGATTTGTTGAATCATGATTTGATCGGATATTTATTAGCACAGAAGCGGATTTGGGTGAAGAATTCGAAATTAAGGTGTTAAACTTCTTCGATCGGCATTTTCACATGAAGAATTCCAGAATAAAGCAACTTCGATGTTCTTCAAAAAATTCGACAAATACATCGTTAATTCAAAATCAAGCTTATAAGTCTTTATATTAACGTTATTTCATTCAAAGTTCAGAGCCAGGGAAGATCAAAATAAATTTTGACTTTGAAGATGTTATACAATTGAAGAAAAGAATTAGAGGATGGCTAGAGATGGAAATCACAAAGTTGTAAAATTTACTCTTTTGATCCAAATATTCAATTTTTTATATTTTTATCTTGTTTATATATTTAATACATGAAATATATTGTTACGATAATAAAAGAGAACTCTCTGTAAAAACATATTTTCCCTCATATTTCATCTCTTTTAAAAAATGAGTAGATTTAAATATCATTATATAACTAACCTCAAAAGTGATAGTAAGTCTATAGTAATATCATGTCAAGATTACTTCCAAATATGGATTTTTATTAGGTATTTCGGTATATTAAAATTTGTTGGTGAAGACTTATGATTGATGTATTTATAATAAGTTAAAACGTAAATAATTTTATCAGATCGTCTGCATTTTTAATATAAACAACAACTTAATATTCTTTCATGGTCTTCAATTTGATAACTAGATTTCATATTCAAAGGAAAACGTCAAAAAATTAAAATTGGAAGTTTTTTGTTTCGTCCATACATCACCCTCTAATTAGAAGGTCAAAATTTAGGAAAAAAATTGAAGAAGCAGGCTAACAATTGCAAGTTCATTTTATTGTAAATTGAACTTTTGATTCCTTAAAAATAGCCTTTTTAAATGCAATTTTTTTTTATTTTTTTTTTAGTTTTTTTTACGAATACTAATTTTAGCCTAAAATTAAGTAGTTACTTCTGATTAAATTATTTATATTTGTTTTTTTTTTCTGTAAATAAGAATTAATTAAAAACTGCCTCCCTTTTTTAGATGCAGTGTTAGGTAATTAGTGATTTTTTAATAAATAAATGTCTCTTTAACTTTTTTCTGCTATGTCTTCCAATATAATCCATATATATATATATATATATTGGAAATAATGAGAGAAAATTAAGGAATTTTATAGGAGGGAGAAAAATTGGATGAGAGTTTATTTGTCCAGTCCCCCTTATCATTTACAAAAACTACATCTAAAAAAGATAGAGGTAGAAATTATTTTTTGCATTTGTTTTGAGTTGGACAATGATATTGAGTTTAGACTATCAATAGAATTTTTATTTTTTTTATGGATATAAGATACATTCTTATATTCACAAAGTTTTTAGTACAATCTTAATCAAAGAGGGACTAGTGGGAATTGGTCTCAAGTCATTGGCCTAGATTTTTTGGACTCAACCAATTAAGTTTTACTTGATTCTATAATATTCGTAAAGTTAAAAATTGAGATGACAAAGAAACTACATCTCTAAGACAAGTTGCACTTGAATTTCTAGCAGGTTTAACCATTTTTTCTATTTTCTTCGAGCCACATAAAATGACAAAAATTTGAGAATTTTTATATTGATAAATAATTTATAATTTATAAATAGATAGATCATACACACACACACATATATATATATACACATACACGCATTACCTCTATATATGGAAGGATGGAAGGAATATTCATATCTTAAACAAACGAATATAAGTATTTCATAATTTACTCATATTTCTATATTTTTAATATGTTTATTGGTCTTCTTTTTATTAACAAACATATAATTTTTCATCACTTATTATTGATTATGATTTTCACTAAATTATAATTATATAAATATATACCTTTGATTGTATATTCATATTAAATTTGTAAATCGTGCATCGCATGGGGATAATACTAGTTTGGAACTATCATTTGATATTTAAGATTTTTTATTTTTTTTATACATTGTACGTATTTGATTGATATGTCCGAGCACGAGTTAATTTCTATTGGCATGGAGATTCAATTGGAAGCTCGTGGCAGTTAAAACAATCAAATTATTTTTCAATGTTTGAGAAGCGCTATAGGAATAATCGTGAGTATTTCGCAAGGTAATTCGACTCACTTTATTTTGTGAAATAAATACAAATAAATTAGTATTTGTTTACAATGACTTGATGTGTATTTTCCTATATATGACACAATTTATTGTCAAGCACTACTAGAAACAAGACTTTTTGTCACTACAAAATGTAGTTACAAAAGATGGAGAGTAGTTACAAAAATATTTTTAGTAACTAAATATTTAAAAGTAGTTACTATAGGGTAGTCACTTATAATAAGATGCATAAAGTTTTTTTGCAACTACTTTGTAGTTACTAATGTATTTGTAACTATTTTTTGCAACTACTTTGTAGTTACTAATGTATTTGTAACTACAAGTAGTTGCAAAAGAGTTTATCATATTGTAGCAAATTTGGTTGAAATTGTATGAAATATTTTATGTAACTACTAATAGTTACAAAAGGGGTTATTTTTAGTAACTACTTTGTAGTTGCAAAAAATTAGTGACAAATGCCCTTTTTTCTTGTAGTGAAGCAAGCATGAGAAATTATATGAGTACATGTTTCTCCTATGGCACACAATTATAGTTTTGTGAAAATTGAGATAGATTTATCTGATATGGGCTTATGCAATCGATGCAACTTTACTTTATTCGTCAGACCCACTGCTAATCAACAATTTATGCGTACTAGTTAGTACCTGGATTTAGCCTGATATTTTTACATTTACGCATATTTGGTTATGCAGTATTTGTGCCTATTGCGCTCCACAACGCACCAAAATGGGTTTTAAAAATGATTAAGTATTTTTGTTGGATATGGATTTCCAACTATCACTCGCTATTTGAAACCTGTGACAAGTGAGATCTGTTTACCGCTAGATTCATAAATAGTCACTTTAATGAGACGGTCTTCCTGTCATTAGGGGAGATAAGAAAAATGATTTTCTAAGGGAACGACAGGAAGCGTTTCCCCATATGTCTCATTAGGATCCCTACACTTCATAATGTAAAAGTGAAGTAAAATGAATTATCGTTCTTCAAAGTATGGAAAATTTAATTGCTTATGACAAGATCATATATACTAGCTGCAAATGTACATATAAGGTTAAAAGTCCTCAGTAAGGGCACAACACCGTAATTAAAGGTGCTGCAACCACACTTAATGGAGGTATAGTTGAGGTCGTGGCTCCTAAAAGAAAATGAGAGACGTCACGTGGTTTGATAAACACCCGCCCAACGAAGGTGGGCAGGTATGGCACAACTCGAATCATCAACGAAAATAATTACTCTCGTGAAATTATCTCTGATTAATTATGTACATTAATCATTACTATAGGACTCTCTGAAACTTAATATGATTCCAAAGATAATGAGAGTGCATGTGAGTTAATACAAAGATCTTTCACATGAACTGATGATGTATACATAGTTTATGAATCATAGAGCATAATGATATCGAACCATGCATTTTTGTAACATATCAACACAAGCATGTTGACCTAAATGAAGAGAATCAATCCTGGCAGGATTTGATTCTTGACAAAACAACAGGTATTTAGTTTGGTAGTGCTAGCCTCACCAAGCGTAAAGCCTATAGGACATAAAATAGGCTTCGTCGGTAAACATAGTGAGAAAAAGAAAGTCTTAAGATACAAAGTTCACCTTGAGGTATGAGGTTTCTCACAATGCTTTGGAATTGACTATGAGGAGATATACTCTCGCACAATGAGCATTATAACGTCCTACAAATAAGTTTCCAAATGATAGGAAATACAACATAGTAATGTGGTGACAACATATTTCTTTGGGGATCTTGTTTTAGAGATATGTAAAAGTGTCTAATGGGCTTCTATTGCCCAACTAAAATGACTCTAGACCACATAGTGCATTTACAATATGAGATTGAAAGGCGCACTTTTATTGAGATAAATCTGGGCGGAAATGGTATACCCGTCTAAGTGATTACTTGATTGAGAAGGGAAAGAACAATTAACTTTGCAATTGTGCATTTATAAAGGAAATAAATTTCGAATTCTTAACCATAACTATGTATGTTGATGCTATGGACATAATCGGTACTCTTTAAGAAATAAGAGAAACCGTGAGATATTTGATATCCGAATTTGAGATAAAGAATCATATGTAAACTCAATATATTATCTCTTGAACTAGAAAATCAAGTTTGTGGAATACTAATTCCTCAATTTGCATATATCCAAAAGATTATTAGGTGATTTAACGTGGATAAGTGCAATATGTTAGCATTCCTATAATTGGTTGAAGTGTGGATATAAGGAAAGATTCATTTGAGTCTAAAGGAAATCACGAAAGAGCTATTGGGAGATGAAATTCCCTACTTAATTGAAATGTATGTATTATGTACAAAAAACTCAATCCACTCAACCATGTATTACTTTCTCAAATAACTTGTTGGTTATATTTTACTCAAGACAACGCAATATCAGTGGAATGATATCAAACAGTATTTTGACATCTAAGAGAAATTATTGACATGAATTCATTCTTCCCATATTAGAGATATAAGAGACTACAAATGAAATTGTAATTTCTAAAGGAAAATGTCAAATAATCTCGCATAGAAAGATGAAAGGATTACAAAATAATATGTAACTCCTAAAGAAATGTTGAAGTTACGCCCTATAAAAACACCAACATACTACTTTTGATTGCTCTTATTGATGTTGGTGACCTCAGTGGTCCATGTAAAGGTCATTAATAAACTGGTTATGTAGTATCACAAGGAATAATATGAAACCTTGAAGATCCACCAAGCACAACCCATTTAGCTACATCATCGAATCACACGAAGATGATTATCCTATGTGAAAGAGTTCTTGAGTTCTATTGTTAAAGGTTCTCATCACATATATAAAAGAGGCTGGTGGCTTGATCCTACCACAGAAGACCTACTCATATTTATGAACACGAAGTCATTTGCAACAAATAGATGAGACTACACTACATCAAATGTGATAATATGGAACATGTATCACTGAACTTGTCGTGAAAGTCACTCTAAATCGATGTGATTAGAACGACCTTTTCAAACCGCAAGCGTACGGTTTGTGACAGAGGTAGTATATAAGATATCGTATCCACAAGGAGGATTTTCTTTGAGAATCGACTTAGGTACATTCGAGCAAGTTAGGTCAAACGAAAATTGAAAGATGAGGACTAATCTAAACAACATAAAGTAATAAATAAAGCAAGGAGGAAATCGATCGATGTGGAGATATTTTCGAAGCTCGGTTTCACATAAGCAAAATGGAATTAACAATTCTAAGGCGATTAAAGAAAACTAGTGTGAGTTCTATGTGGTTAAATTTTCATCACAATCGATATCCTAATTGGATGACAATTTCGAAATACGGTTGAGGGTTGAGGTGACATATTCACCTAAGATAGGTAAGTAATCGGGGTTCGATGAACCTACATAAATGAGATATACAAACTCAACCCCGGGCTCCGGGTTACCAACTACAGAAGACTAGAAGAAGTTAGCCTTCGTCCATCTTAGCCAAGACCCCCTGGGCTCTACTTTCCCTTTCGGTAGTTGTTCTCCTCCATAGGTCTCCCTCCTACAAATTGGGTTTTGATTGATTCACATTCTCGAATTAAATTTTCCTTCCCTAACAATTTAAGGCACATAAATTAAATCCTAAGCTCATTTAAGATCAAATCGAATTTCCTCGAAAGGGTGGCAAACCCTAGCTTAAATTCCGATTATTCTTTCTCAAATGCACAATCATACAAAATAGGGCTAAGATATAAAAAGCTCAAGCCACCGAGACAAGCCTATAATCAAGTCCTAATTTCATATGAAAATCATAATAAATCAATCAAATCCAACCCTATGTTACCACACCCACAATAAATCCCCTAATCAATCAATTAATCATCAACTCCGAAGCTTGGGCCACTCCCGGGCTTCGGAAAACACGAAAACTACTCACAAATCATCAAGGCTGTGAAGATGATAGTTGCCTAATTCAGCAGAATCAGTTTTGTTGGATCAGTGTTGCTGTTTCATCTTTTGAAGATTAGCAGTGCACGTGACTTGCATGCATGCGGTTTCAATTCATTAAATGTCCTCATGCAGAAATGGTTATGCATGAGAGAGGCGGTTAGCAATTCTGTTGTGAGGGAAGTTAGTTACGGAGTCTTCTTCATTCTCTACTTCTGTAAAATCATTCTTATATAACTTGTAACAATCAACTGATATAAGAGAGAGGTGTGATCATGAGACTTGATACACAAAACAACAAGAAAACAGATCATGGTGAGAGCAAGCAGCAGTTATAGCTGAGAGAGCTCGAGTGTTAGTGTTTCTGTAGGAAATTTCTTGTATTGTTGATGTTATCTCAAGAAGTACATAGTGAGTGATCTTTCCCGTGGATGTAGGCTTCATTAACAGCCGAACCATGTAATCTTGGTGTTCTTTCTATTTCGTGTTACAAGTGTTCGATTAATTGCTTGTTAGATTGTGTTGTGTGTTGCTATTGAGGTATTCTTGTGTTACAAGTGGCGCCGTCTGTGGGAAGAAGGTGAGAGGTACTGAATTAAGGATTCACCATGTCCACGGCGAGGTTTGATACGGAGAAATTCTCCGGCAAGAATGATTACAATCTATGGAAATTAAAGATGAAAGCATTATTTACACAACATGGTTTAGCTAGTGCTCTCAAAGGAGAAGAAGGGTTGCCTGAGAAGATGGATGTTACCCAGAAGAATGAAATCATGGATAAGGCTCACAGCATGATTATCCTCTGCCTAACAGATAAAGTTTTGAGGGAGGTTGTGAAAGAGTAAACTGCAGCTGGAGTCTGGGCAAAACTGGATAGTGTTTACATGACCAAATCCATGGCAAATCGCCTCTACACCAAGCGGAGGTTATACTCCTTTCGTTTTTCAGGAGATAGATCCACAGAGGCTCAACTTGATGAATTCAACAAATTGCTGGATGATTTGGAAAGTATAGATGTGACACTGGGAGATGAAGACAAGTCTTTTGAGCATCTAAAAGATGTTATGCTCTATGGAAGACAGACTGCTATCACTTTGTCTGAAGTTCAAACTGCTTTAAGAGCAAAGGAGATACAGAGAACGAATGATAGTAAGGCTGATACATCAAGAGAAGGATTGATTGTTAAGAAGGGAAATTTTTCCAAGAATAAGAAACAACAACATTTTGGAAATGAAAAGAAACCCAATCAAGAACAGACTAAGAATCCTGATGGGAAGGAAAAAAAAAAAAAAAAAAGATGCCATTTCTACAAAAGGCCTGGACATCTCAAGAAGAGTTGTTTTGCTTGGAAAAAGAAGCAGGCTCAGAAGAACCAGACAACTAACTCCACTGAGAATGCAGTGGGCACACATGATGCAGAGGTTCTCAATGTAACTGACAAATCAGTAGAAGGTACATGGATTCTTGACTCTGGTTGTTCATTTCACATGACACCTCACAAGGAATGGTTTATACAATATCATGCACAAAATCTTGGATATGTACTCCTAGGAGATGATCACATGTGTACTGTAGAAGGGATAGGCCAAGAAAAACTATAGATGGAAGATGGTTCAGTAAAGATTTTTAGTGATGTAAGACACATACCTAAACTTAAAAGGAACCTGATAAGTCTTGGGACTTTAGAATCAAGGGGGTGCAGTTTTAAAAGTCAGATGGACACATGCTTGTGATGAAAGAGGGAAATGTGATAATGAAAGGGATTAGAAGGTCCAGTTTGTACTACTTGCAAGCTAGCACTATTATGGGGGAAAGTGGAAGTGTTAGTGAAAATGAGAGCATGATGTGGCACAAGAGACTTGCTCATCTTAGTGAAAAGGGCATGGCAGAACTCTATAAGAGGAATTTGATAAAAGGAAAAGCTATGACAAATCTTGGTAAGTGTGAGAAATGCATCATGGGGAAGAGCAAGAAAACACAATTTCCTGTGGGAAAGAAAAGTTCAACAAAACCACTGGATTATGCACATTCTGATGTATGGAGACCTTCAAGGGTAGATTCCTTAGGAGGAGGAAGATATCTCCTAAGCATCATAGATGATTTCTCAAGGAAACTGTGGGTTTATATACTTAAAAACAAATCAGATGCATTTGACAGATTTAAAGACTGGTGCACTGAGGTTGAGCTTGAGAAAGACGCAAAGCTGAAATGCCTGAGGACTGACAATAGGATGGAATTCTTGTCGGAAGAATTCCTGAGCTACTGAAAATCAAAAGGAATGAAGAGGCACGGAACAGTGCCTGGAACACCACAACAGAATGGCACTGTAGAAAGAATGAACAGAACTATATTGGAAAGAGTAAGGTGCATGATCCTAGAATCTGGTTTGCCTAAGAAGTTTTGGGTAGAGGCTGTTACAACAGTTGCTCTTTTGATTAACAAATCACCATCATATGCTCTTGAAATGAAAACACCAGATGAGGTTTGGAATGGCAGGATTGCAGATTATTCAAATTTGAGAGTGTTTGGTTGCTTGGCATATGCTCATAATAAGCAGGATAAACTGGAGTCAAGAGCATTGAGGTGTGTATTGCTAGGCTATCAACCTAGTGTAAAAGGCTACAGGCTATGGTGTATAGAGCCTGGTATGAACAAAATAATAGTAAGCAAGGATGTAATCTTTGATGAGTCAAAGATGCCTTTTAAGAATAGTCAACAAACTAATCTTGAGCTTGAAGGTAACTCTGATCATAATGATTTACCACTTAAGGTGGAGCATACTTTTGCTGAAGAAGAAGAAGATCAATAAGAGGAGCTTAATTAAGAAGCAAAAGAGCAAGTGGAAGACACAAATGAATATCAATTAGTCAGAGATAGAGAAAGAAGAATTCCTAGACCATCAAAAAGATATGGGGATGATTTTCTGCTTGTCTATGCACTTTCAGTAGCTGAAGAAGATATTTATTATGAACCAAAAACATATCAGGAAGCTGTTGATAGCCAAGATAGAGAAAAATGGATGATTGCTATGAAGGAAGAGTTGGAATCACTTAATAAAAATGGTACATGGGTATTGGTTGATAAACCTGTTGATCAGAAACTCATCAGCTGCAAGTGGATCTTTAAAAGGAAGACTGAAGTCACAGCAGGAAAGGAGAAAATTAGATTTAAAGCAAGGCTTGTAGCTAGGGGATTTACTCAGAAAGAAGGAATATACTACAATGAAGTGTTTTCTCTAGTAGTCAAACATTGTTCTATCAGAATCCTTTTGGCACTTGTGAATCAGTGGAACCTTGAGTTGGAACAGTTAGATGTAAAGACTGCGTTTCTACATGGCAGTTTAAAAGAGACAATTTACATGACCCAACCTGAGGGGTTTATTCTGCCTAAGAATTCAAACAAGGCTTGTTTGTTAAAGAACTCTCTGTATGGTCTGAAACAGAGCTCTAGACAATGGTATATCAGATTTGACCAACATATGAAAAGGATTGGATTTGTGAAGTCTCAACATGACAGCTGTGTATTCATCAAGAAGAATGAATCTGAAGTGATAGTTTATATGTGGATGACATGCTAATTGCAAGCAAATATCATGATGAGATATCAAAGGTAAAAGGTGAGCTGAATGCTGCATTTGAGATGAAGGAACTTGGTGAAGCAAGAAGAATTCTTGGGATGGATATAACCAAAGACAAGGTAAAGGGTGTTATGTGGCTGCATCAGAAGGATTATGTCAAGAAGGTGTTGAAAAAATTCAACATGGATGCATCCAGGAGTGTTTCAGTTCCATTAGCTCAACATGACAAGTTATCTGAAACATTGAAACCAACTACTGATTCAGAAGTTGAAGAAATGAGTCATATTCCATATTCAAATGAAGTGGGTAGCATTATGTACACCATGGTGTGTTCTAGACCTGACATAGCACATGCAGTAAGCTCTGTTAGCAGGTACATGTCAAACCCAGGAAAGGGGCATTGGGAAGCTTTAAAATGGGTAATGAGATATTTGAAAGGGTCAGCTGATAATAGTCCGATGTTTGTGAAATCTGCCGAAGTTAATCATGAGTATCTAAGAGGGTATGTAGATTTTGATTATGCCACAAATTTGGACACAAGAAAATCACAGACAGGATATATATTTACACTATTTGGCTCTGCAATTTCCTACAAATCCATGTTACAATCAGTAGTGGCATTATCCACTACAGAAGCAGAATATATGGCACTTTCAGAATCTATCAAA
Source organism: Ajuga chamaepitys (assembly GCA_958295605.1). Taxonomy (NCBI): domain Eukaryota; kingdom Viridiplantae; phylum Streptophyta; class Magnoliopsida; order Lamiales; family Lamiaceae; genus Ajuga; species Ajuga chamaepitys. The sequence continues at coordinate 53,444,831 of OY282501.1, read as the reverse complement.
GAGGCTATATGGCTTAAAGGGATAATAAGGGATCTTGGAATCATACAGGATGTGGTAAGAGTATTATGTGACTCTCAAAGTGCAATTCATCTTACAAAGCATCAAGTGTTTCATGAGCGTTCAAAGCATATTGATGTTAGACATCATTTCATAAGGGATGTTGTTGAAAAAGGATCAGTTGAAGTATGCAAGATTGGTACAGAACATAATCCAGCATATATGTTAACCAAAGTGTTGCCAGTTCAGAAATTTAGATATTGTCTCAGTTTGGTTAACATTAAAGAGTTCAGATCATATTTGGGCGAGGCCCTATTTGGGGCAGAATTGGAAAGATTACATATTGTGTGACTCATTGAGCTTCATTAACAACTAAGGTGGAGATTGTGAAGATGATAGTTGCCTAATTCAGCAGAATCAGTTTTATTGGACCAGTGTTGCTGTTTCATCTTTTGAAGATTAGCAGTGGACGTGACTTGCATGCATGCAGTTTCAATTCATTAAATATCCTCATGCAGAAACAGTTATGCATGAGAGAGGCGGTTAGCAATTCTATTGTGAGGGAAGTTAGTTACGGAGTCTTCTTCATTCTCTACTTATGTAAAATTGATGGGTGTCAAACCACCAAATTAAATAAACCTACTTTCAAAATAACGAGTATAGTGGCAAGTAGGGTCGAATCCACGGGGAACGGGGATTAATTCCTTTTGAGCGAAAACAAGCGATAAATAGGGGGATTTTGAATTGCTTGTATCTAACTAATCTAAGAATCTAATAATTAACTAAAAAATATAAATAGAATAATTAAAATATAAAGACGAATCAAATACTACCTGACTCTAATCCATGGGTATTGATATTCAATTACATTATTGATCATAGGCTCATAAATGTATTTTCTTGCAATTTAAATAGTTTAACCAAAGATTTATTAGGATAGCCATAATAAATCTTGCGTTTTCCTAAATTAATTGACCAATCCCAGCAACCGATCAATACTTATCATTAACGAGTTGGGCACGATAGCGTTCCATACCACGTTAATGATAGCATTATGATTTATGAAAACAGCTAAACCTAATTACTAATAGTCGAGATAGCTGCAACTATCAATAATTAGCTTGTAGATTCAATTAGGTTAAATTAATTATGATAGCACGATTAATTCAACCTATTGCTACTAGGGTTCAATCCTTCATGACAATTACGGATCATGAATTCATGACTAGTAGTAAGAAATTGAATAATTAATTGAGTTGTCAGTTCAATCAATTAAACAATTCCTATATACATAAGCTTGAATCTACAAATATTTGAATTAAACAAGAACGATTAAATCACATAGCCTCACAATAACATAATTGAAATAAACCCTTGAATCAGAAAATAACCTTAATTAATGGCGATGGAATCCAAGGTCTTCAATAAAACGTAGAGAACAAAAGATGAAAACTAGGAGAAAAAGAAATAAGGTGGCGTGATTTTTTGGTGGAAGAGGAGAGAGAGAGCGCGTATTGGAATTCTCGTACTGGACTGTGCGCCTCTCCTCTATTTAATCACGCTAGGAATTTTTAATTCCTATTCCTACTCCTAATCAAATCTTAATAAAATCCAATCTTATCTCTAAAGGAAAATATCTAAATAATATCTAGATAATTACATAAAAGAAATAATAAGCCTAATTAAATAAAGCTCTTGATGGGCTTCTTCATAAAATTGAAGACTTTAACAAATCCAAGCCCATCTTCTCTCTATCTCGGCCCGCTTCTTCACTTTTCAGCCCAAAACATTAATTTAAGCCCAACTTTGCTCCAGGTCCAATTATTATTCTCCTACATGAAAAGATAAATAATTAAGATCAATAAAGAATAATAATCAACCAAAAATAAGGGAATATGGATATAAAATATGGAATAATATATGCAAATCAAATTCCCCCACACCTAAACCATGCTTGTCCTCAAGCATGCATTAGAACAGATCAGCACAAGGTGAAAAATTGTTAACCGCGCAATATCATCGTCATTCTCCCACTCAGTTATTTTCCATGACAACTCAAGCTACTATGCAATGAAGAAATCAAGCAGACGACTTTTTTCAAGAGTAAGTGATCATGATTTCGATTTTGTTCAATGAAATCCATATGCCCCATCAATACTTAACAACTTTAATAAGCTCCAGTGTAACAATAAACAACACCTCACCAAAGATATCGCTCATTCCTCTCTTTAAAGTGTATGATAAGGGTATATATATGTAATCACTCAATATCAAAACATACATGACATTACCATATGCTTGCTAATATATCAAATCTCCACCACTGAAGTATGAAATATGCATTAATCAAAGGGTCTTTTCATTGGTTGTAATGGGGCCTTGGTTAAAGGTAGGATAAAAGGGAATATTGAAGGCTAGCAAGTCAAGAAGTTATGGAAATTCATATCACGTTGTCTCTAATGACAAATACACCTTCATTTTCAACAAGATCAATAGACCATTTCCTACCAACCACACTTGGTAATCTCACAAGATCGTAAGAGATCATCAAAAAAAAATCAAGAAATAACCAAGTAATAACCTATAGGTGCCAACTCTCAAGTAGCATATGTCAACCTTTTTATTTTTGATATGAAAAGAGTAACACAAATATGTTGACAACCTCACAATTTCTCTACCCGTTCTTCATTGAGGCAATGTCTATTTTTCACTTTTTCTTTTCTTTTTTTTTTCTCTTTTTTTTTTTTCATTCTTATATAACTTGTAACAATCAACTGATATAAGAGAGAGGTGTGATCATGAGACTTGATACACAAAACAACAAGAAAACAGATCATGGTGAGAGCAAGCAGCAGTTATAGCTGAGAGAGCTCGAATGTTAGTGTTTCTGTAGGAAATTTCTTGTATTGCTGATGTAATCTCAAGAAGTGCATAGTGAGTGATCTTTCTAGTGGATGTAGGCTTCATTAACAGCCGAACCACGTAATCTTGATGTTCTTTCTATTTCGTGTTACAAGTGTTCGATTAATTTCTTGTTAGATTGCGAGGTGTTGCTATTGAGGATTTCTTGTGTTACAAAGGCAAACAAGAATCATCAATATCAAGCAATAAAAACAACAAAAACTGAAAATAAAGAGAAGGGGAGAGAAAATGCCCAATAATTTGACGAATCCTTGATATACTCCGACAATCTTGACGGGTGTCACAAGCCCGTGACTAGCCTTCGAGTTCTCCACTAAAGATGGCTTCCTAAACTCCTAGTTTCCTAAGCTAAAATCTGAAAATTTAAAGAGAATGAGAAGCAGAGTGTAGGAGAAGATTTTTTATAAAAAGAGGCAAGCCAAAGTTTGATTTTGGATCCTTACAAATGAGAGGGGAAGGAGTATATATAGGTCCCCAACCCCTAAAATATGCAAAAACTTGACCTAATAGTAGGGACATAAAAGTGAAATACAAATGGAAAAGCAAGGGATCATAAGTTGTTGAGTCGAGCCTCTTGTGCGCGCTCGACTCAGTCTTCTCGTGATTTCTGAGAAAAATTTGTCCGGAATCAGTCTTCGACTTCAACTACAAAGTTGTAGATCTTTGTCTCGGATACTCGTGGCAACTTGAATCACTCAAATCGAAACTCGGACGAGGAAATTACGACTGTAATACAAAAATAACGCGCTAAAAAACTAGGCGTGCGCACGAACTGCCTCCGGGCCGGCAATCCGGCGGCTGAGATCCTGGGTCAGTACTGTACCAACTACCGATGGTCCTGCTAGTCCGTAAAGTGCTGCAGCAGGTTGGTTCAGTCCAGCCCCTACTTTGTGCCTTCGTCTTCCGTCGCCGTTTCAAAGTCCTTCCTCTCGTTTTCTCGACCCGACCCCTCATGGTTTTTGTTCGCGACTCGACGAACTTCGATTTGAACTCTTTTTGGATCCGATTCAGGTTTTTTTGGGCCTCGATTCACGGGCTGGAACGTGGCATATGTGTAATTGACCTCCTCTTCTTTCTTTCTCCAATTTGAGGCATTTTCATCCATTTTCTCGGCCCGGCTCCTTCATGACTTTTACTTGTGACTTGACGATCTTCAGTTTGGGCCTGACTCTGCCCAATTTGGATCCGTTTGGGCCTCAAGATACGGACCGGAGTATGAAAATGGATGCGAGCGATCTTCTAAATTCTTCCGAGTTTCCTAACCTTCAAAATACGACTAAAAAACACCCAAAAACGCATCAAATCATATTTAAAAGAAAAATCAACCCGAAAATACAATAAAACACGAAATTGCACATAAATAAAATAATTACACGTAATTCTTCACAAAATATAGACGTGAAAATTGCAAAAAAAAAATGGTAATTTTCACGTTCATCAATCTCCTACCTTTTTATAACCAACAACCATATAATATCCACATGATTTATGTGTAATTGAGGGGATTGAGATTTTCAAAGCTCTCTTGATAGATGCACATGTCAAGGGAGATGCGTAGACTTTAGGGGGGGTCTCAACATAGGTGTGTTGTACTATTTTTCCCTTCGACCAAGGTTTATTTTTTTCCATTGGGTTTTGTTACTTGGCAAGGTTTTTAACGAGGCAACATTCATGCACCATTCACCCTTTTGATTTGACACAAGGGTGAGTGTTGAAGGAAAAATACATTAATTTGTCTTCATTAAAAGTAACTGATTGAGGAGCAAATTAGGCGTTTCATTATATTCTTTGTATACATAAACCCTACATTGTATATCTATATAAGAGACATCTCTTGTGAAATATATACGTTACTTTCTACCTATTTATGTCTTTTATTCTCTTTGTCTCCTCTATATTTTTCTTTTTAATTTTACAAATACTTAATTTCTTGAAGTATAATTAAGCTCTAACTAACCAATAATTATGGCCATGGTTTAAACATGATGGATTTCAAGGCCATAACATAATTGACTTAGCCATGCATATTCAAATACTCATAAATACGGAAAAAAAAATTAATAATAATAATAATAATAATAATAATAATAATAATAATAATAATAATAATAATAATAATAATAATAATAATAATAATAATAATAATAATAATAATAATAATAATAATAATAATAATAATAATAATAATAATAATAATAATAATAATAATAATAATTGAATTTTCAGTTTTGATACTTTCAGTTTTTCAGTTTTTTATACTTTCAGCGTCATTTTCAAAATTTATTGATATGATATTATGGTTAGACAGAATGTGAGAGATATTTAAATAGATGAGACCACTTATCGAATATTATAGTTAAATTATGATATTTTACTAGAATAGTTAGTCCCATTAATAATAATGCTTGAAATGTTTGTTATTTCTTTAATTTTATTGATAAAGGTGGGATCCAAGATTTAAATATTGTGATTACGTATGATATTTTTTATTAAAATATATTTGGAATGATGACATTTCTTTCATAAACAGAAGAAATATTGTGCGAAAGAAAACATCAAAACATGTTTACAATTGTACTTGTTTTGTAGTTGGGAAATTGAATTTAAATTTAAGGTTGCATACAGATTTAGAGGAAAAATGGAATAAGATGAATTAATGGGTACCGAATTCTCTGTAACAGCTTAAATGTAATGTTGGAGCAACGATTTCAAATTATACATTTTCACATTTAAAGAACTCACATGCATTGCATACCCAACCCAACTGAATCAGATACAGTACAGCTTTTATGGGAATTTGAGGCTGCTACAAATCTTGTGCCAGGCCCACAAATTCCACCATATTATTAGATAAGCTACACTTTGTGTGTTCTCTACGCTTCATCCATCCCACTTGAAGTTGCACACTTAAGGGTGCACTTACATCTTGTGAAAATTTTATTTTTTTCTTTATTGTTGACTTTTTAAAGGTGAAGATTTTGAGATAAATTTCCTTTTTTAAAGTGTACAAATTATTGCGGGATGTATAAAAGGAAAGTGTGTGTAACTTCAAATGGGACAGAGGTGGTATTATTTATTTTTTCTTTTTGGTCAACAAAAGAAAATACAATTTATTATAAGCCTTCAATTTTTCCTCATAAAAAGTTATGGCATTATTGAAACTTCATTTATTAATCAACATTAACTTTTCGAACGTGCATCACTTCTTCAGTTGTTCTGGCTTTTATCACATACGTGACATTAACACACGCACAACTAGGTGAAATTTCCACACGCCTACGTGTGTGTCATTTTGATTTAAAAAAAAAAAAAAAAAAAAGAAAAAAAAAAAAGAGTGCGTTTGAATGCAATTCGGGTCCTCACCCTATTTTTACTGTATACCTCTGGTGTTGTACTATTGAATTAAAGATACAGCATGAAATGTAAACGTTGAACCATGAACTATGAAAATAGAACTATTAAATCATGAAATTACAAAACGAAAATAAAATATGTGCCTAAAAAATTACACCTTGAACTCAAATTTTGAACCCAGACATAAACTGTGAATTCCAATAGCACGTAGATAAAATTGACCTGAGTTTTTAAAAAAAAAAAAAGAAAAAAAACTGAGGTAACAGTAACACAGAGTAAAATACTTTTTATCTTTAATACTTTTTGGGCAATATACCTTAAAATATTTCACCAAACTCCCCTCAATAATAATAATAAATGAAAGATAAAGGAGGATTGTTAAATCTGTGGTGATCCACCTGGAGCGTCGCTTTCCCACCATTTGGACAGCGACCCAAATCGTTAATTTCCTATTCCTATCATGTTACTTTAAATAATTCTCCCAAACAAAATTATAGGCTTATATAAAAACCAGTAATATTTTGGCCAATTGATTAAGTGATACTTCTCACCATTTTATTGATCCGAACTCAGCGAAGCTAAAAAATGCACTCAATCAAAAAATAAAAAATGAATCAATTTATTTGACATCCATTTTTCAGTAATTAATTTTTTTTTAGAAAATTCAATTCTTTTTTTTTTTAAGTATTATGATATCAATATTCATGGGGGGTTATAAATGGTGTACTTGTATATAAATTTGATAGAGAAAACGTATAAAACCTGATAAAAAACAATAATTATTGAATTTTATGATAAAATGTTACATTTTACTAAAAGAGTGAAAATTTCTAGAAAAAAAAATTACTATTGGAAGTAAAAGTAACAAATATTTTTTTCTGAAAAATATAATATTTTTTTTCTAAAACATGTATTCCGAAAGTAATACTTTTAATATAATCCAACTAAATAGTAGTTGAAATGCAACTTATGAGTTATAAAAAAAGAACTTATATAAGTTTTAACATTGGTAATTCATATAAACTTTATAAGAATATATAATGTATTGTAAAAATACATGAACTATTAAGTTTTCTAAAATAGAACTACATTCTTCGACAAAGTACGAGTTAACTTGATTTTTTGGATGTCAATATTTTCTTAATTGAAGCAAATTTAAAATCCGTTAAGGTTGGGTTGGCCCGTTGAGCATAAGGTCCAATGAGGTACATAAGTACCACTCAATTAATAAATATTTTAATTTTCAGATATATTACTTATTATTTCTCGAAAAATATGTTAATTAGTTTGGCATCATTAACAATTTTACTTTTTTATCATTTAAGTTTTAGGTCTTTACATAGAGGAAGAGTGAAGGAATAGTCTTTTAATCGATTCTTTATTTTCATATATGATATATATGATGTAGTTTATTGAATATGTATATATTTACTTCGTTGAATTAGCAACATTTAAGGAGAGTGGTTTTGTTTAGTTTTGATTGAAACGGTTTCTGATCGAAATGATAATTTAGATTAGCCACCAGGGGTGTTAAACTAGTTATAAGTTGGGATTCGAGAGCGAAGTTGAGATCTAATTATTACGATTCTTTTTTCAATCCGATCCCAACTACAAACCTGAACAAGTTGAGACTCGTAAGACGTACCCGACAAGTTTAGATTGTGGGTCCACCTACCAACTTGTTTCTAAAATGATTATTATAAACCTTATAACCTGTAAATGTTACAAAATATACATGTTTGAATTTTAATTTATTTTTAATCGAATCCAGAATCTTATACCTTATAACAAATCCATAAGTACAAGAGAACTAAGTCAATCAGGGATACAAGAGGAGGCAGAGAAAAAAGAAAAACGAGCTAAGGAATGTGCTACAACATTACAAGAGCGATTCATACGATCACTACAAGAAATATTATTAATAGTGACTGATTTTAGTGACGGACAATTCCCGTCACAATCTAATTAGGACTAGTGACGAAATAGTCACGGATAAAGACTACAAGAGTATTTGAGTATTAGCAACGACTTAGTGACGGAATCATGACGGAAAAAAATCCGTCATTAAACCGTAGTAACAAAGGGGCTAAAAATGTGGGAATAAAATATTTTAAGGTTGTGACGGAAATATTCCGTCATTAATCATGTATCGACGGATTAGTGACGGTATTTTAGCCGTTGCTATTTAGTGACGGAAAATATTCCGTCATTAATCTTGTATTGACGGATTAGTGACGGAATTTTAACCGTTGCTATGTAGTAACGGAAAACATTCCGTCATTAGTCTTGTATTGACGGATCAGTGACGGAATTTTTTCCATTGCTATGTAGTGACGGAAAATATTCCGTCATTAGTCTTGTATTGACGGATTAGTGACGGAATTTAGTCGTTGCTGTGTAGTGACGGAAAATATTCCGTCATTAATCTTGTATTGACGGATTAATGGCGGAATTTTAGCCGTTGCTATTTAGTGACGGAAAATATTCCGTCATTACTTAATGCCCATGTAAAACGACATTAGTGACGAAAATTTCCGTCACTATACCTGAAACCATAGTCACAAATTTCGACGATAAATTGAATTTCTTGAGAATAAATCGCGAGTTATATATTAAAATAGATATTAACATATTGCGATATTCATGCTGTTTTCACGATAAATTTGATTTAGTCTTTTTAAAACTAATAGACATAATGCAGGAGCCGAACCTGCAACATCACATAGGTAAAATGAACTTAAAACGGAAATGATCGACCTACAATTATCAAATAAAACTAAAATTTGTAGTCAATAAATTTAGAGTTAGACATCGAATAATATATTTAGAATTTAGTCATTGACTAATTAAAGTTACAATACAGTTAATTAGAAAAAATAAGTGACTGAAGGAAATTTAATTAACGTACTTAACTCGATTGATAAGGCGAATTTTTTTCAAAAGAAACTCGAATCACGAATTATTAATGATGCCAAATAATTAATTTTCCCTTCTTTTTCCCAGATGAAATTCAAATCACGAATTATTAATGATGTCAAATAATATCCATATATCCATATTTTATGGTAATGACGGAATTATATACGTGAGAAGATATTGTTCTCAGGCTGCCGCGAAAAAAAATACAGCGAATAGGAGAATTGAACTCCTGATCTAGTAAAATTGAAACAAGTTGCTTACCACTGGGACAATTGTTATCATGTTGAATATCCACTTATTTGTTTTGTACTTATTTAAGTGTTTGACTTGCGCTTTTTCTACTTACCAAAATTAACTTCAGATTAAATTTTCACCCTACACACTATTCATCTTCTTCTCACCTGAATTCCGACTGCCAAGTTGTGGCCGACGTATACCGCCTCCACCGCCGCAACCTATGAGAAAGCTTTTATCTCTGGCTTCTAGGGTTCCACCAGAAATTCATAATCTACCCGGAAGACTTATAAACCCTAGAAATTCAAGACCCTCAAACGCAAAAAATCCGGCGAAAATCTAGGTCAAAATCCGGCATCTTCTTCAACAGGTGAGCTCGAATTCAAACGCTCAAACTTTGCTTCAATTTCAGCTCCTAAATCTCACATTTCTGTTTCTGAACAAAGATTAAACTCGAAGCCAATCGATCATTGCTACTTAGCTGTAATTCTGTTACGAAAAGACTGGTATCTGCTGCTAAATCACGAGTTTAGGGCTCAATGGGGCATTTGAATGCTCAGACTGCAGTTAGCATTATTCAGAACCTAGAAAATGTATTATCGGCTTTGCGATTTTACGTTTGGATATCGAATGTGAGTGATTTGCTTGCTAAGAATCAATTGATTCGGAATGCTTTTAGCGCTGCAGTTTATAGGAAAGGACCAGTTTTGTTATCTGCTGAGCTGGTACAAGATATTAGGAATTCAGGATTTAGGGTTAATGTCGATTTGCTTTGTGTATTGATTTAGGGTTAATGTCAATTTGAGTATCACTGGTCCTAGAGGCTACAGCTTTGAAAGTAGTAATAGAATCGTCTAATAAGAAGAATAAGAGTATGTGAATGCACAATCTCTTATCACTGTTGATAAATGTAGAATTCAAATATTATGCGCCTTCAAATTAAAATAGAAGTCTAGAAATTGAAATTTCATAGAGGAGAGCTATATGAAGAACGGAAAATCTTACTTCACGAGTGCTGCAAAATAGACTTGTCTACATGTGTATAGTGTGTAGCATACAAGATGAAGCAACGTCTTTTGTGAAGTAGAAAAGGCTAGTTTGTTCTCTTTTCCCAATAATTGAACAAGACCCTGATCAATCAATGTATGTTCTTAATTGGTTTGAAGTGTTCTTTTTATGAATGATTGAAATCAATGGTAAGGTTGGGCTGGTTATCTAGTAGAACACTTCCAGCTCCTTTATTGGGAAAAATCTGATGTAGATGGGTGCTGCAAATTTACCTGCATGATTTATTCTTGGAATGATAATACCTATACACAGATATGTTTCTTTATGTGTCTTTATCAAATATATGTATATGCTAGTATAGGCATATTCCTGATAGAGTAACCATGCATATATGCACCTTAATAGACTGCAAAACTGCCTTAGAAGTGTATCTTGCAGAGAATAGCAGAGAAGAAGCAAAGCAAAGCAAAGCATGACCTGGACATCAGATTTAGTTATTTTTGGGTCAGATGTGCTAGACTCTTGTTTGTAAGTCATCATCCAAACTCTTCTTTTTTTTTTTGTAAATCTTTTGAGTTTTCACTCACCAATTGAGTCATTAATGACAGTAACAATACACTGATTTTTGTTTACCTCTCTGCCTGAGGTATGGCTAAATTGTTTTCTCTACTCTTGAGATTTATTTTGCCAATTGAGTTCAAGAGAGTCGTGTCGCCCCTGAAGTACCAGACTAGGTGTTTAGCTGCTTTCCCTGATCAACAAGGCTTCTTAGTAAGTTTTCTCTACTCTTGAGATTTGTTTTGCCAATTGTTTTTATCTTTCCTTAATAACTATGGTAACTAATTCTTATTTAGCATGCACAGCATTTATCTTGCCACTGCATACAATAGTGACATCAGACTTTAGCCCATGTGCTGTTTTATCTTCTTTTTTATTCAATTCGTAGTTGATCTGCATCCAATTTTGTTAGTGCTGCAATGGTATAATCTACAACAAATTATACTGTTATTCTTTGTCAAGTAAAGTTCATCAGATTTCTTATCCCCATTACACTTGGATTCTGTTTTTAGTTCCTTGCAATTTATTGTGAATTTACTTGTTATCAGTCGCGTTTCTTGGTCTCTTTTGTTCTGAATTTTCCATATAAAAATAATTTTATTGGTAAACTTTCTCTTGGTCTCTTCCATTCCTTCTGAATTCTCCTTGTTTTGCCCTTTCAAAATAGAGCCAGAAGATTGAGTCAGGCTGGCTGGCCTGGGGTGTATTGTCTCCAGGCCAGTGCTTTTGTGGCCCGGCCCAGGCATATTCCAGGATCTTTGACTTACATCTATCTGGCTGACCCAAAAAACAGGCGAATTAGGCCCTTTGGATTCTTTGATCCAGTTGAATTAAGCTCAAGCCCGCAAATGGGTGGCCTAGCTTGATTCTATTACTGGGCTGGGCCTGGCTCATCAGATCAGGCTCTAATTGCCAGCTTTAGTTTAAAGTTGCATAAAAGATATTCTATCATGAGACTGGACAAAAAAATTGAGGGTGAGGTAGCATGGTTATTGGCTGGAGGGAACAGTTGTAACAGTTAATGGAACCAAGAATTCCGTGATACTTTCTCATTATAAATAAGAGTAGGACAATATGATGTAAAGCAACCACTGTATGGTCATTTTGTATCTTGAAAGATGCTTTTTGGTGCTTCTAAGGCATCATATATTGCAGTACCTCATCTTACAGACTATCTAAAATTAAAATCTACACCAGACATCTCTTAGTTTGTTGTGCTCTTTGTCTTTTTCCTTGTAACTTTCCTCAGAGGCTTACATTTTTTGTAGCGAAAATTCTGTTATGCTTTTTTTGTTCTCTAATTCTGACATCAATTTTATATTTTGTGGGCCTTGCGGACTGTATGAATCAACTTGAAACTTAAAACAATTGAATATTGTGGGTAAAATGTGATTATATTAGCTGTCGTCAGGTTGCATGATCACTATTAGAATTTAGTATGTATATAATTTTTTTCATCTCCCAGGTTGGCTCCATTGAAGGAAGAGTTGGGGTTCACCATCTTGATGATGCACAATCAAGTAAAAACTTTACATTCAAATGTCACAGAGATGGCAACGATATTTACTCTGTCAACTCGCTGAATTTTCACCCTGTAAGATATTTTACTAAAATGTCGATCTATTGTGAATTCATCCTTCTTCGTTATGTTCTACAATAGAGGTGCATCACTGATCTTCTGGATTTGATGGTATAGCAATTTATATTTATAGTTTATATATGTTTGCATGTGCCATAAAGAGCTATCTGCTTATAACTTATTCGAAAGCATTATCATGATGATCCTTTTGTCAAGAATATCATTCAGTCTATTGTGTGAAAGTGATAATGGCCTGCATATCTTGTATGTTTTTAGTGCATTCACAATATGGCAAATGCTAGAATAATGCTTCTGATCAGAAATTTAACTCAGTTTTTAGCCCTTTCGTGTTTTCATGTGGATATTCTTGAATAAGTTATTGGATAAACAAGAAAATAATATATTCTTGAAGAAGAACTGCGATGTCTCACATTCTACAAAGATTATCCTGTGTGAAATTTGATGGCTCCTTTGTTTAATCACTTTGACTAAGAAAATAATGCTGGCAGCAGTCTCTCAAGAACAGAGGAACTAAATAACCATAAGTTCTAGCTCAAGTGGCAAAGCAATCATGGATTTGAATCCCACTAGTTATGTTGCTATTAGCAATATACTTCCGGGGTGGAATTCAATCCATGATTATGCGACATTTGTGATTAATTATTGACTTATCTTCATAGCAACACTTAAAATGTCTTTTGCTATTTGTTTTACATAATGTCGTGCAGTTTGTCAAAATGATTTAAATCACTCTTGACTTAGGTAGATATCTAGCATATTAATTTCTGTATGTCTTAACTTTGAAAACTATTTTACATAGGACTCCAATTAATTTTGTGCTTCTCTGATAAAAACTCTACTCTTCGCCACATCCCAGAGACACCACACATTTGCCACTGCTGGATCTGATGGAGCCTTCAACTTTTGGGATAAAGATAGCAAACAGAGGCTTAAGGTATAAAATATCTCTACTTCATTGTGGGGCTTTATAAATAAAGATCCATCTCAATACCATCCATAATGTTGTCAATTATTTAGGCTATGCAGAGATCTGGTCATTCAAATGTCACAGAGATGGCAACGATATTTACTCTGTCAACTCGCTGAATTTTCACCCTGTAAGATATTTTACTAAAATGTCGATCTATTGTGAATTCATCCTTCTTCGTTATTGTTACTGTCATTAATGCTGCTTTTCTTAATGAGCTTCTCAAGGCAGGGCTGGACCCTGATGTTGGAGACTCTAAGGGAAAGACACCATTGGTATGTTTGTTTCTTTAAATCCTCACGTGTAACTAGTTAAAATGTAAACGTACATATGGACATGGATTCTCTGTTATCTGCTCCTGTGATGTTACTAATGCTTCTTGCATGGAAACTTCAGCATATAGCGGCATCAGAAGGACATGAAGACTGTGTAGTTGTCCTTCTCAAGCATGCTTGTAGCCTACACCTGAGAGGTATGTAATCAAAATCGGAGCCGTTGTTGCTATTGTTGCGTTTTATGCACACCGGAGGATCTGTTTGCCGTTTATTGACAATAATAACGATGGCAGATATGAACGGGAATACAGCGGTATGGGAAGCTATAGTAGCAAAGCAGCATTCCATATTCAAGATCCTCTACCACTGGGCTTCCATCTCCGATCCCTACATCACCATAATACTCACCATCAGAAGTGGCCAAAAGAGTGCGGTGAGGTGGCATTACCAACTTGATGGCCAAGTTAGGGATATGGGGTGTTTGGTTCGGCCCTTAATGACCAATTGTGTGTGAGTTTGGTTTGTACATTTAGACTAGTTTAGGGTGTTAATCTAGGTGTGTTCTAGTAGGTTTTGATAGGGTTTAGTCCTAAATAAGTGGTACATTAAAATCCTTACGTCGAAATCATAATCTAATTTCATCGAATATTACACTAATCTTTGAGTTTTATGCTTGAACTATATATTTTTTATTCTTATTAGACATTTGATGATAAAACTATATTTTATGTTGAACGTTTTGAAACTTTGATAGATTAACATGTCGTTTATCGTATTACATAAGGTTTACTACGAATTTTATATTTTATTAATGTGTAAATTAATTTTCATAATAGGTTCTACATTATAATATAAAGAGAATTATAGAAAGAAAATTAGATAGTATAGTGACGGAATAAAGACGGATTTTTTTTTTTTTTTTGTAACGGAATAATTCCGTTACTAATATAGGCAAGATAGTGACAGAAATATTCCGTCATTAATTTGTGACGGAAATATTCCGTCATTAATCCTGCAGTGACGGACTAGTGACGGAATTTTAGTCGTTGCCATTTAGTGACGGAAATATTCCGTCATAATTTTATGACGGATTTTTTTAGAATTGTGACAGAATTTCCAGAATAAAAAATCCGTCATTATCGATTTAGTGACAAAGGTTTTTGTAACAAAACATTTCCGTCACTAATCCGTTACTATTCATTCATTGTGACGGAATTTTTCAGCTTAGTGACGGAAATTTCCGTCGCAATCAATTATTTTTCTTGTAGTGGATGAACGCTCAAGAAATTACCTAATCTATTTAAGTCCTAAATCTCCTCGGCAAACAAACTAGAATGACCTAATGAGACTCCCTTCTCCATGACAACTTGCACAGCAAGAAGAGAATCATAATAAGTACGAACTGGGCAAACCCACAATCCAAGCAAAACCTTAATCCACTTTCCATAGCAAATAATTCTGCCATAAGAACCAAATCTGGCCTTCGAAATTTTAAATTGCATATATTCATGGCCTAAAAGATTAAAATAAACTAAGTAGACAATATAAAACTACAAACCAACAATACAAAATACGCATTACACATATCCACAGTTGAAGAGAGACTATATGCATACTGATGGGAGACCGAAACGCAGGCTGCGATGCAAAATTGAAAGAAAAATGGAGAAAAGATAAAAAAAATCAGGAATTTAGGCTTTTTCATTTATTTATTATATCACATGATTTTTCATTCTTTTTTTTTTTTTTTTTTTTTTTGTTGAAGAAAAACGGATTAGTGGTTGATTTAACCTAACCCATTTTTCTTCATGCAGTGTTTGACCCATTTTTTATCGGAGTCCATGTACATAGGGTCAATCTTAACCCTCAACTTCCGGGTTCGATCTTGTCGAATTGATACAGTTCGATTGTATTAGATTATTCAGGTCGTAGCAGAAAGTGTCAATGCTAGCCAAATACTAATATAATTTATAAGTTTATTCAGTTCACAAGGTCATTCACATTTTTAGAGAATCAACATAAATCTCAATATATAGAAGTAGACTTCCAACTAGATGTGTAAGTGAGACGAGACAACTCGTGAGTCACTCGGAATTGACTCGTAAAAAGGTCAAAATTGACTTAAGATAAACAAGTTGAGCTCGAGCTCAAGTTACTAGAGTAGGTGTCGAGTTCGAATTTGTGCTCATTGATACTCGGCTCGGCAGGTCGCTTAATTGAATTTGTATTAACTATTATTTACCTTTATAGTTGATGTAATTATAGATACTAGTAATGAACCCGTGAGATGAACGGTTATAAAATATTTTTTATTATCACAAATAAGTATATTTAATCCCCTTCTAATTCGTAACTCTCAAAACTGCAATATAAAGTTGGTCATGACTGAAAAGTAGATTTTTCAAAAGACCAGCATCATGAGAAAGACATGCATGATCTTCATGATGTAAGACACAATTAAAGAAAATTGCTTTCGTTAGAACTTAAAGACAATCTCACATCCGACTGAGTCAACTATATTCTTAGAATCAACACAAATTGATCATCATTATTCTGTCAAAACTCTATCTTCCGGAACATGAAATGACTTCTCTATAATGATTAATCTGGCGGGCACAATCCAATAGGGATCAACTTACTTCTCGGACCAAAATTTAGTTCATATCCCTTGTATAAGATAAGTTGGTGGGATTTCAAAGAGGAAAAAAGAATTAGTGGTTAATTTGTAGATTCTCCATTGTTGCCAAAATAAAATCTTGTATAATTTATATATCAAAATAAAACCAATTTGGGGATAATATTCTAGATTCGGACCCAGACCGATGAGCTGGCTCGACCCGTTCGACATTTAGGTGGGCTCCAGTCTACCCAACATTTTAGATGGACGGGGCTCTAAAATTACTGCCCGAAGGGTCATCGGGCCCACCAAGCTTTACCCATTAGGCCGACGTAGTCCATGGTTTAGGCCCGACGTAGCCCATGGACTGTGGGCAGGCCCGCCTACGATTTGTTTTTAATTACCGACTAACTAAACTTAAGTGACTTAAATCTTTAGCAAGATACATTGATGATTGATAGCAGCATGCTTTGCTTCAGGAAGCAACATGCTTCACCTAAGTGAATCATAATGCTTACAAATGTTAGATTAACCATACAAATGTTGCAATGTGCCACTATATACCTATTTTCCTTATTTTGAGTTCAAATTGTGATTACAATTTACAACAATGTATAGTAGTAATTATTACTTCCTCTGTCTCATCTTATCTTGCACAGGGAAGGTTGGCATAAGTATTAAGAAAAGTTACTTTTTGAAATTTTGTTGACTTTTCAAAGGTTGATTGAGGGTGGAGATTGACGATGAAGACTTTGAGGGTGAAGATTGTGTTATAACTTTTCTTTTTAAAGGGTGTGCAAGTTCGCCTAGGTTGGACGAAAATGGAAAGTGTGCGAGATAAGGTGGGTCGGAGAGAGTAGTATTTTTGTTATTCTACAATTTTTCATTCAAACCGTGACTATTTTGAGTTCAAATTAAAACATTGGATTTATAGTAGTACTACTAATTAAAACTTTTCATTTTATTCGGCTATTTATTTGATTGTTTAAATATTTTATTTATCATTATTAATTAGTTGTCATTTCATCACACCATTAGATTGGGAAAAAATACATGTGAATGGGCTGGGCCAGCCCACAGGCTAACCCGAGGTGGGCTGTACATTTACCATCCCATTAGTCGTCGGCCCACCAGGTCTCTCCAGAGCATACATCTTAGCCCGTCGGGCGGAGCTAGGCGGGCCGAATTGCCAGCTCTATAATGTTCTGTATATAAATAGTAAAAGAATTAGATTTTGTGTTGAAAAAGAATAATACTTTTCTGTAAATTTATTTTGGATTCAATAACTTAATTAATGTGAAAAATCTTGATAATAAAACTTGAGTTGTTTAGTACGTGCAAATTTGTTCTATTAATGGTACAATATGTTGGTCATTTAGAATAATTATTCAAATATATTCAAGAACGATCATAAAATATAAAGATTGAGATATTGCCATGGGAATAGAAAGTCTGCCCACTATTATTAAGGCATTGTTTGCAAAAGCCTAAAATAATCACTTTCGCACCTTTGGTTTGAAAATAGTAGATTTTAGTGTTTTTAAATATCTGCTTCCACTTTAACAATGGTTTAAAATAACTTATTTCAAGTTGGAAGTAGGTCATCGCATGCTTTTTTCTGCTCAAACATATAACTTCTATTTAAAATCATTTTTTCCAAACAATACTACTTCTACTTTTTGTCACTTATTATTACACACTTTCTATTTTTTCTAAAAATGTAATTTTTCCATAATATCTAAATTAATCAATTATAAAGTAGAGAACACTCCCTAAAACCAAAACGGTGATTCTCGTTTCCCCAGGCCATGACCAAAACTGGTCTCGCAAATATTGTAGGCATCGGCGGTTTCAAGAATCCAGTCACAGAGCTGAAATGATCCCTCCCTCTCTCTGTCTCTACCCCTCCCAAAATGATCCATTTCTCTCTCTACACCTCTCAATTTCTCTCTCTGTAAATGTGAAATTATCACTCACAACCCATTGAATTCCTCCTCTTGATTTTCCAAGCCTAAAATAATCACTTTCGCACCTTTGGTTTAAAAATAGTAGATTTTAGTGTTTTCAAATATCTGCTTCCACTTTAAGAATGGTTTAAAGTAACTTATTTCAAGCTGGAAGTAGGTCATCGCATGCTTTTTTCTGCTCAAACATATAATTCTATTTAAAATCATTTTTTTCCAAACAATACTACTTTTACTTTTTGTATTAATCACTTATTGTTACACACTTTCTATTTTTTCTAAAAATGCAATTTTTCCATAACATCTAAATTAATCAATTATTGTAAAGTAGAAGCAACATAAACACTCCCTAAAACCAAAA
The DNA here is from genome assembly GCA_958295605.1 of Ajuga chamaepitys. NCBI lineage: Eukaryota > Viridiplantae > Streptophyta > Magnoliopsida > Lamiales > Lamiaceae > Ajuga > Ajuga chamaepitys. The sequence goes on along the minus strand of OY282501.1, from coordinate 53,426,055 downwards.
CGGTGATTCTCATTTCCCCAGGCCATGACCAAAACTAGTCTCACAAATATTGTGGGAATCGGCGGTTTCAAGAATCCAGCAGAGAGCTGAAATGATCCCTCCTCTCTCTGTCTCTACCCCTCGCAAAATGAGCCATTTCTCTCTCTACACCTCTCAATTTCCCTCTCTGTAGATGTGAAATTATCACTCACAACCCATTGAATTCCTCCTCTTGATTTCCAATATGTGCTTTCAACTTTATCAAAACCTTATAAAAATTGACTTTCCAATATGTGTCCTCAATTTTACCAAAACTATATGAATTTTGAAGATGTTTCGGATCTGCATCTAAAGGTAGAAGATTTAAAATACGCGCAGGGTCAATCCCCTCCTTCATTAAATATTTTTTAGGTCTTTACAGCTCTAACTCAAAAATATCTGGTAGTTCTAAAAGTTTGGCTGTAAGGAATTTTTTTCTCTTGTTTAAATTCTGAAAACAGGTAAATATACAGACCTATATGTTTTGGGTGGATATTGATTGTTGAAAAAGCAGATGAAAAAGCACTAAGAAAAAAAAGGAGTATTACCCGATGTTAATTCTCCATCCCTTCCACGCTTCCACCTTATTGGGCATCACTGAAAAATGCATTAGTTTTTGAAATATAATGGATTTCTTGCAATATTAATGTTGATTGTCTTTGAAGGTATATAAGAGAATATATGGAATGTGATAACAAAATTACAGTTGGAAATATATTTGGGAAAAAATGGACAGATTCCAATATTATCGTTGATTGCCTTCAAAAATTAAGATTGTTAGATATATGATGTAACACCCCTCTCTAAAAGGTTGTTACTTATACTCAATAAGACTAAAACTTTTAACAATTCATACCAAGAAACTATCAAAACGAGAATATTTATAGATTTTTTTTAAATAACTTGCTTCCACGATAATCATGAAAATACTTTTCAGGCACTAGGAAACTATATGCGCCTCTATTCACTTGAAGGACAGATTTACATTTGAATGTAAGTTTTCTGCTATAAGACTTGTAATAAGCTTTAACTCATTTTAAAACTGGGGATAATTTAACCAAATCCAACTCAAAACAGTACTAGGAAAATTACAAAGTGTGAAGTTTTTTGTTTGAACTCTTTTGCAAATAAATTAACTTGAAATACTTTTGAAGATCTTATCCAATTACGAGGATCCACCGCCGCTACCCTTTCCACATCGGTCTTGCCAGCTTGTATTTGTCTGCAATATGAGGTAAATAACTATAAGCTAATGTAAGTACATCACTATCTCAGAAAAATACAAGTACTTAAAAATGTCACTTTACAAACAAATTACACTTTTACTATAAACTCAATTGAAGTACTTTGAAATCATATAATAAGTAAAAAACTTATATACTATTTAATAAAAGCTAAAGTGGCCCGGGACATGGTGCCAATGTGCGCAACTCCATTAAGACCCAGGGTAGCTAGTCACTGTATTATAATGGAGCAACTAAAAACTTATAGGGTGGTCTTGTGCCCTTACTCATACCCTTATTCATGAAACTCAGAGGGTGGTCTCGTGCCCTTACACATAAAATTCATAGGGCCTTTGCCCCTTACTCTTAAACTCATAGAGCATTGCGTCCTTGCTCATAAAACTCATAGGGCCTCGTGCCCTTACTCATAGTTGGGTGGTCTCACACCCAAAAACTCATGGTGAGCGGTCTCGTGCCCTAGTATCAGTCCTAAAAATACAGTAAAATAATAAAACTTTCTCAAAACTTTTTCTTTGCATAATACAAAATGTGTGTATATCTTCTCGAATTCCACTAATATCTCATTTTACTAAATATAATGAAAACAATTAAGGGCCTGGACTTGGTACCAATGCGCGCAACAATAGCTCATAGGGCTGTCTCGTGCTTCGGTATCAGTACTTAAATATAAAATACTGAAAAAGCTTAAAAATACTTGTATAAAAACTTTACTCTCCATTAGACAAGCTGGACTACAATCTCATACACAATACTCATATCAACTTCAGGCTCATATATATATATATAACCTCAAAATGACATTATAAAACTTTATTAACTAAACCATATAACCAACTCGAATACACTTCACATAATAAGTCCAAATAATAAAATGAGAAAATTGGTATAAATGTCCAGTATGTTTTCTCTATTTAGAAACTAGGACACTAAGTATATCGCTTTTTAAAAATGCCTTCTAATTTACTAAAAATTACGGAACGCTATTGGATCAAATGACAAAGACATTGTTATTGGACACCGTATCAAAGATCTTTTAGATGCACATATTCCTCCCATTTTAGTGGAGGGGCGTGCTATTTGTTTACATCCATATTTAGATTGATAGATTCTGATTTTCTAAGAAATTTATTCATGAAAGTTAAAAAACAATTAGTTCATAAGGACCGCCATTGTATAACCATTCATCAACGGAGAGCAACTCTTCTCAAAATCCCACTCAAAAGGTGCTGAGTTGGGTGAAAATGCCATGTGACCCGCTATAGGCTGTTAACCAGCCGATCACCTATGCGCTGTCTTTTTACTTTCGGGAAAATTGGTATAAATGGCCAGTATGTTTCCATTATTTAAAAACTAGGACACTAAGTATACCACTTTTTAAAAATACCTTCTAACTTAACAAAAAATGGTAAAAATGCCCTGTGACCGTCAATAGACTGGGTCACAACCGGTCATTAGTGAGGTGAAGCTATTTTTCTGACGTGGCATTAATTTTTCATTTTTATTTTTATTGTTTCTGTTGACTCATTTGTTAGTGTGGAAAAAATATGTCGTCGACTTTGGCAGTGACGGATTCTATAGGGAGAAGGCGAATAGGCAAAGAATCGGGTGATTGGCCAGGTTTCGATCAGTTAGTGGATGAGTGGGCTGGGCGAAGCATTGTTGGCTTCTTCTCCGTCTTCCATGTTCGTGTCCTTGTAAGATTGCATGACATCCATAAATATTAGGGTTTAGTATGGTGGAATTAGTGAAGAAGGATGAAACAATTTAGTTTTTAATTTTCTAAAATATTAATTGAAATTTATTTATTAATCTTACATATAATTATCCTAATTCATAATTTCAAATAAAATAATAATAACATGAGAAAAGTAAAAAAGAAATTTGAAAATATTAATGAATTTTAGAATCTAAAAAAAAATCAAATTTTTTTTATTTTTATGATTTTTAAATAAATTTTAGAATTAAAAAAAATCAGAAATAATTTTTTTAATTTTTGAATTTCAATCAATTTTATAATTTTTAAAATAAATTTTTACTTTTGAATTTAAAATGAATTTTATAATTTTTGAAATAAATATCAGAAATAAATTTTTAAATCTTTGAATTTTATAATTTTAAAAATAAATTTCACAAATAAAAATTTTATTTTTTTAAATTTTAAACAATTTTTGGGGATTGTAATTTTTTATAAATTCAAACTAATATTTTATTTTATTTTTTCACCCTAACAAATGAGTCAACAAAAAAAAAAAAAAAAAAGGAAAAATTAATGCCACGTCGGAAAAAGAGTTTCACCTCATTAATGACTGGTTGTGTCAAAGTTTATAGACGGTCACGGGGCATTTTCACCGTTTTTTGGTAAGTTGGAAGGTATTTTTAAAAAGTGATACTTAGTGTCCTAGTTTTTAAATAAGGAAAATATACTGGCCATTTATACCAATTTTTCCGAAAGTAAAAAGACAGCTCATAGGTGACCGGCTGTTTAACAGCCTATAGCCGGTCACAGGACATTTTCATCAATTTTTCGTAAGTTAGAAGACATTTCTAAAAAGTGTTATACTTAGCGTCCTAGTTTCTAAATAGAGAAAACATACTAGGCCTTTATATCAATTTTCCCTAATAAAATAAATCAACTCAAGTTAACTTCACATAATAGGCACAATAATAAACACAAACTACTTATCACTCAATAGACATAAATTTCACATAATAGGCACAATAATAAAACTCAAGAACTTCCACATAATATTACAAATAATTTCAAGTAAACTTCACATAATTGACAGAGATAATAGAATCGAGGTCAAGTAAACTTGACATAATAGATACAAATAATCTCGAGTAAACATTACATAACAGACATGTATAATAATCCGAAGTATTCATATTGTAGGTGAGGAATGTACTTACCTCGAAATCACAAACTTACGATGCCGAACTCCTTATCCACGTAATAAACTTTGTCATCCAATCTAGTTTATTAGGTAATTGAATAAATACTACGACCATAATTTATAATCCAGTAATACCACAACTCAAAATTTCATCAAATTTCCAATTCTCAGTTGTCGAGTTTATAGGCTAAATAATTACACTAACTTTTTGATAACTCTCAATATAAAATCTGGATGATCAAAGTCAGGCCCTCAATTTATGTAGAGTTGGAAAATTAATTGGACTTGTTAACTAGGAATTTGTGCTGACAACATCATTCCGGCAATAATTTCTATATATTAGGTATTTAGATACAATATTCAATAATCCGCCCTCAAACTGTTAATAATGGGTTTAACTAAATTAATTTGATATTCACTTTGTTTATTCTTCTATGTCGTCCATCTTCTTCGAATTACTTCCAGACTCAATTACCACTGTTATTCATCACTAAATATCATTATTATTTCTAACAACAATATATATGTATCTAATTCATCAATTACTAATTATAAATACAAAACACTTGCACAAATTCCTATATCTCCATTACATGAGAACACTATCATTCATTCATTTTTTCTTCTTTATAAGTAATGTAATTGCGAGACCCGTTAGCAGCAATTCCTCTAATTATGTACAAACAATACCAACAAATTATAACTCTCTCCTATTCCAATATCTTACTAAATTAAAAGAATTAATAATTCTAAAAGAGGACAAAATTTCTCACCTAATGGACGTTTCGTATTGAAGAACAACATTTCAATTTTCTGTCTCCTCGTCTTTTCTGTTTTTTCAGAAATCATGCAAATTAAGCAAAGCGTTATACTGATTAGGGTTTCATATTTATTTCGGTCAATAACACGTTCACACTTCTTTAAGAATCCTGAATTTATCTCAGCTACTTACTTCTTAAATAATTTTTATTAAAGCTGAAAAATGATTAAGTTGGGCAATTAGCGGGTCTTACTCAACTAAAACAATGATTTCGCCTTAAATAAAGAATATTGATTTGAAAATATTGAGACATTGAGCAAATACACTGATGTGGACGTAAGATACCGTAAAAGTTGATTCTTGTGTCTAATAGGCCTAAATGGGCTCCCACGGCTTGAATTTGGCTGACATAAATTAATTTCAAAAACTAATAAGACCAAATAACTATCTAAAAAAATTATAACTAACTCAAGCCCAACATTTACATATATGATTTTGGAATCAACTAATAAAATGCAATGGAGTAAATATTTCTTAAATTAATTATATGAGCACATAAAAGTATTTTAGAATTAAATCATAGGCAAAAATTGCAGGCATTACATATGACATATCAGTTGATTGACTATTCCCTTATTTCTTTCCATAACAAGATCACTTAATTGCTCAGAGTGTTTTAATGATTCAACGAGGATCAACCAAATCTCAGCACAGATATCGGCAATCAATTGTGTATATTTCGCCAACAATCTACTTTGGATTATAACGTTGATTGAATAATTTTGTAATCTGATTATTTAATTTGACCTGGTGTAAACATGTTTTGGGATATAGACGCCTCAGAAACATGCAAAGGTGTGATTGCCAGAAATAGAAAATTAATATGGGCGGGAAATAGACGGCTTTCCAGATTTAGTCGGTTTTGTTTTTATATAATACTCCCTCCGTTCCTTTTTATCTGTCTCATTTTATTCATACACACAACCCATTTTTTTCATTTATTAGTATAATCTTTTATATAATTATGTCCCTTAATTATAAGAACTCATTAATTTTATCAAATTCATTGTTCGTTGATTTTAGAGGAGCCAATCATATCTCTATATTTTGATTTTAGTCAAGATAATCAATTGATGAGTTTATATCTCTGTTCATTTATGATGGTTATTGATGGAAGAAGGTAAAGTGACATCAAAAATGAAAATGGGACAGATAAAAAGGAACGGTGTTTTGAGTAAGATGTGACACATAAAAAGGAACGGAGGGAGTAGATGATATCCTTATTCTAAATAAATAGGTGAAACTCTAATGTCTCCATTAGCGGTCCATTTTAGTGTAATTAACGTTTGCAATTTTAATATATTTTTTATATTTTTTGGTTCTATTTTGTATCAATCGAGTCGAACTCGAGTTTGAAAAAAAAAAAGAACTCAATCAAACTCGAATCTACAAATACTCAGTTAAACTTGACTCGACTCGTTTACACCCGCTTCCTACTCTCAAATCTTGGCACCTCAATTTTTTATGCATCCAGAATCTGCCATCTGTGTATGTTTATCTCGCCCACCAAGGCCTAAATCAATTTACTTCATCTGTTCTATTTCTCTCGTGTCTTCATATATTTACCCATCCTTCGAGTTCATTATTTATCTACACTTCTAATTGTTCTATTACTCCACCCGCGGGATTCATGGTTAAACAAAATCCTATTATAGAAAAATTGCATTATTGAAGGATGCTATGACATAAAAAAGGAAGTATAAATAGAAATAAATCAAAAGTTATACTTATAGGTAAGGATGAGCACGGGTCTTGGAGATAATCCGCATCGAATTTCGGATCAAAAGCGCGCACTTCGAAGGGAGGGGAAGAAATGACCCTATTTTTCGCGCACAGGCCTGTTATCCTGCCCAGACTGTCGCGGGCGCGACCTTTACCCGCGGGCGCGAGAACCTGTGACCCTGCTTCATTGGTCGCGGACGCAATCATATATCGCGGGCGCGAACCCTTGTTCGAAGCTAATCCTGCATCATGTGTCGCGGGCGTGACCTTTGTTCGCGGCCGCGAACGACTGTTCGAAGGTCTCCCTGCTTCATCACTCGCGGGCGCGACTTTTTCTCGCGGGCGCGAGAGCCTGTTCGAAGCTGACCCCTGCTTTTGCTCCAGATTAGCCTCGGCCGAGATCAGTATGGGCCTCGGCCGAGGTGATGTCCCCTCCCATTTTGTGCTATTTTCTTGCATTGAAAGGCTAGATTGGTGGTGTGTTTATCCCTACACATTTAAAATAGAAATTCTAAGACATAATTAAAGAAAATGGACAGGTGAACAATCTAAACTACGAAATTTAACAAACGAAAAAGCAATAAACGTCGGGTTGCCTCCCGACAAGCGCCTTTGTTTAACGTCGTTGGCTCGACGGATACTCTTTAAATAAACAAAACAAACAACTATCTATGTAAATAAAACTAACGCTTAACGCATAAAACAAAATCGTTCTACACCATTCCCCGGAAATGGCGCCAAAATTTGGTAGCGTCGTTTCTTACTACCAAATTAATGTATAGAAATATACACTTAACCTTAGCCTACAACTCTAACTAGTAGAGTGGCAAGTAAGGGTCGATCCCACGAGGAACGGTCGAACAATTTTACTTTATGTATTAAGCTATTATGATTAAGAAATATAATGTAAATAAACTAGAAAACAATAAAGAAGTGGGGGGAATTTAATGAAATAACAACTAACACCTAAATAAACAAAGACAAATAAAGAGATTTGTTTTGGTTTTTGGTTTTTAAATAGTAAAACAAGCCACCCTTGATCATGCTTCCCCTTGATCTTAAACCATTGATGCAACTATTGTTAATGTCCTATTCAATTGTAATTCTAGCCCTTGTCTGAAGGCTATTAACAAGCTCTAATAGCGTTGTTGTCCCTTAATCTTAGTTAATCAAAATAAGCTCTTCGACTAACCCTATTCAGTTTAACCGAATCCTCGAACAAGCTCTCTTGGATTCAATCACCAAATGCATTAAACACTAGGACAACGAGATAAATTCAACATAAAACTCGCAAGCTCGATTTTAGTGGTTGAACTTTGTGTTATCACCAATAAATAAATCTATTGTTTGCTACACGGGAATTGGAAATCCTACAATTACGGATAGTAATTTCCTATTCTAGCAACACATTCACAAATCCCTTAAAGGGTGATCAATCCAATAATTAATTCATAAGTGTGAGTCAATAAGAGCAAATAACACAAAACACTTGAATACACAATATTTTCGGTAACATTAACCGTAATAATCACATAAACGTCTTAAACTCAAGATTCCACAATAATCAAGGTTGAACAAAAGGGTGCTTGTCACCCATTTTACCTAATACAAAGATAAAATAACAGAAAATTAAAGAAAACATGAAAATAGGATAGAAAGAACCAAAAGTTAGGTTCAGGGTTTTGGTCAAATTCGACCCCCTTCCATTCATTTGCTTCCAATGGAGAAAAGTGGTTGATTATGTGTGGGGGATGGGTTCTAGGTTAGGTCAAATTCAAAAATGACCTTATATATATAGAGGAGAAAGTGTTGGGTTGAAAAATTGGACAAAAACGTGTTTCGGGATTAAAAACAGGGTATCGGGTCGCGGCCGTGAACCCAAGTCGCGGCCGCGAACCCTTCATTTTGCTTTGAACAATTTGGTTCGTGGCACGGTCACGGGCGCGACAATGAGTCGCGGGCGTGAACCGTGCCCTGTCTCTTTGATAGGTCGCGGTCGTGACGTCCGCTCGCGGTCGCGACTCGTCGTTCGAAACTCCTCCTCTTGTTCCATCCTTGGCTCGTTCTCCGTTCCGAACTTCTTCGATGCTCATTTTTCGGTCTTAATTCACCTGTGTTGTCCTGAAACGAGCTCAACACATTAAATGGTCCAATAATACAAATATGCAAGATACACAATCGTGCATTAAAATATCATTAAAACGACACTTAAAGCAACCTAAAATGCATGCATTTTCACGTGTACCAGTTTTGCTAGACTTTTGAGCTCTTTCGGTACTGTTTCTCCTTTAGTTTTTCTGTGGAGATATTTTAATGAGGCCGAATTCCATGATGGTGGTGGCCTTAGGGTGGCCGATATGTGGTCACCCTAATTTCCGTTTTCTGCAGAATTTACTTTAGTATTATTGTTGTGAGAGTAACAGGCTGATAGTCTCCTTTTTTTTCTTTGTATGACATTTTTTTTTTCTTTTTATGTATTCAATAATTTATTGAAAGAAATAAAATGAGATTAAAAACAAAATCAAACACTAAATTACAGAAACCCAATTTAGGTTGTAAAGCATAATGTAAATTGACAATAGGTATATTAGGGTTGTCGATTTGAAAATAAAATAGAACTTTTGTTATTAAAGATTGACATTTTGTTTGTTGACAAAAATACAAAAACCTATATATATATAAAACAAAAAGAAAGCAGTTCCGTCAACAAAAAAAGGAATAAAACGAGACAGCAGTTATCTATATCTTGCATAAATGCTTCGTAACTTTATAGCAGTAACCTGTACCCAAAGAAAAGTAGATGAATAAATAGCAGTAACTCAAGATCCGAAACAGAAGCTAGTGAAGTTAATTTGGTGGTAGGTGGGCAGTACAATATATCACGGGCAAATTTAATATACCATTCTTAGAATACAAGTATTTTACCATTTATGGCACCAAATTTAATAAAAACAGAATCACCCCCTATATAATAAGAAACAGTAAAATTTAGTTACCACACATCACACCGGTTATAAATAAATGCAAAATACTACCAAACCTGATCGGTAGTTGATTCATTCACATCTTGCAATATACCATCATCAACTCCTCACCTAATTTCCTTTTCACATCTTTTCACCTTACCTCTCTTCACATTTTTACCATGACTCTCAACTAGGTCCAGGTAAAAGAAAAAGAAAAAAAAAACTTTTAGTTAGATGATGAAGGTTCCATCTGTTAAGCTATGCTTCCATGATCCGATGCATCTTCATAGTAGTAAGGTGTCAGTTTGCCATCTTTTCCAGTGGACTTGTGTTGATTTCCACCTCCGATTTCTTGCAGCATCTTGACTACTCGTCTCATAGAGGGACGATTAATGGGGAGTGGGCAGGTGCAGAGGAGGCCTATGTTTAGGACTCTGCAGATTTCTTCCTTGAAACATGAATCGAGTTTTGGGTCGAGGACATGATCCACGCCCTTCTGGTCCAATGTGGTGCACACCCACTTCACCAAATCCTTTTCGCCAAACTCAGGATCTACTGGAAGCTTCCCGGTTACCAACTCAAGAATTACAATGCCGAAACTGAAGATATCGCTCTTCTCATTCACACGAAGAGTGTAGGCGTATTCTGATATGCAATTGGGAGTTCATTAGACTGTATGAGGATGATGATTGGAATAGTAACAATGATACTCATAGAGTTAAGCTATTCCAAATAAAACCTAACTACATGATTTGTACTACAATCTAACAACATTCGGTATAAATTTTTGAATCACTCAATGATACAACAAGCGAACAACATCAAATGATTTATACACCATTCAAGGACACACACGCTCATGTATTGGTGCAAATTTACAAAGGTATAAACCAAATTATTCACCAAGTGTAGTGTCTAAAAGACCCCATTCAGAGGAATGTTTTGTATACTGTTTATACAGGTAGCCATGACCAAACATCAAAGATTTTTAAGCACCTTATGTAGCCAAAGCATAAATTAGCATATTTTCTTAACAAATTAGGAAACCAAGCATCAAAAGATCACATTCACAGTAAACGCAAATGTAAAATTTACTAGGGAAGAAATTAAGGCCAATAGGATTAGCAAACCAACCTGGTGCGATGTAACCGCAAGATCCCGCAATGACAGACATAGACTTCGTACCCTTAGCACTAGCATCAACTGCTTTGGCCACACCAAAATCAGCAACCCTAGCTCCATAGTCTGCATCAAGTAATATATTGTTACTCTTCACATCTCTATGCACAATTGCAGGTGCACAATCATGGTGCAAGTAGGAGAGGCCCTCAGCTGCATCCATGGCAATCTTAAACCTAATCGGCCAATCCAACAAACCACTCTTCGTGCTATGAAGTAAATCGCCTAGACTCCCATTAGGCATGTACTCGTAAACCAAAAGCTTGCAATCTTTTGTGGTACAACAACACCACAACTTAACGATATTCTTATGCCTAATCTTTCCTAATGTTTCGACCTCTGCCTCAAATCCATTGTCTTGAAAATTTCCCTTCTCCACATCAATGCTGTCCTCTGCCACTTTTGGACGGCGCCATAGCTTCTTGACTGCAACTGCCTCACCATTGCTCAACACCACCTTGTAGACCTTACCAGATGCACCACTTCCAATCACATTGTCCTCATCCAAAGCTTCCAAAATCTCATCCTCACTGAATCCCAGTTTGTGAAACGACATCAATGTCCACTTTGATCGATCGAGTAATTTGGCATTCTTAAATTTCCTGTATTTCATGTAGAACCAAACCACACCTACAAGAAGCACTAATCCAGCAAGTAAAAACATTGTCCTCAACAACCATAAATAGCCCATGTTTTTTACTCCACCTTTTCCATCACATAGACCCTCAATATCCCCACACAATCCTGGATTTCCTGAAAAGCTATCTTTATACATTTCCTTGGCATACGAGGGTGGAATATCACCGGACAGGCGGTTATTTGACAAATTGAAGCGGTTGAGCTTCAGGTTCTGCAATCGAGCAGGGATTTTGCCGGAGAACTGATTTCCTGATAAATCAAGATAATTTAGAACGGATAAATCCCCTATTTCATCTGGAATATCCCCTGAAAAACCATTATTCGCTAAATTGAGTTCATTTAGCCTTTTCCAAGAATGAATCCCACTTGGAACTTGACCAGTCAACTCATTGTTGTGAAGATCAAGCTTCACTAATTGATCAAGATTCACAATGCTACTCGGGAGAGACCCAGATAGTTTATTATCATTAACAGAAATTTCCAGCAAACTATCCAGAAACCCGATCTCCGCCGGTATATTACCGGAGAAGATGTTTCCAGACAAAATCAACTGAGACAAGTTAGAGGCACCGGCTATAGTTTTTGCGATACCGCCGGAAAAGGAATTGGCTGAGAGCTCAAGTAATGAAACGTGAGGAAGCCCCCACAACCCCGCTGGCACCTCACCGGAGAATCTGTTGTGCCCTAACCTCACACGCAGCAAGCTACGGCATTCTGCCAGTGTGGCCGGTATTTCGCCGGAAAAGGAATTTTGAATCAATAATAGCTCCTCGAGAGCGCCATTGGAACACAAATTTTCTGGTATTTGACCAGAAAAGTTATTGGTTGAAACATCAACCCACCTTAACGGCGATCTTTTACCGAGATCCGAAGGTAATTTTCCAGATAATTGGTTCTGGAAAAGCCTTAGTTCATACAGATTCTGAGACTTAGCAATGCCATCAGGCAATTCACCACGCAGGTTATTCTCGTAAAGATTCAGTGACTCAAGCGATAACTCGCATAACTCGGTGGGGATCTCTCCAGTTAACTCGTTCATGGACGCGTCAAGCCGCCTCAGTGACGTCATGTTCGACCACCCATTCCTGGGTATCTCACCCGTCAAAGAGTTGTTATAAAGCTCTATCTGAACCGCGCTAGTCAACTCAGTGAGCGAACTCGGTAATGGACCGGTGAGCGAGTTGTAAGCGAGGTCCAAATCCGAGAGACTACCGAGTCGACCCAGCGATTCAGGTATTTCACCTACTAAATTAGTCTCAGTCAGCCACAGTACCTCAAGGCTAGTGAGATTCCCCAGCTCTGGTGGAATCCGACCCGGAGAAAACGGATTGTATGATAGATTCAACTGCTTCAGCGTGGAAATGTTCCCGAGAAATGCCGGTATTGTCCCTTCCAGCAAATTCTCAACCAATGAGAGCACCTCAAGTTTCTGGAACGTTCCGAAACTATCGGGGATGTTACCGGAAAAGTTATTTCCAGTCAAATCGAGGTACTTCAAGTTGGGGAGATCAGCTATCCTCGCCGGAAGCTCGCCGGTTAAGTAATTCTGCCCCAAATCAAGGTGCTCCAGCGACAGGCACAAGGCGAGATCGTCTTCCATTAGAGTGGAGTTGATGAAGTTGTCATAGAATGAAATGGAGGATAAGCTTTTGAGGCGGCAGAGAATGGAAGGAAATGGACCGGAGAGGTTGGAGCTGGAGAGGTCCAGCGAGAGAACAGAGCCGGTGGCGGAGTCACATACGACGCCGTTCCATTTGCAGGGGTTATCGTCGCGAGGAGTCCAGCTGGCGAGAACGGAGTTTGGGTCGTCGAAGCTGAGTTTGGCTTGGTGGAGGTACATACCTTCTTGGTTGAGGCAGAGAATGAGGGGCGAGGATGTGAGAACAATGAGTAGGAGGAAGAGGTGGTGGCAGCGGCGGTGGAGCGGCATTTTCGGCGGTGGTCGTCCGCAGCGGTGGGTGGTGAAGTGAGAGGGAGAAGGGGAGGGTGGGAGTGAGAAATTTGACTCAACTATGACATGATTCTTACGATTGAGACTTGAAAATTTCATTTATATATAGAGAGAGAATCAACATTAATTAAGGGTGTTAAGTTAGATACTAGTAATTTAATAGAGAAGAATGTAGAGAACAAATTTTATTGAAGCATTTTAGAAGGTTGATCGAGGGTCAAATTTTGTAAAGATCAAATTATTGATGTGCTTGAGGCAATGAAATAGAATTATTTGGTTGGTTTGTTAGTAATCCTTTTCTTTTTTTGTTGGTTTAGTACTCTCCCCCTTCAAAAATAAAATAAAATTGTTACGATTTACATGCAAATTAAAAAAATATCTTGGCTTAATTGCGAAAATAAATACGAACTTTCATTAAATTGCAAATTTAACACAATTTTTCAAATTTTGTAAAATAAATCACAAACTTAACATAATTTTGCAATTTCAATCATTAGTCATTTTTCAAAGATAAATTGTCAAAGTGTACAACTATTTATGCCATGTAATGCGATGTAGGATGTTATGTTGAGCTACAAAATAAAACTAAAAAATAATTAATGAAATTACAGATCAGTTGTTCTTGATTATACCGAAAATCGCGACGAACTTGTATTCTCAACTTGATACCTAATTTCTCATACCTTATTGATTGTTTGATAGTAAAATACTTATCTTAGATAAAATAATCACAAATAAAAAATTTATGCCATGTTTGTGATAAAGAGAAAACTAATTTTATGACTCACACAACAATTTTTAGTTCATATAATTGGATAATGCTAATTGCATTAATAAAGAGAAAAAATGATTCGAGTTGAGAAGAAAAGTCTATTACGACTTGTTCAATTATGTACCACTTGATCTGGATTTTTTTAATTTTTATACCAAGATAACACCCTACATGGTGTAAATTAATTAATATATTGAAAATTTATCACCAGAAATTGGTTGATGACTAAAATTGCAAAAGTTTGCTAAGTTCATGATTTATTTTACAAAATATGAAATGTTATTTTAAATTTGCAATCTAGTGAAAGTTCGTGTTTTATTTTGCAATTATGCCAAATATCTTTAATGCTATTTAAAAATAATTTTATCCACTATTTTTCTTAGTACCCATAATATTTTGGAGTACATGGTGTTAATGATCCACAAGACACTTAATTAAATAAAGATATCTTAGAGGAATTGTACCATTTATAAAAGAAAGGCTACTTTCTTCGTCCACAAAGATAGACTTACAGCGATTTTTACATCGATTAAGAAATGAAAGTTGATCTAGTTAATACATTAAATTTTGGTTTTTTTTCTTTTTATGACCCTACATCTTATTTATTATTAAATCAAGACACATCTGCCCATCTTCGTGGGACTTATAAAAATGGAAAGCAAGTAGCACTTCCTCCGTCCCAATTATATAGACACGTATTCTTTTTCTGAATGTCTCAAATATATAGTTCAGTTATTATACTTCTATTCATATGAGCATTTAATAATATATTCACTTCGTTTCATATTAATTAACGTTCTAGTAAGTTTTTTTCTTTTTTTGAATTGATTGACGTTTTAGATATTTTTCACGAATTCTACCACTTTTATCCTTAGGTCCAATCCTAAATATCTCTAATTTTCAATCTATCGCTAATGTTTTGATGTCAAAGTTTATATGCACTAGTTGCACGGTGCAATTTGGATGAGTATCATGAATTATGCTTAAAGGTATTACTTGTTTTTTGTAAATATATTAGAATACATTTACCCAGAACAAGTGATATATTTTTAGCATAAACATTAATAGCTTTTTGCACATAGTCCGGATTGCACAGATCTTAACTGGTGCACAAGAAAACTCATCTATTTGTCAATCTATTTCATTCTTAATTATTTCACTCTTTTCTAGAACGCTAATTAATATGGAACGGATAGAGTATTGAATAGCATAAAATATGGATATATTAGGACACTGATTATATATTTATCTTTTCTAATGACTTTTTAAATTTCTTGTGTAAATGACAACAAATTTATATAATTGAGACGGAAGGAGTATAATTAAGGATATAAAATAGTTAAATAATAACCTATGTTTTTAAGATGGAGGAAGTAATAAATTGTCTATACAAATATATTTTGAAAGTGAAATGTATGGAAATGTGGTTGGACTAGTTGAAGAGAAAAGCCGTTCTATAAACAAACATGACATGGAAAATGTGGTCACTCCAAATTAAAAACGTACACTATATCCGTTTCAAAAGGATATGCAGTATTGAGTAATCTACAATTTTTTCATTGTAGTACAAATAAATGGAATTACATTATAAGCTATCAATGTTCACTTTTTCTCTTCATTAATTTGTTAATTTGACTTTTTTTAATTATATATTTTGACTTAAAAACATCATTGTCAAGGATATTATTGAAACTTTACGCAATACCTTTCGCATCAGGTAGGATCCTCTACTCCAATTTATATTTCATCTTATATTGCAAAACAATTACTTCACATCACATGTATGTAATGACATTATTAATTAATACAGGACGTGTGTAAGATATAATGAAATACTAGATGGAACACAAATTGAAATGGAGAATTCAATATGTCCCTTCACATGCAATATAGACAAGTTTCTAAATATAGTAGCATTTATTTCCTAACACATCTATTAATTTATGAGCATTAGATAATACTCCTTCCGTCCTACCTTATCTTGCACATTTCCTTAAACGGTCGTCCCACCTTATCTTGCACAGCCTAAAAAATGAAAGCTTTAACATAATCTCCACTCTCAATTCACCTTTGAAAAGTCAACAAATAACCAAAAATCAACTTTTCTTAATATCCGTGCCGATCTTCCTATGCAAGATAAGCTGGGACGGAGGAAGTATATTGGATATGATACTCATTCAATATTGTTTTGTTATGAAATTAATTTGTTTACTTAGCATTTTTAATTACTTTCTTAGCCTTTTGAGGAAAAAAAGTCAACCATCATATCCCGATTCGGATTTCCTGTTACAGTAGGTGTTTCATCCTCTGTTACACTCAATTCACTAGGTGATACATATTAATTTGTGAAACCATATCATATATGTGTCGGTTAGTGAATGAGTGAAACACAAGATGTAACATCAAAGTGTAATAGATAATCTCATGAGATCATATCCACGGGACGGGACAATAATAATTTTGATTTTCGAATAAAGCTCCTTTTTTAGAAAAAAGAAAATCGCTTTTGATGCAAAACTCTTTTATTAGGAGGGAGAGATTAACAACAACATTTTTTTCCCACTAATCATTTTAATTTATAAAATGGCTCTACATTTATTCTGTGAATAATCATAATATTCCAACCGTCTTAAGTAGATAGTCGCAATTTATTTCACAAAGATTAAGAAAACATCGTGATGTTATTGGAAAAGTAATTTTGACCCACTATTTTTTAACAGTACTTTGTTATTTTGGAGTTAATGTCCAACAAAATTCCTACACTAAATAAGAGCATTTACGTGACTATAATTGAAGGCACACAAGAAAGAAAATACTGAAATATTTTTTTGAGGCCGAGGATGTATACACATTTTTTTAGCTTAATAAACGAAATGTTGAATATGAGAAATATAAGAAATCCTTGGAGCACGAAAATTGGTGATCATTAAATTTGACGCTTTGCTGGAACACCGCGGTCGACAACTATGTTGGACTTAGCGGCTTTTGGCTTACTCACAAAATTCACAATACATTGGATAACTAAATATTTTATTCCACTATACTATGTTTAGTGACATGCATTTATTTTAAACTAGTCATCATAAATCCTAATTATTTTTGGGGACGTTTGCGATTTCTTTTGCTTTTGAAAAAGTGATTAGAATTAAAAACCACTTATGTAAAAAGTAGGTAGTGTTTGTACAAAAAGTTATTTTCAATAAATGTAGAAGTTTGAGTGTTTGCTATAAAATCACTTATGTCTTATGAAAAAAATCATATTATTTACACAATTGTCATTGAGTGGAGAAAAATATTAAATTTTTGCTTTAACTTTTACATTAGAAGCACTTTTTTTAAAGCAGATGTTGACTTTGCAAACACTACAAAATAACTTTTCTCAAATTATAAGTTAAAAATCACTTAAAAAAACCAAATGCAAACACTCTTAAATTGCCACCATACATCAACTTCTTACTCTATCCTTAGTAGATAGAGTTGCTAATCGGATGTTTTGGCTCAATTGCATAAAGTCGAATTGCTAAAGCCAAATAAAGTATACGAGATACAACTGTTATAACCACATATGGATATAAACAAGTTAAATTGGATCGAGTACTGGTAGGTTTAAGTTTGAATTAGACTAAAATATTTGAGATTCGAGTTTGATCGAGTTCATTCTTTTCATATGTCAAAACTACAACGATAGACAAAGTAGTTTTATTAACATATGTCATGAATTCAATAAAATACAGGTAATACCAATAGACGGGAAAATTTTGTGGACCCAGAAGTACTATAGGACTCACGTTCTTTTCATTTTTATCGACCAATTAATATTCTCTTTTTGTATATCTAAAAAAAAAAATTCAACCTTGTTGAAAACTGTATGGATCTGCTTGCTCAAGTTTAAAAATAGTGAATCAAATTTAAATGAGTATATATATTTTATTAGGATTCTGTCATTTCAATTTATTGAGATGAACCTAAAATAAACACGGTCTGTCTTGGAGGTCTAAATTGAGAAAGTAATAACAATCAAACAAAAGTTGAAGTCCCTAGTTGATCCAAGTGTTACAGCAAGACACAAAGATCCAAAATATATTTACCCAGACCGATCGTTTGATTAGATAAAAAATCTAATACCCAGATTGACGATAACAACTCAGACAGGGAATAAGACAGGGGTGGCACAGTAAAAAGTGTACGCAGAGTTACCAAAGAAGTCAAACGCTGGAATTTGGTCAGCTCCTAGCTCCAGAAACTTCTTCATTCTTTTAATTTCCAGAACATGCTATTTGGACTGAATCAGTCTTGGGCAAAAAAAAGAAAGAAATTGTTGTAAATTTAACTTTTTTCTCGATCATTTTTTAATTTAAATTACAAATATAATTGATAATAAAATTTTCATGTTAACTATCATTTTGAAACATTTTAGAAAAATTTGGCGTGTTTTTTTTTTCTTTTTTACCGGTAATCAAGTTTTAATATTAAAAATTTAATTACCATTTTTACAAATAATTTTTCATTAATAATATTCAATATATTCATAAAAAAATAATTTTAAATAATATTTTTTACAACCGAATTAAAGACCTTTTTTATTCTTTGCCACGCATGATGAGCACTAGGTCCGACTTAAATAATTGGCAAGCATATGGTGGTCGGTGCATATAAGTCAGTGTGAGTGTAGTAAATTGCACACCTTAAACACTTGAGAGAAGAGTGATACACAATTCCGGTGAGGATCCATTGTTGAAAATCATAAGTAATGAAAGTAGTTGAAGTTGCCCTGTCAAATATGCTCGTTTATATCATGTTGCTGTGTTTTTATTGGAAAATCTTTCTGAAACTCGTAATTGCCAAAGAGAAAGTTGTAAATATGTGTTGTGATTTATTGTATAGGAGAGGTTAATGATGAAAAGAACCTAAATACATATAAGTTGGTTGGAAGACGAGTAGTCCCAATGTGGTACTCGATTAAAATAGACATTTGAAGTGCTTGATTAATGAAAAAGTGCTTTTGAAGGGTGAAGAAGTCATACTGTATGGTTTCTGAGAATTGAAGAGTGAGAATTAAGTGATTGTATTGAGGGGTAGTCTGGTTAGGAATAACTTGATTAGTCCAATAAATAGTCACTTTTATTCAAATTTATCCCATCTTATCTTAAGCCCACATTACAACCAAATTTTTTTTTTTTTTTATTCTTTATCACACATGTCGAGTACGAAGTCTAAGATGATTGGCAAACATATGTCAGATGGTGCGTGTAGTCCAATTTGAGCGAAAATATATCCTAAAACTATACACTTGAGACATGAGTGAAACACTTACCCAATGCGGATCGAATTGTTCGAATGTTTCAAGTCTCGAAAGTAGTTGATTTTTACTGTATTGCAAATGCTCAATTTTACTATGTTGCCTAACTTTTGAAAAAAAATCAGTTTGAAACTAGATTTGTCATCTAATCGCCCTAATTACATGCAGTCTTACTTTATTTGTATATGTTGATACACATCATGAATGCATGCAATTTAGGTCGATTTAAATATACATTTTACAGCATTTGCGTGCATAATTGATCAATGATTGCTCATATTTCATATATTGGACTTATTGACGTGTTTTGACTTATTTTGAAGATTTTTACGTGTTCTTAGGCCAAAAAAACATAATCTACGGAGTAAGGACGAAGGAACAAGTCAAGAGAAGATAAAACCGGACTGAACCAGCCCAGATTCAAGCTTAAACCGAAGTAACCGCGCCATGGTTGGACGTAGTCGCACCAAAATTGATCGTCTTAAGCAAGTTTTGGATTAGGTTGTTAGGATTGTCCAACAAAGTCCCACATCGGATATACATGGGAGGATCATGGGATTTAATAGTATTGGAGTATCTCTATTGGTATGAGGCTTTTTGGGAGTTATCTCAAGAAAAAATCCGTGCGGGCTTGGCCCAAAGCGGACAATATCATACCAATCTAGAGGTGGGGCCTAGTTAGGGGCCCAACAAGTGGTATCAGAGCCATGGTCCCAGACTGAACTGATGTGGTGGAGATCCTCGGAGTGCCAAACAAAGCCGCAGAGACGACGCGACAGGCTCTACGGACCAGGTGCTGAAACCAGGTCAGGTGCACCTGGGTAGAGCAGGCTCCTCAGCAGAGACGAAGGCTCACCAAGGTAGAGCAAGCTCCCCAGTAGAGACGAAAGACCCGACTCTATGAACCAGGTGCTGAAACCAGGCTAAGTGCACCTGGGTAGAGGCTGGCTCTCCAGCGACAGTAAACTATGGACTCCACGTAAGACGTGTGCCCAAATGCGGTGGAGTTGGCTAGTCGACTGGATGGAGCAAATATAACTCGGTGGTTCGTTTGAGGGGAGGCTCGGTGGTTCATTTTAGGGGAGGTTCGGTGGTCCTTTGTTTGAAGGGGAGGATTGTTAGGATTGTCCAACAAAATCCCACATCGGATATACATGGGAGGATCATGGGATTTAATAGGATTGTAGTATCTCTATTGGTATGAGGCCTGTTGGGAGTTAGCCCAAGAACAAATCCGTCCGGGCTTGGCCCAAAGCGGACAATATCATACCAATCTAGAGATGGGGCCCAGTTAGGGGCCCAACATAGGTTTGATGTGACCGCGCTGCTTTAGGCGGCGTGTTCTCCAATTCGATTTTTAATTGGATTCTAATCCAATATCCCCCAAGATTCGTCTCAAATCTATATAAAGGCTTCTCATGCTCGAGATTTAGAGAATGGACACATAGAATATCATAATAGATCATAAGAGAATACTTAGAAGCAAGGATCGAAGAGCAAGACGTGACACGACGAAGATCGAAGATCCAAGATTCGAGTTTATTTATTTCTTTATTGTATTGTTTTCTTTATTGGCATTTGTCTACGAATGTTTAATGAATTTGACTATAGTTACGAGTAGCTAAACACGTGTTGTGTTCTTGGGTTAAAAAGTAGGTTGTGAACGAATATATTTTGATTTTCAATTTAATTCTAGACTCCAATTTTATGTTTGTTTATCTATGTGTTTGTTTCCTTCATATGATTTATTTAAATTGATCACTTGAATACATCTACACGATTGATAATTTCGGTTCGGGAGGAGGAAATTGTTAATAGACGTATAACACATAGCGTAGTTGTCGAAACTGTCCGAAACGAATGAAATAATTGTGTAGGCTTTGGTTTAGGGACTTTTGAGAGTTTTTAGGATTTGTCGACTCGGGAGAGTGAGTAGTTCTAATTGGTCAATGGTTTAATCGCTTCGGGAGAAGGATTAGATTTACATAAGTGTCGGCTAATAAACAACATAAAAGTCTAGAATTTTAGGATTAATCTTACATAGGAGTTTACAATTGAAATTTATACCCTAGAATAAGTTTTACCCATGTGAGTCTTCCTTATTATTCAATTACTTGTTTTCCAAGAATCTCTTATTAATTAGTTATTTTTTATGCTAGTAGTCTAGTTAATACAAAATCCATCCTTAATTAGAGAATTTAGATAGAGTAGAGATATTAAAATTAAGGTATTAAGCTTACATAATTAACAGTGTGGATCGACCTTGTCTGCCACTATCTGCTTTAGATCCGTACACTTACGGAACACTAGGGTTAAGTTTTAGTGCATCATATATGTGTGCTATGCTTATGTGTTCCTTCAATATGTTTCAATTTATTGATTTACCAAAGGAGTTTGCAATTTAAAAGGAGTGTACAGGATACTACGGTTCAAAAATTTAAAAAATTCGGTATTATTTCAAAGTTCGGTACTCCCAAAATAGACCAGAATCAAACTAAAAGCAATAAAGATCCATACCTAAGAATCCCAAAATTCAGGACAGATCAGTATAGTATTTTAAATCGAACCAATCTAGTGAGATTGTTCAGTTCGTTATGACATACTTGATTATTCAGAGATTTTTTGCAATTTCTAATGTTAGAGGTAAAACTTAGAAAACAAAATTAAGATATTCATATTAGAATTGCAGTTGAAATTAAAATTAATGTTGACATAAACATCAAGTTATAAGTAAACATTACAAGTAAGGTTGTCCAAAAGTAATAATTTATGAAAATTATACACAAACTTGTAAATTAACCCATGTCTGTAATTATTAATATACTTACTTATATATTTTTGTAAATCTTAGTTTTTGATATGGGATTGTTCATGCTAGCTCGGGCAGTTCCGTACTATTTTCGGTACGAATATCTATTTTATTTGAAATTGTACCGTAGGTTTTTCGATATAGTTTAGCTCAAAAAAAGTTAAAAGTCTATGACTTTTTTTTTATTTAGGTTTTTTCTTTGTATTTGAATTTTTGCTAAATTTCGAATTTGATACACACTCATAGTAATTGTGCCTTGGCTCTGTAAATTAATACAACTTCTATTTATTAATAAAAAAAAATTGATTGGTTCCAAGATTATGAATTGAGAGGGTGTGGTACTAAAGATAAGTCTTGAATATGAAAAATATGTGAATGTACCTAAGTGATTTAAGGGATGAATCTGTGTCTAAAAGTGTCTCGTTTGGTTGTGGAATGCATTTTGTTTTACTCATCCTTGGATCTCGAATGATCGATCACTTATAAAGAAATTGGGTGGACGGTATGTAATTTTCCAACTTGGCGGCGCTGCCTAATCCCCGTTGTG
This sequence comes from Ajuga chamaepitys, assembly GCA_958295605.1. Taxonomy (NCBI): domain Eukaryota; kingdom Viridiplantae; phylum Streptophyta; class Magnoliopsida; order Lamiales; family Lamiaceae; genus Ajuga; species Ajuga chamaepitys. The sequence goes on along the minus strand of OY282501.1, from coordinate 53,403,195 downwards.
CTTTCTGTTCACATTCTCTTCAACTAAACAACTCTCACAATATATATAATACATTAGAAAAAGTTAAAAGCCCCGGTTTATTTATGATTGGATCAATTGGTTGTAAATTAAGTTCAATTCATTATGTGTTTGTTCATCGATTGTGGGTAATAAATTGTCCACAATCTCCACACATCATCAAATCATTAACTAATTCTTACACACATCAACAATCAAATATCATTCCCAATACACACTTTAATCAATAATCAATTATTCACTAACTAACTCTTATACACATCAAATCAACTTTAACATCTTTTATATTATAATCATCCCCACAACCCAATCTCCAACCAACATAGTCACTTATTTACTCTAATCTCTATATTCCAATATATTCCCCACAGCCTACAGTACTCAAACCACCCACAGCCATAAACAAACAGGGCCTTAATTTTACATCTATATTGGCACTTGATGTAAGAATCCAGCCTAGCTTGCGTCTATTTCTCGACTCACCCATCTCAGGGTGTTTGCGATTACTTTTACTTTTAAAAAAAGTTATTAAAATTAGAGATTTTATAAAAATCACTTATGTAAAATGTAGGTAGTGTTTGCAAAAAAAATTATTTCCAATAAAAGTAGAAGTTGGTGTGTTTGCTATAGAATCACTTATTTCTTTTAAAAAATATCATATTATTTACGGAATTGCCACTGAATGGAGAAAAACATTAAATTTCTGCCTTTAACTTTTACATTGAAAGCACTTCTTTTAAAGTAGAAGTTGGCTTTACAAACACTACAAAATAGCTTTTCTCAAGTTATAAGCTGAAAATCACTTAGAAAAAGCAAATGCTGGGTATCCATTACCTAGTCTAGCGTTATTAGTTTTTCAATTTTTTACGATATAACTATGTATTAATTAATTAAAGATGAAATATAAAAATATATTTTAACATGACAACCACGTTAACGTTCATCAGCCACGTAGACTTAAAACCTCGATAGGTTGTGATTTAATCCGCAAGTATTAAAAGATTGTGTTATATTTATTAAAATCATAAAATATTGAGATATATTTATATATTTTGTCTAAATTAAATATGATTCCTAAAATTCTTGTTTATACGACCCCTTTAACTTAATTATTTGACATATCAGTTATATATAACTTATTCGTGAAATTATAATTATAATTTTTTATTTAAATTAATAAACGAAATATTAAATTTTATATCAAATTTTGTTTTTGTTTTTTGGGGATGAAAAATGTTTTGAATGAGGACTATTTTTAGAAGATAAAATTAGGTTATTATTTGTATTATGTGACTAAAAACTTAATTTCAGTACTAAATATGAGTTAAATAAATCTTACCCAATATATAATTAGATCGGTCTTACTCCCCTGTTTATTGTTGGTACATGTAAATGGGTCCATTAAATAATATATTAAATTTTTCAAAAAAAGAGAAGAAAATTATCTTACCAGAACAGGGGAAAAAAACTCAAATGGTTCAATTACTTTTTCGGATTGTGTTCCATAAGTTATTGCTATTTCGATTTAGTCTCACATCTCTAACAATTGCTCAGTTTGGTCCAATTTTGACATAATTTTGACCAGTTGACCAGAAAAGGTCACGTATCCCTCACGTGCTGGCCCAATTTTGGGGATTCCGGCAACTTATGACACGTGTCGCCGGAAATATGAGGTGATTTTTTTTTTTCTTTTTCTTTATTATAAGATACATCAGTTTTTCAATTAACATGTCAGCTTATCTTTTTTCTTTTTCTTGAATTGAATTAAACTCTAAAACATAAACGCAAAATAAGAATTAGGGCACAAATCCGACAGCAAAATAGTGGAATGGCTGCTGCAACAAGCTGAACCGACAATAATCGCCACTACTGGCATCGGCACAATCCCCGCCAATTTCTCCACTCTCAATGAGTCTATCCGCAGCGGCGGTACCACAATTTTAGGTCCGCCCTCAAAATTCGTCGTCGCCATGCTAGATTCCACCACCAGTTCACCCCCAACACTCATCTTACACAAGATCATCCTGTTGAAGATCCTAATGTTGCTGACATGGTTCAATCTGCTGAGCTGGAATGCCACCGTGGAAAGAAAAAGAAGAAGCTCAGCTATGCAGAAGTTTTACTTGGAGCACAAGCTCACTGAACTAGCTGTTCTTGTTTGAAGACAAATGCCATTAATGATCAAGTACAAGTGCATTGATGAATTGCAAGTACTGCAGTAGTTTGTTATCACTTTGTACTTAGTCAAAGTTGTTTTTCTGTTACAATATTAATTAGTCTTGTTTGTATAGCTGTTAGATTGATATAACTCAATGTAATTGATATCACATTTATGCAATGAGATAGAATTCAATGGAACAACAATGAAAGCTCAAGTTTCAAATATGATTTGCTTTCTCTTTTACTGCATTTCCTCTCTTACTTTCTTTCATGGTATCAGAGCAGGTTGAATCCTGACTCTGATTTCCTCTTTTTTTTTTCTTTTCTTCAATCATATACATCTCCTAAACAATGGCTGGAGAGGAGGCAAACATCACTACTCTTACAGCAATGCCATCACCTCAAACACAAGTCATTCAACCACAAACTCAGCTTGTTTCTGTCAAGCTAGATGAATCAAATTTTCTTATTTGGAAACAGCAGATACATACTGCTATTAGAGGTTATGGACTTCTCCCCTTCATAACAACAAAGAATATTCCACCAGAGAAAGTGACAAAAGCAGGGAGCACAGAAGAGAAGAAAATCCAGATTATCAGGTATGGGAGAGACAAGATCAGCTGTTGGCTTCATGGATCTTATCATCTCTTAGTGATAGTGTCCTCTGTCTAATGGTGGGACTTGATTCATCAGCTGAGATATGGAAAACACTTGAGCAGAATTTTGCCAGTCAGACAAAAGCCAAGATGATGCAGTACAAAATCCAGTTGCAAACACCAAGAAAGAAGGCAGCTCAATGAGAGAATACCTGGGCAAAATGAAGACCTGTTTTGACTTATTGGCTTCTGCAGGTCAAAAGATTAATGAAGATGATCAGATTATGCACATACTTTCTGGTTTGGGCTCAAACTATGACTCAGTGATGGTAAATGTTACCTCACGGGTTAGAGATATCACAGTTGCTGAAGTTCAAGCTCTACTCCTGTCCTATGAATCAAGATTGGAAGTGAACCAGATCCAATCACAAAGTATAAACAATGAAGGGTCTCAGCTTAGTGTTAACGCAGTTACCAGAGGTAATCAAGGTCAGAACTTCCAGAAGAAGTTCAACAATGAAACTTTTAGAGGGGGAAGAGGCAACCAGTTTCAAAATAGAGGAGGAAGAGGAAACCAACAATTTCATAATAGAGGTGGATTCAGAGGAAGAGGAGGCAGATCAAATGGCCAAAAACCAATATGCTAGTATTGTGGATATGTTGGCCATGCAACTAATAAATGCTGGTACAACCCTGAGAACAACATTCCAATACCCCAACAGAATACACAACATTTTGGGAACAGAAATCCTACTTTGAACATTGCTCAATTTCCATCTTACAATTATGCTCAAGAAGCAGGAAATGACAACAGCTGGTACCCAGACACAGGAGCATCAAATCATGTTTCAAATGACATGAACAACTTGAGCATTGCAAATGAGTATCAAGGAAGCAACAAGGTGCAGATGGGAAATGGTGCAGGTGAACATATAACTCATTTTGGAACTGCTTTTCTCAAATCTTCTTTAAACTCTAAATCTTTCGTTCTGAAAAATCTCTTGCATGTCCCCAATATAACCAAGAATCTCATTAGTGTGTCTCAGTTTGCCCTTGATAACAATGTATTTTTTGAGTTTCATCCTTTTGTGTGTCTTGTTAAGGACCAAGCAACTCAGGATACTTTACTCCAAGGGATTCTTGAAGATGGCCTGTACAAGTTCAAACTGCACTCTGATCCCGTGTCCAAGAAAACTAATCCTTTCAATCAAAGAGAGCATCCCTATCCAGCTTCTCCAAATCAAGGAATTCATTCCAGTTTATCTTCTCTTTCCAGTCCAGTTTCTTCCTTTAATCCTGGAATTTGTAGTGCTAGTAGTTTGGATATATGGCACCAAAGGCTAGGACACAATAGTCATGAGATTGTGGAAATGGCTCTTAAGGGCTGTAATATCCCTTTTGAAATGAAAGCTACAAATTCTAGTTTATGTGTTGCTTGTTCATTGGCTAAAAGTCATAGACTACCCTACACGGACTCCTTAACTAAATGCAAGGAACCATTTGAGCTTGTCCATTCGGATCTTTGGGGACCTTCACCTGTACTATCCAGAAATGGTTTCAAATACTATGTGAACTTTGTAGATCATTATACTAAGTTCACATGGATCTATCTCTTAAAAGATAAAACTGAAGTTGTTCCTTCCTTCCTTCATTTCAAAAATTTTGTTGAGACTCAGTTCAACAAAAGAATAAAATCCTTTCAAACTGATGGTGGAACTGAGTATAAGCCTCTTATCCCAATTTTTGAGTCAAGTGGAATCCTTCATAGAGTGTCTTGTCCCTACACTCCTCAACAGAATGGAGTGGCAGAGAGAAGACACAGACATATCATAGAAATTGGACTTTCCCTCCTTGCACATTCTCAAGTTCCAACAAAGGTTTGGGATGATGCATTTGTTGCTTCTGTGTATACTATGAACAGAATTCCAGTTAAAAGTCTCTCCTATAAATCCCCCTTTGAAGTTCTATACAAAGCCAAACCTGATTACAATACCTTTAGAGTCTTTGGCTGTCTTTGCTTTCCTCATGCCAGACCTCTTAACAAGCATAAACAGGAATTAAGATCTCAACAAGGAGTATTCTTGGGATATAGTAATCATTTCAAAGGGTATAAAGTTCTGTTACCAGCTGGGAAAGTCATATTCACTAGGGATATCATCTTTGATGAAAAGGTATTTTTCCTTATAAAGAAGTTCAATCCAGTTCCTCATCTCAATCTGATCACACTTCATCCCTACATCAATTCTACTCTATACCTCCACCTATTGTCATCACAAAACCATTAACTTATGCTCCCTTTTCTGACCAGAATAATCCACCCCCTCACCTAAACACACCTTCTCACACAAGCCATTCATCACATCGATCATACAACTCTCTTTCTGATTTTGAGAATATGCAGTTGCAAAACGATTTACATGATTCACCTGTTACTAATGAATCAATTGCAGATCCTATTGTTGCCCCCAAACAGGTCATCAGATGATTACAAGATCAAAGGCAGGGGTCTTTAAACCCAAGGTATATTCAGCCACATACCTTGATGAAGAGCCACCCTCATTTCTTGAAGCAATAAAGCATAAACATTGGAGAGAGGCCATGAATGCTGAATTTGCTGCCTTAAAGGCCAACAATACTTGGACTTTTTCCAATGTCCCTGAAGGGAGAAAGTTAATTGGATGTAAGTGGGTATTCAAAGTAAAGAAAAATGCAGATGGAAGTATATCAAGACACAAGGCAAGGCTTGTGGCACAAGGATATTCTCAAGTTGAAGGATTGGACTATTCTGAGACCTTCTTCAACTATAAGGGTGATGCTCAGCTTGGCAGTGGAGAAAAATTGGGGAGTAAGGCATTTGGATATTAACAATGCATTTTTGCATGGTGAGCTGGATGAGGAGATTTACATGAAGCAACCACCAGGATATGAGTTTACATCAGAAAATGGAAGTCCAGTGTTCTTAAGGTGAAATATGTCCTGACAAAACTTGGTTTTCAACACTCAAGAGCTGATAATTCTTTGTTCTACAGAATCAATGGAGGATCATTTGTTTATTTATTGATATATGTTGATGATATCTTGGTCACAGGGAATAATGTTGTTGATATAGATTCTGCTGTCAATTCCCTGTCCCAACATTTTTCTTTAAAGGACCTTGGACAAGTCCACATGTTCTTGGGAATACAGATTTCCAAAACCAAGGAAGGAATGCATCTTTGTCAAGAGAAGTACATCAAAGATCTATTGAAAAGATCCAATATGCTTGATGCTAAAGGGACAGCAACTCCTATGATTACTTCTCCACAGCTGTCAAAACATGAAGGGAGTCCTATCATCAATGCCACGCACTACAGAAATCTGGTTGGAGGATTACAATATGCAACAATAACCAGACCTGAGATATCATACTCTGTAAACAAAGTGAGTCAATACATGTCATGTCCCATGGATACACATTTGAAGGCAGTAAAAAGGATATTAAGGTATCTTGCAGGGACATCAAATATGGGATTGCATCTTAGATAAACTGGAAATCTAAGCCTCACTGGTTATTGTGACTCAGATTGGGCAACAGACATTGATGATAGAAAATCGATCACTGGATTCTATGTGTTCTTGGGTGGAAATCTGGTCAGTTGGAAATCTAAGAAACAATCCAGTGTTTCTAGATCAAGCACAGAGGATGAGTATAGAAGCCTAGCTCATGTAACTGCTGAGATTTCTTGGCTAAGTTCTTTACTACAAGAGTTGAAGATTAGGTGTGAAAAGGCACCAGTGGTTTGGGTAGATAATCTCAGCACGATTGCTTTGGCTTCAAACCCTGTATTGCATGCTAGAACTAAGCATGTAGAATTGGATATCCACTTTGTGAGGGACTTAGTCAGCAAAGCAAGGATTAAAATTCACCACATTCCATCCATAGAACAGGCTGCTGATCTTATGACAAAACCATTGAGTTTGCAATTCTTCATGAGGTTGAGGAATAAGCTGAATTTGATACCGCAACCTACATTCGAATTGAGGGGGCATGTTGAAGATCCTAATGTTGCTGACATGGTTCAATCTGCTGAGCTGGAATGCCACCGTGGAAAGAAAAAGAAGAAGCTCAGCTATGCAGAAGTTTTACTTGGAGCACAAGCTCACTGAACTAGATGTTCTTGTTTGAAGACAAATGCCATTAATGATCAAGTACAAGTGCATTGATGAATTGCAAGTACTGCAGTAGTTTGTTATCACTTTGTACTTAGTCAAAGTTGTTTTTCTATTACAATATTAATTAGTCTTGTTTGTATAGCTGTTAGAATTGATATAAGTCGATGTAATTGATATCACATTTATGCAATGAGATAGAATTCAATGCAACAGCAATGAAAGCTCAAGTTTCAAATATGATTTGCTTTCTCTTTTACTGCATTTCCTCTCTTACTTTCTTTCACATCCAGATGGCAATATCATTAAAAAACGTCTCAGAGAAGATACAATCGGTGAACACCGACGAAAATGGGGTAAACACCCCCCAAGGGCATGGATAGGGGCTGGGCCTAATTAAACCCGGTTCGAGTTTCATGATGGCTCCCACCGCCGTGTGGGCGGTGGTGCTAGGTGCTAGCAATATAGGAAATGGTTTCTGGATGGCTCTAGCAACGGCGGGACAGCAGGAATGACAGTACAGGGCGGGGGCACGGGAGAGAGTAGGCGGTTTTGAGTTATCTGGAACGGGGAGGTTCAATCCGATCCAGTTCGGGTAAATGATGTTACAACAGGCACAAGGGGTAGGTGTTGCAGAGACTAATATGGGATTGTTGAACTCCATGAATAATTATAATAGTCTATTCGACCCCAGAATTGAAAAGTTGATGTGTCTTATAATAAAAAGGAAAAAAAAATAAAAAAAAATCCACCTCATATTTCTGGCGACACGTGTCGTAAGTCGCCGGAATCTCCAAAATTGCAGTGGTACATGAGGGACATGTGACCTTTTCTGGTCAACTGGTCAAAATTGGACCAAATTGAACAATTACTAGAGATATAGGACAATATCGAAAAACAAAAACTTATGGGACGAAATCCGAAAAAGTAAAAAATTATGAGATCATTTAAGTTTTTTTTTTTTCTACCATAACATGTGCTCACAGTGAGTATGGGAACATTTCATTTAATTGGATTCTCTGTTGTAAAAATCTTTAACTAATTTAGGCGTTTGATTTTCATTTGTTGTCTATATTCTTTTCTCGATTTAGCGCTGTCGAACTTGCCTATGCAAGCCTAGATCCCCACTAATGCCTAAGCCTATTATGTGGTCGAACTATTGTATAATAACTTTTACAACATTTGACTGGATTAATCAAATTAAATATTGAAAACGTCCATATAAGAAATAGTGACTTGTATACATGTGATAGAATGACAGCCGCAATTTGAATTAAGCAGTACAGGTGTCCCAGTACATATATAACTAAAAGCAATATTTTAATACTTAGCTACCATTGTGAAATGTAGGTATACATAATTGCGGGCTTCACCTATACTTGTTCTAATGTTTTAAATTTGAAAATGATGATGGTACCCAACCCAATAATATTAGAGGAAAATAAATTAAGTTGATGAAGAACACCTGAATAGAAGTAAATTGTGCATTTAATTGTTGACCTAGTCGAATGAGTTATTGTGTTATAAATTACTCCATTGCTGTACAAGTAGGTTGTTGATTTACACAACAGTTAATGTGGTTATTTATATTTCGTCTAACACCTTTAAGAATCATTTCTTGAAATAAATACTTCAATTATTTTCAAACAACCAAATATGTCTCACGGTTCTATGTATTAATATATACAGACACGTGTATTATTTTTGTTGGATGATGTCTGCGTTTAATTAAAATTGTATTGGAGGGAATTGTTTCACTACATCTATATCTATACTTAATATAATAACAAAATTCATTGAAAATAAAAACTAAGAAATTTTCCCGTCCAAACAAATATTACTATTAGTCGAAACTATGATTTTCAGTTTTGATTGGCCGGTTTATTAAATAAAACGCGTTTTTTGCTTATTCACTAATTAAGGAATATATAATATTTGTGCTTAAATTAGGGAAATTATGGATCATCATTACGTAGTAAAAATATTATTCCGATGTAAGAAAATCTTCCCCTATATATGGTGAATGACAAAAACATATACGTAACCGTCACATGGTATGACGAAAAAAGAGTATCACTTTTTTTGAAAAAAAAAAAAAGTATCACTTTTTGTAGCAAAAATATCACATTTATCTGAAAAAGTATCAATGTAGTAAAAGTATCAATTTTATCTGTAAAAGTGTCACTATTTCTTGCAAAAGTATCACTTTTTCCTGTAAAAGTGTATCATGTCACACGTGTGACCGTCACACATAAGACTCACTCATGGTGAATATATAGATCATTGTATTGTATTATATACTAATATTCCCCTAAATTTATAAATTTCTTTTATTTAACAAAAAAAGAAAAAAGATTAGTCAATTATTTTTTTCTCAATTATGTAATCTTATTTTTATCTTTTAAAATAAATATATATTTTAATAAAATAAATATATATTTTAAATCGTGCATTGCACTATGGGTGATTCTAGTTATGATATAAAGGATCTAAAACTCGTGTCCTCCTACTTCTATGTTAACAATTTTGTTAAGGGGATAATTGGACTGGGATGTAGTGGCATGTACCACGTCCGATGAAGCACATCCATGGACGGAACATCCAAAAAGGCATTTTAGTTTAAGGATATAGTAGGTTAGGATGTGTATTGAAAATTGTAAAATGTGCATTGGAAATTGTAAAAGGTGAGGTAGGTAATAGGGTGCGGATGTGAAGGGATGGGCCATCCAGTGTAAAGTGAAATACGTTGAGGATGTCTCATGCCATATCCGAATGGGGACATCTTAGTCCAATTATCCTCTAAGGAACTACCAAATTATTGACATGTTCAGTGTAATTAGTTATTTAAATTATTTGTGGCTTTATAATACTTGTTATCCTATTCCAAACAAAAGTAACAAAAAGTAAAAATAACTAAAGTGTGTTCGTAGAAGAAGTTATAACGATGATAATTGCATGACTAAAATGATAAACTTATAAGGGCGAGCTTACTTGTGACTTGATTCAATTCATTGAGGATTGGATCAATGGATTCGTGTTTTTTTAAATTGTTGACAATATATTTACAAATATCACATCATCTTTTTATCACTTTTTACCCTAAAAATAAACTCCAACCCACTTCAACCAACAAAATCAAACACCCGTTTATTTAACTCAACCTTCTATTTTCACTTTATTTCTCTCAACATACAGGACTTCAGCCTCCTTCAATCATAAGTAAACACAATCTACGTGTTCCGTCAGAAGAAGAAAAGTAGTGATTCATGTAAGTTCTATTTATATTAATAAAGTTATTTTTTCTGGTGACTAGTATCGAATGTAGTATCTTTTTAAGTAAGGATAGTTTAGAAAAATTGAATTGAAGTAGTTTAATATGGAAAGTGAGTGTAATTTAGGGGAGATTGGAAATGGATTTGAATTATTTTTGTAAGGGTGAGGAAGAATAGATTTAACAATCCAGCAAGCATTATGTTGGTAGAAATTAAGTAGAATATTTGGCATATTTTATTGATACAGCAAGGATAGGGAATCTTGGTGGCTTGATATTTTCAATAAATTAAAAGGGACATCCTTTAATCACTTTCTAAAATGGTATAAGTGTCATTTAATGAAAAAAAAAAAAAAACCATTTATTATTTGAATAGTTGAATAAGGAGATGGGGTTGATTAGAAAAAGGTGGTACAATTATAATTATATTTAAGGGTGTAATTAGGTTTTTGATGATGGTTGTCGGAATTTAATATCTCTTGTAAAAATCATCACTCAACTCCGCAATACTTTAGTTTAGGTGTCGGACTGTATTTCACTGTCTTCATCTTTTTTTCCATTTCATCATATATCTACTTAAAAATTCAAGTCCATATTCGGGGGTGGATTATTACAATCACATTACCATTTTACGCTTACAAAATCTCTCATTTACAGATGAAAAATTATATCTTATAATACAAATTTAATTAACGTAATATCAAAATCTTGATCTTAGCTTCTAATTATATATACTTCCAAATAATCTAGTAACTTTTATACAAAAAAAAATAAAAAAATCAAACTAAAAATATAACACAATCAACCCAAGAAATCATTATATATTTTGAACCTGATAGTGTTTTTATATATGGAGTATGAGTGTGTAGTTAAATTAACTTCGAAAGAGAATTAATTTCAGAATTTCGTCAAAACGAATTTGAAATAAAAAATATTAGTATGAATTAATGAGTTTTATGTTTGAGCAAAATTGATGTATAAGATCAAATAAACACACATTTAGAAAAACAAATTTGAATTAAAAAGAAAGAAAAATTATGAGTACGGACTAGTGAATTCTAGGTTTAGTTTGGCAAGATGGATGTATGATGCACTAAATTCTAATCTTAGTGTTACTGCAAGTGTACAGTGCTACTGTAACTAATGTCAAATAAGGTCGATCTCATATAAACTGTTTTCTATGTTTAATTTTATACCATAATCCTAATATTTCTACTCTATCTAGATTTTCAAATAAGGAATGCTATTTTATAATCTAAAACCTAATTTACATAAAAATAACTAACTAACGAATAATTGCTTAAGAAACAAGTAATCAAATATCAAGGTAAACTCATATGGATTAAGATATATTCTAGGGCATAGATTTCAATTACGACTTTTTATTTATGATTAATCTAAAATTATAGACTTTTAAACCAATAATATTGTTTATTAGGTGGCACTTATGTTGATGAATGCTCCTCTCAAAAGCTGCTAGAATGTTGATCAAATAGGAATAATCACCCTCTCGAGTCAACCAAACCTAAAAACTCTCAAAAGTCCCTAAACCAATGCCTACGTAACTATCTCACTCTTCTCGGACTATATTGATAATTACGCTATGTATCGTAAGTCTATTAACAAGATCCTTCTATCAAGCCGAATCATTGAACTTGTAGATATTATTCAAGTGATCAATTTAAATAAATCATTGGAATCAGATAGACACGTAGATAAACAAATATAAACTGGAGTCAAAATTAAAGATAAAATTAAAGCATAATCATTCACAATCTACTTTCTAACCTTATAACACAATAGATGTTTAGCTACTCATACTATAGTAAAAAAACCGCATCAATTTGTAGACGAACATGACTGAAAAAATAACTAAAAGAAAATAGATGATAAAATCCGAATCTTGATCTTCGATCTTCGTCCCCGTCACTTCTTTCTCTTTGATCTAGCTTCAAATACTTCTCTAATGATAATTATATGTTAAATTCGGACTTGGAGACTTGTATTAATAATTTGGGGAAGACTAGGGCTACAACGGGCTAAAAAAAGACAAAATGTGTAAATTAAGAATTAAGCCGCCTTAAACGACTCATCCGAGTCAAGCTCTGCCTCACCCGAGTAGGCCAACTGGCAGAGTTGCCAAAGTGGCCTCGATCGAGTCACTGCATTTTGCCTCAAACGTAATTTTGGGTTCAACTCTACCTCGATCGAGTCACCAAATGGCATCGGTCGAGTTGGATACTTCTGCCCAATCATCTATTTTTCTTCGTTTATTCTAACCCTCTTGCACATTTCTTGTCCAGACTTCATCCAAACAGACTTTTTAGCATTTGTATACCTGATTAACATTAAAACAAGTGCAAAAACGTCGGCAAATTTAATATATTATTGTACTGTTCACTTAACTATTAATATAATAGGTGCACTTTTTTCCTATTTATCAATCTAAGTGAACTCGCCTGTGCCACAGGCGAGTTCACTTAAATCTGACAAAACACTGTTCAATCTCGCCCCTGCCAGGGGCGAGTTCTTTAAATTTTTTTTTTTTTTTTTTCAGTTAGATCTCGCCTGTGCCATGGGCGAGATCCATTTTTTTTTTTTTTTTTTTTTAAGATATAACTGATCTCGCCTGTGCCATGGGCGAGATCAGGTATGAGCTACGTAAACCAGGGGCGAGTTCTAATTCTTTTCTTTTTTATACCGTATTTTAGATTATATATATATATATATATATATATTATCTATTATTTAATTATCTTTTAGGATTTTATATATACATTATCTATTATTTAATTTTCTTTTAGGATTATATATATATATACTAGTAAATGTTCCCATGCGATGCACGAGCTATTTTTTTAAACAGTAAATTAATATTAACATGAACAATACTTTTATTGAAAACGCATTTTTATTTGATAATATATAATAAAAAAAAGAAATGGTTAAAATTTTTTACAAAGAAAACTTTTGTGTTCTTTTGCAGTATTATTCATTCATTGCCTCTTACTCCGGAAAATCAGTAATTTTCACTAATATAAACACATTTTAATTTTTTCACGAATTTCTTACTCGTATCTTATTTCAGATTTTTTTTTTATCTTGTCTCTATCAAAACATTCATATTAAATTATGATAAATTTTGAATAGATTACACTGATTGGTAATAATAAATAAAGCGAACATACATAATCCAGAATTCGATATCAGTTAATAGAATTGAGAAACAAATAATCTAAAGGATTATTCTTATATAAAATATTTTATTAGTTTACCTACAAAATATCCTCTATTGAAAATAAATTTTAAGAAAAACATAGAAAATACAATTTTATTTTAGGATGAACTGAATCTTCATAGTCCATATCATAAGCTCATTAATTAAATAGAGTTGGATTTGGATTTAGAATTTTAAAAACATAGATGACCTCAAATCTTTCAATTTTTTTATCGAATAATCTCCTATATCCATAAGATGAACTCATTAATATAAATAAAGTTGAATTTTGACTTAGAAAATTAATGAACTAAACTAATAAAATATAATAAGAATAATCATTAAGAAAATATATTCTTTTCTCAATTTTATTAAATTGTATTGCAATTTTGACCATTTTTTTTATTATATATTATTAAATAAAAATGCGTTTTCAATAAAAGTATTGTTCATGTTAATATTGATTTACTGTTTAAAAAAATAACCCGTGCGATGCACGGGAGTATTTACTAGTATATATATAAAATTCTAAAAAAAAATTAAATAATAGATAATGTATATATAAAATCCTAAAAGATAATTAAATAATAGATAATATATATATATATATATATATATAAAATCTAAAATACGGTAGAAAAAAGAAAAGAATTAGAACTCAGGGGCGAGTTTACGTAGCTCATACTTGATCTCGCCCATGGCACAGGCGAGATCAGTTATATCTTTTAAAAAAAAAAAAAAATTTGGATCTCGCCCCTGACACAGGCGAGATCTAACTGAAAAAAAAAAAAAAAATTTAAAGAACTCGCCCCTGGCAGGGGCGAGATTGAACAGTGTTTTGTCAGATTTAAGTGAACTCGCCTGTGGCACAGGCGAGTTCACTTAGTTTGATAAATAGGAAAAAAGTGCACCTATTATATTAATAGTTAAGTGAACAGTACAATAATTAATTAAATTTGCCCAAAAACGTCATCTAGCTCAAGATACCGAATTTAAGCATATTCCAACTAGATACACATGCAAATGATACTTCCTACGTTCCGCTCAATTTTGCACACTTTCCGTTTCGGTCTGTCCCATTCAGCTTTGCACACCCTTAAAAAGAAAATTTATCTTACATCTCCATCCATCACCTTTGAAAAAGTCAACCAAAAAATAAAAAATATTTTTTTCTTAATATATGTGCCCAACCCTACGTGTAAAACTGAGCGGGACGGAAGGAGTACCAAATATATTCTTAAATCGACCTAAAATACATGCATATACGACGTGTATCAATATATAGGCTCAGATAAAAATTGAAATATATATAAAAAAGTATGGATTAGAGAGTTGTAAGTTTTGGCGAAATTGATCTATAAGCTAAAATTAACATTAAAAAAAGAGGAGGAAGGTTGAAAAGCAAGTAGGATCTGAGAAATGAGAAGCTACTTGATGCTCCAATAGTGGTCCATTCAAATTAAAGGCACATTCTAGCTAAGACAATGATTATGTACTCTTAATTGAAATAAATATTAATTATCACATCACACCAAGTGTGGTGTGGATCAAATCTTTAAAGATTGGATCTTTCAGGGGCCCAAATATAAGTTAGTTTACAAACTTTGAGGCAAAGTGTACACCTCCATTGGAGGACATATAAAACAATGGTGTTACCAACCCTTTTTCAGCCTGTTTATTCCCGCTTTCATAATTGTCATCTTATGCCTTTCAACCCCCACCCCTATCATTTATCATATTTCTTTTTTTTTTAAATAATAAAAATAGAAGTTATAGTATTAACTTATCTTTGTTTATGGATGGGGCGGGGTGTATAAAGTTTTTGACGTAAAATTTTTGATTGTATGTATTCTAGATCTAATGTTTGCTTTGAGATAGAATTTATAAGATACTGTCAAATTATTCATAGGTGATCAAAATATATTAATTACTATTAAATAGATTATTTGAATCAGATCTTCCCGTCTCTCCTCCGAATGAAAAAAATTTATAAATAAACATAGAATTAATGGTTGAGGGCTCGCCCCTCACTAATTTAAAGTTTTTTACCCTCTTATGTTTGTTGGAAGACCAAATTTTAGATAAAATTAAGGTATTTGGATGATGAATGATATGGTGTACAAGATTAGGGTGTACTAGAATGAGGGATTGGGAGAATGCGTCTTATCCTATTTTATTATGTTCTATTATCTATATAGGATTATTTATATCCTATCTTATCTTGGATGATTATGTTGAATTCAATGTCTACTAGATGTAATTTAATACAATCCTTCAATTAGTATAAATAAACTCACCTCAGGAGGTGCAATTTCTAATGGGACAATTTTGTCTTGAATATTGTGTCATCCTGGATATCTGGAGTTATTTTGCTTTTTATTCCAACCAAGTGAACACTGAATTATCCTGAATAATTTGTCCTTATTCAGACTTATCATATGAAATAAATGTGTCTGAAAGTACTCATTTCGAGACCTGGCTTTTGTGTTTCTATCGGATCTAAATTTTAGATTTTATTCTTATTCCAAGATTTAAAATATGAAAAAACAATATTATATATCCAATGTAGAAGTAGTTAAGTATGATATATAAAATAATTTGATGCATACTATGTCATAATTTTTCGTATGAATACCAAATTTTGGTATGCTAATAGTAGTATCATTATAATGCCACCAATTATATAAAAAGAACGGGATTTTAGTATATCAATATTGTCAGTATTCTAGTATACATTTTCGCATTAATATATTTGATATTTTGGTATATATGCGGCATATAATAAATAAAAAATCAATGTACTAAAATATGGAATATCAAAATTCTTGGGATGATATTATTGTAGAAATTTCGAATTTCTTGGGAGTACATTATAGGTTAATTTTTTTAATATAACATATTGAATAACATTTGATAATATTTCCTATTTTTCAAGACAAGTGCATAATTCGAAATATTGGCCCAAAATTAAAACTATCCAAAAAAAATTCAGAATTCTCATTTAAAACTTGAAATATTAAAACTTACACAATTTTTTTTCTTTCTAAAATTGGCCTTTTTCAAATTTTTTTTTTTTTGATTTCATGAAAAGTTGTTTTTCCATTGAAAATTAAATATTGTTGTTCATCACGTCCCAAACTTTAAATGATAAAAAGTTGTTGAAAGGCAAATGTGACTGTTTTGCTACTGTGTGGGAAAGCTTAGTCACAATCTCACATGCATAGCTTCTCTCTTGTTCTTCGGCTAAAAATGCTTCTCTCTCATGTCTACCTACTTTAACTTCCGACTGTAGCCACTAATGCAATATCTACATTATACAAGTACTTTTTGTTTTGTTTAAAACGAAGAAAACTCATGAAAAACTCAAATATATACAATCGTAGTTAATGAACTACATATCCAAGAAGGTCTCTAAAAACAAACATCAACCTAACAACTATTTATACGTAATTTACACATTAGCGTCGTTCGAGAGGAGAGTTAACGACATAAGTGATTGTTAATAAAACCCGGAACACAGTATAAAGATTTAGATAATTAGGATAATCTAACATAGGGAAGTCGTAATTGAAATCAAACCTTAGGATACATCCTTTAAACTAATTCATTCTCCGAAGCTATTGTTTGATATTCCAAGCGTTTTAAGTATTAGTTTTATAATTGTAGTTAGTAAACCAAACCGAACCATTCTATTCAAGAATCTAGATAGTGTTGGACTATTAGAATTAGGATATTAAATTGGCATAGTGATAAGATCTCAGTGGGATCGACCTTGCTCACCAACGTCTATAGCTACATTGTACTAGGGTTCAATTTTAGTGTGTCAAGTATTTGGCGTCGTTGTCGGGAACTGGTAATTGTTGCAATTTCTATCGTGATAAATAGTCTACAGTTAGGCTAGACATTTTCTTTTTTGTTTAAACTTTTTCTCTTTGTTGGTGATCTCAGGTAGTGCACGCGAACACGGTCTAAGGGAAAAATAATATTGTTCCTTTTGACCCTGAGAATGAAGCTACTGCCCCCATATGCAGGATTAGGATAATTTTAGCCAGTGGAATGGTTGGCCTACCTAAAAATATGACTCAGGAGGAGATGCTTAGACAGTTGTTTGGATTGGTGAGGCAACATCAAAACCACATGATTGACCTACAGAATCAAGTACAACAGGTACAAAACAGTCACTTCAGTAGATGCCTTAGCCACAACTACAAGTTAACCATGAACAAACTCTGGCACCCATAAGAGACTGTCTTCGTCTCATAGCTAACAGGGACTATGGAGGAGTTGTGCTACAACCGATAAATGCCAACAACTTTGAACTCAAGCCAGCATTGATCTCCATTATTAGTACACGTGATTATGCATGCATAATAGGTCGAGTTAAGTGACTATTTAGTGACTGTAATTGACCGTGTATTGTTCATATTTGCATTATTGGACGATTTGATGTTTGTGACTTGTTTTGAAGTTATTTGGGTAAATTTAGACCAAAAAGTCGAACTCGACTAAGGATGAATGTTGAAAACAAGCCTCACAAGTCAAAAACCAAAAAAAATAGAGTCAAAACTTCAGGAGACTGAGCTCGGCCAAGATTGTGAGGTCTCGGCCGAGACAGAAGGTCAGGGAAACCAGGATGTTTGGTTGTAGAAGAATCTCGACCGAGATGCTGATTCTCGGCCGAGACAAGCCATTCTCGACCGAGACTCGAGGCGGCCCAATGAAGATTTGCTCGCAGATACTTCTTTTTCAGCCCAAATTGAGCCTAATTCATCCCCATCTATAAAAAGAAGACCCTAAGTCCAAAAATAAAACTTTTACTTGGATTTTTTAGAGCGCGGACTTGGGAATTGAGAAGAACACGAAGATTCAACAAATGGACATCTCGGGTTTTCTAAGTTTATGTCTTTTACTCGTAATTTGTTCTATCTGCTATTAGGAAGGAACGTTAGGTACTAAATAGAACTAATTTGACTGCATTCGACAGTGCGGTCAAATTTTGGCGCCGTTGTCGGGGGAACGGTTGATGCATTTTAGTATTAACCATTATTAGTTTATTTTTTGTTATTTATTATAATCTTTGTTTTATATACACTGGGCATTCACTTGTTCGTTTGCATCTTATTACAGCTGTGAATGATCACCCGTTCACACGGTAACAAGGACTTGCAATTCGATCTAGAGATTACGCGAAGAGACCAAATTCTGAGGAGACAAGCAAGAGAGATTCGAGAGGAAAATGAAACTGAACCCATCCTTTTTTAATCAGAAAACGAACAGACAGTCATGACAGCAGAGAAGTCTATGAAAGGATTGGCCAATACTGGCGCCACTCACTAGCCCCTATGCATCACTTTCCCTAACTTGGGAGAGAACACCACATTCGAGTTGAAATCTGGGCTAATCCATTTGTTGCCCTCATTCCATGGCCTCTTGGGCGAGGATCCCCACAAGCATCTAAAGGAATTCCACATAGCCTGCTCAAGTATGAAGCGCACTACTGTTAGTGAAGAGGCAATCAAGTTACTGGCTTTCCCCTTCTCCTTGAAGGATTTGGCCAAGGATTGGCTATATTATTTGCCTCCATCTTCCATCACTACCTAGGAGGAGATGGAAAGACTATTTTTAGAGAAGTATTTTCCTGCCTCTAGAGCAACGAACCTCCGAAAAGAGATTAGTGGGGCTAGACAACTGCACGGAGAGAACTTATATGAATATTGGGAGCGGTTCAAGAAACTGGAGGCGAGCTGTCCTCAACATCATATAACCGATCAACTGGTAATCTAGTATTTGGATGAAGGATTATCACTAGCAGACCGAAACATGATAGATTCAGCTAGTGGAGGAGTGCTAGTTGATAAAACTCCAACTGCGTCAAGGGAACTGGAATCAAAGATGGTTTTTAACGCGCAACAATTTGGGTGTAGAGATGCATCGCTCAAATCAGTGAGAAAGATGACCGACTTAGCCATAGAAGACAAGCTTGAAGCGTTAACAACTCTGGTAAGAAAGGTTGCTTCAGGGGGCACGGCTATTATCAAGCCCTGTCGTATTTGTGAAACATTGGAGCATTCGATAGATGAGTGTCAGGTTCTAGGGAATGAATTGGAGACCCATACTAATGCCTTTGCTCGGACAATTTTCAGCAAAGATGGTATGACCCCTACTCCCACTCTTACAATCTAGTGTGGAGGGATCATCCCAACTTGAGGTACGATAATCAGCCACAGCAGTCGAGCGATCAAAATCGCCTCCCACAGGGCATGTACCAACAGAGGCAATCAACTGAGCAAGCCCCCAGCCCATCATTAGAAGACATCGTCAAGAACTTGGTAATGAATAATGTTCGTTTTAAAAAAGACACACAGTCAAGCATCAAGAATCTTGAGACTCAAGTGAGTCAATTAGCTACTACTATGAGTCGTTTGGAGAGTGAAAATAGTGGAAAATTACCAGCTAAACCTGAGACCAACCCGAGAAAAATAAGCGCTATCACATTGAGGAGTGGAACTAAGCTTGTAGAGCCTAACAAGCCCGGGTGAAGTTTAGAAGAGGAAAGTGATGAAAGAATCGAGAAAAAGAAAGGGGAGGTCGAGCAAACAATCTCGGCCACCAAAGTGCTCTGCCCATCCAACACGGCCGAGAACCACTTGTCTCAGCCGAGACCCATCACTCGGAAAAATAGTCCAGTTTGTCACCTATTCCGACTCAATCACTCCCGTTTCCTAGCCGACTTGCGATGAAAGTGAAAGATAACAAGGAAAAAGAGATCTTGGATGTATTCAGAAAGGTCGAGATAAACATTCTGTTAAGCGATGCGATCAGACAAATCCCGAAGTATGCTAAATTCTTTAAAGATCTATGCACTAACAAGCGCAGGTTAAAAGGGGATGAGAAAGTAATTATGGGAGAGAATGTGTCAGCCATTTTCCAAAAGATTCCCCCGAAGTGCAAGGACCCAGGTATGTTCATCATACCCTGTTCGATAGGTAATCACACTATAGAGAGGGCTATGCTAGACCTAGGTGCATCTATAAACGTCATGCCTCGTTTTATTTTTCATGCACTAAAACTTGGGCCATTAAAAGAAATGAGGATAGTAATTCAATTAGCTGACCGTAGTACTACATACCCTGATGGAGTCTTGGAAGATGTGTTAGTAGAAGTAGGCGACTTAGTATTTTCGGCAGATTTGTATGTGTTGGACATGAACGGCGTTGCATCAACTTCTACGCCTATATTGTTAGGGAGGCCGTTCTTGAACACCTCTCAAACAAAGATATAGACGATTGTGAGGGAACACTCACGATGGAGTTCGATGGACACATCGTTAAATTTAACATATATGATGTACTTGAATTCGTTGAAAATGTCCATTCTATTATGCCTAATGATGTTATTAACTTGGTGAAAGAAACTGTGCGCTGAGTTGCAGGGATAAGTTGAATACCTCCATATATTGGAGGCATCATAAAAAGGAGCGCGAGAAAATGAAGGAGGTAAAATGCTTTTCCACCATGGATCAAACGCTAAATGGACGTGAACTGGTCGAGCCAACGACGTAAAACAAAGGCGCTTATCGGGAGGCAACCCAATGTTTATCGTATTTTTACTTTTAAATTATGTATTTTATTGTTATTTTCTAGTTTGATGCATTTCTTCTCGTTTTTGAGTAGTATGAAAGAACTAATATGACTCGAATTCAAACAGTAGTGGAGCATGATGGGTATAACAAGACATTCGGTTGGGCACGGTAGCCAAAATTTTGGAGCAAGCATAGCTTCCAACCACCACCTCAATAGTAGTACTGTAAGTAAGCACCAAGCCGTACCACTCTTTTCCCCACAAACATTGATTTTCAACCAAGTTTGGGGGAGGGAGTGTAAGTGGGATGACTTGGCCGCTTTTGAGCTTTAGTTTCTTATATTTTCTTACTTTATGCTAGTTGCTAGTTCTTGTTTATTTGTTGAAGTGTTGGCCTGTGAGCCATTAATTGTATGGTCTGTGAGCCAATTACTTAATTAATCGTCTAGCCTGTGAGCCACTGTCTTTGCGAGTTGGGTCATGTTTAGTTGTTTATGTACTTTGCATTTTATATCTAGGATTGAGTCAGTTGAAAACCGAGATTATATTTTGATTTTGATGTGTGTCTAAGGACAAAAGATTAGGGTAATGACAAGTGTGCAACTACTTAATGATGATCATGATTCTTGCTTAAAATTTGAATAATTCACTATTTGCTACTCTTAGACATAATTGCATAGCAATTACGAATTATGAATTTACGACCTAGCAACATTTATATGCCTAATACCCGGCTGATCAGTCTAAATAACAAACATATAAAAGATATGAAGAAAGCAAATAACATAAATAATCTCAGAACATAGTTAAATTAAATAATTCCCGGAATAATTACAAAAACATATTTCTAGGGTTCAACTTAGTTAAAGACGGAAAATAAAGGCTTAGCCGATCATAGCAATCGCTAAGAACAAACTAATAAAGAACAAACATCGTTCTAGGGTTCAAGTTTTTGGCGTCGTTGTCGGGAACTGGTAATTGTGTCAATTTCTATCGTGATAAATAGTCTACAATTAGGCTAGAAATTTTCTTTTTTGTTTAAACTTTTTCTCTTTGTTGGTGATCTCAGGTAGTGCACGCGAACACGGTCTAAGGGAAAAATAAATCTTGTTCCTTTCAGTCAACAATGTGGGCTCAAAGTTGTGGCTACTTGCATTTTCAGAGTCATAGATGAATGAAAAAAATTCGATTTATATGTTTTTTTATGGAAGTCGAATTTTTTATTCCATATGAATATATTTCTTACTTTGGACTATTTGAAGGTGATTGAAATTTTACAGTTTTTCAATGACACTTGATTAGTTTTGCTTCACTAATCCATCACCGATTCCTTTTTTTGTTTTTGGCAAATGATTATAGTATCTTATTGTGATCTAAATTTATACATTCGAATATATCTTGCATTTAAACTTAAAGTTATGTTACACACTTGCATTTTTTTTTTTTATATATAAATTACTACTTAACGCTTGAAATTAATAACTATACTTATCATTTTGAATAAATCAAGGAAAATATTCAATTGGCTAAATTATGATTTGCTATAGAATTGATTCTTTCAATTTTTTTATATTAATCTAATGAGTCTTCAATGAAGTGTAAATGATGATTTCACTATATTTTAGTTCCCATTTGTAGTATATTCTCTTTTATACTAATCAATTTTTCAAAATATTTAAATTTCTAAAGTTGAAATTAAAAAATAAATGTATCAACTAACCGAAATACAAAAACGTGTCAGTTGATGAAGACCGTGTAGAATTGAAAACGAACCGATGACATATTTAAATTTCGATGAAGATAAATTTTGAACAAAAATCAACCAAGATCGTTGTGTTCCAAGAAGTGTGTTCGAAATGTATAGTTGTACTTTTTTGTAAATATTTTATATTGTTCGACGAATAATATGTATTTTTATTTTAGTATTTTAATAATTATTATGATTAAAATTACAATAATATTTTTTTAAAAATAATAAAAAATTAATCAATTCGTGCATTTTGTGAACATAGCATTAGACAACGTTGATGACGGAAGAACTTAAGAAATTATTTTAGAAGATGATGAAATGTATGATGACCTTAGTGGGAGCCAACCTGCATATATTTCTTTATTGGGGGTGATACAGTTATTTTTTAAGAATATTTTATTTGTATTTTTTCTATTTTACCAACGGATTTATGACAATTTGTTGTTTATTCAACTATAAATTCATCTTATCTATGTAGTGATTACAGATGAGGAAGACTCACGAAGAAAATTATGATACAAAATGTGGCAGTTCATGAAGACTGTGTATAGTTGGAACCAAACTGAAGACATATTTAAGTTCATATCAAAATAAACAAGGTTGTCAAACTCGCGATTTTAAGTAAAATCGGTGGCGTGTCAGTAAAATCGGATCGTAAAATCGTAAGATTCTACTACCTATACAAAATAACATATATACCAAATTATTTTTTAATTACAACAAGTTTTGAATAGATATCACTTATAAAAATACACATATTATATACACAATTAATCAAAAAGAAAAAAAAATATACAATATGAAGAAATATTTTAGGCATTATGGTTCATATATATATTTAGTACATCATTCCTAAATTGTAATTATGAATACTTTAATTTTAAGAGAAAATTAACAAATAACTTTATTGAAATTAAGTACTACATAAAAAATATAAGATATATTTTTTATGAAGCTTAGATTTTAATTTAGAACTTGATAGTTAGAAAATAAGATTCAGCAAAATTATCTCTCACAGTTAACAAAAAGAAAAAAAAAATACAATGGAAAAATGTTTTAGGCATTATGGTTCATATATATATATTTAGTAAATCATTCCTAAATTGTAATTATGAATACTTTAATTTTAAAAGAAAATTAACAAATAACTTTAAGTACTACATAGAACATATAAGATATATTTTTTATGAAGCTTAAATTTTAATTTAGAACTTGATAGTTAGAAAAAAAGATTCAGCAAAATTGTCTCTCTTTGTGTATAATTTGCTCTAGAAAAGTTTTAAAATCTCAATTTCAAGTTGGTATGAATTCTACAATTCATATTATATGTTTTTTAATTGGTAAAATAGAATAAAAAGCAATAGGTTATAAAATTGTTAAATTTGTACACAAAATCGTAAAATCATAAAACTCGCAAAATCGCATGAGCAAACTCGAGAGTTTACTCCGATTTCATCAGATCTCGATTTTATCACGAGTTAACTCGTTTAGGGAGAAATAACTCGTAAACTCATAGAATCGTAAGAGTTAACTCGAGATTTTGACAACATTGAAAATAAATGTAGAGCATAATTCAACCACAAACGATGTGTACCAACAAGTTTTGTAGAATGTGTATTTCTATTTTTCGGCATAAAAATATTAATTTTCCTTTAGTATTTTTGTAATGATAATGATTTAAAATAAAAATATGATTACTTAAAATTATGGATGCAAAAGGCGATCTAGGCGGCCGCCTAGGCGGTGCCAATCCATTTCGCTTTTTCCCAAATCGCCCTCCTTAGGCCTTTTTTGGCTTAGGCGGTCCTATTTTTTATTTTTATTTTATTTTTTCATATTATTTTTTATTGAAAACGCCGTCATTTTTTGAACTTGAAGCAATTTATTACATTAAAAAGATATAATGTAAAAGTTAAACCGCTCACTCTCCTCATTCCAATGGCAGAAACAATGAAACAAAAGTTAAAACATTTGTAGTAAAATTTGGTTTACTTTAAGTATAAACCTTTAAATAAGACATGTAAAAATTAAATTTGAAAAAAAAAAAATGAATTCTCTAAGCGCCGCCTAGGTGGCCCCAAACCGCTCCGCCTCCGTTTTTCGCCTTCTGTAATCATGCTTAAAATGATAATAAAAGTTTGAATCATCTGTGCATTTTGCACGGGTGAAGAACCAGTTCAATTATATTACTGATCATAGGCTCACAAATATATTTTCTTGCAATTCAAATAGTTTAACTAAAGATCCATTAGGATAGCCATAATAAATCTTGTGTTTTCCTAAATTTATTGACCAATCCCAACAACCGGTCAATACTTATTATTGACAAGTTGGGCACGGTAGTGTTCCAGACCACATTATGATATCATTACAGTTCATGAAAACAGCTAAACCTAAATAGTAATAGTCGAGATAGTTGCAATTTATTAATAATTAGCTTGTAGATTCAATTAGGTTAAATTAATTATGATGGCATGATTAATTCTACCTATTACTACTAGGGTCCAGTCCTTCATGACAATTACGGATCATGAATTCATGGGCAATAAAAATTAAATATTTAATTGAGTTGTCAATTCAATATCATAAACAATTCCCATATAAATAAGTTTGAATTCACAAATATATGAATTAACAAGAACAATTAAATCACAGAGCCTCACAATAATATAATTGAACTAATCAACCCTTAAATCACAGAGCCTCACAAATGATTTATCATAAATATTTTTAAACTTAACAATGTTTAGGTAGTGCTTGGTAATCATAATGTCGTTGGGCATCTTGAATTTGACAATTCATTACCCTTTTAGTACTTGTGATGCAATGATAATATAATCATTGTAATCACAGATAAATTTTCAATGAATTAATTTTCAGACCAAATCCAATTGTCTAAATACAGTGACATATATATATATATATATATATATATATATATATATATATATAATATATTTTACATGTTCGTAAATTTTATTACCAATTATTCCTTTATTTAGAGGGTTTTGAGACGTCTTTTGCACCTTGGTGTCATAACCACCGTGTTCATTTGGGGTAAGCACATCGGAAAGGCCTCTGCTAACTCTCATAGTGCATTATGTATGTGCCAGTAAGGATCGGCACATCCAACCCTCTTTAATTTCGGGTGTTATTTCCACTATTCAGTTTGCCATAGTTGGTCTCGGTAATTTTCTTCATCCTAGTATGTAGGGTGTTGTTTATAGTATGGCACATTTATGTCTCGTAGTTATTTATTGAATATCCTAATTATTTTATTTTTATACTGTAGCATATATTGGTTCACTTGTATAAGTTCTAGAGTAGGAAAATTAGAGAGATTTTTATGTATCAAATCATCTTTTATGATTTTCTTTTTACATAGGGTAAGCATTGTGTTTAGGCATAACATGTCATTGTTTTAAGTTATTTACTTTTTTTAGTCTAGATAGTGGATATGATTCCACTAAACAAACAATTCTAGAAGTGAAGAGTCTTTTGTGTTTCTAAATTTCATTTATCGCATCCGAGAGTTCATCAGGTATTTTTTTAACTCAAGAATACCTCCATCTTAAGCTACTGGATTAATGTGTTGCCACAAACTTATTAGGGCATTGTGCTTTATTTTCTAGGTGGTGCTTTTTATATATTGAGGTTGGTGGATGATATGATTGTGAGAGTAGCTCTTTTAGGATGTAGTTTTTTTCCATGGAAATAGTTTCCATATTAGAAAATTAATGGTGACGCTCAAGTTCTTTTGAGTCCAGTATTTTAAATTTAAGTTGAGTTGGTTTAGTTATATTCTTCTGAATGAGATTTCGGGACCATACATCGCAAGTTTTTCTATGCTCTGTGAAAATGTTTTTTCATGCAATTGATTTATATTGATTGGTAATGCCTATGGACTTTTATTATCATGGAAACATACTATTTATTGAGCTAGACTAAATCAATAGGCAAAACAATTATCAAAATATCTTATAATCATGCAAATAAATTTATTTACAATTTCGAATTGTAAATTCCTCTATGACATAAATAATTTATTAGTAACTTTTAATTTCATGAGAAATTAGAATTGGACCAAACATAATTGGGCTCCATGAATATTATTTAAAATCAAGCAATATATATATATATATATATATATATATATATATATATATATAAGTGCACACAAAAATCCATGAATTCTCAATTTGTCCAAAGTTATATGTATATATACGTAATAGGAGAAACATATATTTGTAATAGTCCTCTTGCTCTAAAAAAAAAAAAAAAAAAAACAAGATGCATAGAATTGGCAAATATATCATGCTACCATAAGAAAATATTAGTTATTTTCATTTACTTCGTAAAATACGATGATTTGAATGACTTTATAGGTTAGACACGGTTCTTTCCTGTGGCACTTCTCAAACTTTGTGGTGTAAATTTTGATGGTTCATGGTGAAAAGAAATTGAAAAGTAAAATTTTGAATTGACGTTCATTCACATCATCGTATCATGTACGTAGTAGATCCACAAATCAATCATGATAAGCCTATTGAACACACAAGTGTAATAAATGATACAAACTTGCCTTAAATATTGACCAAAATCAATACAACAACAGTATTTTTTTAAAGCAAGATAAGTTTATAAATTAGTTGGAATCAGTCAGCACTAAATGACAGAGAAAATGAGGAACTGGGTTCCGGTTAACACAGTCTAAGTTACAAGATCTTACAAAACAAGCAATAAAATGAGCAATAAAATTTTCTAATATAATAATCTAAACCAAAACCCTCGAGGCAAAAAGGGACCAATAACTACTAGATATCATATAAACTGGGAGGCGATGGGAGGCGATGGGAGGCGAGCGGAGGATCAATTTGCCTCTCCAAGCGAAGCCAGTATCTTCGTACTAGAGTCTTTAAATACTTGAAAGTCTTGAATGCCCATGCCTTAGGCCAATAAAAAAGCTTAACGGAATAAAAACGCTAATGATTTAGGATCAAAATTTAAAGGACTCAACAAACGCTCAAAGGAATGAACCACGAGCAAAAGAGGAGCTACGCATGCATGAAATAGTCCCCTTGAAGCCGATCTTGATCACACCAGCAGTACAATGCATAGGGCACTAAACCCTATTCACAAGGAGGTATTTGGGCCGCCCATGTACATTACGGTAGTCATGAAGGAAAATGGTGACAAGGAAAACAATGACCAGTGGATCTGAGCAACATGAAATGCAATATACGAGAAGGAGCTTATGAACCCAAAGATGCTTCCGCACTGGGTTCGGGCTCGAGCTGGAACCCGGATGAAATGGGCAGTGAAATAAATCTGACAATGAGATCATAATGAAGATATGTATAGACTTCATCCAATACTTGCCCGAACAATAGTGGTGCCAAACCCACCATCCGTGGAATTAGGTTACGAGGGGAATCACAAGGATGGAGGCATCCTCATATGAATAGAAGATTGAATGGGTAAGGCTCGAGTTCCATTCCCGGATATTGCTAACTAGCGCATGGAAAGTGAGAATAGTGCACGACCTACATACCATAAATGAGGCTAGTGCGGCCAACCATTTATCAGACCAAATCTGAGTTTGATTATCCGAAAATATCAACTTGCGCAGTCCTAGACCTACCATTCGTTGTCCTCCCAATATGCTCTGATATGTGAATTACAGTCTGCCTCCTAGCTGAGCTTCCAAGAATTCTGTATAGGGGTGATACTTAGCCTTAAATACCCTCGAAACAAGAGAACCTAGTTGTGGGAGAAGCAGCCAAGCCTGCTTGTTGAGCGTTTTGAATGCCTTCATTTAACGGAATCAAAGCTCGCCCATATTTTTATTGTGTGTCATTTTATCGCATGCGATCCATCTTATCTTCTTTGATCCCTCCCCATCGTCCAGCAAAAAAGAGCTCATGTGACTCTTAATATCATGTAAAATATCATTAGGAATACGTAAACAATTCATCATGTATGTGAGAATAGACAGTACCACCTTAATAAGAGCTTATTTGCCCTCTTTGCTCAAGTTTTCACCTTCAAGCCCAAAATTCGCTTCCATATTCTATCATTGATACTCGCAAAGCATTCGGATTTGTTTCTTCCGGAGGAAGGCCCAAGTACTTGAGATGAGAGTCAACATAGGAAATGTCAAATATACGACAATTAGATGGTAGCGCTCGGAAGTGTATTATGGCTATAAGAATGTAAATTTACCATAGTTTATGCACCACATTTATTTATTTTGAAGATAACACAACATCCAAAATTTTATAATCAATTACTTTTAGCGTTCATAGATTATCACAAATTCGGAATTAATTTATTGGATGTGGGAACTTAAATCATAATTTGCCTAGAAAAAAAAATTACTACGATCTATTTATATTTCTTTTGTATTATGTATCTTAAATTATCGGATGACTTCGCTCAAATTATTAGCAACTGACTTCCTCTATAGACAATCTGATAAAAATAATATAGAATGAGTAAATAGATATATGTCGTTCACCGTGGAGATTATATTGTGTGTGCCATTCCCAATACAAGCTAACTCATACTGATAAAGTGATAGGGAAATTAGAAAAAAAAGAAAAGAAAAGAAATAGAAGCACAAAATTATTGGAGTTCTCTTATTCATTAGGTCCCTTTATATACGGTGTCAAATATAGGGGTTTCATAATTACTCAATATTCTATTTCAACATGCTCTATTTTTTACCCCCTCATTTTCTTTTCAATTAATTGTGGTTTTAGAATAATAAGGATTAATTAAGGACTAAATGGATTGACAAATATATACCTCAGTGATCCCATTCTCTCTCGTTAATTCCTAAAATCATGTCCTTAATAACTATTCGCATTCTCACTCTTTATACGATAGTTAAAAATTAAGATATGTTTTATGATTGATGTTGGTTGCATCCATATCTGATGGATCCCAATATAGTTGGGATATATATTTGATTAGATATTTTGATATCTTATCAGATATATTCCTGATGGGGATGGAGATCCTATCCATAATAGGAGACAAATCTCTCCCATACCACTATATATACGAATATATCTGATATACGTAGACTACGGAAATAATATGCCACAAAATATAATTCTCCCAATTGCTCTCTCTATTCTTCTTCTTGGAGTATCTCCAAATTCCTCCAAGAGCCTAAGGTGTGACGTAAACGATGGACTCTCTGGTAGTGTTCGTCAGGACGGGTTAGTAGACGAATCAGAGTACGATCAACGTTTGGCGAATCGATCATCTTCCGCTGCACCTGATTCAGGTATACATCGATTCTCATATATGTGGTTATGTGTTTTAGATGCATAATTTCTAACTGTGGTATCAGAGCGATCAATTGATTTGTTCTCGCCTGAATTAAAATTCCGTTGTTTTCTTATTCAATTGAAGAAACAGTTTCGTTTTATTATTCAATTGATGAAAAAAAAAATTAGGATGCTCCCTTTGCGAAACTGTTTAAATCGAAAAAAAAAAAAAAAAAAGGGGAAATTGTTCCAAATCTTCTCATTTTTTTATTCAAAATTGAGTTAATAATTGAGAAGAGAGAATAGTCCATCCCTCATATCTTGTTAAAAAGAAAATTGGATTTTTTTTAAACCCCTGCTCGTGTCTTCTTCCTGACCGCCGGCCATGGCAACGAAGAATGCGTCGGCGCTGCTAGCCGCTGATGCGTTGCTGCTGCCCGAGGCGGTGGCTGGATTCGAAGACCGCGACGACGGGGCTGAACGAAGCAATCTACGCGCTGCTGCCCCGCACTACTGCTGCGCCAGTGACGACGACGGCGGGCACGCACGGCGGCGGTGTGTTGCTGCGCTGCGCACCGCTGCTTCTGTGCTACTCCGGCTGATGCGCTGTTGCGCCTCTACTTCGCTACATAATCGCGTTCCGGCGGCGGTGGCACTGCGCTGCTGTCGCTACTGTTGTGCCGCTTCTCCGCTGCTGCTCCGACGGTGGTGGCGGCGGCGGCAGCGGCAGCGGGCTAAGGTTTATAGGAAATTGGGCTGGGCCCTGTGTTTGGGCTGGATTGACTTCTGATTTGGGCATTGGGCTAATTATACATGATTGGGCCTGGATTATTTTTTTAAATCTAGTTTTTGGGGCCTTTATTTGCTGGGCCAATTTTTTTTGGGCCTGGAATTTTTTTTAATAATAATAATAAAAAAAAAAAATTGTGTTGGGCCACTCACTTTAAATTAATTATATGCGTTATGTGATTGTTTGCATATTTTTTATTACGTAATGTGATGTTGATTGATGTATGTATGAAATGTTTATGACGGTGGTGGTTATACGATGTTGAGATGTAATTTTTTTTTATAGAATCATGTAGTAGGAACGAAAATTGAAATTTTATTTATTTATTTATTTTTCGTTTCTCACTAGGGCACATGTATTAGAGGGGCCATTTTCGAGGCCATGTAATTTTTATTATTTCGTATTTACCACCATAAGGCATTGACATTTCACTATATTATTTTTATGGATGTTTCTTGAGATGGGCATATTTTTTTTATTCGCGATCATTTATTTTTTTATTATCTTCTTCAATTGAGTGAGAGATGATTATGAGCTTATGTGGCAAATTTTCGATCTCATTTACTTGTGAGAAATAATTAAATTTTATTTGGACCCGAATAAAAATATTAAATAGAAAAACTTCTAACATATTCCGCATAATATTAACAGAAATGGATGCCCAAATAGTTTTTTCTGATCTTTATGGTTCTGGCAAATTAGATGGCCAGAACTATGCCATGTGGCACCGTAAGATCCAGTTTCTGCTATATAATATGAAGGTCCTTGAACACCGAGACTATGACTATGCCGGTTGAGCTAGAGAACGATCAAAATGCCCAATATCGTTGCGATTTGGACGCGTACAATAAGTGGGTGAATCAAGATCGGTCTGCGCGCTATACTATGCTTAGCTACATGCAGGATCATTTGATTCGTGAGTTCGAGATGTTTCCTACAGCTAAAGAGCTTTGGCATGGCTTAAATGTTACGTACGACACTACCTCGGCAACGAGACTGAGGGATTTAACCCTTAAGTTCAATCAGTACGTACTTGACCCAACGCACACAATGGGCCAGCATCTTGATGTCATGAAAGACATGATTCGAGAGCTTCAAAACGCTGGAAATGAACTCACCAATGAACAACAAGTTTTGGCAGTCCTGAGATTGCTACCTGAGCAGACTTGAGGACTAGTTAAACTTGTGCTCACACACAACGAACAAATCCAGACCTTTTGACATTGTCACCAGTCATCTTAGGCTCGAGGCTGACCGTCGAGAGGTGGAAAGAGCACAAGCGGCTGCTTTCGTCGCACACGCTGGGCAATGCAAGCCTAACACAGGCAATCGTTGGAAAAGCAAAAGAATGCAGGACAAAGCAACGCCAAAAATCAAAACTTGGGCCTGCAAGGTGAAAAGGCTAAAAAGTGTCACGGTGGTAAAAGGGGCGGAAAGAAGAAAGATACTTGCTATAACTGCGGAAAGACGGGTCACTTTGCTCGTAATTGTACTGAGCCAAAGAAAGGTAAGACCTGCTCCTAGCTCTTCTGATTCATTTGTTTGCTCACATGTGTTCGTTGCTAATTCTCTCCATGGTTGGATTGTAGACTCGGGAGCAACCAAACATGTGATAAGAGATAGAGCAGGATTTCTAGATTATCATCGAGTATCAGCGTGCAACCACTACATTGCTATGGGAAATGGCGCGCAAGAAGAGGTGGTAGGAGTTGGGTCATACCAGCTCAAACTTAGCACTGGGCGCGAGCTGCTCCTTAGTGT
This sequence comes from Ajuga chamaepitys, assembly GCA_958295605.1. Classification (NCBI taxonomy): domain Eukaryota; kingdom Viridiplantae; phylum Streptophyta; class Magnoliopsida; order Lamiales; family Lamiaceae; genus Ajuga; species Ajuga chamaepitys. Next base: position 53,370,625 of record OY282501.1, on the reverse strand, counting down.
TGTGCTTTATGCACCTAGTATTCGGTGTAATTTACTTTCAGTTTCAGCACTTTTGAGTCAAGATTTTTCTTTCCTGTTTGCAAAGACTATGTTATCCATTTTTCTCGGCAACAACCTTTATGGCATAGGACATATAAACAATGGATTTTTCATGTTGGATTTATCTATTGCATGCACTTCTTTTGTTTCTTCGTCTATTGATATTTTGAATGATTCGATTAAATGGCGTGCAAGGTTAGGACACATAGGACGTGGAAGGTTGACTAGGTTAGCTCGAGAAGGTCTTTTAGGCAATCTCTCCAAAGTCAACCTTCTTGTGTGCGAACCATGTTTGGCAGGAAAAGCCTGCCGGAAGCCTTTTGGAAAGGCAAAAAGAGCTACTCAACCTCTAGAGTTAGTTCACTCGGGCATATGCGGACCCGTAAATGTGCAGGCACGACACGGTACATCCTATTTTCCTCACATTTATTGATGATTATTCGCGCTACGGTTCAGTGTATCTCCTATATCACCACTCAGAAGCGCTTGATTGCTTTAAGCGATTCTTAGCGGAGGTTGAGAACCAAAGAGATAGGAAACTTAAAACTTTACGTACTGATAGGAGGCGAGAATACTTGTCTGATCAGTTCGGATAATACTGTGAGGAAAAAGGGATCATAAAACAACTGTCAATTCCATACACTCTGCAACAAAATGATGTTGTAGAGAGGAGAAATATGACACTTCTGGACATAGCCAGATCAATGATGGCGCAAGCAAATCTATCAATATCCTTTTGGGGGGCAATCTTAATTGTTGCCTACATATTGAACCATGTGCCGTCTAAGTCAGTTCCTTCGACGCCGTATGAGTTGTGGCATGAAAGAAAGCCTAACTTAGAAGGCTTGCGCCCTTGGGGGTCAGCTGGATTTGTTCATAATACTTCCCATAAGCATGGGAAACTTGGTCCTAGAGCAGTCAAACATATCTTTATAAGATACTGTGACCACTTGAAAGGCTATGTGATGTATGGTGAACATCCTGACGGAGGAATGACAGAAATTGAGTCACGCGATGTCAATTCCTCGAGGAGGAATTTCCAAGAATTGGAGAAGTTAAAGGAGATCTTAAACTTTATAAGTTACAAGATCCCGAAGATAATGCTAGAATTCCTGGCGAGGATGCGGTTTCACAACCAAATCCAGCAATCAACAGGAATAATGAGAGCGATCTTAGAGTCAGTGGGAGAAATCCATTGCATGAAGACTCTCAAGATCTAGAGTTGCGCAAGAGCAAGCATGGAACGGTGTCCCGAAGACATTTTGAACTCGAGGGGGAATATTTTATGTGTGCAACTATGGATGTTGATGAGCCAGCCACTTATGAAGAGGCTGTAACTTCTCCAAATGCTAAAGAGTGGATAAGTGCTATGGAGGAAGAGATGAGTTCGATGGCTAAGAACCAAGTTTGGGAGCTAGTTGATCTACCATCTGGACGTAAGAAAATTGGGAACAAGTGAGTTCTCAAAGTCAAGCGAAAAGCAGATGGCTCGATAGACAAGTATTAGGCTCGCCTGATGGCGAAAGGCTTTACCCAAAAAGAAGGTGTGGACTATGAAGAAACATTCTCCCCAACCTTGATTTGGAACTGTTCCAAATGGATGTAAAGACAACATTTCTCAATGGAGAACTGGGTGATCAGATCTATATGGATCAACCTAAGGGTTTTCAGGTAAAGGAACAAGAGCGCAAAGTGTGCCGCTTAAAGCGTTCCATTTATGGACTGAAACAGTCATCCAGACAGTGGTACCTTCGATTTCATCGAGCTATCACTTCGATAGGCTTTACGATGGTTGAGGAAGATCACTGTGTGTATGTCAAAAGGGATGAGAAAAAATCCACAATTCTCTCATTATATGTGGATGACATTCTGTTGGCTGGAAATGATACGGAGATGATTGTCGCTACTCAGCAGTGACTGTTATCTACTTTTGAGATAAAAGACATGGGAGAGGCAGAATAGATACTTGGTGTTAAGATATACCGAGATCGCTCAACTAACTTTGTCTCAAGAGACTTATATTAAGAGGGTTCTGGAGCGATTTCGTATGCATAATACTAAACCCGTTGACACGCCTATGGAAAAACATTGTGTTCTTAGTAAAGATTTATGCCCAAAGACAAATGATGAAAAGGAAAGCATGGCTAAGGTTCCTTATGCGAGCGCAATAGGGAGATTGATGTACGCAATGATGTGTACTCGACCAGACCTGTGCTTTGCAGTTGGGATGGTGAGTAGGTATCCAAGTAATCCTGGACGCGCTCACTGGGCTGCAATCAAAAGGATACTTAGATATTTAAAGGGGACAAGTGATTTAATTTTGTGCTATCACGGTGGCAGTCTGAAGCTACTTGGTTATAGCGATGTTGATGGATCAGCGGATAGAGATGAACGCAAATCCACATTGGGATATGCATTCTTGTTGGGTGGCGCTGCTATCACTTGGTGTAGCAAGAAGCATCCTTGTATATGTTTATCCACTATGGAAGCAGAGTACATCGCTTGTGCATTTGCAGTTCAAGAGGCTATCTAGTTGAGAAGATTTCTCCAGGCTTTACGTATTACGACGCACGTAGATGATGCAGTAGTTGTCCTTTGTGACAACACAGCCGCGCTAGCGTATCCTAAGGACCCCAAGTATCATGGGAGGACCAAACATATTGACACCAGATACCACTTCATCCAAGATAATATTGTGCAGGGGTAAGTGGTTGTTAGTAGTACTGTGTCTATTATATGTGATATGTCACAAGGCTTGGATTGTCCCACTCACATGGGAAATCGCCCTGGCGCTTTGGTAAGTGAGCAGGATGAGATTGGCAGATCAAACACTTGAGTGATCACCTTCGTGAAAGGAACAACACGAAAGGTTGTTGCCCATAGTCGCCTTGGCAAGAGGCCAGAATGAGATCATACTTGATCGATTTGAAGAATATCCTAACTTCATATAAGCCTCTTAATAGCCGAGTGTGCGAATCATCAGAAGTTGTGTTGGAGACAAATTTCTAGTGGAACGCAGGTCAGACGCTAGAAGAGCGACTGGACTAAGACTCGTATAATATTTAGAGCGTGACATGCCCAAATTTGAGCGGGAGCTCCATCATAGCATGTATTCATACTACATGTGCTTAATGACGACCTTAGTAAGAGGAGTGACCGAATAGATCCCTGGTTCGTCACAGTGTGAGCTCTCATAGTGATTTTTTGTGCCCTTTGGGACTTTAGATTTTGTCATGAAGTGTAAGCTTGATGATGCTACTTTAGCATGTGTTCAATGGCCATGGTTGATACGGTCTGTCGGAGCATGACTAAGAAAGCTGTCAAGTCCAAGCAAATTGACATAAGAGGCCAAGAAAAAACTAAGCTGGTAATGTACTTGTGTACTATGGCTCATAGGCCGGCCGACTAAGTCGAATTAGTTTTGACATAGTCATGAGCATAGATACAATTTAGGGATCAAATATGCTCTATATGCATAAGAAGGGTCAGAGATGTTTGGTCTAGTGCAACCACGTAATTTGGGGGTACACAGCGAGTCTCCTGAGTTGATGAGTTATGTTAGTTGGGTGATAACTTAATATAATTCTCCTCACTTTGTTCCATTCTATTCTCGCTTGGTCGCACGCCTGAGTCTTTGTATGAAAGAAGAGATGTGATGATGAGAATTGTGGAGTCTTTAGATTCGAATGAATCGGATCAGATTTGTATGAGTGGGAGATGTTGGTTGCATCCATATCTAATGGATCCCAATATAATTGGGATATATATTTGATTAGATATTTTGATATCTTATCAGATATATTCCTGATAGGGATGAAGATTCTACCCATAATAGGAGACAGATATCTCTCATACCATTATATATACGAATATATCTGATATTCATAGACTACGAAAATAATACGCCACGGAATATAATTCTCCCAATTGCTCTCTCTATTCTTCTTATTGGAGTATCACCAAAGTCCTCCAAGAGCCTAAGGTGTGAAGTAAACGACGGACGCTCTGGTAGTGTTTGTCAGGACGGGCTAGTAGACGAATCAGAGTACGATCAATAAGGTGTGAAGTAAACGACGGACGTGCTGATAGTATTCGTCAGGACGGGCTAGTAGACATATTAGAGTACGATCAACGTTTGGCGAATCGATCATCTTTCGCTGCTCCTGATTCAGGTATACATCGATTCTCATATATGTGGTTATGTATTTTAGATGCATAATTTCTAACAATTGAGATAGGTACAAATAAAAAAAATAGTGAAAATATTTAAAACGATGATTAACTAGAAAACGACAACTAAAATGAGACGGATGGAGTAATAAATAGGCTATATTTTATAGGAGATATTACAAATAAAAACACGAGTTAATCGAATTTTGACTAATATAGAAGGTTGAAATGCGGGACCTATCTTATCTCACTATTTACCTAACAACTTCTCTTCTGGACAAAATAGCGTGGATTAAGACAACACATTACATACAGCCAAATTAATCGTCAAGAAAATAAATCATTTCTAAATCATTAATAAATAATAATGCACCGAATATCATCCCCAATTTGTTTTTCACCAGAAAAAGAACAAATCCAGAAAAATTAATATTATTATTATAGTTGGAAAGATGAATCAACATGTACAGCTGGCAAATATTAGATAAATAAAGAAATCGTAGACGAGAGTGACATTGATTGATTGCTATATAACTTGCGGTCGGATCTTCGTACATGGGACTATTCAAAACAAAATTCACAAAATTCTAAAAATATGGAAACCTCAAAGAGGGTCTAAATATTAGACGGTATGGTAAATTTTTCCTGCGTGTAGTTAGGGATGGGCCCGATGGTAATGGGATTGGGTCTAGGCTTGTAAATGAATTGAGTCGAGTCAAATATACTATTATTCAAGCTTGTTTGATCATTAATCAAATCGAACTTGAACGAGTTTTAATCGAATCGAACACAAGTTGAGTTCGAGTAATTTGACATTTTTATACTTGTTTTAACATCTTTGACTTATCGAGTTCGAGCTTGTATCGAGCTTTAAATTTTATCAAACGTAAAATTATGTTCAAACCTGTTTAATATCTTTAATCGAACACAGTTCAAACAAACTTCTAACAATTAATCTCGAATCGAGTATAGCCTTAGATGGATCAAATCCGAACCCGCATGAAATTTATCGAATTTGTTTACTGATTTTTTAGAAATTCATTTACTAGCTTTTTAGCGGGTTTGAATTGAGTAAATTATTTTGCTGAATCCGCCCGTGTAAATAAAATATATAAATAACTTATAATTTTAATTTAAAATTTAAAATTTGTTAGTATAATATTTTTTAGTAGACCCTATTAATGAGTCATAATTTTTTTAATTGAAAATTTATTTCTAATCAACCTTTTATCTTTCAATTTTATTTTAATATTAGAATATAGAATAGTAGTAATAGTATCATTGAAAATATCAAAAAAAAACATAATAAAAAACAAGTATGGGATGGGACCGATAAACCCAACGGATTGATGAATCAAAACTGGGCAGGTTATTGGTTTATGTTTTCATTCAAGAGATAGTTATGGATTATTAGAAAAATCGCCCTATGCCGGTTTCATTGACATCCTATGTGTGTTCATTTTGGGCCTTAATATTGCTAGACAAATAGAATTGAGTTGACTAAAATATTGTTATTAAGGGTGTATTAAAGACTTCTTATACAGGTTAATGTCAAAAAGACTTCTTATACAATATTAATAAAATAAAAGTTCTGTTTGATTCGAAATCGAAAATGAGAATGCTAATGGATACTAATAAGAGGTTAATCCCAGTATGAAATGATGTAAAAGAGTAGTTAATCAAATGAAGTTAATGATTGACTAATTTAGTTCTCATTTATGTGTACCTAGCAAAACAATTAGAATTGATCCACCCATTCCTACTCCCTACCAAGCAGCCCTAAATTAATTTTACAAACCGTATTCAATCAAGTTGAAAGTTATTTGAGTATTATAGTTTAATTTTTCTACTTACATATAATAAGTATGTTGTTTAGGATAAAATTAGAAGAATTATAATTTTTTTTGCTTTAACGACACTTGTTTTCAAATTTTTCATTTTCTAAGGTGGCACCTTTTTTAATAGGGAAGGAGTATATTTTAAAATGATGATGAAATGATATTTTTTGGTAATTGATCTGGAAGGAGCAAGCACATAGAGAATTTTTATTCGATTTCTCAATTCTTGGATGCCAGACACGTGTACATCATCTATATTATGCAAATATCAAGAGCATTTTGTTTTTATCTAAAATAATAATTTGAATTATCAATGACGTATTATTACTACTTTATATGGTAATTTATGCAAACTCATATGTTTTTGAATATATATGTTAGGATCAATACATCTGACAATTCATTTTGGTATTAAAGATGTTTTTTCTAGTATATTATACATTTAAATAAAAAATAGTGTTATTTTGTGAAATTATGAAGGAATGAAATGCAAGAAGTTAGCAAATAATTTTAAGCTGGAAAATATGTTTTAGGGGTCCTTCTATAATACACCTAGTGTATTAATACACCTAATCATGACAACCCTTGGATCTTCTTAATGCAATCTTAGCCATTAAATTATTTAACCACTTACCTATTCAATAGGTATCAAGATTCTAATGACTTAAACAAATAATGTTTTATTATTATTAGTAGTAGTATTTCATATTTTACTTCTTAATTTTATATTCAATTAAATAATCATAGGATTTTAATAAACTATTTTCATTCATTTAATATTTTTTAAGATATTAATTATTTTGAAAGTTAAAACTATTTACTACACGGTTAATATTTACTTAAAAAGTATTTTTATTTTGTAATTTTGATTAATTTAAATAAGTAAGGTATTAATTACTTTGAGAAGTATAAGTATTTATTATGTGCATTATATTTACTGAAAAATATTTTTAATTTTGTAATTTTAGTTAATTTGAATAAGATCTAGTTTACGGATTGAATAATTTTATACATATATTTCTTTTATAAAAAAAGGTACATTTTAATTTACAATATCTTAGATTTTACGTTATCATTATGGAGTTATTAAATACTTGTTAACTTTTAAATATAAATTTCAGATTCATATAACAATTTTTTAAGTTCTTATGTGAAAATTCTAAAATTTATTTTCAAATATTTGATAAGATAATCTAAATTATTTACACAGTTTATTTTCTAGATATACCTTCTGATCTTAACAAAAGTTATCAATCTTGTTCCAAATTTTTCGTTAGAATTATTTCGCTTCGTAGCATCTTGGTCTGCCGTTTCAGAATTTTTTAGAATAAATTTATATATTTTACCTTATAATATTTCAAATTAGGGTCAATTACATAAATCAGCTTGTACTATACTCATTTTGTTACTTTGGAACCTAAACTTTTATTTTTACCCATTACAACTTGTACTCCACTTCTTTTACAAAATTGCAACCTCCAATGACAATTTCCGGCAAGAAAATAAAATTAAATTAAAAATTATAAAGTTATTTTCTTAATATCTAAAATTATTTTTAAACTCTAAAAATTAATTTAAAATATCTTAAAATTAACTTAAAACCTTGGAACTATTTTTACAAAATTTAATTTTATTTAAAAAGTTTAAAACAATTTATAAAAAATATATAAATAAATAAAAAAATAGAATTTTTTTTTTTTTTAAAAAGATAGTTAATTCTCTTACATAAAATCTACATCTGTTAATATTGACATGTTACCAATAGCATATTAACATATATCCACGATAAGTGTACGATACTATTCCATAACTTATTATCATGCTTCAATTTTATTTGTATTACAATTGAATTAATTAAACATCATCTAACATCTATCAACTCCTACTCTCTTTTTTTAACTAACGATAACCGAATCATCTACATAGTGTTTGTTAATAATTTTACGTAGTCGACCTAAAAAATAAAAAAGAATTATAATATCATATCATTTTTGTATTCTTCCTTGAATTTTAATACAATATACTGATACAATATTGCCAAGTTTAAAAGAAGTATTATTAATTTTTTTAGGGACAAGAAGTATTATTAATATTAATATTATATAAAGCTAGATTGTTTTTTGACACAACATGGATTCATAAGTTTACTCATAAATATTTTATATTTTATAAATAACCTATAAACTCGTAACTCGTAATGAGATGACATATTTTTATTATATATACGAAACTGCATTAATTATTTTGAAAAATAAAAATGTATATTATTTATTTATTATTATTTATGAAATTTGTTTTGCATGGTTGGGATTGTAAGAAAATATCAATATTAATCCATTATTAGATCTATAAAGAAATTAGGTAATTGTGTTATGGGTCATACACAATTGATTAAAAACAAATAAGAAATTACTTGTTGTTAACCTACTATAGTAGGTAAAAGATATAGGTGTATTAATACATTAGGGGTGCGTTTACTTTCAGGGATATCTGTGGATTCGGGTCATTAAACCCATTCTGTCCAGCGTTTACTTCACTTGTCTCTAAAAATTGAATAATCCGTTCAACCCGGGTTTACCCGGTATTGAATCCTACAGAACCTGGCTAAATAACCCCACCTCCCCCCCCAGGACCAAAATAATCCTCCGGATTGCAATTGAATTTATAACCTTGGCCACTCAACGCGACAGATTCATTTCCATCCAAAATTAGGGTTTAGGGTTCATAGCAGCCGCGCTACGGGGAAAGAGGGAGAAATACGATCTGGTTCCTAACTTCATCGACGAGGTAAGATTTTTGATACAATTTTCGACGAGATTTATACACCCTCTTGTAAACGCATCGTCTATTTCATTCTATGCGAGATTTCTTTTTTGAACTAACCATTTTTTTCGCGCATCCCGCTTTATCTGGGCTGCTCGTGTTCTGATAAATCAACGATCTCGCCTTACAATCGGAAGGTATAATCGCGTTCTCCCCTGTGTAGCATGAACATATCATTTCTTTATTTCTTCTTGGGTCGAATTTTTTTATATTTTTTTTAAAATCACATGTGATTGGTGAAGGAGATTTGAGGTATCATGATTCTGAATTAACATTATATGGGTTTACAATAAAACACTATTAGCTAGGTAATAGGTCTTCTATGAAAACAATATTTAGACCAGGGGATTCAGAAGTTGGGTGCAGAGTTTTGTAGACAAGAATTTAATTTTTCTTTTCTAATGGATCGCTTGTGTTTCATTCCTCTGTCTCTTCGTTCGTTGGTACAACAATTCCATTTATTTTCTCATCAGCATATAGTTTTAACAGAATTTGAAGTTTAGATAAATGGATGAAAAATGTACAAATCATGTAGAATGTATACCTTGCGTAGACGTATGGATGTAGATAGATGTAAACTTAAACAACTTTTGATTGTAACATTCATGGTTTGTTTAACTTGTACATACAGACTGTATACCTTGCGTAGACGTATGGATGTAGTTTAGTTTTATGTTTGAATGATATTGTGTGTTAACCTACCTTCATGATTCACTACATTTGTATCTGTCCAGTAGGATATAGTGAGAATTTCGGTAGTCCAGTTTTCTAAATAAGATTATTATTGGATTTAATTTATTTTATATATGTGTCGAGGTGTTCTTCTGATTATACCCGTTTTCGCCATTGTGAAGTATGTATGGATGCACAGTATTTTCGATAGTCGATATAATTTTTATAGTTATGCTAACAAAACATTAATGTAGGTGTCATAGGATGGATATTGAGCTTATTGATGTCGATGTTGATAGAGAAGATGAAATCCTCATTGTATTACAACAAATAATGAATACTTGTGTGATCTTTTTTACGATGGTTAATATTTTCCTACTACGTAGAGCTAGGTTATCCACACATGGAAATTATAGGAATGTTCGGGCGGGATACAATTTAGTAAGTAGAATTTCAGATCGCATGAGATTGCTACATGGTATTGTAGGACTATCAGACGAGGATTGCTTAATTTATTTAAGAATGAATAGATTGGTCTTCTCTCGGCTGTTAGAATTGCTAGAAAACTCGGGGGGTTTAAAGGGTACTAGGAATAGTATAACTTCAGAACAACTTGCACAATTTCTGAATATCCTAGCACACCATACAAAGAACCGAATATTAAAGGCAAGTTATAAGCGTTCGACACGCACGGTCAGCAAACACTTTCATCGTGTTCTAAACGCCCTGATTAAGATTCATCCGCTTCTGCTTGTTACACCCGAGCCAATCGATGACGGCTGCGCGGATGAAAGGTGGTCATGCTTCAAGGTAATATTCTCTTTATTTTTTTTTTGGGTGTTATTTGTCTTTTTTAGATTAGTCGAATTTCATAACTACGTAATGAAAGATATATTTACTTGATTCTTGATAGGGTTGTCTTGGTGCACTCGACGGGACGTACGTGGACGTAATAGTTCCTAAACGCGACACGGGGAGATATCGTAACCGTAAGGGCAGCGTAGCTGTCAATATATTAGCAGCTTGTGACTTGCAAATGAATTTTACATACGTTCTTAGTGGGTGGGAAGGTAGCGCAGCGGATTCGCGGGTTCTATCAGACGCTGTGACCAGACGCAATGGCTTACGGGTACCAAGAGGTATTTGATAATTATCTTTTGTGATACTTGATTAGTTCTTAAATATATAATGGCCAAAATAGACTGTATTGTTGAAGCCTAGTTTCAACCATGTAACATTTGCTTACTCTCAATCTCTCTTTGTCTCTGTTTGCTTAGGGTCTTACTACCTATGCGACGGAGGGTATACCAATGGCGAAGGTTTCCTGACGCCCTATCGTGGGATTCGGTATCATGTTGATGAGTGGGGTAGTGGCAATGCTCGCCCCCGCAACAAGGAAGAATTTTTTAATATGAAACATTGTAGGGCTAGGAACGTGATTGAACGAGCTTTCGGTCTGTTGAAAAAGCGATGGGCTGTACTACGGAGTGCTTCGTTTTACCCGATCAAGGTGCAAAACCGCATGATTATGGCCTGCTGCCTACTGCATAACTTCATTAGACGCAACATGCCCTACGATCCATTAGAAGCTGAGCTACCAGATTATGTTGTGAATGAAACTGTTGATGATAGTGTGATTGGGGTTGTCGAGAGTAGTCCGCAATGGTCCGCTTGGAGAGACAATATGGCTTCCGAGATGTACAATGATTGGAGGAGATAGATTCTTAACTTCAAGTCTTATGCCATTTTGGCTGCCCTAGTTAATTCAGTCTATTATGACTTTAGTTTAAATTTGTACGCGATTGTGATTTATGACTATTTTATATTGGATCGTGTGGTGCTGAACATATTTAGATTTCTTATTTTTTTGGTTCCTATGCTCGTACCATGGTTGATGTTGCATAATGTGTGAAACAGTTGTTTCTTGGTGTTTAATGGGTAGCTTCCTGCTCTAAGTTTAACTGTTGAGTCCATCATTATATAACTAGTTATTTCATGAGGTTGCTTTAACTATGGTGCTTTAGGTGAAAATGGACGGAGAAAGCATGAGCATTGGTTCAACTCGGAGCAGTGTCCGGACTGGTTCCAAGCGTCGTTCGTGGTCGCCGACAGAAGAAAGGGTACTGATGGATTGTCTAAAGGAGATAATCACAGAAGGGTGGAAGTGTGAAAATGGCTTCCGAAGCGGGTACTTGGTCTTTCTTGAGAAGAAAATGCAGAAGCGACTTCCCGGAACTGACTTGAAGGCTGATCCACACATCAGTTCCAAGATTCACACTTGGAAAAAGATACAAGGTTCGTTGAATTCTATGCTGAGCAGGTCAGGATTCTCATGGTCTCATGAGGCAATGAAGATCAACATCGAATGCGAGGACGTTTGGGCCGAGTATATAAAGGTTAGGCTGCACTTCATTCTTTAGTTTTCTATGATGGTTTGGTAAACTGTATAGTATTCACATTGAGTTGGTAATTTGACTTTTTTATTGTTCTTGTTGATGATATGGTATATTAGTGTTAGATGCATAATATATTCTGATGTTTCTATAGTATGACACAATTTTAACATTATAGTGTTTTGATATTAAAATAACATTTGTATCTTGTATAATACTCACGATGTATGCTCTAATATAGGTTGACAAGTACGCTAAGAGACTTCGGAACAGGTCATTCCCCATGCTGAACGAATGGAATGAAGTGTTTGGTAAAGACCGTGCGACGGGCGAGTAGGCCGAAGACCTGAATGCTGCTGATGCTGTTAACCTAGACACCGTTGATGATAATGGGACGGAGGCTGTCAACGGGGTTGGTTCAGACGAAGACGATATCACATCACCGGGATTGAAGCCTCCTACTCCTACTGCTGAAGTTGGCTCATCTGGGAAGAAGAATAATAAGGACAGGAAAAGAAAGCGGCTTCACGTCGATGAGGCTGGGGATGCGATGGTCAAATCTTATAGGCAAATTCTGTGACCAGGCGAATGATCGTATGTCAGAGATTGCTAGTAAGATTGGATATGAATTTGCTATGTCTTCCAAACGGGAGAAGTTGTTTGAGGCCGTTTCAGGTCTTAGTGTGCTGTCGCCTGGAGATGCTCACTGTGTCACCCGTCGGCTGGCCAACAACAACAAAGATCTCGACTTGTTCTTCGCACTCCCGGAGGCAGAACGCGGGAGGATGGTGCTGCTCATGATTGCCGGTGAATACTAAATCTTAAGTTGACTGGAGGACGTGGTTCATGAATCTTTTTGCTGATTGGTTGGGTACAAGACCTTTTTGATGTCATACTTGACATATGCTACTAATCTTGTTATTTTGTGGGTGAATTTAGTGTCTTTTGAGAAGCATTGAATCTGTATCAATTTGCTTTTTCAGGTTCCAGTTTGGTATGGTGTATATATCTTGGTACTGCTGGAAATGTTATTAGCCCTAACAGTGTTGTCTATCTGTTAATGTTTTTTTGCATTGTATATAGCATTTGAATCTGGATGAATTTCTGGATTGAAGATTGGGAAATTTGGAATGTATTGACTAGTGGATTTAAGTTGGAATTCTACGTCATACTTTGTCTGATGTGAGATGGAATGCAAAATATATGATGATTTTGTGCTAGTTGGTAGTGCATGTATTAGTAATCATGTGTTTTTTGAATTGAATTCTTGAGTTTCCTCTTATAATTGGAGTTGAAATAATGTTAAATTTTTTCCTTCGTGGTCATCAACTTAATGGTTGAAATGTGTAGTCACACATGGTATGTTCGGGACTTTAAAAATATGCCACGCAACTAAATCAGGGCAAGGCGTACATGAAACTACAAGACGACCATATTCATTTGCTACAACATGCAATGGCTAGTTATCCATAGAGCAAATCGCTACCAATCATTCTAATCCATTGTACCTACTGCTGAATTCAACCAAACAGTTGCCTCAATGCATCAAGTCTTTTCTCACCTTGGCGTATTATCCTGATTTCCGGAGGACTTGCAACCTAGCAAAGTTTTTTAACATAACGAATGTAGTTAAAATGAGACATTTGTTATAAAGCATCAATGTTAATTTCTTGCACATGAATATAAAAATTATACCGAAACAATTCGTTCCCACGTGTAGTCGTCAAAATTGAACAAACCAGATACTTCGTCATAGCCGACACCACTGTGCCCTGTCACCCAGTTGAATAGTTCATACCGCCTCCGGATGACCCGCAGCTTTTCGCGACATTTTGCCATGGTTAGGCTTTTGTTGAATTCGACGTTTACGACTATCATAGCAGCGTAGACGGCCTCCGAGCTGATCAGGTCGGGGTCAAACCTCCCTTCGTTTCTCGCTTCACGTAGTTGATCGATGAACCTATTTTCCATCTCTTCGGTCCAATCGGTAATACGGCGACGATCGTCGACACGAGCGTCCTGACCATTTGAAACCATGCTTTAATTAATGGCTGAGAGGAACTGCAAGCTTTTACTGAAAATGTCCTTTGGGTGTTAATTCAATATGTATTGAATTTGGGGTTAAATAGACAAGAGATGGCTACTGGTGGTTGTGGAATTAATTCAGCTTGTATGTAGTAACTCATTCATTGTGAGTTGGTAGTGTGTTTAATACCCATGTTTGCAGGTCTATAGAGTGTCATACTGCCAACAATTTATTTCTAAGAAGTCAGATAGTGTTGCATGCCCATTTATGATATGTTAGGCCTTGTCACCATTATACCACCAGTAGCACATAATTATATGAGCAGACTCTTCATCCTAATTGATAGCATTAAATTAAATAATATTGGGAGGACAGAAGTCGGGTTCCTTTTAGGTAGTACTGATACATGCTAGTTTTACATGTATATTAGGTCAATTAAAGGTCGTAATATGGGACATATGCATGTGTATTTGGGCGAAAAGTGATTAAAATACATCTTTTGAGCTAGATGACGTGTTTCTGCTTGTTTTAGTGTTATTCAGGTATAAAAAGACCAAAAAGTCCGTTTAGGCAAGGCTCCGATGGAAAACGAGCAAGAAAAGTCGGAAATAGCAAAGAGATGTTGAAGCATGATCAGAAAGTCTGACTCGGTCGAGTTGTTTAGAAACTCGGTCGAGGGAGAAATGAAGAACAAAACGTGAAATTGGTCAGAGACTCCAACTCGGTCGAGGGGGATTTTACCTCGGTCGAGTTGACCCAACTCGGTCGAGGCCGATTCTGACTCGGTGGAGGTACTTTTCCTAGTCCAAAACATTAGGTTGCTTGCCGTTATATACACTTGCACCCGTACACTTGCGGATCGTTATGTTATAAAATAGGCGAACAAGTACATAATATTTTTCTTATTTAAGAAAAACGTAATTAGAGTCATAACTACGTCAACATATCGAACATCTCGCATTTAATTTGACCCAATGGGCGAATTCATCTTATTCGTCGTCACTGTCGATAGGAACCTCCGGGTGGTCTTCGACACCAACCTCCTGACCAAAAAGCAATTCTAATTTCTTGTAGTGCGGCTCTCCATTGTGGAAGTAACACTTTACAAGTCGTGACTCCTGCCACAAAAAAAAAAAAAAAAGAATAAATACATGGATTGAAAGGTTAATCATTTGCACTTTACCAATTATTTATGTGGTCGGATTTCACCTGAATTTTATCTGCCCACCATGTCAACGGCGCGTACATTGTGTTTGTGGCTTCGTGCCACTCAACATCCGAATAAGCTATAATCCTCCGGAAAAGATGGTAGCGTAACTTTAGTTTTCTCACCCGAATTTGAAGGTCTCTTAACGTGTAATTAAAACCGGGGCTTGCATTGACCTCATCCTTAGCAATGAGAAGAGCTTCCTCGTTACTAGAATTCCTTACCCAGTTGCCTAGGAGATATTGGTGAACAAGTACGTTCACCAATTTTCTCTCCATCGGCTCGGTCCAATTTGTTGAGTAGAAGAAAGTTGACTGCTCCGGAACGGGACGAAAATCCATACAGAAACTAGAAGATGTTTTCAGAATAAATAGTATGTTGTTTTATGGGGTTTCCTTATGTAAATATCCCTTCTATTTATAAGCAATGAAACACTAATGTAGGTGTAGTTTGTAAATTATTGATGTATAACGTGCAAAAGTGGCGGAAGTAATAATATTGTATATTGAAATTAAATGAGAGTGAACATGCTGAAATCTTTGCTCCAGATTTGATATCACAATGCTGTGAGATCTCTCTAGATTCATGAGTGAAAATGGGGGAATATTATGTCATATGTCCCATTGGCAGGTGTGGGAGAGGAATCTATCAACTTTATGCATAAATTTTAAAAATAAGAAAAAAAATTAAAAAAAAAAGTTTAATTATATTTCGTGGAAACATAATTTGATAAGTAAACTTACTTTCTAATAATTTGCTTTTCGTGGGTTTGTTTGCTGATTCTCCAGAGAACATAAGAATTTTATCTTCATAATCTCCCAATAACATTAAAGTCAAATTACAATAGAACACATTAGGCTAATAACTTAAAATATTTATATATCCGCAGGTATACAACCTCAGGGAAAGAGGTGAAAAGGTTGGTTGTACACGGTGATTGATTCAGTCCTAGGGATTAATAATAAGAAAAAAACAACAGAAATTCATACCTAAAAACAACTTAAACTCCAACTAAAAACCTGAGAGCAGTTTTGATTTGAACAAGTTCTAACCAAGAACTGCCATATTAGGGAAATTAAAAAAACTATATAGTACTTCCTACTACAGCTGGCAACATTTTATTTCTTCCGACCGACGAACATGCACTTTGGAAAGTTTGAAGAGGAGGAGGAGCTATAAGTTGGGTTTGACGAGGCTGGATCCTCAACATCATTTGAAAACTTCGGTTCAGCCCTTTCGACACAAGACGGCCCCCCACCTGATGGTAACTTACGTACATCAGCCTGAGATTTGAATGGTTGTGGGCGACGGGGCATACGGCTCCTACAAATGGAAGCCACAGTCGTAGGAGAGAGCACCTCGTCCTGGTCAACTTCGTCCAAGTTCACAACCATAGTGTCTAAATCAACAGTTGTATCTTCAATAATGATTACTTCGTTGACATCTCCATCTTCTCTCTGACCATTAGTGGGCGAACGATCTTCATCATCACTGTTTATCTGAATAACGGGTGCTTCAGGTGGTACCGAATAATCCGGGGTCGATGCAAACAAGATCTCCATACTCGTGTAGTGAGGTTCTCCATTATGATAGTAATACTGGGCGTACCGGTTCTCCTGTAGAAAGGGTGTTATTTAGTATGGTATATCGAAAAAAAATAAAAAAAATAAAAAAGTCATTTTAACAATTTCTCGAAGATGAAAAAGTTATAACCTGGATTTTTGCAGCCCACCAACTTACAGGAGCTAGAATAGCATTTGAGCTTTGAACGTAGACAACATCTCGATTTTCGACCAAACTTCGAAAAAGGAAATAACGATGCTTAAGCTTCCTCAGACGAACGAGCATGTCGGTCAGTTTGAAGGTTGTTCCGAAAGCCTCGTTCAGTTCTACACGAGCAACACGCAAGGCTTGTAGACTCCTCGAGTCGATGGCCCAAAAGAGTCTCCATGGACTCACTCCATGCTCCACTGTAGAAGAAGTTGGCCTGCTGTGGAATGGGTAATATAGCCATTACTGAAGATACTTCTGAACAAGTAAGATTAATTAGTGAGAGCTTGGTAGGTACATACATAAATAGATGGCAGATTTATAGGAGCTCCAAGATGTGCATTGTCAACTGGGATAAATCTTTGAGTATCCATTTGCAGAATCTACTTCTATGACAATTGACAAGTCTTTCATATTGACATAAAGTAGATATCAAACTATTTCCAGCAGTAGACAACACATGTGTAGAAGATTGAGAAGGGCAATTAGATTCTCAAAGTTGTACCATGCTGATAATTTTGCATCAAATCACCACTGTGTATCTAACTTTGTTACAATTATTACCTAAATAACCTTTAGAATATAAAAAAATACCCACCGTAGAAAATGCATTATCAAGGCAGAAGAAGATGTTGTCACTAGTAAAATGAAGCAGTAATGTCTACAACACCCAAGTAGGAAAAAACAAATATAACTGAAGGACTACTGCTACGGCTACTAAAAACATCACTGAAAATAACTAAAACATTGAAATATACTCACAATGTTTTCCCAATTATGATACCTACTAATAGTAGTAAAATGCATAGCAATAGGTTATTTTCTTCCCGACCATGCGGTGTGGTTTGACGATTGTGGTGTTCTTCCATTGAGCTGCTCTGTACATCGTCATGCGACATGGTTAAGTTACTGGTACGCGGGGCCTGTGGACTGGAGACCGGGGTGACGGAGTAATTTCTCTCATTCTCGCTTGTTGCAAAAGTGCGCAAATGGTTAACATGGAGAAAATGAGGGAGGCCTTCAAGTGGGTCGTCCCTGTGATACTCGTCACACCAAATGAAAGAGCGCTCGTGCCGAATGTTAGCCGGGCACTTATAGAAGTTCCGACCACGGTTCTTGGCTTTGTCGCCGGCCTGGAACACTGACATTCGACCCCTTTGACACCAACACTCGGGTGGCCAACTTTGACCGATAACCCGATTCTCTTGGCTACAATTAACCGATACCGTATCAATTTCACACAGTGTGCGGAATAAATAGAAGCAACAAATAATCACATATATTACAAAAAATGCAACAAGTGGTATTAATACAATGTAAAAAATGAATTTGTAAAGTAGACTCAATTGTAAGTGTTCAGAACAAAGGTATAATCTACCTTCGTTGATTGTTCATATCCGATTTCCAGGATGGAAACCTGCTCAGGATCGTGTTTGATTTTGACGGGAAATTGCGATATAGAACAAAACTCTTGTAGAATGAGTGCGTGTATTTCGTACCTGCATAGGATGGGTGGGAAACCAAACAAGAATTGTCAATTGTGCCGTTTTTTAGTCTTACTCTCGGGGTGTAATGCTTTCTTCTTAACAACATAATGAACCAAAACATGATTCTTGATTCTAATCATTATAACCAATTAAAGCAATGTAAAACATAACAAAACTAAATTTGTAAGTGCCTACATATTAAGATTCATCAGTAAACATTTTCACCACATTTTCGCCCATAGTACAAATGCAATGCATCGGCCGTCAGGTTGAAATATTGTACAAAAACATGAACCTGTATCATTACACATACCAAAAAAATTGGATAATTATAGTTTAACATTTCACAAGACTATACATGAATCAGACATTTGTTACCAGAACAGCCCCAAATTAAACATCCTAATTGTATTCATATACGAGCTAATACAAATTTATCTTAAAAAGGACAAGAATCCCAAATCGGAAAATTCAATAACATTCATGTAAATTAAATCCAACCCATCGAATTCCGCAATTCAATTGAAAAACCACAAAATTGAGGATAGAGAATTTACAAATTAGGGGACGAGACGGTGGAGGTACTTAGCTTCAGAAGCAACCCCGTGCGAAGAAGAATTATCGAACCAGAGAGCGAGGTCACGATTTAACAGCTGAAATGGAGTGGGGTCAAGAGGATCGAAACCTTCAACGATCGAAACCTAATACCAACAGTCTCTCACCGACAACTTTGGAGGATGAATATTCTTCAAAATCGTCGATTAGCTTTGGCAAATCTTCATAAATGAATGCAGTTGAAGTGCGAGAAGGAGTGACGACACGAGCAAAAGCGTTGTTAACCACCGGCGTTACCCTGCGGTATGAAGGAGAGAGAAGTACAGCCCTAAAATCTGATAATAATGTTTCTTCCTGGAAGAACTGAAGAGTAAATAAGAAAAAAATTGATAAAAAAAAAGACAAATATAATATATTATATATTGTCCATGCTCAAGATACAAAAAAGTAAACATAGGATGGGTTTAAAATTGGGATTAGGAATAACAAGAGAACATCAATGTAAACATTTGTTTATCACTGGATAACTTTTTGAAATCCCACAGAATCCACCAAATAAGCCTAACCTATGGATTGGGACAAAAAATTGGACCTGCAAGTAAACGGGGCCTAGGTGTATTATAGAACTACCCATGTTTTAGTTTGATAATAAAACATAGTGGTTAGTATGAATTATCCTTTTAAAGGCAAAATGATTGTGTTTTATAAACAAAATGATTGTGAAAGAGCACTCAGAGGATCAAGGTCAGACATGATGAGACAACCTATAATAATTTCTCCTTCTCAAACTGTAATTCTACTGTACCGTCAATTATCTAATTAAATATCATAGAATTAATCAAAAAAAAAAAAAAAGAAGAAGAAGAATAGAGGATGAAAAGATGAATGGTTTCCGAAGAAATTAAGAAAAAGAATTAAATAAATCTTTTGTCCACCTATCTAATAAGGATAATGCTGGTTGGGCTAGGGCAAAATTTGTCCGACCAATTTCTTTTTTTTTTTTTTCCGAAAATCAATTTTTTTTATTTTTTTATAAATGTGTTATAAATTAGTAAATGAAAATATATTTGTGAAGACTTTAATTAGATTTTTAACATTAAATACTCAATTACGAGTCAAAACAAGCTTAAAAAAGACATTGTTTTCTTGCAATGCTTCAAAATAATAATTAACAATTTAAATATTATCTTGTGTTAATTATTAATTATACTTGTAATTTTAAATAGAATTAAAAGATGATAAAAAGAATTAATTTAAAAAAAAAAAAAAAAAAAAAAAAAACTGATCAAAGAAATTATGCCCATCTAGCAAGCTCCATCTAATAATTAGGCATGAGAAACGTTACCACTCTGTTTTTAGAAGCTGAGCATACATTTTTGTGCAAATTTACTTTCCTCTTCATCATTTGTACTCCCGCTAAATGTCAATTTGATGGGGTCCTCTATATTGGCGGTGGCCGGGTAGGTGGGGGATTAGGGGGTGGGGAAGGGTCCTTATTTTGATGGGTCTCTCCCAAAAATAACAAATATTCAATTGTGTAGATGCAATTATACATTTAAAAAGTTAAATAATATTAAACAAAAATTAGTAATTGATCTCAATTAATTTTTTAAGTAAATATTTAGACCGATTGAATTGCATAGAATTAGATAATCACTAGGGAACAGTATGATCCCTCTTTATGCTAACGTCATCCTTCATTATTCTGAGTGAAATATATTTTATATAATAGTAGGTGTTATTACGAATAAACTTATGTTCACCTTGCATATATACGTGAGACCAACTTTAAACAACTGTATTACAAGATTTGTAAATTTTTTATATTTAAATTTTTAACTATTCTTGGAATAAGTGTCTCCAAGATAGCTAGGTAAAGAAGAAACTGGTTAGGATGGTTTAGATGCCCCCTAATTAAAGTTTTATGTTTAATAATCAATCTTATAGTATAATCAATCTATGAACTACAATTTTCTTCAAAGAATCCAAGTTATATATAAATATATGAATTATTTTCTTTAGATTTTAGTTAACAATTCAATTATTATCGCCACTACTTAACTTGGTCACAGGCCTTAAATAAAGTTTTAGATCTTGATAATGGTTAGAGTTGTTGAGCCAACCCTATGTTTTATAGTTATGGAACAACAATGAGTGACAATCAATACAATTAGTAAGTAAATTAGCAACAGCTAAATTGCTACTTAATAGTATTCAATAATGTTATCACATATACCTAAATGATCACAGTCTTCAAGGTCGGTTGTGGTATTTTGGTGGTCTGTGGCATAAATAAAAAAAAAAGTACCAATCAACGTTGTTTTGTCCACATAAAGTAATATAATATACTGTTTACAAACTAAACAGTAATGTTGCATCAATATCTATAAGTTGTAGAAATATATTATACTTCTACTCTTAACTCTTCAAAACCTCATCCACCAAGGATTATCAAAGCTGAATTATATTATTCATTATTCGACGTTCAGAATTTGTCTAGGAAAAAAAAAGACAGAAAGAACAACAAATAGAACTGTAGAACAAAATTTTATAAATAAGGATATTTAAAATTTTGTTTTGGATCATAAATTAATACATTAAAAGTAGAAGGAAGGAAAAAATGTGTGAATATTTCTGAAATTTTTGAAAAAGACGTTGTAAGAAAGTACTGAATATTGTTCAGCAATGCCAACTTACAATATCTTACTGGCTATATAACAATAGATATATACACACACCTAACATATGATATTACTAGAATTTTTAGAATGCCGTAGACTAATGTCTTCCTAAACTATCGCTAGGGTCAATCATGACAGTCTTATATAATAATGGAATACTATGATATCAACAAAAATGAGCAAATTTGTACTGAATAATCTGTAAAATTCTCATTAATTTTTTAAGCAAAAAAAAAGAAAAAGAAAAACCGCCCTTATATGTTACAATTGATAAAAGATCATGAAATACATACCTAGTTCTTTTACCATTCCAAGTGTGTTTAGGGTAGCATTATTTTGTTATTATAATGAAGGGGCAGAATAACATTTTCCTAAGATCATGATTTAATTGACCTCAAAAAAAGTAAATGTAGTTGACCTTTATATCCAGAAGTTATAGACCAAGACTTTAAGAAATGTGCAATATTTATTTCTGTGTTTCTTAGTTTAAGAATTAGTTGAGCAAACATATGTTTATATCTCAACTGTGTCCAACTTTAGAAATAGTATTTATTCACCACTAAATCCTTTCCAGTTTAGTTAATATAAGTTTGAATAAGCAATCTTTGGTAGGAGTAATTCAACGACCAGGGATCCAAAACAAGAGCCACATATATATTTCACTATTGGTATAGCTCCACAGCAAAAGTTTATATGGGCCTAATGCCCAAACGAAATACTAAGTCAATAATGGGCTTCAAAGCCCATACTTGCAGGCCAACTTGTTACATCAGCCCACCAACTTGTCAAATACCAAATTTATTTTATACTTTAAGAATTACTTTTTAAATGAATGCATACTGCCATTAATAAATAATCCTAATATTAGTAATCATTTTTACCTATTTGATCCGATTTTTTATACTTACAAACTTAAAAGATGGGCTTCATCCCCTATTTTTGACACTTATATAGACAATTACATGCAATTATAAGGTGCTTGATTGTACACATAACTAATACTAATGATTAATTTATGAATAAGAAAAGAGAAGATGTTTGATGATGATGATTATCAACTGCCTTGCAGGATACACCTAAAAGTTGCATTGCTTTTCAACAAAGTTGATGTTTGGTTCTATTACAGAAGATTAAAAGGAAAACAAAATGATTTCGATTGTCATGATGACGCAATAACAAATTCCAAATAAAACCTTAACCACTAAACGAGAAAACCATGACACAAGCTCCAAATTTCATGAAACTTTGCGTCTCAGCAATATAACTGAATTAGTTACTCTCCCACACACTCCTACGCAATCCCAAAAATTAATAAATAAATAAAATAAATTATCTGGAACGTGAAGTAGCACACTTCTGCTCATAATATACCATTAAAGGTAAGCAAAACCTCACAGAGAGAGAGAGAGAGAGCCTTATTTCTGTTTCTTGCAAAGCAAAACTAACTACATCAATTTTCTTTCCTTCAACTCATGTCTAACATTCTGTTTTCACCTATAAATATATGCATAATCCGAATAATGTAGTTCAAGCAAGCTTGGAAAGCATTAGAACAATAACCAACTTAACGTTCTCGAAAATGGAGATTACAGTGGAAAACGAAAACAAAAGCAAAAATGAATCATCTCAAGAAATCAGCGAAGAAGATGAGCCCTTACTGGTCAACAAAGGCCTGCCTGAGGTAGAGAGAAACCTCATCCAACAAGCCATTAGTCAGACATTCGAAAGCACGGCACACCTAGCCAACCTTCTCCCCACTGGCTCAGTCCTAGCTTTTCAACTCCTGTCCCCTATTTTCTCAAACCAAGGACAGTGTGACTCGGCGAGTCGGTCCTTGACTGCTGGACTCGTTACACTCTGTGGATTGTCCTGTATCTTGTTGAGCTTCACCGATAGCTTCAAGGATCAAACAGGAAATATCTTTTACGGGTTTGCCACTTTCCGTGGTTTGTGGATTATTGATGGATCAGCAACTCTACCACCGGCAATTGCAGCAAAATATAAGCTGAAATTTATTGATTTTGTCCATGCATTGATGTCGATACTGGTTTTTGCGGCCATTGCACTGTTTGATGAGAACGTGGTGAACTGCTTCTATCCAGAACCGTCAACAGGAACAAAGGAGGTCCTCACATCATTGCCGGTTGGGATTGGAGTAACTTGCAGTATGTTGTTTGTTGTTTTCCCGACTAAAAGGCATGGTATTGGCTTTCCAGTTGCTGATTGTTAAATCGTGTCATCGCTCGCTAATCTGATGTAATTATTTCATGTAATGGAATTAATATTGAATCTTGTTTATGAGCATCAATGATTCTTCATCTGCATCTTAACTGCAAATAAGCAAGCCCTTTTTTCCCTGTCATTCAGCAAAATCTCAGGGAAGTTTCTAGCTGATCATGATGATGAATATCCAAACTGAACCTGTAATATGAGGAGTGATTGCATATAAAAATAGATAGCATAACAAAAGACATTCAACCCTGAGACAAGCTAAAAGGAGACATGGGAAAGAAAAAAATTAAGATCTACTATATAACACCAAAAGATCATCATCCTGTTTCTTAATTTCAGCAAATTAGTTACCTCAGTCGTATGAAATAATGTGATATAGCTGTGCGTTAATAGTCCGAGGGAAAGAACCAGCCACCACAAAGAGTTTCATAAGTATTCTTTCCTATGAGACAGCATCACAAGCATCCGGTTGGTAAAACTACTAAGTATGAGTTACATATTTATTACTCAGCCTATGTCAACCTCTCCAAATTGTAATAGGCACTCAATAAAGCAGCTTTTAAACTATGACAGATATTGTGAATTGATCTTCCTCAGAAATAATGTTTTTAAGAATATATCTTAAGCAACCTAGCTGTAGAAAAAGTCTGCCTCAGCATTCAAAAGTAAACACCTCGATTAACATGAGATTGTGAAGTGGTCGTGGATCAGAATTTGATGAAAGCTGCATAGCCCACACCATCTAGGTTTTACCGTACAAAATACACCGTGACGGACATTGTGTTCAAGTTGATCTGCTATCCCGAAACTTATCCATCATCTTAGTAAGCAATAATTCAGCAGCTTCACGAACTTTCCTCCTATCCCAGAACCCGTCCAGCATGGCATTCCATGTCCCCTCATCAGGAATACATCCATCAATCACCATCTCATCCATAATCCGAGCAGCTTTGTGCAAATCCCCTCTCTTGCAAAAACAATGAATAAGGGATTCAAAAGTTTTTGCCTCAACTGATATGCCTCTATTACGCAATCCCAGATAAAGCTGAAAAGCTTGATTAGCATTACCCACGGTGCAAAGCCCTACGGTCACTCTATTATGAAGTCTAACATGAAGTCCCCAAGTTACACGGTTAGGAGTTATCCGTGAAAGAACCATTTCATCAAGAAAACTTGCTGCTTCCTGAAACTTGCTGATCTCACAGAAGCAATTGATTATTTTCGAATACAATCCTGCGTCAGGTTTCAAGTCCTGAAGCTTCATCCTATCAAGAATCTGAACTGCTTCATGACTTTTACTTTCCTTGCAGAGCCCATGAATTAAAGAGGTGTAAGTAATCGAATTTGGAACTAAACGCTTGCGTGTCATCTTCTCCAGCAGCTCCATTGCTTGTGAAGACTGTCCATTCTTGCAAAGACCATCGATAAGAGAGCTATAAGTATACACATTAGGCTCCACACCTTTGCTTTTCATCTCCTTGAACAATTCCATGGCATCAGTCAATTTATTCGACTGGCAAAAGCCATGTATCAGGCAACTATAGGTAATGACTGAGGGCAAACAACCATTTACCTCCATGTCAACTAAAAGCTCTTTAGCTTCAAGAGTTCTTCCAGCCCTACACAACCCATTAATCAAAGTGCCATAAGTGTATGAATCTGGAGTGTGACCATGCTTCGGCATCTCTCGGAAAATCTGAAAAGCTGAATCCATAGTTCCATTGCTCTTGCAAAGTGCTTTGATTAAAACGTTAAGTGAGGTCACACTAGCTGGAATCCCCTTCTGCTTCATATAACGATAAAACTTGAATGCCGTTTTCAAATGGCTTTCATCAACAAGAACTGAGAAAACTGTTATATAAGATTTGGCCGCTGGTTCACATCTATACTCCTTCATCCTTTCGAAAACCCTCACTACTTCAAGTGGCTTATGAACTCTACCATACGCCCTGAAAATGGACAGAAATATATCTTCAGTTATTTCGCACTCCTCTCGTCTCATTCTCACAAGCATATCCTCTGCGGGCATGAATTTGTTGGCGGAGAGTAATCGCCGAATCATCAAACCGTATGTGCTTCGGTCGTGCCGGAAGCCATTGGAATATTCAGCAGTTGCAGCGTCGAATATCGAAATTGCTTTGTCCAAGTTTTTCGCCGATGAAATTAGCCGCTCAACAAGTGACGGCGTAATTGGGTTCGACCACTTCATCATTCACTTACTGCCCATTTATATTTCTTCCCCTCTTTTCCTTATTTTTCTCCTCAGTTTCTCAGAGACGTTTGGTCGAGCAGCTTGAGTGCTAGACTAACATCAACTTCCAGTAACAATCAGATCAAAGCATTTCAGTCAAAATCAGAACCATGACACAAGCACCTAAATAAATCTGTCAAGAAGTGAACCAACGGTGCTACACCGAAGCGGGTAACGGTTTCGGGTGGCGTGGCGCCGCCTATTTTCAAGCTCTTCTGGCGAATGTTTGACTTACATTTTCTTGGTTAGGACTGGTCGGTATAAATACCTGCCACGAAAATATGCAGCCGGGTGGGAAATAATTGATTAAAATATGGGAAATAAGTTTTCAGCAGAATATGTTTGGGCAGATTTTTTTTTTTTTTTAATTTAACTTTTTTGTTACAAATGCATTTAAGAAGTACTAATGAACATTTATTTGGGAATGCGGTAATTCAAATTTTAATATTAAGAACTCCAAAAAATGAATTAAAAATCAACCAGTTTTTTAGTCACTTCAAAATGATAATTAACATTAAAATTTGATCTTGTGATAGTTATCAATTATATTTGTAATCTTAATTAGAAGATGATAGAAAAAAAATTAAAAAAAAAACACCTTTTTTTTTTTTTTTTCTGCCCGCGCATATTCTGCCCGTTTAGCATTGTCCTTAAAATATTAGGGCATCTCCAACGGTAATTCTAAACTAGTGCAGATTGTGCACTAATTTAGTGCAAAATGTGCACTCCATCTCCAACCATGTGCACTACTTTTTGCACTAAAAAAGAATATTCCTTCTAATTCATTTATTTTCTCTTTACTTTTATTTCTTTTGTATATAAATCACAATATATATATAAAATCACATGGAATATAATATTTTCATATTAATATTTTAGTTTATATTTAATATAAATCATATTTTAAATAAAATATGTAAAGAAGAATAAGATTAATGCGAAATTAAAATTAAAATTCACAATAATATGGCATACAACAAATTGAATTACAATGTGGAAGCACTGTATTCGGCCCACAAATGCTCGATTAATGCATTTCAAAGGATAAAATGCGTCTGTGTATCCCTAATCTCTCTATGCTGAGCAAGAAAATTTTGGAAACAAATATGTTCATTTTCAGCAAATTCGACGTCTGGAGTTAGCACTTGCCCGGGTAGGTCAACCCATTTGCCATGTATGGAAATTTTATCCGGGTGCTGGAGGAGGGTCGGGAAGTGAACTTGGACAAAAATAATTTATTATTTATGTTCTATTTGTATTTCCGTTTTAGTAATGTTGTATTTGATTTTGTTTAGTAATTTTCTGTAATTGTTATTTACATATTTCGTACTTATGTAATTTTATATTTCACGCTCGTTTATAAATTTTATTTAATATTTGTCTTCTATAGTAATTTAAATCATATGGTGTTTTTTTATTATTATTGTTGAATTTTTTTTCAAAATTTTATGTAAAAACTTATTTTTTTCAAAAAAATAATAATTTCAATACATAAATACACTATAATACTTTAAAATATACATAACAATTAAATACAATATAAAAGAAGTAATAAAAATAAAGGTAAAAGAATAAGAAAATAACTAGTGCAACAAAGTAGTGTGCACTATATATAGTGTGTGATTTGTCTAAACACTAAAATAGTGCTTGATATAGTGCACCATTGGAGAAGAAAAAATAGCGTTTACCACTAATTTAGTGCACCGTTGGAGATGCCCTTAGGGGATGTTTCGACGAGCAGATGTTCCAAACGAGTACTAGTTATCCATCCCTGCATGCACGGGATAAATTGTTACTATCACATTGATAATGTTGATATTATCATATAGGGAGAAAAATATAAGTATCACTTTCTAGAACAAATATATAGAATTTAACCACATTTTGAAATAATATCAAAACTATCCATTTTTCACTATTCACGCCACTCTCTTTTTCTCTCTCCTCTGTATTTTCTCTCTTCTCTCTCCTCTCTCCTCCTATTCTATTTTTCAGAACAGGTATTATTTCTCCTTCTTCTCCATTCTTTCTCTCTCTTCTCCATTTCAATATTTCACCATTTTCTCTGAAGATCCATGACATATTTGGGGATTTTTCTACTTCGTTTTTCTCTTTCCCTTTCTCTCTGTCTCTTTAATGGAAGATTTGTCCAGCCGGCGACGATATATTTTTTATGGCACGAAGTGTATTAGTCATGGCACGAGTAATAATATAATATTTTGACGTCGTGCCGCTGAAGATTTGTCCAGCCGGCGACAAGATATATCATGGCACGAGATATATTTTTTATACCACGAAGTGTATTAGTCATGACACGAGTAGTAATATAATATTCTGACGTCGTGCCGCTGCTTCCTAATATCTAGCAATTGCTTATTCTCACGTCGTGCCAAGGTATATCATGGCACGAGATATATTTTTTATGGCAGAAGTGTATTAGTCATGACTCGAGTACGTAATATCATTCCTACATGTGTCACTAATGTCTAGTAATATAATATTTTGACGTCGTGCCGATCATGCCATGTTGAAGATAAAAAATGAAAGCTTGAAAATGATAATGGCGTCTCCGTATAATGAAGTGAGAAGAGAGAGAAAGAACTGAAATGAAGTCTGCAAAAAGAAAAGGAGGAGAGAGAAAGAGAAAATGTACAAATAATTAAAGAGGAAAGAGAAATGAAAGTGAAGGAAAAGATGGGTTGGCAGATGGGGGGTGGGAGTGGGGTGAGAGTGAAATGAGCACAAAAAGACAAAAAGGGATAGATTTAATATGTTTTTGCAAAGCTGATATATTTTATATGTTTGTTACATAAAGTGAGATTTGGGGGTTTTCACTATCATATATTTTTTTTTTGGGAAAATTATTGATTGTCATCGAAACTTTTCGTATTTTTACACTACACCCTAAAAATTATTCTTTTTTTTTTTAAATTTACAATCTAAACTTATAATTTTGTTACAAATTATCATCTGAGAGAAATCTTAATCGTCAATTATATGACACGTATACATCAATTTGCTATATAAATCTGTTTGTTGCAAATCGCAAAAACACGCAAACTTCAGATCGTAAATTGTAATATTCTCTTATTTTTATTATAAGGGATAGTAAAACACATATATAAAGTAACTTGAGAAGATAAAAAAGAACTTAGAATTTATATTAATATAAAGGGTTAATTACAGAATGCAACCTGTACTATTAGCCTTTTTTCCATTTTTAGTCCAAACTAAATATTTTTTCCGATTGCAACCTGTATAATGCGTTTTTCTTGCAGTTTGCAACTCCGGCCATATTTCAGGCTATATAGGCCATGTGCCATGCACATGACCTCCATGGGCCAATAATATGGCGACACGTGGACACTAATTAAAAAAAAAAGAAAAAAAAAGAAAAAAATACTTATAAATTATTTAAAAAATTCAAAATAATTCACAAAAAATATAAAAATAATTTAAATTTATAAATATTTAACATAAAAAAAAATTTGAAATTTTAAAATTTAGGAAATTAACAAAAAAAATCTAAAATTAATTTTAAAAATTCTTAAGTATATAAAAAGAAAAATCGAAAATACTTATAAATTATTTTGAAAAAGTAATTTTTTTATTAAAAATATATAAATTATATACATCTAAATAATTTTATATAAAAAAATAAAATATTTCGAAAATTTTGAAATTCCGGAAATTAACAAAAAAAAAAATCTAAAATTAATTTTAAAAATTGTGAAAATAAATATAAAAAAAATCAAAAATAGTTTTATTTTGAAAAAAATCGAAAAAATTGTAAATTATTTTAAAAACATTAAATAATTTATTAAAAATATATAATTATATAAATTTTTAAATAATTTTATATAAAAAATGCAAAAAAAAAATTGAAAATTTTAAATTTCAGGAAATTAACAAAAAATCTATTTTTTTTTTTTTTTGTTAATTTCCTGAATTTTAGTTTTTTTAGAATTTTAAGAATAATTTTTTTTTTAATTTCCTGAATTTTAAAATTATCTCGTTGGCGGACACATTGAAGGAGATTCAGCTATCTGGTGCAGACGTCAAACTAGAAAAAAAAAAGAAAAAAAAAAAGAGAAGTCGGCCTTCCCTCTCGCAGTTCCGTCGTCATCTTGCCACTTGAATAGCTGCTGGGTTTCATAAGGCCGAGAAGCCAGGTTTATCGGAGAAGACTCAGACTTCTACTGTCCATGATCATTATTATTGTTCTATGCGCGCGTAAAGAAAATGGAGAGGAATTGGAAATTTAATTCTCAATTCCCAAATTCATTTAAAATAGTTTTCAGAAATAATTTTTTTTAATTATTGATTTTAAATGAATTTGAAAATTTCAAAATAATTATTCAAAATTTATATTTAGTTCTAGAAATTTTAAAATAAATTTTAGGTTTTTTTGTTAATTTCCTGAATTTTAAAATTTTCAAAATATATTTTTAATTTTTTAAATATAATTATTTAGAAATTTATATAATTTTATATTTTTTAATAAATTATTTTATTTTTTTAAATAATTTACAATTTTTTTCGATTTTTTTCAAAATAAAAGTATTTTCGATTTTTTTATATTTATTTTCAGAATTTTTAAAATTAATTTTAGATTTTTTTGTTAATTTCTTGAATTTTCAAATTTTCAAAATATTTTTTATTTTTTATATGAAATATTTATAAATTTAAATTATTTTTATATTTTTTATGAATTATTTTAAAATTTTAAAATAATTTATAAGTATTTGTTTCCTTTTTTCGATTTTTTTTTATTAGTGGCCACGTGTCGCCATATTATTGGCCCATGGAGGTCATGTGCATGGCACATGGCCTATATAGCCTGAAATATGGCCGGAGTTGCAAACTGCAATAAAAACGCGTTATACAGGTTGCAATCGGAAAAATTATTTAGTTTGGACTAGAAATGGAAAAAAGGCCAATAGTACAGGTTGCATTTCGTAATTAACCCTAATATAAAACAATAAGATTTGATGATGGAACAAAGTACTTATCTATAAAATTAAAAGCGTCCAATAAATTAAGCTATAAATTGCAGAACACTTTCTTATAAATAATATTAGTTGTCCTAGTCTACTAAGGTCTCTAGTGTAACTTAATTGTGTGTAAAAATAAAATTATACCTGACAGAGTTTATCCTATCCACGATCTCATTGGCAGTATCATATATATAAAGTAAACTCTGGAGGTTGAGCTTCAGAAGCCATCAAGCTTCCAGTAAGATGGTAGTTTTGACCATAGTTTGAATATAGGGGGTTAAGTCCCGATGTTATGTGTATTATCAATCTTTCCTCCCATAGAAGTGAAAGAAAACATACTATTGTATGCTCGAATATTTTTTATGAAGTGATTGCTCTTTGGATTGTCACCCCTTAGAAGATCTATCAACAACTGTGGCGGCTTTTTCATCTTTGGAAGTTCTATTTTACCTTGCAAGCAACAGGTTGAGTATTTTGGTCTTTTATTTGCTCCGTAGTTCGACTTAAGTCGTTCTTCATACCAAAAAAAATATTCACAGTTGTGGTCTGCATCACCTAGATCCCAATACTCTGAAATAATTTAAGTTAAAAAATATTACAAAACAAATAGTATGGTTATGTGATATTTTACAGAGTTACATTATGAATATAATTTAAAAAACACGGCAATGATATAAAATTGAACACCTGTAGATTTGATAAGCTGAAAAATTATATTATCATTTTCATTTTCCATGGCAAAATTAGATGACAGTCGAAGCGCAACTGTAGTTTCTATGCCACTAAAAAATGAAAATAAGTTAGTAAAAGTAAAAGCAATTTAAAAATTAATAGAAAAATATACTGCAGAACCTTGGCCCAATGTAAAAACTGAGAAAATTATTGTAGATATTAAACATCTATCTATTTGTATGTAGAGAAATACTTAACATTGACGTAAAGATGTAATGAAGGTTTTATGTTTTTTTTTTTTTTTTTTTACTTTACTGATCAAGTTGGAGTTAATTTGTAATAATTTTGAAAACCAATTAATGAAGAACTTGTACCCTTAGAAGTAGAACTTGCGCCAAGTCCTATAGTTGACAATTCCGTTGGCACACTTTCGATGACATGACTAACATTAACTGTTTAAAAAAATTGTTATTTTATCAATAAAAAAATAACATAAACTTGAATGTATTTATTTATTTCAATTACAAAGAAGGCCATACATCTTGGAATTGGAGGGCGTGATAATATACTTTCTTGGTTGATTGCTCCATTGAAATTGACTGATGAATGAGTAATACATAGCATGTAAGTTAAATTAGTTATACAACGAAATAAATACTAAATAAACAAAAATTGAAATACCAATTACCTGGAAAAGTTTGTCGCGAAGGTGAATTCGGAGTACAAGTATTAATATTTTGTGATCGAGTTTTTTTATTCTCGCAGCATGCAATATACCTAAAAAAAATAAAAACTAAAATTGTTTAATGTTTGTCAATTGTAATTTATGTTCGAAAGACATATGATATGACTTGTAAGAAGCTTACCTGTGTTAATTTTATTAGACATGGAAGATGACGTAGTTGATGATCCATTTTTATTCGAGCTTGAATTTTTACATGGCGTTCCTTCTAATTCACCTAAAACCCAAAACATGACAAAGTAATAACATTTGTATTATAAGTTATAAGTTTAAAAAAAGCAACAAAGAAAAGTCGCGAGAAAAATTCTTACTTAATAGACTTCCTTGTCTTTTTTTCTTCATTCGAATGTTACATAAATCACGTGCTTCTCTTTAATGGGATTCGTCTATTGTTCCTTAATATATTTGTCAGAATACAAAAATTAAAGCACATGTACAACACACGCGTACAGAAATATTATGAAATTTAAAGGGGTAGGTGAACAATGTAGATTCGATGTATTACATATAAAGTATTGGTACGCTTGACACAAAGACAAACTAAAAATTTATAAAGACTTCCCTATATACAACATTATTAGTTGTTTTGATATGCTATCATTTTTTTTGTAAAAAAACAACAGTAGTCTTAGTAAATATTAATTATGGTATTTCGTGTGTTTTCGTAATATTTTAGTGTTTACCGTATATTAAATATTTTAATTGTTTTTCGATTCATATTATACATTTGGGCGATTATTTCGGATTATCAGTATCTATTTTTCACTACTTGTGTAATTTAATTAGTTTACTTTCATTTTGGGATTCAGATCTAATTGCTTAATTTTTATAATTTCATTCACTTTCATCTTGGGGTTCACATCTAAATGCTTAATTGTTATAATTTCATTCCTCATTCATCATTCTGAGACATAATATAGTTGAAAATATAAAATATATACATGTATACATAATATATCATATAAATATTATATATTTTATATATATATGGATATTGGCAGTGATGGACCCAGAAATTTAGGTGAGGGGGCCCCAAATTTATAAATGGATCTAGGAGTTTGTCTCATGAAATAATTTTTTTTTAACTATGCTTATGTCGCAATTTTTTACCAAATAGAGGGTAGATACTAAGTAGGTTAGAAATCAAATTCTTTTATATAATTAGGCCATAAAACTTTAAATAAAAAATAATGTCTTAGAATATTAAAGGACTACCGTTATGCTTCCCCTAAATATAATCAACTTTATAAATAAACCTAGAAAAGTACTAATATTTAGATAAGATCAATAAATTGATTTAATAACAAAAAGAAAAAAAATCAAGAGCTAATGTTTCTAATTTCATTTTATTTCTATTGCTTATACATAACAGTACATTCATCTACTTCAAGATAAACAATAGAATTATTTATTTTATTTAATTAAGTTATATTAAAAATCGACTAAAATACACATATAATAATACATTGTGACCGGAACAAAGGGGACACACATATATAATAACACATTATGACGGTGCCAGAAAATACACATATAATAACACATAATGACTGGGCCAAAATCTAACATCTCTAGCCATTATTTTAGTAGTTACTATTTCCTGTTAACTTTAAAATCAGTAAAGTAATAATAGTGGGCCAATATTATACTTGAAATAAGAAAATGAAACGGACCGACAACGGCAATTAGTAAGTCATGTTTTTTGTGTAGCCCATAGTAATAATTTATGCATATGTCAGACAATAGAGTCCATCTCACGAAACTGGGCCATGGGGCATTCTAGAATTACTTGGCAGCGGCTGCTTAGGGCAAAAATCCTACTTAAGCGGTGCAATGTCCCTATAAGTATGCTCTTACCACACGGTTTCATCATTGTACCTCATTCACAATTACGCCTCCCTCCCTCTATCTCTAGATTTCTAATTCTCTATCTCTACTTTTGCACTCAGCTTATGTGAATATTTATCTCTATAATCTCCATTGATTTATAGTGATTCATATTTCATCATAGATACAATTCTTAGGTAAGAAAATCAGATCTACAAATTTTTTTCTGCACAAATAATTGTTATTAATTGTATAGTTACTTTGCACACAGAAATGATTTCGACGCCATGAGTACGATTTTATTTGTATCTTCCAATTTTTTAGAATTTCTTAGACAGATGATTCGACATCTCCCTATGTCCCGTCGGTTGATCTGTAAATCTGCTCTGTTTACGGGCTAGATCTAGAGGGTTTGTGTGTTAGACATATGATTCTACATCTCCCTATGTGCCGTCGATTGAT
Source organism: Ajuga chamaepitys (assembly GCA_958295605.1). Classification (NCBI taxonomy): domain Eukaryota; kingdom Viridiplantae; phylum Streptophyta; class Magnoliopsida; order Lamiales; family Lamiaceae; genus Ajuga; species Ajuga chamaepitys. The sequence goes on along the minus strand of OY282501.1, from coordinate 53,335,781 downwards.
CTATAACTCTGTGTAGTGCATGTGTTGCCTACGGGCTAGATTTAGAGGGGTTTTTATGTCTCGTTTGACTTAGCACAGTAGATTTATTTTTTTCGTAGTCAGCTGGAAAATATACTCCAGCTGATCTCTCTGTTTCTTTGGAACATTAAACTGGAATAAATTTATACTTTCCAGCTGAATGACACTACTATAAAAAAATGTATAAGACTACGGTCAAAAGCTGTAGTTAAAGGCATAAAGCGACCGTGGTAGTAGGTACCGTAGTCGTAGACCCTCCACCAATAACTACGGTTCACAATCGTAGTGGTTAATACTAAAGACAACAGTTGTGAACCGTTGTCGTTCTAGTAGCTTCTACCACCACGATATGTATGACCACGATTAAGAACTTCCTTTGACTATGGTCTGAACCGTAGTAATATATATTAACAACGGTTGAAAATCGTAGTTGTAGATTTACATGACTACGGTTGTGGGTTCTAATTGACTATGGTATGAAACGTAGTAAATCTTAACAAAGACTATGGTTTATGGTTATTCATTGACAACGGTACTGAACCGTTGTCATAGATGTTAATCTATTTAAAAAAAACGATCGTTGATGCTATTTGAAAACTGTAATTTACATTTTTTTTATTATATTATTGAAATTAATGTACAATTAAACATACGACCAATATTTTGGGTAATCAGATAAATGAATAGATAATGAATTATAACTCCTCTCAAACATCTCAAATCATTTACAAAATTACAATCAACAATTACTAATCTAATGATTTACAACAAATCAAGATAATTCCAAATGAAACAAATACTATAAGCACCACAAGCCTAAAAGTAATTGAATTTTTTTTAAAATATCAAATACGATAATCAACAAATACGGAAGGTGCAACTATATAAGAAGCTTTTTGTTTCCATATTTCTGCTTCACTGTTGCATTCATGAGTCCATCAAGAAGCTCAACCTATTCCTGTTCATACAAACAAGATAAAGGAACATATTAGATAAAGATTAGGTCTCCACTATTTTTCATGTCAATTAGTACAATAATTTTTATAGACGGGATAACATTTTAAAATAACTTTCTACACATTCTCCAAGGATGTTAATTAGTAATTGGAATGTTGCATAAAAGAGTGATATAAACTAATCTGACTTAAAACTGATACAACCAATAAGTCGAGGCACTTGAAGAAACACTGAATAATGCAAAAGTGTTAGTATGCAAAAGATACGAAACAAAATATTATAATAGTAATAAGGATACAAAGTGTGGAAACTCAAAATTCCAGGCCCAAATTAACATCTTCTAATAATATTATATTCTGAATTGTTATTGTTCATTTCAGAATACTTTTTTGATGACATTAGAAGAGTCCGATTGTATTCATCATATACTCAAGATTCTACACAAACTCTTTAAAAGAGGATAAATGAATAACTGTGCTAAGGGGGCGGCTGATCTTCTAAGCATTTCCTCTACATGTGTTGTGACAAAATTTGGCCACAACACTTGTGCAGGATCAACACGGTAAGATGTTATATGCTTAAGCCTTAAAAACAGATGATAAATCACATTAGTGAATTATTCCATGGAAGATGTTACACATATGTATTATGTGAACACACTCAATATTGTAACAACATAAAAAGAAAGATATAATAAAAATAATTATGTGTGGAAGAAATATTCAAATAAGTTCTCTTAATATTGAAACAAAAAACTACCTTGATGATTACATGGTTCTGAAATCATCTCCCTGTTGATTCGCAGAAAATCAAATGGGGATACAATTTCCTTACAATATATTAAATAGTATTCATATATAATGGAAACTGGAGAATATGTGCAATTTATGATCAACTAGGACAACTTGCAGCTTCTACTTCAGTATCAAATACCCCACGACGATTTTCCCAATTCATTTTCTTGGTTAAATTCACAAGAAAAATCACAGTACAAAAATTCAGATTAACTAAACCAAACAATTCAAAGCATGTCCAGATAATAAACATAAAGCATCCCACAAAAGAAAAAAAAATAGTCATAAATAAATAAACATAAAACATTAAGTATTAAATTCAATGTGATGTTGACAATGGAAAGGCAGCAAAAGAACTCAAACCTGAGAGTCAACTGCAACAACCTTATTTTTTGGAATTGGAGAGATTGCACCCCAAGGAGCTCTGCAAGAGAACAAAGTAACACGGGAAATTATTTCACCCAAAAAAAAAAATTAAGTGTGTGTGAGGGTGTGCTGAGTAGTGTTAGGTTAGTGTGTCAAGAACGGGGGAAGATACACATAAATGCCTTGCTACCATGATGTACATGGGTAGATACTAATACAATAATATTAGCCAATATTGGAACTAATATACTCTGAACTCTGGGCAAAATCTTAGATTTTATAAAGCAGGAAACAAAGGTAGGAACTAGGGGTGGCAAAATTCCCATGAATATTCAATAACTAGTGATTCCAAACTGGACAACATATTCAGAAAATATGTACAGAAAATCATAGAATATATTCAACATTTTAGACTAGCAAAGAAGTTTAGAAAAACATATTAATAATTCACGACATCTCTAAAAGTTAAATAATTCAAATCACAAATTCTCAATTTACGATACTATTTTATAGGAATTATGTGCATAAATGGTTAAGAATTGGATGAAATGTGATATAAGTGACCAATTAACGTACTTGGCTTGTTTTAAGGTGTTTTTGAGCATTTTCAGGATTAAAAAGTCGTGATTTACAACTACTGGACAAGAAAACAAGTTGGAACAGAGTGGAAACCGGTCCAAAATAGTGAAAACCAGCGAAAATCGGTCCGAACCGGTCCAGACCGGCCTGAACCGGTCCAGGAGCAAAACAGGGCAAGAACCGACACGGCCGTGTCACATAAGCAACACGGCTGTGTCAAAACTGTTGCGCAAACGTCAAATTGGCTCTGGAGGAGTAACACGGCCGCGTCAGGTTTCAACACGACCGTGTCAAATTGTGCGCAGAAAATGAATTTTCACAAGCAACACGGCCGTGTCACTTGATCGACACGGCCGTGTCAAAAGGCCTTCCGTTAAAAGAAATCATGTTTCAAAGGGGATTTGATTCCTAATTTAACTGGGCTTGTCTAAGCTCTATAAAAAGGGGGTCCAAGTTCGTTTTTGAAGGGAGACACTTAATATCCGAGTTTTGAGGTGAAAGACGACTTGGACAACGACGAAGATTCAATGAACGGAACGATTTACTCGGGTTTAGCAATTCTTCTTAGTTTTGATTCTTTATAATGTTTTGTTTAGAATATTGTATTGGATTGAACCTAGGCATGAGTAGCTAAGCTATTCGTGTCCTAGAGTTAGAAAGTAAGGATTTTTTATGACAATGTTTTTGTTTACGTTTTAACTTATTGATTTCCGTTCTTCCATGTGTTTATCTTTATATTTGTTTTAATAACTAAATTTAGACTGGCCATCTAGGTTTAGTAATCTCGTTTAACAAATCCGCTTCGAGAGGAGGGTTTTGTTATTAGACGTACGATATAGAGCACAGTTGTCTATGACTGCGTAGGCATAGGTTCATGAGCTTTTTGGAGTTACTAGGATTAATTGACTCGAGAGGGTAATTGTTTTAGTTAATCAACGGTTTAACTACTTCGAGAGGAGGGTTAGGTTAATATTGCACCGCTTAATAAACACTAGATCGGTTTAAAAATCAATAAGTTAATTCTAATCATCATTGAAATAAATATCCTGAAATCGACACCTTAGGATTCCTTTTATCCTTGATCGTTAATTTTTTGTGTTTACCAAGTTTGAATTCATATTTAATTGAGTATTTTAATTAGTAAAATCAATCTTTTGCAATTTAGTATCTAGTTAGGACATTCCTAGAATATTGAGGTATCGAACTACCTAAAACTATTCCTTGTGGGATCGACCTTGATTATCGCTACTACACCTACATCCGTACACTTGCGGAACACTAGGTTAGAAATCGACGTGTCAAGTTTTTGGCGCCGTTGCCGGTGAATAGAATTTAGCGCTTAGTTTTTATCTTGTAAAATAGGAGGAAACTAGACTAGATTTTATTTTTTTTCGTAGTTATTATTTAATTTTCGTTTTAAATTTTTATTTAATTTTAGTGTTACGCGGTATTTGCTATTTTTGGTGTTATCGGGCTTCGTATGCACACCAGATCAAAAGGAAAAGAAACTCTTCTTCCTTTCGATCCAGAAATTGAAGCGACAGCTCGTAGACACCGAACTCGAAGGAATTTCGCGTGTGAAATGGAGAATCCACCACAACATCCGAATCCAGATGAAGCTTTAAACAGAGTGCTAACAGCTTTAGCACGTTTGGATGATCGAGTTACTAACATACAGCAGCAGATACCTTTATAGCAGCCACAGTTGCCACAGCAGCACGGACCAATTCCGATAGAACCAGATGCGGGAGATGAAGATGATACTCCCATTAGTGACTGTTTAAAGCCTAATCCAAATCAACAGCCAGGAGGAGTACGACCCCCACCACTTAATGCTAACAGTTTCGAGCTGAAGCCGGCACTAATCAACATAGTGCAGCAAAACCAGTATGGGGGAAGTGCGTTAGAGGATCCGAACGCTCACCTGATAAAGTTCTGAAGACTGGCAGAAACAATCAAAATAAACCATGTGCCACATGAGCAGGTTAAACTGAGACTGTTTCCCTTTTCGTTGAAAGATAGAGCCCTCCAATGGTTCAATTCATTGGAAGATATCACAAGCTGAAGACTTGAGTACTTCGTTTCTGTTGAAGTACTTTCCCCCGAGCAAGATGCTCGACTTGCAGAATCATATTAATCAGTTCAAGCAAATGGATCAGAAGTCATTTGGAGAAGCTTGGGAGCGATTTCGGGATCGGAGTTGCCCTCAACATGGTTTTACGAAAAAGCAGCAGATATGTAAGTTTTATAATGGCTTACTTGCTCCGACAAGAAACCAAGTGGACGCAGCTGCAGGTGGTAGTTTGATGTAGATATCAGTAAAGACAGCGTTCTCAATTTTGGATGCTATGGCTAGAACGAGTTATCAGTGGCCAAATGAGAGAAACCAGCCACGAAGGGTAGCAAATGTTATGGAAGTGGAGACGGTCAGCAATGAGCCGCTTGATCACAGCTAACAGCCCTGACGAGTCAGGTAAATCTGCTAACTAGTCTGACGTTAGCACAACAGACAGGGGGGGCAGGAAGAAGTTGAAGAGGTTAATTTTCTAAATCAAAGGAACTTCAACAACTTCCAAAACAACCAGCCTAGGTACAATCAGTACCCACAGAATCGGAATCACCAAAATTTCTCATATGGGAATTCCAAGAATACACTCAATCCACCGCCTGGGTTTGCTGTTTCAAATGGTATGATCCATGACGGCAAGAAGCCATCACAAGAAGAGATTGCCCAGTCACAGTTTGAAAAGTATGATGATAAGTTTGCTCAGTTGGAGAAGAAAGTAGAAGGGAAATTTATCGAGCTAAACAAGCATATTACTGGGCAAGGGGCAGACATCAAGAGGCTTGAGAACACGATGGTTTAGACTCGAGCAAGCATTGGTGAGTTGTCTTCCAATATGAGCCAATTGATTAAGATTGTTGGGGCCCAACACAAGCAGGGCAAATATCCGAGTGATGCGGTGGTGAATCCAAGAGAGTAATGTCAAGCCATTCAGCTGAGGAGTGGTACTAAGTACGAGAGACCCCAGTTGCCAGTTGATAAAGAGAAAGCAGTGGAAAAGGAGCAAATGGAAGAGAAGTACGATCAGACGGGCAAAAACAAGACAGTGAAGCAAAGCGAAGGAAAGGAAATCAAAGCAAATATCCCACCTTATGTTCCGGTTGTCCCATTCCCACAAGCCTTAAGGAAGAAAAAGATTGATGAGCAGTTCGTGAAGTTTTTGGATGTGCTAAAGAGGATCCAAATTAACATCCCCTTTGTTGAAGCACTACAGCAAATGCCGAACTACGCTAAATTTTTAAAGGAAGTGATCAAAAAGAAGAAGAAGTGGGAAGAATACGAGACAGTCAACTTGACTGAAGAGTGCAGTGTTGTAATCCAAAGGAAGCTACCGCTCAAGCGAAAAGATCCAGGTAGCTTTACTATTGCATGTCAAATAGGTAATGTTACATTTGATAAAGCACTGTGTGATCTAGGGGCTAGTATTAACTTGATGCCACTATCTATTTTTGAGAAATTGAATCCAGGTACCTTGAAACCCACTACAATTTCTTTACAAATGGCTGATCGGTCTATGACTTGGCCAAGGGGGATTGTAGAGGATGTTTTGTTAAAAGTTGGAAAGTTTATAATACCTGTTGATTTTGTGGTTTTAGATATGGTAGAAGACAAAGATGTACCTTTGATTTTAGGTCGCCCGTTTCTAGCAACGGGAAAAGCATTAATAGATGTTCAAAAGGGAGAGTTGATGTTAAGGGTAGATAAAGAGCAAGTTACTTTTTCAATCTATAAAGCTTTACAACATCATGATAGGGAGGATGTATCTCAATTAGAAACATGTAGTTTTATTCATTCTATTGAAGCTGCATTTTGTAGGAAACTAACCTCACCGAGTGATTGTGATCCCCTTGAAACATGCATCACAAATTCTATTTATAATGTTATTCTCCATGACCCTACTGACCTTGATCTTGCCGAAAGTGTTAGTGCATTAAATGCTTTGCAGGAGGCTCCTAAAGAGAGCTCGACTCAAGAAAACGTCAACAAGAAAGCAGTTGAAGAAGGGCAAAAAGGGGGCGATGGATGCCTAGAGCTGAAACCATTACCTGATCATCTGCGGTATGCATTTTTAGATAATGAAAACAGATATCCGGTAATAATCTCTTCTTCCCTTACTGATTTTGAAACTGATAAGCTGTTGCGTGTATTGAGGAAGTACAAATCTACTATAGGATGGTCGATTGCTGACTTGAAAGGAATTAGTCCTACTATTTGCATGCATAAAATTCTGATGGAAGATGAATATAAACCCTCTGTTCAAAATCAACGTAGGCTTAACCCAATGATGCAAGAAGTAGTTAGGAAAGAAGTGCTTAAGTGGTTAGATGCTGGGATAGTCTTTCCTATTTCTGATAGTAAGTGGGTAAGTCCAACTCAGGTAGTGCCAAAGAAAGGAGGGATGACTGTAGTAAAGGGTGATCTTGATGAGGTCATAGCCACTAGGTTGATTACGGGCTGGCGTGTATGTATAGATTATAGGAAACTTAATGCAGCTACTCGTAAAGACCATTTTCCCCTTCCCTTTCTAGATCAGATGATTGATAGCTTAGCAGGATATGAGTATTATTGTTTTCTCGATGGCTATTCGGGGTACAATCAGATTGTAATTGCTCCGGAGGATCAAGAAAAAACTGCTTTTGTGTGTCCATATGGTGTCTTTTCTTTTCGTAGAATGCCATTTGGGCTTTGTAATGCACCTGCTACTTTTCAACGGTGTATGATGGCAGTTTTTGGGGGTTTGATAGAAAATATAATGGAGGTATTTATGGACGATTTCTCTGTGTTCGGTTCGTCCTTTGATAATTGTCTAGATAACTTAGCTCAGGTGCTTAAAAGGTGTGAAGAAACCAATCTAGTCCTTGACTGGGAAAAATGTCATTTCATGGTAAAAGATGGGATAGTCTTAGGGCATAGAATTTCATCACAAGGATTAGAAGTTGATAGGGCTAATGTAGTGGCAATAGAGAAATTACCACCTCCTATGAATGAAAAAGGGGTTAGAAGCTTTTTAGGACATGCGGGGTTTTATAGAAGGTTCATAAAGGATTTCTCTAAAATTGCTAAACCTTTATCTCGTTTGTTAGAAAAAGATATTCCTTTTGTTTTCGATGATACATGCATACAGGCCTTTGAGACACTAAAGAAGGCATTGATCACCACTCCAGTACTGATTACACCCGACTGGTCACAACCATTCGAGGTTATGTGTGACACGAGCAACATGGCTGTGGGAGCTGCATTGGGTCAAAAGCGGGAAAAGATTTTTAGAGTCATATACTATGCCAGCAAGACCCTCGACCCAGCTCAAGCAAATTATACCACCACGGAGAAGGAACTTTTAGTTGTTGTTTATGCTTGTGATAAATTTTGTTCATATCTTGTACAGGCTAAAACAATAGTTTATACTGATCATACTGCTCTTTAGTGTTTGTTTGCTAAACAGGATTCCAAGCCCGGACTAATTAGATGGATACTGCTTTTACAAGAATTTGACTTGGAAATCAAAGATAGGAAGGGCTGCAAAAATGTAGTAGCTGACCACTTGTCTCGAATTGAGAATGAGGCGGATGCAAAGGGCCAACAAACAACCATTAGCGATATCTTTCCAGACGAGCATGTGATGGTTGTGGAGAATGGCCCATGGTATAGTGACATCGCAAATTTTATAGCGAGTGGGATTGTTCCGGACTTTCCTCATCATAAGAAGAAGAAATTTTTCCATGATGTTAAGTTCTACATATGTGATGATCCCTATCTCTATAGGAGATGCACGGACACAATTATTAGACGGTGTATTCCTCAAGAGGAAGTAAAGGATATCATAACTCATTGTCACTCATCCCCAACTGGGGGACATTTTGCATCAGCACGAACAGCAGCGAATGTGCTTCAAAGTTGCTTTTATTGGCCATCAATTCACAAAGACTGTCATGCATTCATTCTGCAATGCGATAAGTGTCAAAGAACAAGAGGAATCACACGGAAGCACGAGATGCCTCTCACCACAATTCTTGAGGTTGAGTTGTTTGACGTATGGGGTATAGATTTTATGGGACCCTTTCCATCCTCAAATGGGTTCCAATACATCTTGGTGGCTTTGGAGTATGTTTCGAGATGGGTGGAAGTTGTTCCGACCAAACAAATGAAGCCAAGGTGGTACTCAAATTCCTCTAAAAGAATATCTTGACAAAGTATGGCACTCCGAGAGCCTTGATTAGTGATGGGGGCTCCCATTTTTGTAATAGATGGATGGCAGCATTATTGGCTAAGTATGGGGTAAAACATCGTGTGACCACTCCATATCATCCTCAAGCCAATGGATAAGTGGAACTAGCAAATCGAGAAATCAAGCAAATACTAGAGAAGTCGGTAAATGGGAACCGGAAAGATTGGGCGATGAAATTAGATGATGCACTTTGGGCATATAGGACGGTATATAAAACTCCGTTGGGGCTTTCGCCGTATCAATTAGTGTTTGGAAAGGCATGTCATCTACCGGTTGAATTGGAGCATTGAGCATATTGGGCAGTTAAGAAGCTGAATTTCGAGTTCGAAGCTGCTGGAAAAGAGCGAGTCTTAAAGCTCAACGAATTGGAGGAATTTAGACAACAAGCATTCGAGAACTCCAGCTTATACAAAGAGCGGGTCAAGAGGTTCCACGACCGAATGATCAAGAATCGCACATTTGAAGCCAGCGAACAAGTTCTCTTGTTCAATTCCCGTCTAAGACTTTTTCCGGGCAAGTTGAAATCTCGATGGTCGGGCCCATTCACAATCAAAACTGTTAGAGCATCTGGTGTAGTTGAGCTGTTGAATCAAGACGGGAGCATATTTCTCGTGAATGGACAACGAATTAAGAAATATTACAAGTCCGACCAAATTCAAACCGTACATGAAGTGCGGTTGAAAGAATCAAATTAGAACCAAAGGTCGTCAAGCTTGAGACGTAAAACAAAGCGCTTGTCGGGAGGTAACCCGATGTTTAGTGTTTTATGTACTTTATTTAAATTCTTTTAAGTATCATATATTTTTTTATGGTGTTTTTAGTTTTTTTTTTTGTATTTTTAGGAATCAATATGGACGAGTAGTGCAAGAAACGGGGGTCGAAACGACAAAAATATCGCGTAGAAGGACAATCAGAGCAACACGGCCGCATCAAAAAAGGCGTAAAAAGAGTGCAAAAATCTGGAAAACAACACGGCCGCGTCACAAAACGGACACGGCCGCGTCAAGTTTGGCTCAAGTGTAACACGGCCGCGTCAAACAAATGACACGGCCGCGTCAAAAGATGTTGCAAAACGGAAAAAATGCTCTATGAGACCAACACGGCCGTGTCACATACTAGACGCGGCCGTGTCAAAAGAGGCCCAGAAAACCAGTTTTGGTTCAAAACTAACACGGCCGTGTCAATACATAACACGGCCGTGTCACGCCTTCAGCAGGATAAAACACGCGCTCAGGTTCAATTTCTCCCCCCTTCTCTCTCTTTTGCACTTCACGCACGAAAACACTCAAATTCACACACCATCCACCAATTCACGCACGAACACACTCAAATTCACACACAATCCAACTCAAACACAATCACACACTCTAATTCACTCATTACTCAACCAAAGTCGAAATTTTTGACTCAAATCCGAGGAATTAGGGCACAATCCGAATCGCTATTTCTTCGTCTAAACTTCTCCGGTAAGTGAAGCTAACCCTTATTTGTTTGTTTCCAATTTTTTCTTATGCTTAATTAGTATTGGGGAAGATTTAATTTCATGATTAATGCAATTATTGTAGTGCCTATTTGCTAAATATTACTATTTTGGGTATGAATTTGTAAGAATAGTGAATGGGTTTTACTACATGAGTTTGGGTTGTGGTGATTGTTGTTGTATTAGATGAAAATGTTGTGGTTAGAATGGAAGGAGAACACCGAGATTGAATTCATGTGCTTGTATCATTGAGGCATATTATCAAACATGTTATGTGCATGATTTATAGTGAGCTATGTGACTTGATTTATATCCCTTATAGCAATTCCACATGATACACGAATAAATTGAATTAAGATGTATGTTTTAAGTTGATAAAATTCGATGTTTCAATAATTAACGAACTTCAAAACGAAACGTTTAGGAGTTGAGCATGAGATAGGGGGTGTATAATGCACGAATGACTCGGGTGTTACTAGCATATGAATGACTCGTTGTATTATTTGGAATAATTCATTTTTCGTCAGTACTTAGGCTAAACTAAGGATTGTGTAACTAATAATTTGTGTGGTGTTGAGTGTGTGTACAGGGCACTAAAATGGCACCACCGAAAGGGAGCTCTAGTCGTAGCAGAGGAAAGCTAGTCATGGTTGAAGAAACCCCGGATGTCAACCCAAATGACAGTCAGACTCTTCTCGGGTTCTCTTTGACAGAGGCTGAACATAAGGCTTGGTTTGAGGAGCTTCGTCATCGCACTGTTATCCCAACAAGATTTGGTAGTGACAATCTAACTCGGGCAATGGGCATTCATGATAATGTATGTACTCTTCTCAACCGAGTCAGGCTACTTCAGTTCATGAGAGTGTAGCAGACATACAGGCGAATCACTATCGAGTTCCTGAGCACATTTAGCATCATTGCAATCAGTTCTCTTCACTCCACCCGACCGGACGGAATCACTTTCCAATGAATGGGGAAAGCTAGATCATTGACCTACAGTGAAGTGGATAGGATATGTTAGGATTAGCTCAACCTCACACACAAACAACACACAACTGAATACATAACCAATAAATCGGCCACTAACAACCGAACCAAGAACAGGAAAGAAAAATGATGAACACAGGGCTTTTACATGGTTCAATCAATGTGATCTACATCCACGGAGGTTCTAAATACCTCAATTCACTCCACTAATCAACCAATTATAAGAATTATCAAGAAATCCAGAAAACCCCAAATCACAGCTTGATTTGAGCAGAAAAACCCTAGAGATCTAATTCTCTTGATTGAGTAATGTTTACAGAGGGGAAATACGTCTACTAGGTCGCAACTAAAAGTGTTTACAAAGTATATAAATGCTGGAGCTCGAATCAGGGAGTTGAGGAAGTTGTTACCAATTTTGACTCAAGATATTCAAAACTGCGGCAGCGGGGCTTTCACAACGGTTTCTCATGCAACGGACTAAAACCGTTGTGAATGGCAGTTATAACTAACTCAGGCCCGGTTCTCCTTTTAACCTCTTTTCTGAATCTGGTTAAAATCCGGTTCTCTGACCCGATTCCTTGCATTCCAAACCCGGTTCTGGAATCCTCAAAACCTCTACTTCATACCACAAACACTTGATGATATTGAACTAATATCTACAAATCTCCACCTCAATGAAATCAAGTGTATATCATTACCTCAAACCTGCCTTGCTCTTTATCCTTTTAATCACATCGTTCAAGCCTAATCAAGCTTGAGCAATGGACTACCTTACTTCCAGGCACTACTTTGGTTAAGAAGTCAGCAGCATTGTCACTTGTATGGACTTTCTTAACCTCTACTGACCCTGCATCAATCAAATCCCTTGCAAAATGCAACCTAACATCTATATGCTTGGATCTTTCATGAAAGGCTTGATGTTTCACCAGATGTAGATCACTCTGATTGTCACAGTATATAGTTACACAATCCTGCTTTATCCTCAGATCCTTCAGAATACCTTCCAACCACACAGCTTCTTTAATTGCCTCTGTCAAAGCCATGTACTCAGTTTATGTAGTTGATAAAGCTACTACTGACTGCTACACACTTCTCCAGCTTACTGTAGTACCATATAAAGTGAACACATATCCTGTGATTGACCTCCTGGTGTCAACTTTACCAGCAAAATCAGCATCTGCAAAACCTTCCAATGGAATAGACATGTTTGCCAGTTTCTGAAACTTCAACCCCAGATTGACTGTTCCCTTTAGATACCTTAACACCTGCTTCAAAGCCTCCCAGTGAGCTTTCCCCGGATTTGACATATACCTACTAACCAAAGACACACAATATGCTAAGTCTGGTCTGCTGCATATCATCCCATACATTAAACTTCCAACCCCACTAGCATAAGGCACATTTCTCATGTATCTCACTTCTTCTGCTGTCTTAGGACTCTGCTCCTTTGATAGTCTGAGTTGTTGGCTTACTGGAATACTCAATGTTTTAGCCTCATGCATCTGAAACCTCTCCACCACTTTCTGAAGGTAATGCCTTTGAGACAACCATAAACTTCAAGCAGCTCTGTCTCTGATTATACTCATTCCCAGAATCTTCTTGGCATCCCCTAAGTCTTTCATGTCAAACTCAGAACTCAACTTCTACTTAAGTTGATGTATCTTATGTGTACTCTTGCTTGCAATAAGCATGTCATCCACATACAGCAACAGGTATATAGGATCAACCCTTGTACTCTTATCAAAATAAACACAACTATCATACAGACTTCTGACAAAAAGCTTTTAACATAAACTCATTGAACTTCTTATTCCACTGCCTTGGACTTTGTTTCAGCCCATATAATGATTTCTTGAGAAAACATACCTTTTCTTCCTTTCCAGGAATCACAAACCCCTCAGGCTGCTTCACATATATGTTCTCAACTAAGTCTCCATGTAAGAAAGCTGTTTTTAGATCAAGCTGCTGTAACTCCACGTCCTCTTGTGTTACTTTTGACAAAAGTAGTCTGATTGAACAATGTTTCACCACAGGAGAGAAAACCTCATTGAAATCAATACCCTCCCTCTGAGTAAAACCCCTTGCTACCAATCTTGCTTTATACATTATCCTATCTGAGTCTCCAACTTCAATTTTCTTCTTGTAAATCCATTTGGAACTTACCAGTTTCTAGGTGTCATTCCTTTCCAGAGATTCCATTTCTTCCATCATTGCACTAATCCAGTATTAACTTTCATCACCACTGACTGCTTCTCTGAAATTTTGTGGTTCATGATGTTTTATGTCTTCAGCAATACTGAGTGCATAATGTACACTTCCAGCCTGTCCATAAAAGTGTGGTCTCTGTATTTGCCTCCTTGGTCTATCTCTGGCAATGTTGTAGTCTCTCAGGTTTGTATTTCTGGGTGGCATGTCTTCTTCTTCTGAAGAACTATCACTAGAGTGATCAGCCAAGTTTTCACCTCTTTGTGGTCCATGATCCATCTGAGTCTCCACCTGAACTGATAACCTTTCTGATTCAGTACCTCCATCATGTTCTTCTTGATTTCCAGAGAAATGATATCCCATAATTGATTCATTGAACTTCACATCTCTGCTGATCATTAGTTTCTGACTCCTAGGTTCCATGCACCATAACCTGTAACCCTTGATTCCCTCTGGATATCCCAGAAACACACACCTGTATGCTCTAGGATCAAGTTTATCTGATTTCATGTGAGCATAAACCAAACATCCAAACACCTTTAGACCTGAGTAATTTGGAACTCTTCCACTCCATACTTCTTCTGGTGTTTTGAAACCTAGAGTTGATGTAGGTGATCTGTTTATTTGGTAACATGCTGTATTTATTGTTTCTCCCCAGAACACCTTTGGCAAACCAACATCAATTAACATACACAATACTCTTTCAAGAACAGTTCTGTTGAATCTTTCTGCCACTCCATTCTGTTGTGGATTCATGGGAATTGTTCTGTGTCTGGTAATCCTCTTTTCATTACAGAAAGTTGTGAACTCAGTAGATAGATACTCTAAGCCATTGTCAGTTCTTAAATGCTTGAGTTTCTTTCCCCTCAATGTTTCCATTTGAAACAACCATGTCTTGAATTTAGTGAAGGCATCACTCTTGTTGCTTAAGATAAACACCCACACTTTCCTACTGAAATCATCAATAACAGACATGAAATACTTTCCTCCTCCATGAGTTTCAGTTCTGGATGGTCCCCAGATGTCAGAGTGAACAGAATCTAGAGGTTCTTGAGTAATGTGAATCCCCTTAGCATAAGGCAATTTCTGTGATTTGCCTAATGCACATTTGTTACAGAATTCAAGTGTCTGGTTTCCAACCTCTCCTATTATACCTCTTTTGGATAGCTCTTTCAATCCCCTTTCCCCAATGTATCCTAACCTCTTATGCCACAGGGTTAGTTCATCCTCACCCAAAATATTCCCCACATTCCCAACCATTGGTTTTCCTATCAAAATAAACAATCCATTGTGTTGTCTTCCTTTGATTACCAGTTTATTTTCTTTGGTTATGTGTAATTGGCCATCGACAGACTTAAATTCACACCCAGTAGCAATTAGAGATCCTAGGGAGATCAGATTTCTTTTAAGTCCAGGCACATACCTTACATTTGTAATTTTTCTTGGAACCCCATCAAACATATTGATGCTTACTGATCCAGTGCCTTGAACTCTGCAGGATTGGTCATTTCCCAGCAGTACACACCCTCCATCTTATTTCTTGAGGTTTTGAAACCATTCTTCATGAGGACACATATGGAAGGAGCAGCCTGTATCCAGTACCCATTCCATCTCCATTTTTTACTCTGTAACATTCAAGACCTCTGGTGTGTCTTCTTTATGCTCAATTGTAGCAGCTTCAGCACCCTGGCCTTCTTTCTTCTTCATCTTCTGTGGGCAATCTTTCTTTAGATGCCCTATCTGTTTGCACTTGAAACATTTCTTGTTTTCTATCCATTCTACAGGTTTCTTTGGAGCAGTGTTGCCACTTTTGGGATTCTTTGAGGTTTGGCCCTTCTTCTTTTGGTAGTTTCTTTTGAACTTAACATTCAGTCCTTCACCAGATTAAGTTACCTTCTTGTCTCCTTGATTCGGTAAGCATTTGGTCTTCAAGGCATTAATGATTGAGTCATAACTCAGTTTATCCCGCCTCCCAAACATCAAAGTATCTTTGAATCCTTCCATAGAACTTGGTAGAGCATTTAACACCATCAAGGCTCTATCATCATCCTCCATAGTTACCCCAAGATCTTCCAGCTGATCAAGAATTTTTGAAAACTCATCTAATTGATCAGAAATGTCTTTTTCCTCCACCATTTTGAAAGCCAGCAACCTCTGTTTGAGAAACAGCTTATTTGATACAAACTTGGACTGATAGAGGTCCTCCAGTTTGGTCCAGGCCTTTATTGGATTCTTGCACCTTGAAACTTCCCACAATGGTTTATCACCCAGGCACAAGATGATTAAACTCAAAGCCTTTTGGTCCATTTCTGCATATTTGGGCTTCTCAGTCTCTATCCAATCACTTCCAGGCTTGAGAGCACTTACCAGCCCGTTTTGAACCAGAATGGTCTTCATCTTGATCTTCCATAGGTAGAAGTCATTCTTCCCTGAGAACTTATCCAAATCCATCTTCATTCCTGACATCTTTATCTTTTGGTTTCGTGAGAGTGTTTCCCACAGACGGCGCCACTTGTTAGGATTAGATCAACCTCACACACAAACAACACACAACTGAATTGAATGAAACACAACCAAGAAATCGGCCACTAACAACTGAACCAAGAACAGGAAAGAAAAATGATGAACACGGGGCTTTTACGTGGTTCGATCAATGTGATCTACATCCACGGAGGTTCTATACACCTCAATTCACTCCACTAATCAACCAATTACAAGAATTATCCAGAAATCCAGAAAACCCCAAATCACAGCTTGATTTGAGCAGAAAAACCCTAGAGATCTAATTCTCTTGATTGAGTAATGTTTACAGAGGGGAAATTACGTCTACTAGCTCGCAACTACAAGTGTTTAGAAAGTATATAAATGTTGGAGCTCGAATCAGGGAGTTGAGGAAGTTGTAACAAATTTTGACTCAAGATATTCAAAATTGCTGCAGCGGGGCTTTCACAACGGTTTCTCATGAACTAACTCAGGCCCGGTTCTCCTTTTAACCTCTTTTTTTAATCTGGTTAAAATCCGGTTCTCTGACCCGGTTCCTTGCATTCCAAACCCGGTTCTGGAAACCCTCGGAGGTATTTGACCCACACACGTTTTGGGCATTGTTGACAGCTGCACCACAGATTGTAGCAGCCCAACAATATATCTCCAAGGCAGCTAAATCTTCATGGATCCGTAATCCAGTCATTCGCTACATACAGAAGCTGCTTGCCTACACTCTTTTTGCCCGGCGTGAAGTGGGAGTTGTGAGACAGAGTGAACTTCACATGTTGTGGAACATCCAGCATGGCTATAAAGTAGATTATGCAAAGATATTGATGGAGCACATTGAGAATGTCATCCGGAAGCAAAAGGACAGCATTATGATTGGAGGACTGATCACTCCAATTGCAGTAGCTTTTGATGACATCGACCTTACTGATATGGAGCCGGTAAGAGGTGAAGTCCAATTTACATGGGATTTGCTTGAATTGATGCAGGTTGTGGTTCTAGGTGAAGATGGGACTGTCCCATATGTGTACCAAAACGTTGGACCCTATCTTCGCCTGCCGTATGAGATTGGGACAACGGTTGTGTACACGATACAGCGAATCTGTTGCTTTCTACTGAAGACCATCTCCAGCTATCCCAACCACCAGACTCCGAGGTGTTCCAGTTCGGGCCACCAGCTGAACAAAGCAGCCACACTCCGAGACAACCCAGGAAGAAACGAGCAGCTGCGACATTTGCTTACTAATCGGAGTTCAATGAAGACATGGTCGGTATCATTAATTCTTTACGGGATGGTGTTCGTCTCCATAATGAGTCGATGCAGACCTTTCAAACGTCGATGGAGAGGCACCGAACAGAGGTCCGGGGATCTCTTCAAACAATTCATTTCGAATTAAATGCTCAAATAGGAGTACTTAACACACTTCTTCAAAGAAGTGATGAAGACCGCCTGTGGAGACAGCAGCAACAAACTCAATGGGAGGCGATGACACAATTTTGGAGCCAATATGGGTTCCAACCCCCGCCTCCACCTCAGTGATCTGTAAGTTAGCACTAAGGCGTACCACTCTTTTCCTCCAAAACATTGGCTTCTAGCCAAGTTTGGGGGAGGGGGTGAACTGTGGGACGTCTTGGCCGCTATGGTTATTATTTTGTTGCTATTTCTACTTTGTGGTCATGTTGGTTATTCGGTTTTGTAATTGATCGTTTGAGTGTCGGTTGACTTGTACTCAAGTTCAGTTGTCGGGTCCGTGAGCCCTTTGCATAATTGTTACTTTAATTGTTGGGTCTGTGTGCCCATTGTGCTCAATTATTTTGCTATTGATTTAGAGTATTGGGTCTGTGAGCCCAAGTATCTGTTTAATTGGTGTTGGTGGGTTTATGAACCCGGTTTTATTGTTTTGTGTGTCCATGATTGAGTTTTGGGAGTCTATAGTCTAGAGTCTTATTTTTTTGGTCAAATTGTTAGAGTCAAAAGGAAAAAGAATGCAAACCCGAGTTGTAATTGTTGCAAATTTAGGGAACCGATGGATGATGAAGTGTTAATGATGATACGATTTTATGCATGAACTTGAAAAATTGACACAGAGTGGAGCATGATAGGCAATTTGAGACGAAATTGAGTTAAACTTAGGACTTTGATAAAAATGACCCGTGTGAGAAATTGAGCCTAAAAAGTGACTCCTATTTATGGAGTGCTATATTTTCTTTCGGTGTGATTTTGATTGGATATATGTCTTGGTTTCTAGAAATTGCCTTGAGACTGTGTTGAGAATATGTCAAAAGTGTAATGTGACTTAGAAAGTGATATAGGCAATTCTTGTTTTGTACCCGATTATTGAGCCTACTAAGAATTAACCTTTTTACCAAGAATTTTTGTGCAAAATATCTGTACTAAGCCCAATTGAGCTTTTAACTTTTTGTTCATAACCTTGTATGTTACAAGCCATATACCTTTTAGTTTTAGCCTTTGGCCCTATATTGGACTAATTGAGTAAAGAGGGAGGTGGATTGGAAGGTAGATCAGATTTTGGGAACAAAATGGGCAGCAGTATGGATAAATAAAAGGGTAAAAAGTGTCTGAAGTGCTAAGGTGAAAAAAAAAAAAAAAAAAAGAGCAAGCAAATATAACCTCTCCTTGAAAAATTTCAATTTCCTGATTATTTTCGTCAAAAAAAAAAAAAAAAAAAAAAAAAGGAGGGAAAAAGGCAAAAGAAACAACCAGCTATAAATAAAGGTTCTATTGTTTAGATATAACAAGGAGAGGTTAGAAGAAGAAGTGTTAGAATGAGCTGAAAAAAATGGGTAGTCCCCTGATGTGGTACCCAAATAGTTAAAAAAAAAAAAACACTTGGTTGAAGAGCACTGTTGGTAAGGTGAAGAAGTTACCTTGAGGGGTGATTTGCTGAGAAGGGAAGAGTGAGATTGAGTGATTGTATTGAGGGGTAGTGGGGTTATATATAACTTGATTAGTCCAATACCTAGTCACTTATATCCAAATATGTCCCACCTTACCTTAAGCCAATATTACAACCTAATAAAAGTCCTACTTGATTCTTTGTCACTTATGCCACTGTACTGAATTCAACTTAGACAATTGGCAAGCCTATGGTAAAACTAAGCATATAGTCCAATCTGAGCGAAATGACAATTTTTAGCCATAAGCACTTGAGAGATGAGAGAAACACTTACCTGGTGAGGGTCGAATGCTTCGAAAGTTTAATTTTTGCACTATCACATATGCTCATTTAGACTGTGGTGTCTAGCTTTTGGAAAAGAAATCATTCTGAAACTAATTTATCATCTAATCGCCCTAAATACATGAATTATTTTATTATGTTGTTCGGGACGAACAACAGTTTAAGTTTGGGGGGTTTTGATGCACGTTAATTATGCATGTAATTAGGTCAATTTACGATACTATTTTATAGGAATTATGTGCATAAATCGTTAAGAATTGGATGAAATGTGATATAAGTGACCAATTAACGTACTCGGCTTGTTTTAAGGTGTTTTTGAGCATTTTCAGGATTAAAAGTCGTGATTTACGACTACCGGACCAGAAAACAAGTTGGAACAGAGTGAAAACCGGTCCAAAATAGTGAAAACCAGCGAAAATCGGTCCGAACCGTCCAAGAATCGGTCCAAACCGGCCTGAACCGGTCCAGGAGCAAAACAGGGAAAGAACCGACACGGCCGTGTCACATAAGCAACACGGCGTGTCAAAAGTGTTGCGCAAACATCAAATTGGCTCTGGAGGAGTAACACGGCCGCGTCAGGTTTCTTTACGGCCGTGTCAAATTGTGCGCAGAAAATGAATTTTCACAAGCAACACAGCCGAGTCACTTGATCGACACGGCCGTGTCAAAAGGCCTTCCGTTAAAAGAAATCCTGTTTCAAAGGGGATTTGATTCCTAATTTAACCAGACCTGTCTAAGCTCTATAAAAAGGGGGTCCAAGTTCATTTTTGAAGGGAGACACATAATATCCGAGTTTTGAGGCGAAAGACGACTTGCACAACGACGAAGATTCAATCAACGGATCGATTTACTCGGGTTTAGAGATTCTTCTTAGTTTTGATTCTTTATAATGTTTTGTTTAGAATATTGTATTGGATTGAACCTATGCATGAGTAGCTAAGCTATTCGTGTCCTAGGGTTAGAAAGTAGGGATTTTTTATGACAATGTTTTTATTTACGTTTTAACTTATTGATTTCCGTTCTTCCATGTGTTTATCTTTATATCCCCCTTAATATAAAGGCAGAACAGCAAAAGTACACGTGTCTTCTGTTCGTGAGTTTGCATTTTTTTTGCTATGTTAAAAAAAAAAAAAAAAAAAATTATATATATCTATATTAGTTTGAGATATCTTTTAAATGTTGCACGTCTTATCTATCTGTACATATTTTAAGAACACTTATTTATATTTAAATTTAAAAATTTGAATTTCAACTTATCCAAATTACTGTACAACTGTTTCCGGGATTCACGTTCACATGCGAACTGACAGTAGGACACCTGTTAAACATATATTTAACTCCAAATAATTATTAATAATGACTTCCTAAATAAAGGGACATACGTACAGTCAAAATAATATCCACGCTGTGTATATATTCAATTCAATTTATCAACAATAACGATTTCCCGTTATTATTACATGTTAAACTGTCGATTTGTCAGTTTCGGCACTATATAAAGTTTTACATTTATTGCCTCAGAATTCATCATCGGCTATCCCCTTTAATCACAATCACAATTCACAAAACAAAAAAAAGAAAAACAACACCACGCTGCTATGGCTCCTCTATTCAGTTTGGTTAAGGATGTCAATCCTACCAGCACTAGACGAGCAATGCGCCTGCGTCTCATAAGGAGTTATCAAGTTCCGGTCTGGGGTCGTCCAACTGAAATTGCTAGCCTGGAACATGTTTTCCACGACAAGAATGTTAGTGCAAATTTCACATATATAACAGTTTACTCTGTTAAATTTTATATGCAACTAATGTAGTTTGTTTTTTGCATTTTTTACCACGTTGAACAAAAGGGCGAAAGGATACATGCTTCGGTTCGTGGAGCCGCAATGAAAAACACTCATGTAAAGCTTAACGAGGGAAGTTTGTATGCTGTCAAAGATTTTATTATAGCGAATAACGACATGAAATTGAAGACAACAGATGCAGAGTACAAAGTCATGTTTTTCAAAAAGACTCGAGTTGTTGAAATCTTTGATGATGACTTCCCTACTTTCATCTATAATTTCAAGCCATTCAGTGATTTTCTATCAAACAAAGAAATTCATGAATCGAAGTTGTTTGGTAGTATATTTTTTTTCTTATCATTACAATTTCGCATTTTTCACTTTTAACTAACAAGTTTTTTTGCACAGATGTGATTGGGAAAGTGGTTTCAATTCAGCAGCCTGTACTGAGTGCAACTGGGAGCAGGAGAATGGATTTTCGACTAGAGGACATTCAGTATCATCTCTTATCTTTACATAATGAATTTCATTGTAAAAAATGTACACTTAATGTTCATATGCACACATAACAAATCTACATGCACTGTTCATATTAGTTATCTTCATTCACATTTCATCATGTCAAACAGATATGACGTCTAATGTCTTATAATGTCTGCCTTCATTCACATTTCATCATGACAAACTGATATGATGCCTAATGCTATGCCATAATCATTTATTTAAAGCACACACAATCATTGCAAATGAATGAAACAGTTAACACATATAGTATGGTCTCTTATCTTTACAACATGAACATTGTCAAAAATTATGCTCTTAATGTTCATATGCACACATCATAAGGTTTTATGCTTTTCATATAGCTCAAATTGGTGTAGGAACCATCTGAACTGAATGCATGAATAATTTAATAGCTAATATCTGATGGAAATTGTAGTTTAAGTATGCAAGACCACTACCCTGTTTGGATCAAATACGAAATCAACCGCAAGCGATGTGGTAGAAGTCAATGAACATTAAGCCACAACTCAAAATCTAAGAATGGAAAGTTAATAAAATTTAACAATTGTAATAATGATTAAAAGAATGTGAATGCTCCATGATTGGAAAGAGCACCTTATTCATGGATTTTAGGAATGAGATTAACAGTGTTATCGTACACATCAAACATAAAAGAGTAAAATCCGTATCTAGCATGAAACTGTCTCCAATGTTTCAATTATGCATTCTACATATCCAATTTTCAGATTATAATAATAGAGCATCCATAATAGACAGCCAAAATCTTTTAGGGTTGTGATCGTGAGCGTATAATCAATTATGTAACTATAATAATTATACAACTGTGTTTTTCTCGACTTAACTTTGTATTTTAACCAATACATAATAAACGTACGAAAAATGGCATAACTTGCACTCTATGGGGAGACTACATTGGTCAGATTTTACCCTTCTTGGGCAAAGAAACAAAGGAACATGTCATTGTCATTATCCAATTTGCTAAGGTCACTCTCTACACAGGTAACAATAATTTCTAATGTATCACTAAAAATTAATAAATTTTTACATATAGTTAAATGTTATAGTAATCTTTAATGTATTCTTTTTTTATGGTGGCATAAAAATTTAATAACAAAAAAGATGGCATCAGAGTATCGAACTGCTACAATGCAACTAAAGTTGAAGTTAACACACAGTCGCTGGAAATGATTCAGTTTCGACAGAGGTAAACATTAAACTAAAGAAACCTAATTTTAGGATTAATAGAAGATTTCCTGCTGTTAATTTACAATTGTAAATTGTAATTGTTCACTATAGAATCAATGAAGTTGGCGAGGAGTTCACGCCCATTACTACACTACCATCGAGAAATGCAAACTCTATATGTGAGGAGTTCAAAAGTAATGAGGTTGTTGTTAAAACTTTGGATGAACTTAGGAAGATAAATGAGGTTATCTACATAAATCTTTTGTTTGTGCACTTCGTTATACACTATTTATTATATTAATACCATAACTCTATTTTAAAACTGTTCTAGGAGGGTACTTTCTGGGTTAACGCCATGATTGTTGACATCGAAACTGTTGGTGATTACTATTACCTATCTTGCAAGCCTTGTGCTAAAAAGTTGGTTCCAGCTGGTAATGAGTACAATTGTTCCAAATGTGTGTCAAATGAAATTGCTGGACTTAATAGGTATATATAATATATAATAATGCCTTTATTTTACAAACTTCCCTAAAAATTTTACTCTAAATATGTAAACAATTCCTATGTATGCCGCATTATTTAAGGTTCAAGATTGAAGTGAGGGTCGTTGATAGAACTGGGAATGCTAAGTTCCTACTTTGGGATAAAGAGTGCATCGAAATCATAGGGAAAACCGCAGAGCAACTACTTATTCAGAATGTATGTTTTCATATATTATTGCACATTTAATGCATTTATTCATACATACAGGTTCTATTATAACAAAGTAAGTTATTCTAATTACAATGTATAGGCTAATGCAACTGATGGAATAGCAGCAGATATTGAAGAAGCCCTGTGTGATATAAAAGGGTTGTTCAAAGTACAGGTTAGACCATCGAAGGCTACACGTTACAATTCTGTCTACAGTGTGTTACGCATGACCATGGATGAATCAATTATGGCTATTTACACTGACAATTATGTTCCAAATCAGGTATCTTATGTAGATGCAAAAGGTTTTCTACTGCTTTTATGTAAATTAATCACGCCTTCAGTAAAACACATTTAATAGCTTATATTTAATTCATGCAGTTGGCTGATGTCCCTTTTGAAAATGATGATGATAATGATTCTGATGATGCAAATGTTGATTTGGTGGAAGTGGAAAACCCAAAAAGCAGCAGCAGCGACATAGATGATGATGCAACATTGAAGAAAAAACTTGAGGAGTACAAATCAACCAGCAATTGTGTCAAGAAAAGAAGGATCATAAAAAAGGAAAAGTGATCAAGTTTGGGCTCCGTTACAATCTACTACACTTTGAAATGTTGGGCTTTTATTTTACAAATAGTACTTTAGAAATTATCGTTGTTCTGTTTTTCAGTTTATCTAAGGACAAACCATTGTGTCGTGTGTTTTTATTTAAGTGAGCACAAATTATGCATGTTTTTTATTATCTCTTAACTTTTTCTTATACTTCTACTTTATAAAGCATTCATATTCATACTTAAGTTGTTATTACACATTTATTAGTACTAAGAGCAAGAGAGCAACTTATCTTCTCCAAGGCTGCTTACGGATCCAATTATATGTAATCGTAATGCTCATCACCTGCAATATATAAAAAATTAAATAACTACACAAAAACAATAAGTTCATATAAATATTTAAACTATTTGGTCAACAACTATATTTTTTGGAAAAAAAAAATTTTAATGATAACATGTAGTCCTTACAAATTTCATGCAACGGTATAATAAATTCTCCTAAGGAACTTTAGGCTCCCACCCCCTGCAGCATTATAAAATAAAAAATTCATTACTTTTGTACACAAATTGTTTACTATTGAAATATAACTTTATTTGTAAATCTATTCAGTTAAAATAAAAATAAAAATTATTAATTATATTATTCACATCAGCCACACCATTTCAAAATACTCATTCTGTATTATTAAAAAAAAAAATTCCCACATATTACATTAATTTTTTTTTTTCGTTTTTCTGTATGGAAAATAACTAAACATTTAAAAAAAAGAGAATATTAACTGATGGTGGAGAAAGTTACTGTTCACGTCCTTCCCCACTACCGGATTTTGCCACAAACCTGCGCCAACAGATGCAAATATAGGACTTGACATTAATTGCATATATGTTTCTAAACAATCAACCTAAATAAATTTAAAAACAACAGTATTCCACAATCTAGGTATTCATCATTTTGACATATTGTAGTTGGAATTGAAAACAAACCATACTTATATATGGTTTTTTTATATGTGAAAATCTTAAAACATTGTTTTTATGGTCATAAGAATTACTTATTACTCAAAACACGCTCTTTATGTGTTCTATAATAAGAATATGTCTATTAATTATAGTCCTAACTGTAATCTCCTAAAAGAAAGAAAGATAGATCGAGTAAGAAACCATACTTATATATGGTTATTTTATATGTGAAAATCTTAAAACATTGTTTTTATGGTCATAAGAATTACTTATTACTCAAAACACGCTCTTTATGTGTTCTATAATAAGAATATGCCTATTAATTATAGTCCTAACTGTAATCTCCTAAAAGAAAGAAAGATAGATCGAGTAAGAAACACATAAAATAAGTGTCGGGCCCAAACCCAAAAAAAAACGTTTTTGGGCCCAAAAAAATAGTAATAACCACACAAAATAATAAAATAACAATATTTCCAGTAACTACTACTATTGGACAGTTATACTGGATAAGATTTACGGATTTTGAAATGGAAGAATATAACTGCTCCTCTACAGGAAAACGTTTTTCTTCCATATTTTATCATTTAGACCATCTCACCCAAAAGTTAATAGAAAAACCTTCAACCTGTAAAATAATCACAGATTCGCACACACTATGGATCACTATTTCTCACACATTCGGGAAATTAATCCAAGCAGAATTTCTTGGGTGTTATGTGTACAGTTGGTACATGCTTTCCATATTCCAATGATGGGGAATCCAGATGTTATCCGCAGCTTAGAATTCATCTTAGGAGATAAAGATGTAAGATCAAAATCATTTATATTTTTTCAGAATATGTATGTATATTTTAATTCTTCCTAACTTATATTCATTCATGTTTTGAAGGGTCACACTATTAATGCCACAATCAAATGACGCGTTTTGCAAATCTGACATTTGTGCCAGATATTGGAAAAATATAGGCCATCAAAAACTTTGTTTTTGTACCAAACCATACGAGGTGTAGGACAACAGAAAATCAATTCAGCTTAATTTTCCTTCCAAACACAAAAATGAAGGAGATGATTGAGTATGAACTGTTTGATTTGGGAAGCATTATTCAAAGAAATGCAGTGAACATGTATCATTTCCAGCAGGTTTGATTTTAAGTTTTAATTTTTTTTAAAAAAAATTCAATTTATTTTTAAAAAAATTATATTTAATTGGAGAAAAATTGTTGTCATTTTAGGAAGAAAGGTTCTTTCGCCATGCTCGAATTGATAACATTGTCAGTTTCAGCAATTGGTGTTGTCTCGCTTGCAACGACTGTATCAATTGGCTAACCACACATCAGGCTTTTATTTTATGTAATAAGTGTGGACCTAGAGAGGAAAGTAATAACAAAAGGTATATAAATATACTTTAATACTACATATTTATTCTATGTCATAATTATGCCTCTGTTGTAAGGTATGAAAAAAACCAATTTTCAGTAATGAATA
Organism: Ajuga chamaepitys; assembly: GCA_958295605.1. Classification (NCBI taxonomy): domain Eukaryota; kingdom Viridiplantae; phylum Streptophyta; class Magnoliopsida; order Lamiales; family Lamiaceae; genus Ajuga; species Ajuga chamaepitys. Next base: position 53,309,226 of record OY282501.1, on the reverse strand, counting down.
TAACATACAATTGAAAGTGATTTGACAACTTTATTTTCTATACAGATTCAAACTTGCTGTAAAGGTTGTTGATAACACGCGCCATGTCCGTTTATCTTTTTGGGACAGAGAATGTGTTCGACTGATTTGAATCAGCAAAAAAAAATTTACAGATGGCAAACTCAGCTTGCTAAACACTTTCATGTTCAACAACAAATTAGTACATTAGGATTAGGATTAGGATTTCTATTTCATGCTTTGCTTTTTCTGTATTTGATTTAAATTAATGATGTCTCAACTTGAACTGTATGTATATATTTCAATGTTCTTACATAAGTAATACATTTCTGGCTGAATTATTTTATGTCTACTTACCAAAACAAATAATTCATGCATCACTTATTTTTTTTAAATATTCAAAAAAACATTTCAGATGCGTATAAAATTCATATCATTCTACCAAAAATTTTGTTAGGAAACAAGAATATCCATTCTAGCATGAAACTGTCACTTTATATAATACATATTACTAGATATTGATGCAATATTCACAAAGAAAATTGCTAACATGTAATATCCTAAGTAAAAGACAATGTAAAAATATCGCCAATAAATTTTAACATCACCAAACATTGTTTACCTTTGATGTAGAGTAAAAGCCAATGTCCCGTTATACTTAAATGTGTAACAATTCTCCATCAAAAACCACAGTTTCTTGCAGGGGAGGGGAGGGGGGATGGGAATAAGTAAGCCAAATAACTCAACTATATAAGAGGGATTTATATTAAATAATTTATAATTTATTACAAAAATAAATGTCAATATGAAATAAACTAATATAAAATGATTCTAAAATAGTTCATGTTATGCTTATTGTTACATTTCTAATTATTTTTTAAGCATAGCTAAAAATTGGAAATTTCAAATGAATCAAATAACTCCATTTAAATAAATTTCAGTAGAAATAGAGAAATAAATTTTGTTATGAAACAAGAATATCCATTCTATAATAACACTTTCAGTTTATATAATACATATTACTACATATTTATGCAATATTCACATACAAAATATTTGCTAACATGTAATATCATAAGCAAAAGATAATGTAAAAATATCACCAATAAATTTTAACATCACCAAACATTGTTTACCTTTGATGTAGAGTAAAAGCCGAGGTCCCCTTATACTTATGTGTAAGAATTCTCCATCAAAAACCACAGTTTCCTGCAGGTGGGGAAAAAATAAGTAAGCCAAATACCTCAACTGTATAAGAGTGATTTATATTATATAATTTATAATTTATCACAAATATAAATGTAAATTTGAAATAAACTAATATAAAAGGATTATAAAATATTTCATGTTACGCTTATTGTTACATTTCTAATTATTTTTTAAGCATAGCTAAAAATTGGAATTTTCAAATGAATCAAATAACTCAATTTAAATAAATTTCAGTAGAAATAGAGATAAATTTTGTTAGGAAAAAATAATATCCATTCTACAATAATATTTTTAGTTTAAATAATACATATTACTACAAATTTATGCAATATTCACAGACAAAATACTTGCTAACATGTAATATCATAAGTAAAAGACAATGTAAAAATATCTCCAATAAAATTTTAATATCACCAAACATTGTTTACCTTTGATGTAGAGTAAAAGCTGATGTCCCGTATACTTATATGTGTAACAATTCTCCATCAAAAACCACAGTTTCCTGCAGGGGGTGGGGGGAGGGGAAGAATAAGTAAGCCAAATAGCTCAACTGTATAAGAGGGATTTATATTAAATATTTTATAATTTATTATAAAAATAAATGTCAATTTGAAATAAACTAATATAAAATGATTCTAAAATATTTCATGTTATGCTTATTGTTACATTTCTAATTATTTTTTAAGCATAGCTAAGAATAGGAATTTTCAAATGAATCAAATAACTCCATTTAAATAAAGTTCAGTAGAAATAGAGAAATAAAATTTTGTTAGGAAACAAAAATATCCATTCTATAATAACACTTTCAGTTTATATAATACTTATTACTACATATTTATGCAATATTCACAGACAAAATATTTGCTAACATGTAATATCATAAGCAAAAGACAATGTAAAACTATCGCCAATAAATTTTAACATCACCAAACACTGTTAACCTTTGATGTAGAGTAAAAGCCGAGGTCCCCTTATACTTATATGTGTAAGAATTCTCCATCAAAAACCACAGTTTCCTGCAGGGGGGGGGGGGGAGAAATAAGTAAGCCATATAATTCAATTGTATAAGAGGAATTTATATTAAATAATTTATAATTTATTACAAATATAAATGTAAATTTGAAATAAACTAATTTAAAATGATTCTAAAATATTTCATGTTATGCTTATTGTTACATTTGTAATTATTTTTTAAGCATAGCTAAAATTTGTAATTTTCAAATGAACCAAATAACTCCATTTAAATAAATCTTACCAAAATAATATTTTTTACGAATATAAATCAAGTCCGCTTATTATCTCATCCCCATCTGCTGCATAATAGTGGTCTTTTATAAAGTAAAATATTCATTTTAGGATAAAATTTCAACAATTAACTTAAAATTTGTATAACTGCTATCATCTCATTCACATTCACTGATTCCCTGATTCATACTAATTTCTCACAGAAACTATAAAATCTGCTTAATGTACATCAATTTGGTTCAGTTATATTGGACAGTTTTCACAGCCATCAGAAAAAAACAAAAAAATTCGCCCATGACGTAATTCATTGATCCATACTAATTTTTCATAGGATCTACAGTTCGTGAGAAGCTGAAGAGCTTCTAGAGAGAGAAAGTATCAAAACTCTATTATTCATTGTTATCCCAAAATGAGACGTCAGTTTACAAAATATAAAAGAATCCCTTATCACTTGGGAAGCTTCTAGAAGTAGGTTAGTTGTGACTATTAAGCTAACCCATATATTTACAATTAAAACCAATTATACATTTATATTTCTACACCCCCCCTCAAGTCGGACTGCTAATCAAGTGTAGTAGTCCGAACTTGGACAATAAGTAATGGAACTGAGTCGGTCCGAGTATTTTGGTGAAAAAATCAGCTAGTTGCTGCTTTGTGGAGATGTGTTGCAACGTTATCAATCCCTCCTTGTACTTATCGCGTATGACATGACAATCAATCTCTAAGTGTTTCGTTCTTTCGTGGAAAACTGGATTAGCTGTGATATGTATGGCGGCTTGATTGTCACAGAACATGGTGATAGGCTTTGGAATCTCTATTTGAAAATCTTGTAAAATGTATGTAACATATTGCACTTCAGCTACTGTTGTGCTCAGGGAACGGTACTCGGCTTCAGCAGACGATTTTGATACAGTAGTTTGTTTCTTTGTTTTCCACGATACAAGCGAGTCACCAAGGAATATGCAATACCCTGTTATTGATCGTCTTGTGTCTTTGCAAGTCGCCCAATCTGCATCGCAGTAAGCAACAGGTGTGAGTGTAGTATTTTTAGCATAAAACAAACCAAGAGTGGGACAACCTTTTAAGTATTTAACCACATTTAAAGCTGCATTCCAATGTTCTTGCATTGGTGTAGCAACAAATTGACTTAGTTGTTGGACAGCATAAGTTATATCTGGTCGTGTAAAACCCAGATATAACAGCCTTCCGATAAGTTTCCTGTATTGTTCAGGTTCAGCCATTGGGTCACCTTGAGTTGAACTCAAGACTAAACCTGTTGGCAGCGGAATAGAAGCTGGTTTACAACCAGTGAGACCAGTGTCTCTCAATATATCTAATACATATTTTCGTTGACAAAGATAAGTCCCTTTTTCATTTCTAGCTATCTCAATCCCCAAGAAATACTTAGCATAGCCTAAGTCTTTTATGGTGAATAGGTGATGAGGGTATGCTTTCAATTGAGTTATCAATTCTGTATTGGAACCCGTAATTAACACATCGTCAACATATACAAGTAATGCCAAAAAATTATGATTTTTATTGTATAAAAATAAGCAATGATCAGAAGCAGATTGAACAAAACCAAATTGAATAAGTTTTTGGGTAAATTCATAATTCCATTGTCTCGAGGCTTGTTTTAAACCATATAAGCTACGTTCTAGTTTACATACTTGACCTTTTTTTGCCTTAGTATAGCCCTGAGGTGGTTTCATATAAACTTCCTTATCGATATATCCATGTAAAAAAGCATTATTAATATCTAGTTGAGCAATGGGCCAAGCTTTTTGAGTAGCAATAGCAAACAATATCCTAACAGTTACCATTTTGGCAACTGGGCTAAAACTTTCAGAATAATCTTCTCCAAAAACTTGTGTATAACCTTTTGCTACTAACCTAGCTTTGTATCTCTCTATCGTTCCATCCGGATTAAGCTTTATTTTAAAAACCCATTTTTTACCTATAGCAGATTTGCCTTTTGGTAAATCAGTTAAAGTCCAAGTATTATTTTCTTCTAAAGCTTTTAACTCTTTCTCCATGGCTATAACCCATTGTTTATCTTTAGAAGCTTGAGCATAAGAGGTGGGTTCTTTTATAACAGAAATATTGGTCAAAAAAGCCATATAATCAGCACTAAATACATTCGGCAAATCATAAGGACACATTTGTAAAGGATAAGGTTTACCTGGTCCAACAATACATTCATTAACTATTTTTACCTCGGATGCTTGGTTACAGGTAAAATCTTGTAAGTAAGCAGGTTGCTTCTTACTCCTTTTTCCTCTACCTAACTCAACATTCTCATCAGAAGAGACATTAGTATTAAGATCAGATAAAGCCAATTCAGTTATTTTTGAAACAATAGGATCATTATTTTGCTCAGAAACATTTCTAATTTGAACATACGGAAATACTGTTGGAAAAAACTGAACTTCTCTTGAAATAACAGTTTCATTTCGGTCAAGATCATATAGCAAATACCCCTTTTTTCCAGTAACATATCCTAAAAACACACATCTATAAGACCTTGTAGTGAATTTGGTTTTATTAGGGCTGTTATTGACAGCATATACAAGACAACCAAATGGTTGTAATAAAGTATAATCTGGTTTCTTTCCATTCAAAATTTCAAAAGGTGTTTTCCATTGAAGAATAGTTGTAGGCAATCTATTTATTAAGTGAGCAGCAATTAAAACAGCATAAGACCAAAAATATATAGGCATTGAGCATTGAAACATAAGTGATCTAGCAACTTCAAGTAAATGTCTATGTTTCCGTTCAACTATTCCATTTTGTTGGGGTGTATAAGCACAAGTGGTTTGATGTATTATGCCAAGAGAATTAAATAAAGATGTGCAATCAAAATTAACAAATTCTGTTCCATTATCGGTCCTAACTATTCTAACATTTTTGTCATATTGAGTAGTAACTTGCAGAATGAAATTTTTAACTAAAGTGCATACTTGAGTTTTACTAGACATTAAAAAAACCCATGTAGCTCTACTAAAATCATCAACTATTGTAAAAAAATATGGGGTATTAGACAAATTAGGTTCCTTACAAGGTCCCCAAACATCTAAATTAAGTATATGAAATACAGACTTAGATTGAATAGAACTATTAGGAAATGGCTGTCTATGTTGTTTTGCTCGAAAACAATGAGGACATTGTCTAATTGTATCAACATCAGCCTTAGTATACAATTTTTTTAGAAAAGGAAGATGCCAAAGAGTTGTAAGAGAAGCATGCCCTAAGGAATTGTGCCAACAAAGCAAAGAAGAATTACATGAAAACACAGAATTACATACAGGGAAATCAACAAACTTGTTACAGCTAGTATCATTGTCATGCAAGACATATAAGTTTTCACGAAGATGAGCTTTTATGAGCAAGCGATTACTCTTCTGGTCCTGTACCAAACAACAAGAATCAGTAAAACATACCTTTAATGAAGTATTTCTACACAATTGAGATACTGATAAGAGATTATATTTGAATGATGGAACATATAAAACATCTATCAATTCTATACAATCTGCTATTTTGACTTTTCCAGAATGTGTTATCATTTTAGAAGATCCATCAGGTAATAGAATCCTAACAGGATTAGGTAACATAGAAATACTAAAAAAAGTATTTATGTTAGAACACATATTGTTACTAGCACCTGTGTCTAACACCCAAGAACTTCTAGGAAATAATAAACTTGTAGATAAACATACAACCGAATTAAATTTACCTGCAAAAGTCACTGCATGAGCAAATTCAGAGGTGCTGTTTTCAGAGGATCCCAAGTGTTTATTTGCAAAAAACTTGGCTATTTCCTGCTGAAACATAGCAGAAAAATCAGTAAATTTCAATTCTGATCCTGTTGAAGATTCAGGATCCTTGGTAACAGTAACATTTGCAGCTGAACCAGCCTTCTGTTCCTGAAGTTTCTTATACCAGTCGGGAATCCCATGTAACTGAAAACATTCTGATACTTCGTGCCTAGATCCCCCACAATACGTACATTTCAACCTAGCCCTTTCTTCTTTAGTTTTCTTAACAACATTCTTACCCTTAGTAAAATTTCCTTTCATATTAGGCAATCTATTATTACCTACATTTCTAACCATCATAGCAGCATGATCACTTTTATCAGGGAAAACAATTTGTAAAGACCGTTGTTTCTCTACCATCACAACCATAGAATAGGCTTTATTCACAGTGGGAAGAGGATCCATCAATAAAATTTGACTACGAACACTATCAAACGACTCATTCAAACCCATCAGAAACTGTATCAATTTTGTTTGCAAATCCAAAGCAACAATAGTTTTACCCGCATCACAACTACAAACAGGTAAAGGACAAAAACTCGCATACTGATCCCACAAATTTTTCAGTTTCGTAAAATAAATCTGTATGGAATCAGAACCCTGAGAAATCGAGGAAACCTCCCTTTGCAACTGATATAACAACGGACCATTCGATTCACCAAAACGTTGTCCAATTTCTTCCCACAATTCTTTCGCAGATTCAGCATATACAAAAGCCTCAACAATGTCTTTAGATATGCTATTTAAGATCCAGGATATTATCATGCAATCAGTTCTTTTCCAGATTTGAAAATCAACAGAATCAACATCAGGTTTACAAATAGAGCCATCAACAAAACCTATTTTAGATTTCGCTCCTAGGGCTAACAACATCGACTTTCTCCACGAATTATAATTGTTACCAGTCAAAGCATGGGAAACAAGAACCATACCAGGATTATCTGAATTAGTTAAAAATACCGGATTATCAACCGGATGAGGAAAATGCGGTGGCGGCGGAGGAACCGGATGATGATTCGGAGCCGGATCCTGAACTTGGGCTGCATGCCTCGCCATGGAAGATCAAACGACACAGATCCTTAATCGGAGATTAGAAGTAGACTGAATCGGAACAAAAACCAATTCCCTCAAAGAAATAAAGCAAGAAAAGAAACCGGAAAAAAACTTTCTCAGAAACTGAAATTGATTCACAAGATGTGAAATCACAGGGAGAAAAATGATTCAATCATCGAATCGATGAAGAAAACCAAAGAAGAGAAGAAATGAAGATCGGAATCTCAACAGAACCTGGTAACTGATACCATGTGAGAAGCTGAAGAGCTTCTAGAGAGAGAAAGTATCAAAACTCTATTATTCATTGTTATCCCAAAATGAGACGTCAGTTTACAAAATATAAAAGAATCCCTTATCACTTGGGAAGCTTCTAGAAGTAGGTTAGTTGTGACTATTAAGCTAACCCATATATTTACAATTAAAACCAATTATACATTTATATTTCTACACAGTTTCTGCATACAAATCATCAAATCTGTTCGTTCTTAGCACAAAGACGTCAGAAACAACGCAATCGGCCATAAGGTTGGTTTTAAAATGTTATATGTTTTTCATTTTACCTTTTTAAGTTCAATTTTTGTTTAAACATATAGATCTGCAAATCGTATTCAAAAGATGATACAAATAAAAACATAAATCATAAATACTGAAAATAAAACTGACATGCATCACCTTTTTTCGCGATTTTTTTCCTGCTACAGCCATTGTTATTTCAGATCTCCCTCGCGAAACCACCATTTTCCCCCAACTTTGAATGTAACCTTCTCTTCCTCAGAAATTGATTTCCTCACATGTATCTCGCTAGAGAAATGAATCATAATCATTGGGACAAAATAAAAACGGCTCAAAAAGTTTCAGATTTCTTTTAGAACAGATCGAAAGATTTAGAGGTAGTGTCTGTAATGAGGATAACATTGAAATCATCATTGGAAGATGGCTGGGGTTTGCTAAACTATGGATTATTCAACAGGATTCCTATTTGGACTGATAGAGGAGAGAGATATAGAGCTCATTCGTCACCGAAGAGTGTTGAGAGAGGAAAAGCCCAACCCTAAAATTAACTTTGGGTGTAGAGATGTAGAGAGATAAAAATGAAGTAGCTCAAAAGACAGTCTAATGGGGGGTTTCATTTGTACAAAGAAAGTATTCATAATGCAGTACCGTCTAATGGAGTACAACTGTACTGCACCACCGTCTAATTCATTTATTTTATTTATTCTATCATTTATATAGTGGAGCAATGTATGTGATCAGCTGTACTCCACCACCGCCTGATTCAATTATTATTATTTATTCATCATATATATAATGGAGCAATATATGTGATCAGCTTTCATTTCCCTATGTAGTAGACTTGAAAAAAAATTTTAGTGGCCAATTCAATAATTTCATATATTGCTCAGCTTTCATTTCCTATGTAGTAGACTTGAAAAAGAAATTTTAGTGGGCCATTCAATAATTTCCTTACCATTAACGTATCAGTACGATTTTGAGTTACAAATATTATTAATAATGATATTAAAATTTTTGTACATATAAATTATAACCTCTAATTTATATTTTGTTAAAAAAAAATTTATTATTTAGGGGATACTTGGTTTGGGATGTAGTGGCATGTGCCACGTTTGATAAAGTACATCCACAGATGGGACATCCAAAAAGTTATTTTAGTTTAATGGTATAGTAGGTTAGGATGTGTATTAGAAATTGTAAAAAATATATTGGAAATTGTAAAAGGTGTGTTGAAAATTGTAAAATAAGATGTAGGTAATAGGGTGTGGATGTGGAGGGATTAACATCTGGTGTAAAGTGAAATATAATGCGGACGGGACATGCCCAATTCGGATTGCACCATACCAATTCAAATATCCCCTTAAAGTTTTTGTTTTTAGAAATTATATTATTGTTGTTATAAAAGTATATAACTCATAATTAATATAAATATAATGTTTATATAAATATTGTGTCATTGTAAAAGGTACATAAATCGTAATTTAATAATCCCACCGTTCACAAATAAATGTCATTTTACACTTTAAGTTTTATCGTATGAGCTAAAGGAATGAATATGACCCCAATTTGTAAGGATTTTTTTAAGATTTTGCTAAAGAGATAGCTGTAAAAATATTTATCAATATTAAAAGTAGATTTTTAAAATTCTTAAATAATATCAAATAATTTAATATAATATAGTTTCATGTTAGTCAACAAAATCATTATATAAACAAATACTCCCTCCGTCCCGTTCGGATTTGCACACTTTTCCTTTCGGTCCGTCCCGCTCAGATTTGCACACCTTTAAAAATAAAATTACCGAAATAATCTTCACCCTCAAAATCCTCATCATCAATCTCCACGTTTGAATAAGTCAACAAAAAAATAAAAAACAGCTTTATCTTAACCTCCGTGCCCGTCCCTACGTACAAATCTGAGCGGGACGGAGGTAGTACAAATTTGGAAGTTGATTTTAATTAAAGTTGTTATGATATTGAGCCCATTAAGAAATTGGGCCATTGATTTGTTGAATTAATTGATTGTAGTGTACAATGTCTTTCATTATAAAGTTTATTTTACCATAAATATTGATCCAATTGATGAACATTAAACAACTATAATCTACAAAATATTCGTTAGAAGTCTATAATTATTTCAATCATTTATTTAAAATTTTTATATTGATTTATTTTTAGTACCTTCATCTCAGATGGATAAAGCTGATCATAAGGCATCCCGGTTGTTTAGAATGAGCATGATGAATAAGAAACGGAAGCGAAGATCAATCGGTTAAGTATTATGATATATATATATATATATATATATATATATATATATATATATATATATATATTTCCTTCTCCAATTACTTTCAAACAATATTTTAAACATTATTAACTTTTGTACTCTCTTTATGTGACATAATTAATTAGGAAAGCATGTTATGTCCAACAACAATGTAGCGCTCTCTGATGGCCAATTACCCAAAAAATCAACTTTAAGTAGTAATAGCACTGACACTGGTAAATACTTTTATGCTGCTTATTTATTTTTTTATATTTTAACATAACTTTTTCATTACATATGCTTTCTTATTTTTATTTAGGGATTTATATATATCTATTTTAATATTAGTCTCCATAATTTGACCTAATAGTATATATAGAGTGTTGTTAATAATAATTATATCATTATCTAACTTTACCTTATTTTCAGGTCTTTGTAATAGTTCTTCTACTTTAAGATGCATTGATAGAGTTCAAACTGGTGTTAATTCTATTGGTGCATCAAGTACAGCTAATACATCAAAGCATATAAGGTGATTATATAAAATAAAAAATATTCTATTTTTAATAAACAGTTCAATTTCACCTCACTAATATAGCATCTGTATTTTATTTTATTTTTTCATTTTTCCATAGATCTGTATGTTTAGATTTGCCTGAAAGCGAAGACATCCACGAAGACATCAATGGAGACTATGAGATTGAAACGGATAATCTATTCCCAACATCAGGTTACTCTTATTATTATTATTTTTTAATTAATATATATTTAATGAGTACTTTTATTTAATTTATTTATTTTTTATAGAGTACTTGGACCAAGGAGATGCAAAATACACCTGTCAATTCTGTGGCTCTTTATTTTGGTATGATGAGAGACTTAAATCTCATTACAAATCCAAAACACCCATCTACTCAACGTGTTGTATGCAAGGAAAGATACATCTACCACCCATGAAAAAACCTCCACAAAAGTTGCTGGATTTGCTTAGTGGGGATACTCCGAAGAGTAAACACTTCATAAAAAATATACGCTCTTACAATAGCATGTTTTCATTCACGTCCATGGGTGGGAAGATCGACAATTCTCCTAATTCAGGAAATTCTCCACCAATTTTTAAGCTTCATGGCCAAAATTATCACCTAATTGGAAGTCTTATGCCAAAAGAAGGTGAAACGCCAAAATTTGGCCAGCTCTACATTTACGATACTGATAATGAAATTGCCAACAGACTTAACTCAGTGAGGTATGTATAATGTTATTATTTATTTTTTATTTTAAAATTTTTTAATTACTGCTTTATGTTATAGATTCTAATATTTTTAAATAAATCTAGGTCGAATAAAAGCTCAATCAACCTGGATAGAGATATTGTTGTTGATTTGAAAAATATGCTTGACGAGAGTAATACTTTAGTTCAATCATTTAGAATGACTAGAGATAAAATCCATCAATCAGTTGACACAGATGTAAAGCTAAAGCTTATTGCCAAAAGAGATAAAGATGCGAGAACTTATAATCTACCAACAGTTTCCGAGGTAGCTGCATTAGTTGTCGGAGATTTTGATGAAGCCTTGGGAAATAGAGACATTGTTCTTGAGACAAATTCGGGTTTCTTAAAGCGCATTAATGAGTTACATCCTTCGTATCTTGGTCTGCAATATCCTCTTCTATTTCCTTATGGGGAGGATGGATTTAGAGATGATATTAATTTTGCAGATAATGGAAGTTCTTTGACCAGAAAGAGAAAAAGAGTTAGTGTTCGAGAATTTTTTGCTATCGATTCCATGATAGAGAAAATGATTGTTCAATAATATTGCGTTGCAGAAGGCTCACACAACAAGTGTCGGTGGATGGATACACAATTGTTGAATCTGGAAGACTTACTTTTGTTAAGACACATCAAGAACAACTAAGATGTGATATGTATAAGGGACTTGCAGATGCATTGCTAAGAGGAGATATCAATCTATCACTTCATGGAAGACGAATAATCTTACCTCCGTCATTCACAGGTGGTCCACATTACATGATCCAGAATTATCAAGATGCAATGACTATATGCGGATGGTCCGGCTACCTAGATTTATTTATAACTCTGACATGTAATCCAAAATGGCCGGAGATCACTCGATATTTAGAATCAAGAAAGTTGAAGCCTGAGGATCGTCCAAATATTATTTGCAGAATTTTTAAGATGAAGTTGGATGCACTTATCAAAGATCTTAAAAAGAATAAGATTTTCGGCCGTGTTAAAGCAGGTGATTTTTTTTTTTTTTTACGTTTTTAACATAGTTATCACAATTTATATTAATGAAGTTAATTTTATTTTTTTTTTTGTTTTAGTTGTCTATACTGTAGAATTCCAAAAGCGTGGCCTACCACATGCCCATATTTTATTGTTCTTGGCAAAAGAAGACAAATATCCTACTGGGTTAGATATTGATCGCATAATTTCTGCCGAGATTCCTGATGTGAATACAGATCCTGAATATTATGCAGCAGTTGCTAACTCAATGATTCATGGGCCTTGTGGATCTGCTATCAAATCATCTCCATGCATGTCAGATAAAGGTTGCACAAAATATTTTCCAAAAGACTTTACTGATCACACTACTTTTAGTGATGAGGGCTACCCTATTTATAAGAGAAGTAACAATGGTAGGACGATCTTAAAGAATGGTATCCTGGTTGATAGTAGATTTGTCGTTCCACACAACAGATATTTATTGATGAAGTATGGTGCACATATGAATATGGAATGGTGTAACCAATCTCGATCCATTAAATATTTGTTCAAGTACATCAATAAAGGAAGTGATCGTGTCACTGCATCTTTCTTGAAGAGTGCAACAGATGAACACACTGGAATTGAGGTTGATGAAGTGAAGATGTACTATGATTGCAGGTACATCTCTCCATGTGAGGCAATGTGGAGAATTTTTGGTTTCGACATTCATCATAGAGAACCAGCTGTTGAACGGTTGAGCTTTCATCTTCCTAATGCTCAACATGTTATTTTTAAAGATAACGACAACATGGAATCAGTTGTGGATAAGCAAGCACTTCGTACAACTATGTTTGAGGCATGGTTCAAAGCCAATGAAGAGTATCCGGATGGAAATGATCTTACATATGTTGAATATCCTCAGAAATTTGTATGGCATTCGGACCAAAAAAAATGGAAACCTCGAAGGAGAGGGTTTGCATTAGGAAGACCTTACTATGTCCCACCTGGAACCGGAGATGATTATTACTTGAGGTGTCTTATAAACGTGGTGCGTGGAGCAAAATGTCATAATGATATGAAAGTGGCGTATGAAGTACAATACAACACTTATCGTGATGCTTGCTATGCTTATGGACTTTTAGAGGATGATAGTGAGTACATTGATGGTATCACTGAAGCAAGTTTTTGGGCTTCTGCACATTCACTGAGATCAATGTTTGCAACTTTGCTTTTCGAGAAGTGTATAAGCAGACCTGAGTTTGTTTGGGAAAAATGCTGGGAATTTCTCTCAGACGACATATTACATAAACAACGGAAGTTTTTTAATCATCCAGGTACTTTATTTTTTGTTATTTATTTTTTTAAAGAAAAATATTTTTTTCCTTAAACAAGTATTGTTATTGTATTACATCTTGAGTTGATAAATTAGTTTATCATTATATTTTCTTATATAGTCTTTTTTTTTTTTTTTTTTTTTTCTTAAAGAGTTAAAGTTGACAGATGAACAAATAAAGAGTCTTGCTTTAATTGATCTTGAGAACATACTACGTAGAGGAGGACATAACTTGAAAGAGTACGAAACCATGCCATACCCCAATTTTGATGATATATCTGCATGTCAAAATAGGTTGATACATGATGAGTTACAATATGACAGATCATCCCTCAAGAATGAACTTCAACAGTTAGTTCCCAAATTGACTGATGAGCAACGCATTGTCTACAACACTGTTTTGGACTCTGTATATAATGATAAAGGAAAGGTAAATTTGCTTTATGGATATGGCGGAACAGGCAAGACCTTTGTTTGGAAGACATTATCTGCAGCAATAAGATCTAGAGGAGACATTGTCCTTAATGTTGCATCATGTGGAATAGCTTCTTTATTGTTACCAGGCGGAAGGACTGCACACTCTCGATTCAAAATTCCTTTGGTACCTCATGAAAAATCAACGTGTGCTGTGACACTTGGGAGTGAGTTGGACGAGCTAATATTGAAGAGCAAACTTATAATATGGGATGAAGCACCTATGATGCATAAGTTTTGCTTTGAAGCATTGGACAGAACATTGAAAGATGTAATGAAGTCTATTCACATTGATAATGCTGCTAAACCTTTTGGTGGAAAAACTGTAGTCTTCGGAGGAGACTTTCGTCAGATACTACCTGTTATTCCAAGGGGGAGTAGACAAGATATAGTCAATGCAACAATCAACTCATCATACATTTGGGATAATTGTGAGGTTCTAAGGTTAACTAAGAATATGAGATTACAAAGGACTGGAAGTATATATGAAACTCTTGAAATCAAAAGATTTTCGGAATGGCTGCAAGATATTGGTAACGGAACTATTGGAGAAGGACAAGACGGTGCTTTAGTTATAAAGATTCCAACTGATATGTTGCTTAAAAATACAACCGATCCAATTGCAACGATCATTGAAAGTACGTATCCTAACCTTGCTGAAAACATTCACGATCCGCATTATCTGCAGCAAAGAGCAATACTTGCACCTACACTTGACGTGGTTGATTCCATAAACCAATACATGATTGAGAAAAATACAGGTGAATCTCGATCGTATTTTAGTTCTGATAGTTCAAGTAAATCAGATGTACCAAACGATGAAATCAGTGGTGTCCATACAGCAGAATTCTTGAATAAGATAAAGTGCTCTGGTGTTCCTAATCATGAGTTGAAACTAAAGGTTGGAACCCCTGTCATGCTACTGCGAAACATAGATGCAACAAGGGGATTGTGTAATGGCACAAGGTTGATTCTTACTAGACTTGGCAATCATGTACTAGAAGCCAAAATAATGACAGGTGCAAGTGCTGGCGAAATGGTTATAATCCCAAGATTTTCTTTAACACCATCTGATCCGAAACTTCCTTTGAAGTTCCAACATCGTCAGTTTCCAATATCAATCTCTTATGCAATGACGATAAACAAAAGCCAAGGTCAATCCCTATCACAAGTTGGTTTGTACTTGAAGAAGCCTGTTTTTAGTCATGGACAACTATACGTTGCTTTCTCAAGAGTTACAAGTCAAAAAGGTCTGAAGGTGCTCATATGTGATGATGACAAAAAACATACTGCCACTACTGTCAATGTTGTATATAAGGAAGTCTTTCGTAATGTATAAGCTGCCATATTTCCACATTAATGTACTTATTTAACTTTTTATATGAAGAGTAGAATATATATATATATATATATATATATATAAGAATTAAATTACATTTTCTCTTAATTAATAAGAATAATTATCTATCCGTGCATCGCACGGGTGGATATCTAGTTTGTTTTAATAACTAAATTTAGACTGGCTATCTAGGTTTAGTAATCTCGTTTAACAAAGCCGCTTCGAGAGGAGGGTTTTGTTATTAGACGTACGATATAGAGCACAGTTGTCTATGACTGCGTAGGCATAGGTTCATGAGCTTTTTGGAGTTACTAAGATTAATTGACTCGAGAGGATAATTGTTTTAGTTAATCAACGGTTTAACTACTTCGAGAGGAGGGTTAGGTTAATATTGCGCCGCTTAATAAACACTAGATCGGTTTAAAAATTCATAAGTTAATTCTAGTCATCATTGAAATAAATATCCTAAAATCGACACCTTAGGATTCCTTTTATCCTTGATCGTTAATTCTTTGTGTTTACCAAGTTTGAATTCATATATAATTGAGTATTTTAATTAGTAAAATCAATCTTTTGCAATTTAGTATCTAGTTAGGACATTCCTAGAATATTGAGGTATCGAACTACCTAAAACTATTCCTTGTGGGATCGGCCTTGATTATCGCTACTACACCTACATCCGTACACTTGTGGAACACTAGGTTAGAAATCGGCGTGTCACCCCTCCCATCACCTCCCACCCAAATTTATTTTGGGTATCCTCCAACCTATTCTCTGCTTCATCAAGTTGTATCCATGATTCCTCTCCATAAAAGAAGAAATGTTTGCAGATAACATAAAACACACATAAGATTAGTATAAACTTTCTCAATTAGAAGTAAATTAAGAAGAATATGCCTACACATAACTTCTATAGCTTAGAATCATCATTAAATCCATTCTATAACTGGAAGTTATAGAATCAGCTAAAAAGAGATACTCAAACCTACATGAATTTTTTTATATTAAATAAAATCATAAAAACATAAGGTTGATCGGCCATGTAAATCACTCTACTATGTCTAAGTGTGCTACATTATTTCCAAGTCACAAACTCTTCAAAAGTAATACTCCCTCCATCCCGACCTAATTTGCACATCTGCTCCGGCGCGTATATTAAGAAAAAACTGTTTTTTGCTTTTTAGTTGACTTTTTCAAAGGTGGAGATTAAGGGTGGAGGTTTTAAGGGTGGAGATTGTAAATTTTTTTCCATTTTAGGGTGTGCAAAATAGGGTGGGACGACCGAAAAAGAAAAGTATGCAAATTAAGGCGGGACGGAGGGAGTATAAAATTATCAAACACAAAACACCAAAGAGGCTAGATAAGTGAGACTGCAAGCGGGTTCGAGCATACATAATATCTAACTTTATAATATATATTACAATGCTTATGTCAATCTATGAATAACTATGGTGCTTCAAACTAAATTCTCGTCAAATAATTCAAATGACATATCCTCAGTCACCCCTTCCCCCAAACTTTAATGGAAGCGAGCATAATTGCAGCATTTTCCTTTTATAACTCTAATTGTAAGTTCTTAAACCTCTTTATGAGACTTCCCTTTAGAAGGGGAAGAGAAAATTATTAAAGTCAAGGGATGCCGGACACACTCCCACACCGTGAAACGTGCTAGTATACCGAGAGAGTCTTAACCACCAAGTGAACATCCATCCTAAAACTAAATGGTAATAGGAGGAGTGGCTAAGGCTTATAATGGAATCTCTCTTTTAGCATTTTATCAATGTTGGACAACTCACATGCGGACCATTTATCATTCAATTTTAATATTCCAACAAAATACCATTCCTCTTTTTAAAACCAAAACCATTTTGTTTTAAGTAGCAAGACTTTGATATTATTCTGCTTATTGTTTTATTTTTTGGCTCACACTAAGGCAGTGTTTGCGAAAGCTTATAATAAGTACTTTTGTACTTCTCGCTTAAAAATAGTAAATTCGAGTGTTTTTAAATATTTGTTTCTGCTTTAACAGTCGTTTAAAATAACTTATTTTAAGCAGAAACTAGAAGCAAGTCATCACATGCTTTTTTCTGCTTATACATACAACTTCTATTTAAAATTACTTTTTTTTTTTTTCAAACAATACAATTTCTACGTTTTGTATAAATCACTTATTCTTAAAATACTCCCTACTTTTACTTAAAAGCAATTTTTCCATAATCTCTAAATTTAATCAATTATTCTAAAGTAGAAGCAATCACGAACACTCCCTAAGAATAGAGTACCAAGCATTGTATAAATAAATTTAAGAAACTTATAAATCCATCCAAGCGTCATATTGAATCAAATTAAGCAACCAAAATAAAGATAAAACCAAACAAATCCGTGTCACTTAGAGCACTGATCATATATCCATGAAATACATAAATAGAATGGCAATAGCTAAAAACCTCCATGCAAATGTCATTTTAAGATTACCACTAGCATAATCTCTCCTAATCAAGAAAAAAAATATATTCTTTCAAACTCACATAAGAAAAACAGAGAGCCAAAAAATATTTTGGGAAGTCACAGTCACACCTTCTGTATATGTACTCTGACTACCCAAATTAATTTAGTCACAATTTTTTCTCCTCAGAAATGCGATCATGTTGGCATCTTATTGGAGTGCGAGTTCTATGGCATCATGTTGTCTCCCCCAAAAGAAATTATTTGCTATTTTTTTTTTCATTTTCTATTAATTCTCACAAATTAAAAACATATTCATCCTTCTGCAATTTACATTTTTTCAAGCTTAAATATTTATGAAGTTTGATATGTAACTAATCTATCAGCTTGGTATGGGGACTATTCTATAAACTATCTGTGGACAGGCATTTGGCGCTGGACAAATTCACATCCTAATAATCACATTTGTTTTAATTTAATTAAATAGGCATATTTCAGTAATTACCTGCAATCAAATCATTGTCATAGCTAACAGGGACAGTTTCTTCTCGGCAGTGTCGAACCTTGAGAACCAGATATTGGACTTGGAAGGGTCTCCTTCTTGATAGCTTATTCAGGGTCAAGCCCAAACCAGCGCAAGGTTAAATCCTAGGACAGATATTTCAAAAATTCAAAAAATTAGAGCTTATCCAAAAATCTTTCAAAATTCCAAGATTAGTGTTTACCTAAAACCCTAGGAGAGCAGCGGCCATCGCAGGAGAGGAGCGGTCTACAGAGTAGAGAAGCTGGGGTCAACGAGCGACCGACAGAGAGATCTAATAGGGTTTGTCGGCGCACATGGTCGAAAACAACAACAAACAACGGTGAGATGTAGACCATCAGCGAGGGAGCGACGGTTGACGAAGAATGGGTAACGGTTGATGAATTATCGAGTGGAGCAGCAAGAAATTAGTGTGGTGAATTTTGAGATGGAAGAATGGCCGAAGAATTTATGAGTTTGGTGTTTTGGGATTTAAGACCTTTACCTTTACTCTTTGCAGAAAAATGGGTTAAAAATGTCATTGAGCAAATAATAAACGCGTAAAAAGGAAAGAGAACCACAACAGTGAACCAACAACGAGTATTGTGACTTTGTCTTTGATCGCAAAAAATAATGGAAGAAATGAAAACACATAGACAACAGTGAATCAACAACAGAGTATAAAGCCGTGGTCTTTTGGCGAGAAAATGTGGATCGACAACAGTTGTATGACAGCGGTAAATGAAAACCGTTGTCTTTTAGCGAACAATTTCAAATTAAGACAACGGTTGTTAATACGACAACGATTATTCTTCATAAGACAACGGTTTTTCAAGTCGTTGTCGTTAGTGAGTAGTCTTTGAGCATTTTTGTAGTAGTGATAACATATTCCTAAATCTGATTATGTTCATTTTGAACATGTATAACTTTAGGTCTGTATATCTAAAACATTACCTTAGACTAATATTATGTCTGATAATTGAGTTGTTGGAGGGTTTTTTCTGCATTGCTTGACATTAGTTAATTCTGTATTTTCTTCTACCATTAATTCTAAAAGTGATCACCTGAGAAAATAACTCAACATGATATTTGGAATTTTTTTACAACAAAAAATCGGAATTAACCCATACTTTTCAACCGAGTGATGGCTTTGAAGTATGGATTACGACAATTCCTAAAAATTCCAAGTTTTATAAAATTTCGATTCTGTTCACTTTTCTGACAACTGTGGATGTATGTAACATCTAAAAATAATTGCAGATAAGTATGTATTTGAATCAGTATGTGTATAACACAAACCTATAGCATTAATTATAATAAATTATAAATGTCATATGTACTTTAGTGATCACTGATTTAACTGTAAATGCACAACAAACTTGGATTTCCCATGTAAGGAAAATCTTCAAAGAATAATGAGTTTGGCACGATCTTGATTTAAATAGAATGTAAAAGCAAAAAATATAATTCTAACAATACCGTATTTTGGTAAAATTACTTTAAATATTTATGAAGTTTTTAGAATGAACCTCTTCACTTCTGATGTTTTGTTTTCGCTTGACAGAGTTTCTAAAATCTCCCAAAATCCCAGTTTGTATTCCTAAATTTCTATGTAAATCTTGATTCCCAGGTGTTGGCTGCACCAGATTCGCAAATCTTAAAAACTTAACTCCAAAGATGGTATGTATTGATGTTTTTCAAAATTTTCAGAGCTAGGAAAATGACACGTAGAACAGTTTTGGCGAATTTTTTTAAATAAATCTTGGATTTGTACTTGGATACAAAAGGATTTTCCTTTCGAGTATTAGCAGTTATAAAATTTTGTTAATAATTTTTTTAATTATTTACATATTGAAATGTTTTTACTTGTATCAAATAAATACTACAAATTATACAATTATTCTATATTATTCAATATTTATATAATTTTATACAATATTTTGTGAGGTGACTTATCTGTTTACTAATTACTTAACAAAATGAAGAACATCTAATAATGTTGTACTTTTAATGTGTATGAACTTTTTTTTCTTATTATCGATAATAATCTAGGTCAGCTAAAACTTTATAAATTATTGTATCTCATTTTGAAGGGTGGGTCACAACATAAAGTGCTGGAGATCATATGGAGTTTGCAATGTGATGGAGTCAATAGAAGTCCGAATTCAAACATGGTATATTCGAATTTAAGTTATTGTATTTGTATTTGTGTTCAAAAGATAATAGTGTGCTCTAATTCAGTTATATATAGTACATTTGTATTTGTTTAATATTGATGCATGTTAGTCTAGGCAATTATGTTATATCAGCAAGTAAATTTGAAAAAATAGAATGATATCATATGTTTGGACTAAGCTGAGATTAGAAATTTAAGATGGAATATAATTCAAAACTAATATTCAAAAGTATTTACAATGTGTCCTAGACATAGGAATAGAAACGGAAAGCAGTAACAAAATTAGCAATTTTAATTGTAAAAATTCCAAATAAACATGGTTCTAAATTCTAGAAGGTGTGTAGCTCGTAGTCTTTAGTATCCAATCATTACCACAACTTCCTTTTCCCAGAACATCAAAGTTTTATGCCCAAGTCATCTGTTATGATCACCCCTATTTTTGGCCTGCAATAACAAACATGAAACATTCTAACTTATTTTAAGTCAAAATGTCATCCTTATTGTTTATAATGAAAATAAGAACGCCTTGATAGAAAATGAGGGTTTTTGCATCCACATTTGTTGCATGATATGAATGCAAACACATGAGTTAAACCACTACATACATTGAATGCATGCAACATCCAACCACATTTTCAAGCTGTCAGTTGATTTTACTATTGCTAGCCTTGTTTACCTTTGCATCTACAAAAAACTTATGAGAGAAACTTAATAAATGATGATTTATTAAAAAATTAAATTGACATAAAGATAGTTTGAAGAAAAAACATGACGATGGTAGGATACAGGCTGTGATGCAATGACTTCAACCATTCTTGTGTTTTCAGTGAAAAGACTTTTGTTTCGATTATTGTTTGTTTTGTAGGGACTCATGTCTTCAACCACTGAAAATTCTTTAATAGCATATGTGTATCCCTCTATATCGGTGAGCACCTCAACTTTAGTAGAGCTGCTCCTTCAATAGTGCAGTGAATTCAGTCCCCCTATGAACCAACAAAAATATATTTATAAAATAAAATTTGAAAATATGCTGAATTAGCTTACTTTATAGTAATGCATATACCTCAGTATCCTCAAAAAGACATTCAACCGATAGGATGAGATGAGGATTCCTTCTGATTGACATGTGTTAGCAATGCACCAGCCTAACATATATCATCCAATCACTCTTTAGTGGTGTTATATTCTGAATATGTGAAACAGAGTGATCCATATTAGGGCACTCGTTTTTTGTTGCTAGATATAAAAAAGTAGAAGTTATACTACATATATATAGTGTAATTTTAGAGGGTAATTAAATGCTGAAGTAATGGATGGCAGGTGATAGTCGGGGGAATGGGGTTAGTGGGAATCATGTGCTTAATTTTAGCTAAAATATTATTTCTGTATTTTTCTGTTATTGAATTAAAGTTAGATATAAAACTCAATTCTTCATATATTAAAATTGATTTAATAACTAAAATTTAAGATTTTTTTTTTATCTTATTGTACTCTAGGGAATCTAAGAATATATGTGCAGGCTAGACGTGGAAGGCCCAAATTTAAAATATCAAAGATAGTAGTAAAAAGGTATTTGTTTTTCGTTAGTAATTTATCTAGTGAATATGGGTTGTTAATTATTAATCTATTTTGTTAACTATGTATAGTCATCTTATCTAAAATTCTCTTAAAAACAAATAAAATATGTTGAGAGCAATTTATATATCTTACATGTAATTTATGCACAATATTACATTTTTCTAAAATTAAAAAAAAAAAAAACCCTTAAATTTAATAGCTTACAGTAGAAAGTGGGAAAATGGAGTTTGTGGGGCTTGTGAATTGGGATATTTCATCAAAAAAGTAATTATTATTTGCATCTTAGGGATCTTAATTCCGTTTTAACGTGTAAGCATCCTATTCAGTCTGATTTAATTATTTTTATTATTATAGTGTTAGTTTACATGGAAAAATTGTTGTGTAACATTTCCATCAATTTTTTTTGGTTATAGCATTCTAAAAAAATTAGGAACAACTAGCTTATTTTATTAACTACATTCAAACATATAATTGTTAAGTTAGTAGAAATGTGCATTAAATTCTATAAACTAATGTCTGCATACAACAAAACATAATTTGAAGTGGTAAATTTAATTCATTTTATTACCTATATTCACATATTTTATGTTTAATACTTTTATATTGCATGAAATTTGAATAATTATGTTGATGCTACTAAGCTACAGGGTTATATGGTAAACTGGGTTATTTTTACATACAGTAATTTAATAATATGTGAGGCATTCATTGATATTTTTATCCATTGCCTTTCTTATCAAATAAGTAATCTAATAACTTACTAAAATAGTTATATTTCTTAAGAGCTTTTTGCGCAAAAAAAAAAAAAAAAAAAAAAAAAGAAAGAAAAAGAAAAAAAGCCCATCTACTACGACTTATCGTTATCTAGTGCCCCATTCATCAAATCATTCATATTTGTATTAAATTATATTGTGCTTCTATTAAAATGACAATTTTTGTACTTGAATTTAATTTTACACTTATCATATTATTATACATGATACATGTCATGGATATCATTATTGTAAATATTATAATTTATTTGTTTATCTAAGCTAGATATGTTGGATTGCATGTATTCAATATTTCATTCCAATAAGTAAGAATAGCCTTATTTTGTAGTAAGTTTTGTTGATATTTGTTTGAAACTAACTCGTAGATAACATGAGTTTTGTTAAACAACCTATAAAACCAACATTATTGGCAAAACTGTTGTTTTTACGCTGTTATTTGAATTAAATGTAAATTTACAGTTGATATATATTATAAAACATTGAAATTGAATGTCTGTCGTAAAGAGTGAAGTAATGTAAAAATTCATTCATATCCAAAAGCATGTCATGAAACAAAAAAACTTACTAACTAAATAAATGGAGTTACAACATAAAAACCCGTATTGTTTCATCAAAATATAATCTAACAAATAATTAATTGACATGACATTTTTTTTTTTCTAGGAAAATATAAATTCGTGACATGCTGGTGTTAGCGTAAAATTCATGAACTTCAAAGATCAATGAGGTAAGCAGGCTCCTTCTCCCAAAAGCTCTATCTCATAGCCTTTTGCATCAGTTATGGAAACTTCAACTTTTGCCCTGAAAGAAAAACAATGATTGTTTTAAACATAGGTTTTTTTTTGGCTTTTTTTAAAAACTGAAAAAAAAAATAAAAAATCAAGTCTGAAAGCACGACGTGGCTGTCTTGGTGCACAATTTGTGCACACAATGAACTGAATATGGTTGCGTACGCAATCAAACATTCCGGGCATGCAACCTTAAGCCAGGTAGACGGGTTGTTAACTTGACTAACATTAGCGGGTTTTGTTATCCTTTCAACCTAAGAATTTAAAATATATCGAGAAAATATTATTAAACAATAAATAGTCACACAATAATTGATTTTTTTTTTTTTTTTTTTTTTTTTTTTTTTTTTTTTTGTAAAAAAAAGGTAACTAACCTGTAAATTTTCAGCCTCGTAGTGAGTATAATTTTTTTTAACAATTTTTGTGTCTTCTATGAAAACTATTTGGTATTCGTGCATTGTTGTCTTAAAATTTCTGTTATCAGTAGCAAGATGAAAGTCCCTCATACCATGCAGAAAGCCAGTTGTAGGGTATACAGTAAGATTATGAAGTGGTCCTCCTTTAATAGATGGATGAATTCTGTCACCCTACATTTTTTATTTTCCATTAATAAATCTATTAGTTCAATTGTAAATTCATACATTTAGAAGATTGCATTAAAATGTAATAAGCTCAATATAATTTAAATATACCTTATGATCTTCGAACATACATTCGATACTTTTGATTAAGCGTGCATCTCCATGTGCAGGTACATGGAAGCATTTCACCAACCGAGCGAATAAGATAGTTGGAATTATGTTTGGTGTCATTTCTGCTATGAGTGGCAAGGGAAAATCCATTTCAGAGGATGAATAGTTGTATATATACAGAAAAATAAAGATTGCATGAAGTCAGTTTGAGCATTTTTAGGATAGTGGGTTAGTCTTTGACTTGGCAATTGTTTTTTTAATTTTGAATTGAAATAATATATTCATATCATTACCCATGTTAAAATATTTTTTTAAAATTTGTATTATACTTGCCTTTTTTCAAAAAATATATGTGGAAAGATTCGTTTTATTGAAGAACAATTGTATTCATGCATTATTTTTTACATGAAAAATTAAAAATTTGTTGGGAAGAAAATATTATTAAATAGAAATGAGTAAGGCTAAAACCATGGGAGTAGTTGGGGCACATGTGAAATTATGTTGTTGACTTGTTGGGGAGTTAACTGTGTTAGTGGGGAGGCAAAATAAGAAATTTATTTTTCCTTTTCTTTACTAACATCTTGTTGCGAGTAATGTTTTTTTTTTACGCTATAGTTTATTACGTGTATGCATCCTTTTAAGTCTAAATTAATTTTTTAATTTTTAAAGTGTTAATATATATGTTTTAAAGTGTTACTATATATGTTTTTAAAGTGTTAATATATATGTTTTTTTTTAAAGTGTTAATATATATGTTTTTAAAGTGTTAATTATATTTTTTTAAGTATTCTTTTACTATACTCACTACAAGGAAAAGGGTCTTTTGAGACCACAAAAAAGTGGTCTCAAATAATGAGTATTTGCCACAACTTAAGCAAAGTGGTCTCAAATAATGAGTATTTGTCACAACTTATGAGTATTTGTCACAACTTTATTGTCGTCTCAATAACTCCGTCGCAAATAATATATTTGTGACCACAAAAGTTGTTTCAAATGCGTCTCAAATATTTTTTGCAACAACTAGTTGTCTCTAAAAGTAGTCTTAAAGTTGTCTCAAATAATTTGTAGAGAGATTTGTGACAACAAGTGGTCACAAATAACTTATTATTAGTGACCACAATTGTGGTGTCAAAAAGTCTTATGCAAAAGACTTTTTTTGTTGTAGTGACTATTGGAATTATTATATTATAACATTTAAAAAAGTTATTATTTTTTTTTTTTAAGTAATTGTGCAATCATATATACCTGTGGAAAATTGATTTCAAATTTAAATTTAAATCGTAGTTAAAAATAAACATGCAACAACAATATGTAATCAGTTAATTAAATTAATCACTTATATTAAATAATTGGAATAATTGAGATGTTACCTAATGTGACTTTCATATATATGTTATTCAATTGGTATGTCAATAGTTCATAAATTTATATTGTAAATTATTACTTCACAAAATAAGTAGTTGATGAGAATAAATGATGAAACATATTTTGTAGGTTAGATTACAGAAGAGCAGAGACAGAGGTAAATGTAAGTGAATTATAGGGGATATATAAGGTCATTGAAATTTCAAATTTCATATTTGGAAATAAAGACATTACACGAAACCTGACATCCTACCATATTAATGTTGACCTAGAAAATTTTAACCTGCAAACACTTAGAAAACTAAAATTACTTATATTATACTGCAAACCCTACCATATTAAACCAGAATAACCAAACACAGAAAACAATAAATAGTTCAATCCTAAACCTATAAATAAAGGACTTAAACAATACTGCATACCCTATCATATTAAACTAAATTACCCAAACATATTTTACTTCACTGCAATTTTTTTCTGCTTTCTTGCATCTCATAATCTCCATCATCTTCTTTCACTAACTTATTAAGAGGAATGTCATCCTGGTCATCCTCCTCTTCGTCATCTGCTTCAACAAATTGTTCACTCGATTTTCTGTGACGATAAAATCCTTCAACGGATACAAATGACCTTAAATGGATTTTCACTTAAAAAACCTTACAGCTTGTCCCCTTACAGTGGCGTGAATGCGACCCCCCTTTGACAAGTTGCAGTAGAAATTGACGTCAGTATGAAACTTATACATTAAATTTCAAGAGCATGCATAAAATAATGTATTACGCCTATACCTCTTTGTCTTCAAATATGAACTTAAAACTTGCAACTTCGCTTTTGCTGCCAAATGCAGGCACCTAATAAAAATGAACCAAACGGACTTTCATCGCCTATAGTGTTGTGGATGGGCTGAGGTCTTTGATGGAACTGAAGATTGGAGCGATTTTTTTATGGGATTTTTTTTTTTTTTTAATAAATAAGCTGGAAGAATGTAATAGATAGGTGTTCATTACGTCTTTCATTTGTGGTACTTATAGTAGTCAAGTGATGTTCAAAAACTGAATTTGTCCACTACAGTTTATGGACGTCAGTTCAAAAATTAGTGGCTTAATTCAGTTTTTGAATATCCAAATTTATATATTTTCTATTTTATTATTTTTATTTTTAATTTTTTTAAATTACTATTGTTATTATTTTTATTATCATATATAGTAGTATTATTATATAACAACAACAACAACAATAACAACAATAATAATAATGATGATGATGATGATGATGATGATGATTATAATAATAATTTTGTTGGAATTTAATAAGTTTTGGACAGTTTCTGAAAATTGTTTAATTTTTTTATTGTTATTAATATTATAAATTATAGTTACTATTATTGCAATAAAGATTTATATTCTGGATATATACAAATGCAGCGGGGAAGTTGGGCCGAAAATATATTGGATATCTAAGATTTTATCCTTCCAATGGAAAATTTGAAATTTAAAACTTTACCGCCTTTTATTTTTTATAAGTTAAAAGAGAGTAAATATTTTGTAGTAACTATTGCATGGGGAAGAAGTGATCAAAGGTTCGAATATAGACAATGAGACACGTGTATTTGCAAACAACATGCATATGACAATTGGCGCATAATTTTTTAATAAATTTTTAATTAGTCTGGAAATTATCATATTTCGACACGTGTCATCTCCGAAAGTTGTGCAACTCTTTTTTAGTATTAAAGGTAGATAAGAAAGATCTATTTTGAAATAATATATACCACTTTCACGCTACTTATGTATTTTCTTTCTTCTCTTTATTTCTCTGCTTTTACTTTGACATCTACTTTACATGAACTAATTGTTTTTAGATATCATTATTAGAATTTACAAGCGAGTGGAGGGAAAAAAGGAAATATGTCAAATATTTTAATATATAATCTGTTAAGTCAAATTTTAAAATATAAGAATAAGGCTTTGACATTTTAAAAAGTATCTAGAGAGAGAAAGTCTACATTCTCTTAGAAAAGAAACTCAAACCCTAAAGTCTTTTCCCCCGCCCCCTTTTCCTCCGGCCGCCGCTCATTCCCTCTCCCACCCCAACCCTAACCCACCAAATACTGGCGCCGACTTGAAGCCGCCGGCAACCTCCCCTCTTCCACCTTTTTTGATAGAGGCTCGTCTTGTTGAGGCTTTATTTCGTCTTCTTACTTTTCTCATGTTCCATTTTCTGGCGAAGACGAATAGTGTCCTCTTTTCTATTCGTCGAAAGCTCTCGACGTCTTTGGATGTGTTATCAGACTTTGAAGTCGCATCTGTTTCGCATTCTCTTCCTGGACGAATTGCTAACTCACGGGAACGTTGGTGGTCGGTGTTTGGAGATCGCCTTGGCCGCTGCAGCGGGATCTGCGGGTCAGCGGTGGGAGAGGGGCGGAGGAGCTGGAAGACGGTGGTTTTCAAGCTGTGGAAGAGGGAAAGACCCATTTTATTTTCTGCTACTATTTTTTTTTTTTTTTTGGTTATTTTTTTACTGTTCTTGCGTTTTTTTCTCTAGATTTGTTAGGTCCCTTCGTTGATTTTCTATGATAAAGACCGATTAAAGAAATAACAGTGTTTGGCGTTAAGTTGCTTAACATTAGTTCCGCTAGATATGTTTTTGTATTATATCATGTGTCTTTGTCTTTGATTTTGAGTGAATTTCTCATGTGAGAATGTTTTGTCTCCCCTTTTGGAGTATTACTTCTCTTTTGAAGGAGGGTTTTGGACCCCAACACCCTATCGGGATTGTCGTGTGGGGCTCCCTTGTTTCGTTTGGATTACTTTAGTAGTCCAAATGGACCGCTTAGCTCGTCGTTTGCGTGAATGAAATTTCTATCTTTTGATAAAAAATAAAACTTGGTCTCAACTTAAAAAATAAATGAGAATGTGTGATTAACAACTCATCCACATTAAGTTGTGGTTAATGGTGTATTGATTTTTTAAATTGTGTAATTTTTTTCTTAAAAAGAAAAAAAGAATTACTAGAGCGTTGTTGGTTTTGGAGTCGTTACTAGAATGTTGTTGGATTTGGATTTGTTCTTGCAAAGAAACAAAGAAACGAGAATCTAGAATCCTAAAGATTACAGTGAATCACCTCATGGATTCCGAATTTTTTTGTTAAAATTTAGGCCCAAATATTAAGCCCAGTTACATAACAAGGCCCAGAATTGGAAAGGCAGATTCGTTGCGTTTGAGCAATGAAACAAAAGATTACAAGTGAAGTAAACCCCAAAAATACCGAAAACACCCAGAACCAAAACAAAGTCTCCAGTCTCTAACGCTCATATTTTTGCCAAATTTTCATTTCTTTTAATTTCTTGGAGTCAAGTCAAGTATTACGTGCTTTATAAAAATCAAACACAACAAATTTGTTTCGCGAAGCTAAACCGAATAAAGACCTCATTATAAAAAAAAAAGGAAATTTAGAATTACGAAAAAAAGAGAAGATGGAATTTGATAGAACCGAGAGCCAGATAGACTACTACTGTTGTTTTAATTTCATCTCTTTATTATTACTTTTAATAATAATTCATCCCTGGATCTCCAAATTTCCTTCGGTTTCCTTGTTTCTCTCTCTACATTTGCGTTTTCTCAATTTGCAATCACACCTGTCTCTATATAATATTTATCTATATCGTCTATGTATTGGTTGTGTTGTATGTACATCACATGCGCGTCGAATTCCTCTCCTTTTTTGTTTTCTTTCCTGCCGAGATAGGAGAAGAATTGCGTTGTTGGAACCCTAGCTTTTGGGATAATTTTTAGGGTTTGTAGCCTGCCGATTGATCTCTTATGGAGACTGGTTCTGAGGGAGAGATCAATAGGAGCATGAATCAGAGCCCAACGGAAGCCTCCAAGAGGCCTAAGCGTCAGATGAAGACGCCCTATCAGTTGGAAGTACTCGAGAAGACCTATGCAAGTATGTTTTTTGTTTCTTTTGCCTTTTTCGCCTCTTGTCCCATGGTGGTCTCGCGGTTGTGGATGTTGTTCTTCCTCTGTAGTCATGTTATGTGTATGCCTCCTCTCATTTTAATAAATAATACCTTGGCAAGTTAATTTCTTTTGGGGGCTTAGATTCTAGCAATGCTCAATTAGGATGTTATGCAGCTATTTTGTGTTTTTCTTTTAATATATGATGAAGATGAGTAATTTCCTTTCTGTAACAATATATATTTTTTAAATTTGTTTTATGATTCAGTGTAATTTATTAAGCTTAGTGATGAAAACATAGTTAAGTATGTTGATTTTCTGCTAATTATGGAACCGTGATTGGCGGACTGGATTTTTCTGTGTGGTGGATGATTACAGTGAATGTGTTCATGTGTTATGATTCAAATCTGTTGAGTGATGGTGTTTGCCTTCCTTTGTTCTATTATGCAGTGGAGATGTATCCGTCTGAGGCAACCCGTGCAGAACTATCAGAGAAATTAAATTTAACGGATCGACAACTGCAGATGTGGTTCTGTCATCGGAGATTGAAAGATAAGAAGGAAGCGGTGGGCATGGCAGCCATGAAACCACGCACTTCTGGTTCTGTTGGGAGGAAGGGGTTGCCCGAGTCACCTAGAGATGAAATGATGTCAGCTGAGCCTGACAACGGACATGCTTCTGGTTCTGGTTCTGGATCTGCATCTGGCTCAGAATCGGATTCCAGTCAGTTTGATAATGGAGATGGTACACCTGTGGTCACGACACGGTATTATGAGTCACCCCGTACTATAATGGAGCGCAGAGTGATAGCATGTGTTGAGGCACAGTTGCGAGAGCCTTTGAGGGAAGATGGGCCAATTCTTGGAGTCGAGTTTGATGAACTGCCCCCTGGTGCATTTGGTGCACCTATAGGTAGTCTTTTCCTTCGGTTTATCAAATTTTGAACATTGATATGGCTATAAGGTATTGAGGCTTAGAAAATTATTGCTGTTCTTCTGAAATGGCTATTTATCTCTATTTATAAACCAAAAGTTAGGGATCTTGATGATTTTATTTATCTCCTAAGGTATTCACCATAGTATGTGATCTTGCTGTGGAGGTCCTACCATAACATTACTGATATTTCTTTTGACTGAAAAATAAAAAAGAAAAAAGAAAAGAAAATAATATTACTGACATTTCTGTATGTTGCTTAAATTTCAGTTCCTGCAGAGCAGGAAAACAGATACACGCGTTCCTATGACAGCAAGTTATATGGGCAATACGATGCGAAGCACTTCAAAGTTCGTTCTCTATCTCACATTTACTTGTCTCATTTTTATCCCCGCTAACTTAAGAACCCTCCCCCCTTTCTGATGTTGTAGAGAGGAGGGGGGAGGTAGAAGGGATCCTCCTGTAAAAGACGAGTGCAACGACTAACTGCATGCATGTCCGCTGGCAATAACTTTATTTTAAATCAAATAAAAAATGGTTGAAGTTTTAAGATATTTGTTAATTCACAGGTTGCATCAGCTGGTCATCGAGAGACATCGGATGCCAAGATTAGGAGTGATGTATATGGACATGTTGCCCCATTGTACCTCTATGACTCACCTATTGATGGTCCTACCCCAAAATGTTTGTCACTTGTGCATGAAAATGAGTCTCTCTCCAGGGAACATCATCTTGAGGGTCAGGCATCAAGAGCAGACATGTATTCTCAGCCAGGCAGGCAGATGCAGCTTTCCTTATCTCCAACAAATACAGATCTTGTCGCACAAAATGATAGTAATGTTTATATTGAAAGGAAACGCAAGGTAGTATCGGAACATTGAAATTTGTATTACCAATATTTTAGTACTCTTACTGTTGCAATTAATTGTTAAATAATCTCATGTAGGCTGATGAATCGAGGGGTGGAAGAGAAGTTCAATCCCATGAGAAGAAAATGCGGAAAGAACTTGAGAAACAAGATCTTTTGAGGCGAAAGGTTAGGGCTTTGTTGATTGAAATCAAGGGCAGGCCTTGACTTCTTTTTAGTTAACTTTTCATAACTGAGTTCCTGGTATCTGTTAACATCTGGCTCTGTTATAAACTTATCCTTTTTAGAGAGAGGAACAGATAAAGAAAGAAATGGAGAGACAAGATCGTGAAAGACGAAAAGAAGAACAAAGAATTATGCGAGAGCAGCAGAGGCAGGAGGAGAAATTTCAGCGTGAGGAAAGGCGTGAAATGGAACGGAGGGAAAAATTTATGCAGAAGGAACTTTTGCGGGTATGTTTAAACTTATATAATCCTTGCTTACAGCTTTGTGAGTTGGTAGCAGCTGATGCTTTTCATTTTCTCTTCTTATATTTTCAGGCGGAGAAGAGGAAACAGAAAGAAGAGCGCCGCAGAGAGAAGGAAGCAGCAAGACAGAGAGCTGCAATGGAGAGAGCTACAGCACGGAGAATTGCTAAAGAATCCATGGAGCTAATTGAGGATGAGCGCCTCGAACTGATGGAATTGGCTGCTTCAAGCAAGGGATTGCCTTCAATTTTGTCTCTCGATTATGACACTTTGCAAAATCTCGACTCCTTTCGAGGTTAGAGTTGCTTGCCATAATAACTTCAAAATATAATCTGAATAATGATCCTCAACAACCTTGTCTCTTGATTATGGCGCTTCACAAAAATGTCAACTATTGAAAGGTTTTTTGTTCCATGCTGTAATAACGTTGAAATATAATCTGAATAATGATTCTGGCCCATTTTAGAACCTTTATAACAGTCCTGTAAAGCCTGCCTGGTAAACCTTTCCCCCCTCATTTAATGTCCCTAATGTGCTTTTTTGTTTAGCATCATAAACATATGCAATCTGTCCTTAAAAACAAATTCTAATTATATGTTTGAGCAGCACTTGCCTGGAGTTACTAATATTCTTTTCATTTCTGGCCTTCTTGGTCTGTCTCTGTTCCATCACATTATCATCATTCATCATTATTATTGTTGTTATTTATTATTATTGTTATCCCCATCCATTTACATCTCACTAGATAAAGAACTTATCTGAGTATTTTTATATGCCCTAAACCTTAAAAAATATGCAAGTATTTCTGTGCTACATCTGCTATAGCTTATCTTGTCCAGATCATCAGTGTACTACCGTACCTTAGTTGTACAGTGCTTGTTTGCTTTGCGCTGAATGAATTTTGTTTTCAGAGGCATTGTGTGATTTCCCCCCGAAATCTGTGAAATTGAGAATGCCTTTCGCCGTTCGACCTTGGGTTGATTCAGAGGAAAGTGTTGGGAACCTCCTGATGGTATGCTTCTATTGTTTGTCTGTTCTTTTTTTAAAGTAAATAACTTCAGTTTTTCTTTGATGAATAAGAGGCGATCTTGTCTTGGAGAGCCATCTGTTTTACAACTTTCCAAATTGATGAATTCTCTTTCAGGTTTGGAGATTCTGCTTGACATTTGCTGATGTTCTTGGTCTTTGGCCTTTTACAATTGATGAATTCATGCAAGCTTTCCATGATTATGTGAGTTTTAGGATGCTTTTAGATCACCTATTTGCCAGCTGATATCCATTTTTAGTTTTATGCGTTGTCATTTTCATATCTTGCTAAATATCATTTGCTCAACTCTTCCATTTGTTGAGTAAAGTATGACATAACAGTTCAATGTGTATTGGTGTCCGCTTCTTTTTGGTGGCGTTTCTATTCATCCGTACGATTTGCCCTTCCTTTTTTGGGGCAGTTGGAGGGGGGAGGTGTTTCCATCTCAAGCATCTAGTTTCTTTTCACAGGATACAAGGCTACTTGGTGAAGTACATATTGCGCTTCTCAAACTCATTATAAAAGATATTGAAGATGTTGTGAGAACTCCTTCTGGTGGGCCAGGTACAAATCAATATAGTGCTGTTAATCCTGAAGGTGGACACCCTCATATTGTTGAAGGGGTAAGTACTCCGGGGCAAACCTATTCAGTTGCTTCATTTATTTATTTAATTTTTGTTATTTCTTTATAAATTATAGCGGTTGTATTTATTTCCTATTGTTCATGGCAGGCATATTTGTGGGGTTTCGATATAAGAAACTGGCAGAAGCACTTAAATCCATTGTCATGGCCTGAAATATTAAGGCAATTTGCACTTTCTGCTGGTTTTGGTCCAAAGTTGAAGAAAAAGGGTATTGATCGAGTTTCCCCGAATGATAATGATGAGGTACCTATATTTTGCTTCCTTATATATTGAATATAGCAAAATACGTTCTTTTCTGCTGCTGCATATCACTAATTAAAAGTTCTGGATTGTACTTGTCAAGAGTTTCAATAAGCTGTGAATATTCTATAAAATTAATTTCTTTGTATAATGCATATGTAATTAACTAAGTTACACTGAACATACACCACAATCATTAATAAAATTGCTAGAGTTGCTTTTTTCCCGTCTCATGTGTTCCTCACCACTTTACAAGCATGACATGCCATGCCCTGCATCACTATTGAAACACGGTTGCTATATTTCAGAGTAGAGGTTGTGAAGAGATTGTATCCACTCTGCGGAATGGTTCAGCAGCTGTGAATGCTGCTGCAATTATGCAAGAAAAAGGATTCAACCTCCAACGCAAATCAAAGCACCGGTTGACTCCAGGAACTGTTAAATTTGCTGCTTATCATGTTCTTGCTCTTGAAGGAAGCAAAGGGCTTAATGTAATTGAGCTAGCAGAGAAGATTCAAGTAAGTTATCAAAAAATAGCCAAAACACTGCAAACTTTACTATTTCCAGCTTCCAACTATCTTATTTTTCCTACTTTTAGAAATCTGGGCTTCGTGACTTGACAACGAGCAAGACTCCTGAGGCCTCCATATCAGTTGCCTTGTCAAGAGATCCAGTACTTTTTGAAAGAATTGCTCCTTCTACGTATTGTGTGCGGCCAGCTTACAGAAAAGATCCTGCTGATGCCGAATCATTAATTGCTTCAGCCAAGGAGAGGATACTGAGATATGCCAATGGTTTTCTAGCTGCTCAAAATGCTGATGAGGAGGAAAGAGATGGTGATTCTGACAGTGATGTTGCTGAGGGTACAGAAGTTGATGCTTTAGCCATCACACTGGACGGAATAAAAAACGTTGAATGCAATGAAACTGGCCCTTGCTCTGGCAATGGTAAAGACAAGCTTCCTGAGGATGGTGTTTTACAAACTGAAATTACTGGTGGTTTGGGTAAGAGTTAAATGTTCTCTTGCTTCTTATACTTGCTCTTGGTTGTATGACTGCTGCATAGCTCATATATCTAACGCTTGATGCGACTGCAGATATTGGAGATGCTAACTCTGACCAAGGTGTCGAGATTGATGAAAGTAAATCAGGTGAACCCTGGGTTCAAGGACTCACAGAAGGCGAATACTCTGATCTATCTGTTGAGGAGCGTCTTAGCGCCCTTGTTACCTTGATTGGTGTTGCAAATGAGGGGAACACAATTCGTGTAATTCTCGAGGTCAGTCTTTACTGTCTTTATAATGGCCATGAAAAGTGCAATGTTGGAAATAGAGCTTCTAGATTGTGGTGATTTTAACAAATGAAATTGTTGCAGGAGCGGATGGATGCTGCAAATGCTCTTAAAAAGCAGATGTGGGCTGAATCACAGATAGACAAACGACGAATGAGAGAGGAAACTATTAATAAGTTCTATGATACATCTTCCAATGCTGTGGCAGAAGGTGGTCCTAGTTCACTAGTTGCAGAAAATAAAATTCTTGACCCATGTATAAGCACTTCAGTCAAGGATGAATCTTCTGCTGTGGTTGAGGATATTCATAATATCAATGATAATCCAGAGGCATCTATGGGTCAGTTTATTTCTGCAGCTCAGCAGAACGGACAAATGACAGAGAGGTCAAGGTTGCAGCTAAAATCTTATATAGGACACAGAGCAGAAGAACTATATGTTTACAGGTCCTTGCCTCTGGGTCAAGATAGAAGGAGAAATCGTTATTGGCAGTTTGTAGCTTCATCTTCCTGCCTAGATCCTGGTGCAGGGAGAATATTCGTTGAAACACCCAATGGCTGTTGGAGACTTATTGATTCTGAAGAGGTAAAGACCTGCTTTTTTTTTTTTTTTTTTTTTACATCTCTGCATCTTCCTGTCGTGTAAAAAGGGAGGGAGGTTGTGGGTATTGTTATGTACTGGGTGGTGATGGCCTTGCATAGTGATAACTATTTTGTCGCCTAAGATTAACTTCAAAATCCTGTTACAAAGCGCTCTGCCTAATTTTGGGGTTGAACGCCCGTTGAACAATGATCTTCGGATGGTGCTGTCCTCCACAGCGGGGAGGACTAAGATGAAATATGGTTGGTTGCAATTAGAATTAAGGTTTTGAGATGAAGGCATTTGAAAATGTAAGGATTTAAAATCCATCAAGTTGTTGTGGATTTCAAATCACCAAAATCCCTTGAGATATAGATCAAAATGAAATTGATAGATTTCAAATCCATGCCAATCCATACAACAGAGGGTTTGCTTTTTTGGATTTTAAATCCATCCTCAAGTCCTTCAATCCAAATGGAGCCTTAGATAATTTCTTGTAATAGGATCATTCCTTTATCTGTTCATCTTTTGTTGTCCTATCCCAGGCATGATTAATGCTATTTAAATTGTAATTTCATTTATACTCTGCAGGCATTTGATGCTCTTTTGACATCTTTGGACACTCGTGGAACTAGAGAATCTCATCTGCATATAATGTTGCAAAGTATTGAAGTCGCCTTCAAGGAATGTGTTAAAAGGAATCACAACAGGAACAAGGGTGAACAAGAAGCTACCGAACTAAATTCTAGCTTTGCATTTGAAAGTGCTGAGAGTCCAAGCAGTGTAGTTTGCACTACAAATTCTGATATAATAGAACCATCAGTTTCCTTCAGAATTGAAACTGGGAAGAATGAAACAGAGAGAAAGAACTTCTTGAAGAGGTATGAAGATTTACAGACTTGGATGTGGAAAGAATGCATCAGCTCATCAGTTGTGCGTGGTTTGGCATACGGAAAGAAAAGGTGTTTCCCACTATTGGGGACCTGTGATATTTGCCTCGATACTTACGATGCTGAGGACAGGTGCCCTTCTTGCCATCAGATTCAGGGTAAGGTTGGTCCAAAAGGAATCACCGAAAATTTTAATGGTCAAAATAACTTTGTGGATGGGACTGACATAATAATGTCGAACTCAGCTCCACCGAGAATCAGATTGATCAAAGCCATTCTAGCTCTGCTTGAGGTATGTTAGAGTTTATTTTCTGCGTATTTAGGAAAAATTTCCAAACATGTCAGGCAGTTTGTGTTACTACCTTATCTAACCATATCCGACAGGTTGCTGTTCCCGCTGATGCCCTTCACACTTCTTGGACTGAAGAACTTAGGAAAATTTGGGGATCTGAGCTGCACAATGCTATATCCATTGAGGGGCTCTTACAGGTCTGAATCTGTGTAATCCTTTTTAAATATGATTGTATCAAGAATTTACTTGAGAACTGAGACATTTCACCTTTTCTATTAGTGTCTCTCTCTTTCTCCAAATGTGGCTGTCATAACATGAGACTGTTGAAATTTTTACAGTGCCTGACTCAGTTTGAGGGTGTCATAAAACGTGATTACCTGTCGGAAGATTATGAGACAACAGAAGAATTGTTGTGCTATTGTGACTCATCGAGATGTCCTCCTGGATTTATTCCCCAACTTCCTTGGATACCAAAGACTACTGCTGGTGCAGCTCTGAGGCTTTTGGAGCTGGATGGATCCATATTCTACACTCCAAATCAGAAGGCTGTGTCTCATGATGAAAAGAAAGTGGAATCTGTTCCGGTTGAGCCTCTCTCTCTCTCTCAGGCACACACACACACACGCCTGGTTCCATTCTCATGCATTCTTCTCTTTCGAATAATTATAATAGCAAAAAATAAACAATCTGTCTCCTAAAGTTTAAAATCTCATTTTACAATCATCTTTAGCCGTAATGTTTATCTACTGCACTTGCTAGATTCTGGCTGCACTCCATCTTGCCTCCCAATTGTGTTTCATTAGTTCAATTAACAGTTCTATTAATTTGTCTGTGCACACATACCTCTGAATTTTCGGCCTTAACCCTTTATACATCTGCTGCATACAGAAGGTGGCCTTAAGGTATGGCTCCACTAAGGACATCCAAAAGGCAGAAGTCATGGAATTTGATAGATATGGACGTATAAAAGAGGAACCATGGGATCATCTTCGTGACGCTCCTGGTAGCTCTGGGCAGAAGCAAGTGATTCGTGGACGGGGTGGTCGGCCACGTGGAAAGACACAGAAAGGAGCCACAGGCCCCACATCACAACCTCACAAGCGGGGCACAAAGCAAAGAGAGACATTGACTCAATTCCTTCTGCAACAAGGAATGACAGCTCCTGGGCAGAGACACGGACGTGGTCGGAGAACTCTGAGGAGGAGGAGAATAGAGAAAAAAGCCATTGCAGGGAGTAAACTGGATGAGTTAAGTGACGAGGTGACATTTAAGGATGTGAAGGAGGAGCCAAGAAATTTGGTCAGAGAGGAAGTTGATGATTTAGGGTTTAGGAATATTGTCGGTGAAAATGATGATGATAGTAGCAATAGCATGGAAGGTGATTCCGATGACAATGGTAATGAGGGCTCTTACCCGTATGAGAAGTGGGGAGGGACAACGTATGATGTCATCTCTAACAGAAGTAATGAGATGGTGGAAATGAGTGAAGAAGAGGGTGATGAAATTGAAGATGACAATGGCTATAATGGTTATGATGAAGAAGATGCTGAAAATATGGGGACAGATGGGGGATTTAACAATTATGAGTCGGATGGTGATGGAGAAGAGAATCGGGATGAAGGTTCTGATTCTATGGTTTCTGGAGATTACAGCGACTGAGGTTATGAAAATTTTGGACGACCAAAAATAATACCAGGTTGTCATCAACCACAATCAAGGTGGTCTACTGTTATCTCATTCTTTTTGTTTTTTTGTTCTCTTTTTGTATTCTTTTCTAGATGCAGCGGTTGAAATAGCTGGTCTGGTGTAAAATTATAGAGAAGAATACAGGCAGGCAGGAATCTTGATGTGGTAATTTGTTTTTGTTAAGTCGTGTGATAATAGCTCCAGTTATTGTTAAGTAGGCAAATTTAGTCACAGTATATTGTAATGCTTATGTTTATTCTGGAAATTCCATTATTTACAAGAGCGACATTTTTGTTTCATCTTTTGAATTTGAATACTAGGGTATGTTTGTTCACCCAGGTTGATCCAATTACTATAAACCACCACAAGTTTCAATATCACTTTAATCATTATTAATAAACTCTCACACATCACATCATATTTTAAAATTAAAAATTATATCATGCACTATAACTACTACCTCAATCACTTTTTTACTTTTTCAGTCATTAACTCCAGTCAACAATACTTCAACCATCCCAATTTCAACCAAACATGCACTGTAATTTGAGCCATGAAATGTTCAATTCAGACTAGTC
Organism: Ajuga chamaepitys; assembly: GCA_958295605.1. Lineage (NCBI taxonomy): Eukaryota > Viridiplantae > Streptophyta > Magnoliopsida > Lamiales > Lamiaceae > Ajuga > Ajuga chamaepitys. The sequence goes on along the minus strand of OY282501.1, from coordinate 53,269,957 downwards.
AAGCTTCGAGTTGACTATATTCACAAACTAACCAATGTAATATGTCGACCAATTATAATGATTGTGGATTCGGCCATTCATGACGAAATTTACTTGGCCGACGAGGCTGCTTATAAATCTTAAAATTTGTTTAGTAATTCGGCTAGATCCAGGTGATGAAGAGGGTATCTAAGATTTTGAAGAGCGTAAACTTCATTTAACAATACTTTTAGAAATAAAATCATATTGGGTAATTCTAGGGTACAACCATTATATTGATACAACTTACTTTTAACTTGCTATAGTAGGTAACAATAAATAATATTTTATTCATTTATTTAGTAAGATAAATCCCACTTGCCCCTCTTCTTTTCATATGTCAAAATGCTGAATTTTTTTTTTACCTTTATACTAATTTGTCTTTTCCTTTTTATTAATATTTTTTCAGTTTGAAAAAATTAAAAGAAAAATCTCATTTAACCTATCTTTATCTGTTTTTATTTCAAATGTTTTTTAAAAATGATTCTCGTATGAAATATGTAAAGTAAAATTATCTACATTTTAAGATTGTACATTTAAAATTAATGTATTCTTTAACAAACAAATTACGAGATCTCTATATTTTAAAAGTAAGTCTACATAATTCACATTCTTAGTTTTTATTAAACTAAAATTTCTCCTAAATTACTTCCTCAAATAATATAATATCAATATTAATATATATAATAACAACTCATAAGCTATCATGCCCCGTGTAGCAACGGTAAAGAAGAACTTTACTATTCTTTACTTTGTTTGAAGAAAATACATAAAATACCGAAATAATTAAAAATAGAAATAAGTTATGCAATATACTTAGTACATTTTATTCCTCTAAATGAGCCAATGTTTAGGTTTTTTCAAATATCAAAGCCAAGAGATTTCGTATGTGTGGATAAGTATTGGACTAAGTTATATTTTATTAGAAAATGATTCTCATCTAAATATGTATAAATTCATCAAATTGAAATTAACGTGCTTTTCACAATTCTACGGAATATTGTTGATACAATCGACATTTTTTCTTATCAATTATCTTTCTTCCTAAACTATAACAACAACAACAACAACAATAACAATAATAATAACTCGTAAATTAACATGCCTATTAACAATTAAAATGTATAGAAGAATCTATATATATATAGAGTGAGTCTTGTATGTGACGGTCTCACGTGTGACGGAATACACTTTTACAGGAAATATTAATACTTTTACAGATAAAAATGATACTTTTGCTAAAGTGATACTTTTACAGATAGAAGTGATACTTTTTTTTGTTAAAAAAAAAAGTGATATTTTTACAGATAAACGTGTTACTTTTACTACAAAAAGTAATACTTTTTGCCCGTCACGCCGTGTGACGGTCACATACAAGTTTTTGCTATCTATATATATATAAGTAAAATGAAGGGTATTAATGTCATTCTAACTTTTCCTCCAAAAAATTACACTATATAATTGGTAACTTTTTTTTAATTTTATTTTTGGTAATTTCATAACTTTCTTTTATTTTTTATAAACACAAATAACTTTTTCATTTTTAAATAAAAAAGGGTAAAATCTAGACAATAAAAAGAAAATTGCTAGAAAAAAATTATAAAAACAGCCGTTTCCCTTTTTTTTTTTTTTTCTTCTTTTTCTTCCCAATATCTTCTATTTTTTTTTGGAATTCTGCATTCTCTTTTTTTCTTGGAATTCTTTTGCTGGATATTTTCTAGGAATTTTTATAATCACTAAAAATTTTGTTAATACAATTATTTTATTTATATAATTTGTGCTAATTTTTTGTTTAAAGTTTGTGAATAAATCATTCTTATTTTCATTTGTGTGATTTTTTTTATATATGCTAATGTCATTTACAATTTGTATCTACATAAATATCATATCAAATTTTAGTTATAAAATGATGGCTAGGGAAAAGAAAATGATTAAAAAAAAAATGAAGATTGAGCAACGAGGAGCCAAAGCAACATCAAGTATGAAAGAAAATTGAAAAGTAAAAATAAATAAAAATAAAAAGGGACATATATAGTTAAATATAACATGTTGTGAATTTAATAATTGGAATATGGTGACCAATTTAGCAGGTTGCAAGTAATTTCATTTAAGGGTCAAGATTAAAAGAAGGGGATCTAATGGTTATTATCTATGGTTGTATTAATATAATGGTTGTATAGTAGAAGGACCCAATCATATTTCCTCTTAAAATGTTAGCACTTTATAAGGAGAAAATAAGAAAAGTACAACTTATTCTATCAAATAGCTCCAACATCTTAGTATAAATAGACATTTCAATGACTTAACTTTTAAATATTTTCAAAATAAGTTTTAACATCTAAGAGGGTATCTGGTTATACTTATAAGCTCTCCAAAATATCTTATAAGATGCTTAAGAACTTATAAGTTCATTCAAAGTGTGGCAACAAAAAGATCTTATTTTATTTTAAAATAAATTGTCAACAATTTATAAACTGTTTTTAAAAAAGGAAAACCCAACATATTTCTCAAGTAAAATCTTATTTTAATTTACTACAATTTTTATTATTTCAATTACAAAAAAATGTCATTACTAACATCATATAAACTCTACCATCTTATTATAACCAAATACTTCAACAACTTATTTTGAAATAAGATGTAAAAATCTCTTATAAAATATTAGAGCTTATAAGATACTTTGAATAAACTTAAACTTGGTCAACCACCTCTAAACCTTATAAAATATTAGAGCATATAAGATGTTTTGAAACAACTTAGCATTAATGCATCAACTTTTGAATTTTCACCAAACTTCTTACTTATCGTCAATAATTATAGATTACAACTTGTATCTTAAAACCTTTTAAGACAACTTTTGTATAGTAGACTTTGACACCATTTGTACTTGTGTGTGTTGAGAGACTACCTCCATTATCTAACATTAAAATCTGCATCTCTTGGAAACTATACATGTACTCACTTATCAGTTAAATCCAACTTGGATCATAAGTCTAGTTGAACTTGAAATCATAGTCCACTGTCCACCACTCTCAACTCAAACTCTCACACCATAAAACTTCAACTTAACTAACAGCTATTGGGAGCGGTAACAGAAAGCCGTCTAATATACATTGTTCTCGAATCATAGTATGTTCTGACTAATCATAATATTGTCCTGACTACAACCACGTTCATGAACAAACTTGTGTGATTATTTTCTACCAGTTACAACAGACTTAAGTCCCATGAACCAAAAATTTGGAATAGCAAAACATAACACCCAACCAAATCAATCTATAACAGAAAGATTGACATTCGAGTCTTTAACAGCACGAGTAAATCACCCACTCATGGAGCCAGTAGTTTCTTGATCCCAGATTTCTGTTCAGCTGTCAACCTAGTAGGAAACTTAATGTTGAACTTAATCCTCAGATTTCCCCTTTTCGTCGGTTCTTTAGGAATAGGCATCCCTTCTCTAGGCACTACCTCTTCATAATTCAGATGAATCACATTGTTAATGGGTATACTCAAGCTCCTCCCATCCAGTGTCGTAAGGTGCACCGTATAGCCTGTCAATGCTTCCGCTAAAGATATCTTCTGCGTTACAACAAGGTCATTTCCATCTCTCGTGAACACGCTGTGTGGCTTCTCATCTATTATGAATACTAAATCCGATGGGATCACATTTGGCTGCTCGTTTCCTTTCTCCGGGAATGTAATCTTTGTCCCCTTCTTCCATCCCGGTTTGATATCAATGGTTAAAATTTCTTCTACGGGTAATGTTTTCCTGCACAGAGATTAAAAGCCACCATCAGAATCCAAACAGAAAACACGATTTAGGTTACATCACAGGTTTAATTTGCAATGCTACATACCCACTAGCATCAGAAATCTCTCTGGAAATCTTCATCTTCTTTGTAGCTCCTTTGTACAGCTCTTCCAAGCTGCAAGAAAGCTTCTGTTCGATAGGAGGGGCCTTTCGTGGGCCAGAGCTCATTGACCTGCCTTCCCCAAATGAGCTAAAGATGTCATCCCCAAACATTGATCCACCGGAAAACCTGGGCCCCCCTCTCATTCCGCCACCGCCAAATGGGCTTGAGAACCCGAAGAATTCTGCAAATATGTCATCAGGGTTTCTAGTGTTGAATCTGAACACGTTCGGCCCGTCTCCAGATTGGAAGAATGTTGCGCCACCTGGACCACCGCCGCTGGCGTCTGGTGGCGGCACACCTCCTTTCAGACCTTCTTCGCCGTACTGATCGTAGACTGCCCTCTTTTGGGGATCACTCAAAACCTGAATTAGAAACAAAAATCATAAAATGAGTATCGGAATACTTGCATCTTACAGCAGAATCCAACATGATTTTTGCAGAATCGATTATCAGAATCTAAATTCTAGGTCATATGGATGATTTACAGCAATCCAAGATTCTCAAATATGGCAATTCCCCAAAAGTTACACAATCAAACAACAAACAGCTTCTCCCATTTCTACAATCTAATCTCTAAAAATAAAACAAAACCGTTTTAAACATCGGATCAATCTCTAGAATCTATAATGGTCGATTATCATTCAATTCACATTCATATTCACTTATCACAATTTCACCTAAATATGGCAATTGAACACGTGACTAAGAAAATTACGAATCAATTCCCAATCAATAACGAAGAGTAGTAATCAGAAAGAGATAAGAGAAGAATCAGAAATAAGGAAGGAAATTACATACATCATAAGCTTCAGAAATCTGTTTGAATTTGGCCTCAGCTTCTTTCTTGTTGTTAGGATTCTTATCAGGGTGCCACTTCATAGCGAGCTTTCTGTAAGCTTTCTTCAAGTCATCATCGTTTGCATTCTTGTCGACCTGCAATATCTTGTAGTAATCTACACCCATCCTCCTCTTTATTGTTCTTCTTCAGTTGATGCAATCGATATGCAACACAATTCAAATGAAGTCGCGAATATATGCGATGAATGATGGATCGATTGATTGATTATATGTGTGGAGATTGAAATGGAGAAAGAGTTGAAAAGAGACAGGAAAGATGGGTCTGGAAATTAAGGGGTGGGTACACTAGAAAGATGTGGAACTTTCCAGATCTTCCTTCTAACTTGGGTTTCCGGTCCACGATTAACTTTTCTATATATCTAGACAATGCTATTTGGTTTAGAAAAAAACTACTAACCAATTTTTATTAATTTAATCAAGATCCAGCTGGACTAGTAACCACTTGAGTCGGTGGTCGAATCGATCGAAATATTAATTGAATGGCGGTCCAGTCGAAAAATTAGTAGTCATCATCTATTATTTTTCTAATCTAACTACACATTAACACTCACAAAAATAAATAAATAGAAAATTATCAATTATACTTCAAATTTCAAATAAAGATAATTATAACTTAATAGACTACTTAAGAATATAGATGTCTTTAATAAAACTTAATATTTATAATCCATAAACTTCTTTTAACTTCAAAATCTCTCTCCAAACATGGTAAATGATAAGTAACTTGTTAAAATTCTATAAACTCATAAATAAAAGGAATTCTATGGGTGAAATAAATACAAAATAATTAAAAATAAAAAATTACAGAAAATGGGAATAACAGATTTTATCCGATTTTCTTGGTTCACCGATTTTTCAAATTTTCTCGGTTCAATCCAGTTTTTACTGGTTGAACGATGAAAATGGTTCCATTTATTTGAGCGTTATCATTCTGCATTAGCATAAGAAAGCAGTAGTTCCAAGTAGAAAATAAGAAGGTCTAGACCGGTCCTTTCATGAGAGAGGACTCTATTATCTCCTTTTCTCTCTGTTGGAATTTTCATAATCAAATACATAAATTTCAATATTATATAACGTTGAAGCGTGCTTTTCTCTTAACAATGTTCCGATCCACGTGTCGTGATACTCTCGATCAAGACTAGGTCACTTTAGACTTCGTCTTCTTTTCCACAATCCAAATTGCCAAGAGAGAAAATATGTGTGTGTCGTTGAGAGTTGTTAGTCTGGAATGAAGAATGAAAATAGGGAAAATTGGTAAAAATATCCCTTAAGTTTACCGTATTTATGAAAATATCCCGTAAGTTTGGCCATTTTTAGAAATGCCCTTTAACTTTCAAAAAATTGGTAAAAATACCCTGCAACCGGGAATAGCCAGTGGCTCTTCCGGTCACAGGCTTATGTGTCAAAAACACGCTGACCTGGCCACGAAAATTACACGTTGACGTCTGAATACTTGGAATTGGTCATGTGCGACGCACATGACCAAATTAGAAGCACACTTTAGAGTGACAAACGCGATTTAGGGATCCAAATTAGACTCAAGAAATTCGAAACCCTAGTTCCCAAAATCTCAATCGTTCTTCACAATTGTGGCTAATCTGGAGTAAATCTACTCATTTCAAAGATGCGGTTTAGAGATCCAAGGAAAATCGACGACTCATGTCCTGATTATGGTTAGTATCGCATAGTTCAAATCGCGATTTCTTCTCGTTCATTTGCTTGCCATTTTTCACATATATGTGTTTAATTTTGGTGTTTTTGTTTGCGGATGAAACTATATGTGCTTCGGGAGTTGTTGTACTTATCTCGCACGTTTAGGGTTCAATGTTGCTCATTTTTGGGATTCTATTTGCTGTCGAAAAATATAGTGGGCCTGGCTTTGTTCTCTTCTTTTTTTTTTTTACAAAAGTGTTGTTGCTTTAATGGGTAACAGATGTACTGTCTTTGTCTGTGTATATGAGTTATATATGAGTTATTAAATATGGGATTGGCTCAGTTCAGTGGGCATCTGCTTGGTTAAAAAAAGCTCTTTTCTGTTGGCATTTTGTGGGTTGGGTCCCCACTTGTGAACATATTGTGTAAGGGTTGGTCCCCACTATTGGTCCTATTCAGTCTATTATGTTTTTTGGGGTATGGATTTGACCACAGAATTCAATGCATTCAACTTTTTTTTTACTATTTTTTTATGTTTAACAGGGCCCGACAGCTCATTTTATACATTTTGTATTTATTACGGGGGGCTCGTTGACAACTGGTCTGGAGCCTACGTTGGAGGGGACCTTATCAAGTTCGACCATGTTGATACAAATCGCTACAGCCTCGATGAATTGAGGAAGTTTGCTGCTCATCTGGAAAACTCCAAGTATTCTGAACTGTTCACTAGAATTGAAGGGCAGAGTTTTTTTTCTGAACTCCGAGACGAGAAGGATCTCCGATCAATTCTTGAGTTGTGTAGGAGGACTGGGGAGGTTAATTTGTATTGTCAAGGTAGTATTTGTGGGCCGGGAGGGGTAGCCGAGACTGAGCGGGAAGTTCTTGTAGAGGAGGCGAGCATTGAGGGTGAAAAGGGTGGCTGCACATCTGCAGAAAAAAAAAGGGAAGGGGACTAACAGAAGTTCGCGTAGAGTCGCTTCAAAAAGGGAATCGGTGAAGAGGGGAAAAAGGCCGGTGGAAGTGGTAGATTTAGACGAGGAAGACTCGGATGACAGTGAGTGTAGGGACAGTGACTTTGAGTTTGATGCAGAGGGTCAAGCTGTGCAAGATGACTTAGACTTTGACAAATTTGTGGACAGGGACGTTGAGTGGACTGGGTGTGCAAATGAAGAGGATGTTTGTGAGGAAATGGAAGATTTGAGGAGTAATGAACTCGGGGAAGATGACTTATGTATTAGTGAGGATGAACTGAGGAGTATCCATGAGTCGGATGATGAAAATCCGGGTGGGTATGCTCCAGGATGGAGACCTGATTTCACTCGGAGCCCAAATCTGATTCTGGGAATGGTTTTTAGTACAAAAAAGGAGTTTCGAGACATGTTAGACACTCACGCTATATTCGAGAAAAGGAATGTCAAGTTTGTGAAAAGTGATAAGCGGAGAATTTATGCGGTCTGCGAGGATGTGAACTGCCATTTTCGAGTCAATGCTTTGAGGAAAGACGGGGAGTCTTCGTACTGTGTTACAACCTGTATTCCAGGCCATACATGTACACCTTCTCACACAGTTAGGAATATGAAGTCTCGGTGGTTGGCTCAACGATTCGGCTATGTTTTTCAAACAGATAAGAATAGGAAGATTAGTGCTTTCAGGGAGGATGCAATCAAGGAATTAAGGTGTGATATAACTCCGTGGCAGGCATTCATCTGTAAGCAGAGGACAGTTAAGGGGCTCGAGGGAAAGGCAGATGACCAATACACTTTGCTATGGGACTACGCAGCTGAGGTTAGAAGAACCAATCCAGGTTCGACGATAATTCTTAATGTAGATCAAACTGCCGAAGGTAACAAGTTTGCCCGGTTCTATGTGTGTTTGGCAGCTTTGAAGGAAGGAATGTTAGCTGGTTGTAGACCATTTTTTGGTCTTGATGGCACATTTCTGAAAGGGCCCCATGGGGGCATCGTTCTAACAGCTGTTGGTGTTGACCCGAATAACAACAGCTTCCCATTCGCTTATGCTGTTGTAAGTACTAAGAACGGAGACAATTGGTTATGGTTCGTGAATCTATTGAAAAATGACTTAGATATAGAAAAACCGTGGGAGTGGACGGTTATAAGTGATAAACAAAAGGGATTGATAAAGGCTGTTGCAGAAGAACTCCCGGGTGCCGCGCATCGTTTTTGTGTGAGGCATATGCATCTCAACATGAGAAATTCTGGTTTCAGGGGTCACGCATTCAAGGTAGCTGTTTGGAGGGCTGCGAAGACTACGACTGTCCCTGATTTTGAACGGAGAATGGACGAAATAAAGAAGATGGACGTAGGTGCTTACAATTGGCTGAAAGCTAAAACCCCCCACCAGTGGAGTAGGTCACACTTCGATACTTATCCTCGATGCGACCTCCTTATGAACAACATGTGCGAGAGTTTCAATAGCAAAATCTTGAGAGCTCGAGAATTGCCTATACTATCTATGCTGGAGCAAATTATGAACTGTGTGATGAAGCGAAGTACAGAAAATCGGGATATGGCAAAAAAGTGGAAAGGATTTATCTGTCCTAGGATACAACAAATCCTTGATTTCAATACTTCTCAGATTCCGGATTGCATGCCTATCAAAGCCGATGATACTCACTACCAAATAGCTTGTTTTGATGGGAAACAGTACGCGGTTGATTTAGAGAATAAAACGTGCGCCTGTAGAAAATGGGATCTTACCGGGATCCCTTGCAAACACGCGCTTACCGCCATCAGTCGTCAAGGAGAGGATCCGATTGCCTTCGTTCACAGGTTATTTATATATTATTAGAGCTACGATTTTAGTTATGTTATTTGAATCTTAATTTTCTGATTTGAAAGATTTAGTGGAGTCTTCATACTTTAGTGATGTATAGTGCTGATATTTAGTGATGTTCCGTGACACTGTTCAGTTTTCGTTCAGATTAGATGATTCTGAAAATATGTTCAGATTATTGTGGTTGGCTCCTTTACATATTTGAGAAAAAAAGACTGTTTTGTTTGAGGCAACAATTGGTATAACGTGTTTAGCTATTCCTAGTGTACGTATTCGGGTTTTATTGTTAGTAGTTTTTGTGTTGTAGGTGTTATAGGGTGGAGACTTACAAGCTAGCGTATGGACCGACCATTTTCCCTATAAATGGCCGACATGAGTGGGCGCATGTTGACGCAATCCCACCACTACCTCCCAAAGTTGTTAGACGCGCCGGACGCCCCCCCAAAGCAAGGCGTAGAGAACCGGATGAGCCACAGGCCAAACACGTGGGACGACGGGGGAGACCAACAAACCGCGATGTGCATCACAAAAAGAGGAATCAGACCACGCTGAAATGTGGGATTTGTGCTTTGCCTGGGCACAATCGAAGGAACTGTCCATTTGTAAGTTACAGTTTCATTAGAAGCTAATGAAATAGTATATGTTACACTTGTTAAGTTTTGTGTTCTTTATAGGATGAGACTGGCCAATCCGAGGAAGACAGACTAAAAACTCTAAAAATTCTTCAAGATTGCGCGCTAGAGGATCTGAACGAGGATGGTGTACTTGATGAAATTTTTAATGAAGAGAGTCAACAATTGGTATAATATGTTCATAGATTTTGTATACTTTTCTCAACCTTTCTCATAATCATTTATGGGTATTGATAAGCCTACTCTTCTTTCATGTGTATACTTAGCAGGCCCATGAAGAAACACTACACCAGTCTATGAATGAGCATTATGATGCCAACGTTCAGTTTAACATGATGGTAATGATGGTTATCCCTCTATTTTTCTACATGTAAGATGTGGAATTTCTTATTTTTATTGGCTGAAATTTCTGAATCAATATTTTGTGATTAGAACGACAACCCCGGAGAGAGCACGCAAGAACAATTATTTAGCCAACTGACTCAAGAAAACATTGAGTTTGACAGAATGGTAATGCCCTTGTTTCTCCTCGCTAGTATGGCCCGGTTTTTTCTCATATACACAGGTTGTTTACACATTCTCTTTTTTTTTTTTGCAAATTAGAATGTATGTGGGGGTAATCCGATCGAAGACAGAGGTGGAATTTCTGTTGTGCCCACGACAGTACTTCCAACTGAATCTGTCCACGGGGCACCTGAAGGTTCACAACAGGGCGTTGGATACGCGGATGGGCCTAGCGAGGTTCCAGATGTAGATATGCAAGACTGTGTTGACGAGCCTGCAAGTTCTGATAATGTTCACCTTTCCACCATGAAGCAACTGATTGCCGGTATTGGTCCGCCACTGGGATATGATTACCCAGGTGGATGCAGGCCGATGTAAACCCGCTTGGAGAACCGCTTTGGAGTTGCTATTATTATTACTTTTTTAGTTATGTTTTGTGGATAATCGCCCTTACGACAGGCCTATTAATGTGCGACGTTTTGGTTGTTTTTGAAAACAAGAATGCTTCATGATTGTTAGGGTAAACTGTCACTTGGGTTATGAATTGTGATCTTGTAATTATGTGTGGTGACTGTATTTAGCCCTTCAAATTATGTGTGGTGACTGTATTTAGCCCTTCAAACAAGAATGCTCTGTTTTTGGTCAAGTGTTCATTTTTTCCCTATGTTCCGTGACTCACCTTGGTTCATGTTTGCTCAATCTTGTCACTAATGCTCTGTTTTGTGAACTAAATCAATACATATTCACTCAATTCTTCCAAAATAGTGAAAATGTCTCAATTTATTACACGTTTCTGTTGAGTTGTGGAGCCAAAAACAGGGGAACAGGGGTATTCCTCGCTGGAAAGGAATCTCGGCCGAGACGGGAAAGGATCTCGGCCGAGACGGGGCCTTCGCGTCAAGAGAAGTTTCTCTGGAGAGTCATCTCGGCCGAGACTGGGAGTGATCTCAGCCGAGACGCGAAGCTGTTTTCCCTGGAGAGTCATCTCGGCCGAGACAGGGAGTGATCTCGGCCGAGACGGGTTGTTGTCTTATTGTTTGCAATTTTGTTGTTTTCTTTATCCAATTATCTAGTCGTGTCGTGGTAGTGGGTGGGATAAATTCCTAACAGTTTCATCCGAATAGACTTAAGATACATTTACTATGCTAAAACTAAACCAAATAAACTTGCAAAATTTCAGAGGATCAAAATTCAACCAAGTCGATTTCTAGTGGCAAAAGCAAACAACGCTCAGAAAATTACATAAATTGGAAATGCATATTACACAAAAAAGGGCATACACACTGACAGCTTACACCCAACTTCACCAATACTACACCAAAATAAAAACCAAACAACTAACATCCGGCTTTAGCAATACTAAAACATCGTAGAACCCAAACATAAGAACAATCCGTCCTCGGGCCACAATAATTAATCATTTGGAGTCGCACCCTTACATACACAAATTGATCAAATAGGCTAACAAAACCACAAAACACAGAGTCGACATAAATTTGATTAACTTCACTTTTCTTCCAATCTTGTCCAATTTCAGCTGCATTGCGTCGAGCTTCTCCGTAAGTTCTTTCAATTCTGTACGCAACTTAACCGCGGCTTGTGACGACCCACCAATCGGAGGGTCTACCCACTCAAAAAAATCACAGCCTCCTCTCTGCCAAGACAAGAAGAGAAAAAACAGAACTAAATCACATAAACAAAGATAAATACACGATTGAAATAACCCATTCTCTAACAATTCAATTTTCGAAATATTAAACTGAGAAAACTTACGTTCCAGTTTCGGCACCCATAAAACCTATGTCCTCGATTTTCTGGCTTCTTCGATGTTTGGATACATGCCCGGATCCCACAATCGCATAGCGGAAAGCAACTGGCTGAAGAGTTGGAGCAGGACATATTTCTGAATTCAGCGCTGCCTCCTGCGTGAAGAAGACCACAATGGGGAAGCCCATTCGCGCATCTGAACCTATTAATAAGCTAGGGCAGAAATTGGGGGGAAATTAGTTAAGATTCCCTCCAAGTTGGTGATTATGTGTCATTTTCCTCAATATTATTCAGTTGGAAAAACAGGCTAGTGTAAAACGTGTAATTTTCGTGGCCAGGTCAGCGTGTTTTTGACACATAAGCCTGTGACCGGAAGAGCCACTGGCTATTCCCGGTTGCAGGGTATTTTTACCAATTTTTTGAAAGTTAAAGGGCATTTCTAAAAATGGCCAAACTTAGGGGATATTTTCATAAATACGGTAAACTTAAGGGATATTTTTACCAATTTTCCCATGAAAATATATTCATTTTTTATTCCCGGAAGAGAAAATTTGTCTCTTTTCCTTTGATTAAGTCTGTCACTCAATCAAAATGATAAGAGAATCACATTCCCTTATTGAGTCAAACTTGCCTATTCTTTTTATTAAGTCCATCCGGATATTCTTGATGAGCTCTCCTATGTAATATTTGGATGGACTCAAGTGGGCCCAACCCATGGGCGGCCCATTAATTAATAATAGCTCAATAAACTATTATTTAATTATGCCCAACTAACAATCTCTGTCTTAAAGCACCATTCAACGTTAACATACATATAAGAAATGCTCTTTCCTTATCTCTACATGATCTCTAGGAGCTTAGGTTGAATGTACTGTTGATGAGAGTTGGAAACAAAGAAAAGAGAAGTGAAACAAAATGGAATGTTATATTCGACTTTCAAGTTGGAAACAACAAGAAAATGAGAACTATATTCTCAATATTGATAAATGATTCATAAAATATTCAAATCTTCCTAAAACCCACAAGACTTCAGGTATTTATAGGATACAAAAGCAAAGTGATTCAATAAATAAAGAGAAAACAACTTTCAAACTTCCAAAGAGACGTCTTGGTTTCTGAACGTGACTTTGAACGCCCATAACTCTTTAGATACTTTGAATATGATGGCCCCTACATGGTTGGAAAGATAATCGAATTGGCCGTCCAATGTCATAGACGGTGCATGAATTGGAAATTTCTTGAGAAAGTTAGGACTAGACCACCGAACTATGACAGATCAGCGAATCTGCCCTACATCAACTGTTCATATGAAATGCTCCTTCTTGACGTATAGGGAGTGTTTGCATTAGCAATGGATTGGGCCGAAGCTAGACGTGTTTGATCAGAATATTCTCCTCAACCCATTGAGGAAATGAGGGTTGAGGAGTTGATGTGAAACAACAGTGCCTCTACAGGTTTCTCTCTCCTATCTCCATCCCTTTGCAGGTTTCTCTCTCCTCTCTCTCTTCAAAAACTCTTCATCCACCGATCTCTCTCTTCTCTCAGATCCATGACTATCATTTTTGCGGGCTGCTTAAATCATTACCATTTGAAAGACTGATGATTATTTTTTCTTCACGTTCTCCCTCCTCTCTTATACTCGGTTTCTGTGACCTATCTCTCTCTCTCTCTCAGATTATTTCTTCAACATTTGCAAAATTTTATAGAAAAATGTTGGATGGGTTTTGGGCGCAAGGGTTTTGCTTTATTAGGTCATTTTCTAAACTTGAAGTTGGGAATAAGTTTATATTTGTTTTTGAAATCAAAGCATCAATAGCCATGTTGAAAGATTCAGATTCAAATGCTGAGATTAGTTATTTACCATATGGTAGCGAGATTTTTGTCCAATAAGTGGATTTTGAGGGTCTTCTGATGAGGAGATGAGTGATATTTTGGTTTTTGTCCAATAAGTGGATTTTGAGGGTGTTTTGATGAGGAGATGAGTGATTTTTGGGCTTATGGCGGGGTAGATTTTTCTTTAGCTCATTGCTGACATCTCAGGCCTCCAGTTCTATGAGAAAAGAATCAATTTTTGCAAAAAATTGCTTTTGGTGTGTATTTGTGTGTGTGGATAACTTAGTTTCTTTTGTGAGTTTGAATTGATAGGGAATTATTATAAGATGTTCTTGAATTGTATTCTTGAAGTTTTGGCCAAAATGCAGATGAAAATTGCTATACTTTGAGCCCAGAAAACAACAAAGAATTTTCCATAGCCAAGCTAACGAAACCGGATAGCTATAATTGTTGAATTTGAGGTGTTGTAATATCTAGTCGATGAGGTTGCTAAAGATGGCTATCATTTTCGAATTTTAAAATGATTTATTATATATAATAATACCAAATAAAAAGATTGAGTAAAAAGAAAATCAAATACTTTAATTAATAACCAATCATTCAATAATTAACTCATACACGCATCACATCACCTTTATCACATTTTATAATATATACAAACACCAACACAATGTGCAACTAACAACACCAAACACCCCTTTATTTAACCCAACCTCTTTTTATCACTTTATTCACCCCAACATGCGATACTTCAGACTCCCCCAGTTTAAAGCAAACACACCCGTGGTAAAAAACTAATAAGACTCTCATATTTCCAACATGGAGGTTGATCGGGGTCTATTTAAGAATAAGTGATTGCCCTTTTCTGATCCACTTTGTCACATGTATTTGATATAAATTCAATTAAGATCATGGACATCTCCTATGGTGCCTAATGATATCTTAGGATCCGATTGGCCATGAACATTATAAGGTGTTGCTCTTTGTAAATCCCATCATACCCTGAAGTTCTCTTAATATTGTAAAATGATGTCTTTTACCCGAGCATAGGAATGCACATTTAGTGGGGCTAATTAGAGAGTCTGAAGCTTCTAGATCTACGTAAGAGAGTCCATGATTATTGGACAAAGTTCTGGAGTTGAGTCTTCCTGGGATAGTGTTATAAATTTTATGTTTAGAATTTTATAGTGCAAAACAAACACTGTAGTAGGATAGTACACCAAATTCAGCTCTTATTTTTAGATATGAACATGGATAGGTTTGCTGCAAAAAGAGAAATCTACAAGTTTGAAAACATAAAACAACACAAAAAATCATCTCTAACATGAAAATTTATAGTGTTATAAGTCTGCATACCTCCATTGCAAAATTGCATTAATTAGAAGATTCACTACAAGATTCTTATCATGCATGCCTGCAACTATGGATGCAAAGCAACACTGATGCAACAACAACATAAGGATGATAGAGATGTTTGCACAACGAATCGAGCATATACGACAAGTTTAAATAGAACTTTAACAACCTTCATATTCCGCGCATAGCCATCTCCGTATGAAAGAAACCATTTATAAGGAAAAAGAAATTCAATAATAAAAAATTAATATGACCAGAATACCTTTCAATAGAATGAATCATGATCATCGACAAACTCCAAACGGGAGGAAACTTTTCTCCTGAAAATGAGGTTAACTTCACATTGTCCACCTCTGCCTTAAGTCACTTTTCCTTGCATAATAAATAAATGTACATTCACTAGGAGTAGAAAATCATGCGCTACCCCGATAACGGTACAAACCGAAAAAGCCTAACTCAAACTTGCCCAATAATTTCATTGGGCTGAAAATAGCAATTTGAACCCGATAAATTAATAACCCGATAATCCAATCCGACTCCATAAGCAAATTAATACATGCAGATACACATACATACACATATATTTATATCATGTTCAAAGTTACTAAATTTATTACTACTATTACAATAATAGTTAAAAAAATTTAAAACGTACAACACAAATTTTAAATTAACATAAGTAGAGCAATCTCTATTGAAATAATAGATGAAAACAAAAAAAAAAAAAAAAACACCATAACAAAGGTATTAAACATAATTCACACGGTCAGTAAATAAGAGACTTTCGAATTACCTAATGAATACTTTTGAACTCTATCTCCTCTAAGTGGCTAGGCCTAGACACCATGTATTCAAACTCTCATTCAAATACTAGTTTTTGTTTGTTTGTTTGTGTCTTTTTTTTTTTTCATTGATCAATCAACTCTAACATTTTCAAATAAATCATAAACAAAAAGTACTTTAAAACACTATTACTAGAATTTTATAAGTAACATGATTTGAATTTATTTACCTTAGATGAAGAGGGTGTTTGACTAAGCTTATAAGTTCCTCAAAATAACTGATAAGATATTTGAGAGCTTATAGACACTTGAATGTGCTTGCAAAATAAGATGTTAAACAACTTATAAGATGCAAAATAAGCTTCTGGAGCTTATAAGCTCCAAAAAAAATCATCTACTCCATCTTATTTTTAAAGATCTTATAAGCTACACTCAAATTTCACATAATACACACACATATACATTTTACACATATTTCACACACACTACACATATGACACACACATTTTACACGCACTGCACGCACTTCACACACTTCTTTTACACGCACCTGATACTAGTCACATACACCACACACACTACACCTACTTCACTAAAATCAGAATGTGTACTGTTTGATAGCGGCTTTCAACTTAGTCCCGAATTTATGGCTAAATTACTAAATCCAATTGCAAGCTTATAAACTCTTTCATCCAAACACTTTATCAACTTATAAACTCTTGAGAAATTACACCTTATAAGTTCTTGAAACAACTTATAATATGTTAGAGTTTGTAAGATATTTAAAACAAGATTAGTCAAACACTCTCAAAGTTGGGGAAGTGTTAGTTACTAATCATTTTTTAAATAAAAAATAAATATATTAAATAATTGGGTCGTTATTGGAATCTCTTGAGTTGATAGGGTATGATACCAATTTTATCGTATCTTATATGTTGATCCAATAATGACACAAATATGATAACCTTGGCCCTAATCGAAAAATATAGTGCGGGTTCGTATGATGCTATCAGGTACTGGTGGGATTGTAAACAACGCCCCTCATAGGATATACATAGGAAGATCGTGGGATTTATTAGGATTCAAATATCTTCATTGGTATGATATCTTTTGGGAGTCAGCCCAAAAACAAATTCGTGCGGGCTCAGACCAAAGTGAACAATATCATACGAATATGGAGATGCAGACTCAGCCAAGGTCCAACAAGTGATATCAGAGTCATGGTCCCAGACTGTACCGATGTGGTGGAGATCCTCGGAGTGCCAAACAAAGCAGCAAAGATGATAGATCCAGCACTACGAACCAGGTGAGGTGCACCTGGGTAGGGCTGGCTCCCCAACAGAGACGACATGTCTGGCAATACGGATCAGGTGAGGTGCACCTAGGTAGGGCTGCCTCCCCAACAAATACGAAAGGTCCGACTCTATAGACCAGGTAGGTCTGGCTCTATGGACTAGGTTAGGTGCACCTGGTAGGGCAGGCTCCCCAGTAGAGATGATAGGTCCGACTCTACGGATCAGGTGAGGTACACTTGGAAAGGGCTAGCAGGCTCCAGCGGCGAGCAGACATGTCTAGTCAACTAGACGGAGCAAGTATCTTCCGAAAAAGAGAGAGATGGTGATTATCGTGTCACGTGTGAGGGGAGGTTCGGCGGTGATTGACGGTTGAGGGGAGATTCAGTGGTCCTTTGTTTGAAGGGGAGGATTATTGGGATTGTCAACAAAGTCCCACATCGGATATACAGGGGAAGATCGTGGGTTTTTATAAGGATTGAAGTATCTCCATTGGTATGAAGCATTTTGGGAGTTTGCCCAAAAATAAATCCGTAGCGGAGAATATCATACCAATGTGGAGATACAGACCCAACCATAACCCAACATGTATTACTCGTAACACTCATTTCACGGATTCAGAATTCTTAGGTTTGTGGGCCTGTTGGTGCAAAGCTCTTTAGAAAAACGTGGTTTCATTACTACACACTCCGTTCCCAAACTAAAGTCGTTTTACACTTTGAGGGAGAATTTAGAATTTATAGAATGAACAAAAATATGCTCTTATAAAATCTATCTCAATTATTTTAAATTCTTTTATTTTCTTCATAAAATCTCTCTTTTCAATGTTAATGGAGAAAATAATTAATTTAGCTAATAACAGAATTGGGAGATTATTAGGAAGATTTGCTAAATATATTCAATGGCCACTTGTTTTTTCAATTAAAAAGTTATTGTTTCACAAGGATTTTTATTTGATAACGTGAGATTATTATTCTTCAAATTTAAATGAATCAATCAAAATTAATAGATAGGTCAATTTTATTGACACAATAAAAAGATTTCTCTACACCCATAACTATTTCTCACACCACACAAAAATTGTAATATTTTTTTTTTTTTACATTCCACACCACATCCCTAGACTTTTTTACCCTTAGTAAATAAAATTAAAATACAGTAAAATAACCATAGTTTGGGAAATAAAATAAAGGTGTGAAGCTTCTAATTAAACAGACCAGAATTTCTCTCATCTCCTTGTCTTTGTCTTCCATGATTCAACTTTGAAGAAGCAACCAGAAGAATAACCAAGCACCATTTCATTTAAGACGAGCCCCTAAACTTTGAATGGAACTGAAAGAAGAATTAGAGTTTCTCCATTAAACCTACCAAATACAAAACAAAGGAATCGAAAAAGATAACCCCGCGGAAGATGATAGGATCCACACCAAATGCAACTCGATTTGATGAACATTATTTTGTTGTTGGTCAGCTTTTTACCGACATTTAGATGTTTTAGTTTTAGTACCACTATTTTGGGGGCTTGTTGGATATATTCAACGTATTAGACCAACACATGTTAAGTTTAATGTGTATAATTATCTTAAAGTGACCTAAATTAATGTGATCTACTAATGATTTAAGTTATGAGCCTTAATGAGTATTAAATAATCACGGACTTCATGTGTAGATACCATAAGAGATTTTCAATTTGTTGATGGACCAAATTGAAAATAAAGGAAACTTAATATTATAAGTTACGATTATGGTCCCCAAACGTCAGTGGTTCACTGGTTCTATCTGACATTATATATTCTCTATGTAGAAGGTAACTGAAGGTGAAACTGATCGTTTGGAAGACCGTATTGATTTTCGAACAAGATCATATATGGATTCAGGTACACTTCGACTTTCTAGATTATTATTCTCCATGTCTTGGATTATCATCATACAAGATATTTAACTTAGTTACTGATGGGTATGCTTATTTGGTCTGGTTATGGTGTATTGACTGTTAAATAATGTTGTTCATGAGTTTTATTATTCTAACTCTTGGTAGAATTTGAACGTTTGGATTCATATTTCAATAATGTTCATTAATTGTAAAAATCATTAGATCTGTACATTCCTTAAGACTCTGATAAATATTTTTTAAAGAACAGGTTAGTTGTTGTATGGTTTGATGTGTTTTCCCAGTTAAACATGTTGATTCATTTAATTTCACACATCCCATAGGTATGGAACACAGAATATAGCTAAAGCTAAACACTTACATAATGTTATAACTTTGTGTTATCCCTTTCTTGACACAATTTAGATAATATTGAACTTGGATAATAAGCATTCTGGATTTATAAAACCTAGAAATATTGAACGTGGAATACGTTTATTAAGTATGAATGTTACTAACCGAAATTCTTACAACTGCGATTAACAGCGACCGAACAAGTTAACACAGTTCGACAAGTAATGACTGGATTATGATAAAAATTTCTGACAAATAGTGGCTGAATAAGTTTATCAAGTATGGTCTCGCTACTGACCGAAAATATTAAAACAGTTCGACCGATATCCGCCAAACTAACGCGTGAGACAGGTTAGAAATAATACTCGAAATAATGTTTTTTTTTACATAATCTTGAACTCAAGTAGAAAAAAATAGTTAAGACTTACAATGTTCTTATCTTTAGGTTTTCTTCCATCCATTATTGTTTTCTTCTTTGATTTATGAGTTTGTAAGTGAATTTGGTGGAACTAGTTAGTGAATTAGGATACTTATTGCTGAATTGAAATTGTGAGGGGGAGAGATTTTTTCTGCAGAAATTAATTACGGAAAAAACAGATAAAAAAGGTCATTTTAGTCTATTCCCTAATATCTATTTTTGCCAAAATAAAAAAATAAAAAAAATTGGTGTGGAGATCGAGCTTTTGATGGTGTGAATGAAATTCCTAATAGATGTCACAAATCAGGAAAAATTCCGTGTTTGGTCCTGTAACTTAGGGCCGGTCTAGAAAAATCATGTGTGTTTTAAATTATCAACGTTAGTCCTGTATGTTAGGGTCGAGTTCAATTTTAGTCTTGTATATTAGAATCGAGTCCAAAATTAAAATTGGCCAGAATTTATCACTTGCATTGTATGCGGTCATAAATTTTGGGCTACGCTACTCAATAGGCCGCAATGCACTCCCAAACATTGATTCACTCTTCTACGCCCACTCCATATCTGAAGTCGAGGCCCTCAACCCACTTCTCGCTAAATTTTGAGCCACATTCGGCAGAAAAGCCGACATTTGCTATCTTGGGTCACACCTTTTGTTCATGTGAAGAAGTTGCTTTGACAAGATCCATAATCTGAGTGTGATGATCACGGTTGCGGATAGTGACCCGAATGTGAAGAAGGCGTTGAAGATGGCAAGGGAGGCGAATGCGAGTTGCTCGATATATTTTCTTTTAATTTTAAATTATGTAATGTGCTACTTCAGCAATTTTGACAAGTCATCAACAATTGATCAGAAAGCCCTAAAATTTGTGATCACGTGCAGTGCACGTGAAAAGTTCCGACAAATTTTGCAAATTCTATCAAAATTTGTCCTCAAACTGGACCTGATCCTAACATACAGGACTAAAATTGGACCCGATTCTAACATACATGACTAAAATTGATAATTCAGAACATTGATGTGCATATATTATTCCATATTTTATATTCATATTTCCTTAGTATTGAATGATTATTATTGTTTCTTAGTCTTAATTAATTATCTTTTGAAATAGGAGAATAATAATTGGACCTGGATAAAGTTTGAGCTTCAAATGATATTTTTGGCTGAAAAGTGAAGAAGTATGCCGAGAATGCAGAGAAGATGGGCTTTGAATATTGAGAAGACCAATTAAATGGAAGAAGCCCATGAGAGTTTAATTCCGACTACAATATTTATTTCCATTTAGTATTTATCTAGATATTTTTCTTTTAGAGATAATATTTGGTTAAGACTTAATTAGGATTTGGGTAGAGAAAAGAAGAACAATTTTAGCGCGAATAAAGAGATGAGAGGCGCAGACAGTCCAAATTATTATTCTAATTCTCTCTCTCTCTCTCTCTCTCTCTCTCTCTCTCCCTCTCTCTCTCTCTCCAGTACAATTCACGCCACGTATACATTAGGAAGAATATCAATTCCAGCATGCATGTCTAAAGTTGTTTTCTGATTCAAGGACTACAATTTCAATTATGTTATCGTGAGGTGTTATTTTATTATTCTTGTTTAATTCAAGTATTAATGGATTCAAGCACATTTATATAGAAATTGTTTATGAAATTGAATTGACAACTTGATTATTATTCAATTTCTTACTGCTATTCACTAGTATCACACCCGTTTTTTTTTTTTTTTTTTGTTTTTTTTTTTTGGTCAGTATCACACCCGTGCGATGCACGAAAACTTATTTTAAAACTATTTATTTAATTAAACTAAATATTATAAAATCTAATATTGAAAAAAGAACTATTGTATTCTAACCAAATAAACATTTAAATAGTTTTAATTAAACATATAAAAGTTATAAATAATGTAAATATCAGTTTATGTCCTGTGATGTATGGATTTAATATAACTTACTCTTTGAGAATATATTATTTTATAGATTAACATTACAATAAAATATTAAATATAAAAAACAAATTATATATATATCTTTAAGAATAACTATCTCCTTATATCGAAACTCAAACATATAATTAGTGTGTACATATATATATCCATCTTGATATATTTGTAAAGGTGGCAATTCGGGCGGCCCAACCAGATTGGACAAAGCCCATCGGGGCGGCCCGAAATTTTATCTGGCCATATATTATTGAGTCCGGCCCGACCTATATCCCCCTGCTTAAATATACTATCATATTCAGATCGGCCCCGGGCATGTCAACCTTTTATCCAGGTCGCGCTTGTTGGGCCCGGTGGTACTTCATCCCTACATTCACACGGCCCAGCCCATTTAAAATATCGGGCGGACTGAGCTGGGTTAGTCCATTGAGCTAGGTCGATTTTGCAAGCTCTACCTATGTGAACACCCACAAATAACTTAATTGATAATGAATATTCAAATAAACACATATATCTGAATATTATAAAATCCATTAAAATATATATTTAATAAAATAAGTTGATTAATGTTATAAGAAAATTGATGTTTTTTTTTAATTTATTCTTATTTTATATTCTAATTTATCTAAATAAGTAATGAAAAAAATGAATAAGTAATAGAAAAAAATTCAAAATTAATTATCATATATAAATATATAAATATGTGTTAAAGTCGTCATCACGTGATTAATCAAACGAAATAATAATAATAATAACAATAACAATAATAATAATAATAATAATAATAATAATAATAATAATAATAATAATAATAATAATAATAATAATAATAATAATAATAATAATAATAATAATAATAATAATTCAATGATTGCAAATATAATAATTTTATAAGTCTATTATTAAATTGTATATTAACTTTTGCCTTTAATGTAATAAAGTATATGTTTAATTATTTAAACAATGATTTTTCTCTCGACATAATAAATGAAGAAACTTTATAAAATTTATGTCAAGTAAAATAAATTTATTAGTTGTGTTTCTAATAAAATAATAAAAAAAAAACTATTTTTTTATGAGAAAAATATTTAACTAATTTTTTATTTTATTTCAGACCTACACTATAATACAATCTATAATAAATACTCAAATTCAATTCAAATAATCAACGAACAAATAATATAATATTTCAAATTAAATATCTCATTGTAATATATGTGACATTGATGTCAATTTAAAGATCTTCAAAAGAGGTTTAATTTGATGAAAGAGTTACTTGTAATTTAAAAAATTAAAATAAATTTTAATTTTTACCAAATGTGACAATAACCTACTATCTATGTTGTCTCTTAGATGCAGTTTTAGCTTTTGATGAGAGAACTGAAATACATGATGAATTGGAGGGAAAAAGAATAAAAGAAAAACCTCTACTAAATTTCCTTCCACGATACAAATTCTTTAAATGTGTGCCCCTGTATCCTTTATATTACCCTTCTTTTCACTTTTCTATGATATTGTATATGATAAGTTAAAAAATAGAGAGGTTTTAAGAAGTGATAAGGATATTGTTGAGAATAATTGGGGAAAAAGGTAAAAGATATATGTCTAAAAAAGAACTGTCAAAATCTAAACAATATCTAATAAAAAATGGAGACAGTGCCAATTATAATCCAAAATTTTAGGCGAAAACAATAATATATTTTTACGTAAAACCTAATTAACCAATTTTAGTTTGTAATCTAATAAAAAATATTTAATATAACAAAATATAATATGACTTTTTAACTTTTTATAAAATATTTAGGGATGACAATGGGGCAGGTATGAGGTGGATTTGGCTTTCTCAAGACCCGCCCCGCATGGAAAGAATTAAATCCGTAACCCGCTTCGAACCGTCTTCTCAGAAAACCCGCCCGCCGCCCCGCTTCCGTAACCCGACGGGTTTACCCGCCCCGACCCATCATGTTGTTGTTTTTGTTTTTTTTTTAATACAATATATAAATTATTATTTTTTAATATAATTATTACCTAATTAAAATATAATATAAAATATACATTATTAATTAAAAAATCTATTAATGAAAACAACTAAATAAGTTCTCAAACTAAATCAAACACAATAAAATAATAAAAATGTGAATATATTTATAGTAAGAAATAGTAGTAAGTCTTATATATTACTATAATGAACTAAACTCGCTCCATACAAAGTGGGTTTAGTTCATTGTCGTCCCTAAAGATATTTGATATGGATGTTAAAAGATCATGAAAAGACCATTAAAATGATATATCATGCATAAAAAATGAATTAGAAATGAAAAGGTTTTTAAAAAATTGAAACAAAGTCTAAAATTACCAAATATACAATAGCTTACCAAATTATGCTGTAAAAAAATAGGCGGGAAAGTTGAATTTACAAAATTAACCTTCATTTAGCTTATATATATATATATATATATATATATATATATATATATATATATATATATATAAGTTCTTGATCTGTAATTGTCATGAATGATTGAACCCTAGTAGCAATAGGTTAAATTAGTCGTGCTATCATAATTAGTTTAACCTAATTGAATCCATAAGCTAATTATTTATAGTTGCAGCTATCTCGATTATGAGTAATTAGATTTAACCGTTTTCATAAATCTTTATGCTGTCATTAATGTGGTATGGAACGCTATCTTGCCCTACTCATTAATGATATATATTGACTGGTTGCTGTGATTGATCAATTACTTTAAGAAAACGCAAGATTTATTACGGCTATCCTAATAAATCTTTGGTTTAATACTTGTATTGCAAGAAATCTATTTGTAAGCTTATGATCAATAATATAATTGGCTGTCAGACCCTTGGATCAGAGGTTTTTATCATATTATTAATTTCCTCGATTTAATCTTGTCTTCTATTTATTGAATCAATATTTAATTTCTTAATTGCTTAATTAGCTAATGATATGAATTAGCTTAATACAAACCAAATTCAAATCCCCCATTTTACTTGCTTTTACACTCAGGAAAATTTAATCGTTGTTCCCTGAGAAATCGACCATACTTACCGCTTTACTCGTAATTTATTAAGTAGAAAATTGATATTTGATGGTTCGACGTCCATCAAACATACATAATTTTTTTTAAACTGACTCTAAGTTACAAGACAAAAAACGTATCTTCTTATCACAAATGGAAGGTATTTTGATGAGGTGGAAAATAGTGAAATACCCAAAAATGGGGTATTCACCATTGGGGAGGGATTTTGGGGTATGGAGGGTGAAACCCGAGTAGCAAAATCGCTACCCAGATTTTTTGGGTGAAATGAGAGTGGGGAAGGCCGGGGAGAGGGGGGGAGGGTGGGGGGAGGGGGAAGGGAGACGTGCGCAAAATTAAAGGGACAGGGCAGGCGCGTGTAGGGATGGCAGTCGGGTGGGTTTAATGGGTACCCGCCCACCCAAACCCGATTGAAGAGGGTTTGGGGAAGACCTAAATGGATTTGGGTAGGGTTTGGGATTTGTTTTTAAATACCATTAGTAATTGGTTAGGGTTCGGGTTTTAGTGTAAGGGTACCCGCACTACCCGAACCCGCTATGTTTTATTAAAAAAATCAATAAAAATTATATATAAATATGTATTATGTAAGGTCGAACTCTCAACCTTACATTTCATAAAATAAAGAACATACCGCTATGTTTTGGTCTTTTTTTATTTTTATTTTTACATTTCATCTCTCATTTATTTTTATCTCGTGTTTAATTTATATTGATGGTTAGCATATTGGTTTACTATTCGTTTAGATGATTCGTGAAATATAATATTTTTAAAATTTTAAATACGTATTGGGTAGGTTAGGGTACCCGATGGTTTTTAGTAAATGGGTTTGGGTGGTTTTGGGTATTATAAGTATCTTTTTAAATGAGTTTGGGATGGGTTTAGGTAATATAAATTTTAAATGGTTAGAGTTTGGATAACCTTAATTTCGTGGGTACCCACTCAGCTGCCATCTCTAGGCGCGTCGGCGCCACGCGCGCGAGGGGCGCGTGCAGACGTGGGCCCCACGGCCTGCAGCCTGTCCCCCACTATATTTTTTTTGTTTGTTTTTTTCTTTTTTTTGGCTTCTTTATTGTTTTAAAGGTGAGAGTTGAGATGTGTGTGTATATTAAAAATAGCTGTTATTGCAACGGCTCAAATTTTTTTTTTAATTTTTTTTTTTTTTTATTTTCACTGAAATTGTCTAGCCATTAGAAAATATATATATATTTTTTTAATTTAAATTTTCCCTATAAATATATTTTCCCACTTCATCATTTTCCCCACATTATCTACTACTCTCAAATTTCAATTTTCAAGATAAGTTTCTTCTCTTCACACCAAAAAAAAAAAAAAAAAATGGATAAAAATTCATGGACGCAATGATTCAATTCTTCGAATTCCGGAGAAGAAGCGTCGCCCCCCAAATATCAACTTTCGTCCACCTGTTACCAACTTCAATCCTCAAAATCCTAATTTTCCTACTCATTTTTCAAATTTTTCGGAAGGTAGCAACAACCAACCCATGCCGTTTATTCCATTTGGACCAGCATTCTACATGCATCCGAATCAAATTACGTACATGCAACCTCCTCAGTCTGGGTTTCGTCCGATGATGGGCATAAATTCATTGGGAAGGCGCGGTAGTGATAGTTCCGATATAGACAGAGACACTCCGACCCCGAACTCTCACCGTTCGTCTTCTTTCTTGTCTCAGCTCTCCCCAGTCGGACTTGATCGAATAAATCTCGCTGCCGACTTTGAGGCTGCCGATCATCCACCCAAGGCTCCACCTCCACAAAAGAAAACTTACTCTCATAATGAAAACGCTCTTCTCTGTAGTTGTTGGCTCGATATCAGCACAGACTCTGTTGTTGGAAACGATCAAAAGCTTGATCAAATGTGGGTTCGAATCGGCGAGGCGTACAACAGGAACCGTCCAAGCGGCACGCTATTTAGGACTCATAACTAGTTGAAGACACATTACTATACCCTGCAGAAACAGGTGAAATGGTTATGTTGCTGTTATAATCAGGAGAAAAAGGCCTGGGGGAGTGGTTGTAACGATGCAGATATCATAGAGAAGGCGAAGGTTCAATATAATACAAAACACGGAGGGGATTTTAATCATATAAGTTCTTGGTATGTTATGAAAGATAGTCCGAAATTTGCCAATCCAGAAGACGATGCCCGAGGCTCAAAAAAGACAAAAGTATCGGCATCTGGAGAGTACGTGATATCTTCAAATACCGACTCGAGCGCTGGAGAGGAAGTTAGGACGGAACACACTCGTCCAATGGGGAGGAATGCGGCTAGGCGATTGGGCAAGGGCAAGGGAAAAGCAGGCACGTCTAATGCCGGAGAAAGCATCGACATTATTGAGCAAAGGCTCCAGGCCTTAGAAGAACAAAACAAGCAAAAGATCGAAGGATTGAATTCTATTGTCCCTGCTAAAGAGTATAAAATAGTGCTGAAAGATACCTCGAATATGACAGAGGAACAATTATGTTTCCACCTCCTTGTGGTGGATAAAATCAAGAAGAAGTGGGGGATGTAGATTTTGGAAAGTAGTTGTTGTTTGCAAAACTAGCCGTTGCAACTCTACTCTATAAAAGGTCCTATGCGGATTGTTGCATATCTCTCTGCAAAACATTACACTCCTCTTCTCTCGAAAATGTCTTCATCTTCTGAAGAAAGTGATAGTCTTCTTGAATTCTTAATTGATGATACGACTGATAAAGAAATACAGTCGTTACTTAAAAAAAAAGAGTTACTTGCCGGTGCTGGGACTTCTGACGGCAGAGCTAGAAAACGAAAAACGTATGTTCGCCGAGATCGTGAGGCGGGGAATGCAAGACTCTACCTTGACTACTTCTCTGAAGATCCGATATACGAAAGCGAGACATTTCGCCGGCGTTTTCGTATGTCGAGAGAGTTATTCTTGCGCATAGTTGATGCATTGGAAGCCCACGATGACTATTTCCGGTTGAGGGTCGATGCAACTGGACAAAAGGGGTTCTCTCCACTCCAAAAGTGTACGGTTGTCATCCGCCAATTGGCGTATGGGGGACCTGCCGATCATTGGAATGAGTACCTACGTGTTGCCGAAACAACCGCCGTAGAATGTCTCTTTAAGTTTTGCCGCTGTGTGATCGAACTGTTTGGTGGATACTACTTGAGAAAGCCTAATGCCGAGGATTGCCAGCGGCTATTACAAATGCACGAAGAAAGGCACGGATTTCCCAGAATGCTGGGGAGCCTTGATTGCATGCACTGGGAATGGAGGAACTGTCCGGTAGCTTAGAAGGGTCAATTCACACTCGGTGATCATGGCCTTCCAACAATCATGCTCGAAGCGGTTGTCTCTGCAGATCTATGGATATGACATGCCTACTTTGGAGTAGCAGGCTCCAACAACGACATAAACGTGCTCAACCAATCTCCTTTGTTTACGGATACTTTGCAAGGACTCGCGCCAGCCATTAATTTCACAATCAATGGTAAGCAATATAATCAAGGATACTATCTCACCGATGGAATCTATCCAGAGTGGGCTACTTTTGTGAAAAGCTTTCAATGTCCCCAAGATCCGAAAAGGCAACATTTCAAGGTACTGCAAGAGGCTGCTAGAAAGGATGTCGAACGGGCCTTTGGAGTGCTTCAAGCTTGTTGGGCAATGATTCACGGTCCTAGTAAATTCTGATACAAGAATAACTTGAATGATATAATGTTAACTTGCATTATATTGCACAACATGATTATCGAAAATGAAGGAAATGCAACGATCGATTGGTCCGACGATCCCAATTACGTCATACCGCCTCCACACGTAAGTCAAGGATCAACTGGAGCATTCAATGACTACGTTAGAAGAGGTGTCCAACTTCGGGATAAGCAGAAACATCTCCAGCTTCGACAAGATTTAATTGAGCATGTTTGGGCTCGATCCGGAAATAATTAGCTAGATATTAAATTGGACGTTGCTAAATTTGCGTTGTTGCTTTCAGGTTTTTTTTTTTTTGGGTTTTTTTTGTACGATGTAAGCTTTCAATTTGTACTTTTACATTTTATGTAATAAAAAAAAATTAATAATATTTTTTTGTATTTTTTTTTCAAAAATATAATAAAATATTAAAAAATTAAAACAATCGGAATATTTAATTATGTATTATTTATCCGAAAATGAGATAATTATAAGTTGATAAATTAAAATATAAAGGGGATAAATAGGATATTGAGGTGGGTCCCCCAAAAATACCTACTTTTTTAGTATATTGTTGGGGAGGAGTTTTGTTTTGGAGGTTGGAATATTTTTACTTTTGATGTGACGCTGATGTGACAGCAAAATACTTGTTTTTTGAATTTTATGATTGGGAAGGCCTAAGGCCAGCCATAATACACGTACTCGTCGATCGCTTAAGTACCTAATTCTCAATTCATCTATTAATTAAAGTCCAGTATACACTTGGTAGTTGTGCAACTATATATATATAGACATAATCTTTCACTACTGTTTACAACTCAACCTAGCAGCATAAGATTCACTACCAAATTAAATATATCATTCTCGATCAATACCATTCTTAATGGTCACAATCTCTCTCTTAATTATCTTATGCATCTGAATTTGTTTTCATCTTGTTTATAATTCCAATTTTTTGATAGACTTCCTTTTCTCAATTTTTGTAGGAGCCTTGGAAAAATGTGCAGTGTCAACTATGAAGAGGTAATCATACTTACCATAAAAAGTTTTTGTTTAAACAGGAATACTTAGGCCTGCTTGCTTGGGGTGTTTAGGGGTAAGAAATGAGAATGAATGAGGACTTATTTTTATTTATGGTGCTCGGTACATAATAAATAAATTAACAATTTCCCCATTTCATTCCATAATATGATTTGAGATACTAAAATTGAGAGTGTTCAGGGATTGATTGAAAATTGAAGAGGGATGAAGCTTTTTACGTGCAAATGGATGCCTGCACATTTGGAGGCTAAAGGATTAATCTTTTTGTGTCATGGATATGGGATGGAATGCAGCATCTCGATGCAAGGTCATTGGATCATATGTTTAATTAATATTTTGTAGGTTTATTAATGTGGCAAGTGCGCGCATGCAGGGTGTGGCAATCGACTCGCAAAGGCAGGATATGCAGTTTATGGAATCGATTATGAAGGCCATGGAAAATCCCCTGGGATTCGGTGTCACATCCCCAATTTTGATCATCTTCTTAATGATTGCTCGCGTTATTTCACCACAATATCTGGTAATTGCCGTTGGGCCTTCTATTACCCTTTTTTGTAATAATTAACTTGTTTAAATTTTCACAGAGAGGGAAGAAAATAAGAAAAAGAAGAAGATTTTAATGGGAGAATCAATGGGAGGAGCTGTAGTGCTACTCTTACATATCATCAAACCTCATTATTGGGATATGGCTGTGCTTATTGCACCTATGTGTAAGGTATGTCAATTACTCACGCATCATTATTCAAACAATCGCTACAACAAAAATACTTTTTTTGATTCAATAAAAACTATCAACGTACTTTCACTAATTAGTCATCTCAATTCAAACCATATCATATACTTTTTATAATAACTAATTGTCTAAAAAAATTTTAAATGAGCACATAAATCTACGGATATGAATGTTACTATGACATGAAACCCATAGATCGAACCATTTTACAACCCGTTAAAACATCTAGGCTTTTTAGCGCTAGGTCCGGTTCTCTTTATTTTATTTTTGTTAATTTTATGCCCTTCGTTATAATGTCGAGTTCTCGCTTCTTGATTTCTAATCTAAGTTCTAAACACTGCTTTTAATATATCATACTTAGTGGCTTTGAGTAATTGATTGTACGTTGTCTCTTTGGCACTTTTAAATAAATCACTATTTGTTAAGAATATATATTTAAATTTGTTGTTTTCTTCGCTTCTTATCTAATATGACTACAGACTACTTAAAAAAATTGTTTTTTTTTTTAAAAAAAAAAAACTCCTAATCTAAGAACAAAAAAAAAAACCCTCCCCTCACTCCACGATGACTCGAACACAGAACCAAAGACCTAGATAGTAGATGTTCTGCCACATGAGCAATCCAACTTCATCTTAAAAAAATTGTCTTTAAATTATGGTGGAGTACTACAATGATAAAAAAGTGGAATAGTCAATTTAAAATATTCATGTATAAATTAGCATTTTTTTAACTTTTAATATGTTAAATTTGTTGCTTTTATATAATTAATTAGTAAATTTAAACATCATTCAAGTATATTTCGTATGAATTTTGATTTAAATATGAATTTTTATCAGGTTTGTATTGAGGTATGATTAAATTCATAGCTTTAAAATTCTGCTCTTACTCTAATAATGGCTCGGTTAATCCAAAAATTAATAAAATTAGGATTAGATTCATTAAAAATGACAACATCCCTGCCTAAGGACAATAACTCATTTAATTCGTTAGAATATCAACAATTTAGTGGAAATAAATGAATAATTTGAAGCCACATCCAGTGTTGGTGTATGCTTGTAAGAAGCTTGCTCGTTTATTGCCCACGTGGAGAATTATTCCAACTGCAGATCTTGTTAATCTCGCCATCAGGGAACCTAAATTAAGGGATGAGGTACACCTTTTAGATATAATTTGCTTCTTTATTTTTTAAATTTATATTAGGGTTAATTGCAGCTACCCAACTAAACTATCAGCGTTTTTACACATAAATCGTTAAACTTTTTTTTTGTGGCTCGATACATATAAACTATACAGATTTGACAGATAAACTACCAAACTTATTTTTCGATCAATTTTTTGTCGGAATTCCGCACGTTACTTGCGCATGATAAACTTTTAATGGTTTTTTCTTGTACAAGCAACATTTTTAGTATGTCAAACACGCAAAATTCTTTCGTACCTTTCCTTTCCACATCAATTTCTTTGAATCATTAGTACTTCTTTCTCCCAATATTTAGGACCTCCATCGTTGAAGATGAGCGGCTACTCTACCTACTAAAAAAACATGTTTGGATAAGAAAAACCCTTAAAAAATTATAATGCGCAAGTCACATGTGGAATTTCAGCTAAGAATGATCGGAAAATAAGTTTAGAGGTTTATCTGCCAAAACCCATATAATTTATATGTTTGAGTGCCACAGAAAAAAGTTCAGTGGTTTATGTGCAAAACCGCTGATAGTTTGGTGGGGTTGTTGTAATTAACCCTTTATATTATAATGAGCAGTTCTCTTATACCCTCTAACGTCTCCCAAATAACATTAATATACACGTAATAATAAAATAATAAATATATTATATTTATTATTTAAATAGAAAATTAATATTATTTATTATTAAATACATCGAAATGTAACATTAGTTATCTACATATTAAAACTTACAGCGTTTTTATTATACATTATAAAAACTATCTGAATTTATCATAATATTTAATAAATTTGAAGGGGGTAAATCACACATATTATTAAACATAAGTACACAATATATTAGGAATAAAATTAAGGTGGGGTGGGGTGGGGTGGGGTGGGGTTGGGTGGGGTGGTCACCCCCACCATATGTTAGGTCTATCCCTGACTATATGGGTCTTAAATTTGAGCAATTCGGATCGTTGGTGGATTCACTGGATTATAAACAATTTTTTATAAAAACATATTAGTATTTATGCTGATATATATTATTATTATTATTTTTTTTTTTAAATATCATATTGTGTTTATGCGGGAATGTCTTATATTTTACAAAAAAAATCCACAGAACCTATAGATCCGTCCCTAATTTAAATTGCGTGGATCTAAATTCTCTACACCTAGTGTTAGTGACGGATCCAAAAATTTGATCGAGGTAGGCGCACCTATAGAGCGCTTTAAGATTATGCAGTAACTTTTCACTAAATAGTAAATAGGGGCAAATTCTAAATATGCTAGAAATCATTTTTTTTTTTAATATTAGGCTCTAAACTTAAAATATTGAATAAATTATATTAAAAAAAAAATAGAAAATCTAAAAGGGGGGACTACGGTTGTGCACCCCTTAAATATGTCCATCAACCTCAGCAACTCTCAATTCTATAATAAAACTATAAAGTACTAATAATTTAGGTAAGATCAATAAATTGTTAAAAGAAAAGAAATAATACGGTATAATTTTTTTATATTCATTATATTTTCTAGTGATATTTATATTTATTGATTATACATAATAATACATCGATTTAATTTTAGTTAAACAATAAAATTATTTATTTTATTTTATTTTATTAAGTTGTATTAAAATCGACTAAAATATTATGGCCGGAGAGGCCCAGTGCCTCCTTTAACCCCAAGAACGTCCGTCAATACTCAGTGTAGATGAGAATTTATGTTTCATAACTATGTTTTATTAGCATGTATTTCCTTCGTTCCAAGTTATTTTGTACACTTTTATTTTTGGGTGTCCTATCATATTTTGCACATCTTTCGAAATGGAAAAAAATCTTACAATCTCCACCCTTAAAATCTCCACCTTTAAAAAAGTCAATTAAAAGTAAAAAATAATTTTTTTTTATTCTATATACCGAAGAGAGTGAGCAAAATAACTTGAGAAAGTATGTATCTTGCGTTTAAAATAAAACACATAGTAAAACATGATAATTTAATCAAAGAAGCAAATCAGAAATTCGGGTACGGCTATGAACAATGCGAATCTAGGGTGACCACATCTGTGATCTGCTATCAATAAATAAATAAGAATCAAATTAGGTTTTTTTGGGCCAAACGCAGTACTACTAGTATTAGTATATGGTCTACAAGCCACCTTTTGACTTTTATGATGTATATAATATTTGAGAAAGTTATTTGGGTTGGTTTCGTTCTGGTCGGAAAAAAGTATTTTTTTTTTTAAATAATTTTTGATAAAAGTATATTAAATATTATTAATGAAAAATTATTTATGAAGATTGTAAATAAATTTTTAACATTAACACTCGATTATGGATATAAAATGAAAAATAAAACACGCCAAGATTTTGAGTGTTCTTAATAGTTAACATTTAAATTTTATTTTGTGATATTTATCATTTATATTTGTAATTTTAATTAAAAGATGATTGAAAAAAAAATTAATTTTACATAATTTTTTTTTTTGACCCATGAGCTGATTCTACCCAAATAACAAGTTCCTATGATAGTTTGTTAAATTCTACTTCGTCACTCCGTTTTGTTTTTTTAATCAAATAATGATATACTATTACATTTCTCCCTAAGTTTTGTTTTGTTATTTAGGCGAAGGTATAATTAGTTACAAGCCATCAATTTTTGTTTTTGGCCTTTCATTTATTATTTGGTTTGACTTTATTAGTGCCATTTGTCTCAAAAGCATCATCTAAGTTTAAGAGTAGTATTGAAGTTTCAACTAATAACTAAATAGGAGATTTTTAATAATAGGGTGAAAATTATATCTAGCACATCGTGTAACAAATATATAGATTTTGTTAATTTTTTAAATTTATATCAAATCTAACCAAATCTAACCCTTTGTACCAATTTTGCCCTTTCTGTCTTTTACTGTTCATCCGACAGGTACTGTAGCAATCCGACAAAAAGTACTGTTACTGTCAGGTAACAGTACTTTGGCACGAAATAAAATTTCATGCACGAAGTTTAAACCGTGGCACGAATTTTTATTTAGGCACGACACAAACAAGGCACGACTCTTATCATGCCACGATCATAGTTAGGTACTCGTTCAGGCACGAGCCTAATTATCAACATGGCACGAAGGTAGTATATTATTATAACAAACTTAAAACCCGAATTTACTAACAGTATTATCAATGTAAATAGTCCATTACGACCATACCAGGCCCATCATGCTTCCGTAAACTAAATTTCTGAAACACAAACCAAGTTTTATACCTTTTTGACCGAATTGCCGTCGGGTCGTATCCACTGGGTTTTACGAACTGCTCCTCACAGCCCAACCACTCGATCGCAACCGATGGTTCCAGACGTAGACTCCTTCAACAGCAACCAGCACAACCTCGTTTCGTTTCCTACCTCGAGGCGTACAGTATTCTTCTTAGTTAATGAACAGAAATAAAACTTTTGGAAGATGATGAACAAAAGCCCAACTTTTATTAAGAAATCATGAACTTAGTATTACATTAGTACATCTCCTTTTGGGAGGAGACGACTTGTTTAGCTACTCATGGTAGCTACGCTCTCCTCACACATACACTCGAAGAAAACTATAATGGAAAAACTGGAAACTAGCTATTACAATTTTTATTATTGTAAGAAAACAGAGGGGAATGGTCGATGCCTTCTGCTTCCTTCTACCCTGTATTTATAGAGGTTTGAAACCCCTATCCTTGAATTATTGCGTCCAGTTGTAAGTTTTTGATTCGTCCCTTAAATTTTCTGGATGCATCTTCTTATCTGGATCACATGCATGTGGTCCCTCCTTCACATGGTTCACATGTTGTGGACCCTTGCCTCACATGCAGACATTAATTATTCTGCTGTGAATGCCTCCACCTTTTTTCGTTTTGGGTGGATGCAATTCTCGTGACTCAACCCATCGCTGCTTGTCGGAGACCCCTTTATTAATTTTTTCTGGGTGGTCCCCTTGGCATCTTTTGCTTTCTCGATGGTTCTTTCTCGTTTCTCTTCCCTTTGTCATTGATGACAGGGAACGCTTGCCCGAATAGTGTCTTTTCTTGTTCTGGGCACCTGGGACAAATCCGACTCGTTCACCGTCCGTTATGGCCCATATTGCAATACTTTCTGGCGATTTCTGAACTTGCCGGCAGCTCGTTCTTCCATAACATCTCTCTCTTTTGTTCAAAGATAGTCTCTGCATATGGAGAGGTTTTGGATGTCATGGTATTGATCAAAAGTGATCCATTCGCCGTCTTGTGGAAGACTTTGAAGCTTCCTTTGATCTTTCTCATTGCCATGAGACAAACCCATATGCCCCAAGCTCTCCGTGTAGTAATATCATCCTCCGTGAAGGTTGATACTAGGGGGATCTTGTGATCTGGGGCGGTCATGTTTTTGTTTGCCTGTCTGGGATCAGGTCTTTATAGCTTTATAAAATGAAAAGCTGGGTAAGACCCGTTCTTGTATGGTTCCGGAGCTGCTGATATAAACTTCAGCTCCAGAATATCTCCTCGTTCGAGATGATTGTTGTTCTCCCATGTCTCGAACACAGCATTGAATATCCATCCCGGAAGTTTTGAGATTTCCGAGAAACTTGGTGCCACGGTATGAACCGAAGCTAGAGCTCCGAAATCATACCATTCTTTTATTTCTTGTGGACTGGCTCCTGGGTTCATCCACATTCTCGAATATTTACCAGATCGATCAATCTGGCATTTTGCTGGGTTAACTCCAGCCCCTGTAAGAATTTTCTCCCATGTTCTTTGATAAACCTGAAATGGAGAAACTTTAAGATCGTTAATATCAATCTTAGATGTACCAGCCATTGGCCTAAGATTGATCTCTCTCTCTTTTCCCCCAGAGGTGCTAGGTTGGCTTGAGACATCAGGAGGAGTATCCTCCTTTTGCTCAATTGTTTCTTTAGCTAGATCCGTGTAGGGATCCAACTTAGAACTCGTGTTCACAGTACTTGAATCTGTGGTGACCGGGTTAGAGGTCCGTTCTCGAAACTCGACATTTTGCTTTACTGAAAAAACTTCACGTCGGATAGGAATAATCAGGCTGTCCCAAAGGCAATTACTTGCAAGTTTGGCAGCCTTCAGCGCGCTTTGGACTTTTGACAAGTCCTCCTGTTGTACTCGACCCGCGACTTTGGCTTGAATATCCAAGTCGTTGATCCTTTTATCAAGCTCCTCCAAACGTTCCTGGAGATGCCTGTATCCTGTTAGGATGGAGTTGGCTTCACTGGACTCCATCTCTCGTTAGAAAGTCTGCAAGAACATTTTCGTGAGACTTTATAATGACAACTTCATAATCAAAATATTGACAATCAGCTTGCCATCTAAGTAATCTAGCTTTCTCAGGTTTAGATTCAATCCTAGCTGGAGAAGTCCTTCAAATCTCCCCAATGAAGGTTGTTGTAGATAATATAAGACGTTACAAGGAAACATGTTATCCTTTTGAGTGATATCGAATACTATCTCCACTTCTCTCCATCCCTCTGGACATTTTAATTCACCTTTAGTTGTGAATTTTTCTGGCTCCAGATTCTCTTGTGAGATAGGTCTCTTTTCCCATCTCCGACTCATGATCCTACTATCATGAAAAGAAACTCTTCTTGGTTCGAACCTTTGACTTGTAGCTCTAGTCATGATAGGTTCATCCGCGATCCGCATATCCATCTCATGGATTGGTGGTAACTCCATAATCTCCGGACGGACTGCATGTGCCACCTGCTCGAAGATATCTGGTATTTCGATGAACTCCTTTCCCACGAACAGTTCTGAATGGTGGGTATTGGACAGTGCATACGAAATACTATAGGTAATAGAGTATGGTCTATTCCCTTCTTTCATCAACTCCTTGTTCTTGAAATCTTGATGAAGGGTTAGAACTCTATTAAAATCACGATCAGCCAAGTTATAGGCAATCCTTGGATAAATGTAGGATACCAATTTCCTGGCATATAGATTTCCTGAGATTCCTCCCAGGCTTGCATCTCGCAAATTCTTGATTCTTTTGTCGAAGATAGCAATATCAATCGGAGAATCAATTCCTTCTTTGAATGTTGATTTGATCAGAATTCTGATGGCTCCGATATGGATCCATTGCATCTTCTGAGCAATCTCTCTATTCATCCTGCTTAGTTCCTCTCTGATTTCTCTCATCGGAACTAGCTGCATCTCCATCACATTACTTGTCAGTTCCATGGGAATTGCAATTTCCCCTGCTGTGACTTTGTAAAGGATATGATGCTTTCTCTTCTTTAAGAAATGTCCCAAAGTCTTGTCCAATCTCCCAACTGAAAATCCATCATAGATTTGGAGTTTTGGGTCTTCTCTCTTAATTTTCATAAGAGTCTTATGAGAAATTGACATTTGTGAGAAGAACCTGGAAAGATCTTCTTGCGTCTCCTGTCGGAAGAGGTCCTCTTCTTCAGTCTGATTCTGATTCTGAAGACTCATCCTCGCTATAATCTTCTTCTTCGTATATGCTTTCATCTGAAGGAATTCCTTCAAACTGATATACTTGGATTAGATCCTGAAAGTATACAGCCTCTTCCATTTCTGGAGTTGCCTCAAACTTTCTGATTCCTCGTCTTTGATTGTCTGGACAGTCTGTTGATATGTGGCCTTTTGCACCACATGTCCAACAATTGCAATCTTTGAAACTTTCATTAGCTCTTGTATGAGCCCTTCGGAAAGTTTTCCTTGTTGATGATGATCTTCCCATGCTCATTTGATTTGAGCTTGAGGAAGAACTTCTGCTCCGGCTTGGTCCCGACCTCTGCCCCATTTTATAACTACGGGCCTTCTGTTTAGACCAAAACTTTCTAGGTCTCCATGAAGTCCTAGATTTCTGGTTACCATCTCTTCTGGCATAAGGATGATTTCTCCTTTTTATCTTCTTTTGCCTAAATGGTTGACCTCCCACAATAGTAGGAATGTCGTTTTCAACATAGCATAGAGGAACACTTTTGTTTATTCCCCTTAGCCTCTTGTAATTCTTATGGAGCGCCGCTTGATAGCACCACTCAGCAAGCTTGATTTTGAGGAACGACATCCTTCTTGCCATGATATCCAATCTATCCTCTAGAGGTGGCTGATATTCTTTAATCAGCATTTCTCTCCATGGACTGGGGATCTTGGCAAAGAATAATGGAATGGCGTCTCCTTCCTCTAATTTTGATTTCCATTTATACTCTGTAAAGAGTTTGATGAACTCATCTACGTGACAAATATCACGTAACTCCAGGCTATGAAGTGCCTGCCTGTATCGTCTGGCCTTATCGTCTTCAGCTCCTTCAAAGTAGCCTACTCCAACGAATCCTACTTTAAGTACTTGAGCCATTTTGTTGACGATCTCTGCTAAGGCTTCGCCAGCCCAAACATTTTCTACTATCTCATGATTAGTAGCTTCCCAGGCAATTTTCACTGATCCTTCCAAATTTATCTTCAGAAGTGAGATAAAGTTCTCTTTATCCAGTTCTAGCGTACCAGCTGCAATCTTCATTGCTCCTGCCCACTCATCTATGAGTAGTTCTCGGTTCTTGAAGTCCAATGTATCCAGGTTGAGAACTACTCCGTATGGATGTATTGGCTCCAACTGAGATCTCCCATAAGGCGTTTGCATAAGGTTTGGCATTTGGGTTCTCTTTCTTGTTTCTGCGGGAAAGATATAAGCACCCGTAGCAAAATCTCCCGTTGGTGGTATATTTCCGCCTGTTGGAGGATCATGGGATCCCTCGCTTTCTGCCACATTTGTTGGATTCTGTGGTGTATTTCGGGGAGTCTGTTGTTGTCCCGTAGATACATTTTCTTGCATTTTTAGACCCACAAGACCCAATCCTGCAAAGGACTGTGCAAGATCGTGTAAATCCTCCATATTTATTCTATCCATTAGGATGGACTTTTCCGGTTTAGAAAATCAATCATCTTTTCTGTATCCGTAAGTTCTCTCTTTACTTCGGTAGTTTTCCCTTTTTGATGCAAAAGGGGTTATGTACCGAAAGATGGCGAACCTCCTCTTCTTTTGGCCATACTTGGTTTTGTTTCCAAGATGGTCAATCTCCTTTGAACCTCCTTGAGTGTTTCAAGGATCTCCTTCTGTTGGTCGAGGATGGTCTCTCCATAACTCTGGACCGTCTTATGGATTTCTCTAAGATTTGTAATCTTAGATTTTTCTCCACTTACTTCTTCCCAATTAGGTCCCCTCATGATTTTTTCCAGAAATGTAAATGAGGTTTCTGGATATCCGATGGGGACTGATTGGGACGCCTTCTCCAGATTTCCTTGGTTGGAAATCTTCCCTGAATTCTTGTGAAGTGGACGAGATCAGCTGTATTCCCTTCTACAGGAATTTCCTGTTTAAGGGTCTTTCGTCTGATTTCCTCTCTCGTTTCATCATCGTTTGGCATCTTGAAAGGTTGTCGTAACTCGTGGTTGAGCTTCTTAGTTCTTTTGAGAGTTCATTCGCATCTTCGGATAAATTCTCCAAAGAAATCCTGTTTCTGTCTTTCCAGAATATGGAAATATTCTGTGTTACTTGAGTTCTCACTCAAGTATTCCTGTAGAGTATTTTCTCTCGAACTTTCGTTCGGATTCATATTTTACTCGTATGTCTCCTCCGTTAGGATAGTACATAACATATTATAATTCATGATTTATTTAAATAACCTTGGGCTCTGATACCATTTTAAGGCTCTTAGTAATTTCGGGTTTTATTACAAAAAGACTCATATTAATAATAGGCACGAAACCTAAATAATAGATTTAAACAACTGGAACGACAGGCACGAAGACATACACGAAGTAAATATACACAAGACCGTAAAATAAAATGACTGGCACGAAGAAAATAACTGGCACGAAACCGTCGGTAGGCACGAAAACGCGTGGTCCGACAGCTTCTGGAAAGCAAACAGTGTTTCTGGTAGATTAACAGTTTTGTACAGAAGGGCATTTTCGTCCAAATACTAGTCAAAGTGTTAGATTTAATATATTTTTACAAACTTGACAAATTTAATATGTTTTTTACAAAAAGTGTTAGTTTTGATGGTTTTCACTTAATAATACTTGTACTCTGCAACAAAAGAAAAGGGAAAAAAGGTTTTTGAAAATGTACTCATTGCCCGTGGGTAAGGATCCTCTATCCTACAATTATCATGTCCCAACCCTATTCCACTCCAAAATCGAGCCATACAATATAAATTGTGAATCCCGAACACATGAATCATGAATCTTAAACCATGATCTATTGAATTATAACCACCAAACCATTAAATCATGAACCATGAACCGTGAATCGTGACATCGTAAGTTTCCAATAGAAAATATACCCTAGTCCAAGAAAGTCGAACCCTAGACCTCAAACATGAAATTTAAACATGAATTCTGAATCTTGAACCTAAATAATGTTAAATTCATAAATTGCAAAAAAATAATTATAATTGACTCGATTTTAGAGTGGGACACGGATGGGATAGGGTAAAAGTGGACTAGAGGATCCTAAGTGATTGCGCGTACCTTAGTAGCTAGTTTCACGGAAGGTCTAAATTTTGAAAAATTATCAATATAATAACTGAATTTTGGAAGGTCTTAATTTTGAGCAGGGCCGAATCTAAGATCTACTAATGGAATGGATTGGAACGTAAAAAATCATATACATTAAACATTTTTAAAGGTTCAATAAAATTGTGGCCTACTATTGACTTTATTTTTTTATCAATAATAAAGTTCACGCAATAGTTTTATAAAAGAAAATTTTCTAAACAATTAATAGATCAATTTGAAACGAAATAATTGAATAAGATTTTGAGTATGATTTTTTTTTTTTTATATATGAGTCAGAGACTAGAGTATAAACAATAAATTTTGCACTGAGTTGAAGCCAGTGTTGGCCTAATGTATCTCCGCCCCTGATTTTTGGTACTAACTTTTGAGTTTTTCCCAATTAAAGGTCTAAACATTAAATTTTATTTTTGATTCAGAACTTATGTCTTAAAAGATAAAAAATTTATTTTCCGAACGTTGAATTCAATATGTAATTTGCTTTCACTTTAATCTTTAATGGGATATTTTTGTTCTAAAAGAAAAAATTGGGGATGGACGCAGATAAGATCAAATCCATTATTCTGGAAGGGATGGCCGTGCCTGGCAACAGCGAATGAGATATTAAGGGTAAGCTCAGAGTTGGAGACAAGATTTGAAGAGGTATCGCTGCCATTCCTAGTTATTCATGGCGACCAAGATCGTGTGTTTGATCCATCTGTGAGCAGACATCTGTACCAATCGGCGCGCAGTTCCGACAAGACCTTCAAGTTGTATCCGGACATGTGGCATAACCTTACCTACGGTGAACTGCCTCACAACATCGACACTGTGTTCGCCTACGTTGTTGCTTGGTTGGACGCTAGAGTTATTATTTGAACCATCGCCCTTTAATTACTCGTTAACATCTTTGATTCAGTATGACACAAATAAATTGTCTGTAACATATTAGTATAACTCACTTGGTGTCATTTTTGTAATGGGTGTTTCCGAGTTTTCGGCACTTGAAATAGTTAATTAATTAAAATTTAGACTACTATATTGTCTAATGAAGTCAACTCATCTTTTTCCAACTAACTACACTGCAAAATACTCATTGATAGGGGTTGTTCGAACACCGACTCTCATGATTTCTACTGCATGAACATGATTTCTCTGTTCGTTTGGAGTATAATACCAGTTTGGGTATCCTTTTAATTTGAAACACTATGTGATGACACGTCTAGGTGAATTACAGTGCTCACAGATCAGCTTGTTCCTTTCCTCTTTTGTCATTCTGCCATTACCTCTTTCTCTGCCAGAAGCAAATCCACCTCTTCCTCTTGTTCCTCTATCAGAATTATATGACTTGGTGTACATTGCACTACTACCACCTGTATCACCAGAGGATGTGCCCACATTCCTTTGCTTTTCAACTCTAAGTATCATTGAGTATGGCTTGTCAACACTAGGCAGTGGATCCATAAGCAAGCTCTGACCTCTAATGGGGTCATAAGAGTCATTTAACCCCATTAGAAACTGGATGAGCTTGGCTGACATCTCTGCTTCTTCCCATTTCTTTGCAGCTCCACATGAACAGATAGGTAGGGCCCTAAACAAACAAAGCTCATTCCATAACTTATGTAGACTATTATAATACACAGTTAAAGACTTGTTTCCTTGGGATAGGTTACAGATCTCTTTCTGTTTATGAAACAACTGTGGTCCATTGCTATCTCCATATCTGCTAGCAACTGTTTCCCAAAGACTCTTAGCAGTTTTGGCATAGAGAAAAGTCTTAGAAATTTATTTAGAAAGTGAGTTGAGTAACCATGCTCTCACCATTCCATCAACCCTTTCCCACTGTTCTTTCAATTTAGCATCTGTGGGAATCTCAATATTTCCATTGATAAAACCTAATTTGTTTTTGGCCAGAAGTGCTATTTGAATGGAAGTACTCCAAGGTAAGTAGTTGTTACCAGTCAGTTTGGTGGAGACCAAACTCATTCCCGGGTGATCAGATCCATGGAGACTCAAGGGGTCGTGCTCAGAGGAGCTTGGACCAGATCCTGTTTCTGTGCTCATCATTACGGTTTCTGTTCTTCCTGTTTTGAGATGCGGCCAACTTTCTGTGTTCAGATTCCACGGTCTGTCACCGGAGTTCATCCTTCAGTTTCCCGCTCTGGTACCATGAAGAAAGTAACATACTTAAAGGTCATGAAGCAACATTGTACAGCTCATGAAGCAGCATTGTATATGAAGATTGATATTTGTAGAGATTAATTTTGTGTATTGTAACAAGAGTAGTGAAAGCCTTTCAACTACAGCAACTTTTCTTTCATTACATAATAATAGATCATTACAAAATACACAACACTACAGACCACATATAGGAGATTCAAATACATCTCCTACAAGTCCAAAGCTAAAAACAAAATAATAAATGGTTACTATATATGGTATAACTATGCAAGCAACTTTCCTGTATAGCATATAGCTATATTACTCAAAGTGGTAATATGCTTTGCCAAGGGTGTGACTAAACCATGATAGTAATGCAATCAAAAGACACAATGCATTAATTAGCTTAATGCATGTGTTTAACTGCTAGATATAGCAGTGCTGTTTCAACAGCTGGTTCTACTCCACATATATGATCCAGTCTCAGTGCTGAACTCATAGGTCTTCGGCCCTAGCTTCTTTAGAGTTGAGCCTTTGACAAACGACGGAAGCTCTTCAGAGTTGAGTGCG
Organism: Ajuga chamaepitys; assembly: GCA_958295605.1. Lineage (NCBI taxonomy): Eukaryota > Viridiplantae > Streptophyta > Magnoliopsida > Lamiales > Lamiaceae > Ajuga > Ajuga chamaepitys. The sequence continues at coordinate 53,226,009 of OY282501.1, read as the reverse complement.
CCTTTTCCAACATGGTCCTTACCAGAGTTGAATTGAATCCCCAGTTTTCGGTCAGTTGAGCCACTGCTTGGCAATCAGAGTTGAGCGCCGGAGGTCCATATTTCCTATATCACTCATAAACATCAATTTTTTTTATGGTAAACTTAGAACGATTTAGTGTTTCTAAATACTAGTTATACAACTTATCATATTCAAAATTTAGTAGGTTGATTACTTGATAATTGAAAAGACGATATAAGCCACATCATTTTTGTGGTCTAACTTTTTATCTTATTGGTATTGGGACAAAATGGGATGTATAATGCATCACAATTTGGTCAGATAATGATAATCTTTTGCCGGAAAATTAAACATGATCTAGATTCTAATTATGTCAAGTTCATTGTCTAGTTTGTAAAATTTAAGTTGTGTGCGAAAATTGTAATCCTGGAAAGATGGTGTTTTTTTATGTAACTAGTAAAACTCCCCGTTGGATGCACGGAAGTCTGCTAGTCGAATAATATTTTAACTAAATTTAATTTTATATTACTTTACTATTTAAAAATGTTAATATTGTATACTTGATAAAATAAATATTTTAAAATTTTGAATTATATTATAGTAAAATTTTAAATAGTATAAATATTCATTTCTCCCCTAAAATTTTGGAATTAAATATATACTCATTATTTTTGAATAAAAAATATTTTACTTGATACAACTATAATAAATATTAAATATAACAAATAAAAATGTTTACTTTTATTTTATTTTATTTCTAAAAACTCAAACATCCCTTATCATTCTTGACCTATGCGAATAACCACAAATAGTCCAATTGATTGAATGTGTAGGATAAGAATACAAATATAATAACACACATCTTATTAAAAAAAGATAAGATAGTGATAAAGTACAATGATAATTTATAAGAAAATTAGATTTTTCATTCTGAATAATCTCATATTTTTATTGTTAAATTTTTTTCAATTGATTTATTTTTATATAATCTAATTCACTATATACACAGTCTAATCCACAAAAGACTTGAAATATAATTCAATTTAAAGAAAGTGTAATTATTATTATTTTGATATATTATATATAAAACAGATTAAAAACAAAATAACTTGTTAGCATTTTAATAAATAGAAAGAAGTTGTTGACAAAGAAACAAAGTGATAGAATGTTGACACTATAACAACTTATCTTTAGGGACACATACATAAATAAAATCCTTGAGAATGTTTGATTTGCAATTGAACAGACTATGATTTGTTTTACATATTTGACTCCATTTTGTTTTATTTTATTTTATTATATACACACACACACTTGTATGTATATTAGTATAGATATAGACTAATTTTATAGAATAAAAGGTAATTACAATAAATAAATTAAATTATTTAAAAAATATATATATACATTTTTAACAGAATTGTTTAACTAATTCGTATTTGCAGCCTAAATATGACATCAGTAAACATCCACAATAAGTACTCAAATTTAACCAAATAAGTGAATAATCAACCACTAAACAACTGTAAATTTGTTTAATATGATATCACACTTTTAAATATGTGATATGGATGTCAAAATTAGAGATCATAAAAAGATGATTAATTTCATATATACTATGCAAAAAGTGTTTAAGATAAAAATAAATTTATTTGTACTTAAAAATGGGAAAAATAAATTTTCTTAGAAAGAAAGGCAAAAGGAAAAAAATGAACAAACAATAAAAAAGTTGACACTTGTACAAATAACCATAAATAACACAAAATATTTTGGAGAGAAAATGCAAGTTATAGTTTAACTCACACTTATACTTCCTCCGGTCTGAAAAATGTGTCGCTTTAGAAAATGAAATTGTTAAAAAAAAAATGTTATCAACTAAAGAAAGAAAAATACAATTCTTCAAATCATAAACAACCTATTTAATTTAGTTGACTATATTTTTTCAAATCCACAAAACATAAAAATAGATTGTGTAAAGATATATTTATCATTTTCACTCATCCTTAGTTTTTCAAAAAAAGTTTAAAGCGACACCTTTTTTTTTTTTTTTTTGGTCGAACGGAGTAGCTTATATATATGTGTAGATTTCTTAAAATATCTAAATCATTTCCAAGTTTTAACAATAAATAACTAATTGTTTCTTTCTATAATCAGATTATCATTTGCAACTTATAACATTTCACTTGGTGATATACTCAAATACTTCTTATTTTTTAGCAAATCCTAGCATTAACAAAATAAAATTCAAAAGTAGATTGATTATTTAAACTATGTGAGTTTTTCGGATATTTGAATATTTTCAAGTTTTGTTTGATATGGTAATTTATTCAAATAAATTATATGTTTCTGTTATAAAATGGATTAATGCGATCAAAATTGCTTAGGTTGCAAAGAGTAAAAAAAGACATAGTTGAAGTTAGTTTGTGTGGCAAAGTATTTTTATGGTTACAAAGTTTAAAAATGTATAGTTGAGGTTGATATACATAAAAAAAACGGTTGAATAGTGTAAAAAATGTCATAATTTAAGTTGCAAAGTGTAAATTTATTTAATAAAATAATTGTAACAAAATATCTATAATGTATATGATATGTAAACATACATATGAATAAAGCTTTCATACTTCTTATTATAATATATATATATATATATATATATATATATATATATATTAACAAATGTAATGATTTAACAAATTATTTGTAAAAATTAACATTAATTTTTGCCTTTAATTTAATAAAATAGGAGTTTCATTATTCAAACAATTATTTTTATCTCGGATATTACATAAGTAAAAAAATGAAAAATTAATGTCAAATAAAATAAATTAATTTATATTACTTTAAAAAAGTCATAACTAATATTCTTTATCAGATGATTATTTTATTATTTTTTAGTTGCAGCCTAAACCCAACAATATAGTCCAATTCACAATAAACAATCAAATATAATCCAAATAATAACTAATAAAAAAAATATTTTTCAAATCAAATATATCATTATAATATATGTGATATGTATGTCAAACTGAACACCGTGAAAAGACGAATAATTTGATATATTATATTAAAAAAATGAATTAGAATTAGAAAAGTTATTTGCATTTTAAAAAAATTGAAAGAAGATTATAAGCTTACCAAAATTAACATGAATTTACCAAATTATTGTTAAAATTTTGGCGGGAAAGTTACAATGACATAAATGTCCTCCATTTTACTTTTATATATACTAGTAATATTCCCGTGTGATGCACGGAGGTTTTTTTTCAAAAGTAACTGTTTTAATAAAACTAAATATGATATAATCTAACATTTAAATATGTGATGGTTTTATCCTAATAGAATATATATTTTTTAAAATGTAGGATAGAACATAAATAAAGTTATAAGTAATGTAAATATAAGTTTCGCACGTCATATATGAATTTAATATAACTTACTTTATATATATAAATATATATATATATATATATATATATATATATATATATATATATATATTATAGATTAACATTAAGGTAAATATTCAATATAAAAAAAATATTTTTCAAAATGATCATTTCTTATCTTTGAAATCTAAACACACATTTAGTGTGTTTGCATCATTCTTCACCTATGTGCATAATAACTTAATTAATTATGAATGTTAAAACAAACATAAATATCTAACTATCTACTCATATTATTAAATAAAATAAACTGGATCATGTTATAAAAAATTTATTTTTCTTTAATTTTTTCATTTTACTTTAAATATTTGAATTTATCCAAATAAAATTTTAAATTCTAACTATAGCTGTCGCCTTTTAAAAAATCTTATTTGCAAGTTTTAGTACTTTACTTGGTATTTTCAATATACAAAGAATAACGAATTAACAAAATAAAATTCAAAAGTTATTCAATAGTTGGAATAACAAAATAATTCAATAGTTAGAATAATGCTCCAATATTTCTTAATACTTTCATATATATATATATTTTGAAAAGTTCCAATTAAATTATACATTTATATCGTAAATAGTAGATTCATTTAAAGATATACATTGGTTAATGTAAAAAAATAAAAGAAAATGTTTAGGTTGCAAACTGTAAAAAAGAAGAAGACATAATTGAGATTGGTTAAGGCGACCCAGTATTGTTTAGGTTGCAAAGTCTAAAAAACATATAGTTCTAGTTGATTTATTTTGCTTATTTAAAAGAACTTTAGCTGCAACTTTTATAATATATAGTATAGGTTGCAAAATGTAATTATTTATAAAAAAATAACATTAATATATCTCAAATATAAAAAATTCTAAGATTAATTATCATATATAAAGTTATATATATGAACGAAAGTCATAGTTTTTTTAATTTATCAACAAAAATAATTATTATAGCAAATAAGCATTAGTAAATTTAATAATTTAATAAGTTGATTATAAATTAAATATTAACTTGAGACAATTCATGTCAAATAAAAAAAAATTGATTAGTTGTGGTTTTAATGAAATAATCAAGTACAATAATTTGTAAAAGAGAATTATTTGAATGATTTTTAATTGTATTCCAAACCAATACTATATTTTTCTACAATCAACAATAAACACTGAAATCTATTTAAATAATCAACGAACAAATAATATAATATTTTAAATAGAATATCTTATTATTATATATATATATCATATATATGGATGTCAAATCAAGCATCGTCAAAAGATGATTAATTTGATATAGTATACATAATAATTAGATTAGAAATGAAAAAAAGCAGCAACTTTAGAAAGTAAATAAATTTTGATCTTTACCAAATGTGACAACAACTTACCAATCATAATCTAAAATTTTAGGCCAAAAAGTATTACTTAGAGAATTGTCACTATTGTGGCTTATATATATATATATATATATATATATATATATGCAGAATTTTTTGATTTATAAAATAATTTTAAAATTCTAACTATAAATAATTAAAAATAACCATAAAATATATAATAAAAAGAACAATGACATTTTATTTGGATCATATGTAATGTAAAGTTTAAAACTTTTCTCATTATGTCTCTGCTTTTATTTTATATTTAACTTTTAATTTATCTAAATAAACTGTCAAGTTCAAATTATAAATATTTATTTTTTTGTTTTTTTTAACATTGAATTTTCATTTACAACTTTTAACATTACATTTGGTGATTTCAAATATACTTAAATAAATTTTATTTAATAAAATCTTATTTTAACAAAATAAAATTCAAAATTTATTTAATGATTCGAATAACAAATTAAAGTTTTTGGTTACTTCAAAATATTTGAATATTTTCGTATTTTATTTGGCATTATGAATTATTTATATAAATATTATAGTCTTCTTATAATTAATTTATTTATTTGAAGATAAAAATTGATTAATGCGAACAAATTCATTTAGATTGTTAAGAGTAAAAATGGCATTCAATGTTGATTTGTGCGACTAAGTATAAAAAAGGCATTGAAGATTAAGTAAAAGTAAAAATTTAAAAAGAGTGTACAAATATAATAAAAGTCATAATTTAGGCTGCAAAGAATAAATTTCCTTAAAAGACTATTTTTAACAAAATACACATTATTAAAAATATAAATAAGTAAATAAAAATAATTTCAATAACAATTTTAATACATAAATATATGTACATATATATATATATATATGCTAAAAGCTTCTGTACTTTCGTGATAAGAAGATATTTTAGCAAATTTGATGATTTAATAAGTTGATTATAAAATAGATATTATTGTTTTTGCCTTTGATTTTCATTATTTAAACAATGATTTTTCTCCCTGCATGACTTAAATAAAAAAATACTCATATTTTTTATAAAGAAATTATTTTACTAATTTTAGTTGCAACTAAAACCAAAATATTATAGTACAATTCACAATAAACATCAATTCTAGAACAAATAATTAACCAACAAACAATTTATTTATTCAAATCAAATACCTCATTATAATATATGTGATATGAATGCCGAATCGAAGATCGTGAAAAGATGAACTTACCAAAAAAAGGAAAAGCTATCAATTATGGTCTAAATTTTTTGAAAGCAAAGATAAAATTATGTTAATATTTTTTATTTTACTTTTATATATATATATATATAGATATAGATATAGTTGTAGTTGTGTTATTATTTGTAAACCTTTGTACGTCTTGAAAATTATTTCTGGGGTGAATCCCTCATGAAGGAGGCCCATGTCGAGGGAATTAGGCAAACCTGATCCGTATACTCTATGGGCCTATTGTAAGCCTATGGACATTATTGTAATAGATTCATAATCAACAGAATATTTGTATTATTTATAACACATGAATATTTTCAGAGTCAATTGACTATTACTATTTTCGTGATTTACAACCTAACAATTAATCACAACTCTTTTTACTATAATTAGACCACATGCCCTGTATACTGAGGTTCAAATATTTATGGACTGATAAATCATTTACATGAAATAGAAGAGAACTCCCAGATCAATTCAACTTGTTTTTTTTATAAGAATTTTGCAGTAGTTCATGCTTAAGAGGCTCAAAGTCTCTTGAACTTTAGTCGCCATCCAAATAATGTTGTAAAAGTCGTTAGTTATTAGTTGAACGTCAGACTAGGTTTAGCGTCTAGTTAGGAATTAGGTGAGGCAAAGTATAGTTAGACAAGGATGAATAGTAAAAAATGCATTGAGGGATCAATATGAGCTTAGACATGGATTAGTCGGAGCTAGTTGGAGATTTTCACAACAAAGATGCAAGTGATAGGATTCTGACGAAAACGAAACTTAAAAATCAATTATCAAAACTTCAAAAATAAATAGTTCTTTTAGTCCATTAAGTTTCATCACTTTTTATATAAGGATATTATCTTTAGTCATTTCTATTTTGGTCTTTGACTTTAGAAATTCAACAAATTGGCCCTCTAACTTTTGAAATTCATTAACTTGGTCATGTCACCGCATAAGACAAATAATTTCGAATTTGTCGAATTTCAAAAGTTAAGAGCATCTCCAGTCGTTGGCGATGATCCAGGGCTGGAGATACTCTAGTCCAACGCGAAATGCAACGCGGAGCTCCAGCCATTTGCGCTGCATTTCGTGTCACATAGAATATTCTTTTTAAACAATTTCTTTTATGTATTATTTTTCTTAAGTAATTCTAATTGCTAATATACTTATACAATTTTGTTATTTTCATGATTTTGAGATAATAAATTTCATAATATTATAATTAAAAGCAAAGATACATAGAATAAAAAAAAAATTACAAAACACATCAAAATTACACAAATAGAGGGATAATGGTGTGAGGTGTGGTGTATTTTCAATTTGTAATTTAGTACTCTAATGTATTTGTATCGATTATATAATGTTTAGATATTTGTTTCGATTATTAACATTTATGTGTTTGTTTATATTGTAATTTTTGTGAATAGCTTAACTTATAATAATTTACTATTTCATAATTTGCTAAAATAAACTTAAGTAAATAAATTAATAGTATACATAAAATATAACTAATATTTAATTGGAAAATTGGTAAAAATGTCCCGTAAGTTTTCCCTAATTAAGAAAATATCCTTTAAGTTTGACACTTTTTAAGAATGCCTTCTAACTTACAAAAAACTGATAAAAATGCCCCGTGACCGACTACTGCAGGTTACCCATCAGGTCATCCATGAGCTGGCTGTTTTTTGCTTATGTGGCACTTAATTTTTTAATTTTTTTTTTGTGTTTTTCCTGCTTAGTCACTTATTAGGATGGTAAAGAAATTTTAAAAAAGTAAATATATATATATAAATTAATATAATATCAAAATTTAGATATAAATGATAATTAAATTTATATAATATTTAAAAAAATTTAGTTTTAAATTCTAATCTGAAAAATTATTTTAATAAATCTTTGATATATTATTTTGAATTAATCTAGATTTTAAAATATATAAATATTCAAAATAAATTATAGAATGATTTAAAAATAAAAATATATATAGATATATGATTACTAAAATCTTATTGTTGAATTTAATTTTTTTTATTTTATCTATAAAATCAGTAAAATTATTTTAATAAATCTTAAAGTAACTTGAAATTTTTTAAAATTTAATTTATAAAAGTAAAATTAATTTTTAGAAGAGTCTTAAATCTTAAATTATTTTATATATCTAAAAATAAATTATATACCAAAACAGCAAAAAATTAAAAAGGAATGGCTTGAATTGAAAAATTGTTGCCTGCATAGTTATTTTTTAAGATTTAAGACTCTTTTAAAAATTAATGTTACTTTTATAAATTAAATTTAAAAAAATTTCAAGTTACTGTAAAATTTACTAAAATAAATTTACTGATTTTATAGATAAAATAAAAAAAAATTAAATTTAACATTAAAGATTTTAGTAATCATATATCTATATATATTTTTATTTTTAAATCTTTCTTTAATTTATTTTGAATATTTTATATATTTTAAAATCTAGATTAATTCAAAATAATATATAAAAGATTTATTAAAATAATTTTTCAGATTAGAATTTAAAACTATGAATTTTTAAATATTATTTAAATTTAATTATCATTTATATCTAAATTTTTATATTATATTAATTTATATATATATATATATATTTTATTTTATTTTTAAATTTTTTTACCATCCTAATAAGTGACTAAGCAGGAAAAACACAAAAAAAGTAAAAAAATTAAGTGCCACATAAGCAAAAAACAGCCAGCTCATGGATGACCTGATGGGTAACCTGCAGTAGCCGGTCAAGGGGCATTTTTATCAATTTTTTGTAAGGTAGAAGACATTTTTAAAAAGTGCCAAACTTAAAGGATATTTTCTTAATTGTGGCAAACTTACGGGACATTTTTACCAATTTTCCCTATTTAATTTTAGTAAGAATAAATTTTGTATTTTAATAAAACTAATTTATGTTAGTTTTAAAATATAATGGGACACACATTAATTAACATAATACAATAAAATTAACACAAATATAAAATATTAATTACATAAAACAAAAAAAGAAAACAAAAGAAAAACGGAAAAAAAAAAAAAAAGAAAGAAAGAAAGAAAAGGGGCAGCATGTGTGAACAGTGTCGCGTTTGAACGAACGCAAACTGTTCACATCACACTGAAGCAGCGTGGAGAGGGGCGCTTGGCTGGGGCATAAAAGGCGGCTACAGTAGCATCTCCACGCCCAGCGAGCGATGGGCTGGAGATGCTCTAAAAGATCAATTTATAAAATTTCCAAAAGTTAAATAGTATGAAAATCGAAGTGCTTCTAATCTTCAAGGCAAAGCCTCATAATTCAGGAAGGATATCAACTGATACATTTAATCATAAACATTAATATTTTTCTATCATAATATGTAATATCTTTAGATATAAAATACTAATACCTTTTTGCTGCCTAAATTGTAGGGATGACGTGCACAACATACCTCCTCAAACTTCAAATTTCCATGATATACCTTGTGAGATGCACAGTTGCGATTTATCTTTGGGCCCTAATCAATAGTCAGGCCCAGCCCAGTTTGTCGACACATAAATTTTGTCATTTTATCCGGACATGGTTGTGAGTGGTGAGTGCTCTGTACCTGGTCGCGCCAATCTTCTCCTCCCACAACCTCAAGATAACGGTATGTTTCACATGGCGAAGCTACTTTTACATTTCAATCGCTTGAGTTAATCTCTGTATGAATTGATGCCATTGATGAGGAAATTCAAGTTTACAGAGAAATTAGGGTGTCTTTTACTTTGCTTTCTGTAATTTAACCTAATTTCTCCATTCTGTGTAGTAATTAGCATTTCAATGTTATCATTTAGCTTGTATTTTTAAATAATTATGGATTTCTTTGCCAACTCTTTGTAATTAGGCTTGCTTTGTTGGTTTGGTTATACAAAAACATTTTCTTTTCAAGCTACAGTTCTGATGTTTAGAAAAGTGACAATTTATTTATGTTTGTTTTCAAATAATAATACTGTTAATTGATCAAGCGACAAGGTTTGATATGTTTTCACTTAAAAATATACCTTTAACAAAATTTACGCTCTGCTAATTTTTTCCTATCTTGAGTGATAGCTTCTATTTCTTAGTTGTTCAACCAAAATAGTGGAAGAAAGAGGACACAGCTATCTTTCTAAGATGAAACAGAGTAGACATGTGTAGACGGTAGCTACAGTGCTCTTGCCCCCGTTATACAATTTTCTAAAATCCTTGAAAATTAGGGTGCAGCAAAAGAACGCATCATATTGGCTTCGAGAAGTAGGGGGCCAGTTGCCTCCTCATGCTCCAATTGATTAGAATTCCCATCCAAGCTAGCCCGCCCTTATTCATGACGAGGGATACATCATACCTCATTTTCAGCGTCCTACACAATACTTGTGTCGTAGAGATGTATTAGAACTGGAATATGATGAAACTGTCCGCCTGCTTAGATTTGGACTTCCAGCCTTATTTTTATTGAACTTTAGTTCTTAAATTTACAGGAAGAGTAGGGGCCGCATAGTTCTCACTTCTCAATGTGCAAGTTTTTGGAAGAAAATGTTTTTCTATTCTCTTCGTAGAATGAAAATCATGTTAATGCAGTCGATAGTATTTTGTGTAGCTTTTAGCATTTCATCTTTGTAATTGTAGAGATGATATTTATATATTGAGTTTCAAGGTTCCATATAACTTATTGGCCACAGCCGCATGAGGATGTGTACTTAACTTTGGCTTTTCATCTTGCACAAACACGCCCTTAATTTCTTAACACCCTTAATTTTAACTTAATGTCCGCATTATCCTGCTCACTTTCCTATAGTGATCGCCCTGCATCCATGGTAATCCCGTTGCAGTTTAGCTAGAAGGAAGGCTTAGTCCATAAAGATGAAAAATACAAGATGATTCCCTATATCATTTGATCCAAGGTATTATGCTATCGTCGTCCTAAAACGGGTTGATTTCACAACCTTTTCTTTCTCTTTGTTGTTCACATATGAAACTATACACTGTTTTGCAGGAAATTATTATCATGATTCCCCTCCACTTGCGGGGTGTAAATAAGGCCGACTTGGTCAGGCCCGACTCATGCTGGCTTCTTCCTTCTCAACCAAGGAGAGAAATAAGTGGAGAACTTTTTCGATTTCTCATCAAAGGTTTATCTACGTAACACTTATCTATTGCAAATAGTTCGTGGCAAGCTCTATTGGACACCAAATTTGCATCTCTTGGTGGTTTTCTTAATGGAAAACACGAGTTGGGAGCAAAAGCTCCAAGCTTTGACTCACATCCTTACCAACCCAACTAACTCACCACCCCTCCACTCTCAGCTATTCGTAGCCACCCAAGTCCCATGCTACCTCAACTGGGACTACCCTCCACTACTCTGCCGCCAATCCTCCACCTTATCTACTACACCTCTCATGAGATGGGCTTTCTCCCGTTTCCTCAAAAGGGCCCGGAGATTTGGGCTTCCGGAAACTTCTTGGCGGTCTAAATGCCCGTACCATTTGCCTCCGCCACTTGTTTTGGCCAGGGGGGTGGAGGAAGCCGGTTGGGGTGAAGAGGAGAGGAGGAAATATGCGAGGAACAGATTGAGAAGGAAAAGACTGGGGAGCGACGTAAACCCCTTGGTTCCGATTCTTATTCCTAATCTCCTGTTGGTCTCCCTTCTGTTTTGGGATCCCATTTCACTCGATGAGAAATGAATTCTGCACTTCACAAATCACAGATGGTGACTCTAATTTGGTGTTTTCTGTAAAATCTTTCTTCCTTTCTTGATTCAAATTATTCAATATGTAAAACAAGATAGTTGGAAGCATTATGTCTACGTGTATCGTTGATTAACCAACTTGTTAATTACCTTCTTTTCTTGTTCCCTTTTCAAGATTGCAAGTACAGTTTAAATAGTTGGTGGTTTTTTAGTCGAAGGGGGCGGGGACATTCAACCACCATCTGCGGCTCATAATTATATGTGTTCGATTGTGGATATTAGAGACATTGAAATTTGGGGTTTGTGTGAATAAAATTATACTTTTGATGTTAAAATTAAACGATGAGGCTAATTACAGAACAAGATCCTTCATTTGCCAAATATTAGATCCAAAGTGACCCTAATTCCTAAACTACCCCACCCTGAAAAAAGTGTACTTCACAAATGTAATTTTTTTTTTTTTGGACAATCTGATAATAGGCGTAACTTTAAAAAAATATTTACAAAGTCACTTTGGTATTAATTTTCCCATTCTTTATTTAATTAAATATTATAAATAAAACAATTAATGCATTAAAAAAATAAAACGGAAAAAGAAAGAAAAGAAACTACGTCGAACATATGAGGAAAAGAGAGAAGGGGGAGGGGAGGAAGAAGACGGATATGAAGATGAAGAAGCCAATGAGGAGGAAGCGGGTTTGGTTATGTTCTATAAAGTTTGCGCACATTTTAATCTACAAACTCTAATACAGTGAATATCTTTTGAACGCGATGATAAAACATTGAACATCGTTTGACCATCACGACTGAACAGAGAGAACATTGTTCGAAGTTTGCGATTTAATAGGTTTACTGTGTACGAAATTGTGTGGTTCGAATATAGTGAATTAAGAAGTTTGTACTCATTTTTTTAAATATAAGTAGTTTGCATTGAAATATGAGGTGCGTTAAAAATTTAGTGAGTTGCGACAAAATATATTAAACAATATAATTGTTATTTTTGAAGGAAGGTAATACGACATATAGGTTAAATTTGTTGTTTGTAAAGCATTTAAAAAATATGGATAATAGTATGAGTCTGAAAAGGGGTATGTGGACCAAATGTCCATAGGTAGGGGACGTATGTGGCTTACTCCAAAGTTGAAAGCAGACAAGCAATGCACATGCCACCCTTATCAACTCCTAATTTATTACTGACTGTGACTACCCTCACCAAATACACCAACCATAAATGCCACCTTCAACAATATTTACTATCTTTCCTATAATAACCACCATGCCCATTATTTAATCATTTTCTTTTAAATAAATAGGCTAAGGATCATAAATTCATTTCACCTATCATGGAAAAAAAAAATCACAAGATTTTTCTCTGATACATTCATTTCCCCCAATTATGGAAAAGCTTTCACAAATTTATTTCTTTTTATTTTTGGTTTGAAAAATTTCACAAGATGAAGTCAGATACCACCATATTACCATGATTTGGGGAAGCTAATTAAGTGATCTAATGTCTCTCAATCTGATAGTTTTGGAATATTTTTTTGATTAAGTTTATAGTTGTTGGTGTATTAGTTTCCTGAATTGTGTAGTTCCCACGCAAAAAAAAAAAAAAAAAAAGAAAAAAAAAAAAAAGAAAAGACGTGATATTAAAAGTAGTAGAAAATTTGATTTAACGTGTTTTTATATCGGTAAAGCTGTTCTATAAGGCGCACGTTTGAAATCTGGTTTAGCCAAAGCTGAGGGACATAGCATACCAGAATTACTCTTCCTTTCCTTATTTTTTGGTTCATCTGGTATGCTCGGAGTATGTCAAAGTTTCAGAATAAGCTCCTGCCAGCCAACCAAATCCAAGGCTTGGTAGTGGACAAGCTCAGAATTGCTTCTGTAGCTGATCTGCTGCTCGTTGGCTTTTGGAAAGGCAGCTGGAATTTAGCTGCTAGTTGGCAGATTCCATTGCGAATGAGGATAGAAAAAAAAACGATTTTGGTCCGATGGTATCCCCTAGATGATGATTATTTCAAATTGTATACTGATGGGGCGAGTAAGGGTAATCCCGGCTTGGCCGGGGCTGGTGAACTGATTCGTGATAAATGTAGCAACTTTGTTGCTGGGTTTTGGAAATTTTTGCAAATTACAGATAATTATACAGCTGAACTAACTGCTATAGTTGAGGGGATTTGGCTTTGTAAAAAGCTGGGGATTGCTAGAACTTGGCTAGAAGTGGATGCTATGTCCGTAATGAGGATGCTCAAACAAAATGGAGTTGGCTGGTGGAAGCATCAGGGACTAATTGCTGATCTTTTGAAAAGCATACGGGGGTTAGATATTCGAATCTCCCACATCCACAGAGAAGAGAACAAGGCAGCCGATCACTTGGCAAACAAAGCCGTCAAAGAAGCAAGCTCCTTCGAGTTTTTTGCGATTTCAAAATGTAATAGCTTACGAGGTTACATTTTATTAGAAGCTTTAGGCTTGCCTAATTTTAGATTCCTTTGAGTTGTTTCATTGGAAATATATATACATTCCCTCAAACAGTTGTAAATATCTTAAGCATTGATTAATATACAGGTTTGAGGATCCGCCTAATACTCCATCGATAGATGGTTTTCTGCAAAAATAAAAAAAAAATCGGTAAAGCTATCTGGATTCCAGGCACATTGTGCCCGGGTCGAATTTTTTTATTTTTTAGTTTTCGTTTTTTCTTTTTTCTTTTTTATAAATATATGAAAAATTATTTATGAAGACGATAATTTAATTAATAAAGCTCGATTACGGGTCAAAAAAGATAAAAAAAAAGGTTATTTTTTAGATTACTTCAAAATGATAGTTAATATTTATTTTTCGTCTTGTGGTATTTATCAACTATATTTGTAATTGTAATTAGTAGATGATTGGAAAAAAGAAAAACAAAAAAAAGGACACGCAAAAAACATTGTGCGAGTTTAGACATACCCTTTTTTTTTTTTTTTTGGATTGATTTGGTTTAATAAATTTATGACAAAAATGGTTAGAAAGTATAGAAAATTAAAATAGGGTCCTCGAATAAAAAAATAGTGTTTTTATGGGGCTGAAATACATATTGTATTTGGAAGTTTGGCGCCGGTAATTGCGCAACAAATTCGCATGGCCCAAGACTGTTGACAATTTGAAAAGGTTGATTGGTCAAACTCAATGCTAACTAATTGTCTCATTTACTCATTTCATTAACTAACCATATCACACTTCTAGTATTCTTTTTCATATTTCACTCGAATTTTCAACTTTGTCTTTTTCATTTTTCAATTTTAAGTGAACAAGATGCGATTACAAGAAATGTCCCAATTACTCCATCATCTACTTTTCAGGATCACAAAATTTGGTGATATCATAAGACTCTTTTCAAGGATTGAAATACCACATCTTAAGTTGAACTAATTTTATCCTAATAAATTTAATTAGTTTGTACCAACCCTAAACTCCATGTTTCAACTGAACCTAAACCTAAATTGAAGGACCTCTACTTTGTTTTAAATTTACACCGGTTGAATCGATTCTTCTGAAAGAAATATTTCAGGTGCATTTCAGTCATTTCATATGATTATTTTACATTTTAACCCTCCAAGCCGTCATAACATAAATAAGATTATTCAGTTCTTATCACTTTCCTATCTCTAACACTATTCATCCGTTCTCTTACCTTAAAATAGAAGCAAACCAGCCATAAATATGTAACAACAAAACAAACACACACGACGAATTATACTTAAAAAAAATTATAACAGTTGTGTACCTTGGAAAGTATAATTACAATGCCAACATAAGAAAAAATAGTTTAATCGATATAGTTGATCAACATCCAGCAAAAAACATATAAAAGGTGGTAAAATCAGTTCGGCCACCCGATTTTTGAGGTGGACTTGGCCATGAAAATTTTGCTTCGAATTATCATGGGGTCCTACATGCCGGATTTGATGGATCATGTCCAAAAATTAGAGTATATTTTTAGGAGAGTAAATCGAACTTACTCGCTAATTATTTAGCCCAACGAAAATTTGATCCAACGTGATGCAAAATCTAACATCAATTCAATAAATTGAACCGAACTGCCCGAACCGTCACTTAAAAAAACATAACCAAGTGAAAGAAAGGTGAAAAGGGTGATAGGGTTTTAATGGAATGATAAAGAGCTTAGACGCCATCATTTATGCATCCCTTAATGCTGAAGTTGCAAGCCAATAAGAAAAATATTGATATTCCATTATGGGAAATTATTATTAATAATTGCCACTTCACCAGCCACATGGAATCCTTGAAAGCATGAAAACAACACAAGTGTAATTGAGTCAGCCAAATAGTACCTAATTTTAATAAGTGGTTGAGCTGCTAAATTATTTCAACTAACTACTGTATCAATATACTGATGAAAACATTAAATATAAGTCCAAACATAAATTTATTCACCAATCATTTCTCTTACAACAAAATCCAACATAAAAGGGGCTACCCTTTGCATTCAAACTCATTAAATTGAAATCTTAAAGTGTGAGAAAATCATTGCCGAAAGCATTTATTACTTAAGCTGAGGAAACAAAATGAGACATACTTCTAGCTAAAGAGGGGGCTAAAAATCAAACTAAGATAATCGATTCGTTGTTCTTTATTAAAAATTTGTTTTGAACGATATCAAATAAGTTTTAAATATATTTTTACATTTAATGAAACCTAAAACTCAAAACGGGTTTGATAAGTAGAAAACATATTAAAACAAGTGTAAAAATGTTAAACTACTCGAGCTCGACTCATTTTGATGCGATGAAAGCTCGTTGAAGCTCAATCCGATTAATAATTATACAAGCTCAAACATAATATCAAAAACTCGATAGTATTTCAAACAAGTTTGAACAATATGTTTGATTCGAATCAACTCATCTACGATCTTAATGGTAATCGTTATGTACTCTTTGCCCAACTTTATATTTATATATAGAGAGAATGTAATATACATATGTATTATTTGCACCCCGAGATTACCTCCTAATGTAGTAGGAATATATGTATGATGCATAAACTTAAGGGTGATTCTATGGTACCACCGTGAGATAAAAATGAAATTATATAATTTAGTGGGTCTCTCATATTTAAATACATATGTATTCTTCTCTCACAATGATATCGATACTACAGTAGTATCGAAGTTGGGCTCTAAATTTAAATTGTTATACGAGTAGATGTTTATTAAAGTGTTCACCTAAGTGTGTGTATGTATATTTATGTATTGCAACAACTCAACTTAAGAGATGGAAACCTTAATTGATGGCCTCTGCCTAACAAAGGGACCTCTCTACAATTTTAGAAGCCTTCCAAAAGCAATAGAACCTCTTTTCCTTTTGTGGACTATACTTAATCATCACGAATTTTTACCCATTTCTTATTCATTTATACTAAATACTAATGATGTTTTTACCAATTTACTGTATTCTTCATTAAGAATTTTGACCATTTCTTATTCATTTATACTAATGATGTTTTTGAGGTCTCGTTTTACCAATTTAGTGTATTCTTCATTCCGAATTTTGAACATTTCTATTCATTTATACCAATGATCTTTTTCAGGTCTCATTTTACCAATTTACTATATTCTTGATTAGGAATTTTGATCATTTCTTATTCATTAATACTAATGATGTTTTTAAGGTCTCATTTTACCAATTTACTGTAATATTCTTAATTAATTTAGTTTAGTTCAATTTGAGAAGTATACTGTCTCTATTTATTTATGTTTCCTAGCAAAATTGAATATTGCCGAAATCAACAATGCGTTGGTTCTATGGCATCTAACTAAAACCTTCAATAGTTAGATTCAAATCAAAATTCAAGGTGTCAAAATTTTAAACTATGTTGCAAAAATCTTCGATTTAGTCTAATTAGTTATTATTTAGGTGTTAGAATTCTATACTGCATATATTATTTCATCGATTCCTACTTGTCTAACGACGTTTATGCCCCGCTCAACTCTACCTAAATCTTGACTAATTACTAAAATTAGTCTAACGTCTAGCTACATTTAACAAGATTGATGATACAATTCTCTGAAATAAAAAAAGGGAAGCACCATTTTGATAAAACGTTACCATTATTTTATTATATTAATAAATTATTAATATTGTCACCATGATAATATAGGAGTATTGTTTTTATTATGTGAGTCTACATAAAAACAAATCATTAGAGCATAAAAATGTCCGGAGCTCATCATATTGAGCATCGCTTTAGTAATTCGGATCCTCTATTATACAATATTTAATACACGGTACATATTTAGATACATGTAACATTTAATAAATATTGTTAAATATAAAATTGAACATACAATTCCCATTGGTTGTTCTAGAGCAATTTCTTTAATTGTTGAACTAGAATAAGGTTTGGTACTATGTTAACAGTGGTGACATCAGTGATGAGCATATTAATACATACGAAGGATGAGTATAAGAAATTAATAAAGATTTTTTTTAATTAGAGCACAAATGGGTAGAAGAGTTTAATTGATTTAGTAAAGAAAAAGAGGGGGGACAGATAATTTGTTGATAGGCATGCATTTTGTGAATGAGTATGAGGTGGGGCCCCAGGAAAGTGTAGAAGTTTGGTGTAAGTGTTAATAATAATATTTGAACTTTGAAGGGGCACATGCTTGGTGCACTATAATTTTTCATGTCCCACCCACCACAATCCACGCATAATTAACCGCTCGACTACCCTCTCCGTTTTTATTTATTTATCTTCTCGAAAAATATATTATTTATTTTAGTTTTTTTTCATTATTTATTATTATTATACGCCGTATCAAAATAAAGATGTGACTTATTCATTACATATCATTACTCCAACTTAATCATACTTCTTGCAGACTTCGGATATATGTCAGATCCTCTGAGGTTAATTTACATATTTTGTATTTTATTTGCTCATTGTGTATAATTATACTTATATAATGTGAAATTCATATACATGTTCAAACACTATTTTACTTTTCAAAATTTATTGATTTTTCATATACTTTGCACTTATTAATTTAGGCCAAAACTCAACCAAGCCACTAATGAACTATATTTCGAAATTGATTCGATAAAAAGTTTATTTGATTTCATGCTATGGAAATGGGTATAAGGAACATTACGATTGAGATGGATAATTCTACTCTCTTTTACATGCTCAAGAAGGAGGGCAACTTCGACTTGTTTTGATGATGCGGGTAGCAACATTATTTCGTTATTTTCTAGTTTTGATTTTGTTCAGTTTCATTGATTAGGCGGTTTGCGAATACTAGCTCAATATACTTTTAATTCTCGTGATTCGATAAGAGTCTTCGGTGCTTTGCCAGAAACACTTTGAGTAAATTTTTGCAAGAGGCCATTGCTTCTTGATTTATGGTAATTTTGGTTCACCCTAAAAAAAGCTACCTAGAATAGAAAATCAAACTCTAAATTTATGTGTAGATTTTAATGATGCAAAATAAACATTTTAATATAATCTACCCCTATCCTTTCTTATTTTTAATAGAACGAGGACTTAAAAAACTACCAAAAAGAACTCCACTACAAACAAAAAATAGCAAGCCACAGTTGTAAGATCAAAATGATATAGCCATCGTAAGCATGTAAACTTACAGTGGCTCCGCAGAGTGCTTACATAAGTCTCACTGAAAATTTACTACAAGTATCCAAATCAATAGGAAAAGCAACAATAATTCAACAATTATTAACCTTAAAGAATGAATGTCAAACACAAAGTTCAACTGAAAAAGAGCCGGTAGATTAAAACATGACTTGTACCTGCTAGCAAGTGGTTGAAGGTCATGTGGACTGGCAAAAATAAAGAGTACAGTCGACCTACAAAAGAAATGCCAGAAAGAGACACAATTGAAAATTAAATCGGTTTTCTAATAACCAGAACTTTTATATATACTATAGTCTTAAGCTATAATACTTGACAATATAATTATGTAAAACTTAATTCAAAAGATATGTCCTAACATATAAAAGATAAAATCATATATAAATTAATCCTAATCACTGTGAATCTCCTCTCGCTGAAAATTATTCGTCCTCGAATCATGTTCGATTTCTATATAAAAGTTAAAATTTCAAAGATGGGCCTTACATCTTAATATGCATCTAAAGAGCATAACAATAACCATAAATTTTTACGCCAAGTAATCGCAAATACAAATAACCAAATGGAGGAGAGGGAAGCTTCGGTTGTGGAGAAATTTTGTAAACATTATTTCTATCTTCGCCTTGTGGTATTCCTTATTATATGTTTATCTCGACTTAATTTATTATTTATTTTGTACAAAGAGTAATGCCAACGAATTATAAAGGTCTTAGTTTAACTGAGACTTGTTCACTTCCATCAAAATAGCTCAATTGAATAATAAATAAGTTACACTCTACTTAATATAATGAACCATTAACTTTAACAATTTGAATACATTTGGGGTATGCTTGTACTTTACATAACCATACAATTCTGTAAAAAAACAAAGAACAAGTAAGTTATGAACAACATGTATAAAGTTTGAATTAGTTGATTGCTCGCATATGCACTCTGGTGAGTACTGACAAAACACAGATATAATACACACTAAATACGAAATAACCCTAAATTAAAATTAGCAATTAATCAAAATCAAAATAAATAAAAATAATAAAGGTCCCTGTTGTTTAGTTAATTCCTATTTGTGAATGGGCCCCAGTATACTATGTCCCCCATCTCCACCAAATAAGTTGAAATTTGTACCCCCACACACACTCACTTAGATTGCCCTGCCCTCTATAAAACCATACAACCCACTCCAACTTCACTACACTATACACACTCTCTCTCTACCCTCTTAGTAATGGCTTCCTCCGCCAACCACTTCTCCCTCTTCCTCCTCCTCCTCACTCTCTTATTGCATACTCATGCAAGAGACAGCCAATTCTTCAACAAACTCCCTAGTACCACCAACAACGTTGTTGTCCCAAACAACAACAATAAACCAGCCCCAGTCGAACAACAACAACAGGAGGATCCCAGTTTCCTCCCGGAAAGTGAGAACGGATACGGCCTCTACGGACATGAGACCGGCCAAAACCCCCCTTCCACTACCACTGCCGCAGCCACCACCACCGCCCCAGAATTCAAACAACCCGCCCACAAATATCTCCCCAAAAACTACAACCCCGTCTCCTACGTAACTCAACCCGAAGACTTTAACGACCAAAGCACCACATTCACTGAACAAAGAACCTTCGCCACAAACCCCACCAATTACAACAATGGCCAAAAGGATTATTACAGCAACCAGCAACAAGAATCGAAGAATTACTACAACAATCAGCAAGAACAAGAAACGACGAATTACTACAACAACCAGCAGGAACAAGAATCGGCATTCAGACGCTACCCGGCCTCCACAAACAACAGAAACAACGACAATTACTACTACAACGGCGGCAGCAGCTTCAATACCCAGCCACAGGGGATCAGCCAGAGCGACGCCAGGTACAGCGGCGGCGCTGCCGCCTTCACCAACAGCTACCAGCCGCAGGGAATGAGCGATACGAGATTCCTGGAAAACGGGAAATACTTTTACGATATCAACGCTGATAAATACAGCAATAACCATCCCTACGAGAGCTTGAAAGCAAGAAATGAATACACCAACAGGAATTTTGAAAGAAATGGGTATGAATTTAACGGTGAGAATGCCATGGGAGGATACGAGAACCAAGAAGAGTTCCAGGATGAGCCTTGAGTTACAGTCGGCATTAATGGGTGTTATAAGTTATGGTTAAATATTGGTAGGCGGAAATGAAAATCACAGAATTTATTTATGTGCTGTTTTTTTCTTTTGGCTTTGTGTTTTCTAATTTCATGAAGTGATCAAATATTGAAATATGGGATTTTAATTTTGTGATGAAATAAATTGTATATTAATACTGTGGAAATGTTTGTTTAAATATTAATTATGTTTGACTGGTGTTGGTAATTATGATCCCAAGCGTTACTTTTTAAAGTGTAATGATTTGATTGTTAATTTAAGTAAAAGTAAATCTTATCACAGGGATTATATATGCCTATTCTTTTAAGCAAAGGAATATTGTACATAATCCATAAAATAAACTACTTTTGTACTTTTCATTTTAAATAAGTTGAAAATAAGTAGACAATCAATAGCGTTTTTACAATCACTTCTTAGAATACGAAAGCAATGAAAATCACTTCATACTGTGTGTCCTTCAAGTTGTTTTTTTTTTTAGATCTAGACCTTATAATTGGGACCATGGTCATAACTAGAGTTGAAAAAGAATATGGGAGAAAGACAACTTATTTTGTGGTCGCATTTGTTTTTGTTTGCACTTGATTTGTTTTTTGTTTTTCCTTTTTTTTGCCCCCTCATTTCAAGCTGATCTTGGAAAAAAAAAAGTATTGAGCAGGTCTAAAAAGTAAAAGTTAATGCAATAACTTCTTTCTCTTTAGTATGCCATTGGCAACTTTTCTCTTTTGCATTCAAATAATTGACATGGCAATAATCTTTGGTTACATTTTTTAATAGAAATTACTAAGGATGGGTAGCAATTGGATGATGAAATAACTAAAATTCAAAGTTTAGGTGGTGGAATAAGCAATTTTAAGAAAATGATAATGAGAGGAATTGAAATTGGAGTAGAAAGAGTCCGCATTTGGCGGTGGGTTGCTGCCGTAAGTCGTCCGGCAGTGTGTATGCCACATGCTCAATTTTCTAATATATGTTTAATCAACTCAACTATCTTATTCCTTCCCAATAAATAATTAAATAAGTAATTTACACAATTTAAGACCATCACCACCACAAATCACTTAATTAAACCCCTATCTAAAAGCTTACATTGCTACCATAGACTACGTTTGTTTATGAATTAAGTGAGACGTGAAGATTTTGATTGCATAAATTTTAGATCTAATATTTGTTTTGGAAATAGATATGATGTTATCAAATGATTATTAAAAAGTATTAAAAATTTATATATTAAATTATCACATTCTGTTAGAATAATGAATTTTTTATTAAAAGAATATTTTAGTTTAATTTTAAAAATACCTTTTTAAATTATTAAAGACCTAGTCAGTCCATTAACTGATAGACCCGTTCTTCCCTTATTCCTCTCCCACTAAGTAACGTTAAAAACCTGTCTCCTCCATTATTAAAGCGTGGGCGAGATAGAGAAGAAATACAGAGAATCAGTATTCTTTCTGTATTCGATATTTTTATCAGTATACCAAGCAATAGAGGGAGTCAGTATTCCGGTGTCTTTCCGGTGCAGAAGGGTTCCGAGACAGAGAGTTTCTGGGTTGTTTTATCCTGGGGACGACGGGGCTGAATACTGCTTGCACAATTTGGGCAGAGCCGCGAATCGTCTTAAAGAGAGCGACCTAGTACGCGACTCAACCCAAAAACTATCCGGTAATTTATTGTTGATTTTATTGTGCTCCAACAATTTTAAGACGGTCTTTTTCTGCCATGAACACCGAAATTGATTCCGTCACCGTTGACCTCAACAAACCCTTTCGTTTTGAGGGGCTCCATTTCAAAAGATGGAGACAGAAAATGTTATTTTTTCTCACTATCAGAAAAGTCTCATCCGTTCTCACCTCTGAAAAACCCACTTTACCCAATTTACCGGATATACCTTCTGATGAACAAATTAAGCAACAAGCAGCATGGGTGAAAACTGATTTCTTGTGCAAGAATTTTATTCTTAATGGGTTGGCGGACGATTTATATGATTACTACTCCTCCAAAGAGTCTGCCAAAGATGTCAAGGATGCACTCCAGAAGAAATATGACACTGAGGAGACTGGAGCAAAGAAATACGCGGTGAGCCGATATCTCAAGTACCAATCTGATGACAAATCCATGAAGGTACAATCTCATGAACTACAAAAAATTGCATATGAGATTATCTCAGAAGGTATGGCTTTAGATGAACAATTTCAAGTTGCTGTTTTAATTGATAAGTTACCCCCTAGTTGGAAAGATTTCAAAAATGTTCTCAGGCACAACAAAGAATTCTCACTGGAAAGTCTGATAACCCGCCTTCGTATTGAGGAAGAAGCCCGGAAACAAGATCAGAAGGAAGAAATTCTTGTTGTGTCTAACAACAAAAATATTCAGAAATACTCCACCTCCGCTGTTCTAAAACCAAAACCCAAAAATATGAAGAATCAAAATCAAAATCAAAATCGTCGTAATTTTCAGAACCGGAATGCTCCTCAGTTCCAGAATAGGAATAATCAACGCCCCCCTTCAAGAAATGGACCCCCAGTGAGAAAAGATGTGGTCCATACGGGAGTCCCAGTGGGAGAATTTAAATGTTGGAATTGTGACAAACCTGGCCATATGGCTAGGAATTGTCGAAATGGGACTCAACGTGTGGCACCACAAGCTAATCTTATTGAGGAGCCATTTATTGCCATGATTACTGAAATCCATTTAATTGGAGGATCCGAAGGGTGGTGGGTAGACACGGGTGCTTCTCGCCATGTCTGCTTTGATCGAACTATGTTCAAGTCTTATTCTGAAACTGAGGATAAAAATGTACTTTTGGGTGATTCTCACACTGCCGGAACTGGTGAGGTAGAGTTGAAGTTTACCTCTGGAAAGACCCTGATTCTCAAAGATGTTTTGCATACTCCAGAGATGAGGAAGAATCTTGTTTCGGGCTACCTTCTCAACAAGGCTGGGTTTACTCAGACTATAGGGGCTGATGTTTATACTTTAGCAAAAAACAATGTTTTTGTTTGTAGGGGTTATGCTACTGATGGGATGTTTAAGTTGAATGTTGACGTGAATAAAATTTCTCCTTCTGTTTATATCTGTTCTTTTAATACTTGGCATTCTAGATTATTTCATGTCAATAAACGTATAATTAAAAATATGTGTAATTTAGGCTTAATTCCGAAATTGTCTGTAAATGATTTTGAAAAATGTGAATTTTGCACTCAAGCAAAAATTACTAAAACTCCTCATAAATCAGTAATACAAAAGGAAATTGAGCCACCTGATTTAATTCATTCTGATATATGTGAGTTTGATGGTGTATTGACTAGAAATGAAAAACGATATTTTATTACATTTATTGATGATTGCTCTGATTATACTTATGTTTATCTCATGAAACATAAGAGTGAAGCATTTGATATGTTTAAATTATTTATCACTGAAATTGAAAATCATGCAATAAGAAAGTGAAAAGACTGCATAGTGATAGAGGTACTGAGTATGATTCTGATATGTTTATTGAGTTTTTAAATTACATGGCATTATTCATGAAAAAACAACACCTTATTCTCCTGAAATGAATGGAAAAGCTGAAAGAAAAAATAGGACTTTGACTGAGTCTGTTGTCGCTATTTTATTAAATTCTGGTGCTGCTTCTTATTGGTGGGGAGAGATTTTATTGACTGCATGTTATGTATTGAACCGTGTTCCCAAATCAAAAAACAATGTCTCTCCATACGAAATTTTCAAAGGCAAAAAGTCAAATTTATCTTATTTTAAAATTTGGGGTTGTTTGGCTTACGTTAGAATTCCTGATCCTAAAAGGAAAAAACTTGCTAGTAGAGCTTATGAATGTGTGTTTATTGGCTATGCTGTGAACAGTAAAGCATATTGATTTTTTGATTTGAATTCTCATACCATTATTGAATCGTATGATGCTGATTTTTATGAAGATAAATTCCCTTTTATATCAAGGAATAGTGGGGGCTCGACTTCTAGTAATAATCCAATAACTAGAATAAGCGAACCTCGTATGGAATTGGAATCTGAACCCAGAAAGAGTAAACGTGCTAGAATTGCTAAAGACTATGGTTCTGATTATTATGTTTTTACTGTTGAACAAGACCCACAAAATATACAAGAAGCCTTGTCCTCTGTAGATGCTGAATTTTGGCAAGAAGCTATAAATGATGAAATGGAATCACTTGCTTTTAATAGGACTTGGGATTTAGTTGATTTACCTCCTGGTTGCAAAACTATAGGATGTAAATGGATATTGAAAAGGAAATTGAAACCTGATGGTACAGTTGATAAATACAAAGCTCGCCTAGTTGCTAAAGGTTTTAAACAAAAAGAGAATATTGATTTCTTTGATACTTTTTCGCCTGTTAGTCGAATTACATCAATTCGTGTTTTATTTGCACTTGCTTCTATTCATCATCTTGTTGTGCATCAAATGGATGTAAAAACTGCTTTTTTAAATGGTGAATTGATTGAAGAAATTTATATGGATCAGCCTGAGGGTTTTGTAATTTCTGAGCAAGCAAATAAAGTGTGTAAATTGAATAGATCTCTTTATGGATTATGATCACTTTTTTAAAGTGTGTAAATTGAATATCTTTTTTAAATTTATGCAGGCTCCAATGCAGTGGCATGAAAAATTTGATAATCTTGTTATCTCACATGGTTTCAAAGTGAATGAGAGTGATAAGTGCATTTATTATAAATCAGAGAATGAGCTTTGCACTATTATATGTCTGTATGTGGATGATTTGCTTATATTTGGTTCTAATATTCATGTGGTTAACAATGTGAAATCTTTGTTATGTGCAAATTTCGATATGAAAGATCTTGGTGAAGTAAACATTATTCTTGGATCACACATTACATTGAGAAAGTTTTGAAAAAGTTTGCTTAGGTCTGTAAAAGGAATTTGCTTAGATCACACATTACATTGAGAAAGTTTTGAAAAAGTATAATTATTCTGATTGTAAACCTGCATGCACACCATATGATCCTAGTGTAAAATTGTTTAAAAATACTGGTGATAGTGTAAGACAATCTGAGTATGCGAGTATAATTGGTAGCTTACGCTATGTAACTGATTGCACTAGACCAGATATTGCATATGTTGTGGGATTATTATGTAGATTTACAAGTAGACCGAGTATTGAACATTGGCATGCTATTGAGAGAGTTATGAGATATTTGAAAAGAACTGTAAACTTTGGTTTACATTATGAGAAGTTTTCCGCTGTCCTAGAAGGATATAGCGATGCCGACTGGAATACTCTTTCAGATGACTCAAAGGCAACCAGTGACTATATATTTAATATAGCTGGTGGGGCTGTCTCTTGGAAGTCAAAGAAACAGAGTATTTTGGCTCAATCCACGATGGAGTCTGAGATGATAGCACTGGCTACAGCTAGTGAAGAAGCAGGATGGTTGAGAAATCTACTATGTGATACTCCCTTGTGGGAAAGACCGATTCCAGCTGTATTGATCCATTGCGATAGTACCGCGGCTATTGCAAAAGTTCAGAACCGTTATTATAACGGCAAAAGACGACAAATACGTCGTAAGCACAGTACTGTTAGAGAATACCTCTCTACAGGAGCTGTTATAGTGGATCATGTACGTACTGATGAAAATTTAGCTGATCCTTTGACTAAAGGATTAGCACGAGAGAAAGTTTGCAGAACCTCGAAAGGAATGGGACTTTTGCCCTTAGATTGATTGATGAGTTACATACAATGGTAACCCAACCTATAGACTGGAGATCCCAAGAAATAGGTTCAATGGGTAATAACGAGTTGTAAGTAATATGTGTGAATCATGCTAATTTTATAATTTTGGAATCCTTTCGAGTATTATTGTGTTGAAGCATGATATCCTGAAGCGATATAATTAAGGTTGAGTTTATATTTTTTAACTCTTAATAGGTTCTATATATCCAGTTGGATTTGGGTACCTAGCTACAGGAGTACTCTTGATAGACCTACCTATGTGAATGTGGAAGTGAGGCCGCTTCCTATGAGATTGTGGGCAAAATCTCTATAGCATTCACTATACCGGGATACGCGTGTATGGCCGTAAAAGCACGGGCTTTTGGACTACTCCCTGGTAGAGTTGTGTGTGGGATGTTGTTAGAGATAGAGTTCAAAACTACGAGTTACTCTAGTAAAATCTAAATCATCAACACTATGTAAAGGTTCAAGTTGATCAACACCTTTACTTATGCACAACTTTATAATATTGCTTGATGAAAATGTTTTGGAAAAATACTTTGAAAACTTCAAGTGGGGGATTGTTAGAATAATGAATTTTTTATTAAAAGAATATTTTAGTTTAATTTTAAAAATACCTTTTTAAATTATTAAAGACCTAGTAAGTCCATTAACTGATAGGCCCGTTCTTCCCTTATTCCTCTCCCACTAAGTAACGTTAAAAACCTGTCTCCTCCATTATTAAAGCGTATGCGAGATAGAGAAGAAATACAGAGAATCAGTATTCTTTCTGTATTCTATATTTTTATCAGTATACCAAGCAATAGAGGGAGTCAGTATTCCGGTGCAGAAGGGTTCCGAGACAGAGAGTTTCTGGGCTGTTTTATCCTGGGGACGACGGGGCTGAATACTGCTTGCACAATTTGGGCAGAGCCGCGAGAGCGACCTAGTACGCGACTCAACCCAAAAACTATCCGGTAATTTATTGTTGATTCTATTGTGCTCCAACACATTCCCATCCGAATAGGGAAATCCATGAACAAAGATAGCCAATTTGTTTTTCAAGAAATATTATATCTACTGGAATTTGAGTTGGTGTTTTGTTTAGGAGATAAGAATGTAGTAGAAGTTGCAAAGTTAAAAGAAATACATGTGGCGTAAATTCCTTATATTCTTAATTACAAGTTAAAAAAGTGAATTGACAGTATTGAGTTGATAGTGAAATAAATTGGGTTAAGTAAATGCAGATGGTGTTTGAAATAGTTGTCGTAATCAATCTAGCATTGCCCATTATCCGAAGGCTACCCTTGTTCATCACAATTTGGAATTTGGGAAATTTCGTGACCAAATTTAATGATACAATTCCAACTATACCCAAATCCGAAAGCAACATTTTTAATAACCTAAAAGGCAAGTTATTAGTTAAAGATTCTTCCGCTGATCATGGAACCAACTCAGTCTTTACAATTGCTAAGCTTTTCTTTTTTCTGTTTTGACTTTCTCTTTTTCTTTTTTTCAATTCTTTCTTCGCTTGGATGTGAAAAAAGTAAAGAAGGAAAGGAAAAGTTATGGGGAGCGAGTATTGTTGAAGGTATAGAGCATACTGTGTTTGGTTTTGTCTAAGAATGGAGGCCCATGAGTGTGTCACGAGATTATCACTCCAAAATGCCAATTTAATGTCGTGATGATGCTGGGGGTAAAATGGCCAAAACGCAACTCACAGGGACACCTCACATTACACTATACCTACTAATCATACCTTCCATCTTCCAATTAATCACTTTCCACACTACTACAACCATATTTCTTTACATGTTTTTACCCACTAAATTTCACTCAAAATTGTACAAAAATACATCAAATGATATCTGTTAACTATCGTTTTCATATTATTCTTTTACGGATTTCACTTGTTTGTTAATTTTTTTATATCATTTTTTGTACAAAATGAGGCATTTCAGGAGCAATTATGAGACCCCAACAAAAACCGAGGTGAAGAAAGTGAAATTTCTAAATTGCACTGTCTATATTGCAACACACAAATTTAGGAAAATAAAAACAAAAAGCAAATGCAAAAATAAATACAAGGCTGAATACCTTAGACTCCTCACACTTTATAATTATTAATACTCAGTATAACAATAGGTTTTACAAAGGGACTCGATTCCCTAACACCTAACCTATACAATAACAACAACGTCTTACGACTCCCGTCGACTTATTCGGCACTAACGCGCAAACCACCGAAAGTCGGACGAGCTCTCCCAAATCCACCTTGAAGTTTCTTCTCCCGAAAATCCTTCGACCCTAACACAATCAACTCTACTTGCAACACAGGAAAATTAGTTGAACAAAACTTAAACCAACGATTACATAAATTCAAACTATAACAATAAGGATATTTGACTATTTTGTTCACTCTTGCTCATTGTACTCGCTATTCATAAGATTACGAGACCCATATATTTATATAAGAGTGGGTCTTGGGTGCATAAAGTGCATAATAGGACTGGTGCACTCTATTTTTTAAAGGGTGAACTTAAAAAATTCGCTTATATACAACATAATTACACATTCGTGTCCGCTAACGGGTCCGTGCGCGACCTAGCGGATCACCAATTTTTATTTGTTTTAAATACAACGACTTAATATATATTTATTAGGACATGTTTGTTTCATCTATCAGCATGTAGCCCAGCTGGTTAAGTGGTGCCTTCAAGGCACCAGGGACAAGGGGTCCTGGGTTCGAGCGTCCTCCTCTTGCCCTTTATGTTTTATTGATTAGTTTTTTTTTTTTTTTTTAAATATATTACATTAGGGTGAGTTTACCTCACATGTTAAGGTGTAGCCCATCTTGCCCTTTATGTTTTATTTATTTATTTTTTTTTAAATTATATTACATTAGGGTGAGTTTACCTCACATGTTAAGGTGTAGCCCAACTGGTTGAGTGGTTCCCTAAAGGAACTAGAGAGGTCTCAGGTTTGAAGCCTACCTCTCATCATGTTGGTTTTATTGATCATTTTCTTTATGTTCTAATTTTTATTTTATTAATTTATAAAATTAATTTTAACAATTAGTAATAGATATTATTTAATTAAATAATAAAAAATAAAATGATAATTTTTATAAATTTATTTTTAATTCTGGATTTGTAAGTATTTTTTTTCTTTTATTTTTCTTTTTAATTTACAATGTTTTATGTACATATAATTTATTAATGATTTATATTAGGTAACATAACATATATTATTAAACGATATAATATATACTATTAGACTACTATTAAGCAACATAATATATTATTAAAAAAAAATGTGTACTATAACTAGTAAATTTATATTATTAGGAAACATAATATATACTATAGAAAACATAATATATTATCCAAAAAAAAAAAAAATGTATACCTGCAACTAGTAAACTTATACTATTAGGAAACACAATATATTCTATTAGACAACATAATATATATTATTATACAACATAATATATACTATTAGGCAACATAATTTTTATTTAAAAAAAATGTGTACCTGTAACTAATAAACTTATACTATTAGGAAACATAATATATATACTATTAGGTAACATAATATACACTATTATGCAACATAATATATTATTTAAAAAGAAATTATATATGTAGATAATTAGATTATACTATTAGCAAACATAAAATATATTATTAAAAAAAATATACCTGTAATATTAAACTTATACTAGTAGGCGACATAATACATATTATTCCGCAACATAATATATATTATTGATAACATAATATCTTATTTCATAAATTAATAATTAATTATATAAATTAAATTAAGTAATAAAAGTTACAATTCAAGAATGCAATTGTGAAGAAAACAAAAAAAAAAAAAAAAAAAGTGCGAAAGAAAAGAAAAAATGCATAAAAGGAAAAATAGCGCTTGGAAGCAGCAGGATTCGAATTGGTAACCTCCGTGCTCTAGAACTTAAGCATGCAAGTCAAACCGCTACGCCAAATGACATTATGTGTCATTTCAAACACAACATTAAATATATTTGATGTGTTCCACATACAAAAATAAAAAATAAAAAATAATAAGGCATTGGTCGGGGCTAAAAACGGGGCACGCGCGGATCCTCTCTTTGGGCAGGTGTACAATAAGTGTTGAGTGCACACAAGTTTTTGTCTTTATATAATATGTCTGCCGCCTTTAGTAACTTATGGGCCAAGTACCACTCCTCCATGCTTTGTAAAATCTCCAAGATTTAAAAAATTGAATTTATTAACCTCCTTGAGAATATGCCAGCTTTGTTAATTTTATTCTTTATCTATTAGTTAATCTTCATGCATATATCGCTCTCATTAGGGGCCGTTTGGTAAACCTGATAAGGCATAGATTGCTTACTCATCTGGGCTTATCAGTTTGTTTGGTATCCATTTTTAATAAACAGGCCGGCCCTATATTAGCCAAGGCCCGGTCTTAGTTTACTGTTCCTCTTCAGCAAATGAAACGCGCAGCACAGCCACGATTGCCACCATGTGCTTGAACAGTACCAGCGATTATTGACTTGAAATTACGGAATTGACACGACTGACCTCTTCCAAAATATCAGATTTCAAAAATCCCCAAATTACCAAAACCCCAAATCGCGCAAAACCTGTGCAATATTTCATCTCTCTCTACAGACCAACCTATCCAACTCCAGATTTACACCTGATTAGGCTTCCGACAATCCTTCAGGATCTCCATTTTCCAGATCTCAGGTAACTTTTGAGTATCTATCACCCTCGTCGAACTGGCCACAATAACATTTTTCTTATTTCAATCTTGCTGATTCATTTTTTTTTTTTTTACACCTATTGGAACGAGATTTGCAGATTTCAACAATTTCTTGTTATCTTTAGCTGGGTTCTTAACATTGCTGCGGACTGGAGGACAGATCCGCAACAGATCCGCAAGATAGGTAAGATTAGAAAAATTGTTTAAATTTTTTTTGGGTTATTTTTTTTCCGTATCATGCATCTAAGACAGTGGGAATGTCTTATGTAGTTCATGTCTTTGTGTCCAGATTTTTAGAAGAATATCATCTATTTGTTGTGCATTACTAGAAAGTAGAACAACAAATCACTATGGATATGGGTCGGTTGTAGGTACACGATGTATTTGTCTCCCTCTTTTGACGATTTCTGAAGCGGGAGTTTAATTTTTTCTGATTTGATTTAACTAGATGGCTGCTGACTTTAGCACACCATAAGAGTCGGTTGTCTATTGTTTATAACTATAAATTTCCAGACAGAAGTTTAAGTTTAATTTAGTATGTTTCATTTGTTAAGGACGCCGTCGTTCAAATTTGGGTTATTTTTGTGTTTGAATCTAGTTGTTGCATTTGTTAATTCATGGCCCTTGTTATGATTTTATTATCTTTCGTCTTATGCAGCACGTTTTGTAGAGTTGCTAGTAGACCTGCCGTGAAAGTTTAGCGATGTCTCGTTTTGGGCAAAGAAATGCAATTGTGATTTTGTTAGTAGAGGAGATTTTGCATCATACTCTGATTAATGTATGTATTATTATCGACCTACTATCTAGAATTACAAGGAAAAGAAGACGTAGTGAAGTTGTGCAGACATATCGAATTCTAGAAAGAATACCAGATCAGGTTAAGCATTTGAACAGAATTGTAGGGGTTAGCGATGAGTATTGTGTCATAAACCTACGAATGGATCGCAACACATTTGGCCGACTTTGTTTCCTATTACGTCAGTTAGGGGGTCTAGTTGACGGTAAATACGTTACAGTCGAAGAACAAGTTGCAGTCTTTTTAGGTATTCTAGCTCATCATAAAAAAAACAGGATTAAAAAATTTGATTTCTGGCGGTCCGGGGAGACAGTCTCTCGCTATGTTCATGTCGTTTTAAAGGCCATACTGAAATTACATGGGATTTTCTTGGTCAAACCCGAGCCCGTACCCGAGGACTGCACCGACTCTCGATGGAAGTGGTTCAAGGTAATACATTCTTATTTATATGAAGTCAAATTAAAATATATTTGTGTTAATGAAGTTGCAAATAATAGAGAGCCTGTGCTTCAGTTTAGATCTTCTTGTATTGAACCTTTGTATATTTGTTATGTGCTTAGGGATGTCTAGGAGCGTTAGATGGAACTTATATCCCAATCATGGTCCGAAATGCCGATAAGCCTCGGTATAGAACAAGAAAAGGGCAGATTTCCACAAATACTCTAGCGGTTTGTGATAGAAACTTAAGATTTGTTTACGTCCTACCCGGATGGGAGGGTCAGCCGCTGATGCGAGGGTGTTACGGGACGCCCTAATTAGAGTGCATGGATTGAAAGTCCCCAAGGGTAGCGCTACTAAACTCTTTCTTATTCCTTCGTTGAAGTGTTTTCAAGTCGAACAAAATTCTTGATGCAAAATACACCTTTTTTCAATATAGGAAATTACTACTTGTGTGATAACGGCTATGCCAATAGTGAAGGATTCTTGTCGCCATACAAAGGAGTGAGGTATCACTTGAAGGAGTGGGGGCCAGCAAGAAACCGCCCTCAAAATGCCGAAGAAGCCTTTAATATGAGGCATACGAAGGCTCGCAATGTAATCGAACGTGCTTTCGGTATCATGAAGATGAGGTGGGGTATTTTTAGGAGCACAACATATTATCCGGTTAAAGTTCAAAACAGGCTTATCATGGCGTGTTTTCTGCTGCACAATTTTATTAGGTCCGAGACATTAGTCGATCCAATAGAGCAACTACTAGATTCCCTTCCGGATGAAGAACAAGATGACGGGGACGACGAAGGGTGTATAGATGTTGTTGAAAGCTCTCCGGAATGGAATGGATGGCGAGACGAACTAGCTCAAGAAATGTGGGCCCACACTAGATAGTTCGAACGATTTCTAATTAAGTTTAGGCGTCATCCGGGTATAGGACCGACTAGTTTATATTGGCCTGTGGGTCCGCGTGTATTAGTCAATGCTTCTAATATTAATTTGCAATTGTTGTTCCAAGCCACTAATTTGGATGAAATATAACGTTGGGTTTCAATAGTTGTTTGGTATGGAAACTAGGATTGTTGAAACAGTTTGAATATTTTGATTATCTTGTGTAGTGGCCTAAAGATGTTTATTCATATACTTGTCTTGCATCAATCTTTGTTATCATAATTTGTAAATGGAGCTTATATTTTAATGTTATTGTTAGTTGGTTTCATGCTCCGGATTTGGTGCAGGTCAATGGACTCACGTGGGGAAGAAATTGATTTGGTTCCCGAATGTCGCTGCGGGAAGGGTAAGATGCTAGTTAGGTGTGCCGGGCAGGATGCATATCACCCGGGACGTTACTACTATAAGTGCCCAAACAATAATAAACATGAAAAATCATTCATGTGGTGCGATGAACACCATAAAAATGAGCCCGTAAATCGTGTTCCGAAGTTTGTGCTTAGTCAAGCATATACTGCTAAGCCTAGAACGAGTTCGACATATTCGTCAACCAGTCACAACCCCGGCATTGTGTCAGAAGTGCAAGATCCTGGACCCCATTTGCGTGGCGATCTTGAAGCGCAAATTGCTATTATCTTCATGGCTATAGTTCTTCTCGCACTAGGCGTAATTATTGGCAAATTAATTTAAAATTGACACAAGTTATTTGCTGTAGTTCACATGATCAATGGATGATTTGTTTGTAAGCTGTATATTTTATGTGAGGCACTCTCTGTTAAAGTATGAATTTAATGTGAGACACTCTTTTTTGTGATCTTTATGAATTTGAGGAATCAGAGCTTGATGGGTGAAAAATAATGTTTAAATTCTATTGATTTGCATTGTGTAAACTCATGGAAAACAGCTAATTACACAAATTAATTTCGAACATGTTGGGATGGTGATGTGCCTGACACAAGGAAACTGGTTTGTGTGGCCAGCTATAGAATCACGGGTTTGGTGTGTGGACTTTAGTTGCCTCAAATACATAAATGTACCAGGTTTGATCAACCCGTGAACATAGTACTTGTTCTTAATTTTTTTGGGAGATATTTCCATTAAAAGGACATGAGCTAGTTCACAATAATATGTACTTGGCTATGCTTACATGGAAAAAATTATGTAGAAATGCTTGGACCTTAGCTGCATGCATTCATTTGGCCTTTACTGCATTTGGCAGCCTTTAATTTGTCGTAAGTGTAACGTCCACAACGCAAAGTAACAAACAAATTTATTCAAATAGCTATAATTGAAAGCGTGTATGAAAGTAGTAAAGATACGTTGAGATATTGTTCTGACCGAACTATTATTTTCCCTCTATTAAAGGCATTTCTATATCAATTACATCTTATTCAATCGATTTCACTAATAACTCATCAAAGTAAAAGGAAATGATACCCAATGGCAATCGTGTTCATGCTCCACGACAAGTCCTGCGTGGTCAGTGGACGGATGCGATTGACTCACGCTTCATTGAGCTTCTTCTACACGAAAAGCAACAGGGGCGATTTGTTCGTAATCAGGACTACGGCGTGGCCTTAACTGCTGCAATGGAGGGAATTAACACTGAGTTCCAAAAAGATTTTCCATTTCTACAATGCCGCTCTAGGCTTCAGATGCTCCAGCGTAGGTATTCTTTCTTCAGCCGGGTTTCCGACCACAGCGATGTAACGTACGACCCAACGACCGGATCTTTTGACATTGATCCCTCTGCTATGGAGCACATTTCCCGGGTAATGACCTTTGGCACAAATCATTTTTCGTACATAGCGAATATGTTCTGGTTAGGCTTACCTACGTTTATTCCTTTTTATTGAATTCGTAACTATCGGAATTTTATATACTTGTCTTTTTCTTTTATTTTAATTTATGTCCACTTTTACTTTATACCAGATGTCGTCGCCTGCCGACATGAGGTTGATTTCACGTGGGGAGCCAATGTTGCTGGCTCTTAGACAGCTATTTGAGAACTAAATGACAAGATTTTGATGTGAAGCGGAAGATGTTATGTTGTATCCAATGACCAAAGTGACAGCTAAATCATCGTGTTCTTATCCTTTTCTATTAGTAACTACGAGAGTTGTATTAAGCTGTAATTTTTATTATCTTGATCGCTATGTTATTTGTATGATGGTATTCAAATGTTGCTATATTTGCAATTATTCGCGATTTAAGGCCATCTTATTTTTCCATGTTTAAGCCTTGAGATAATTTATCCTGTAAAACAAATGGGCATGTTGAGGTGTAGTGCGAATATAGGCATCATAAAGTAGCCTTAGTACATGGACATGATATATTACTTAGCTGAGTGGGCTTGTCAATGCAGAGAGATTCCCATAATTAAAATGAGAAAGCTTTTGATTCCTTTTTTCACACAGATTGGTCAAATTAATAATGATGGTACAAATTTCACTTTTGTATATATGAGGGATGCCGTAGGACGTAACAATAACCTATCTCTCTTGTTTGATACATCTCAATGTCCCTCGATAAAATACCTATCCAGTCTAAATTTTTTTATGGTTCTAAATGGACGCCGGAAATGGATACATGTTTCTTGAATGCACTGGTAAATCAAAGAATTCAAGGGAACTGGACAGAGGCGGATAAGTCTTTTCATGCTATACTCACAGCCCGTGGCACCGTCAATTCGAGCTTCGAAACAGCCCTCACGTGGGAGGATGTTTATGAAAGGCAAGCAATTTTAGAGACACGATTCCACACGTTCAAGCAACTGATTGAAGATTCAAGGTATCATTGGGTGCAAAGCCTCAACGTGGTCATTGCGGAGGAAGACGCCTGGAGAGAAATGTTCAAGGTTAGAAAATATGAATAATGTTAAGCATTTACATTGGTGCAATTATCTTCACTCACCATATTACTTTTGTTGTTAACTCTTCACTCTTTGACATAGAAAAATATTTTCGCTCAAGCTTATTTTCATAACGCCGAACCGGAATTTGCAAATCTGACTGCACTCTTCGGTAGTCCAAGCGTATTACCACAAGACGAACATGAAGTCATTAACATTAGTGATTCAAGCAACCATGTGAGTGAACCACTGGCTTATCATATTGTGGTTTCTGACGATGACGAAGTGATGTCGCCTCTACCATCCGATTTTCACAAAATCCGCAGAAGGCTTTTTGACGATGAACCCGATGCAACAACACTTGAGTCTAGCAGCCACAAAGGGCATTGTGATATGAATCATGTGCCGAAAGGGTCACATAGATTCCCTTTGCGTAACGCTTTTCCTATGAAACCTAAGGAAAAGGGTGGTCCATCGAAGACCGCGGGTTCGAGTTCGTGTGCATCCTCAAGCCCAAGCAAATGGTGGTTTGGACCTTTCAAGTAAATTGTGACTCGTGGTGTTTTGTGGGAGACGTCCGACGTCAGGGAAGAAAGCTGGACTTAGCACGCCTTATGTTGTATTTCTCTTATTAGGATTTCCTTTTATTAAGTATCAAGGTTGTTCTCCTTTGAAGGTGTCATTTCTTGTTGTATATCCACACGTTCTATAATTTTATCTCGCAAATTGGTGTTTCCATTTTGGTGTCCTGACTGAATTTTCATATATATAAATGAACTAACTTGAGAAAAATAAATATATGATAAGAAACATATATAAATCATATTTAAACTGAGAATGACTCCAAACTAAACTTAAATTTGATTGGTCTGAAAAAATTTGATCTTACAATCAAAAGCAAAGAAGCCTTTAATTTCTAGTTTGAATATTGATGTTGACTAACAAATTAAACTACAAGAACACCACCTTAATTTATAATCACACGGCGACTTTTCAGTGTAAACAAAGCAAATATCAAATGAACAATTAATTTCGAACAATTGGTTGCCAAAAAATTCCTAAGATAGATGAATACTAGCAAAAAGCATACCATTCCACAATTACAAACCAAACACATTGTCAACCATGTTCTTACACCAAAATAAGTCAAAAGCTAAATTAAGGTTGTAAGCCTAAAAGTTTGAACCATAGCAGAAGCTAGAACAGGATACAAAAGCTTAATCAATGCATCAGTCTTGAGATCGGTTTTTTTTCAAGCAGAATCACAGAGCGCCTAGTCGGAATGCGCTATTACTTCCTTGTATGAAGCAAACGTTCAACGTATTGAGGTCTGGCATGTTCGGGCAAACTCATGAAGATCTCAAGACGCTCCACTTTATCAGCAAGCATATCGCATACATCGAATTTATCAGTTAGAGACAGTCCGGGGATATCACCTAGAAGATCGAATACCTTGGTCTTAGCTTTTCCCAAATCGACTTCATACCCAATTCGACTTGCAAGGTTCTCCAATCGTGCATCTGTGTTGCGACATAGTTGGCCAAGCAACTCATAAACTCCATCAAGCCCTTGAGCGGTTTTGCGTTTCTTACCTGTCGATCTTTCGGTAGGGGCCACCTTATCGCCTTGACACACGCTATCATCATCTTCAGCACCCAAAATGCCGTCTAGGTTGACATGGTAATCACCGTGTCCCTCGTCTTGTGGCACATTATCATCGTTCATCAAGTCGTTGACCGCATCCATCACATCCTCTGCACTCTCACCTGTCGCTCTGTCCTTGCCAAAAATCTCTTTCCAATCGTCTAGCAAAGGCCACGCTTTATAGTGCATAGTCCTTGCATTACTATCATTCTGCCAAAAAAAATGTATAGGGTGTTTCAACGAAACTAAACCAGATTAAAAAATAAGCTACAGGAAGCACATAATTCTCAACCGCACAGTATACTGATCCACTCGGTCCGGTACAGCGATACACACAAAATCAATAAGCACAAGTGATAAACCCACAATTAAATTAAGAACATGCATATACAAAGCGAATCTGAGCAATTTTTCAGAATGCAATTATCACACCAGTCTTGCACAATTATGTTGGGAATCAACGCCAACGAGAGTTTAACTAAAATCTTCATAATCAATATGCACCATTAAACTAACTAAATGAGTAACCATTATATGTAATATTGTAATATAAAAGCACATAATGTTTTGACGAAACATATATTTTAATTTGACAGTATTTAGTACTAAAATTTAAATTTACGATATGAACACGAAGTTACGATGTAAACTGAATATGTTTCAAGGTTGATCCGACCTTTACGATGAGGGTCCACAAGTCGTTTTGACAGTCGATCATGTGTGTGCCCTTCAGATTGAAACCGACCCCAGACCGCAATAGCATGGTGGTAAGAGAGCCATAATTCTTCTTCCAAGTAGTGAGCTTCGAGTTGATGTGCGGCATTCCTTGTAGGTCAGTCCCGGGAAATTCTTTCTGCATGGCAGATTCCAACTTGCTGAGGTAACCGGCCCTGAAGCCGTTATCAGACTTCCAGCCCAGTGCTACCAGCTCCTTCAAGGCTGCGATCAATGTTGCTTCTTCCTCGTTTGACCAAAAGCGTCTAGTCTTGTCGGTTTTGTTACTCCGATCACGACCCACGGTGCAACTTCCCGTTTGCACATCTATCAACAAATAAATAAAAAGATTATGTAAGGTCGAGTAATAAACATATACAACAGTTGAATTGATGCTATCTAAACATAGGTAAACGCGTCGAGTAATCTCCGAAATTGAGCGCCCGCGGCGGGTCAATTCTTGGTGCAATCCTGGGCTCGCTTGACAAAAGCCCCTTTCGGATTCAGCAAAACCATGGCGATTTCAGGTTCAAAATGTGTCTTACAAAACAATCTTATGTCGCCTAACCCTAATCAAAACGAAATCACATATGCTTGCTACCTCAGCAAATAATCTAATACCTGGATTACTCGAACTCATGTTGAAGACTGATTATTGGACGCCCTTGTTGGCCGAAAATTATCGACGGAAGGCAAATCCCACGAATAGGTCTTCGCACCAACTGGGTTCTTTCTTTCGCGAGAGCCCTAGCTCAGAATTGATTCTGATGAAGATCGATTTTAGCAAAAGAGGATTTAACAAGGCTTTTTAATTTTATAAGGGCAGTTTTGTAAAAAGAAGCAAGTTTAATATGGATGCTAGTCTTTGGTACCAAACACCCATTTCAACATAATAAATGTTTGTAACTAGTCTACCAAACACACAAACAATGTATATATCACCCCTTATCTACGATACGTATCTTACCTAAACAATCTTACCTTATCTTAACATGCTTACCAAACGAGCCCTTAAGATCTTAATAATGTCAGCATGTATATATATGTACGTGATTGTCATGTTGATTTTTCTCCTCTTGGGCTCAAGCCCATCACACGCTTATCCACAAACCTTATCCGTTTCTTATGATCCGCCTACAAAAACAGTAAAATATTAAAATAATAAAGTATAGTAACAAGACTAATTATCAATAATAAATGTACTAAGTTCAATAATTAAATAAAAATAACATAAGGGATTTTGACAAAAAAAATACCAACACAAAATACACTAAGAATCTTCCCCTTTGGCATTTTTTGTCAAAAATCCGAAAATAAATAACAACCTATAAACATCCCATAAAAGTAAAGCTCCCCATCAATATAAGCAAAAAATAATATTTCTCCCCCTTTTGGATGAAAAATTCAAAGATACAAAAAACTGACCAACATAACAAAATAGACGCAAATAATTCAACTCCCCCTTACTTTAAATTCCCCTCACTTTAACGTAGTGGCCCATAGTCTAGCTCATTGTATGAGTGGTAAATTAAGAGGTGCAACAATTAATCAAACCAAAATTCCAAACAGACGAATCTTTTCAATTCAAGACTTATAGCATTTGTAACCATAACTTCATAGAAAAATATGCAGGGGATGCATATAATTAAAGAAACAATAAAATGTAGACTCAATTTTTATCGTATCACACCCACGGTATTAGACAAGCGGAAGTTTTTGGCAAAGAACTAACAAAATTCCACATCAACTTGATTTTAACTTTTAGCACAAGACAATTTAGAGGCTTAAACATAAAATCAAATCAATGTATCCTTATTCTTTCAACTATTTTTACCCTCTCATGGGGTAGCTCGCAAACCCCACGAGCCAAAATCGCACTAGAAAAATCCGGTGCAACGAGCTCTGTTTGATCCTTATAACCCCTTTGATACTACAAATATAAAATTATTAAGCAACTTATTTTTGTGGTTGGCGGCTTTCACAGGTCAATCACTTTCTGTGCTAGTAGCTCTTTTCGATTTATGGACGGTAGCTGCTCTCAACATCATTTCATGACCGTAACTCTTTCTGACAAGCAGGAAATAATACAAACAATACAATCTTTATCAACAATAAGGAAAAGGAATGTAAAGTTTTAAGCCAAATAAATCTTTGAACTTGAGATGGATGCATGAAAGGAAAAATGCATAATGCACAATCTTACATGATATGCATGCTGCAACATACAATCTTTTTCGGTTTTTTTTTTTTTTTTTTGGCATTAAAAGCCTTGTTTTTAATTTGATTCGCTGTCAAAATATGATCAATTTCTTTAGCACATTAATATACCAATACCCAAAAAAAATGGTGACACGGGCCAACGAGCTTACTTCTAGAAAGTTGAACAAGTAGATTTTCTAATCAATATTTTTCTTTGAGTATGGTTTATCAAATCTACTTTAGGTCTAGGGGCTCGACGTGTCATTCCTCTAATATCCCAACTATCAATCTCACTATTTTAAAGATCAAAATGCATTTTATAACAATTTAGACGTATATGACCAAAAACACCACAGTAATGACAAATAGGAATAAACAAAGAGTTTTTATAATAGCCACGCTTTTTATGTTGCAGCACACTATTTTGCTTTGATTATTCCATCTCTAAGTTCTTCTGTACAAGTTTATTCTATCCAGAAGGATGAGTGTGCACGAAATAGTTTCCAGTATGTTCTGAAAATATTTCGCCACTTTCTTGTGTTGCAACATTAGGTACTGACTGTATAATATCTCGACGATTAGTATTAGAAGTCTCACCAACATAACCTAGACCAGTGAAATCACCATGATTTTTGCCTAAATTGACAAGTACGGTTAGAGTGGCCTTACCAGAGTTCAATCGTTTCAGAACTTGTTTAGATTGTTCCAACTAAGTGGACAACTTCGCAATTGATTGATCTTTGTTTTCCACACTGCTCCTACATGTGCCGAGATCACTTTGCATCATCTGGAGGTCAGATTTTAAACAATTTACCTCATTTTCTTTTTCGGCCAGTGCATGTTGGAATACAACTTCTAGCTCATAATTTTTTTCTTCCATCATCATCTCCACGCTCTTCTGACATTTCGCAAGTTCCTCATTCATATTGGTTATGACTCGTTCCTTATCATTGGCTTTTGTTTTCAATTTCTCAATCGTCGCCTGTGATTCATGGAGTTGACTCTCCAATTGTTTGATGGCCTTGCTACCTTGTAAACATGCGACTGAAAGTTTCTTGTACATATTCTGCATCTCCTTAATTGTGGGACTTGTTTTTCCATCAGAAGCATCAGATTCATAAAAATTGGGTAAATCATGTTGCAATATACCTGGGCTTTCTTCGGGATCAGTTTCTTCGGTTTCTGTTTGCCCCATGAAACACACATAGGATGCTGATAAAACTGTCAGGTTGTTCGAATGATCGTTCTCTTCTTCATTGTCTGACTTGTTACTCCATGTGGCTGCTAAGGACTTGTTTTGCCTTCTTAGAAACGTAGGGCACTCTTTCTGAAAGTGACCACAAGCATTGCATTCTCTACATCTAACTTTGTCTAGTGATGAACCTGCAAAACTTGAAGAAGAGTTAGGGCTACTTATAATAGTTTGACTTGATTTCTTACCTAACGAAGAGGGACTTCGGTCATTCTTTCAGAACTTCTTTATCATGCTCCCAAATTTCTTTGTGAGCAATATCATATTCTCTACAATTTTCAACTGATCTGGATCACGTCTGCTAACTTCTTCATCCTTCTAATCGACTTTTACTTTCAGCGCTATGCTTCTACTTTTCTCCTTGATCTCAAACCCTTTGTTGAGTTCGAAAGTTAGGAGTTCTTCTACTAGCCGACCAATCTTCATATTTTCGACATATTTTTAGGTGTCGATCGCAGTAAAGTTCTCTAAGAATCGGCCTGGAAGGGTTCTCAGAATTTTTTTCACCATAAGTGA
The DNA here is from genome assembly GCA_958295605.1 of Ajuga chamaepitys. Taxonomy (NCBI): domain Eukaryota; kingdom Viridiplantae; phylum Streptophyta; class Magnoliopsida; order Lamiales; family Lamiaceae; genus Ajuga; species Ajuga chamaepitys. The sequence goes on along the minus strand of OY282501.1, from coordinate 53,182,666 downwards.
TTCCGGAACTATCTCTCCAAGTGAGAGCCTCTTGTTTACGATGCCCATAGACCGTAAGTGATAGTCTTCAATGGACTCGCTTTCCTTCATCTTGAGGCTGTCAAACTAATTGCGCCAATTTCTTAGTTGGACTTCTTCACTTCTTTGGTTCCTTCAAAGTAATTATCGTGCAAGTCCCAAGCTTCTTTGGTTATTTTGCAGTTGCATATTGTCATGTATTGGAATTCATCAACAGTTGTTCGATTGCAAATGAGAGCCTTGTGATTAACCTTATACAGTCCCTTTTCAGCAGAAGATCACTCGAATTTAGGCTTTGGTGTGGTCGAGCCTGTGGCAGTAGGTGGAGACCATCCAGATTCGATAATCTCCCAGTATTCATCATCCATAGCCTCCAAGTGAGTCATCATAAGTGACTTCCAATAATCATATTCATGCCATCAAGTAAGGGAAGTCGCACGATATTGCCAAGCAAATCCATAGCAGTGCAATTTCCAGAATCTACTGTATTAGAATACGAACCCGCTCTTGATACCACTTGGAATATCTAAACTGCACTATCTATGTTGCAACACAGAAACTTACGAAACTAAAAATGAAAAGCAAACACCAAAATAAACAAGGAGCTGAATCCCTCTGACCCCTTGGACTTTATTGTTATTGATACTTCGTATAAAGATAGGTTTTACAAAGAGACTCGATTCCCTAACACCTAACCAATACTAACCAACAACGTCCGACGACCCCTATTGACTTATTCGGCACTAACACAGCAAACCACCGAAGGCCGGACAAGCTCTCCTGAACTAATCTTGAAGTTCCTTCTCCGAAGGTCCTTTGACACGAACACAATCAACTCTACTTGCAACACACGAAAATTAGTTGAAACAAAACTTAAACCCACGAATACATAAACATACTATAACAATAAGAATATTTGACTATTTTGTTCACCCTTGCTCACTGTACTCGCTACTCATAAAATAACGAAACCAATATATTTATATAATATGTCCACCACCTTTAGTAACCCATGGGCCAAATACCATGCCTTCATGCTTTGCCAAATCTCCAAGATTTAATAAATTGAATTTATTAACTTGGTTGAGAATATGCCAGCTTTGTTAATTATATCTTTATCTCTTAGCTAATCTTCATGCATATACGTCTCTCATTAGGATCTTACTAATTTCGGCATGTATATATATGTACGTGATTGCCATGGTGATTTTCTCCTCATGGGCTCAAGCCCATAAAACTTTTATCCACAAACCTTATCTGTTTCTTATGATCCGCCTACAAAACAGTAAAATATTAAAATAATAAAGTATAGTAACACGAGTAATTACCAACAATAAATATACTAAGTTCAATAATTAAATAAAATAATATAAGGGATTTTTGACAAAAATATTGCCAACACAAAATACTCTAACAGAATGGGTCTGACAAGAAGAACTGAAGTGACCGGGCTCTAGAAGGACCTTGGACCGTTCCAAAGCGGAGTTGGACTGGCATAAAACAAAGCATAAAACAAAGACGGATAAAGCAGAGTTATACTGCACTACTATAGGAGAATGAGCATAACGATTGATTTAGAAGTCGAACTCTCTCAATTCTTTATTTCTTAGAAAGCTAAGAAGGAAAGCTACAACTTCTATGTTGACGACATTTTCTAATTCCTTCTCCAAAGTGGCAGATATTCTGAAGACGTTCGAAGTTGTGCAGAAGCATTCATGTTAGTGACATGACACACCACCAATATTTAAATTATATCTTTAGTTATACATATCCAATCGAGATAAGGTCAATGGCATTGGGAAGTTGATTCCAATAATTACAACTTTGTCAAAAATCACCAATATCAAATTCCGATCGAAGACCTCAAAATATTGAAGTTAAAGAAGCTGTGCATATTTGGCCTCGTGGCCCATATGACTTAAAATCGTCCATAGACGCATTTTTGGGGGATTTTCAGCCTATATTAATTTTTTCCTCACTTTAACCTAGTTTATACACTCCTATAAATACTCAAAGACTCTAATACATCAGGTGACTCATATTTATTATTAGACACACTCTGTACAAGAGAGAAGGAGTCGCCACGCTGTTATCGTCTTCGGTCTAGTATAGTTTATTTACTATAAATAATGTTTTCCTTTACTGTTGTTGTACATTTAACCGTGGAGTAATTGTTTTATATCTTAGGGTTTAGAAAGTATGTTTCAATTAAAATGTATTATGTTTATATGTTATCCGTAATTTATATGCGCTTTGTTGCTATTCGGTGTGTTACGTTACCATTGATGTTAGGTTAGCCTGATCACCTAGTCTCGCACTCACAAATCATATATCCAATATACTAACTGGTGATGATAGTGATGGTGAAACAAAAAACGACATAATATGTCTGAGAAATCGACCAAGTAAGGATATATTATGAGGTTATTGCTAGCCACTATTAAGAGTTACACTTCTTCCGGGATGTTGGTCTGTTGTGTATGATCCAAACCTCAATCCTCACCGTAATGAGGTTGAGATACCAAATTACGAAATCTCATAACAATAGGAACATACGAATTAGGGATATATATGCGCGTCTACATGAGCAGTTGTCTTTGGTCGCACAATAATTGATTCTGAAATCGAACTTATGTAGCTTTTTTATATCTGAATCTCGTTTTAGTTATTATTTGCAATTAGTTATTAATTCTTATTTTGCTACTATAGTCTTAGGGTTTTGACTTTAGTAATTAGGATAATTACTCAACTAATCACTATTTGTTCACTCCTAGATATTTAGTGCTAATACTACTGCAGTAGTTCAATTAGGTCATTTTACTAGACTCTGTGGGATACGACATTGCTTGCCACTAGGGTGCTACTACATTGCACATTTGCGGTTTAGCTGGTAGAAAATATAGTGATTAGAGGTGTAAACTCTAACCTTCGTTCTGCATGTACACTTTCGTAAATGTCCCATATCCAAAACTGGAGTTAAGCTTTGAAGACGAGATGAAGCTCAACACTAAACAGGATTGATGTAGGTGACGCCAAAAGCATTTAGGGAGTCAAAATACATTGAAGCATACTTAGACGGATTTATATATGACTAGGACCATAACATATGTATTGATGCCAGTAAACGTTTAGTTTTTTGTCCCAAATAATAAAATATGATATTTACAGGACATCTTAGGTACCAAAAGTTTACAAGAAACTCACTTGTAAGAGTGATCTTTGATTCTGTCTTTCGAAAAAATTTAATGCAATCAATGAATACAATTCTCAAGTCTTTCACCTAGAACCAGATCTTATTAGGCCCTCGTGATTGCGATTTAATATATCAAGTAAAGCTTAATAAAGTACTATCACCAAATCTGTAATATGCAATATGTAACCCAAGATGTTTATATTGGGATATTATTTGCATCGTGTCTTGTATATATTGTTTTATTAGTTTAGCTATCCCATATCAGTTATGTGTTTGTTTTATCTCACATTGTAATAATACAAATTATATGTTGGTATATCAATAAAATCAATACAACATATTCTCCATATGATAACACCAGAGCTTAATTGGCTAACACTTCTTTTTTTTCAACAGATCCTCGCAATCAGCTTCTGCAATTTTTCTCGTTGGCCATATCCTCTCGGTCAACTTTTCCTTCCAAGTTCATGCCTCCAATATCACTCCAGATTCATCCAAATCTTCAAGGCTTAGTTGGCCATATCCTCTCCAATTATTCCTGCCAAGTCCACTCCTCCAATACCACTACAAATCTTTATAATCCCGCTAGCATAACCACTTCCCTAATTCTAGTTATCTTCTTTGACGGTCATATGACCACTCCGATGTCAATCCGTCCCTTAACAATAACTTTGTTGCCTTCAATGTTAAGCAACAACCCCCGTTAAAGCTTACCTCTACCAAGGACGAAAATATCGGTAATTACGGAGATATCGATATTTCAATTTAGAGAGATTTCGGTGAAATCTCGATTAATATCGAAATATCGGTGCAAAGTTTTTAAAAATGCCGGAAAATGTATTAAAACAGATAATCTATCACGATATTTTATAGATTGTTATAAACCTCTTAAATTCAAATATTTAATCTAAATATTGAGTGAAATTCACATATTTACAACTAGTTGAGAAATAATAAACAATAGAAACATTATCAGGCCACACAAGATACATTATGAACTCTTATTATCATTAAGGATGTTCAAGTATTTTACCATAATATTCTAATTTATTAAATCTTTGGGCTGCATTAAGAAAATTTAGTGGATTGCGAATAATTTAGAAATTTTACAACTAAGGCTGCATTAAGAAAATTTTACCGAAATTCACCGAAATTTCACCGATATTAACCGAAATTTCACCGATATTAATCGAAATTTCACCGAAATTAATCGAATTTTACCGAAATTCACCGAAATTTCACCGATATTAATCGAAATCTCACCGAGATTAATCGAATTTTACCAAAATTCACCGAAATTTTACCAAAATTTCCACGAATTACAACAAATTATACCTGAAGATAGCCCAAATCGAAATTTTCGGAGATTTCGGAGATATTTCGGAGAAATTCGGAGATTTCGGAGATATATGGGAGATATTCTGACATAAATTTATTACATCCGAATATCGTTTCGGTATCACAAAAAAAGAGAGATATCGGGGAGATATCGGTGAATATCGGAGATATTTTAATCCTTGACCTCTACCAATTATGTCGCGTGGAGTTTCCAAATTTTTACGCTCCCCGATGCTTACAACTTGATGGGCTTCATCCATGGGAGTCTTTCTTGCCCCTCTTCCACCATCAAAGTTACTAGTTCCACAAACACCACATCCAACCTAGATTACGCTAAATGGGTTCTTCAGGATCAACTGCTGATTTCCATCATAATTGGGTCCCTCTCTCCCACACTAATATAGCTCATCGCAACCGCCTCGACGGCCCATGGGGAGTGGAAGACCCTTTTGAACATGTATGGTAAGTCGTCTCGAGGTTGAATCTTAGCCCTCAAGAACAAGATTCATAGTCCGTCCAAAGGTGCTCATTCGGTGACAGATTACATGATAGATATCAAAACCACCATCGGTGAACTTGCTCTTCTCGGCGTCAATACTGATCCGAAAGACCTTTCCCTTAAAGTTCTTAACGGCCTTGACGACTCATATCGCAAAATGTCACATGCAATACAAGCTCGTGAGTCTGCCATCTCTGTTGAGAAACTTCTCGCCTCTGAGGCCCAAATTTTGACCCATTCCGTTGTGGCTGCATCTCAACGGGTTACTATCCTATATGGCTCTTGGCTGCCATCTCGTGGCCCTGCCTAAGGGGATGCCCCCGTGTCTCAGTGCTTATCTAATGGCCCTCCTTCGTCGCGCCAATCTTCGGGGAGTCATTCACGGTTGCCAATTCATGGTGGTATGCCACAACAGCATCACACATCTAGCTAGAACACTTATAAGGGAAAATGTTAGTTATGTAGCATCCAGGGTCAATCGGCTCGTCGTTGCCCGAATTTTTCTCATGCGCCAGTGTACCAAACCATGCGCCCACCTTCCCAGTCCTCGTATGCCTCACCATCTGTGTATACGACTGCTTCTTTGCCATTCGCTTTGGAATGGATTTTGGATTCGGGAGCCTCTCACCATGTTATCACCGATCTTAGGAAGCTTTCATTGCATGCTCCCTATAATGGGTCTGATGACATATCTATTTGTAGTGTATATATTTGAGTATAAATTATGTGGGCTCGTTAAATTTCACTTGTATTCCATCTTTAAAATTTAGTGACGCCTTATTTGTTCCCAAAATGGCGAAAATTTTGATTTCAGTTGCTAGCCTATGTCAAATGAATGATGCTAATGTTGTCTTCTCGGCTTTTGAATTTTAGGTGAAGGACTGTCATACAGGGGGTACTCTTCTTCAAGGTCCGAGAATTAATGGTCTCTACAAATGGCCGGCAACTGTGTTTGTTGCTGCTTCCACCGCTCTTGTCTTGGTTAGATAGTCTTTAGCTGTTTGGCATGCCCGGCTAGGCCATCCTTCTGTTAAGATTTTGAATTACACATTGTCTAGTAATTGTTTACCATTCCAAAAACCTTCCAATTTTTCGTGCCATTCATATCACTGTATAAAGAGTCATAAACTACCATTTCTTGATTCTAGTCTTGTTTCGAATAAACCACTTGAATTACTTTACTATGATGTTTGGGCGTCCCATGTACTGTCTATTGATGGGTTCAAATACTATGTTATATTTATTGATCATTTCAGTAAGTATGTGTGGTTATACCCTTTGAAACATAAATCAGATGTACTTGCGGTTATGACCACCTTTAAAGTGTTGGTTGAAAACTTTTTTAAATCCAAAATCATTACCCTATACACTGATAATGGGGGAGAGTTCATCGCTCTCCACTCTCTTCTACAACAACATGGAATCTCCCACCTTACCACTCCTCTCACACTCCTGAACCCAAATGGGGCTTCCAAACGAAGGCATCATCATATTGTTGACACTGGCCTTGCCCTTCTTCATCAAGCCTCCATGCCTTTTTCTTACTAGACCTATGCCATGTCTGTTGTCGCCTGTGTGATCAACCGCCTCCCTAAACTTGATATGTCCATAGTCTCATCATATGAAAAACTTCAATCATCCTCCCAATCTCTTGAAGTTACGTGTCTTTGGGTGTCGTTGCTACCCTTGGCTTCATCCCTACTCTAATAAAAAAACCTGACAACCGATCAATCATGTGTGTCTTCGTTGTCTACTCTCTCGCTCAAAGTGCCTATCTATGTCTTGATCTCATCTCCCATAAACTATGCACTTCTCGACATGTAGAGTTTGTGGAAGATTGCTTTCCATTTTCGTCTCCACCTCTAGCGCCTACACTTCCTCCCAAGCATGTTGACACATCACCTGTTCTGGTACCACCACCTATAGAGCACACACAACTTGCTCTGCTAGTACTGAGCCCCCATTTATCTCCTTCACAGGTGCCCTCATCTCCACTTGCGGTGTCTCATCCAATGGCCACTCGGTCCAAGAACAACATTCACAAACCTAACCCGTGGTATTGTCTCTTTGTCACTATTAGCTCTAATATTGAACCCACTACTTTATCTCAGGCCTTAGCTGACAGTCGTTAGCGAGAGGCGATGTCTTGAAGAATGACACTTGGGATTTAGTGCCTCCAAACTCTTCACAAAATGTGGTCGGGTGCAAATGGATATTTCATATAAAACGGAAACCGGATGGTATTGTGGATAAATTCGAAGCCTCTCTTATTGATAAATGATATCATCAACGCCCTGATGTTCATTTTTCTGAAACATTTAGTCCGCTTATCAAACCCATCACTATTCGATTGGTTCTTAGTATTGTTGTCTCTTAGGTTTGGCCTTTACATCAATTTAGCGTGAATAATGCTTTCCTCCATGGAACTCTGTTAGATGAGGCCTACATGTCTCAACCTTCCGAGTTTCTCTGATAAGAACTACCCCACATATGTCTGTAAACTTCAGAAATCCATATATAGGTTGAAACATGCTCCTCGCACGTGGTATAATGACCTACACTCATTTCTCGCTAGTATTGGGTTTTCTCATGCCAAATCTGATGAATCCCTATACGTTTACAAATCTAGTGGTGTTGTTGCTTACTGTCTAGTGTATGTGTATGATCTTATTCTCACTTGGAATGACACATCCTTTCTTGCTCGAGTGGTTCGCGATCATGGCTCTCAATTCTCCATCAAAGATCTAGGCCCTATTTCATATTTTTTAGGCATTGAAGTTCTTCAAACGTCTCATTATTGTCTTGTCTCAAAGAAAGTATGTGGTTTAACAACAATTACAACAAATTATAAGTTAATAAAATAAATAAAAAATATGAGTATTTTGACTCTAACACTCAATGCTCTCTCAAAGTGCGTCGAACATATGAAATACTCAAGTACATATAGACTCTAAATACTTGAGACCCAAGTATGTTCAAATCTAGAATGAATCTAATACAAATTTGTATCCGATAATCCTTCCTTATTTGTCCTTGTGGTTTAAGTCTTAGCAATGTCATATGTATCTTGTACTAGATCCTTGTGAATCTTGATTTCTTCACGAGCACGTTCTGTTGGACGTTCAAACATCCATGTATGGAAAGTGTATCTTCATAAGATAAAGATATTCTGGAAGATCTTGATCCGATCTGAAAATCTTCTCCACCAGATAAGATCCGGTAATTTAAGGCATGAATCAAATTCCTCCTTCATCAGTAGAGCTGGCAAAATTGGCCCCCCCCGATGGGCCGGCCCATGTGGCCCGAAAAATAGGGCGGGCTGGGCTTGAAAATTATAGGCTCGAAAAAATTTGGGCCTAAAAAGCCCGGCCTGATCGGGCTTTTTAATTTTGGGCTTGGGGGCTTCGGGCTGGCCCGAATGTTAGCAATTTTTGTTGACTTTCGTGAATCTGCAATTGGACTGATTCTGTCTCTGGGTGAAAAAACGTGAAACACTTAAACCCTTTTCTCTCTCTCTCGTCTCGCTCCCGCTGCTCCGCCGCCCTGCTGCCGCCGCTCGCCGCCGCTGCACTGCCCCACCGCGTTCGCACTCCGCAGCCGCTGTTGCTCGCTGCTGCTCGACGCCGCCTGCTGCTGCTCGCCATCGCTCGCTGCCGCTCGTCGCTGCTCCCACAGCCGCCGCCGCTCATCGCCGCTCACTCAGAAGTTGCAGGTTGCAGTTGCACACTTGCACTAACGTCTAACAGCAACATGTAACATCAAATATAATTATTTTTTAAAAATATTATTATCATTATTTGCATATTTGTGTATATTGTTGTCTGTTGCTAATGCTATGCAAATATACAATCTTTTGTAATAACAATGTTGAAGTTCTGTTTCAAAATGACTTGCACATAACATTTTAATAACAGGGTCCCCTATTCAAACGTCTATTATATATTAACATTCCTTAATTATTTGAATTAAAATTAACATTTTTGAATAGTTTATGGAACTAAAAAGCATTTTTACCGGATATAATTGGGGCATTAAGGTGTATTGATAATTTGATATGAATGATAAATGATAATTAACGCGTAAGCACTTAATAAAGTTAAATTACAAAACAAATTAACGTGTAATTTTTTTATTAAGAATTAACTGTAATTATTTATTTATTTACATGGTGATGGAAATGTGAATATAGCATCATCCATCCATCCATCCATATGTGAAATTAACTCTAATTCCGATGTTTGGATTATTTGATAAGAATTTAGTGTGTTATTGAATACATAATTCAAATAAATTGTTTAGGGTATATTTTTTAGTATATGTACAATGAGTCAATGACAATGAAATTGTTACCTTATTTTCAGATTAGTAAGAATGAAAGGAATTGGAGCCAACTTAGCGAGTATTGATGAAGAATTGGAAATGCTCAATGATGACATTGAGGTTGATGATGACTTTGTAATGTTTGAACCTCCACCTTCCGCCACCCCTAGTGATAAGAGTACTGTAGGTACTACTTCTTCTTCTACTAGAGGTGCAAAGCGTAAGACTAGGATTAATAAGAGGCATATAAAGAGTAAGACTAGTGCTGAAAATGTTGTAGATGCTGGTAATGCTAATGATAAGGGCGGAAAGTTTGTGGTGTGGCAATATTTTGAAAAACTTAAGGAGTTGGTTAATGGGGTAGAAAAGTGTAGATGCAAGGGGTGTGGTAAACTACTTAGTTGTGCATCTACTGGGGGTACAACTCATCTCAAATGCCATTCTGAAAAATGTGTTAAACTTCCCCGTTACCATAATGTGGGGGACATGCTAGGTAAGCAAGTTGCAAGCACAAAAAGATGGACATTTGATAGTAAGGCCTATCGAGATGCACTTGCTAAAAGTATAATTTTGCATGATCTTCCATTTAGTTATGCTGAATATGAAGGGGTTTGTGAGGTGAACAAAATATTGAATCCTGAATTAAACATGTTTCTCGAAATACCGCCAAAAGTGATTGTTGGAATGTCTACGTAAGTGAAAAGGCAAAGCTAAAGGGTGAGTTAGCTTTAATTCCTGGTAGAATTTGTTTGACTCCTGATGTATGGACTGCAATAACTGTACAAGGTTATATGACCCTCACAGCTCATTATGTTGATAATGATTTTAAGTTGAATAGGAAATTACTTGCATTTGTCGAGTTGAATTGTCAACATACGGGTGCCGAACTAGCAGATAAGGCTTATGGAGTGCTTAAAGAGTGGGGGATAGACTCCAAATTTTTTTCTCTCACCTTGGATAATGCATCTTCTAACGATGTCATGCAAAAAGTTTTGAAGGAGAGAATTAATTTGCAAAATGGTTTGATAAGTAAAGGTAAATTTTTTCATGTGAGGTGTTGTGCACATATTTTAAATCTTATTGTTCATGACGGGTTGAAAGAGATGGGTTCATCATTGCATAAGATTAGGGAAAGTGTTAAGTATGTGAAGGCTACGAAGGGGAGATTAAGACAATTTAAAAAATGTGTTGAAGAAGTGCATTTGAGTGATGTTGGTGGTGGTTTCTTGAGATTGGACGTGGCAACTAGATGGAATTCTACTTATATGATACTTGAAAGTGCAATTAAGTATCGTCGTGCATTCACATCTTTGAGTTTCAATTAGGGATGCAAAAGAACCGAAGCGAATATTAAGAGATTCGATTCGAATTTGTAAAATTTGGCTTCGCTTCGAATGCGATTCGATTCGCCGATCGAATTTCAAGTCCGATTCGAACTCGATTTGAAACAAAATTTCGAATATATTCGATTCGATTCGTGATTCGTAAATTCAAAATTTTCAACAAAAAAATAATTGTCATTTAGAAAATATTCGATTCGAAATTAAATTTTTCTAAATTCGATTTGATTCGAATTCGAGATTCGAAATTAAAAAATTCGGTTTTTTGTCCTCCAATACATAGAAATCATAAAGAGCATAATGAAAACATAAAAAAAGTCATCTAATACTTAATAAACTTCAATCAACACTAAGAGAAATATTACATAATAAGCTAGCAGTCAATTACTCAATGTACCAAAATATAGTCAAATACATAAGCCAGTTATCAAACTCCGAAACTCAAAAAGACCATTGTCAAACTGATCAAGAAAATACTAAAAAACAATCTTGCTTCCAAGCCACATTCATCATTCTTTCAAGTGGATATCAATAGGAGCTTCCTCCTCCTATATAAAAACAAACAAGAGTTAAAGTTGTTAGCATTAAAACATGTAAATAATAGCATGAAATTTGATAAGAAACTTACATATGTCATAAGGGGCTTCTTGATTCCATGAAGTTGACGAACCCAATCTGCTCCACAAATCAAAACTTCTACCATATTAGAAGATAAGTTAGTACGATAAGGATCTAAAACTCGAGTCCCTGCACTAAATGTGGCATCTGATGCTACTGTGCTAATAGGGATAGCTAAAACATCACGTGCCAACTTAGATAAAATACCAAATTTCAACTCTTGAGATTTCCACCAATTCAAAGCATCAAATTCAGAGGCTGCCTCCCCATCTTGACATCTATAAACCCCTTCCTCCAAGTAAATGTCCAACTCCGATTTTGTGGGCTCATGTTCCTCCACAGAGTTCAAGTAGTCATCATACATGGACAAACCAGAAGGTATCAGTTTTCCTTTCGACATTGAGCTAGTAGTGGAACTTGAAGAAGCCTTACTTGGGATGGAGGAACTACCTTTCCGAGTCCTCGCTTCAGCAACATACTCAAAGAACAAGCTATACAATGCTTCCCGAACCTTCATCACATTTATCCTAGCATCATTCTCATTATATATCTTACTAAAAGCAAACTCAACCAACCTCATTTTGAACCTAGGATCAAGTATTGCTCCTATAGCCATCAAAAGATTACAACTCCCCCAATATTTGTCAAATTTGTGTTTCATCTTTCTAGCCATATTTCGGATGAACTCATTAGGATGATTTTCTTTCTCATCTAATACATGTTTGACTCTCCAAATAACAGCAAGAAAAACATTGGATGTTGGATAATCAGTTCTAGACATTACTTGAGTAGCTTCAAAAAAAACCTCTAGAATTGCAACAACATCCTCTACTTTATCCCAATCTTCAGAGCTAGGACAACACAAATATAAAGGCTCTCTTTGAGAAAATATGGGAAATGCATCCTTAACCTTAATAGCTTCAACTAACATTTCATATGTGGAGTTCCAACGAGTTGGACAATCAATGATTAACCTTTTCACCGGAATTCCCAAATGATGCACAATATCAGAGAATTTAATCAACCTACCCTCCGATTGATTAATAAAGTGCACACTATCTTTTAACATCTTCAATAATGCATTTAATATCAGAAAGACCATCTTGGACAACAAGATTCAATATATGTGCAGAACACCTTACATGAAACATCTTACCATCCAAAGGCAATTTGCGACTCTTGGAAAAAGTTTCTTTGGCGATACGAAGTGCAACATCATTATTTGAAGCGTTGTCCACCGATATGGTGAAGATTTTGTGTTCAATCCCCCAATCTTTTGTACACTTCATAAGCCCATCAAAGATATCAACTCCTAGCAAAGGATTTAGAAATATAAATTAAATAAATAAATATGTCATATAAGTTACTAGAATTTAATGCAATGGAATGATATCTTAAAAGTTTGTTTTACCTGTATGTGGAGGAGGAAGAGGAATGAAACTATGAACTCGTTTCTGAAGTTGCCATTGTGCATCAACAAATTGTCCAGTGACACACATATAAGAAATCTTTTGGACCTTCGACTTCCAAATATCAGTGGTCAATGAAATCTTATTGATGCTTCTCAACACCGAATGCAACTTCTTCTTCTCTATGTCATAAAGCGCTTGGACATCATTTCTTGCCATGGTACGCGAGATCTTCTCATATTCTGGGAGATGAAGTTTGAACATGAAAGAAAAACCAGGGATCTCCACACATTTAAATGGCTGCTCATTCATCATAATCCACTGTGCAATAGCTTCTCTTTGCTTCGAATGATTATATCTACCATCAGACAAAGGAGGCATCTCAAACTTGGAATTTTCAGGCGAAAATTGCAACTTCTTTTGATTCTTTAAATGAAGTGTTTTTTGAAGACATCTGGTCATGTGGTTTTTTGAGATGAGATGTTGTACCACTAGAATTCTTGGTAAATCTTGTCATACAATGTATACATTGATACTTTTCAGATCCATCGTCACCAGTCACTAAAGTAAAATCACCATGAACTACAGATTTCTTTTGTCTCTTCCTCCCTCTTGATGTGGATTGACCCTCCTTAATTTCACCACCATTCTCATTATTAAGACCCCTTTCATCTCCAGCATTTTCATCTACAATTTGCACATCATCACCCCCTTCAACGTCTACATTATTACCTCCACCATCATTTAGATCGTCTCTAGTATTCCCCTCCTGTTATAAAAAAATTCTAAATATCAAATGATGAAAGTATCCATCTATTCCAAATACTAAATAACATGTAATTTCATGGTTGGTAGTATTTACCTCATGAAAATCTTCCACAACAATTTCATGTTCTTCAGTCGCTTGATATGTCCTATTTGTAGAATCCATGTCTAATTATGGGAGGCTTGAAAACTTATAATTTTTATATACAAAATATAGTTAAAACAAGAAAAATTAAAAAACCTTTTCCATATGAAATGACAAATAAAATGATTTTTGTTTTCTTCAACAGAATTTATAAAGTCTTACCCATCTGGCAAAGTACGTTATGTATCCCATTTGTTTTTTTTAGCAAAAATACTATTGTTATACTTTTTAACCAACCTAACATAGTTTTCAATAATTAATCACTATCCTTTGCAAAAATAATTAACCACTATTAGATAGATTTTCAGTTCAAGATTATTTCATTTCAAACAGATTAGTTGGATAAGCTGAGGCAGTATTTGATTAGTTAACCTATTAACAATTCTTCTTCCAGCTCAAATTGTATTTATATCAGTAAGCCTCTTCTTAAGCAATCCTTTCTTCGTTTATTTCCCTGATAACCATAATTAATAATTTAACTACGTGGCAAGGGAATTTTACTGTGACTAAGCTCGCTAATTCAACATATACAAATACATCTTTATATTTCATGATTTTATTCATAAAGAACTAAATGGGTTCTGAATGTATGCTTTCTGGTTTGGTTGGAAAAATGGGGAGAAATAAATGAATTTGAATTGGGGATTTGGGGATGATTTGGGGCTTTGATTTAGTTTTGGGGGGCATGAAGTGCCAAACCAATTACAGAAATAGGAGACATTATCTAGTTTCAGAGAGAGAGAGAGAGATAGAGGAGAAGACAGAAAGAGAGATGTTACCATGGTGCCGGAAAACAACGCAATAATCGGCGCTCCGGTGAACTCCCCAGATGCGATCTGCCGTTCCCAAAATCTCAGACGCGAGCGGCCGCCAAACTTTTTTGAAGTTAAATCTGAAAGACTGAAACCCTATCATTTTTGTATATATTTAATAGTAAATACTACCTCTGTCCCAGTTAACTTTGCACGGTTGACCTGACACGGTTGTTAAGAAAAAGCAGATTTTGGGGAACCTTTGACTTTTTTAAAGGTGGAGATTGAGGGTGGAGATTTCGAGGGTGGAGATTGTGAGAGAGATTTCCTTTTTAAGGGTGTGCAAAGTTAGGTGGGACGGACCGAAAAGGAAAGTATGCAAAGTTAGCTGGGACGGAGGGAGTATATATTTGTTATAATTATATTTATCTACTTAATATTATATATATATATATATATATATATATATATATTAATATAATATACATATCGAATCGAATCATCAAATTTAACGAATTGAATACATATATATTCGAATTCGATTCGAAATTTAAACGAATATCAAAATTGATTGGAATTCGGATTCGAATTCGAATTTTATCGAATCGAATCATGCTAAACGAATTCGAATCACGAATCGAATCGGTATGACTTAATTTGACTTGCATCCCTAGTTTCAATGATGATAAATACCCACATTGTCCAACAATTGAAGAGTGGGAAAGAGCGGAGAAGATAAGAGATTTTTTGGCTCCATTTTACCATATCATCAATTTGATATCTGGGTCATCTTATCCTACATCCAACTTATATTTCATGCAAATTACAAGCATAGAAATTAAGTTGAATGAATATTTGATTAGTGAGGATGTGAAACTCAAAGATATGGCAGTCAAGATGAAAGTCAAATTTGATAAGTATTGGAGTGAATATTCTATCATTCTTTCACTTGGATGTGTTCTCGATCCGAAGGCAAAGTTGAACTTCTTGAGATTTTGCTATAAAAAGCTTTATCCTTTTGATCATGAAGAAAAAGTGAATATGGTAAAGGATGCCTTGTATAAGCTCTTTGGTGAATATGGAGCTTCATCAAACTCATCTCAAGCTAACTCATCAAGAGATCTTCAACATCCAAGGAAAAGTGGAGCAAACTCTCCATTTATGCCATCTATGCTTGAAGTAAGTTGAGGGAACATTTTTTAGCTTTCTCTAAATTTATTTTATTTTTTATATATAACTTTTTATGATATTGTTGGTGTTTATAGTGACGAGTGATTAGTATAATTTACATGGAATGTTGTTATTTCTTGAATGAAAAGTGGAGCGAACTCTCCATTTATGCCATTGATGTGGTTTGTGATTGTTTGGTTGTAGTTTTAGGAGTATCATCAACAAATAACACAAATGTCCTCAAATGTGGGAAAGTCACAACTTGATGTATACTTGGATGAAGCATGTGCAGTTGGAACTGATGTAGATGTGCTTGATTATTGGAACGTGAATAGGCATCGATTTCCTCAATTGGCAATCATGGCTTGTGATGTTCTGAGTATTCCAATCACAACAGTTGCTTCCGAATCCTCATTTAGCATCGGCAGTCGCATCTTACACAAGTATAGAAGTTGTTTACTTGGGAAAAATGTGCAAGCCCTCATTTGTACTCGAAATTGGTTGCACGGTTTCACATAAGTTGGACCCTCTGGTAATATTAATTTAAAATTTTCCATACCTTCTATTCAGTATTCTGTATTTGTTTTCTTAGCTAGTGACTTTCTTATTATTTGTCTTACAGATATGCCGGAAGTGGATGAGATAAGATTTTCAAATCAAGATTCCAATATTCTTGATAAGGACTTGACCGAGGAGTAGGGCAAGTAAAGAGATTACTGATTAAGCTTGACAAGTTATTAAATTCAATGGTAGTTCATCTTTTTCATTTTTACTAAGAATGTACCAATCATATGTTATTGACCTTATGGTGGATGTTGTGTTGAACATGTTCCTTGTAAGAATACAATTTACACCACTTTTTTTCTTCAACTATGTGGGTTTTGTATTCTAATTTTCTGTGTATAATTATAAGCATTGGAAGAATTATTGTGGAACATGTACATGTTGAATTTTCACAAATTATTGATGAATGGTGATTTGGAGTATCCGATGGAGGATATAAATATTGGTGGGTTGATAAAATATAACATACAAATAAATTAATAAATTAGGCAATTACAACTTTTTAATGGATTATCTACCACTTAATTAATAGTTATTAGTCATCAATGAAAACATATGACATATATAGATAAAACGTTAAAAAAAAAATTGGACGGGCCGTTTTGGCCCCAAGCCCGATGGGCCCGAGGTGTCTTGGGCCGGGCCTAACATTTGTAGGCTCGATTTAAATTGGGCCCGGCCCGAAAATTCGCTCGGCCGGGCAGGGCCGCCCGAATTGCCAGCTCTATTCATCAGGTTGGTTGCCTATTTCCAACCTTTAACTCCAAGATCTTATTTCCTTGTTTAAGCTCATGTTTAACTTTGACTTTTCTTATTTATATCCCTACAGACTATGAAAACGAATCTAAATAAATTCAGAAGATATTTTCTTTGTTGATGTTAATTAATTAAATAGAATATCTAAATGAGTATAATTAGCGTAAATCTAAAATTAAACATATCTAGTTAATAAAATGATAAGACAATAATTTACGAAAATATATTTGGTAGCACAAAGAAAGAAGCAAGAGAAATGGAAGGTGAAGAAATATATGGTTAGAGTTTGTTGAAATTACATTTTATTTGTAGATTGGTTTTGTTGAAAAATACAAAATGGGGAGACATCAAGTACTTGAGGGAATATTTCACTATCTGGTTGAGTTGGCAGTTCCTCCATCGATACATAGGGACCACCCAAATTTTACATGTGGATAAAACAATATTCAAACATTTCAAATTTATTCTGCTTCTTTATTGCTTCTGTAAAACAAAATTTCATAAGTAATATTCAAAATTACATATTTCTTAGTACAAAATTATAAATGCGAAATAAAACATAATAAAAATAAAATGTATTAATTTGATAAATACAATTGGAGTTTTTATTTATTTGTTATTTATACCCAAGTGTTGGGTGCAATAATTGAAACCTTTCATTGATTTTTTTTTAAAAGAGAGGAAACCAGAATATTATTTAAAATTTAAGGTCATATACGGCCCAAATAATGAGGGAAATGAGACACACTTTTGGGCTTTAAGGGTCCAAAGTTCCTATTTTCGTTTAAAGTGTTGAATAAACTCAAAACTCTTGTTTACTTTGATTAGAGAGTTCATTTTTTCATATTTGTATTGGACAAATATATAGTTAAACCGTTCAACCAATCATATTTTATTCCATTTGTGGGTATTGTCTGTCAACTTATGTTTTTGAGTGAAGCTGTTAACTTGTGTTTGTTTTAATGATTCTTCAACTAATATGAACAATAATAATTTTTTTATGAAGACGCCCATGTTACTACGATTAATGTTATTATGGATCCACTTCAACATGGGTCAAAACTTGAACTATGGTGCTTGTAAAGTTGCAAAAGCATGGGCTCACCAGTTTGCAACCAGATTGCGCGCGCGCATATATGTATATATCTCTATAATAGATGTTCACTAGTACGGTGTACGGACTATTTTTTCAACAATAACAATAACAATAATAATAATAATAATAATAATAATAATAAATTATTAATTTATATATTATTTGAGAATATAAAATCGGGAGTCGCCATTTTTTTGTTCAATTATTTTTTCCTCCTTACATGTTATTTTTTACACATTTAATATCTTTCATTATCACAAATTAAAACTTTTGGTCAGATTTTTATAAATTTTGACTATTCAATTTTCTATATTTTCACTTTTAATACCTTTCATTATAACAAATAGAAACTGCCAATTATATTTTCATAAATTTTGGTAATTCAATTATTTGAATGCATGATTTAATGATGCCGAATATTTTAAGTAAAATTTTAAATACAAACATGAAATTTGATTCATTTATCTCCCTATTATTCAATATGTAACATTTGCATATAAGGATAAAATAATGTTGAATATTTTAATAAATATCGTTTGAAACCCACATATACTAAATAATAATATATTAGTATAAGAAGCCACAAACATATTAGTTACTTAAATATACTAGAATTTTCCCATCGTGCGATGCACGATTTAAAAGATGTTTATTTAATTAGAAAAAATATATTTTGTTTTATTTACAATTCAAATTTAATATAAATAATTTAGTCCACAATAAATATTATATTTTAAGCTCAATAACGAACCAACAAAACACTGCTTACTTTAGGTTTAATTATTACATGAAAATATTCAATATGAGTATTATACAGTTAATATGAGTATTATAATGAATTTTAAGGATGGATGGTCGATTTTTTAATATTGTAAGTAAAATATCAATTAACAATAAAAATTTATTCGTACAATTATGACGTTAGAGCGTATACTTCCAATATATGTATATCATGGTTGTAGAAGGCAGAAAGTAGAGGCGGAGCGATTTGGGGCCGCCTAGCACCTAGACCGCCTAGACGCCGCCTAGGCGGTGCCTAGAGAATTCCTCTTTTTTTTTTTTTCAAATTTAATTTTACATGTCTAATTTAAATGTTTATACTTAAAGTAGACCAAATTTTACTATCAAGGTTCATATAGTTAATTAATTATGGAAGATGGAACGAAAAGAGAGGCGACGAAGGTAACTTGAATTGTGCAGGAGAGAGTTTTAACTTTTGTTTCACTTTTTTTGCCACTGGAATGAGGAGAGTGAGTGTTTTAACTGTTAAGTTTTATCTTTTTAATTAAATAAATTGGTTCAAATTCAAAAAAACGGCGATGTTTTCAATTTAAAAAAAAAAAGGACCGCCTAGGCCCAAAAACGCCTAGGGAGGACGATTTGAGCAAAAGTGGAACGGATTGGAAGCGCCTAGGCGACCGCCTAGACCGCCTTTTGCATCCATAATATATATATATATATATATATATATATATATATATATATATATATATATAGAGAGAGAGAGAGAGAGAGAGAGAGAGAGAGAGAGAACGCTATAGAAAAAAGACGAAATAAACCTCTAAGTTTTCTCATCCCTCAAACGTGATTAGTTATTTTATTCTTCATATAAATATATTATCTCTAATTTTGGAAATTGAAAAATAGTAATAAAATTCTATCATTTTGTTTTATAGAACAAAACTAAAATTTTCAAAAATAAATTAAAGTGAATATTTCTTTTTCAAAATCTATGTAATAAATATTTTAGTATAATTATTTTTTCTCCACTCAAGCCTAATTAAGATAAATCAACTCATACTACGTATGCAAATCTAACCTAAATAATTAAAAATAATAATTGTAATTTTTTATGTAACTTATTTTAAAATATGTGATATAGGTGTCATTAAAGTAGAAAAAGATTAATTTGGTATTATACATACAAGATACGTAATGGAGAATTATTTTGTGTTTTAATTTTTGAAAATAGTTTTCCATATATATAATAAACCAATCATAAGTTGTTCCTATAGTGTATATATATAATTGCCAATCAAAAAATCTAAATTTGGAACTATTTTTTTTTTTTTGTTTGATTTTCCTATATAAAAACATATATCTTATTATATTAAGAACGATTAAATTACCTATTTTAGTAAGTAAATTGGGCAGAAAATGCTCTGGTCTTCTTATAGAGGGTTTCACTATATTATATAGTAAGATGAGTTGTAAACTATATTATCATGTCATATTCAAATAAAAAATAATTGACTTATAATTTTTGTAGGTAACATAATTTTTCTTTTCACAAAATAGAAAAAAATAATAAGCAAACTAATTCAATCAATAAATTACTTTAGCAAATATATCTAAGCTATTTTCTATTGTAAAATGTAAACCTAACAAATTTTTATTTCTTTATGAGCTTCTTAAACCATATAATTTAAACTATCCAAAAATTATTAAGATAAAAAAGGTAAAATTAAAGTAAACAATTATAATCCTCTAAAAAAAAAAATCAATCCATTCAAAAAAAGTATCGTTTTTGGAATCATATCACATTTTAATTGTATATACAAATGGCTAAAAATAAAAATATATCACTTTTTTTAGAAAATCACAATATATCATCAACCTCCCAAAAATGTATTTTACACTTAAAAATTAATATTTTAATTATAATATATGCATTATGGATGTTAAATCGAAGACCGTTAAAAGAGGAATAATTTGATACATTTCTGATGAAAAATCGAGTTGAGACGAAAAAATTATAGACATAGAAATTTTGAAGGCAAAAGACAAAAGAAAAATAAAAAATTGATTGGAGGAGAACCCACAAAAGAAGTAGGTGGATGAGACAAATGTCTTCTACTTTTTAGGGGCTCTCCGTGTAATTATGTTATTTAAGAGCAATTTTAAAAATTAAAATAAAATAAAACTTTAGCGAAAAAAGTAGGAACGGCATGTGTTTTTTCCCTATTTTCATGCAACCGTCTTATAGTATATATTTATATATATATATATATATATATATATTGTTTAGATTATGAAATTAAAATAATAGAACATTGAGGTCGTAATTTAATATTAAAAACTTTAAAACAAAAGACATATTAAGCAGGAATAGTTGTGTACATATACGAGTAGTTCTCTTGTACATCAGTTGTAACTTGTAAAATTGTACAACTCCGATCATGGACAGTGTTTCATAAAATTTATTAGTACTTATACTGAAATGTATTACTTATTTTAAAGAAATGTATTATGCTGAAAATGTATCACTGTTTATATTGAAATGTATTACTTATTCTGAAGAGGGGTATTCTTTATAATACCTTTTTTCAGTACTTTTTTCGAAGGCAAAAACTTCTTCATAGGCTTATTGTACACCAACCCAATCAAAAGATCCGCGCGCGACCCGGTTTGTTGACCCGACCCGCGCGATTAATCTGTTTTTTTTTTTTTTTTTCTGTTTTATATATATATATATATATATATATATATATATATATATATATATATATATATATATCGTACCCCGTTTGGTGTCCAAGACTAGGAAGTGGCGCAGTGGTATTATGCGGGCTCTTAGATGTTGAAGCATGGAGGGTAGCGGTTCGAATCCCGCTGCCTCCAACTGCTGTGCACCATCTTCTTTTTTAGAGTTAATTACCAAAAAAATCACGACCTTTGGTCCAATTTTCAATTGTAACATGACTTTTAATACTTATCAATGTTGGTCACCAACTATAATTCTCTTTCAATTACAACATCGGCTAATTTTTTTGACACTTGATTGTGTCTCCATCACCACCATTAGATGCTCCTGGACACGACCTTCATTTGTCCTCGATCAATTTCACAATCCGTCAATTCTCCTTTCGTTAATTGAGAGTCGAAGAAGTGACATAATAACTTCAATCACCGATTAACGACAATGAAAATGACAGATTGTGAAATTGATTGAGGGTAAATGACGGTCTTGTCCATGTGCATATAATGGTGGTGATATCGACACAATCAGGTGTTAAAAAAATTAGCCGATGTTATAATTGAAAAAAAGTTATAGTCGGTGACCAAAATTGATAAGTTTTAAAAGTCACGTTGCAATTGAAAATTGGACCAAAGGTCGTGATTTTTCTGGTAATTAACCCTTTTTTTTTAATATGTTATTGTGCAAAATAATAATAAGCTAAATTAATATGCACATTAATGCCAATAATGTTGGTAGCCTAGTGGATAGTCTCTTATTTGATACTTTGAGGTCTTGGGTTTAAAATTTAGACTCTCCATAATTTTGCTGAATTGCTTTTTTTTTTTTTTTAGTTCATATACATTTTTATTTTTATTCTACTTTTTATGTAATTCATGTATCCAGATTATATCTTTATATATATATATTCTATTGCTTCTATATATAAGCTACTTTTACAACTTTTCCCCCATCTTTTTCATCTTAAAAATTATATTCTATTTATATAATAAATGATTTTATTGTATACTTTTATAAGTCAATAAAATTCGTATATCAAGTATTATTTTCTCTAGTTGTTATGTTTACAAATGTTACTTATAAAGTATATTGATTTCATTCTTCTAAATCATTGAAAATAAATGTAATACATAATCTTGTTTCCTACAAGCATAATAACGTTTTATATTTACTTTTTAATGGTCACATAAAGAAATTTGTCATGTAAAAATATATATTTCTAGTTTAATCTAAATTGAACAGTAATCCTAAATGTAGGCATAATCTAATCAAAATTTCATATTTCATTCTAATGTATGTATATCAAACTACAATTTAGATATTTGATATTCTTTATATATTTTTTGTATTCTTTTTTATAGTATAATAAACATGACCCTATCACATTAGTTTATTCTTTGATCGTTCTATTATATTACCAAGACTCGTCTATTATAATTTATTTTTTATAATGATAATTCACTTTTCCAATATTGATATTTTTACATTTTTATTATAATTTGGTTCATTATGTTAATAAAGTTTATCTACTAATTTTCATAAGTGTTTATCATATATACACATTTTCTTCACAATCATTTTTCTCATTTCTTTTAGTTTTATCATCATGTTGGTCTTATTTAATTGTTTTGATATTGTTCTATTGTTGGACTTTAATAAAGGGGCGTACACATTAAATATACAATATTCTAACATGTATTTTTACTTTCTCAAATGTTAATTTTGAGATATAATCTCTATGATCCCAAATGCAAATCATTTCATCCTTTTAGCGTGATTTTAGTATTTGCTTCAAGTTTATATTATAATGAAGTTTGAGTTATATTTTGTATTAAGTTCTAACCCTTTGAATTTAATAGTTCATACTTTAGTCTAAATATTTTGTATTCATATTTTATTTTTCATAAGATAACTTATATAACTTTCATTTTTGTTTCTCAAAGTTGTAATATTGATACTTCAATAATTTAAAACACTAGGAAGATTATTGTAATTAGCAAATTTATAATATTTAAATTTAGTCAAATAAATTGTTACTATTATTATAATATATATTTATGTTTTATAATAAAAAACTTGTAAGAATTTGTCATTCATTTGTACATTGTAATATAAATAATTGAGAATCATTTTACACATTGAATTGATATATACATTTTACGTTGTTTAAATATACTAAAATATTTTAAATTAAGCTCATCTAGTTTTTTTCCAAATGTTTTTTTAGTATTATTTTTATTTTTAATCAAATTATTTTTATATAATAAAACAAATATGTATTCGATCATATGTCAACAACAACACTTAAAACTTAGAGATACATTTAAAAAAATTAAGTAATAATCAAGAGTTAAAACTAATTTATAATTTTATGTTCTATCATGAATTTATACTAAAAGTTGGACTAAAAACATTCAAGTTTTATATTTGATTCTTCATATAATTTCATAGTTGTCGGATGTAAAGAGTAAGTATTAATAATATAACATATTGTTGTTACAATTTAAGTTTCTTCAAGACATGTTTTATTGATACTATGTGACTTATTATTGATATTCAAGCCATAGATTCATGGGTGTAAGTGCTGAAGCGGTAGTAAACGAGCAATCCTTTAACTTATTCTCCTTTCAAATACTTATTATTAATGTTGAGTCATTCATATATTATGAAACATATGAATGAAGTGGCAGATTAAATGTTATATATGATATATTTCAGTTGTCTTGTCAAAATTTTAGTGAAATGATTACAAAAATATTGTAGTTGTAAATTTAAAAAAACAAATGGAAGAAAACTCATATTTTGTCTCTCGAGAATGAAAGGTGGAAATAAAAAAATAAATAAGAACCTTGAACATCCAAACTTAACATTATTTTAAATATTCAGTACCTAAATAACCCTCTTATACTTCTAATCCAAAATAAGATTCTTATATCTATTATTCGACTATGAAAGTCAAATATAAAATTACCGAAATCATATTAAACTGTTAGGGTGTGTTTGCTTATGGTTTCCCTAAATGAAGTGAGGGGACCAAATCCTAATAAAGCACACTCATTAACTTCCTTTGCTAAGTTTGGCTCAGCACTTCCCAGCCTTAAGCAAACACACCCTTACAGTTTACATAATTTAAATATTTTATCAAATAATTATCACTAATCTTGAGTCATTCATATATTGTGGTAAATTAAATATTATATGATACACTATAGGTGTCTTGTTAGCATATCTTTTGATTTAGTTATTTGAATGAGTATATAGATGTTATAGCTATGTACCAAAATAACAAAAACAAGGAAAATGGTTTCCAAAAAATGAAAGATGATAAAATCAATAAGAGTTTTCACTATTATTCATTGTTCTAATTTTTATGTATATGGTTTCTAAATTTTTTTTTTTTTTTTTTGCTAATCCTAAAATCTATTAGTATTTCTTTTTTTCACCATGAAAATACAAAAACTTAATAATTTTGCAAACATTCAATACCTAAATACCTTTATTGTACCACTATTTGAAATTAAGAATATTGTAATTATTATCCTAACAAAGAAGTCAGATTTTGGAGTTACTAACTCCTATTAAACTATAAGATGTTTAATTTTTTTGTAATTTTTTCTATAAATACATAAATACTTTTTCTGTAATTTTTATTTATTGATATTTTAAGAATCATAAATAAAGTACTTTTATCTATTGTAAGAGTTTTTACATACATACATTCTCTTAGATTTTTGCTAATTGATCTTTCTACTTTGTCTACAATTGTAAAAGAATCCATTAGCAGAACTATAAGAAATTTATGAAGAATCTAACAAACAAAGAATATACGTATTTTTTCTAAAAAGGAATAAGAATATAAGATATTATGAATATTTAGGTTCAGCTTAAATACCTTATGAAACATATTAGAAAATTTCATATGTTGAGAGATGAATTCGAAATATTTTGAGAGATGAATTCGAGATATAAATGATTCTTATAAAATATATAACTTTAAAAATTAAGTTACTAAATTAACTCTAAAAAATTCACCTAATCGGATTTTCTACTTTTTCTACAATCATATAAAAGAATCTCATTATAAAAGAGATAAGTAATTTACTTAAAAATAAAACTAATATGATACACTATATTTGTCTTGTCAAATATATTTTTTAATGTGATTAGCGGAATCAATATAAATATATTATAGCTATGTACCTAAATTGAAAAAAGTAACCAAAAAATAAATAATTATCTCTAAAAAATGAAAGATGATAAATAAAGTAAATAAGAGCTTAAACTATTATTCATTGTTCTAATTTTTACATATATGATTTTTTTTTCCCTTTTTGTTGCTAATCATAAAACTTATTTGTATTTTTTTTCACCATGAAAACACCAAAACTTAATAGTTTTACAAACATTCAATATCTAAAAAACTCTATTGTACCACTATTCGATATTAAAAGTCTAGTAATCATTATCCTAATATAGAAGTCAAACTTTTGTATTATTAAAATCCTACTATTAAATTATAAGATATTTAATTTTCTATCTTTTTTACATAAACATAAATATTTTTGTGTAAATATTCTGAGAATATATATATATATGTTTTCAGATGATGATGATGATGATGATAATAATAATAATAATAATAATAATAATAATAATAATAATAATAATAATAATAATAATAATATATAAAAGATATTATCAATATTAGGTTCATCTTACGTTTTTAATTGAACAAAACATCATATGAAGAATCGAAGAAAATAAAAATAAACAAAAATAATAATATAATGTATTATATAAGTATCATAAAATGTGACAGAAACTTTATAAGATGAGGCTTGAGAGATGAATTTGAAATATAAAATGACTCTTATTTAAATACTCCAACATTTTAAAAATAAAGTTACTGATTACCCATAAAACAATCAGTAATTGTTTTTCTTTTCTTTTTCTACAATTATATAAAAGAGATAAGAAATTTAAAAAGTGACTTAAAAAAAAAATTAAAAATTATATTAATGTTATGTATATTACTAAAAACAAAGGAAAATATAAAATATTATCAATATTTAGGTTCAGATTATGTCATTAGATGGATTAGACGTCATATCCATGAATTAATAGATGCTATAAATTTATATAGTGATCTAACCAAATAAATAAAACTTTGAAGAGATAGTTACTAAACTAACCTTAAAATTTAAAATTCACTTATGATATAATAAACGAATCAAATTTTGTAAGAAATAACTCAGACTTTTATAATAGAATTAGATTAAAAGTAGTATTTTCTTTAAAAAAAGTAGTATTACTTTTGTTGAAATAGCGCTATTTTTTTCTCCGAAAGTAGTAATTTGTATTATTTTTTAGTTCTAAATGTTTTAGTGATAGGGCCTGTTTATATAGATTAGAGAGGACTGAAATATTATTAACTGGAGTAAATAAATTGATGAAAAGTAGAGTGAATTATTCTCTAATTTACTGAGGGAGAAGCTTAAATAAAATAAATGGGCTTATAAGTTCCCCAAAACTGAGTTACATGAAACACATAGTAGGGGCAGCTTTGTCATTCCGAAAAATGATAAAGAAGGTCCATACCAATTACCATCACCTAACTTGTAAAGATGGCATCTCTGTGATAACTGCCATTTGACCAACACCCTAATTTCAGAAATAAATTATACCGACAACCTAATTAAGAGCCCTCACTCACCTCCTCCCACTTTCTACTATTAAAATTTCCTCCCTCTTCTCAATTCACTCTAAATGATCTTGCATCTCTCCCACGCCGTCATGGAGGTTTCTAAATCTTCTAACTAATGTTATTTGTTTCGGTACCGCACTGATCGGAAACACATGTTACGTTAATTTCACAGGTCAACCCAATACCCAATATTGGATGGCCGCTCGGTCTCGGAAACATGAACGCCACGATCGCCGCTCACCCTGCCCCCTCTCGCCCCCGCCGCTGCTCCAGTTTTTCCTCATTCTCCTCCTCCGATCTTGACACCGAGGTATTCATCTAATTTCAATAACATAATCATACCAGGGGTTGTTTGTAGGACTTTGGATTCTTCAAATAATGGTAGCGTGAATCCAATCTATTACTTTAATGTTTGTTAGTGTTCATGAATTATTTTGAAATATTAATCAACACCAAATTTATAAGAGTAGGTGTTGGGTGCACCCAATACACAATAAATTTATTGTGCACTTTTCAATTTAATTTCGGAATTAGATAGTGCACAGCGGTCAAACGAGGTCTCGAGTTCGAGCCTCAGTCAGCGCACAATATATTTGTTAGCACATACATGACACCAGTCTAGATGGTAAAATTTTGAACTGTTAGTTATTAGGGTATGAGTTCAAATCTCATCTTCTCTAATTTTTTTCTATATATGTCATATATTATTGTAGACAATGTAATATATTATTTAAAAAAATTATATATTATTCAAAAAAAATATTTATACCTATAACAAAACATATACTATTACGCAATATATCATATACTATTGCATAATATAACATATACTATTAAACAACATATTATATTATTAAAAAATTATACATGTAACTATAATATATATTATTACGTGATATAACATATACTATTAGACAATATTACAAATACTATTGAACAACATAAAAAGAGGTAAAAACAAAGTAAAGCAAGGTTCGAACACGCACGCCTAAACCTAAGATCCGCATGTCTCACCATTACACCATATGTTGTTGTAAATCCATCCAAACAAGGTCCTTATATGTATCCTTAATTTCAAATTAAATAAAAGAGTGTATAATAAATTTATTGTGTGTTGAGTGCACACAAACTTTTGCCAGTTTATAAACATTTTTTATCGTTAATATTAGATTTTATTATTGTTTTGGAAGAGAAAAACTTGAGTTTTATTTTTCAACGAAGATTTTAATGCATATAAGTTCATATTAGTTTAAAATATTATTATTAATATATTATTACTATTATTAGTATGCAGGCTTTAATGAATATGTTTATTTGTGGTCAACTAATAAACTCCTTCAATGTTTAAGCTCTAGTAATTTATTATAGGGTTAATTATAAAAAAAATTACGATATTTGGTCCAATTTTCAATTGCAACATGACTTTAAAACTTATCAATGTTGGTCACCAACTATAATTCTTTTTCAATTACAACATCGGTTAAATTTAGGGACACTTGATTGTGTCTCCATCACCATCATTAGATGCACCTGGATACGACATTCATTTGCCCTCGATCAATTTCACAATCCGTTAATTCTCCTGTCGTTAATTGAGAGTCAAAGAAGTGACATAATAACTTCAATCATCGATTAACGACAATAAAAATGACGGATTGTGAAATTGATCGATGGTAAATGACGGTCTTGTCCATGTGCATCTACTGGTGGTGATGTCAACACAATCAGGTGTTAAAAAAATTAGTCGATGTTGTAATTGAAAAAAGTTATAGTTGGTGACCAACATTGATAAGTTTTAAAAGTCATGTTGTAATTGAAAATTAAATCAAAGGTGGTGATTTTTTGATAAGTAACTCTTTATTATATGAATAAAAACGGATGAACTTAAAGCGGTGTGAGAATTTGATGACAAGCTTTTTAGCAAAAGCTCGTTTCGTTTACAATTTCATTACTAGTGTAGCAGTAGTACTGGTACAGTATTTTAAGGGTGGTGTTGGACAGTCAACGGCGTCGTTTTTCCCAGACCAAAGTGTATCCCTGGGAAGGCTGATAGGACTACAAGCATCAGCAGGCAATAAAGGCAGTAAAAGTGATAATCATGTGCATGAAGGGGTCCCCAAAAACTATACACACGAGGGGAGTTGTGCTCCACTGTTGCACCATGTAATTGCAAGGATTCATGGCCGAACCCAAAACTACCTCAAAGTTTCTCGCTAACTAGGATCCTCCTTTTATACAAATTATACCGTTAAATGATACATATACAATATAATCTTACTGTAATTACATTGATTATGTATTATCTAATATTGCAATTATGTTGCACCACTTGAAAGAGATGATCATCCAAATTAATTAATTTCAGGCTAGCTAAACATGTGGTTGTACTAATGATCCTATGTATAATAATAGGGTGTTTCTACTTACACCACTATGCAGTATATTCTCTTTCCACACAGTCTTTTTTTTTTTTTTTTTCTTTTGGGACAAAAATGTTATAGAAAATGACAAAGTTATCCTTGTTTAGAACAAAATATGTGTTCCTTTGCGTGAATCTTCACATTTTTTCATCTCTCTCTACTTCTCCATTCTCTCTAATGTCCAAGGAAATTCTAGTATAGAACTTGAATAAACTGTTATATACTGGTATGTGAATGTATAGACGAAGATGTAGAATACAGACAAAGTCGAGGCTAGAGTTTAACTCTATATCCGTAAGACGAAATTGCCACGTACTTAGGTGCAATACGTTTAGTAGCAAATCGCCTCCAAGATACAACGACTTTAAAACTTCAGACTGCTGCACTACGAGTCGGAAGTTATCGGCGAACGTACTCGGATATTCGGAACTTTCGGACTCTACTAATGCAGAATTTAGAATGCTTTTTGAATCATAAAGAACTTGTGAATTCGAATGTATGAAAATGAAATGTGGAGGGGCCTATTTATATATGTTGAAGAGTTGTGGTGCCCTTTTGGAAAGGCACCTCTTCACCCCTTGGTTGCACCCTTTGGACTGGACCCACCAGTTCGCTGGGCGGTCGCACCCGCAGGCTGACCCGCGCCCTGGCGGGCGACGGGTCGCACTGGTTCGCTGGCGGGTCGGTCCGACCCACTGCCCCGATCCGATTCGACCGGTCCGAACCGCCGACCCGGTTCGACCCACCGGCCGGTCCGCCCAACGATCCAGTCCGGTTCGACCCGGTTCCTGACCGAACCGGACCGGTCCACGTCACCGCACTGCCTGACTCGAACCGCCACGAACCTGTGAGCCATCCGTCTGGACCACCTAGCCAAAACTTTAAGGCTCATCCAGCTCCTCGCGATGACGCGTACGTGCGAAGTGCAAAGTGCGCCTCTAAAGCGACTCAATGCGACATGTGCGACGTGCGCGTGCGGGCCCGGGCTCGGGCTCGGATGGTGCGAAGCACCATCCTCGGGTCCATTTTAGCCAAAGGCTAAAATCCCACTAGGATCCACCATAGGGGAGCACACTTGATAACTACTTATCAAGTGCTCTACTAAATAAGGAGTATCCACTTACTCCAATTTTTCTATGTGGGACAAGTTCCCATATATTTACTTCATAAACTCTTCAACTTCCATGCTTAAGTTGCAACCTTTGACAATTAATATCTCATTCACCCGAAATTGGTTTTGAGCATATTAATACATTAAATTCATCTACTCGAAGTGTAGATTATGAATTCGCAACTTGTTTCCATTTTTAACAAATGGATTGAATTAATTAAATTGGTCAATTTTGAGTCAAAACCCAAAATTCCAAACCAATTTCCAACAATCCCCCACATGAATGATATTAATGCAATGCACACCTAAGAAAGTCCCAACGAGCCGTCCCTTCATCAGGATAGGTAGCTTCAGGCTTTGAACTTTCCCTAGTGAGATGCCATCGGATTTACTCACTGCTCAGTGAACATGATGTCTTGAACTGGTCAGCTTTTGTGTAAATCAAGTACAATGACAACCACAAAGTAACGACTCTAATATCCTTTTGGTTATCACGTTGTTGTCCATTTTGGCCATGGACCTTATCTTGGATTCATAAGTGTATACTGAAAATATTACATTTGTCAGTTTAAAGCGGCCCCACTTCACACTTACATAGGTGATCTCCTATTAAAGGTACCCTGAAATACCTTACCACGAAGGTATAAGAATCATTAAAAGCTGTTAAGCTTACCCTCACCACACGTCATCAAGTTTTGTACCAAATAGGTACATTTGGCACTTGAGCGGAATCGAGAATGAGCTTGAAATTTGTTTTCAAGTGCAAAACTGAGTGCTTCAAAGCTTAGTTGTCTCGTTGAACCAAGTTCTTGGGATCCTCCAGTCATCATGGACGAGTTACCACTATGAACACTCTTTAGTGTGTGGGTTTTAGCCCCATTCCCCTTACCGCGCTATACATTTGATCTCGACCAATGCCTTTAGTCAGCGGATCCGCAATGTTGTCTTTTGACTTTACGTAGTCAATGGAGATTACCCCACTTGAGATCAAATGTCTAACGGTATTGTGTCTCCTCCGGATGTGTCGAGACTTACCATTATACATGTGGCTTTGTGCCCTCCCTATAGCAGACATGCTATCACAGTGTATCATCACGGGAGGCACTGGTTTGCACCAACCAGGAATATCCTCTAAGAAGTTCCGAAGCCATTCGGCTTCTTCACCAGCTTTGTCTAAAGCAATGAACTCCGATTCCATTGTGGCACGAGCTATGCAAGTTTGTTTAGAGGATTTCCAAGCCACAGCTCCTCCACCTATAGTGAATACATAACCACTGGTGGATTTTGAATCTTTAGTATCAGATATCCAGTTTGCATCTGTGTATCCTTCCAATACGGCTGGATATCTTGTATACAAAATTCCATGATTCATGGTATGTTTTAAATACCTTAAAACTCTCATCAGAGCTTTCCAGTGATCCTTGTTAGGATTACTTGTAAATCTACTAAGTTTGCTAACTGAATATGCTATATCCGGACGCGTACCATTCGTCAAGTACATCAGGCTTCCGATAATTCTTGCATATTTCAGTTGCAGCACTGGGTCACCTCTATTTTTGGCTAAGTGTAGATTAACATCTACAGGAGTGTTAGCCGGGGGTACGTCATAAGCATCAAATTTCCTCAACACATTCTCAACGTAATGAGTTTGTGATAGGAAAATTCCATCAGAAGTTCTAGAAATTTTCATCCCTAAAATGACGTCAGCCAGACCCATGTCTTTCATGTCAAAATTTCGTTTTAACATGTTTTTAGTATTCATGATCGAGTCATGATTACTTCCCGTAATAAGCATTTCATCGACGTATAGACACACTATTACATAATCTTCTGGAGTGCCCTTTATATAGACACACTTATCGCACTCATTGATTTTGAAACCATTAGAGAGCATCACATTATCAAATTTTTCATGCCATTTAAGAGGTGCTTGTTTGAGTCCGTACAAAGATCTAACAAGTTTACACACCTTCTTTTCTTGGCCAGGAACTACAAACCCTTCAGGTTGTTTCATATATATCTCCTCCTCCAATTCCCCATTTAAGAAGGCCGTCTTCACATCCATTTGATGTATCTCAAGGTTATGCAGAGCTGCAATAGCAATGAGAACTCTAATGGATGTGATCCTCGTAACTGGGGAATACGTATCAAAGAAGTCGTATCTTTCTCTTTGCTTGAACCCTTTGGCTACCAATCTAGCCTTATACTTATCAATTGATCCATCGGCTTTATACTTCCTCTTTAGGATCCACTTGCATCCAAGTGGCTTACAGCCTGGTGGTAGATCTACAATCTCCCATGTGTGATTTTGCATGATGGACTCGATTTCACTGTTTATTGCCTCTTTCCAGAGAGGAGCATCTGGACTGGATAATGCCTCATGTATTGTCCTGGGTTCACTTTCCATCATGTATGATAGAAAATCCGGCCCAAAGGATTTTTCCTTTCTGGCCCTTTTACTACGTCTCGGTTCCTCATTACCCTCAGGTTCTTTATTAACCTCAGCAGGTGAACCATTTGTAATTTCATAAGTTCTTTTACGAGAACCTACTTCTGTGTTTTCCTTTTTAGGAAATATGTTCTCAAAGAACACCACGTTCCTTGACTCAATAGTCATTCCCACGTTTATGTCAGGAATGTCTGATTTGTGCACCAGAAATCGATATGCACTACTGTTATGCGCATATCCAATGAAAATGCAATCAACAGTTTTGGGTCCTATTCTCACTTGTTTTGGCTTAGGTACTTCAACCTTAGCTAGGCACCCCCACACTTTAAGGTAATGGTAGGAAGGTTTTCTTCCTTTCCACAACTCGTACGGAGTTTTGTCCCTTTTCTTATGTGGCAATTTGTTAAGAATGTAGTTGGCAGACAAGATGGCTTCCCCCCACATGTTCTGGGGTAAGCCCGAACTTATCAACATAGCATTCATCATTCTTTTAGAGTTCGGTTCTTGCGTTCTGCTACACCATTTGATTGAGGTGAATATGGAGCTGTAGTTTGATGAATAATACCGTTTTGTTGGCAAAATTCTTCAAATGGAGCTACATATTCTCCATCTCTATCACTACGAATCACTTTGATTATTTTGCTAAGTTGATTTTCAACTTCATTCTTATAATTTTTGAATGCCTCAATGGCTTCATCTTTACTTTTCAAAAGATCTACATAACAGTATCTTGTGCAATCATCAATAAAAGTAATGAAGTAATTCTTACCACCTCTAGTTTGCACAAACTTTAAATCACACACATCAGTATGAACAAGTTCTAGAGGAGAAGTACTTCTATCAACTGAATGGAATGCTGTTTTGGCCAATTTTGCCTCCACACAGATCTCACATTTTTGTGAATTAAATTCCATTCTAGGAAGTAAATCTAAATTCACTAAACGTCGAAGTGTATTTTGATTTACATGTCCTAATCTACCATGCCATAAATTAGAACACTCAAGCAAATAATTAACTTCACTTATATTAATATTGCGCTTAATGTCGCGCTTTACAGTCATTACATTCATTTTGAAAAGGTTCTTTTCGAGATAGCCTTTCCCAATAAATTGACCACATTTGGTCAGTACAAAATTATTTGCTTCAAAAACCAAATTCTACTCAATAAAGAACCGGAGACTAAATTCTTGCGAATGTCTGGGACATGCAGCACATCCACGAGAGTTAGCTCTTTTCCCGACGTCATCTTCAACACGACCTTTCCCAATCCTACCACTGGAGACGTTGTAGAGTTTCCCATAAAAAGCTTTCTGCCATTGATCTCTTGGTAAGTGGAGAACAGTTCCTTGTCTGAACAGATATGACGGGTAGCCCCTGTGTCGATCCACCACTCCCTTGGATTATCTACCAAGTTGGCCTCGAATACGACGGCGGACAGATCCAATTCAGACAGTTCTTCTGGCAAAGATTTATGCTCGACAAGGTTGGCCTGATTCTTGTGGCCTTGATTTGCTTTCTTTGGCAGTCGACATTCACTCGACTTGTGTCCGGGCTTATCACAGTTATAACAGTTACCTTTGAATCTTTTGTTCGAGGTCTTCTGTTGCTTATTAGAGCCAGCACCGCGTTTTCTCTTCTTGCCACTTCCGGACTCTGTCAAGTTCACACGTGCCTCACCACGGTTCTCGTCGCTTTTGACTTCGGATTTCCGGTTGTCTTCCTCGATCCGTAGTCTCACGATCAAGTCCTAAAGCCCCATTTCCTTGCGTTTGTGCTTGAGATAATTTTTGAAATCCTTCCATTGAGGCGGTAGCTTTTCTATGAATGCGGCTACTTGAAAGGATTCAGATAGTTGCATACCTTCAGCATGAATTTCATGGAGGATCAACTGCAACTCTCGAACTTGGTCCATGACCGTCTTCGAGTCCACCATTTTGAAGTCGAGGAACCGTCCGACAATGAATTTCTTCATTCCGGCATCCTCCGTTTTGTATTTTTTCTCCAAAGACAACCACAATTCTTTTGCGGTTTTAAAAATGGAATAGACATTGTAAAGTGAGTCGTCTAATCCATTCAGAATGTAATTTCGACACAGGAAGTCGCTGTGGTTCCAGGCGTCCAAAGCAGTCATTCCCTCTTTATCCCATGTTTCAACAGTAGGAGGATATTCCCTCAAGAATCGGGCA
Organism: Ajuga chamaepitys; assembly: GCA_958295605.1. Taxonomy (NCBI): domain Eukaryota; kingdom Viridiplantae; phylum Streptophyta; class Magnoliopsida; order Lamiales; family Lamiaceae; genus Ajuga; species Ajuga chamaepitys. The sequence goes on along the minus strand of OY282501.1, from coordinate 53,147,335 downwards.
AGACTGAGAGTTGTCAAATAGAACAGCATTTTCTGCTGCCATCTCTTGAAATCATTTCCGGCAAATTTAGCCGGTTTTTCGGCGTGAGCAGCGGGGATGGAAGGAGTAGAAACAGTAGAAGACATCTCCGAATATACAAAAAAAAATTCGTCTTACGCTGTTATATACTGGTATGTGAATGTATAGACGAAGATGTAGAATACAGACAAAGTCGAGGCTAGAGTTTGACTCTATATCCGTAAGACGAAATTGCCACGTACTCAGGTGCAATACGTTTAGTAGCAAATCGCCTCCAAGATACAACGACTTTAAAACTTCAGACTGCTGCACTACGAGTCGGAAGTTATCGGCGAACGTACTCGGATATTCGGAACTTTCGGACTCTACTAATGCAGAATTTAGAATGTTTTTTGAATCATAAAGAACTTGTGAATTCGAATGTATGAAAATGAAATGTGGAGGGGCCTATTTATATATGTTGAAGAGTTGTGGTGCCCTTTTGGAAAGGCACCTCTTCACCCCTTGGTTGCACCCTTTGGACTGGACCCACCAGTTCGCTGGGCGGTCGCACCCGCAGGCTGACCCGCGCCCTGGCGGGCGACGGGTCGCACTGGTTCGCTGGCGGGTCGGTCCCACCCACTGCCCCGGTTCGACCCACCAGCCGGTTCGCCCAACGATCCAGTCCGGTTCGACCCGGTTCCTGACCGAACCGGACCGGTCCACGTCACCGCACCGCCTGACTCGAACCGCCACGAACCTGTGAGCCATCCGTCTGGACCACCTAGCCAAAACTTTAAGGCTCATCCAGCTCCTCGCGATGACGCGTACGTGCGAAGTGCAAAGTGCGCCTCTAAAGCGACTCAATGCGACATGTGCGACGTGCGCGTGCGGGCCCGGGCTCGGATGGTGCGAAGCACCATCCTCGGGTCCATTTTAGCCAAAGGCTAAAATCCCACTAGGATCCACCATAGGGGAGCACACTTGATAACTACTTATCAAGTGCTCTACTAAATAAGGAGTATCCACTTACTCCAATTTTTCTATGTGGGACAAGTTCCCATATATTTACTTCATAAACTCTTCAACTTCCATGTTTAAGTTGCAACCTTTGACAATTAATATCTCATTCACCCGAAATTGGTTTTGAGCATATTAATACATTAAATTCATCTACTCGAAGTGTAGATTATGAATTTGCAACTTGTTTCCATTTTTAACAAATGGATTGAATTAATTAAATTGGTCAATTTTGAGTCAAAACCCAAAATTTCAAACCAATTTCCAACAACTATATATAAACGACAGCAGTTTGAGGGGTTTTCAACAATGGATGCAGAAAATTTGATGAATTTAAAGTTTAAATAAATAATTTTCATGTAAACTGGCTTCGATTAGTCTGGAATTGAAAAACACAGCCCAATGAAAAAAAACTGACTTCTAATTTGGTATTACTCTGGAAGTACGATAGGAAAAAATGTTTGCTATTAGTCTAGAATCAAGAATTCGTTTGAAAACATGTACAATAAATATTTAAACTCTTCCATTCTACAATCGAACCTCCCACGTCCTGAGATAGATCACTCAACTTGAAGCAAAGGATGCTACAGGTTTTGTGGAAGACTATAATCCAATTTAGGGTAAGGGTACAAGTAATATTATGTGGTGTATTAAGTAAAATGAAAAAAAAAAAAAATTAATATGTGCTGTAAAAACAAAATGTGGTGTAAATAAAAATGCCCCTAATAATGTTCTCTTCTTAAACCGTATATATTAGTGATATTTCGTATTCATGAATATTAAAATATCACTTATATTGTCATTTTTTTCATCAAAATTTGTGAAATTTGATCATTGTTGTACCTAAATTTCAAAATCAATGGCTAAAATGGTTAAGATTCGCTGAAATTTCAGTTGGATACACACAATAAAGTCTATAAGATTTGTCATTAAGCCAAACGAACCATCTGATCCAAGTCAATCAAGTATTGAAGTAGGAAAATGTGATCGCAATCTTACTTTTCATGTGAATCTCAAATCTCAACAGTACGATTCAAGTTCAGGAAATTTTATTATCACTATTATTATGTACGCCTAATTCATAAAAATAATGAAAAATATTGAAAACACCCTGCAGTGAAAGGAGCATGGGAATGCATATAACTCAGTTGATACAACACTTTGCAACTCAGATTATTCATCAGAGATCAAAATCAAATTCTACTAAATTCCTCCCCAATCACGATTGTACTCTTGAAAAACTCTATAAAACAAAATCACACCACTTGACCATCGTGCATTTCTATTTCATGTTTGATTTTGTTAGGGCAATCAAGAGGATCAAAACATTCACACATAACAGCTTATATGAAGAACTAAAACTCACTCACACCAAGATTCAAACACCTTGCAATCAAAGATACCAATGAACGTGGTTCAATTTCAAATGATGAAATCTACATCCACGGCACAACCAAGCACAACTCCTTTATTGATTCACCAGAAAATTGTTACAAGAAAAGAGTAAGAAGATGACACTAGAAAATGATGCATTTGATCTCCTATTTCCACCCTTTCTCTACTTAAGCTATGAACTCTAACAAGTGTTCATCTAAAACCGACCTCTCAATGCAAAGCTAACTGAATCAACACTGATCAAGAAGAGAACTAAATTGTAAAGAAGTTTTCCTCTGCAATTTTGGTCTTCACAGTTGCTTACTTTAAAGCTGCTGCTTCTTCCATTTTGAAATCGTTATTAACTTTAATTTCAAAGTTAATTAACTTTTTAACAGCCAACTCTTCATTATTTTCACATTAGTCCCTACACCTTTTGAATGAATACCCTTTAGTCCTTAAGAATGTGATTTTAGCTTAAAACTACTCACAATTTTTTTTTTTCATGGTCTGTATTAATGTGTTCTCAAGTTAAGCAACATGATTTAAAAATACCAGCTTATTATTCTCAGCTACAGTGACTGATCACGGTACAATTCGATTGATTTTACGTAAAATAAAATTATTTTTTAAAATAAATGGTAAAGTGCTAGTTTTACAATTTTTTTAAGTTAATTTCCTTGGTAATCACTACAAGAAAACTGCCAAATTCCAACGGAAAATTTCCAATGGCATAAAAATCGTTGGAATTTTTAAAAATTTCAATGGTAATTCCAACGGCAAAAGCCGTTGGAATAGCTGTTGGAAAAAAAATTCCAACGGTAAGAAGCTCCGTTGGAATTGTCGTTGGAATCATTTTTCCGTTGGAATTTAATTGTTGGAACAAAAAAATTCCAACAGCCACTTTTCCAACGGCATAAAAACCGTTGGAATTGCCGTTGGAATTAAAATTCCAACGGAGATTTACCATATTCCAACGGTTTTTGGTAAATTACCGTTGAAATTTTAATTTCAACGGCAATTCCAACGGTTTTTATGTCGTTGGAAAAGTGGCTGTTGGAATTTACCATGAGGTTATTATTCGATCAATAAAATTTACATGGGTATTGACCTTACAATTCGAGAACATCATTTTTAACATAGAACCAAGAGGTTATAGGTTCTGCACCTGATCTCTATCCCAAAATTTTTAATGTACTAAAAGAAAACTATTAAAATTTACGTGAAATTATAAAAACTAAAATCAAAACGTAATAGGTTCAAATTTAACATATTTACATAGATAATAAACGTCATATACAGTCTAAATTTTATACACTTTATAACCTACTTGATGTTGTTTATGCTATTATGCACATGGTTTAGGGAGGGGTACCGGTGGATATGATTGTACTAGGAGTAGGTCTTTAGTACACCATTATATGAATTTTAGATCCGTACGGTTCAGGTAATGGACAAAAATGTATAGTGTTTATATTTAAAGGTATTACATATCCTGGATAAATGTATATTGTGAAAATATATTAATGTTTATGTAAGGTATTATAATACATTTACTCAAAACAAGTAAGCACAAATCGTCATAATCAACCGGGATTATACTATGCACCTGGTGTAAATGAGACTTTGTTACGTAGGAGTATGTCTTTCACATCTTCGTACCCATATATAAAATGTTATAGCCATACTCTACTTTATTATTCTCTTTTGTTTTTTCCCCTCATGTAGGATACTGGTATATATATTGAGGAGTACAGTGATGGATTTGATGGAGAGGACTAAAAAGTACTCAGTTGGGGTTGGGGTAATATTTTGATCCCAAAAGTTTGTATGTTGTTCCCAACTGGAATAATGTACAGAAGTCACACAAACTTGACAGAAAGTGGCTAACGTATCACATCAAGGTGCGTAGATTAAAGGGTGTTTGGCTAAACTTATTTTAAACATCTTATAAGTTGTTTTAAGAGCTTATAAGATGTCATTTTTAAGGAGCTTATAAGTTAACAAAGTGTTTGGATAAAAGAGCTTATAAGTTTGCAATTGAATATAGTGATTTAGCTATAAATTTTGGGTCTGATTTAAAAATTAATATTAAAAATACATTTTGATTAGTGTGTGAAATGTACGTAGTGTGTGAAGTATAAATAGTGTGTGAAATGTGTGTAGTGTGTGAAGTGTGTGTTGTATGTGTAGTGTGTGAAATGTGTGTAGTGTGTGAAATGTGTGTAATGTGTGTAGAGTGTGTAGTGTGTGTAAGTGTGTGAAATGTGTGTGAAATTTGAGTGTAATAATTAAGATCTTAAAAAATAAGATGGAAATAAATTGAGGTAAAGCAACTTATTTTTTTTAGATCTTATAAGAGCTTATTTTTTGATCTTATAAGCTCCTAAACATCTTATTTTGCCAAACACTTTGCAAGAACTTATAAGCTCCTAAACAGCTTATAAGATGTTTTTAGGAGCTTATAAGCTCAGCCAAACACCCTCTAAATTGACGGGAAATGGGAGATCCGTGTCCATCCCCCTTGGGATGGGAAATAGGAGAGAAAGATGACTTTTATTTTGCTTTTCTTTTTTCTTTATCTCATGTAGTTATTGACCTTGCATAATGCCCAAAATGATGTATTATCGGATAATAGAATTTTCATAACTTTAATTTGTAGTTCTCTTTTTATATATTCCGTAATAGATGTATTCTCGTAATATTACACGCTTGTCTATCAAAAAGAAATGCCAAAAATAATGGAATGCATCTATGATTTCGTCTATTAAATGGAGGTAAAGTCTCATGTACACCAGGTGCACGATGTAATCTGGGTAAGGTATTACTATTTATACTGAAATGTATAAACACTAATAGCTTTTCATTAAGAATTGTTCATGATCCGAATTATGGATCTAAGATCCGTACAATTGATGTACAAAATACCTATTTTTAAATGAAATGGATTACATCATTTTTGGGTAATAACGACGAACTAAATGTTTTCCTTAAAGCTAAAAATGAGTGAAGTATCAGTGTCGATCGCGTTTGCCGTCACCATTTATTCGGCATATTTTAAATATTTTATTATTATATTTTAATGGGTATATAATTGCTATTATATAGGTATTCGTTTAACTAGTTGTAGTCGTCGCTATTTAGTTGGCAATCTATCATGTTTTTTAATACTTTATGTTGTATTTAAAGTATATGGTCATCATTTTGTCGATACATTCTGACGGAAATTATTTGCCGCTAGTTTTATCACTAGTTTGTTGCATAAACGATTTATCGACTAAATTGTATTGTCGGTTGAATTATGTCACTGAATCAATCACTAATGTGCCAGTAGGATATTAACATACTACTTTACTACTAATTACTGACAGAAAAATCGATCGCTTGAATATCATATTAGTTTGTCAACAATCCGTCGGCGACTTTATTTTTTTTTTTTTATCGGTGTATGGTCTTAGTTCTATCGATACTTGACTGCATAAAATTTCCGTCGCTATTTTGTGAACTTGCACTTTAGATTTAGAAGCCTTTACTTTTCTTTTACTCGTATTGAGTATTAAGTATGTAACGCCCAAGATACACTTTACAAAACTTTTGCTAAGTACCTTATACATTTGTCGTTATCACCTTTCTTGAATATAAGCAAATATAAAATAACCTATAATTTGACCCATAAATTACAATATAAAGATACATAACTAAAAAAGTGTTCAAGTACTAAGTGACCAAAATATCTTCAAAACAACGAAAGTTTTCACACCCCGATATTTTCGTAGCTTTAAATACAAGATATGTTTTAAGGGATATTGTGAGCTGCATCACATGTTTTAAACTTATAAAACTAGTTTGATAAATTGAAAAGACAAATTTGAAAGTAATATAACATAATTTTGGAAAAACTCAATTTGAAACATCTTTGAATAGAATATTTTGGCGGAAGCGTATTTAAATAAAATTACATAAGTTGACTCAAAACTTTTCTACTAGAACATTAATCGAAATTTTTTTTATCTCATCAATAGACTTTAAATTTTGACCTGAATAAATAGAAAAAAAATAGTTTTTGACTCTTTGACATCCACCGGCTCCTCGTACCACGACCCAGCTCCAATGGCCTATAGAAACTGAAATGGAATGGGGTGAGCAAATCACAAGCTTAGTCGGAAATGTTTGTCAATCTCAAATACAAATCATGCAATGATTAATGAATGCATACAACACACTGTAAAATAGTTGTTAGCATAGCACAACATAACCCTGTGGCTTGTTGAGCATAACACATAACATAGAATGTAATTAATCTGTTGCCTGTTGACTAGCATAGCACAACACAAAGCCTAGCATAACCTATTGCTTGTTGCCTATGAAATATTGCGCCTAGACATTAAAATTTACAATCATGGCATTTAAAATAAACAACCATAGCCCATAGAGTAGAAATATTCCCCACCTTGGAAAAACATGAAACTTGGAATGTAGATGCAAGATGTCCTATTGTCCATAGCCTTCGCTAACCTCGTTCTTCTTTCCTCTTAGGCATGAATGAACCTATCTTTTATATATATATATATATATATATATATATATGAGATTTGAAAATTGGGAGGAAATTGAAAATTTAGGGTTTGGTAGAAACTTTAAGAAATTTTGAAAGCAAAACAGAGGTAAGAATAGATTTGCTATGTAGCAGCGAATAAATAAATTTTATTTTATAAAAGATAAGGGATAAAACTTTGAAAATTACCAGTAGCTAATATACACATTTAAAAAGATCATATTAAAATTTCGAATTTTTTTAAGAAGTATAACTATGGATTCTGAATTTTTGAATTCGGATTTGTTGTAACTAAGAATTCTGTCCAGTAGTAGTAAAACCTTTATAAATAAAAAAAAAAAAAAAAAACTACTAGTGAGATAGCTTTGAAATTTAACAACATGATAGAAAACATGCATATGGACAACATATCAAAAAATCAGAATTTTTTAAGAAGTATAAATACATAAATCGAATTTTATAACTCGAAATAGAGAGATTATCATATTCTGCCACGAGGTGGTATAAAAATCATATAAAATAAGTTATACATTCAATGGAGTTGAAATTTTCACAGAACATCATAGGCATAAAAAACACAACATAGTAAAATTTCATAATTTTTGAAATATTTAGACAGGAGAACGAAATTTAAAACGAAATATTTGTCTATTCGAAGGAGTTGAGATTTAGGAACAAAGTCACTAGAAGAAAATACTTGGGAAGATAAGGACGAATTTTTACTGATAAAATCAGGTTATTTGGTGGTGATATTGGTTTATAAGAGGAATTCCATATACAGATAATATCCTAGGGTTTTAGGACTTCTAATTGGACTATAACTTGTTCCTAAAGTAAAATCATGGGCTTGGACTTGATTTTAGAACATGGTCTCCAAAAATAATTAGACCCTAAAATAATATAAAGTTCAATATAGTAATAAAAATATTTTTTGGGTGTTACAGAAATCGATCAATTTTGAATAACCGAGTCAAAAACCTATTAGAAAGATAAATAAATGGACCTGGAGTTACAACAAAGCATATTTTCTGCTCACAGACGGATTTGATAATAAAAGTGAAGCAACTGTATAAAGATTAAAAGGCCTTGAAACTAAGTAATATAGACTACACCTATAACGAATAGAGTCTCACACATCCATCGTCGTTTTTCCACGTCAAACTCCAAATCTTTGTGTAAGTCGTTTGACATACAAAATAATCTGAAAATGGCGAGGGTGAGTGCTTGAAATGCACCTCGTGCGGTAACCTCGTGATTGCTTAAGTTAAAAGATTTCAAGTAACTCATCATAGCATGGCATATACCACATAGAATATAATCCATAAGCGTGCGTGATATCCCCCAGAGTAAACTCAGCGTGGGCATCATATATTCGAACACAACAATAGGGCGGTGCATATTCACCATAGGACAAGATAAACCTAATACATGAAGGTGATGTGCCTAAGTTATGGTAAGTTCGGCCAGACTCATGACATAGTATACTCGTCAATATAGAAGGGTGTATGCCTGTAGTTCATACCCTCCATGATAAAGCGATGTGTGTGACTACCTTAAGACATGATAAACCTAACATAATTGGTCATCCCAACTTGCAGATTTATTCCTTGGCAGAGGGTGGGGTATAGTAGTCATGATAGATTACAAGTTGTTTGCATAATGGTAGCATACCATGGCATGTATCATAGCGCAAGTAAATTAACAAACACATCTTAACCATAACAGTTATAACATGAAAATGTTTAAACTTATAAGAGAGTGAAAATTAACTCACCTCAATAAATGGTCGTGATACACGTGATTGTAAGACCTTAGCTTTTGCTAGCTTTATCGACTACAATGGACCTACATAGGCAAGGTTACGGTCTTAGTTATGTAATTAAATCCTAAATTATAAAAAAAGCTTTACTAAAATAGGATTTCGCTAAAGCTCAATGGTTCTGAACCGGATATTGGGAGCAAAAACAAATCGGAGAGGCTTGTCTATCAATTTACAAAAGATGAGGTCCTTGTGGAAAATCGATAACTTTAAGGGCTACTATAAAATACTAGAGAATTTGGACTAGTTCTATATAGTCTCCATGAAGCTTTGGGAATATTGATAGACTTAGGAAATGTTTGGGATCATTTTAAAAATTGTGGAGAAGTTTAGGGGTTAAGAGAATAAGTATTTTCTTGTTAGTCCTCAAAATTCTTGGATATTCGATTTAACCTCTAAATTCCATTTACACTGATGCTTAATATGATTCTTCTAAATTAGTTGACTCTATCCTAACAGGAAACATGCATCTCCTGGACCATTTGGAGGAGCTTGACAAGAGGATCAACGACCTAGATATTCAAGCCACGGTCGCGGATTGAGTACAACAGGAGGACTTGTCAAAAGTCTGACAAGCTATGAAGACTATCAAATTCGCAAGTAGTTACCTTTGGGACAACCTGTTTATTCCTATCCGACGGGAAGTTTCGTCATTGAAGCAAAAGGTCGAGTTCCGGAACGAGTTCCTAACCCGGTCACTACAGATTCAAGTACTGTGAGCACGAATACTAAGTTGGATCCTTACACAGATCTAGCTGAAGAAATAGTTGAGCAAATGGTGGATAATCCTCCTGTTGTCTCTAGCCAACCCAGCACCTCTGGGGTGAAAGAGGGAGAGGTTAATCTTAGGCAAATGTCTGGCACCTCTAAGGTTGATACTATCAATCTTAAATTTTCTCCATTTCAGGTTTATCAATGGACATGGAGAAAATTCTTATAGGGACTAGTGGTTAACCCAATAAAATACCAGATTGATCGATCAGGTAAATATCCAAGAATGTGAACGTTCCAAGGAGCCAATCCACAAGAACTAAAAGAATTGTATGATTTTAGACCTCTAGCTTCGGCTTATACTGTGTCACCAAGTTTTCCCAAAATTTCAAAACTTCCGGGATGGATTTACAAGGTTGTGCTCGAGACGTGCGAAAACAATGACCACCTCGAATACGTAGATATTATGGAGCTGAAGTTTACATCGACAGCTCTAGAACCATACAAGAACGTGTCTTACCCAACTTTTTATTTTATAAAGCTATAAAGACTCGACCCCAGACAGGCAAACAAGAATATGTCTGTCCCAGATCACAAGATCCCCTTAGTATCAACATTTACGGAAGATGATATTATTACAAGGAGAGCTTGGGGCCTATGATTTTGCCTCATGGAAATGAGAAAAGTCAAGGGAAGCTTCAAAGTCTTTCACAAGATGGCGAATGGACCACTCTTGATCAACACCATGACATCCAAAACCTCTCCATATGCAGAGTCTATCTTTGAACAGAAGAGAGATATTATGAAAGAACGAGCTGCCAATAAGTTCAGAAACCGCCAAAAAGTATTGTAATATGGCGCATAATGGATGGTAGATGAGCCGGATTTGTCCCAGGAGCCCAGAACAGGAAAAGACACTATTCGGATAATCGTTCCCTGTCATAAATGATAAAGGAAAGAGAAACAGAAGGAACCATCGAGAAAACAAAAGATACTAAGGAGACTACCCAAAAAAAAAAAGAAAAATAGAGGGTTCCATGACAAGCAGTGATGGGTTGAGTCACGAGAGTTGGTTCCACAAAAAAGAACAAAAGGTGGAGAGATAAAGAGGCATCCACAATAGAGTGATTGAAGTCTGCATGTGATACAAGGGTCCACACCCACATGAACCATGTGAAAACTGGACCACATCGATGTGATCCGAATAAGAGAGGCATCCAGAAAATCTGTGACGATCAATGAGAGCTTGAAAACTGGACGCAATAATTCGAGGATAGAGGGTCTCAAACCTCTATAAAAGCAGGGTAGAAGGAAGCAGAAGGCATCGACCATTCCCCTCTGTTTTTTTACAATGTTAAACATTGTAATAGTTAGTTTGTAGTTTTCTTCCATTCTAGTTTTCGTCCGCGTGTATGTATGCTGAGAGCATAGCTACCATGGATAGCTAAACAAGTCGTTCCTCCCAAAAGGAGATGTAATGATGTAATAAATAAGTTCTTGATTTCTTAATAAAGGTTGGGCTTTTTGTTCATCATCTTCCAAATTTTTTATTATTGTTCATCAACCAAGTAGAATACTGTACGCCTCGAGGTAGGAAATGAAATGAGGTTGTGCTGGTTATTGTTGAAGGATTTACATCTAGAACCATCGATTGTGATCGAATGATTGGGCTATGAGGAGCGATTCATAAAACCCGGTGGATATGACCCGATGATAATTCGGTGAAAGGTATAAAACTTGGTTTATGTTTCAAGAATTTAGTTTGCGAAAGCATGATGAATCTGGTATGGTCGTAATGGAATATTTACATTGATAGAACTGTTAGTAAATTTGGATTTTATGTTTGTTATAATATGCACTACCTTTGTGCCATGTTGATAATTAAGTTCATGCCTAAACGAGTATCTTAATTATGATCATGTCATGATAAGAGTCGTGCCTTGTTCATGTTGTGCTAGAATAAAACTTCATGCCTGGTGTTTTATTTTGTGCCACAATACTGTTGTATGACAGCAACAATACCTTATGTCAGCTGCTACAGTACCTTGTCGGATGAACAATAAAAGGCAGAGAGGGCAAAGTAGGAATTGGATGCTAGATTTAACGTGTTTTTAGAAATTTGACAAAATCTATATATTTGTTAAGAGCTACATATAATTCTCTTCCTATAACATAAATATCACACACGCGCACACACATATGTATCACTAATATAAATATAAGTGGCGGTGCTTAGGCCGCAATTGCACACACACGCACAACTGCACAAGTCACATACTATTATATACATACACACTGTAATTTAATCACACACATCACACAACGTACAAACACACGCAACCACTACTGGCGGTGACGACGGCATTGGGTCCTCGTCGCCGGCCATTCAGCTTACCCGCCCCTCCTTAATACACATATAAATTCGACGCATAACAAAGAACTCGTACAAATTTCTCCTAAAATCAAATTTGAAGTTGACTCCAATACCTGTTTCGGCAACAACTTAAGTTCGATAGTGAATGATTCTAGTCCAATTAATCGGATATCGATGTTCTATGCACTCTAGGCTTTAATTCGGTATGTTTGGTCATGGTGATTCCGGCGATATATCATCGGTGGTGTCGTAAAAGTGGGTGGTTGAAGTTGAAGTGAAATGAAGTGGGGTCCTATTTCTTTGAAATTAATGATGAAATTGGCGGTTTTCCTATGAAGGCTCGAGTTATTCATGTTAACAGATTCAACTTGGTAAATAGGTCGGAAAGATTTGGTTGATTTCGGTGTTAATTCGGATACCGTAAAACGAGGTGAATTTGATTATCTTGTAGGTACTTTTGGCAGTGATTTAGGGTCGTACGATGTTAATTTCTAGTCCAATTAACTAAGTATCGATGTTCTACGTACTGTAAGCTTTAAATCAGTATATAGCTTGGGGTGATCTGGCCATCTCCCAACGCCAACGATAACTCGATAAGGGGTCGATGGTGGAGGATGAGAAATGAAAACAAGGAGGAATTGTTCCCTCAATTAGTGAAATCACACATCAGAGCATGGAAAGCAACACTACTTTTTTTCTCCAACAATGCACCATTTTCGACAAAGTATTTTGGTATTTAGGATAATTCAACACTACTAGTAGTGCTCACTACTTTTTTGCACTATTTATTTCCTTGTTATTTTTTCTTTTTCTATTACTTCTTTTATATTGTATTTAATTGTTATGTATATTTTTAAGTATTAGATAGTGTATTTATGTATCAAAATTATCTATATATATATAATAAGCCAAGTCATCCGGAAATAGTAAGTTGCAAATTTTCCCGCCCATTTTTTAGTTACTTTAAATAGACGTGAATTTGAAATTTGAATTTTGGAAAATCCTATTTTATTAGTGTGATTAAAATTTCGAATTATTTTTTTACATCTAAAATTCAGTAACAATAAATCCGTAGATATATTTATAGCAGAATTTGTTACATATTTTTTAAATTTTTAAAATTTGAATTTTTAAAAAAAACTTATCCAGTTACATAAATTTTCCTATAAATTCACAAAGTGTTCCGTAAATGAGAATCAAGTTTACAGCTGGGTATTTTTTATTTCTTATTCATTTTGCAATAGCTTTATTTCGCAATTATTTCCCCTGTTTCTATTCACGATTCAAATTTCTATTATTGTTATTCCTTCATCCATCTTTCATTCAGTGTCAACTTTGATAGATACTTCACAATGGATGCTCCAAAAGGACTATCTGCAAATCAGAATAAGAAAAAAGCAGCAACACTGAATCTTAATTTTGGCGAAAAGAACTTTGATGATTGTAGAATTCAAGTCTATCTACCATCATCGTTTTCTACGGTAATATTTAATCATCAAAACAAATTTGATTTTTTTATTTTCTGTTATGTAGATTATCTATATTATTGTTCATATATTGTGCTAAACTTTTCATTTTGTTTATAACATGAATACAGCCAATATGTTTACAATATCGGGAAAAGATTAGAGATAATCAACTCATTCGAGGTTCAACCGAAATCGAAGAATAATTCTGATTTTATTGTCGTAGAATTCAATTTTTTATTTTCTATACAAAACAGTATGTATCAGCTTCAATTGAAATTCTAATTTTGTTCCCCCTTTTTTTTTTTCTTCTGTTATTACACTATATGTTTACAATAAAATGACGTTGACAAAACTCAGGCAACAACGATTTACTATATGCAGTATATTTAAGAAGAAACACCCCATATACATCATATCAGGTTAAATTGATTATTTCATCTATTGCAGAAAAATTTATATAATATATTGATCTATTGCACAAATGAAATCACACATAAATTTGAACTAATATATATTTTGAATGATCAGCAAAATCAAAACTCGAAATACACGTGATTTTAAAATTGAACTAATATATATTTTGAATGATCAGCAAAATCAAAACTCGAAATACACGTGATTTTAAAATCATAGGAATATGAATTATAATTATGATGTGCATATTAATATAAGAATTAAGATTTTACCAAAAATTGGATCTGTTTTATTAATCTTTTGATATAAAGTAATATGTAATGTTCAATTGAATATTTGACAAATCATTCCAAATCTTTTAGATATGATTTCTGATTTCTTAATCTACCTATAAAATCGATTCCAAATATTTTAGATATGATTTTTTATTTCTTAATCTACCTATAAAATCGCCACCCACGTAACAATTATTCAGAAACATAAATCAGTTTTTAGTTTTCTACTATGTCTACCGATACCTACATATGTTTTTTATTCCTTCCTCGCCTCTTATTCCACAAAATTAGTTTATATTGTGAATTATTTATATTGTGAATTATTTATATTATTGTCTATATATTGTGCTAAATTTTATATTTTGTTTATAACATGTACAGTCTCAATCCGTTCAAAATACTGGCAAAAGATTAGAGACAATCAACTCTTCGAGGCAGCTGAGATTGGGCAAAAGATTAGAGACAATCAACTATTCGAGGCAGCTGAGATTGAAGACTAATTCTGATTTTATTGTAGCAGAATTCAATTTTTTAATTTCTGCAAAAATAAGTTCATGTATCAACTTCAATTGAAATTCTAATTTTATCGCAGTATTTCATTTTTGTCATTACAATATGTTTACAATTAAACTTTGAGTTTTTTTTGTCATTACAATATGTTTACAATTAAATTTTGATAAAACTCAGTCGACTATACGCAGTACGAAGAAATATATCTCATTTAACAACTATCATGAACTATTGCAGAAAAATTTGTAAAATATTATCTTATAAACAAAATAAATTTAAATTTGCAAAATATTATCTTATAAACAAAATAAATTTAATATACAGATTAGTGGATAACAAATATCACATATAAATTTAGAACTATCACATAGATTAGCGAAATCAATACTCATTATAGAACGATTTTTATTTTAATATGAATTATAATTATGATGTGGATATTTTAATATGAATTTTTTAATATATATAATAATATGTAATCTTTAATTGGAGATATCTGATAACAGAATATCCAGATAATTACAAATCTTTCAGATGTGATTTTTTATTTTCTATACTCCCTATGAAAACGGCAAAAGTCATTCCAAATCTTTCAGATATGATTTTTAATTTTCTATACTCCCTGTAAAAAGGGCAAAAGGATGGTCGCTTGCTCGATCTCAAGAATTTCAATGTATCAAACTATATATAGATTATTGTATATCAATAATGATATGATATTGTATATCAATAATGATATGGAACCAGCGGTGGATTTTCTTATAGAGCACACTTATAATGTGTTCGGTCAGCTAACACACTCCACCAAAAAACACACTAAATATATTTTTTATTTCTTTCTTGCCTCTTATTCCACGAAATCAGTTTTTTTAGTATTTTTCCACTGTACAATATTTTTTTTCCCAAAATTATTTTATCCGTTTTATTTCTTCTCTAAAAAATAATTTCATTTATTTTTTTCTGCTCTCATCTCTCTTCCAAAATTTTAATATTACATTATAATAAATTTTGAAATAGATCATACTGATTAATAATAATAAACGAACAACGAAGATATACAATCCAAAATTGTAATACAATTTTATAAGATTGAGAAAAGAATATATTTTCTTAATGATTATTCTTATATAAAGTATTTTATTAGTTTAGTTCATTAATTTTCTAAATCAAAATCCAACTTTATTTATATTAATGAGTTCATCTTATGGATATAGGAGATTATTCGATAAAAAAATTGAAAGATTTGAGGTCATCTATGTCTTTAAAAATTCTAAATCCAAATCCAACTCTATTTATATGAATGAGCTCATGATATGGACTACGAAGATTCAATTCATCCTAAAATAAAATTGTATTTTCTATGTCTTTCTTAAAATTTATTTCCAATAGAGGATATTTTGTAGGTAAACTAATAAAATATTTTATATAAGAATAATCCTTAAAAATTTTTATTTTTGTTTCTAATAGAAGATGTTTTGTGCGTAAACTAATAAAATATTTTATATAAGAATAATCCTTTAGATTATTTGTTTCTCAATTCTATTAACTGATATCGGATTCTGGATTATGTATGTTCGCTTTATTTATTATTATCAATCAGTGTAATCTATTCAAAATTTATCATAATTTAATATGAATGTTTTGATATAGACAAGATTAAAAAAAAAAAAAAAAAAAAAAACTGGAATAAGATACAAGTAACAAAAATTCGTGAAAAAATTAAAATGTGTTTTTATTAGTGGAAATTACTGATTTTCCGGAGTAAGAGGTAAGGAATGAATAACACTGCAAAAGAACACAAAAGTTTTATTTGTAAAAAATTTTAACCATTTCTTTTTTTGTTTATATTATCAAATAAAAATGCGTTTTCAATAAAAAGTATTGTTCATGTTAATATTGATTTACTGTTTAAAAAAATAGCCCGTGCATCGCACGGGAGCATTTACTAGTTCTTATAAAAAAACAAGTTTACGAAAAAAAATCAACAATAACAAGAAAAAACACCATATAATCTGAATTACTACACAAGGCATTATAAATATAAAATAAAATTACAAAAGGGCATGAAATATAAAATTACAACAGTATGAAACATGTAAATAACAACTACAGAAAATTACTAAACAAAATCAAATACAATATTACTAAAACGGAAATGATTTGAAATATATTATGATTGCATGTATAATAATGCATAATATGATAATTTAGGATAAACGGGATATCGATGCTCCAATTTGCGAACTCGGGGAAGTGCCAACTTCAAACGTTGAATTTGCTGAAATAAACATACTCGCTTCCAGAATTTTCTTGCTCGACATAGAGAAATTAGGGACACAAAAATGCATTTTACCATTCGAAATGCATTAATTGAACATTTGTGGACTGAAATGGGTGCTTCTACATTTTAATTTAATGAATTGTATGCATTAGTATTATGAATTTCAATTTTAATTTCATATTAATCTTATTCATGTTTACATGTTTTGTTTTAAATTTGATTAATATAAAAAATATAAACTAAAAATATTAAATTTAATGTGATTTTATACAGGTATTGTGATTTATATTACAAAAGAAATAAAGGTAAAGAGAAACCAAATGAATTATAAGAAACATTATTTTTAGTCACAAGAAATAATGCAAGTTGCTGAAAAATGAGTGTTGATTTTATGCTAAAGTAGCGAGATTAGTTTCACTAGTCTCTTAGAGATGACCATAGATGAAAGAGTTGTAGGAATTTTAGGGGACGTTGGTACTTGCACATATTGCTCAACGATCCGCCCTTCATGATAAACTCTAAATAAAATACTTTACCTTCACTCCAAGTTAAAAAATTAAATTTTAATTATTAAGACTGAATCTATAAATTCAAAGATCAGGATGCATTCTAAAATCCAAGTTAAAGAAAGATTTAGTTAAATTAAAATAATTGGTACATGAATTTGTCCAATAATTTTAAATGATTAGTAATATAAATTGGTGTCAAAATTATGATAAAAATAAATTATTATAGGTCAATTATCGCTAAATTTTAAATTCTAAAATTACTGTCTGAGGTAATTCAAAATACTACTACCTCCGTTTCTTTTAGATTTTTTTTTAGGTTTTGTGTTTTGTTTATAAGTAGTTGTTCTTTTAACTTTTTTTCTACATTTTTTTCAATATTATCCCTATAATTATTCCTAAAAAAATTCTAATTATCTAACCTACCATATATATATATAATCTAATTGAATAATTATTTGTCCCTTTTCCATAACTCTTAATTTTCTTATCCAAATCTAAAAAAATATCTAAAGATAACGAAACGAAGGTAGTATTTACAAAAATTTAGTCCCAACTATAACAATTAAAAGGAATTTCTCGCAGGTTACATAGTAGTCGGATTATATAGCCTAAAATGGCGGCATAAGGGTATAAAAGGACATTTCACTCGTGCAACATTGTCATAACTTGAACTACTAGATGAAGTAATTGAAATTAAATTTTAGAGTCTTACTTCAATGCAATAATTGCACATGTGAAACTTTCTACTTTCAACCATTGGATCTTCTAAAGTGTCATCTTGACCATTCATTAATTTTTTTTTATGAATAAAAGAAAAGGGTGTACTTGACATTTTCCTCTTTTAACTCTTCCATAAAACTCACAATTTCCAATGCCTCCAACTAAATAAATCACTCTCCCACTCTCATTCGAAAACTATTTGCAGATATCCCAAACCACATACATGTCCCATTGCTTGGCAAATTCTAGCTTCTTCCTCGGCAATCTTCCAACCTCACGAAAATTGCCTCCATTATGTCAAACGGCAGTCGGGCATCCTCCAACAACAGCAATGCCGCGGGCGCCCATCGGGCTAACCCCAGGCGACTAGACCTGCCTTATTTTCGGGGTCCTAGATTCGATTACGAGGAGGATGAGCGTAGGTATTGGTGTAAGCCCCCGCAGAGAGCTCCAATGTGGTTCTCGTGGACCGACACAAACCCTAGACGACGGTTCTTTAATTGCCCAAACAATCCGGTAGATTTTCATTAATTGAAGTTCTGCTTCGTTATTCTTGGGTATTAAATTTGTTTGGAATTGATTTATATTTTTTCAACTGATCGGTGTGGTTAACATGTGGTTTACGTTTTGGGTTTGAATTGTATACTGCTAAACCCCTTTCTTCTTTATTTTCCTCCCTTGCCTCATAATTGAAATCAATATATTTTGCTGCTCTTAAGTTGTCTTTTAAAAGTTTGTATTAGAATTGTAGTGGATCGGTTGTGAATCAGTTGCATGTCTAGATAGTCAGCGGCTGAATTTTTTTACTAATCAAGAGTTCTTTTTGCAAACCAAATTTCACTAGGACTATGTGCTTTTTATTACTTTGTGAATCTTGAATGTTCTTATGCCGTAGAAATTCGTTTGAATCGTAGATTCTTGAAAATGAAATTCGGATCCGTAGGTGTAGTATAGGTATTATGTTGCTAACAGTGGGTGTGAAAACACCATCCATATTGGAATTAGGGGTTGTTGTATATTGTTGTTACCCTTTACAGCGGCGACAAAAATTAGTGTTTGTGCGAAAAAACACTTAAGCTAAAAACCGAGTTGTGTTAGAGAATCAACAAATTTAGATGATAAGTATCTTTGCAGTGTTATCGAATGATAATTTCAAGCTATTTATTGGTTTTGATTTTTAAAAAGCTAATTGGGTTGTTTGATTCCTCCAACTTTTACTGTAACTATGTAGAATGAAGGTAAAAGATAGAAGCAAGTTCACCTGTGCCGTATTGTTTTTTCTGATTTTTCTGCAAGAAGTAACAAAAAATTCATTAATGCATTTCATTCCTTTAGTTCATCCATGTAATGTGATTAATATTAATTACAGTTACAATACACCTTGTTGATATATACAAATGCATTATATTGTATGTGTTTCCATCTGTGTCGTTAATTTTGGTTTCGATGAATATAATTATGTTCTAATTTTTAGACCATTTGTCTGAAAAATAGCAGAGCTATAATTAAAACAATTGTTCGATTTGTACAGAAATTTTTTGATGGTATCAACTTTCACTTTTACTTATTTTTTGGATAATCAAATACTCATATCACGATTTCAGAGTAAAATTAATGAAAACCAATGTCATAAATGAATTGTTTAAAAAATAAATATTTACAGCCTCTATAAGAGAGAAAAAAAAAACCGAGTTCGGGTAGTAGTTACTTAGAGCCATGGCTAAAAAGTGATTAATTTAAGCAGAAGCTGTAAATTACAAACGCTCCAACTTTATGTATGTTTTGCTACGCTGAAAAGCGCTTAAGAGTACGACAATTGAAATTGTCTCTTAGTATTAGATAGGTTGCGAGAAATCGAGAGTTTTCAAGCTATTGCTAGCCACCACATCCCCCCAATAAAGAACTCTTTGAACTACTCCGTTTCATTTTCTTGTCTATGTAATGTTATTTGCTTGTGTGAACACTACTTCTCTTGCTATCTCAGTGAAGTGTTTAGATAGGTTACTGTTTTCGGTTATTTTGTGGGTGTGTTAATTTGGATAAGTAGTAGTGTGTCGTTTCGCTGAAAGACGAATAATGTCTTTTCTTTGAGTGGATGGATGAGCCATTTTCTCCGCGTGAGGTTGAGATCATAAATGGTCTGCGGAGAGAGAAGACTATGTACATAAATGAAATCAGACGTCTCATGAATGATGGGTGTGAGCACTGCAGAACTGGAATTTCTGCTCAAAGTGAAGAGATTAACGGTACGAAGTCCAGCTTGAAGAAACTTGAACATCGCTATGCGCAATAGAAGAGAAGGCTACATTTGGCGTCTCTAGCCTTGTTTGCAGCCATGCTTGTCTTCTGATGGATTTGACAATTACTAAATGTTGAACAAGCATCATGATAGTGTTACGTTAGGTTTTTGTCCGATGAACTTTTGGTTACTAACTTGATTTCCTGAACTTTAACAATCTATAAACCTTTTTCGTGTATCCGAATAGTCTTAAGTAAGCAGTTCTCCATGCTTGCGATTGTGTTGTTTGTGTTGTAGGCATGTTTGTAAAATATATATCAGATTTTTATATCGTACTCTATGAATTTAATTTGTTTTTTCATTACATTTACTTTTGTTCATGTTGCCATTTATCCAGAATTTATGCTTTTGGGTCTTGTAATCTATTTGCTATATTCACATTCAGGTTCGTAATTTTGCCAATTCTCCCAAAAATATTGTTTGAGTGTTGTAATCTATTTTTTAATATTCACATTTATGTTCTGATTGTTACCAAATCTTTATGATTTATTGATTAACCGGGATGAGCTGTTAAGAGTCATGTAATAAAAGGCCTCATTAGGCAATTGCATAATATTCGATTTGTAGTTATAAGTTTATCTCATGTTGCTACTTGGTTTGTAATCGAAGTTAATTGAGTCTCTTTTCCGGGAAATAAATTTCATGCTAAGTAGAACAATATTGAGTTTATATGTCTTAGAACTTAAATTGGAGCCCTCAATTGATTTTCATCAATCATTAACTATTTCACTCTCACTATTTTAATCATTTTGTTTTAGCTAGTATGTCATTATTTACATTGTTGCTGCAGTGCCAGATATATTTTATAATTTTTCTAGTTCTAGCTATTCTATATAATAGACGTTGTTTTCTTTAGGACTTAGGAATAGCACACTAAACATATTAGACAAGAAGAAATAAATTACTTTACGTACAGAAGATAGAGTGAAGTTTGTTTGTTGTCCTCAGGGAATTGATCTGGCATTTTATTACATCACTACAAAGGGTCTTCGAGATTAATGAATGTGTGCTATGGCACAGTGGTTAAAGTTGCACCATGTCACTCTAGCAGCCTAGGTTCGAATGCAGATTCCGCACCTTTTTTTGGTTTATTTTTTAACATTTACGATCAATTTTGCTATTGTTTGTCGGGTCTAGATGTTTTAGTTACACCAACTTAGCATTAAGTAGCCTTGCAAAAATGCATACTTAATGATAAATTTATTTTGATATAATGATTTGAGTTAGCAACATTATGTCATGGAGGCAAAATAAAATCTATCCAAAATACACATTTCTTTTTGTTCCGTTGTTGAAAGGCTCTTATAAATTTATTCCCTTTGTCACATGTACAGAGCCACGGATCCAGGAATTCTTTTGAGGAATTCTTTTAGTTACACCAACTTAGCATTAAGGTTTGTACCTCGAAGAATTAGTAAAGACAAATAGTCAAACTATATGTGGCATAAAATATATTGTTGCTATGACATATAATAAAATATCAACCGGGCTTGGGGTCGGACTACAAAATTCGATATTTGAAACTTAGCATAAAGGGTCTGCCTGCATTGAATCTATTGGAATGGTTATGGATTAACGAATGACCTGCTACGATTAGCTCACAAAAAAAAAAAAAAAAAATCCTCATCTCCTAAGTAGTTGGAACTCGAATTAGCTTCTTTCCCAATTCCATCTACATGCTTCCCACCGTCACCTTCGGCTCTCAAATTTGGACAACTTGATTTGTAGTGTCCACTTTCCTTGCAATTACCACACCGCCGTTTCCTCTCCTTATCACCTTTTTTTATCAGATTGCGAACCTTTGGTCCTTACAATGTCCGGGTCTTTGACTATATTTGCTCCTCTTCCTTCCGGATTGCTACGCTTCCTGGATTTGCTTGCATCATTACTAGATGTCTCGTTGTCTCCTGCCAAATTTGAAATCGACGACTCTATTACAACCAAAATTTGATTACTAAGTGGCAAAGTTGATGAGCCTTTGAAAGCAATGATCCATATCTAAGATCACTACGGTTTTGCGTGAGGACTTTATCTGGTTCCGGTAGCCGATACACACGGGTCTTCAACCATCTGTCACATAACATTGAAGGCGGAATTCTTCAACATTCAGAACCTTTAGCGCACAAAACATGTGAGGACATGGCCACCATAGTGACTCGAATCTCCCACAAATGCAGCTTAAACTTTGATTATGGATGTTTAAAGAGACTACCACATCTCCAGTGTTATTGTCTCCAAATTTGTTTAGTACCAGTTTCTTCACTCCTCCAACAACACTAATCGTGGTTGGTGTATAACTCGTCTCCTTCATGATCCCATCGCAGACCTACGATTAACAAGAAATTTTAAACCATTAAATGATGCCAAAAAACCAAGGATAGATACAAAACGGTATACATCATTTCAAACTAAGATAAACCTTAAGAAATATTGCTCGTGTATGAATGAGGCAGCCAGACTTTCAATATAATGTAAATGGGTCTGGGGTATCATGTCCGACTGCTGGTTTGTGGAATCATATCGGAGGACATTCTCCCTCAGTCTACCCATTGCCCTAGAATACTGCTTCACAAATGTGTACAAACTGAGATTACACTTCAAAAAACGATTCATATAGGCATTCGTGCTTTCACATCGCTGGTTTGTGGTCATTCCGCCGAAAAAGATTCCCCTAAAAAATGCTTCTGCTCATTTCTCTTTTCTTTTTATATAATTCACCCAACCACTGATTGTTCACACAGTAGTACTTAGTTCGAAACAAAGCCCAACAAACTTCAAAAGAATCCTCCGACTGAGAGCTTAGCATACTTGCCCTAAAATCACTAAGGAAAGACGCATCATGCGACACGCCACGAGCATTACGCATCAAGTGCCAAGAACAATGTTTGTGTCTTGATAACGGCATGACCTCTGCTAAAGTTGCAGCTATTGCCCCGTCCCCGTCTGTAATGACTAATACAGGCTGCCTACCTTCCATCACATGCAAAAAACTATTAAAAGTCCAAATGTATGACTCAACACTTTCATTTGTTACCAATGCTGCCCCAAAAACCACAATACTCCTATGATTGTTTATCCCAACAAACTCTACTAAAGGCACTTTAAAACTATTTGTCTTATAAGTGGAATCTATTACTAGGACGTCACCAAAATTCTATAATCTAGCCTTGACGTAGAATCTGCCCAAAAGATTTTGTTGAGTTTCTAATCCTCGTTCACTGAGTATTTCACGTACATTCTCGGGTCGTTTTCAACTAGTGCATTGAAATAAGCTATTGTCGCTTCGGCGTCTGTGGTTAGTCTTCGTGTCCTTTCATGGTCTGCTGATATAAAGTTGTACAAGTCCTTCGCTATGAAACCCACATTTTTTAAACCACCAAGTGTTTTCACCATAAAATCCATAATATGACATGTCGTTATACCTGCCTCCTTCATTATTCGAATTTCCATTGCCTGACCCGATGTTATTTGCCTGTTGCAACGGAAGAAGTGCACATGATTTGGAACGGCTAGTTCATGGTTGTGAATGGTCCTAAATTTAGTCACCCTATAGTGGCCCTCAGGGAGTGTATCTTACAACGAGGTCCGCCTCGCTCGAGCATCGTGTAATGGGTCGAGGCTCTCTTTTTTGTTTATCTGGGTCTACAGCTCTATGCATCCTAGTGCCTGCATGACTACATACCCAGCGACTCATTGTGATAACTCTGGATGCACTGTCTCTTAGCTTGTTTGTTACGACAGAATCCAAACCAACCTTTTTGGAATAAAATCGGTATAAACCTTCAGCAGCAGCTACGCTAACAAAATACTTCCCTACAAGATCATTCGCAGTCCACGAAACAACACTCTTGGAGAATAGTTCATCTGATTCATCAACGTTTACATCTTTGTCTATATGGAATTCGAATTAATTTAGTTTGGGGAAGCTTTGGTTAGTGTTCCAAGTATTGGATATGCACAAAAAGTAAAAATTGAAGCTTTGTTATACGAAACCAAACATTTTCATTAGACATCAACTTTTTTTGCTCAATTTTTTTCATTGGTTAAAAAGGGCGGCCCAATCAATGGATTTTATTTTTTATTTTTTATTTTGTCTAGATTCTAACTAGATTTTCCACAACTTTTGAGTTCTCGTGCTACGTGCGCTCATTGTTCTAATTGGCTAAAATTATAGGTCCAATGAAATGGCTTCGAAATTTGTGGAAATGATTATAGGATATATTTTTTTGATTGACTAAGCAATGGGTTGACCTAAAACAAAAGGCTTTCTTGTTAGGGTTTGAAGTTTCTTAATTATTTTTCGCGTAATTTAATTTAACCAAACATTTGAATATAGTGTTTGTCGTCAGTGATATTGTAAGTCTATCGATTTTTTTCCTTTTAGAAATTTGCATTTTATGTTGCAAAATTAAATAATTTGGTATGAGGACCTGCAACAACATGTCACCTTGTGGTACTTGCAGTTGTTTAAGCCTTTTTTTTATCGTTTTAAGGTATCCACGTGGCAGATGTGTTTGCCGGTAATTTTCCATATCATTCGAAGCATTAATAAATAAGAATAATCTAAGATGGTATATTAAAATTGAAAAAAAAAAAAAACAAACAATCTAGAACATAGAATGAAATTCTAAATGACTCCTGTATAAAGTAATAAAACTTAAGAAAAAAAAGGGCCAAAATTAAGATATACTCCCTCCGTCCCGGCTTAAGTTTCCTACTTTAACTGGGCACGGAGGTTAAGAAAAAATAGATTTTGTGGAATCTTTGACTTTTTTAAAGGTGAAGATTGAGGGTAGAGATATTGAGGGTGAAGCTTGTGAGAGAAATTTGTCATTTATGGACTGGAAAGTTAGGTTGAGACAAACCGAAAAGGAAAGTAGGAAAGTTAGAGTGGGATGAAGGTAGTAGTTAAATGAAGATTGTCGCATTATTCTTATAAAAAAGTGTAAACTAAATTCCTATTTAAACTCTATGACTATATTTTACGGGGAATACAATTTTTTTTATCAAAATAAGAAATAGTAATTTTGTAAAAATAGAAGACTTTTATCATTTAAGAATACAAAATCTGATTTTGTACTTAGCCCTATTTTTTTTTATTATAAACAATTTCATTCAAATGTATTGAAAAGGGAAAAGAAAAAACCCCCCAAATGAGGGGACTCACCTCCTCGCCACCGCCTTCCTCAACAACCCTAATTTGCGGCCGTTCCGACCTCTCACCCGCCGCCCTACTCGAAGAATGGTTATCCGATTACTTGTATATAATTTAAAAAGAAAAATGAATTGGAAGAGAGATTACCTATCGAGAAAAGAAAAAAAAGTGTTTTCTAACATTAGAAACTATTATCTAAAATGAAATATTTCGTCAAAGTAGGGGAACGACAGAGATGAGCGTGATCGAGGCAGCAACACAGCGTATATGAGGGTAATGCACTAGGGTGACATTACGTTAGGGGCATGCTCATTGGGTTATTTCTCTTCTACTCTTTTGTTTTTTTAACAACGTTTTTTAAAACAAAGAAATTCGATTTTAAAAATCAGATTTCTATTTTAAATCAAATTTATCTTTTATTTTAAAAGTTTTCCATTATTTTTTTAAATAAACATCTATTTTTTTCAAAAATTATAAAAACATGAAATTTGAATTTCTCTAATCTATATATATATAAAAACAAAATGGATTTATACTACTTTTGAAAAATAGTATTTTTCCCGCCCAAACTGCTTACTATATATGGTAATAAAAATTATTTTTTTAATTAAAAAAAGAACACAATATATGCCTAAAATATCTCCGAATTTGGTACATATATATGTAATGGTAATGTTTTCGCAAAATTAGGGAAGTTGTTGCCGAATTTATTGGAATGAGTTTTTTTGTCCCTAAATATAAGTAATAATTAGTTGTATCCAGATTTACTTTACAAAATTATCAAATCGTAAGATACAAATCAATCTTTAACCATAATATTTTAGAATGAATCTTTACCAATATTATTTATGTTACAATACCTAAATAAATCAGCTATTTCTTTTATCGAAATTACTATGCAAATGAATCTACAAATTTATTTTATCGCATAAAATTAGGGTAAAAAATACTAATTACAAACCCTATATTCCAACTATCTAAAAATTGTATTATTTTTATATCTAGAAATAAAGCATTTCATCCCCTCCCCCTCCCCTCACCCCCAACTTATATACTTATTTGGGAAATAAAAAATTATTTTATTTATTATTTGACTGTAAATTTTAATTTATGGCTGGTCCACTGACCTAACCTTTTTTACTCCGATAAATTAGGAAACGGTGTCCTTAACTAACTAATTTGGTAAAAATTAAATCAAATCACATTTTTGTGTGGAAGTTATGTATCCCTCCCTAAAAATAAAGAATAAATAAGCATATAGATTTAATTTACAACATAAAATTCCTTAATTTTAGCAACTAAATATCTTTCAGTATTTGACTGAATACATAATCCATTTTAATTAATTGATGAATCTGTTAATATATTCACCCCGTTTCGAAAACTGAAATATATCAATCTTATCTTATTTTACTTAATAATAAGACATCCACCATTAATCTATTTTTTAACAAATTTGATATTAAAATCATTTATAAATTATTCAAATTTTGAAAGAAAAAAAATCGAAATCCTTAATTTGTGGTGATAAAAATCGGCAGATTTTAAAACTCCTATATTTTAGATTATTATGTTATGGGATTTTTGACCTAATAAGATATTATAAATATCACATCTTCACACTTCATTTCATAAAAAAATCACCATTCAACAAAAGCATACTCTCACTTATTTTCCAAGGTATATTCATAATCCTCTTGAATTTATCATTCTCATTATCTAAGGTTTATTTGACAGCCTTACATCAATGACAATCTTGAGGAATGATTCCATGGAGTTATGGCGCATCACAGGCACCTCCCGTGGGAGGGACATATGAAGATTTTGTTTGGCACTGTCAAGGGATGAGTCTTTGTTGCCGGTATTTTGACTTGCTTGAGGGCATTTATTCCTTTCTTAACTGTTTATCTCTGAATATATTTTGTGCCTTTACTTTGTTTTATTTGGCATATGATTAATTAAATCAGTGTGATTCTTGATAATGTTGCGAGACAGATGTTGTTACTATTGGTTATTATATGGCATTTGTTTCTGATTCAGTAGGTTCTCTTCTTAGAGTGATATCAATATGTTATTGAAGCTAATGTTGCAGGTTGGTTTGTGCTCGAAATACGGGTTGTATGAGACAAACTGAGAGTAGTTGCAAATTGTAAGATTAGGTATCAAATTTATTACTTATATGTTTTCAAACTCTTCGTCAAGTAAATTTCTTCTACTAGATCAATCAACTCCAATATTTCCAAATAAATTATTACTCATAAGTTATAATAGAAATATTAAGTTATATGGCAATTATTTGATTTGCCTGACCAAAATTTTATTGTTGATCCAAATTTTATCATTTCTTATCAGGTTGACCCTATAACGACCCAGGTCCGATAGACATCCACCGGAACTCAGAATTATCATACAAGTTCGTATTTTGATAATGGGTCGTGTCGAGTTTTTCCATCTCTAATTTCTTAACATTAAACAAAATGACATTGTTGTATATAAAATAGAATTATTTAAGATTTTTCCCGTGCATCGCACGGGGGCATAACTAGTTTTTGGTAAAGGAAAAAAACATGAATTTTTTTTTAACATTTTTTTTCATGATGTTTTTATATTTCGTGTTTTAAATTCCTAGATGTCCCTTTCGAATGAAAGTTTTTATCTACCAATGTTTTACTCATGTGGAATTGGCATGTTGCAACATTTATCAAAGGCAGATCACTAACAGAATAATATATATATATATATATATATATATATATATATGCTGCCATCTTAATCTCTAATTTTCGTCTATATGTCGGTATTATCGGCGAGGAAAGGCTTTTAATCTTCCATCTTTGTCGTTACGGATATTGAATTCCTACTTATGGGGACGCTATGTTTGCGGTTTAAAAGATTGGAATTGAGCATAAAGAGATGATTGAAGGTTTCTTCGCTATAAGACGTAGCACAAAATTTGTTCCTTCTAGATTTGGATTTTGTCTAGATTCTCACTAGATTTTGCACTGCTTTTGAGTTCTCGTGCTACGTGTTATGTGTCGTCATTGTAGTGATTGGCTAACTCTTTAGGTCCAATGAAATGACTTCGAATTTAGTGTCAATGATCATAGAAGGTCATATTTATTATTGGTCAATATGGTTGGCCCAATCAAAATGCACCTATGTTAGGGTATAAAGTTGCTTAAATATTATTTTTATAATTTAGTTTAGCCAAACTATTAATCAACGAAATGTAGTGTTTCTGACCAGTTATATTGTATGCATATTTATTTTATCCTATTACAAAATTGTCATTTACAATACAAGAATAAACATTTGGGTCCCCAGGCCTGCTGCAACACGTAACCTTGCGATAATTGCAATCGTCACAACATTTTTTTTTTTTTGGTTTATTAGTTAACAACATGGCAGACATGCTTGGCGGTCATTTTTCATATCTTCTGGAGTCCAAAAAAAATATATATATATATATATATATAAATTAAAAAATACCAAACAATCTAGAACAGAAAATGAAATTCTAAATGGGGACTGTAAACATTGAAAAAACTAAACTTATGACAAAACCAAATTGTAAAATAAATATATATAGTTAACTAAAGTTTGTTGAATTCTTCTTAAACAAAGAGCGAAATATAATCCTATGTACACTGTAGGCCTACTTTTTTTCCGCGGAAGACAAATCTTAATGAAAATAAGAAATAGTCATGATTTCAAGACAAATGACTTTTTTTATAAAAAAAAAAAAAAATTATATTTACAAATAAAAAAAACTGATTTTGAATGAGTATGGGATTACTTGTATAAAATTAAAAAATAAAAAAGAATTTGAAGGGAGATTAATTCTCGGGCAAAAAATCTTGTTTTTAACAACAGATACTATTATAGTAAATGAAATATTTCACCGAAGAAGGGGCACGACAGAGACGAGGGCGATCGAGGGTGGGCGGGCAGGGGGGGGGGGGAGAGGGCGGCTGCGTATAAGATGGTTTTCGACGAGGGCGACGTTCTGTTGTGGGCATACTCATTGCGTTATAGATATCGAATTCCTACTTATGGGGATGCCATGTTTGCGGTTTAAAATATTTGAATTGAGCAGAAAGAGATGATTGAAGGTTTCTTCGCTATAAGAAGTAGCACAAAATTCCTTTCGTCTAGCAGGTTTGCAACCTAACATTTTCATTAAAATAATTCTTCTTACTCAAATTTTTTTATTGGTTCAAAAGGGCGGCCCAATCAATGGACTCGATTTGGATTTTGTCTAGATTCTCACTAGATTTTGCACTATTTTTGAGTTCTCGTGCTACGTGCCGTCATTATTGTGATTGACTAACTCTTTAGGTCTAATAAAATGGCTTCGAATTTAGTGTCAATGATTATAGAAGATCATATTTATTATTGGCCAATATGGTTAGCCCAATTAAAATACACCTTTGTTAGGGTATGAAGTTGCTTAAATATTATTTCAATAACTTAGTTTAGCCAAACAATTAATCAACAAAATGTAGTGTTTTAGACCAGTTATATTGTATGCATATCGATTTTATCCAATTACAAAGTTGTCATTTATGATACAAGAGTAAATAATTGGGTCTGCAGGCCTACTGCAACACGTAACCTTGCGATAATTGCAGTAGTCGCAACATTTTTTTTTTTGGTTTATTAGTTAACAGCGTGGCAGACGTGCTTGGCGATCATTTTCCATATCTTCTGGAGCCCCAAAAAAAAAAATACAAAGATAATATATATAAATAAAAAAATACCAAACAATCTAGAACAAAAAATGAAATTCTAAATGGTGACTGTAAACATTGAAAAAACCAAACTTTTGACAAAAACAAATTGTAAAATAAAAATATAGTTAACTGTACGTAGTTTGGTGAATTCTTCTTAAACAAAGAGCGAAATATAATCCTATGTACACTGTTGGCCTACTTTTTTCTGCGGAAGACAAATCTTAATGAAAATAAGAAATAGTCGTTATTTCAACATAAATGACTTTTTTTTAAGAAAAAAAATATTATATTTGCGAATACAAAATATGATTTTGAATGAGTGTAGGATTACTTGTATATAATTAAAAATAAAAAAGAATTGGAAGGGAGACTAATTCTCGGGCAAAAGATCTTGTTTTTAACAACATATACTATTATAGTAAATGAAATATTTCATCGAAGAAGGGGCACGACAGAGACGAGGGTGATCAAGGGTAGGCGGGGGAGGGCGGCTCGTATAAGATGATTTTCGATGAGGGCGACATTTTGTTGTGGGCATACTCATTGCGCTATGGATATCGAATTCCTACTTATGGGGACGCTATGTTTGCGGTTTAAAGTATTGGAATTGAGCAGAAAGAGATGATTGAAGCTTTCTTCACTATAAGATATAGCGCAAAATTCCTTTCTTCTAGTAGGTTTGCAACCTAACATTTTCGTTAGAATAATTCTTGTTACTCAAATTTATTTATTGGTTCAGAAGGGCGGCCCAATCAATGGACTCGATTTGTATTTTGTGTAGATTCTAACTAGATCTTGCACTACTTTTTTGTTCTCATGCTACGTGCCCTCTTTTTTGTGATTGACTAACTCTTTAGGTCCAATCAAATGGCTTCGAAATTAGTGTCAATGGTCATAGAAAATCAAATTTATTATTGGCCAATACAGTTGGCCCAACTAAAAGGCACCTTTTTCAGGGTATGAAGTTGCTTAAATATTATTTCAATAATTTAGTTTAGCCAAACTAATTAATCAAGGAAATGTAGTGTTTCCGACCAGTTATATTGTACGCATATCGATTTTATCCTATTACAAATTTGTCATTACTATACAAAAGTAAAGAATTGGGTCCGCAGGCTTGCTGCAACACGTAACCTTGCGATAATTGCAGTCGTCCATTTTTGTTTTTTTTAATTTTGGTTTTTAGTTAACAGTGTGGCAAACGTGCTTGGCGGTCACTTTCCATATCTTCTGGAGCCCAAAAAAAAAAAATACAAAGATAATATATATAAATTAAAAAATACCAAACAATCTAGAACAAAAAATGAAATTCTAAATGGCGACTATAAACATTGAAAAAACTAAACTTACGACAAAAACAAATTGTAAAATAAAAATATAATTAACTGAAGTTTGTTGAATTCTTCTTAAACAAAGAGCAAAATATAACCTATGTACACTGTCGGCCTACGTTTTTCGGCGGAAGACAAATCTTATTGCAAATAAGAAATAGTCATCTTTTCAAGGAAGAAGACGTTATTTTTTTAATAAAAAATATGATTTTGAATGAGTATGGGATTACTTGTTTATAATTAAAAAATTATAAAGAACTGGAAGGAAGATTAGTTCTCGGGAAAAAAATCTTGTTTTTAACAACAAATACCATTATTGTAAATGAAATATTTCATCGAAGAAGGAGCACGACATAGACGAGGGTGATCGAGGGGGGGAGGGGGGGAGGACGGCTGCATATAAGATGGTTTTCAACGAGGGCGACGTTCTGTTGTGGGCATACTCATTGCGTTATGGATATCGAATTCCTTCTTGTGGGAACCCTATGTTTGTTGTACAAAATATAGGAATTGAGCAGAAATAGATGATTGAAAGATTCTTCGCTATAAGACGTAGTGCAAAATTCCTTCCTTCTAGCAGGTACGCAACCTAACATTTTTGTTAGACATCAACTCTTATTACTCAATTTTTTTATTGGTTCAAAAGGGCGGCCCAATCGATGGACTCGGTTTGGATTTTGTCTAGATTCAAACTAGATTTTGCGCTACTTTTGAGTTCTCGTGGTACGTGTCCTCATTGTTGTGAATTGCTAAATCTTTCGATCCAATGAAATGGCTTCGAAATTAGGATCAATGTTAATAGAAGATCATATTTATTATTGGCCAATAGCACCTTTGTTAGGGTAAGAAGTTGGTAAATTATTATTTCAGTAATTTAGTTTGGCCAAACATTTATTCAAGGAAATGTAGTGTTTCTTACCAATGACATTGTACGCATATCGATTTTATCCTACTACAAATTTGTCATTTACGATCCAAGATTAAACGATTAGGTCCTCAGGCCTGCTACAACACGTCACCTTGCAATAATTGCAGTCGTAGATCAATTTTTTTTTTTTTTTTTTTACTAAGTTGACCGCGTGGCAGGCGTGTTTGGCTGTCATTTTCCATATCAGTCGAAGTTAAAGAAAAAAAAAAAAGAATTGGAAAGATCAAAGATAATTTATATAAATTAAACAAAAGCAAACAATCTAGGACAGAAAATGAAATTGTAAATGGCGACTGTAAACATTAACAAAACTAAACTTATGACCAAAAAAAAAATTGTAAAATAAAAATATAGTTCACTGGAACTTGTGGAATTCTTCTAAGACAAAGAGCGAAATAAAATCCTATATACACTGTAGGACTACGTTTTCGGCGGAAGACTCATCTTATTCAAAACAAGAAATAGTCATTTTTTTCAAATTAGAAGATGTTTTTTCATTTTTTTGGGTTTTTATTACCTTTTTCTGTTTTTTTTTTTTTAATATATGTAAGAGTAAAAAATCTGGTTTTGAATGAGTATGGGATTACCTTTATATAATTAAAAAATAAAATCGAATATAACGGGAGATTAGTTCTTGGGAGAATTTTTTTTTTTGTAATGACGGAAACTAAAATTTTTAAATAAAATATTTCATCGAAGAAATGGCACAACAGAGATGAGGGTCGTCGAGGCGCGGAAGGGCAGCGTATATGAGGGGTTTTCCCCGAGGGCAACGTTCGCGTTGGGGGCATATTCATAGGGTTATTTCATTTTTTTGTATTCTTTTTTTTTTTTAAATAAACATTTTCTACAACAAATAATTTGGATCTTCAATAATCAGATTTTAATTTTCAACCAAATCCATCTGATGTAACAGATATATCTTGTCCGTCTTTTTCTATAACAATTAATTTATTTGCTTCTGTCTATTAGATATATGTCTGGATCTGCACTCTCATTTTTCATGCAAGCGTGTCGACAGTGACTAAAGCTAATTCATCGAGCACCAACAAATAGGTATCCTAAAATTTACCCTAATCCATCGAGTACTGTTTTGATCGCCTACTGAATACGTAATCTATTACATCTTTCAATCGACAAAATTTCGAATCAAATACATAACGAAATAAATCACAACTTATAAAATTATTTGAAACAAAAGATAGGATAATGATGAACAAACATTATCAAACTTCAGATTAATTTTACTCAAACAAGTAGCACGTCTTTAAAGGTTATCCTTACGAAATGCTTCAAACAGACCATCCAAGTCTAAGAAGAAGTCATCTGAGTGGCTAGTACTGGGCTAGGTACCCATGTTATTGTTGGACGCTTCAAACAGATTATCGCATGAAATACTAGGACCAAATATGTCATCTAAATAGCTCGAACCATCATCTGCGGTGTTCGGTATAACCGTGTGCGGAAACATGTTCTTATTACGTGTACATTCTAAATTGGTACAGTTAACCTCCAGGTCGGTCTCCACATTTGTAATGTTGATTTCTAGGGGACAGAATTTGCAACAGACATCAGTAGTAGCCAACCAGGAATCGAGGATCGGTGTTGGAAAGTTAGTTTGTGCATCGGAGCCACGTAAGTGCACATCAGCGCGATCGTAAGCCAAAGCTGCATCCTCACTAGTCTTGTATGATCCAAGCCATAACCGCTTCCCCGAAAAATGATCTCGAATTTTAGCTGACCACCTCCCCCGTCGCCTTTGCTGAACACCACAAAATTTTTTAGAACCAAACTTGCCAGTGGTGTTGTTTGTCTTCACAACTCCACCACTGTTAATTGGTTTGGTTTGTCCAAATTTAGACTGACCACTCGAGAAGCCAATGATGTTTGAGTAAGCAGTTGAATCACAGTTGTCAATAGCATTTCCTTTCTCTTCATAGTCTCTTTCCAACACTGCTTCGGCGCGCTACTGCTTTTCTTTTTTTGGTTGCTCTTTTAACATCTCCATCGCTAGACGAATCAGTGGCGACAGCGTCGTGGACAAAGAACTTAATTGATCTACAAGGGGATAAGTTAGCATGTTTTTCCATGTGTTGCAGAATTTTTTTGGGGAGCTTGTACTTCCACTCTACTAGACCAACTCAGTCTTTAATGGCTAGATTGGTTGTGCAAAAATTGTTAGCCATCATCAGGTTATATATTTGGCATAACATAGGGCTTATAATTGAATAGACTAGGCATGTAGCATCCAACAGTTTAACCAATTTGGGTTTTTCTAAACGACCATGTAT
Organism: Ajuga chamaepitys; assembly: GCA_958295605.1. Classification (NCBI taxonomy): domain Eukaryota; kingdom Viridiplantae; phylum Streptophyta; class Magnoliopsida; order Lamiales; family Lamiaceae; genus Ajuga; species Ajuga chamaepitys. The sequence goes on along the minus strand of OY282501.1, from coordinate 53,112,570 downwards.
ACAAGATATAATTTAGGCTCTCTTGGGGGACAATTAGATCAATTACCACTATTGTTTTGAGAACATGGCTTTCCACTTGGTAATTACAGAATTTTTGGAGGTCGAGTATTTTAATGTGAACTGAGATTTTTATAAATAGTTACATCATCTGTTGGTCGAAGACCTTTAGCTCCTCCATCTCATTCACTGTTACTGTAGAGAATTATTTTAGTTGTTAATGTTTATCCTAGTTGCCCGGTATTTTTGGCCGAATAGAAACGAACATTGCATTAACATTTAAAATATATGTAACCAAATTTGCTAGATTCGCGGAAATTATTAGGTTAAATTTAAGTACTAAAATTGTTGATTAGTGTGATACACGGTTTTTAAGTATTGTAATTAGGGGTAAGCATTGGTCGGTTCGGTTGACAAGAACCGAAACCGAACCGAACCGAAATTTGGTTTGATTCGGTTACCAGTTTAGGTTTTAAAGTTTTTACATTTTTTTTTATAGCAATAAGTCTTGATTTTCATAATATTCATATCTATTAAAAAGTCAAATTAAAGAAGGGACAAAAACATAGGGATAAATTTCAATTTTCATGCATGTTAAATGTGGAAATTACTAATGTATAACAACTCAATCAAGAAAAATAGTATATAATAAATATATAATAACATATAATTAAATATGAGTAATTCGGTTCGGTTCGGTCAACCGTATTACTTTTGGTTAAGAACCGAACCGAACCGACTTAGAAATCAATTCTAATATTTGGAACCCCATTTTATATATAAAACGGAACCGAACCGAATCACACGGTTTGGATCATTTTTTCGGTTTCAGTTCGATTTTGCTCACCCCTAATTGTAATGTAATTTTTTATTATGATATAGTAATATTTTTTATTAGTGAATCAATTTTACGCCGAGCCCCGAATAAACGAAAATAAAACGAGGGATCGCCCGACTCAACGAAATGCCCTCCCGTCGAACAAATACTATAAAGTTAACCACTTCTGATTTTTTTTTTTCTTTCTTCCCTGAAGAATACGGGACAGTAATTATTAACTACCGTAGTACATACCTATAACGATGGATAGATAGTATTATCCCTAGAAAAATATGGGGTAAACAAAAGAAAATATATTTATCTCGGTTGTAGGAAAATAGAAAAGAAGAACAGTAAACAGAGACAGAAGAAAGACACGGAATTATTAGGGTCCTCTTATTCATCAGATCCCTTTATATAGGGTGTCAAATACAAGGGTTTCACAGTTACATAATATTTAGTGAATACCTAAATTGCCCTTCATCAATTACTTTTGACGAAGGCACACTAATTGTGTTTTTCCTTCAACACTCCCCCTTGTGCCAAGTCAAAGGGGATTGGTGCATAACTTGTTGCCTCGTTAAAAACCTTGCCAAGTAACAAAACCCAGTGGGAAAAAATAAACCTTGGGCGAAGGGAAAAAGAGTGCAACGCACCTTTGTTGAGACTCCCCCTAAAGTCTACATCTCTCCCTTGATACATACATCTATCAAGAGAGTTTTGAAAATCTCTTCATCCTCAATTTTACATAAATCATGAGGATATTATGTGGTTGCGGTTATAGAAAAGCGTTGGCGGTAAATGCTTGGTCTCGTCACCTTTGATGTGTAGTATAATCCATCTGTTTGTTGCAAATAACTTTATCTTTATAACTTCGAGTACGCTCTTCGGTGGTATAGCTCAATCCACTAATACTTTAACCATATAGGTTAATGAACTTCGTGAGATATCATCCATGAGTATGTGATGAGGTGGCTTGAGTAGTTGTGATAGGTTGATCTTCAAGTTTTCGTCGTATTCCTCATGGTAATACATAACCGATTTGATAATGACCTTTACATTGGCCACTGAGATAACCAACATCTAAACCTACAAAGTAGTATTTAGTATTTCGTAGTAGGGGGTAGCTTCAACATTTATTTAGGAGTTACATATTCATTTGTAATCCTTTTATCTCTCTATATGAGAGCATTTGACATTTTTTTTTGGAGTTTTACAATTTCATTTGTAATCTCTCTTGTCTCTAATATGGGAAGAACAAATATAAGTCAATGATTTCTTTCATATGTCAAAATACTATTTGATATCATTCCACTGATATTGTGTTGTCCTGAGTAAAATATAACCAACAAGTTATTTGAGAAAGTAATACATGGTTGAGTGCAGTGAGCTTTTTGTACAATAATGCGCACATCTCAATTAAGTAGGGAATTTCATCTCCCAATAGCTCTTTTGTCATTTCCTTTTAACTCAAATGGATCAGTCCTTATGTCCACACTTCAACCAATCATAGGAGTGCTAACAGATTGCACTTTATCCATGTGAAATCGCCTGATAATCTTTTGGATATATGCAAACTGAGGAATTAATATTCCACAAACTCGATCTTCTAGTTCAAGGCATAGACAATACCGAGTTTTCCCATGATCCTTTATCTTTATTTAAATTTCAAATACATCATAATATCTCTTATTTCTTTAAGAGTACATGTTATGTCCTTAACATCGACATAAGCTGCTATAGTTGCAAATATAGAACTCGTTTTCTTTATAAATGCATAGGGGCAATACTACTTGTTCTTTCCCTTCCCAACGAAGTAGTCACTTAGACGGGTATACCATTTCCTTCCAGATTTATTTCAATCAAAGTGAGCATTTCAATCTAATATTGTAAATGCACTCCGTGGTCTAGAGTTACTTGAGTTGGGCAATACAAGTCCATCTAACACTTGCACATACCTCAATAACAAGATCCCCAAAGATATATGTTGTAACCACATTAGTAGCTAAGAAGATGGAAGGGGATATATTGATCAACAGGGGAAGTATTCAAATCCTATTCTTGATTTTCAATCCTTCGGAAACTTATCAATAAGACGTTATGGCGTCCGTTGTGGGAGAATATCTCCTCGTAGTCAATTCCAGGGCTTTGTGAGAAAACCTTGTGCTTTAAGGTAAGTCTTGCATCTCAGGACTTATTCTTCTCACTACGCTTACTGACAAAACATATTTTATATCCTACAGGCTTTACACTTGGTAAGGCTAGCACTACCAAACCAAATACCTGTTGTTTTGTCATAGAATCGAGTTCTACCTGGATTGATTCCATATAGGCCAATATGCTCTTTGTTGATATCTTATAGTAGAGCGTGATTCGATATTATTGTGCTCTATAATTCATTGAGCAACAATGTATACATCATCAATGCACGTGAAATGTTTTTTTCATTAACTCACATACACTCTCATTATCTCTAGAATCATATTAAACTTCGGAGCGTCCTCCAGTGATGATTCATGGACATAATTAATTAGAGATAATTTGAGAGTATTTCTTTTCATTGATGATTCAAATTGTGCCACACCTGCCTCCTTCCTTGAGCAGGTGTTCATCGAACCACGTGGCATCCCCCATTTCCTTTTGGGAGCCACAGCCTCAACCACACCTCCACTAAGTGTGGTTGCAACACCTTTATCTGTGGTGTTGTGCCCCTTACTGGGGACTTTCAACTTTACAGGCACATTTGCAGCTGGTATATATGATCTTGTCACTTTAGCGATTTTAGCAAATGTATCAACAATCAAATCTTCCATACTTTGAAGATCGATAATTCGTTTTACTTCACTTTACATTATGAAGTGTGGGGATCCTAATGAGACATATTAGGAAACACTTTCTGTCGTTTCCTTGGAAAATTCTTTTTCTTATCTCCCCCTAACGACGGGAAGACTGTCTCATTAAAGTGACAATCCGCCAATCAAGCGGTAAATAGATCTCGTCTGTCAAAGGTTTCAAATAGGGGTAATAGTTGGAAATCCATATCCAACAAAAATACTTAATCATCTTTAAAGACCTGTTTTGATGCGCTGTGGGGGCGCATTGGGCACATATATGTAACCAAATATGCGTAAAATATAAAATATCAAGCTAAATCCAATTACCAACTGGTACGCATCAATTGTTGATTACCAGTGGGTCTAAGACGAATAAAGTAAAGTTGCAACTATATTGCATAAGCCCATGGCAGATAGGTATTTTAAGTGTGCATTTTGTATGACCTAATCCTCCATCTATATTCTTTTGATAGTGGCATATGTGAGACAATTTTTGTGTATGCACATGGGTTAAAGGATACTATACATTGATCCTGACAGATATGCAATAATCATCAAATCCTTATGATGGAACTCTCTAGAGTTAATAAGTCTTATAGACATTATGAAGTGAGGGTGGTGAGCCCTTATAGGAGTTTTTCAAATGTAACATTTCTTGTGGACAATAATGTGATGATTAGTTAGTGTGTCAAAGCGTTTACCAGAACCATAGATATTTTAATGGCCCGCTTTCTGGTTTGATAGGTCCACAAATATTATATTATGTTCTTTTGTAAGAATGGAATGTCTTACTTATATATCAGGCATAGGAAGGTCTTGATCCTACTTATTTCTAAATAGTAGGCTTGGCAGAACGAGTGATGTGCCTTAAAATAGTTAATAATGTAGAGTGGGATGTTGGTCGTGTTTCTAGTACTTTAGAAAACATTGACTGTGTTATAATAAAATTAGCACTGACACTGTATATCGTATTAGATTTTTTATCCCTTTTACATTTCACTCGAAAGCAAGAATATCCATATAATTTCTTAATAAGGAACATCATGTCATGACTTGAATATCTAAAGCTCTTGTACCAAAGCCTACACGGGTCAGCATTCCAAAGTCCATTATTGATAGCAAGACATGAGTCCGCATCCCAAAGTTCATTGTGGAATTTAACATATTAGTTTGTGTCCCAAAGTCCATTTTGGGTAACAACATATAAGTATGTATCCGAAAGTCCATTGTGGGTAATAATATATAATTTTGTGTCCCAAAGTTCACTTTTGGTACAATATTTAATCCAGCGATCATCATAGTACTAGAGTACATACCACTAGATTGACTCATTAATTTCTCTAAGATGTGCTTTCTCTCACATTCATTAGAAGTATTATAATATATTCATTCCATTCTCACATGTAGTTTCTAAATGATAATCTTTTACACGTGTATCTTTACTGAGCAATGTTTTAGTAGCTCTTGGTGCATATAGAGCGTTTTATGACTATAATTGTTATGTCATTAGACATCTAAAGAATTCAACGATTCTTCGCCCTTTTAGTACTTGTGATTCAGTGATGGTCATTATGCAGTGATGCAGTGAGTCTCTGTTCTTTGGACTTCCCATATCTCTTATAGTTAACTGCTCTAGCAGTTATTATACAAAAGTATAGTATTTATTGAAGTTCATTACCAACTCTTTCCCTTTCTTTTGGGGGTTGAGGTGTCTTTTGCACCTTGATGTCACAACAAGCAAGTCCAGTACCACCATGTCCATATGGTGGGTGGGTATTAGGAGAGCCTCTATGGACCCAATGATTCTTATATATCATATCTTCTGTGATTTTCTTCTTACAGAAAATAAGACGTGTTTTTAGGCACAAAAATGTCCTTATTGAAGTTACTGACCCTTTTTAAGTATAGTAAGTGGATTGCTTTCCACAGAATGATTAATTTTGAAAGTAGAGAATTATCTGTTATTCCAAACTTTCTTTTATGGCAACCCACAGTTCATCGAGGTCCTCTAACTAAAGAATCCTTTCAAAGTGAGTTAGGATTACCGTGTTGCCTCAGTTTCATTAGAGGATAGACTTTGAGTTTGGTGGACGATTCTTTATCCTTAGGGTCGGTGAATGACATAATTTGTGGAATTTTTTTTTTTTTTTCAAGTGTGGTACTCAATTTCTTGTGAGTCCACTAATTCAAATTGAGTGTGAGTTGGTTTAGTCATTTTCTTATGAATTAGATTTTGGGACCATATATCACAAGTGTTTTTATACTTTGGAAAATTACTTTATCACGTAGTTGATTGGCACTAATTTGGTATAATCCATGATTTTTTTTTTTTTTTTATTATCATGGAAATTCACATTTTCATCAGACTTAACAAAAACATAAGCAAATCAATATTCAATTTCTAGAAGTATCACATATAAGCTTAATTACAATTTTTCATAAACAAAGCCCATAAAGGGCATATACGCAATAATTCAAGTCATAACTTTCAATTTCATGAGAAAGTAATCAAGTATTAAACAAACAGTTCATATCATCATGAAAATCATCTATGTTATGCAAAATTTCATAATTGCCAAGATTATACATATCGTCATATTATACACAAATGAATCTATCTCAATTTTCTCAAAATAATTGTCTCATAGGAGAATCATATAAGCAAGTTCTTCCTCATGCTAATATTCTATTTGTTAAGTGTAGAAGAACTTGTGTTGCAGGCAAGTATCAATCATTTTACATACCACTCTGAACAAATACTTGTCACTTACATTTATTTCATACAGTAGAGTAATTCGAGTTACCTTGCAGGAAATACACGATTATTTCATATGGCTCTTCTTAACCTTTGTATAGGAGATTTGGCGAATTTAGGAACCACGTGTCTTCCAATCCAGTAAAAATGATGCAACACTCGCGAATACCTGTACATTCATGTAGAAACACAATGGTTAAATTGAACTATGGAATGTAGTTTAAGACACTTAATTCATGCCAACAATATATAATATATATATATATATTTAATATAAATAAATGTCGATCAATGAGATGAAGAACAAAAACTATAACGTCAATCTACACAATCGAAGGCAGTAGCACAGTGAACAAGGGCTGTGGCAGTATGACGAAATCAATTAGAAATCAACAAGCACGAAGACAATTTAATTTGAGGATATAAACAACACTATTCCTAGATAGACTGGAACTTCTTGTAGTTCTTTTCTGCTATAACAATAAGGCGGGGCAAATTCCATAAAATACTCTCTACCTAATCAGGGGGTTGATCCATGCAATTTTCAAATTTCAATATCCAAGAATTTCCCAACCATTCCAAACCAATTAAGGAAAAAAAAAATATGCTCTGAACCAACACAATTATCAATCTTCCTATTAATTTTATCTAAATAAAAGAATATGGATTATAAAATTGGAAGCATACCGTTCACCATAGATTCGATTTTTTTTTCTTGCAGGTTCCGTTGCTCCGTTTGTCCCTCAACAAGGTAGAGCCCTTTTTTTTTTTTTTTTTTTTTTCTTTTCAATGAAATTGGGGACAACATGAGCAGAATCTGATGCTGCCGTTGTTTTGCAATAAATCTGGCGGGACTTTTCTTTGATATTTCTTGTTTCTGAATATTTTGATGAGTGCATAGTTGGCATCGTGCTGATAACGTGTTGTAGGAAAATAGAAAAGAAGAACAGTAAACAGAGACGGAAGAAAGACACGGAATTATTAGGGTTCTCTTATTCATTAGATCCCTTTATATAGGGTATCAAATACAAGGGTTTCACAGTTACATAATATTTAGTGAATACCTAAATTGCCCTTCATCAATTACTTTTGACGAAGGCACACTAATTGCGTTTTTCCTTCAACAATCTCAAGTATATCGCTATAGCATAAAGGAAAAAAAAATATTTGTATTCCAGCATAGTCTACTGGGTGAGCAGTTAGGGAATCATTGTTAACCCGATCACCGAAAAACCGATAGTAAAATGATGCATTGTCCTACTCAAAGAAATGCCCTCGCGCCGACATATACTATAAAATAATCGGCTTCTAAAATTTGCATTATCTTTCTTCCCCTGAACTATACAGGACAGTAATTGTGAACTACAGAAGTACATATCTCTAAGTATGGATTGATAGGATTTTCCCTAAAAAAATTCGCGGCAACAAGAAAAAAGACATTTAACACAAAACATATCTTCACTAGAAACAAAAAAAAAAAAAAAAAAAAAAAAAAAAAAAAAAAAAATTATTATGAGAACTTTGGTCTAGAGATCGAGTAGTAGTTGTATTTAATTACTTGACCAGATACAACGAGTAATCTTATACAATCGTCACGTAATTCCCTCTGATAGAGGGTATTTGTATTCGTGATTGTTCCTTGATACAAAATATTCCGTTTAAAACTTGGCTTAATTGGAATATTACTGCGTAAAGCCCATTGTTGAAATCTTAACCTTTTTTACCCGTAGTTGATTACTAATCCAATATCGTTATCATTTTTCTAATGGACCGACCTCATATTCACTTAGTGCTGTAGCAACACCAAACCATTGCGGTTGTCGCATGAGTATGTAATCTAGTTATGTGTCATGAGCAGAGCTAGTGCCAGCTACAGAGCTGCGGAGAAGGAAAATGATAAAGGTAAGTACTTATAGGGCTGAAAAGATCGCGAGTAATCGGCGAATTCTCGCCGATATTTCGCTAAGATTGAGGGGCCGACATTATTGGGAGGGGTTATGGCTTTTTGTCCCTGTGTAGGCGAGAGGTCAAGATATGTCGCGAGATTCTCGCGAGATTTTCGTCTGGGGACACGTGGCGGTCTAGGTAGGGGTGTTCATCGGTCAGAAACCGAACCGAACCGAACCGAACCGAACCGAACCGAACCGAATTAACAAAACCGAAAACCGAAAACCTTAAAAATTGCTAGTCGAAACCGAACCGAAAATTATCAAAAACCGAAATCAACCGAACCGAAATATTTTGGTTCGGTTGCGGTCAAAACCGAAAACCGAATTTTTACACTAATTTTTAAGTTTTTCACTAAAATCAAACTTTGAATATTAAATACATTTGAATAAAAATTCTTGATATAAAAATGAGTTGGTCGAAGAGTTAACTTTTCTTGTTATCTTAAAGAGTACAAAATGCTAATCAGAATGGACGTGAGAAAGCAACAAACTACGATGATGTAAGTTAGGTTTTATTTGCCCCTTAGTTGTTACTTGTTAGATAGAAAATGAAATTTAAATGAAATGAAATTAAAATGCAAATTAAAGACAAATGAGGAGGGGAGTTTTAATTTAAGGGGTACTTAATTCGGTTTTTCGGTTTCTAATGCGGTTTTTTTTGAAAAAACCGAACCGAACCGAAAACCGAAATATTGTTATATATAAAACCGAAACCGAACTGATCAAGAGAAAAACCGAACCGAATTTTACATTTCGGTTCGGTTCGGGCGGTTTTTTCGGTTTCAACCGAATAGTGAACACCCCTAGGTCTAGGGTCCATGTGGCGGCGAGAAATCGGCGCGAAATCGTTGAGTTATCGCCACAACATCACCCTTTTTTAATTTTATAACCTGGGTAGTAATCACTTCAGTTTTGGTCAAAAAATGCAAGAGTCGGAATCGATTGGAGTCCCATTGAATAGGCCTCCAAACTGTAACCACTAGACCAAGTCAACATCTTGTTGTGATTCCCACATAGAATCTATATAATAATTTATTCATCTAAAATCAAATAAGCAAGAATTGCCTGCACATATCATAAAATCTCCATAAAATTGAGCAAGTAATTCAATTTTTTGTATAGAAATTTTTAATTTATTATTATTATTATACTTGGGAACATGTATTTTTTAAATTTTTTTGTTTTTTTTTTAATTTTAAGATGAATATATATTTTACAGTTAATTATCATATTTTTAAAATATTTTGTTTAAGTTTCGAATTTTTAATACTCAATTTCCGTACTAGTAATTAGTAATGTTGTATGAATAAACGTCAAAACGTATTTAATATTACCACTCATAATTTATATTACTTTACATTTTTGAATTAGTTGTAAATTAATCCATTTCTATCAAATTTAAGATGCGTATATGTATTTGAGTGTGTTATTATAATTGAAAAAATATTGTGTCAAATTTCCCGATTTTTAATATATATTAGAATATTTTTCAGAAAAATGCACCGACATTACGATCGATGTCGAGATTACACCAAAATATCCGTGAATTGAAACACCGATAACTCCCTGGAAACAGATATTTTCGTCCTTGAGTACTGGTGCAAGTGACCGACAAATAAATTTTATTTAGGGGAGTTCATTCCATAGACAACGCTAGGTATACCTTCTACAAGGCTAAATATCTTTAACTATTCTCTACAGTTAGAATGAAAAGTTTATACCAGGTTGGTGGCTTATTTTGAGAAGGCAAGTGATAATGCCAAAACCCGAATATCAAACGGATCTCGATCACAGTAATAATCCAAAATAATCAAAACATGCAAAAACTTAAACGACACAAAGATTTACATGGTTCGATCCGGAGATGTACGTCCATGGGAGAAGGCAATAACCTTCCGAGGCGTTTCACTATTCTTCCTTGAATACCGGAGTACAATTTTGCAAGTATGGATCTTAGAATCGAAAATTGGAACCCTAAACTAAACAACAATTCTCCTATTTATACGATACAATAGCAACCCTAACTAAATCCCTACAAATACGCCAATCAAATCTGCATGGCTGTTGGAAAACATCATGGGGATCCTTTCCCAACTTCCAAAGATGCCACGAATGGGCTCGACTGCATTGGGCTTGCGCTACAAATGGGCTTGGCTGCGTTGGGCTTGCGCTCTTGGGCCCAATTGACCCGCCTGGCGGGCTAGACCGACCCGGGGAGATCGGGCCATACCTATCAGATGCCCCCCCCACCAGCCGGAGCGAGGTAGGAGCTTCGGTTAAGAAGTTTGTTTTTGTGGGTCTATGTATATGTGTTGTAGCCGAAGTGGTTCCAGAATAGCATCTGAGTCGTTTTGTAAAAGAATCAATCTTGAGTCGAACTAAGTTACTTCCGGAGTGAACTGTGCAAGTAGATAAATACATATTTCCTTCAGATTTTGTGGTCTTAGATATAATGGAGGATAGAGACGTTCCTTTAATTCTAGGTCGCCCGTTTTTAGCAACGGGCAGTGCTTTAATTGATGTCCAAAAAGGAGAACTCACACTTATAGTAAATAAGAAAAAATTGACATTCTCTATTTATAAGGCCATGAAAATGCATGATGATGAAGAGGTTAATCAAGTTGAAACATGTAGTGCTATAGATAGTTTAGATACTACATTTCATGGAGAAATTATTGCACCAAGTGATTCTGATGCATTAAAGAGTTGTATTACAAACTCAATTTTTTCTGTGAAAGACATTGATGCTACTAATCTTGACCTCGTGGATGGGATTAGTGCTTTGAATGTTTTGCAAGAAAAGAAGACGGAAGATGCAGAGAAGGAGGACATCACTGAGAAAGTCGTGAAGAAGTACCTGAGGAGAAGGTAAGCGAACCTGAGCTAAAACCATTACCGGAGCATCTGAGATATGAATTTCTTGATCTTGAGAAAAAGCCACTGAAGCGCACAAAAAGGGTCCATGATCAAATGATAAAGAATTGACACTTTGAACCCGGTGAACAAGTTCTCTTATTCAATTCGCGGCTGCGATTGTTTCCCGAAAAGTTGAAGTCACGATGGACGGGACCTTTCATAATCAAGCATGTTCGAAAGTCGAGCATAGTGGAATTGATGGATGCACAAGAAAGCACATTCCTTGTAAATGGTCAGAGGATCAAGAAATACTACAACCCAAGTCAAGTTGCAACCGTAGATGATCTACGGTTGACCGAGCTGAACTAAATCCAAAAGGTCGTCGAGCTAAAGACGATAAAAGTAGCGCTTGTCGGGAGGCAACTCGATGTTTTTGTTTTATTTTAAATTTTCATATTAAATTTTATGTTTGAATTTTTTAATTTGTTTGTTAGGGAGCATAGAAAATACAACGTAATCGAAGAAGCAAGGAAAGAAGTGAAAAGATGAGAGAAAAAGGAGTAAAAACGGAGTTAGAAGGCTAAAACAGGGGATATTCAGCGGGTTCAACTCGCCCGGGGCAAAACAAACTTGACCGAGGCGAATTTGAGGAAAAAAACGGAGCCATCCAGCGAGTTTAGCTTGGGCGAGGCACCTAAAACTCGACCGAGTCATAGCCACAAACTCGACTGAGGCACTGTTAACTCGGTCGAGGCGCGCAGTTCAGGCCAAAAATGAACCCGTTTTGAGAAACGCCAAACTCGACCGAGACAAGAAAGATGGATTATGGAGACAGAGTGGCGCCAACAATAAGATGCACGGTGGGCCCAACACGAGCAGCAGCAAGCATATCAACAACAACAATAGTTGGATGATATGGCTCAATTCTGGCAGCCATGGGGATTTAAACCTCCCCCCCCCCCCCCCACCACCGCCTCAGTAGCACTGTAAGTTCGCACCAAGATGTATCCCTCTTTTCCGCACACACTTGGCTTCCACCAAGTTTGGGGAAGGGGTGGATAGTGATGCATCTTGGTGGCAGTTATGATTATTGTATTTTATTTAGTGTTATTGTTTTGGAGTAGTGTCTTGTGTTTGTTGTTACTTTACTGTTACGTCTTCTTGTGAAAGGGTCTGTGAGCCCTATTGAGTATTAAGAAGTGTTGGGTCTGTGTGTCCAATAGCTGATTTGATTGATCCGTCGTATTAGATAGTGTTATTTTATGTTTTGCGTTTTAATTGTGTTTTAAGGTTAATTTAATTTTTTTTGATGAGTCACAAATCCCGGTTCTTAATAAGCATAAAAAGGGTGTTAGATGATAATTTGTCAACGATGAAATTGATTGTTGGAAGAAAATGAAGATGGGACACATAACAGAGCATGATAGGCATTTGGAGACGAAATTGAGCTTAAACTTGAACAATGATCACATATTAGCCTGTGAGGTTTTGAGCTTTATATGTACTCTTATCTATAGAGTAATTTTATCATTTTTTCGATGTGAAGTGATTGATCACATAGTATTTAGTCTCTAGAACTTGCCTTGCGTCTTTATAGGAATGTGTCGAGTACATGCTGTGGCATAGAAAATGATATTAGGCATTCTTTTGCTAAAAGTCCTATTTTTTAGCCTTTAAAGATAATCTTTTGTATCCAAAATTCCCTAGTTAGCCATTTTGAGCTTTAAGTCTTATTTTTCACAGCCATACATTACAAGCTTATACCTTTCTTTGAGTCTTTTGTCCGAGTAATTGGACTAATTGAGTAAGAGGGAGGTGGATTGGAAGGTAGAGGGGTAAAAATATCAAGTTGAAATGGATGTTTTGGATGATGTGGTAATGAGATTCGAGGAGGCAAAAGAAAAGAAGAGAAAAATTCCCTCTTAGTTATCTATATAGTTAAGCAAAAAAAAAAAAAAAAAAAAAAAAAAAAAAGTTTGGACAGGGAATTAATGATGAGAATATAGATATGCCTAAGTGTGCTTAAGTTGAAAGAAGAACGAGTAGTCCCAATGTGGTACTCGATCGGGTAGTCCCAAAGTGGTACCTGAGTGAAAGTGTGCATAAATAATCTTGGTTGATGCATAAATGCTTTGGGAAGGTGAAAAGCCATATTAATTGGTTTTCTGAGAATTGAAGATTGAGATTGAGTGACCAACGTTGAGGGGTATTCAGGTTAGGAAAAGCATAATTAGTCCAATGCATAGTCACTTATATCTAAATATATCCCACCTAACCATAAGCCAACATTACAACAAAAAATAAAGACCTATTGATTCTTTGTCACATATGTCAAGTATGAGGTCTAATTTAGACAACAGGCAAGCATATGGTAGACGATGCATGTGATTCAATATGAGCGTAAATACTTCCCATATCATACACTTGAGAGATGAGCGATACACTTATCCGGTGAGGATTTTTTTTTTTTAAGTTTAATGTCTCGAAAGTAGTTGAAACCTGTCATGTCACTAATGCTCGAATGTTAGGTTGTTGGTTTTGGATGGAAAAATAATTTCTGAGACATGAACTATCATCTAATAGCCCTGAAAGTTTGTGGTCATTGTGGTATTATGCTTTGTGTTATTGTTTGGGACGAACAATGGTTAAGTTTGGGGGTTTTGATAAATGCTATTTTTACATGTATTTTAGGTCAATTAAAGGTTGTAATTTGTGACATATGCATGTATATTTGAGTGAAAAGTGATTCAAATCCATATTTTGAGCTAGATACGTGTTTCTGCTTGTTTTAGTGATATTCAGGGCCAAAAAGTCCGTTTGGGCGATGTTCGGATGTAAAACGAGCAAGAAAAGTCGGAAATAACACAGAGGAGTTGAAGCATGGGCGGAATGTCCCACTTGGTCGAGTTTGTTTTGTCACTCGGTCGAGTGAAGGTAAAGAGCATAATCGAGAGTCAAGACAGAGATTCTAGCTCGGTCGAGTGAAATTCTGACTTGGTCGAGTGAGAAATGAAGAGCAAAACGTGAGTTGGTCAGAGATTCTAACTCGATCGAGTGAGATTCTGACTCGGTAGCGTGAGTTCTCCGAGTCCAAATCTGTTCTGCGCGTTTTATGATTTTGAAGCCCATCTTGACCCCAACTCAGCCTTAACTATATAAGGCGGTCCCCCAGACTCGAAATTAGACGCTCGGAGACCATCACATACTATACTGAAGAGGACGAGATACAATAGAGTCGGAAAAGAGATCCAAAGATCAAGATCACTTCAAGGATTAGGGTTCTTATTCACTTTCTCATTCTTGTTATTGCAAATAATGTTTGTCTATGAACATCTTTATGCTATGAAGATGAATATGCGTGAGTAGTTCTTTATTATTCTAGAGTTTTGGAAGTAGTAACGATGCTTGATTAATTGAAGTTTTCTATTCTAGTTAATGGTTATTGTTCATTATCTATGTGTTGTGGGTAACTTTTATGAATAGTTAATTTGATCACTTGACTAATTCTATATAATTCATAAGTTTGCTTTGAAATGAGGAATTTGTGGATGGAAAGACAACACATAGCGTATTTGTTGAGCGCTCTGAAAGGAGGCCAGATGAGTGCGTAGTCATTGGTCTAAGATCGATTGGGAGTTCGTTAGGTCTAGTCGACTTGAAAGGGTGGCTAGGGGTAATGAATCTACAAAGTTAATTGCTTCGAAAGGAGAATTAACATATACTAGTGTCGTCTAATAACGATAATAATCATTGCTAGTTTAGAATAATTTGGTTGTCATACTTAGTTAATTCTGAAATCAATTCTCTATAATTTGTCTTCCAATCTTGATTATTTGATAAAGTGTTTGCTTGTTTCTTGAAAATTGAGTGTTAAGTAATAGTTTAGGAAAATTAGTTTAATAGTAAAATCAACCCAATTGAGAGCCTAGTTAGGAGTGTTTAGAGTATCAAACTAGTCATTAAGTCAGTCCTTGTGGGATCGACCTTGCTTGCTATTATATACACTTGCGGAAGGTTATGTTATAAAATAGGCGAACATGCGTTAGCCACAACTGAACTCTTGTGGATCAAGTATTTCCTAAAGGATTTGGGGGTGATTGTACATAAGCCATCAATCCTTTGGTGTGATAATGTGGGAACGTTGAGTTTACCCAGCAACCTAGTGTTTCATCAAAGGACGAAGCACATTGAGATAGATATGAACTACATCCGCAGTCAAGTTCTTTCAAAGAAATTGAAGTTCGATTTATTCCCACTAAGGATTAGCTGGCATATCTTCTTACAAGCCACTGTCAGTCCAAAGATTTCACAAAATGTCGCAGCAGCTATGCCATGGCTTGGGGCAGCATGAAGTTAATTCGTATTCAGAGGGAGCATGTTGAGAATGTTGATGATGTGGCAAGCGATGGACCAGTACTGTAAAGACAACTCAGCTGATGCATATGAAAAAAGTGTGGAAGCTTAGATCAAAGATAAGTCAGCAATCTGTTAGTTGGTTAGTTACACGTCAGCGTTCTTCATGTAACAAACTTTATAATTGTTTTCTATTAAAGTTTCTTCTATTGCTGCCTAATATATGTAGCAACATGAGGTTACACAATTGAGTCTTTTAAACTACATGGCCTTGTTGAGTCCTAGGGTTTCGTCTTGCGATTCCCTTAGCGGCTTTAGTCCAGTTTCTTAATTTCAGTTATGGGTCTTCATAATTTCTTCTCTTTTCTCACTTTCTTCTCTGTTTTCTTTCCTTTTTTGTGATTACAGGTTCCTTCTCCAGAGCAGACTTCATCCAACCGGGTGTTAGTTCGGTCCGTCTTTCTCACACAACCACCATACTCACCCCTTTCCTCAACCTCCACCCCTGCTGCATCTGCTCTCCACTTTTCCTCTCCATGGCAGAATCATTGGCTTCCCTATACTCAAGGCTTTCCTTATCCGGAGATGAGACTAAACCAGTCAACTTACCAGCCGAAAGCCTCAATCAATTTGAACCAGAACGAACCCTGTTGGGGAAACTCTTTGCCCCACGATTTTTTACGATTAAGCAAGTTGAGGATATCTTCAATCCACTGTGGAACATTGAAGGTTCTCTGTCCATTAAATCTGTTGAAGACAATATATTCCTGTTCTGCTTTGGTCGAGCGGAAGACAGGGACAGGGTCCTACGGGGCGCCTCATGGTGCTTTGGTCGTTACTTACTTCTGTTGCGATCTGTTGATGCTGGAGCCATGATTAAGGAGCTGGAATTTAAATTCTCTCCCTTCTGGATTCATGTTTCGGGTGTACCATTAGCTCTAATGACTTATCAATTTGCAGAAATTGTTGGATCACAAGTGGGGACATTTCTAGATGTTGAACATGACCGGGATGGTATGCTTATTGGAAAGTTTTTACGAATACGGGTTGATTTGGACATCACGAAACCATTGAAACGGATTGTAACTGTGGTCTTCCAAAACCAAAATCTCCGGTGCTTCATTCAATATGAAAGACTTCCGAATTTCTGCTATCATTGCGGGACTATTGGTCACATAGATAAAGAATGCTCCCTCAAACCTCTTCGATCCTCCGCTCCACCGGCGGCATCTCCTTATGGCTCCTGGCTTCAGGCCTCGATTGGGCTTAGCCCGTTCGCTCCCTTTCGCTCAACTAAACCACATTCACCTACCAAAAGACCTCCTTCCAGAACTTCACCCTCTGCTGCCAATCCTAACCATCCAAACCCAACCACTTTCACTCTCCCTAGAGCTACCTCCAATCCAAATCCCCACCCCAGGACACCAATATCATCCCCAAACCAACTATCTCTAACTGTTATCCCCTCCAAAAATGAGCCATCACCAATATCTTCCCCAAACCAACTATCTCTGACTGTTATCCCCTCCAAAAACGAGCCATCAAAAGTTGTCATACCACTATCCCCCAATTCTGGTGCTACTGGCCAAAACATTGTCACTCCACTGTCAACTCCTCTTATCTCACACCAATCTAACTCCTCTCCATCAGAAGTTGTCCCATCTCCCAAATCTGGTGCTACTAGCCAAAACATTGCCACTCCACAGTCAACTCCTCTTATCTCACACCAATCTCACTCCTCTCCATCCACCCCGCGCATTAATAAATCTTCCACTCATCCTACTCTTCACTCCTCTCTATCTACCTCCCCCTCTAGCCCTTTTCTCATGCCAGTCAAGATTGAGCTGGATTATCCAGCCCGTAATATAGCTCGGCGGTTCAAACGTATTGCTAAGAATATCAGCCACACCACCTCAACTCCTTCCCCACATATCACGTCTGTCCCATCTAAACGTAAACTCCTCCCCTCCAATCCACACTCTTCCTCCTCCGATAAACCAAACCTACAACCTAAGAAAGTCAGACTCGGACCGATGGACATGGAATTGATCCCTACTTCCCAACTTGAGCTACTAGTCAAAACGGCGGCGACTGGCATGGCAGCCCAGTCCCGCCGACAGCCATGAATCTCATTAGCTGGAACTGTCGGGGGCTTGGGAACCCCCGAACGGTTCGTGAACTGGGCGATTTCATCCGCCACAAGTCCCCATCTTTGGTGTTTTTATGTGAAACCAAGTGTGCTTGTCCTGTTATTGAAGTATTGAAGAGACGTTTTAATTATTTTGGTATTTCTGTTCCATCCACTGGTCTGTCTGGTGGGATTGCCCTTCTTTGGCGTAAAGATTGCAGTGTGTCTCTCTCCTCCTTCTCAAGGAGACACATTGATGTGGTAGCTTTTATTGATAATAAGCAGGTCCGATTAACGGGGTATTATGGGGAGCCTGACTTAGCTCTTCGACGTGCTGCATGGTTGTCTTTCCAGAATCTCAATCCAACCACCCTTCCCTGGCTTTGCTTTGGTGACTTCAACGAAGTCTTAACATCCTCTGAATTTCAAGGCACTACTATCCGCTCAAGTTGGCAAATGAATTGCTTTCGTGATGCTTTGTCGGCATGTGATCTGTCAGATATTGGGTTTTCTGGACCCAAATTTACTTGGTCTCGCTCGTTGGTGCACCCATATACTCAAAGGGCCCGTTTAGATAGAGTAGTAGCTAACTCGGCATGGTTGGCTAGCTTCGGCTGGAACAGAGTGCTTCATGTTCCCACTTTCACATCTGACCATTCCCTCCTACACTTCCAAGCCAACACGCACCCATGCCCAATTCCATATGAACGATCAGGTCGACCCTTTCGATTTGAAGCACTGTGGATCAAATCTTCTGATTGTGAAAAGATTATTCAAGATAACTGGGACTTTTCTCTGGAGTCCTTACCCGCTAAACTTGATCACTGTTCTGTTGGCCTACTCTCTTGGGGTGGAGGAATGATAGCAGAACTTAAAAGAGATATCAAGGAAGTGAAGACCAGAATTTCCTCCCTTAAATCAGGAATCATTTCTCCACAAGTCAGAACCGAATTAGTAGAACTCAAAACAAAACTCAATTTATTACTGGATAGAGAAGATCTTATGTGGAAGCAACGTGCGAAACAGCACTGGCTCCGAGAGGGAGACCGCAACACGAGTTTCTTCCATTCCCATGCTAGCCAAAGACGCGAAGTCAATCACATCTCCCACCTGAAAACTTCACAGGGCGCCGTTTGCCATGAAAAGTCACAGATAGAAAGTATCATTCTGTCATATTTTGGTGACATCTTCCATTCTTCCAATCCTGACCCTGTGGCCATCCAACATGCTCTTAGCCGTGTGAGATTGACGATTACGAACGACATGCGGGTCAGCTTGTTGAAGCCGTTCTCTGGGGAGGAAGTTGTGAAAGCTCTAAAGGAAATGCATCCTTTCAAATCCCCCGGGCCTGACGGTATGAGTCCAGTATTTTATAAAAAATTTTGGCATATCGTAGGAAGTGATGTCACTCGTTTTGTGCTTGATTTTTTAGCAAATAATATTCTTGATGAGTCTGTAAATCACACTTTCATTGTCCTACTCCCGAAAATTAAGAACCCTGAATATGTGTCACAATTTCGACCCATTAGCTTGTGCAATGTAGTATATAAGTTGGCGTCTAAGGTTTTGGCTAATAGGATTCGCCCGTGTCTGTCTCATATTATTTCCCCTTCCCAGTCTGCTTTTATTCCTGGGCGTTTAATTACAGACAATATTCTCGTGGCCCACGAAATTCATCATGTCATGAAAACTAAGCGTGCAGGTCGAAATGGGTTAATGTCTCTAAAGCTGGACATGAGCAAGGCGTTCGACCGGGTCGAATGGGATTTTGTGTACAACATCCTTCTAGCAATGGGCTTTCCTTGCGAGTTTGCTAACCTGATCCGAACTTGCATTACTTCGGTCCGGTTTAGCTTTCTCCTTAATGGCAGCCGGTTTGGAGAGTTAACTCCTCAGCGTGGCATCAGACAGGGGGATCCCCTTTCCCCCTACCTCTTTATAATTTGTGCAGAAATCTTTTCGTGTCTTCTGCAGGATCTTTTTATCTGTCAGAAAATACATGGCATCAGAGTGACTCGTTCTGCACCAGCTATTTCCCATTTGTTCTTCGCTGACGACACATTACTTTTTGGGAATGCTACTATTGAGGAAGCTCAGTTTCTGAAATTCGCCATTCAACAATATGAAATCATATCAGGCCAACTAGTCAATTATGACAAATCTGGTATTCTATTCAGTCCTAATACCCCACAGGACATTGCTCACTCAATTTCTGAAATTTTTGGGGTCCAACAGGTGGCGTCTCATGACAAGTATCTTGGCCTTCCTTCGGTTGTTGGTCGGAATAAAAGAGAGATATTTGCTAGCATCAAAGATAGGGTATGGAAACGAGTTTCGGGCTGGAAAGAAAAATCCCTTAGTAAGGCTGGCAAATAAATTCTTATCAAGGCGGTCATACACGCCATACCCTCATATGCTATGTCTTGTTTTAAACTACCGGACAATATTTTGGATGATATCGACCGATGCTCAAGGAACTTTTGGTGGGGTGATTCTTCTAGTTCTCGAAAACTCCGATGGGTGGCCTGGTCGAAACTGCAACAACCTAAGAGGAAAGGTGGTCTTGGTTTTAGAAGCCTTAAGGCTTTTAACTATGCACTTCTCGCCAAACAAGCATGGAGACTTCTTACGCAGCCGGGGTCCCTTCTAAGCCAGATTTATAAAGCCAAATATTTTTCCAATTCGGATTTCCTACAGGCTCAGTTGGGCTCCTCCCCATCCTTCACATGGAGGAGCATCTTGGAAGGTCGTCGTGTATTATTATTGGGTTGTAGAAGACTTATTTGCTCAGGTACTCAGACGAGAATTTGGCACGATCGTTGGATTCCCCGACCACCATCGTTTCTTATATCGAGCCCCCCATCCATTCTTCCTGACTCTGCAAAGGTTTCAGACCTTATTCTCCAAGGCTCGGGCTGTTGGAACGTTCCATTAATTCAAGACATATTCTCCCCTGAAGAGGCATCACTTATTACTAGCTTACCACTCCGCAATGTTCCCTCGCCCGACAAATGGATATGGCACCATTCGCACTCGGGTAAGTTCAGCGTAAAATCAGCCTACAATTTTATTTTAGACTCATATGCGGACACTTTTGGTCTATCATCACACCCGTCGAGTAGTCTAGAGCCCAACCCGGTGTGGAAGAGGATTTGGCAATTACATGTCCCTAATCGAATCCAACATTTCTTATGGCGTTGTTGTACGAATTCCCTTCCATCCTGCGAAAACTTGGAACACCGGCACTTGAATTTTGAAGCTCGCTGCCCGTTTTGCAGCATGAATGATCACTCTTCCATTCACTTATTTTTTGATTGCCCTCTCTCCTCATCTGTATGGAATTCGACTGGTATCTCGGAATTCGTTGAGAGCTTTCGACAACCTTTATTTGATCTTTGGATTAGGGACATCATTCTATCATCTGATGTAGCTTTAATTGAATATTTTGCGGTGATAGCCAATCTTCTTTGGTACCACAGAAACAGGAGAATTTTTGAAGGTATTGAAGGTGATCCATTGTACATTATTCCTACAGCTGCAAGATCTTTGAAAGAGTTTCAATCTGCTCAATCATGGCCTGAACGATCCTCTCTAGCATTGCACAATCTGGCTCGCACTCCTCCGACTTCAGGAATTCGGGTTTTCTTTGATGGGGGCACTTCTTTAGTTAAAAATACTTGCTTTGCTAGTTTTGTTATTATAGGGCAGGATGATCAATTTATTGCAGCAGGTTTCAGAAAATTTTACGGTGTCTCGGATCCAGAGTTGGCGGAGTTCTTTGCTATGAGAGAAGCTATATCATATACCATTTCATTGGGGTTATCTGAATTCACTATCCTCGGTGATTCGAGTGTCGCTATACTTGCATCTTCGGGGGAAGCTGATTGCTCTATTCCCTGTGTTCCCGTGCTGCTCGACATTCAACATATGTTAAACTCTATGGACTCACGCAATGTTTTCTGGATTAGTCGAGAGTGTAACTTTGTAGCACATGATTTAGTTCAATTTGCTAAGGCTAGTGATGTTGATCATTGTATTTGGCATTCGCCACCAAACTTTATGTGTCAATCAGTGCTGGCTGCTTCCAGCTAAGTTTATGAAATTCCAATTTAAAAAAAAAATATATATATATATATATGTAGCAACATGGATTGGAAGTACTTGATCTTCATTTGAAGAAAATACATTTTACTCTGTCTTAACAAGATTCAAGGTTGTAATTAATTATTTCTTGTAATTCGGACGTCTCAAGGGCAAAGCATGTGATAATTGATTGAGTTGAGGATTGAGAGATGAAAAGGAAGGAGTTAATGGGACAAAGGGCTAGAAACCATTTTTCTGCCATACGACTCTTTTTGTTGGAGGAATTAGCTTGTTTGCAAATTGCCAAGGCTCAAATTCACCTGTAAACGAGTTGGGGTTCAGTGCCAGGTTAGCAGGAAAGTTGACGCCGTTTGGTTAAAATTGTTTCTAGTGTGTCTTTGTTTTGAATTAAAAATTAGAGTGTCTATTTGTTCAATTGAAAAAATTAAAGTACTTGGTTGAACATAAAATATATTGTTATTGTTATAACTAGTAATACTCCCGTGCGATGCACGGAAGTTTATTTAAAAAGTAATATCCTTAAATATGATATAATTTAATATTTAAATATATGATCATTTTATCCTAATATATATTTTTTAAAATGTATAAATAAAATTATATGTAATGTAAATATAAGTTTCTCGCACTTTATAGGTGAATTTAATATAACTTACTTTATATATAGGTGTGTGTACGTGTATATATATATATATATATATATATGTGTGTGTGTATATATAAATATATATAATAGATTAATATCAAATATAAAAAGAAAAATCTTTTTCAAAATGATCATTTCTTATCTTTGAAATCCAAGCACACATTTAGTATGTCTGTATCATTCTCCACCTATATGCATAATATCTTAATTAATTATGAGTGTTGAAACTAACATACATATCTAAATATAAACTCATATTATTAAACAAAATAAATTGAATAATGTTATAAGAAATTTAATTTTCTTTATTTTTTTTTTCATTTTACTTTAAATATTTAAATTTATCTAAATAAAGTTTTAAATTCTAACTATAACTATTTACTTTTAAAAAATCTTATTTGCAAGTTTTAATACTTTACTTGTTATTTTAGATATACGAAGAATAACAAAATAAAATTCAAAAGTTATTCAATTGTTGGAATAATAAAATAAAACATATGAGTTCTTCGATATTTCTTAATACTTTCATATATATGTTGAAAAGTTTCAATTAAATCATACATTTGTATTGTAAATAATAGATTTATTTAAAGATACACATTGGTTAATGTTAAAAAGAATTATTTAGGTTGCAAAATGTGAAAAAAAAATATATATAATTGAAATTGGTTAATGTGAAAAAAAAAAAAAAAGACATAATCAAGTTGGTTAATTTTGCTTATTAAAAGAAATTTGGTTGCAACTTGTATAATATCATAGTTTAGGATGCAAAGTGTAATTATATATAGACAAGTAACAATAATACATGTAAAAAAAAAAAAAAAGCAGTAAAAAAAATTAAGAATAATTGTTATATATAAAGCTAAATATATATATGAGCAAAAGTCATAGTTTTTTTATTTATCAACAAACATAATTATTATAACAAATAAACATTGGTCAATTTAATAATTTAATACGTTGATTATAAATCAAATATTAACTATCGCTTTTAATTCGATAAAATATGTGTTCAATTATATATACATTTACTTTTCTCTCAATGTAATAAATGAAGAGAACTTGAGACAATTCCTGTCAGCTAAAACAAATTGATTAGTTTTTGTTTTCATGAAATAATTAAGTAAAATAATACTAAAAAGATAATTATTTGAATGATTTTTACTGTATTGCGAACCAATTCTATATTTAATGTACAATCCACAATAAACACTAAAATCTTACTCAAATAATCAATGAACAAATAATATAACATTTTAAATAGAATACCTTATTATATATATATATCATATGGATGTCAAATCAAACATCGTCAAAAGATGATTAATTTGATAGAGTATACTACCTCCATTTTTTAGACTTGGATAAAAAATTATGGAGTAGGGGGAGTGGACAAATAAGCTCATTTTTAGATTTTTCGCTCTTCCCTTAAATCCCTTAATTTTCTTCATATTTCCTTACTATTTTTATCTAATTATATGGTAGGTTATATAATGTGAGAATTTTTAGGGATAATAAAAGGGGTAGTATGAAAAATTGTGGAAAAAAAAAGAAGAAGCTAAAAGAACATTTACTTATAAACACAAAACACAAAAGTTAAAAGAACATTTAAAAAAACAGAGGTAGTGCATAATAAATAGATTAGAAATGAAAAAATATATTTGCAACTTTAAAAAGTAAAATAAATTTTGATTCTTACCAAATGTGACAACTTACAAATAATAGTTTAAAATTTTAGGCTACAAAGTGTAACTTACAGAGTTATACATACTGTGGCTTTTATATATATATATATATATATATATATATATATATATATATATATTTAAATTCTAACTATAAATAATTAAAATGACCATGAAATATATAATAAAAGGTACAATGATATTTTATTTGGATATTTCATATGTAATGTAAAACTTAATATTTTTTTTTGTATGTCTCTGCTTTTATTTTATCTTTTTAATTTATCTAAATAAACTTTCAAGTTCTAATTTTATATATATATATATATATATATATATATATATATATATATTTAATTTTCTCTTTGTAAAGTTAGATTTTCATTTGCAACTTTTAACATTTCATTTGGTAATTCCAAATATATTTAAATGTTTTTCATTTAATAAATTCTTATTTTAACAAAATAAATTCAAAAGTTATTTAGTAATTAGAATAACAAATTAAATTATGTGAGTCCTTCAAAATTTGAATATTTTCTTATTTAATTTGGTATTGTAAATTTTTTTGTATAAATGTTATATTTTTCTTATAAATAGTTATTTATTGAAGATAGAAATTGATCAATGCGAACGAAGTAATTTAAATTGTTAAGAGTAAAAAAGACATTTGATGTTGATTAGTGCGTCAAAGTATAATTTAGCTTACAAAGTGTAAAAACATATAACTGAAATTTTAGTAAAAGCAAAAAATTAAAAAAGATTTCAAAATGTAACAAATGTCATAATTTAGGCTGCAAAGAATAAATTTCCTTAAAAAAAAGTCATTTTAACAAAATACACATTATTAAAAATATATAAGGTAATTAAAAAAAATTAATAACAAATTTAATATATAATTATATTTATACTCAAAGCTTATGTACTTTCATGATACAAAAATATATTAGCCAATTTGATGATTTAATAAGTTGACTATAAAATAGTTATTATTTTTTTTTTGCTTTTGATTTAATAAAGAAGGGCTTCATTATTTAAACAATGGTTTTCCTCCCTGCATAACTTAAATAACAAAAATATTTGAAAATTCACGTAAATTAAAATAAATTGATTAGTTTTATTTTTATAAAAAAAATACTCATATTTTTTATAAAAGAAATTATTTTAGTAATTTTAGTTGCAACTCAAACCAAAATATTATTCTGATTCACATAAACATCGACTTTAACATAAATAATTAACCAACAAACAATCCGTTTATTCAAATCAAATATATCATTATAGTATATGTGATATGAATGTCAAATCGAAGATCGTGAAAAGATGAATAATTTGGTATATTATGCATAAAAATCGGATTAAAAATGAAAAAATTATTTGCATTTAAAAAAAAGAAAAGAAAGTTATGAATTACCAAAAATAAGAAAAAGTTACCAATTATATGGTGTAAAAGTTTTGGAGGGAAAAGTAAAATGACAGCAATACCCCTCATTTTACTTTTATATATATATAGATTAACAAATCAATATTAATCATTATTATTTCTAATTTAATTACCAATAACATATTATTATAAATATAATTACTTTCACTTAATTGTTATCAATTAATTAATTGACTAATAATTATAGTAATTATTATTATTACTACCATTATTACTATTTTTATTATTAGGATTATTATAATTAGCATCACCATTATAATTTATTGATAATAAATTGAATTATTATATTAGCTAATAATAATATGTTATTCAGATTACTATTTTGATGTTTTGTTTCGATAATAGAATATTTTATTTCTTATTATTGGTTGAACATATCAATCATTGGAATGATTATAATTTTATCATTCATTTCTCATTTTCATTTCATTTCATTTCTAAATTAATTTTATTTAAACATAATTCTATTTATTTACACCAATCATCATGTAAGAGTAATAATAATATCAACAATAATATAATATGGAAAACCCTAGAAAATTCGGAGTTGAGATCCTTTACATTTTCTTGCGCGAATTTATTGCGAAATTGGGATAGAAAAGGATAATATAGTCAAACCGTAAGTGAAGCGGGGTCCACAATGACGGGAGGGAGAGTGGCCGCTGGGTTTCAGGTTCATGCACCTTTACTCAAAGTCTTTTCCCCTGATGAGTGTGACGAAATCAATTTTCTCCTCTTTCACAACAAAAAAATCCACAAAATTAAATAAGAAACAAACAATCCTTTCATTTAATCCAGTTGAAGGTCTCATTCGGTAGTTGATTTCTAATTTTCATAGTATGTGTGTTGAAGATTCCATAGAGATTGTGCAGGTACCTTGACTAATGCCGCACTTCTTTTTTAATCTTCTCCCTTGCTCATTTTGTTTAAGCATCCGGGTTTCAATCTTAATGCAGTTTCAATGTGTTTTTGGTTATCTTTCCCTTGTCGGTTAGATTCTTGTTTGGATATACTCAGGGTAGAATTCCCAAGATTGGATTTTTATTTTTTTTTCAATAGCTAACCATTAGTCTAGGGTTTATGTAATACATGATAATGAATATTCTATATCGAGAGGATTCTCTTTGATCTTGATTCAAAAGAGTGGTGACTTTGAAGTTCTATTGCTCTACCAACAAGAGGATCTTATCTTTAGAAATTAAAATGTGTAATTCTTTTTCTGTGTACTATTTGTCTTAATTTTTTACTCGATTATTGGTCATCTCATTTTCCTTCTGTATCATAATGCGGCTACTTTGTATGAATTAGCTGTCTTTGGGATGAAATATTGTGTGTGCGCCTTTTAGGTGACTTATGCAGACATGGTAACCATGAAAAAGTTCATTAAAGGCATAGTAAGTAGCTTCTAATTTAATGTATGCGGTAAAGCGAATATCATCGGGGGTGTAAGCTTGGCAAGTGTAGAAGCAAGGGTATTAGGTATTTTAGATGCATGTGTACTGGATTTGTGGATCTCTTGTTTAATGTTGATGAGATATCTTCACTGTTTATATCAGTTTTTCGTTTAATTGTTTTTGTGCTAATCCTTAGAAGCATTAAAAGAAAAAAATCCAAATCAGTTAAGGTTTAGAGTAAGTGGTAACTTTAAAGATTCATCCGAATCCCAAGAAAAATTTAAAATTGCCAGATAATGGTAATAGAGAGTTGCTAAATGTTTATCTTTAAAGAGGTCAGAGTTTTTTGAAATTGAATATATGATCTTCTGTTGCCTGCTGGGCCATTTGAAGTATGAACATCATCGTAGTTTTGCATGGTTGTTGTAATGATGTAAACAATGTTTTATTAACTGCTCCCTTGTGGATTTAGCTAATATTGACACGTGTACTTATCAATTACGCCATAGAAGTTTTGGTGGATTACAGCTATTACACTAATCCATTTACAATACGTGATTCTTCAACATCATTAAACTATGACGCAATCATATTTTTCCCCGGTATCCCTGTTTTTTGTTGTATTACCTGAAAACGGTATCTCTGTCAACCTTATTGTGTTCCCTCTTTACTGCAATACTGATTTCCTCATATTTACGTTACACGTGTTCTATGTTCCAGAGTTAACCTTCCATATTTGGTGGCAATGACATCGAAATATTACTATCTTAGTTCCTACTCTCTAATACAATAATCACTGCAGTGGAGGATGCTCTCTGATGAGGAACTAATCAGAACCACAAGATTGTATTTAGCTATACATCTTCAGAAAAACTCTCTCTGATGGAACTTAATCTTGCCCAAAACATTGAAAGTAGAATTTACGCTGAAAATATTCAGCATGAATTTTGGCCGTTGGATGAAATAGATCCTACGAACGCGAGATTCCCATGCTGCTTAGTTTGGACTCCTTTGCCTGTAGTCTCATGGTTAGCACCTTTCTTAGGACATGTTGGGATATGCAAGGAGGACGGTACAATTCTAGATTTCTCCGGTTCCAACCTCGTCAATGTTGATAATTTTGCATTTGGTCCCGTTGCTAGGTACCTCCAATTGGACCGAGAGCAGGTATTGATCCATTAGTTGTCTTGTTTCTGTGGCTTACATTTTCATTTGCTTTGTTTCCTCTTTCCTTGAAACTAGAATGTGAGTGTGTTGATACTTTAGTTATCTGGAATTACCTCTTTAAAATACCGTTTGCATATCTTGAGTAATTCAGACCTGTTGTTTTTACTTCTAATTAGAAATTTCTCAAATTTAAGGAAGTCCAGATTTTCAGGTGTTTTTTCTTTCTCAAGTGGCTAAACTTAGTAGTGCTGAATATGGATCGGTTGAGATGAACACAAGTCCAGATTTTCAAGCAAATTTTAGTGCCAACTATGTTGTTGATCAGGAACTTGTGTCATCCCACCTACACATTTTCATTTGCTTCATTCATCTGAATTTCTTTCTCAAGTGGCTAAATTCAGATCTGTTGGTTGATGGAATTGACCTTGAACAAGCAAATTGAGATGAACACAAGTCAAGCTCAAGTAGTTTTATATTTCTACACTTGTTTCTATTTTTTTGTTTCCTTATCAATCTTGAGCTGGAGTGTAGGTTTACATTTTGTCAAATGTATAAGCTTCTTTAAACGAGCTTTTAACAAATGATCATTAATAGTTTTGTTTAATGTTTCAATTTTCACCCATAATCACAATGCCTTTGCCACAAGGATACTTGTGGTACACAAAATTAAGGCGATCCTTCCTTCAGCCAGTAGAGTCTAATACGTCTTACTTTTATGTAGTGTGGTTTATAGAAACTTGATGCGATTTCTCTCTCTAAACAGTGTTGTTTCCCTACAAATCTTGTGGAACATAAATGCAAGCAACGCTACGCTCATGCTGAATTCGGAACTGCAATAACTTGGGATGACGCCATTCTATCAAGCAAGCGCGCCTTTGAGCACAGATCTTACAACCTCTTCACATGCAACTGCCATTCTTTTGTTGCTAATTGTCTTAACCGGCTCTCTTATGAAGGTTCGATGAATTGGAACATGGTCAATGTTGCAGCCCTCGTATTGTTGAAGGGAAAGTGGGTTGATGGCTTATCTGTGGTGAGATCGTTTTTTCCGTTCATGGTGGTGGTCTGCTTCGGTGTTCTTATGGTTGGATGGCCATTTCTTATCGGGTTATTTTCGTTGTCCTTCCTCCTTGTCGCATGGTTCCTGTTGGCTACTTATGTTTTTAAGAACCTGTCAGATGTTTGATAAGAAAGGAGTTGTAGTTGTCTGAAACGTTATCTCAACAAATGTATAATGTATTGTGATCTAGAGATGCAAGTTTTGTTTCTTTTATGTTTATCTCTGATGCACTTTGGACTTTGCAAACCAGTGCATCATTCCTACAACGTTATTATTCTGTAAAACTAACAATCATAACATATAATTCATCTACAGTAACAATTGTACAATATATAAAATCATATGCTCACAGGGTTTTCATGGTAAAGGATTTTACAATCTGGATTTCGCCTCAAAAGGAACACTTAAGTGATCATTTTACTTCAACTCTTGTTCATGCAAACAAAGAGGTGGCAACTTTAGCAACTTGTCTCGATAACCTCCTAAACTGTCGCAAGTTCCTAGCGATAAATAATAATACATTGAAGTCGAAAGATTAGTCAAAAGAAAGTTGGAAACATTGTCCCAAGTTATTGTGTAATTGAGCTGCAATGTCTTCATTAAGCTTCATTTCAAGCACCATATTTTGGGGCCTTCCAAAGCTTAAAAGCTACTTCATGCAAGAATCTGTCGGCTGGTATGACAAGGTTTCCACCATTCTGCAACAAAATTTATGCATCAGTGACAGCACAGAATACTCTACGGACATATAAACAAACTCTTGTTTTTCTATAAACCAATCTAAAACGTTCACATTTTGCTATTTTGGTCAACTTATTCTCCAGAGACACAAACACAAGCCAATAATATGCATAGACAAATGGACAATATGGACATTATATATACACACATATATATAAGTAGCATAGCATCTATAATTTCGGATTTAAATTGTTAGTTTCAGGTAGTATCTTCCACCTCAATACTCGGCCAATTTTCATCATAATAATAAATTACCCGAAATTGCACCCATTTAGGCAAGTCATGACTACACTAACAATGTCAACTAACTCAAATAATATAGTCTCATGTAGCCCTGTATATAAAGATTTCTGTGATATTGGCAAACAGAAGGAAGAAGCATTATATTGAATTATCGAGGACAGTGGCCATATTAAACGAATGCAGATGTAATTTAACACATATTAGTCTTGCCTAAACGGTAGAGCAAGAGATGATAACGGGAACTACTAAACTAGAGATGTTTAAAAGGCCTAACACTGTTATTCGGTTAATTAGCCACAATAACTCTTACCATCTTATTCAACCATTCCAATGTTTCCTACATATGGGAACAGTCTTGTTTCAAAAAATTAAGCGGAGAAAAGAGCAATTAGATATGATCAACTTCAACGAATTCTTGATAATCTGCTCCAGCTAAAATTAGAAAACAGCTCTTCAAGATTTAGTTGCACATTTACGCCAGAATGTTTCTATTCTTTTATAGGAGCACCAAGTATGATAAAGCCAGTAAATAACGAGAAAATGAGTATATCGCAAAGAAGATATGTAAAATAACTCCGGTATTTACCTCAATAAAATCTCCAAAATAAAACGACGTCACCATATCCACACGAGTCACACCACTCTGATACTGAGCAAGTAGCATTGGACAATGCTGCCTGTACGAGATTATATAGATCCACATTATGTACATATAGTTTACCAAAATACCCTAGGAATTCAGCCTACTAGAAAGTTAAAAATAAAAAATAAAAACAAATGAAGCTATGGAGTATGTTTTCTTAATTACAAGTACAGGGTATTACAATATCTTACAAACACCTCACCGGGTGCTATTGCAAAGAAACAAAACTTCCGTGTTTTCCTTTGCAATTGCAATTAGTGGAAACCTCAACTGTATTTTTCCTTATTGCCCCTAATATGTAAATACAACTATAGGAAATCACCATTTTATACCTGATACTATCCCTCGGCATCCCTGCTTTCATCATGTAACTTTGGCGTGGGAAAAGAGATAAAAGTTCACTGTCATTCTCTTGTTTAGTATTAGAAACTGATAATTCCAAATCATCGTTTCCGAGGATAGCCCCATAGCTCATAATAACAGAGATGTGCAACCTAGAACCTACATCACTTTCGGACTGAACCGTGTGCAGTAAATCGCCAACTGATTCATTTAAAAGTTCTAAGCCCTTCAATTTGTTCATACTTGTATCGGCTCCAACATGAACAAATACTAACTCAAAGCTGCTAGCTTCCAGAATCTTCCCTTCTTCAAATCCGAGCAGTTTCACCAATTTGGAAGCCCAAGGCGATGACTTGCCACTGGTTTCAGACATCTCATTCAAGGAAAACACTTTGAAACCGAGCATTAGTCCAAACGACTTCAAACTTAAGTTGTCAGTGACTATAGCTGCTTTCATTCCCATGAACCTGAAATCGAATCAAGAACAACCTATTATGATATCTTATTCAACTTATGGCTGCATTAAATACACAAAGGTCTTCAAATGAATCAACCTTTCTGCTATAGTTGGGAGCGCACATTTTTCTTGAGGTTTATCTTCACATATTTGTTCTAAATCCTGACAAGCATTATGGTGAGCTGTTAGATTTCACATTTATATCACCAAATTATCATTTATACACAGCAGGTCAAATTTGAGAGAAAATGAATCACCACTAAGATCAAGCAGTCTCACCCGATTTTTATATGCTTCATTTGCATCCAGTATCTCCGCGAACTCCCTAACTATCCTCATATCCTCATTTTCTACAATCAGATTCCCGAGTAAATTCCTCAAAAGAGATTAATAAACCACAAGTTTCTCCATGATACAACAATGTTGACAAGATTTCTTGAATATCTTTCCCTTTCAGTAATCAGTACAAGTAAAAAATACAAAGTGAAAATACAGTAGACCCAACCGTGCATTTTGCAAATGCTGTTGTTCCTCCTCTATTAATGAAAAATTGAAAAGTAAATAATACAAAGCACAATTTCATTTTCAGTGATCACCTCAATTCCCAGTTCTAATTATGCAAGACCAATGCAGCAGATGAAAGAAAATATACCAAAATATAGTTAAGGGGAAATGATTCTGCATCAGCGTTCCAGAAATGAAAAATCCATGCAATTGAGTGGAGGCAAGAAATTATTACCTGAAGGAGGGGATTGGGGAAGCGCTAAGAAGCCACAGGAGGCCCGAGAAGCGAAAGAATGGAGGTGGGTTTGGGCCGGGCTGATGAATCGGGCTAGCCCGTCTCCGTAAAATACCAGGGCTCTGCTTGGCTTGTCCGCCATCTTTTACTTTCTATATGTGTGTATAGTTCTCAATGCCCCTCAAGTAGAAATCGGAAATTGTGTACAGCGAAAGTGAAGAGCAGAAACTGAACTGCGGAATCTGATGCGCAACCTTTACCAACGAATAGTTTCAGAATAATACGGTAGATTACGTGACTCAAAATAGCAGATTATTGATTTCATTCCGTATCGCCAACTCTCTCAGTGCCGAAATGGTTGTAATTTGATTATTTTTTCTATTGACACCCCCAAAAGAAAGCATTTGTTCATGGCCGTAGGTGGCTTTAGTTCTGTAAATAGTAGACAATAAAGTAGAATTAGTAAGTTAAGGTAAATAAATATGTGTTTGATATGTTGTTTGTAGATTGGGTTGGAGGATGATTATAATATAAAAATGATAAATTTGATTAGATGTGTATAAGAATTACTTAATAAATTATTGATTATTGATTAATGATTACTGATTAAAGTGTGTATTGAAAATTATTTTTGATTGATTATTAATCAAAGTGTGTATTGAGAATTGTGTTTGATTGGTGATGAGTGTGTTTTGAGCATTGTGTTGATTGATGATGCTTGTTAGACTATGATTATCGGTAATCCTCAGTTGAGGGTCACCATAATAAGTTAAAATACTTTGTAAAAACAAAAAAGGTTAATTCAGATGAAGAGGTTGACCCTCCACAACCCAAATCTATTCCACAACCTGTCACATGTCATTATCTCATTAATCGTATTAAATTATTTATTGGATATAATTTTAATAATTAATAAATAAAATAATTTTTATTTTACAAAAACAACTTTTTTTGGAATTTTTTTTTTCCCTACAAGTAGAGCCTAATATTGACATTAGAGTTGTACATGGAGCTCGGAGATTATCGAAATTGAAAACTTTGATCGAATTAGTTTCGAATCGAAAATATCCGTCGACTATTTGACCTTTCTGAATCGAACTGAACCGATTATTTTCTTGGTACAAATTTGAATATTTCTTAATTTTTCGAATCGAAGACTGTACGAAACCGTACCGAACAACACCGAGCAAATTATAAATTTAAATATATATTATACCTGAAAGATTAATTTAAATAAGAATAGAAAATTACATTATTCATAATTTTTTTAGTTAGTTATATATAATCTAAATAATTAAAGAACCTTATATTTAATTATTATACAATTTTCGGAACACATTTAGTGTGTTGGAAACAAATTGACGTAGTAATTTTTTTTATAATAGTTAGACGTTAATATATTTTGTTCAAATTGAATTTACAAAATAATTCTCCGATAAATTTTGATTTTAAATTAAATTTACACATTAGCCAAAAAATGCTCTTAAACAACCACATGTCCCAAGCGGTCCTTTCTTTAGTATAGTAAAGACTTTAAGTGCATTAAAAAAAGAAATCACCTTATTGTAATTGTGGGATTAAAATAATTGTTTTTCCTTGAAATATATTAGAAAAAACGCTAAATACAATATGTAATTACTAAACCGTAGCAAAAATATTGATTTTATTGGAAAATAGGTTATGTATTTGGATAAAAGAAATAAATATTTATTAAAATATTGGATTGTATTGGGTTGTTGATAAAGTATAAAAATATATTTTTTGGGTTGTGCAGTATGTTGTGTATGTGGATGAGAGAGAAATAAATATTTTATTGATATGTTGGGTTGTGGAGGATTGTGAATAAACATGGTCTCAGAGTTAGTTAGAAAATAATTGATGAGTGATGTTTTTTGTTGGTGACGACTATTCACAACCCACAAAATTTCTTAATACAACCCACTAATTTAATAATCTTTTACTTTAATAATAACAAAATACATGTTTTTTGAAAAAATAAAAAGTAAAACTTTTAATTTTTCTTCTTGCGTGTATCAACTCTCTCATTCTCAAAACTTTATAAAACCTTAGTTTTTTCGAGATTTCATCAATGGAGGGTCTTAAGCGAAAAACCAGACTGATTTTCTTTCCCAAAACTATATAAAATCCTAGTTTGTTCGAGATTTCATCAATGGGAGATCTAACAACGAAAAATCAGTTAACATGCACAAACTATTTTTTTCCCCAAAACTTCAAAAAGCACTAGTTTATTCTTCAAGATTTCATCAATGGAGGATTTTATAATGAAAATTCAGTTATTATGTACTTTTTTTATTTTCATCTCCTTCACACCGTGCAAGCCGTCGGATAAGTGCAGGTTTATTGAAATTAGATCTTCTTCATACCGTGCAATCATTTAAATTAGATACAACAAGCGGAAATGTATTTAAATTAAATACAGGGAACACTGATTCTTATTATTCTACTTTCATGAAATAAAACAGGCGCAATACTTAACCAGAAGAACCTTTCTTTGTTATGTTTTTGTTTGTTTTATTCATTAAATTTATAATATTTATTTCAAATAATCTAATCTAATAAAGAATATAAAAAGGGTATAATTGGTATGAGTGGGTTGTATTAAGAATTTTGTATTCATTCTGAGATATAAGTGGGCTACATTGAGAAATGGGCTACGTTAAGAGATTTTGTGGGTTGCGAATAGTCGCCGTCTTTTTTGTTTGATTGGTGATGTGTGGGTCAACCCTAGTTTGGAGAATTATATTGCTCTCAACGGGGAAATAAACGCGGCCCACGTTGGACCCAATCAACAACAAATTGGCCCACCTTTAACAAACACGGCCTATATTACTTTTTATTCAGGTAGCCGATGGATCCGTTGGTTATGTGAATTTTTTATGGAAATGTATCTGTATTTTTTTCTTTACAAAATGCTCAAACAACAAAGTTACAATTAATTTCTAAAATGTATCAGTGTTATTTTGAACGGTACTATTTATTTTAAAAAATTGTATTAATATTTGTCCAGTTGTGATAGAATGTATTATTATCTTGGGAAAATTGATATAAATGCTCAGTATATTTTCCCAATTTAAAAATTAGGACACTAAGTATATCACTTTTTAAAAATGCCTCCTAACAAACCAAAAATTGGAGAAAATGCCTTGTAACTGGCTATAGGTCGTTAAACAACCGGTCATTGATGAGGTGGAGCTCTTTTTCTGATTTGACATTAATTATTCGTTTTATTTTTATTTTTTCAACTGACTCACTTGATAGGGTGGAAAAAAATTCAAAAATAATATATTAATTTGAATTTATAAAAAATTATAATCCCCAAAAATTGTTTAAAATCCAGAAAAATAAAATTTTATTTGTGAATTTATTTTAAACATTATAAAATTAAATTAAAAATTTAAAAATTTATTCCTGAAAATTATTTTTAAAATTATAAAATTCATTTAGAAATTTATTTCTAAAAATTATTACAAAAATTATAAAGTTCATTTGAAATTCGAAAATTTAAAAATTTATTTCTGAAAATTATTTCAATAATTAAAAATTATAAAATTCATTTAAAATTCAAAAAATTTAAAAAGTTATTTCTGAAAATTATTTCAGAAACTATAAAATTCATTCTAAATTCAAAAATTATTTAAAAAATTTAATTCTAATTATTTTAAAAATTATTTAAAAAATTAAAATTAAAAAATTATGTGTTTTTTTTATTTTCTTATGTGACATTAGTTTTACGAGTTTTTGTGTTTTTATGTTGACTCACTTATTAGGGTTATAAAAAAATAACTATATTCACATACACACACACACACATAATACACACACACACATATATATATATACGCACATAAACATATATATACACACAGACGTAAACAAAATAAGTCAAGCTCCAACCCCATTTTTCCGTCCCCAAATCCAGATCCCATCCCACCATCCCTTTCCTCCGTTGGGCTGTGCAACCCAGACTCATCGTCGATGTTGACTAGAAGACCTGCAGCAGATCCAAGAGTGGATCGTATGTCATCGACTTTGACGGCGGCAAATTCGGTAGGAGAAAGTGAATAGGTGAAGATCAAAGAGGATGATGAAAGAAAGATCAAAGTTTTAATTGATACTCCAACCTTAGATTGGCAGAGAAAGATTTTTGGCGCTGGTAGAGGTTTCAGACGGGGCATGGGTGGAAGAATGATGGCTGGACATGGTTTTGGTGATTTTCGTATCTCTTAACATTCGATCTGAATATCTTCTTTGAAATACCTTTCAATTTTTTAATTTTAAATAAGTTTTATAATTTTTAAAATAATTTTCAAAAATAATTTTTTTATTTTTGAATTTTAAATGAATTTTATAAGTTTTTAAATAAATTTTTTAATTTTTTAATTTAAAATGAATTTTATAATTTTTGAAATAGTTTTCATAAATAATTTTTTTAATTTAAAAGGAATTTTAAATGAATTTTATAATTTTGGAAATAATTTTCAAAAATAATTTTTTAAATTATAAATGAATTAAATTTTCGAGTTTTAAATGAATTTTATAATTTTTAAAATAAATTTCAGAAATAAAATTTTTATTGTTCTAATTTTTAAATAATTTTTTGGGATTATAATTTTTTATAAATTCAAATTAATATTTTATATTACTTTCGAATTTTTTTCCACCCTATCAAGTGATTTAGCAGAGAAAATGAAAACTTAATGCCACGTCAGAAAAAAAAAAAAAAAAAAAAAAAAAAAAAAAAAAAAAAGCCTCCACCTCATCAATGACCGATTGTGTAACAGCCTATAACTGGTCATGGGACATTTCCATGATATTTTGGTAAGTTATAAGGCATTTATAAAAAGTGGTAGACTTAGTGTCCTAATTTTTAAATATGGGAAACATATTGGACATTTATATAAATTATTCCTTATTTTGGCAAAAACCTGCCCACGCCAGGTGCACAAGGATTTTTAGGGGGTTTTAGAGGTTTTTAGAGTTTTTTTTAGGATTTTAGGGTTTTAGTTTTTTTTTTTTTTAAAATCAAGTTGGGTGAGGAATTAAGGCACGGTTCCCAACCTATCTATAATCAAATCATGAAACCATCAGAGTACAAACAACCATATATGCAAGGATATGGACCAAAACTGCTCAAAATCCAATCAGGGGGGTTGGGCTAAACATGCTCAAAGACCTAAGACGGGGGAGAAATAAGATGGTTTACTCCATTTCCGACCAACTGACAAATAATGGCAATCGGAAGGAGAGGAAAACGCAAGAGACATGCAGGGGGTTCAAAGAACATATGGAGCCACAAAATAATAAGGGGGGAACAAGGGGGGTCATAAGTAAAAACATAGGAAAAAACATAAGTAAAAGCAAAAACGAAGAGGAACACAAGTAGCAGCTGATGGAAAGCGGAAGCTGGGGTAGCTAACTGATCCATGCGAACGAGAGCAAGAAGGTGGGTCTAAGCGGTTGCCGCAGTGTAAGTGAAGAGGGCCTGGTCTGGTGCCCAAGCTCAAAGAGGTGGTCAGCCGGTCGATTCCCCTCTCTGTGGATGTGGGTAATCTGGATAGTCTTATTTCTCAACAAGCCCCAAACCCATGTAAGTGAGTGGAGACTTGCCAGGATCCAAGCCTGTCTGAAGTAAGGAGCGTGACCATCGCCGCTACATCCATCTCGATCTAGATTTGTGAGACGCTGTTCTCGAGGAGAGTGAGTCCAATCGCCAGTGCCATAACTCAGCATCGAAACCCGAGGTAGCTCGAAGAGATTGATGAAACACCATTGTGAGGTCGTCGGTGGGACCCCGAATCAGACCACTCCCGGTAACCTGTGTAGTATCATGGAAGAAGGAATCATCGGTGTTGAGCTTGACCCAAGGGGGGTCGGGAGCTCTCCACCGAACTAGAAGGGGTGGTCTAACAAGGGCCAGAGCCTGGGTGATGATGTGCAGAACGCGGGCTGCAGTGGTGCAGCCGATCCATGCCCGGGGGGCAGTCGCTTGATCGCCACAAGCAGTGCTAGGTGACGCTCTACCTGAAAAATAATATGAGAACATAGAGAAACCCTATCTCTATGCTTAGCACTATTCCTTTTTGTATAGGTGAACCAAAGGATCAGACAAAAAACAATGTGATCAGTGTATGCGCGTGATATGTGAAGGAAAAAACTAAGGGTAAGGTTAAGGTCAAGTGTATCAGGCATCTCCACCCAAAACCAGGCAAAAAAGTAGGCCCACACCGACCGCACCACACTGTACTGTAGAAACAGGTGAGGGATCGTCTCCAACTCATGACTAGGCATGATTGCACAACATAAACATCCCGGGACCACATGATAACCATGGGAATGATAATAAGAGTGGGTAGGAAAACGGTGGGGAAAGCAAACACCAGAGGAAAACAGACATGTTCGGAAGAAGCAAGTCCGTCCAAATTGCTCCCGAGATAAGATTACGATGCAATCTCGTCCTAGCCAACTCTCACATCGTCATCAGCGAAAATTTTTCGTTCGATGTAAGTCTCCATCACATGCAATCCCCACCGTCTCGCATGATAGGGACCTCAATAATCTCATCTATAAGCAACTAAGGTAGGCCTAAGATATCGACCAGAACGGATTCTAACCGTGGAATATCCCAACTCCTATCGATCTAAAACTCCCTAACGACCATACTCCAACTACCAACCTGATAATCAAGCTGGTCACGGAACCTCTCAGACAGAGGCTGATGCCCAACCCAAGTATCATCCCAGAAATTGATCGCCCCCCTCACTAAGGGCCCAAAAAATCTGAGACTGAGCCTGCTGGGCGATCCTACAAAGGCGGATCCAGTGAAAACTGTATTCATGCTTCCAGCACGCACGAGTAGGAACAATATGGCCAGCCAAGCAGTACTTATCTCTCATATGTTGAGCCCACAACGAGGTACCCTCTCTGAAGCGTCACCACATCTTCAAACCGAAAGCCTCGGTAAGCTCGAAGAAATCTCGGATCCTCAGACCACCCTCATCCCAAGGCCTGCAGGCCTATCTCCAGCTGATCCAGTGGAGCTTCTCCTGACAGCCCTAGAAGAACCGAGCAATAATCTGACTCATCTTATCGAGAACCATCTTCGGCGGGGCAATAACCTAAAGAATGTGAAGAGGGATAGTGACTAAACTACTCTTGATGAGAGCAACCCTCCTCTGTAGTTTAGCTGGCGGTGTGACCAGCCAATAGCACTCAGAAGACGCTGAATAATCGGTTTAAAGAGAGCCAAGCTCTTGTGCCCTTTGAAGAGTAGGATGCCAAGATAGGTGACCGGCAGCTGACCAATCTGAAATTTGGTTTCCTGATGAACCAAATCTTGCTATTATAATTGGAACATCGCACCGAAAAAGAAGTTGCTCTTCTGAGCATTAATCATCTGACCCGAGACGGCGGAATAGTGCTGAAGGAGCTCGACCAGCTCCGCCATCTCCCCCTCGTGGGCACGAGTGAATATGGCATCGTCAGCATAGGGTTTTAGGGTTTCTTTTAGGAGTTTTTTTAGGGATTTTAGGGATTTTTAGGATTCAGGGTCTTAGGGTTTTCTAGGGGGTTTAGGGGTTTTTTTGGGAGGGTGTACAATAAGCCCTATTGTGCATCTTATGCACCTAAGTCCCACTCTATTATTTTTATTTGCCCTCAAGTGTAGTACTCTATATGTAGCTACAAACATTATTCTTTATGCTTAAAGCTTAAAGATATCACATTCTTTTATGAAATGCATTAATGTTTTATGTTGAACTTTTTTATGAGATATATTATTATTTACTTTTATAAATCACATACATTTTTTAGAATAGTAATACTTTTTCACACAATCTGCTAATTTGTCGCCGACCTGAATTACACTCATCTTATTTTGATAGACCTAGGGCCTCTTTGCTTTGGGCTTCGTTTACTTAAGGGCCGTTTGCTTGGGGGGTATTAACCCTTATTATTGGAGACAATCAACCTATTAACTTGTTTGCTTCATTTATTCTGAACCCGCTTTTTGGGTCAAGCATGCCTTCCAAAACACACTAGACCGCTCTTATAGAACCCCCATGGGGTAGGTGGGTTGTCTAAACCTATATTATGTTAAATTAAAAATTACCATTTTGTTCCTTTTTTGTCTGCAGCTCCCTCCAACCCTAGCAAAAAAGAGACTTTCTCTCGTTCTTTTCTATTCGCATCGCTACAGGAGAAGATGACCTCTTCTTGATATAGCTCGTTCATACAAGGCAAATATTATAAAAAATTATGGGTATCCGACCGCTCGTATCTGGGTTTTATGGAAGTTTATATTTTTTTTTTCTCTTTTTTACTGTAGGATTTGTTCAACTTACTGGGGTTTTTACCTCCAACTTCAAAATCGACCATCTTATGTCTTCTATTTTCTGTTCTAGGTTTTGTAGTTCACGCAAGTTGCATGATTTGAAGGTATATTTTTTGCTAATGTTCGATTGTTTAAGCTAAATACTGGTTTATAGTCCCTTAAAATGTTCTTGTTTGTATGGAGTGTTACTGAATTTGATTGGATAAAATAATGTTATTTCTATCTGCATATTCGCGGTCACAACTCAAAATGTAGCACCGAGTCCTTGAATTGATATAACAGCAAAATGATTAGGTGGAAATAAAAATGGCAAAGAGACGAGGGAATAAAAGTTTAATAAAACTTCTCATAATGTGATGCAATGCTTCATTAATGA
Source organism: Ajuga chamaepitys (assembly GCA_958295605.1). Taxonomy (NCBI): domain Eukaryota; kingdom Viridiplantae; phylum Streptophyta; class Magnoliopsida; order Lamiales; family Lamiaceae; genus Ajuga; species Ajuga chamaepitys. Next base: position 53,071,493 of record OY282501.1, on the reverse strand, counting down.
GTCTGCAATAGCTCAAATTCAGGTGCAGAATAGGTAGTTTAGGGTTTTAAGATGGTTTTGGAAAGTTTAAATTGTGATTATCAATTTTTATTGTAGATGTGTTATGCGAATGAATACCAGTTTGCAATTACTTGTTGGCAATTTTCTAATGTTCGCAGCTGTTAAAATGGAGTACATATGCTGCAAATTGCTATCATCTATTAAACTATTGCACATACATGGCTAAGGATTTTGATATTTGTATATGCATAAGTTGGTTACTCATATATATTGTTTAACTAAACATGAATGCAGTTTAATGGCTGAAATTGGGAGGAGAAGAACATAGATTTTTCTCCTTGTGGAAGCGGTGTTATCTAATAGTTTTATTGTTGTTAGCTTGATTGTTAATCAGTTTTTCTGGTCTCGTCATGGTCATTATAGGCATAGTGAACAGGAAATTAGGTATGTAATGGTTGATAGGATGAAAAATCAAATTGAACATTTGGACAGTTTAATTTCTGCAAACGGCATTGACTGTTTAGAACAACTACGGATGCCACATACTTCATTTGCTAGGCTATGTTTCCTATTAAAACATGCCGGGGGGCTTAAGGATTCTAGATATGTCACCGTGAATGAAAAAGTAGCGGTGTTCCTGTTTGTGCTTTCGCATCACCAAAAAATTAGAGTTGTTAAATTCGACTTCAAGCGATCCAGTGAAACAATTAGCAAGCATTTTCATACTGTGCTAGTTGTTGTGCTTAAGCTCCACCCCATACTAGTGGCGAGTCCTGAACTTGTTGGGGATGATTGTGAAAGTTAAGCTTGGAAAGGGTTCAAGGTAAAAAAACGAAAACAAGAACCTTTTTTTCTTTCATCTGCTCGTTTGAAATAAAGATAATAAACAGAAAACTCACTCGCGGTCACATTATTTTGTACAATATGGTAGGGTTGTCTAGGAGCTATAGGTGGTACTTACATCAAAGTAACAACACCTGAGTCCTCCAAGGCCAAATATAGGTCAAGAAAATAAGATGTAGCGGAGAGTGTACTTGGTGTTTGCGAACAAAATATGACATTCATCTTTGTACTTACTGGTTAGGAAGGGTCGATAGACGGCAACTGATTGTAGAGTCTTGCGTGACGCTGTCAATAGTCCCCATGGATTTAGAGTGCCGCAAGGTACTACTTCCACTAATATGTAGTAGTCCTTTTACATAGCCTACTTGTTGGGGGGAACAAATGATATTTTTATTCTCAGGTAACTATTACTTGTGATAATAGGTACACGAATGCTGAGGGATTTCTCACTCCGTATAAAGGCATCCAGTATCATCTTTAGGAATGGGGAGAAGGTTCTAGAGCTCCACAAAATTATCAAGAATTCTTTAACATGAGTCATTCAAAGGCACGTAATATAATTGAAAGGACATTTGTGTTGTGGAAAAAACGATGGGCGATCTTATGGAGTCCAACGTTTTACCCAATCAAGGCTCAGAACAGAATAATTTGGGCATGTGCTTTGTTTCATAATTTTCTACGTAACGAGATGTCGATTGATACATTTGAGGAAGACTTAGATGACGTAGAGTTTGTACACGAAGATGATACTTCACCGTTCATCCAATCCATTGAGCCCTCCCAAGAATGGACTACCTGGTGAGATGATATGGCCAAGTCGATGTTTGATGAGTGGAGGGTGTCTCGTCACCATTGAGTGATTGAGCAATTTTCATTTGATTATCTATGTATATTTTAGGATGGGTTGTATTCATGATTTTAACTTACTTATTATGCACTAATGGTCTGTGATATTTGAAACCTTCTGGATTTGAGATGTTGTTTTGTAGATGGTATTAGCATATGGTAGACTAGTATTAGTGTGTTAGGACTGTGTCGTATTTAGGGATGCTAAATGAGCCAGTCCAAGCAGTTTCAGGGCTAGCCCTGTCAGTTTTCTAACTTATAGGGCCTCGGGTTTATTGATCTATTTTAATCGGGCCGACGATATGGTGAACCTAACCCTGGCCCTAACCCTATCGGTATTCGGCTAATCGGGCCATTATTAGGCTACAAGTCAAACTTTCAAAATTATAACTTAAAAATATTTAAGGTTCAAAATATCAAATACAATCACCATTACATACATTACATAACAAAAACAACATAATATTATCAAGATTGAATTTCATTCATGTCCATAGACATGACAAAAGTAGTTTAACATAAACATCAAATATTCAAAAATACTAATTAAGAGTAAGCAAGAGACGAGATGACGAGTAAGTATAATGTAAGACTGCAAAGTACTAGTCTTAGCGACAAGGTAAAAAAATAAAATAATAATATATTTCGGGTCTAGCTAAACCTCGGGCTAGCCCGCATAGCCCGCGGGTCCAATGGTTCGTGCTATAAAGTTCGAGTTTTAAATGGGCCTGAAGATACCTAAACATAAACCTGGACTTTTTGGGGCTAGGCCATTTCAGCATCCCTAGTTGTATTTATAAGATATTGGGATTAATGGTAAGACAACGATAACTTTTGTGTTTTTATCAAACATTTACTTTGTTGGATTTGAGAATTGTATAATATTTCTTATTTCAATATCCAGTGTTTTCAAGGAATGATAAGGCATGGGATTGAGGCAAATTTTTCATGATATCCTTGTATTAAAATATGAAAATGACAACAACAATTCAATGCTTTCGCAACCTTTTATTCAAATCTATTAAATTAGAATTTAGAACAACTATGTTCTTTTGTTTTTTTTCTTTGGCAACCATTAGGTTTTAGGGTACGAGTTCTCCATCTTTGAAGGACTGAGTGATGCAGCGCTTCGGTCAACATCTCCCAATCATGCAACAAAAAATGTTCAAATCAACATTGTGCCGGCAAAGATTGTGGCTAGTAATAGAAGATCTTGACAATAATTGGATTGATAGTTGTTCATGATTGTTACACATTTTTTAGAAATATCGAGTTGAAAGCCTTATGAAAAATTGCAAGGGAGGCTAAACAACTTGGAATAGGAATTGGATATGTCTAATATATATATATATATATATATATATATATATATATAATAAAATACTGATAACCTAGAGTTATAAGTTATACTATTTTCCTAAGTTCATTTAAAAATAAATCAAAATGTTAATTTACATTTTTGTTTTCAAGAACTTAATTCCGAATGAATATACGTATCCACAATATATATACATATATATATATATATATGTAAATACAAAATATTTATTTTATATTAGAGGTTATACTTAAAATTAAATACACATATATATGCGTAATTAAATTTGATACAACTAAATATATCTATTTAAATTGTTTCATTAAATAAAAAATATGTAAAATCTATAAAAACGACAATAGTATAATAAATTGAACTTTGTTACCTAGAGGTGGCAATTCGGCAGAGCCCCAACTAATCGAATTAAGACCATAAGTTGGGTCGAGCCTGTGGGTCCGATGTCTATGGGCTCACAATTATTGAGCCCAACCCATTCTCTTATATATAAAAAGCTTTTCGGGTCAGCTCGGGATCACTCGGACTTTTGGCCCATTGGTTGGGCTGATAGTGCCCTACAAGCAAAAATTTTTATTTCCAGTCCATCTAAAATGTCGGACAGACTGGAGCAGCCATCGGTTCGGGGCGGGCCGATTTTGCCGGCTCTACTTTTAACAGTGAGGTAAGAAAATGTAATTTTATATAGTAGGATAGAATGTAGGATATGCAATTTTAAAAGTCGAGTTGGAATTGATATCCACATTTGATTTTAAATTCGGTGTCAAATCCAAGGTTCCCAAGATATCTTATCACTAAAATAAGCAAAATAAACTTTAATCACGTGGGATAAACAGTCCTAAACTCCAAGGATCCGTTTGCTTAAAATTTGACTCAGGAGATTTAGAGGATCGAATTCCAATAAAGCACACTCATTAACTCTCTCAGTCAGATTTAATCCAGCACTCTTCAGTTTTAAGCAAACGAACCCATAACTTCCAATATATTTTACCACATAAAATAAAGTAAAATAAACATTTAATTATATGGGATAAATAATCCTAAACTCGTATAATCAAGCAAAGTAAATGAAACCTGGGTATGGTAAAAGCCAAGGCACCCTTGGTACTTTTGATTTGGACTCAAAACCTAAGTTTATTTTGAGTATTACATAACCCACCCTCCACATAGGTTCTCTACAGTCGAACTGTTGAGTTAATTAAATCGGACTTGCAACACAACAAGGACTTTACTCATGCATACCAAACATTTTATTAGTTATGGTACATGTAGTAATACCCCCTTAACTCATGTACCAAACGACTCTAGTTAGGTAACTTGTAAGTAGTCATGAAACGACGATCTTTTTCTTTTTTAACAGTATAGGTAAACAAAAGAAACAAATATATAAGACGCAGCAAATTCTGTGCAATTGTTAAAGCAATTGTTAAACCCTCACCAAAGCCCTACATTTGTCAACGACGCACTTCCGCAACCGCCATGGCCACCTTCGCCGCCAGGTCAGTCCTGCGCTCCGCCGCAACCTCCGCCCGAGGTTCCGCCGCCAGGATAGCCGTAGGTGTGAAGCCTAGGGCTTCTCCCTCTCCTTTCCGCGTCTCATCTCAAAAACCGCTCTCCGCTCGCATTTTCAGGTAACTGTCAGATTCAAAATTGAACTCCTCTTAATTAATTCCCATGGATTCCTAATTGACAATTTTGTGTTTGGTATGCATTGCACCAGGTCACCTGTGGAGTTGAGCAGTGTTAACGTGCTCTCAATGTTGCCATACCACACTGCTACTGCATCTGCGGTGCTTACTTCGATGCTTTCTGATGCTCCTCGCAGCGCTTGGACTCTTGAAGGTAATTCTTTAGGTTTTTAGTACAAACATTAATGGAAATTCTGTTCTATGTGTTAATAAGCATAGGCTTTCTGTGAGTGTTATAGATGTGTCCATGATTTCCTTGTGTGTACAGCTTTTAATTAAGTTGCTACTCGTCATCCTCATGTGCCATTACATGTTCACTCATAATTGTATGCTTTTTTGAACTGATCCATGTCGGAGTGTTCGAATTAGCAAGTGTAAAACCTTAGGTTTTATAAGCGCTTTATGTTACTAAGTGTATTGAAATGCTAGGTTTCTAGAATATTGTCTTGCAAGCAATGACCTGGTTGAACTTTCTCTCTATCTTTATTGTTATTTTTTTGTGTGGGGGAGATGAAAGGGGTCGTAGTTGCTGAATAACTGTAGGATCTGCGAGTAAGGCACACAGTTTACTATTTGGAGGTATCTTGATAATAGGTTATGTTTTAAGAAAATAAAATATACTAGTTGTTGGCACTATCCTTCACATAAGACCTCATTTTTCTTATTTATTTATTCTTCTATTTGAGGTACAACACCAAGCTCTCAAAATAAAACAGGTGCATTCTTTTCATGTTGTAGGGCTAAAATGGACTAGATGAAGGTCGTGAAAAGAGGTGAAGTGATTTATTCTTTGTTTGATGAAAATAATGTAGCATGTTGCGTCTGTTCATTCATCGATTAGGTGGTCAACCCTATGTCTGAGAGCATTCCATCAATTACCTTATTGGACTAGAAAAGGCCCTATAAACGTGAAGACTATCCAATGGGATTTGAATAAAGGTAGATAAAAGTTAACCTTAACCTTGCAAGATGGAGGCTTTTTATGAGTTGAACCTGTGAACCCTGGATGACAATCAAATAACCTGTCCATATGCTCCAGAGTCACCTAATGGTCACCACGCTGAACTGAGTGATAAATTTTTTGTTGACTAGTGTTCTGAAGCCCGAAGCTTGACTTATCAATTAATCAATATTCTTGTATGACACTTTGTTTGAGTCAAGAAGATTGTGATTCATGCTGGAGTATCGTGGGATTGGTTTCTGAAAGCTGTTAAACAATTAGTAATACTCCTCCATCACATGAAGAGTCCTGTATCAAAAAAAATCTTGTCCCGAGTCTTGTTTGTTTACTAGTTCAATTAATTTTTTTTTGTTTTTGTTTTTTTTTTTTTAATTTCACATGTTAGTTAGATATGATTAAATAAGTCAATTAAAAAAATAAAATAAGTCGTGTGAGTGTGTATTGATGGTTTTTGGAGAGTTGTACTTTCATCAAATTGACTAAAAATAAAAAGTTGTACTTGTACATTTTCAAACATGAGTCTTTTTAATGGGACGGAGGGAGTATATTTTCTTACTTTTTTTTTTTTCTCTGTAATGCTTAGTAGTGGTTTCCTTAAATTGGCTTTAGCTAGATGTCTACAACTCTTCATAGAAGTAAGAGGAAGAAAGGAATCTGTAGGATTTCCCACACAATACCTTGGGTGTCATATTGCATCATGAATCTGGTGCAACTCAAACACTGACTGAGTGCAGTAGAGCTATAAAAATTATTCAGATGCTAGCTTTTAGGGATTCTTGTTTCCCACTTGCACCCCGACTTTTATAAGGTATTCCATTATTAAATGCAACAATGACAACTAAGCTTTTACCCACGTACTGGCATTGATTATATAGGCCATATGGGTCTTATTTAGCCATCATGTTTGGTAAAGAACACTTATTTGTATTTGATTGTAACATGTCGTTTATGGGTTGATAATTTTCTATAATGCGAAATTACTACTTGTTTGTATATTTTGGTAAAGATTAAGTATTTGAGTTATTGAACTGCTTCAATTTCACTACAGAAACTACAACCCATTATGGTAAAATAAAAGATATCGAAAAGCTAGGAGGTTTGGACTAAGAGTGTATTGCAGCAAGACATTGAGTCCGTATCACATTTAGGAACCTGGGTAGGTCATAAGTAGATTTTTGATAACTTGAGTCCTAATAAATAATATTATTGTATTTGTTGTTCATAATATCATTGTTATTATGTTAGATTCTTGATGGAACTTAGTGAAGTGTCTTGCGGGATTTGGGTTATCATAAGTTTTGTTTTAAGGTTAGTGATTCTTGATACTTCTCTACTTTATTTTCTTTATCCTAATGTATACATTATGTCTTTATGATTTGACAAAACTTATGTTGAAATAATAGGAAAGAAAATACCCCCGTTTTTCTAGTTTACAATGAGTATTTTTAAACTGGATCAAATATGTAAGTACTCCCCCGTCCTATAACAAGAGTCATGTTTCAAAAGGTAAAACTTTAATCTTTGGTCAACTTGATGAAGGTACAACTCTCTAAAAACTATCAGCACTTACACGATTTATTTATTTTCATAGGTAACTTATTTGTTAAATTAAAAATTTGAATGTTCTACATAAACTAATAAAGCGAGAAATTGACTTTTGAAATAAGATTTTCTTTTGGGAAAAATTACAAAAATATTTTTGGAACAGATTTCTTGTAAGATGGAGAAAGTATTATTTTGTGATTGCATGAGATAGACTGAGTGCTTTTAGAATATTGATCACTTTGCTTGGGTCATTGTTGGAAAGGCTAGTTGGGTTTTCTGCTAGTGCTTGTTTTAGGACTATGTATATTTATTTTCCGACTCAGTGATTAATTATCTGAGTTTGTCTAGTTTTTTATTGAACTGTTAATTGATTTTCTCTGTCAAAATATATTTTTTATCTTTGGAACTTGTGCTCGATTCATCAATGAGAACAATAATTGCTTATTGAGTTTGCACCTCACTCCTTGCTAATATTTTATTTCAGATGGTTAGATTGCTTTGGAGTTAAGGAGATTGAAGGATTTGTTGAGTCTTAGGAGCTTAATTTAACCCTTTTCTTTTTGGAAATTAGACTTTTGGGGTGGCATTTGTATAATTTGAATATTGCCATTTGAAATTTATTTGAAGAATTTTAGTGGAAATTTATTTTTTCTGCACTTATGAAATTATGAAATGATTGGATTTTTTGTTCTGCTAAGGTTTTGGTGAAATGATACAATTTTAGAGTTTTGTATTGTCATGGAATTGTACAATCACGCAGCCATGCATATGCATTTAGCTGCGTAACTTTCTTACCTTGTTGAGATTACCTTTTTGTTAGACATCAATTTATTCCCGTGGTTCAGATCCTTCACTGAAAATTTCTAACTAAAATCTTGAGCTCATAAATCAATTTATCATCATCAGCTGCTCTAAATTAACATGTGGATCTTGGGGAGATCTCTTTTCCACCCAACATAGATGTGGTCAACCCGTAATAGGCTGGTTTTAGGTGATGTTTTATAATTTTACTACGTTACTAGTCGCTGGAAGTTTGAAATAATTAGTTTTGAACCCGATGATGTGATCTGCAGCACAGTCACTAAGTGCCTTTGATAGCCAACTGTTACAAGTGTAATAGATCAGTAGTATCCTTATGCAAAGGGACAACCAAATATGAAATTGGGATATTCTGTTAGGTTTTATCTCCTCCTGATGGAACAAAAAAAGGAATATGGAGTTGCGGATATGAAAGCTTCTCATCTTCAGTATTCATGACGGGCTCTATACAAAACAGTTGGTGATTTCCATGATTACTGTAAAATGAGCTTGGAACTTAGGCATCAGATGATCATATCACGTCTAAGAAAATCTATGTTAGAATAATCATTTTTATCTGCTTAATTACATTGTTGCCTGTTTTGCCATTTACATAAGGGTCATTTTAATTAATGGTATTCATCAGATAGCAATGAAGGGGTATGATGACTGTTGGATGGTCCCTGCGAGGTGTTATTTGCACTAGGAATAAAGTCATGAATGAGGCTGGCACTAGAGATTTGCCAATTTCTTGTTTGTGTTCATTTTAAACCATGGAATGTAGAGATAATCATTGCTAGTTGGTTTTTGGTGAGAACGAATTGAGATTTGTAACAACTCTATGGCGTTTTATTATCATGTATTGGAAATGTGGCTCCAGGTGCTAATTTCTTCATTAATCAAGTAGAGGAAGTAGGCTGACATGCGATTTGAAGATACATTTCAATGTCCCTTTCTGTTTAGGCTAATTTCACACAAGGAATAAGTATTAAACTAGCAGGTTGAGGTCATACATAATCTCTTGTGCTTTTTGTTTGATTGGTGGATGCATGTATTGAAATGCTTGTTCAATGACCGGTTATAAGAAATTTTCCTTCTTTCTGTATTGTAGATCATTGAGACTCTGGCCTGTGGTGACCAAACAATTTACAAATTGCGATAAATGTGCGTTACCTGCAGTCTTTTACTCCGTGATCTTGATTTGGATTTTCTCTTTCTAGGGTTGTGATAACTGGTCATTGGCTGACTTCCGGATTTGGTGATACATTTCAATTTTCCTTCTGTCTAGGATAAAGCTGTATTTTCATACAAGACTCGCATGTTAAACTACAACATGGAATTAGAAATAATCTTTGATTTTCTGTGAATTTTGGATGTAATGAAAATACCTTTTCAGTTACCGGATATAAAAATATTTTCCTTTTTCTGTATTGTAGATGGGTGATTGTTCTGTGGCCATTGCACATGTTATTCTACTGCCAGGGACTGTTCTGCTTTGTTGTGATTGGAGAATAAATTTTGAGCTAGTTGTTTGGTAGGCTCTTAAAGTAGGTAAAACCACCCAAAAAACTTAGACTTCTCATGAATTTTCTAGCAGGAATGTATAACATTGCTACACTCTGCAGTCTTCCCTGCTGTACCTGCTGTTAAGCAGCCTCACTTCACGTTGAAGCATATTTTTTACTTCAAAAAGACGGTTTGAAATGTGAGTACTCAATTAGGCAATGGGCTTCTGTGGTAACGGATTTGCTGGCTTAATTGGTTTCTGTTGATCATTTATGGGGTGGATTGATGTTATTCTGAGGAAAGTGCATTAATTACAATTGATCATCTATTGTTTGCTCGAGTTGTTAAGGAGCAGAATTATCACCCTCACCTTTGTAGTTTCCCAACTCATGGTTGGGGACAAGTTAGTAATTTTCAAATCCTCTTTTGCTCTGATTATTTAGGAGAATTTGAATCTTCATCTCATGTTCTACGACACAGATCCCAAATTTTATCTCTAGGGTTAATCTTCATGTATATCGTCTGAAGTAAACGTTTCACATTTTGGTTATTCTTTTGAAGCCTACAACTTTCGACAAAGTAAACCAGCATTTGAGTTATTGGCACCAAGGTTATTTCCTTGTTGGCACCAAGCAAGTGTGGAGTCGTGATGATTGGGTACTAGTTAATGTATTAAGGTTGTGTGGATCCAGATTTGCCCGTCTTACACAAGGGCCAGAAGTTGAACTGGAGGAGTGTAATTCATAGTGCTCATAGCGACACATTAGCATAACTACGCGACTTGTGTTTGCTAATCAAAGTTTACAAAGACATTACTGAACAATGACTATGAAACATGACTTGTCTAAAAATTGCATCAGTTGTTTTCATGTCATGCTCTTCGTGTCATGTCCTAGTCTCCGTAATATGTATTTTCACATTGTGTTCTGTTATGATGTAGACGTGAGCAACAATCATCGCTCTACATACAAGCAGCTATATGAATTTTATCTTGCTATTACTTAGGGTCGATAAATAATTTTAGGACCATATGAATTCAACTCTTGACAATTAACTTCAAATCGTCGCAACCCTACAAGGGGTAGCTATTAAGAGAAGGCGACACAAACCCCTTAACCTGAAGACTTATCAGAAATTATATATCCAGAGAATGGGGAGTGGATTTCTGTAGCTATCAATAAAATTGTATTTGTTTGTACCCAAATAATTCCTTAAGAAAATGGAAATACCACTTTGCCCTTCAAACAAATTAGGTCACATTCATTTACACACCAATACCCCAAACGTGTTCACCTTCTTATATCTTCTGCACCAATATCATATTCGTGAAATTCCAAAATGAAATGCCCTAATACTGCAATACGGAAAGCCATAGTTCAAACACTCTTTCTGCTAAGATATAAAACAAGAAACACAATGTGCAGATGGAAATTATGCATCATAGATAAATTATCTCCAAATTCTCGAAAATAGACTATGAAAGCTTGGACATAAAAGCAAAAGATGTTCAAATCCCTTTCTTGTCACTGTTTCAGCTTACAATAGCAACCTCACTTCAGAGACAAATGGGTTTTGGTGCAGGCCTGATTCTCATAACTGCCCAGGAGACGGAACATGACCACAGATTATGCAAATTAGTAACTAACCCACAACCAAATTTGGACGTATAATCAAGTGGTTAGCTACTCTGCACTTCACAAGAACAGAGATCTCACTCTTAAGAGAAAATTTCATATGAACAGGTCACCCCGTTTTAGCCCATACAATTGCACGAAAATATTTGAAAAGATTATGTCAACCTGAGTTGCTCAAAGCCAACTCCCAAAGAGAAGACGATATTAAGAAAGAAAAGGATAGATTACATACGACGGTCAGAAAACATACCAATAAACATAGTAGAATTTATGAGACAGATGCTATATGCCAAGGGATCTTTTTACACACCAACCATTAGAGAAAAAAATTATATAGTCCTATCGCATGTTAATATTACTTATCCTAATGGCAAAACAAACCAATCAGAGAAATGAGTATACCAGAAAACCAAAGTCATAAACTAAACTAAGCCCCAATAGCATCAATATATAGCGGCCACGGTTAGGATTCAACATTAACTAACTCATACTCTACTAGGGACAAATTGTTGTCTTCTTTCACCACAAATTCTGCAGGTTCAGCGACCTCAACAAGTCCCCACTTATCCACCGCCAACCTCATCGATCCCTTAAACATGTCGATTTTCGCATTTCTGAGTACCACAGTGGCACCTGGCTTCATCAAGTCAACTGCATTAAAAGTAAAGATTTCCATCAGGATATCACAACACGTAGTTTGCCTTTTCATCATAAAACACATAGCAAACCAGTCTCGTGCATACATATATAAGCCGAGATTTGAAAGTAACAACACTTAAAAGAATACAATGAACTATCATCTCTTGAAAGTAATCAGCAAACTGCAAATGACCTAGTAAAATGACATATAGGTCTTTTCTAAGATCATATAAATCGACAGATTAGAGTTGAAGCAGCCTACCATTACCTATACTAACCATGCTACACCATATCATTAGCGGAAAGCATAATTAGTTGGTTCTTCTAAATAAAAAATTATGATTCAAAAAAACACAAAAAAGGGAGAACATTTAGAATGTGATATAGGAGTGCTTGAAGGCAGTACCATCTTCGATAAATATCGATAAAATGAAAGACTTAGATATCTTCAGAGCACAACAGAGAGACCACTTGTGTGAATTGATGAAAACCTATACCATTATACGCATGAAAAAACTGATTAAAACAGCCATTGATTGGTTGTGATTCTGGGCCACTGCCTTGTAATGTTCAGAAGCCCAGTAAGTGAGATCCAGATTATAAACAGTTGATAGAGCATCATTTCTTGCAACTATTTGGGCACTCCTGTAGCCAAGTAATAGAATATAAAAGAAAGCCCAACTCACTCATCCACCATGCAGCACCTGTCAACAGCAAATAACGGTCTAGACGCAGCCCAGTTCACCATATGAGGCAGTTAAGTAAGATTGCGACTTTCAGACTTGAATAGTAGTAAAGCCCAAGAAAGCAACGAGTGAGTAATAGGCTAATAGCCATACAAAACAATTATGTGTTCTCAAAATTCATCAAGAGCTCGCAATCTGAATCGTCTGAGTTAACTCAAGGACTAAAAACATTGGAATACCATTAAGAAATGTTATCCAATGCATGCTCACTAATTTAAATTTGGTAGGGGGCGGGAAAGAACTGTTAAGACTTGAGACAATTTTGTAACGAAAATGAAACGGCACAAATAGATATCATTATATTCGGAAATCAACTCAAAATCCTTGTTGCAATCTGCCGAAGCAAAAGTTCAATTGGGTCACACGGGCCTTTTTTTACAGGTTTGAAATAGCACGTCACGTCCCAGATAGAGAAACACAAAAATGAAACAACCAGACAATTGTCCTCTTGTTTCATAATAGTTACTGATATTCAAATAAATTACACATCTATTCACCATCCAACCAAAATGATTTCGCGCTGCACTATAAAATCAATCCATATGTAAATAGGGCTTTCATTAATGATAGAAACCAAAATAAAATGGATGAGAGAGATATGTGAGACCTTGGTCGTTGCGAGCAGTGAAGAAAATAGTGCCGGTTTCATCGCCGACGAGGCATTCGGCGATTCTGGAATTCTGGTTTTGGGGCACACGAAAAGTGGGATTACGGGGCTTCTTATTGAGGACGGGGTTAGAGTTCACTACTTTCACTATCAGAGTGTGCCCATTTGTACCCGGCTTCAACGTGTCAACTTTTACGAATACCGGCTTCCGCAGCCCTGGCTTGTTCCCGGCGGCGGCGGCGCCGCCTTGCTGCCTTGTTGATTGGGTTATGGTTGCCATAGCCGGAGACGGAAATTATACGAGGAGCAGAGGAAAAAAAATGAGAGTTAGGGGTTTTAGGAATTCGATTTTGGCCGTGATGAATATTGGAAACCCTACCTTAAAACGACGACGTTGCATTGTTGCTTATTATTTCATTTTTTCCCTATTTTTACGGAGAAAAAGTAAAAAAATCAACAACTTTAACTATAAACTAGATGTTCACCCGTGCAAATATTCTATTACATTAATAATATGTGATTAAATTCTAATATTGCTATCAGTCATTATAGAACATATATAAGTCATTATACATATGTGTATATATTTTACTATATTTTATGTATTAAAATTAAGTAAATATTAACATTTATTTTTTTATGTAAGCAATACGAATTTTAAACCCAATTTCACAAAAAAAATTGAAATAAGTTATTTGAAGTTTTCTAGTATACCATATTTTTTCTAACATGAAATAAATAATTGGAAATAAATATTCATAGGGTGTGTTTGCTTAAAGTTGGGGAGTGCTGAGCCAAACTTGGCTGAGAGAGTTAATGAGTGTATTTTATTGAGATTTGGTCTCCTAAATATACTGAGAGAAATTATAAGCAAACATACCCATATTTTTTTCTAATATACATTTTTTGTACAATTGACCAATGTAAATCCAACAAATTTATTATATCCAATATGGATGTCTATTTGAATATCGTGAATAATGATTAATTGATATATTTTTCATAAAAAATTAAGTTGATATGAAAAGTTATAAATATTCAAAATTTTAAGTTAAAAAGAAAAAGAATTGAAGAGAGAATTTTATTGATTGGTACATCCAATTATTTTTCTTCCTTTTAAAAATAAACTCCTACAATTTATATGATTGACACATGTTTTTTTTATATAGGACTTATATAAATGACATGTGTGTTACTCTTACTGTAATAGTAAATGGGATTTTTTTACTTACAATTTTTGTTAATAATTTTTTTTATAGAAATAACCATATATTAAAAGATATTATGGAAACAATCAATATTATAAATTTAAGAATCGGATTATTTTTTATTATAAAATTAAAATTTAAATACTTGTGGCTCAAACTCATAAAAATAATTTAATTATGTACATATTACAAAACTGAGCAAATAATTCAATACTACAAAAAATTATAGTTCATATTTTAGGTCTAATATTTTGTTCTTAAATAATTGGTTTTTATATATTTAATATGGGTGTCAAACTAAAGATCCCAGCAAAAAAATTAATTTGATATATTATTTGGAATATTTATTAGGAACGAAAAAATTTATGTGCAATTTAAATTATAGTTGGAAATATTAAAATTAAAAGGAAAAAAAGATGAGAGAAGGGACGTTGGTTGGTTGCGTTGCTTTTATATATATATATATATATATATATATATTTATATTTATATATTATTATTATTATTATTATTATTATTATTTTTGTTTAAAGCCTAAAATTAAGGTGGTGATGACACATCACCCTAAACTATCATACTTTTATATTAAGTAGGGAAATCAAGTATACATAGCTGCTCATTTTGGAACACATTGTGGTTATTGAGCCTTGAGCTTGCTCATACATAGATTATTTGAATAGTACACAATATAAACTCTACTCCAATCCAAATGTTATTTCCATAAAATTTCACTTTAATTCATAGTCATATCAATTATAATTGTTACACTATTTTCATACCTAATCATATATACTTGGAGGTTGTGTTTGGATGAGCAAGTTCAAGGCTCAATATAACTCAGGACAACACTTACATAAGGTTGTTCGATTCCCTCAGGATTGTGTAAATGCATGAACACACACAACATAGCTAAAAAGTTGTTTTGTAGGTTATACCTTTTCCATTCTTAACATGCTATTCCTTTTGGACATCAATCTTATTATTATTATTATTATTATTATTATTATTATTATTATTATTATTATTATTATTATTATTATTATTATTATTATTATTATTATTATTATTATTATTATTATTATTATTATTATTATTATTAATAATTTGATCCTACCATAATCCTTCAATCCACGGATGGTTTTGTTAGTTACAAAGTAAATAATAAAATAATTATAATAATATCCTTAAATAGACAAAAAAACTTAAGCAGCTAATTAATAAAAGGTAAGTTCTTAAACTATAAGTCATTTAACAACTTACTGTATTATGTTTTAAAGATCGTTGTTTATCATACCAAGTTCACGAATTTGATAACTTAGTAAAATTGACCAGACTTGTCAAAATTCTCGCCAGAATGTGCGCAGTCCTTGCGCTTATTGTTATTGTATTTCAAACTTTACCGTTTAGCATACCAAGTCATCGATCTGGCAACTTATTGAAATTATCCCTGACAAGTCACAATTCTCGATTGAATGCGCACACGTGCCTTGCGTGATGTTATTAAGGGCTAGACTTTCCAAGTTGGAGAAGGATGTTCGAATCCTTCTAGTCTGACGAAGGACGTTGGATTCTCCTCTAAGAAATGTCCTTCATCCCAGAAGATGTTATTATTGATGATGCATCCCATGTTTGCATTCAAATGTGAAGGATTTACCTCTTTTTATGTTTTATTATTATTTTTATAATTTAATCATAGCGCATTTGTAACTAAAGTGGCTACTTTAACTATTTATATTCATATTTTTGTAAGCCTAATTCAATAGGTTGTTGGATATTTTTTGAATAGTGCCTGTGCATAGGATTCAGTTTGGTGGGTAGTTTTTTAACATAGATGTAGTATTGGGTAGTTTGAAGAAGTTTTTGTCCCCAGTCGGGGTGGTTAAGTGCATATATATGAGAGTATACTTTTTGGACAACTATTGACAACGCAATCCTACAAATACTCTTGATATTCAACGTTATTCACACGCCTAAATAGCCCTGAAATTATTCATTGGGATCTTTCACACATTGGTGGATCTATCCAAACAAAGAAAATACATTCTCTTACAAATAATTGTGAATTATCAACTCCTTACAACAATCAATTTGCCCCATTCAAACAAACAAAATAAAACGATTTTATGTTGTTTCACATAAAACAACTTCCTGAAGGTGTAAATCATCATCCATACATTTCTAGTCATCATTCTTACATCCCGAATTTTTTACCTCATCAACGGAGAGTTCAATACCGAACCATCAAATTTATCCATAACAAAATGCTGCTTTCGTTAATTCTTACCCAGAATCTTTGGCAGGTCACATAACTTGTGATTCGTCCATGACGTGAGTTACTCACATCTGTTTCCACAATCTCTTTTTTCCCTTAATAAATGTTGGTTTTGGCCCAACATTTATTTGCCAAGCCTATATGACAAGCCCTCTTATCGTAAAAGCCCAAACCCTATTAATTGCTTATTGCCCTATTTTCGAATTGGAATTGGCAAAGTCAGCGCCTATTATTTATTTGATTGAGTGAGAAATAGACATTAGAAAATAGAGAGGTTGGAAAAGGTCTTAGACTACTTTTCACTTAGTATGAGTGAGTAGCAGTAGACGAGAGTGAGAAAATGAGAGAATTGAAAAATAATTCTTCTCCCTTTGGTTATAATGTAGGCTTAAGGTAAGGTGGGAAATATTTGGATAAAAGTGACTAATCTTTGGACTAATCGAGTTTTTTCTACTCAACCATCCCTCAAAACAATCACTCAATCCTCACTCTTCAATTTCAGCAAACTTCCCGCAAGAAAGTTCATTCACCCCTTAAAAGTACTTACACTAACCCAAATGCTTCTTCATGCTTCATTTCCGGGTACCAAAATTTGGGACTACCCAATTTCTATAAGTAATTCAAATAATAAAGCACTTTTAGACTCCTAACCTCTCCTTTAAACAAAAATAATAACACTTATGTACAACGAACTCTTTCTTTTCAATTTTTTTTTCTTTTTTTTCCTTTCTGTTTTTTGTTTTCTTAAATTACTCCTAGTAACAAATACCAATCCATCACACTTCCACCCCCTCCCCCAAACTTGGTTGAAAACTAACGTTTGTAGAGAAAAGAGTGGGATGAATTAGTTTCCTAAACATAACAACTAGGAGAGATTACTTTAGCCTCGATTCTTTCACCTATCATTTTTACCCTTTCTTCCTTTAAAACTTCCCAAATTTCACCCATATCAATCCCAAAGCTTCCCCGACTACCTTCCAATCCTCCTCCCTCATACTCACTCTTAGTCCAAATGGGCCAAAGGTTTAATATAAAAAGGATTTGGCTTGTAAAGTAAAACTATCAAAGAAAAAACTAAAAGCTCCACTATGCTAATCAACGGAAAATTTTATTGGTCACATGAAAAACATATTAAGGCTTAAGAATAGGTTAGAAATAAAAAAATCGCCTAACATCATTTCCTAAGTGACAACATGTCTGACATATTCGCAATAGAGACTCAGGGCAAGTTCTAGAGACGGTTACATATAACCAAAGAATTCACACTGAAAGAATGTAGAAATTACTCCAAAAATAGGAGTACAAAATTTGGCTAAAAAACTCACAAGGTTACAGGTGTTCACAAGTCTCAAGTACAAGCTCAATTTTATCTTCATTACATGTCATGTTCTATCATAAGTCATTTTTCAAATTTTAAGCACAATTTATGATCATCATTAACTAGTTGCACACTTATCAATTTCCCCATATCTTGCCCTTAGACACACATCAAAATCAACATATAATCTCGGTTTTCAACTGACTCAATCCTAGACTCAACTAAAATGCAAAGTACATAACAACTAAACATGACCCAATTTCACAAAGACAGTATCTCACAGGCCAGACAATTAACCAAGTAATTGGCTCACAGGCCAACACTCAATAAACAAACAAGAAACTCGCACAAAGCAAGAAATATATGAAAATAAAGCTCAAAGCTAAAAAGCGGCCAAGTCGTCCCACTTACACCTCCTCCCCTAAACTTGGTTGAAAACCACAGTTTGTGGGGAAAATAAGGGTATGACTTGGTACTTACTTACAGTACTCTTGTTGAGGTGGTGGTTAGAAGCTATGCATGCTCCAAATTTGGCTATCGCGCTCCACCAAATGTCTTGTTATATCCAACCTGCTCCAATACTATGTCGTTTTTCAAGTCATGTTAGTTCCTACGTACTACTCAAACACGAAAAGAAAATGCATTAAATAGAAAATAACAATAAAATGCATAATTTAACAGTAAAAATACGATAAACATCGGGTTGCCTCCCGACAAGCGCCTTTGTTTTACGTCATTAGCTCGACTGGTTCACTTGTCCCTTAGCGTTTGATCCATGGCGGTTTCCACCTTGGCCCTGACCAATTTGTGGAATTTACCCCCTTCATTTTCTCATGCTCCTTTCTATGATGCTTCCAAGATATAGAAGTATTCAGCTTATCCCTGCAGCTCAACTCACGGTTTATTTCAACAAACGGGTTAATAACATTATTGGGCATAACAGAATGGTCATTTTCAGAGAATTCAATTACATCAAATATGTTAAATTTAACAACATGTCCATTGAACTCCATCGTGAGTGTCCCCTCACGAACGTTTATCTTTGTTTGAGAGGTGTTTAAGAACGGCCTCCCTAACAATATAGGCGGAGGAGTTGATGGATCGCCGTGCATGTCTAACACATAGAAATTCGTCGGAAATACTAAGTCACCTACTTCCACTAGCACATCTTCCAAAACCCCATCAGGGTATGTAGTGCACCAGTCAGCTGATTGAATTACTATCCTCGTTTCTTTTAAGGGCCCAAGTTTAAGTGCATGAAAATAGAACGAGGCATGATGTTTATAGAGACACCTAGATCTAGCATACCGCTCTCTATGGTGTGATTACCTATCGAACAGGGTATTACGAACTTACCTGGGTCCTTGCACTTCGGAGGAATCTTCCTTTGGTGGATAGCTGACACATTCTCTTCCATAACTACTTTTTCATCTCCTTTTAACATGCGTTTGTTAGTGCCTAGATCTTTAAGGAATTTAGCATACCTCGGGATTTTTCTAATTGCATTGATTAGCAGAATGTTTATCTCGACGTTTCTGAATATGTCCAAGACCTTTTTTTCCCGATTATCTGTCACTTTCATCTCAAATCGGCTAGGAAACAGAAGTGGTTGAGTTGGGATATGTGGCGCAGGACTCTGTTTCTGCTGGGACTGAGTCCCGGCCGAGACTGATGCTTCTCGGCAGAGAATGTTTGGCAGCACATCTGTGTCTCGGTCGAGATTAGGTTTCTCGGCCGAGCTCTGTAGCTCGTCCTGTTCGTCAATTTCATCAGTTTTTTCCGTCAATTCCCTCTTCCGAACTTTGCAGGGGCTGCTTAGGCTCTCAAAAAATATATCCACTTCTAAGTGTAATTGCACTCACATTCCTCGGATTGATCTCAGGCTGAGCTGGTAATTTGCCTCTGGTTGCACTCTCTAATCGACTCGCAGCAGTAGCTAATTGACTCACTTGAGTCTCAAGATTGTTGATGCTTGACTGTGTGTCTTTTTGAAACTGAACAGTATTGGTTGCCAAACTCTTGACAATGTCTTCTAGAGATGAGCTAGGTGCTTGCTCAGCCGGTGGCATCTGTTGGTACATACCCCATTGGAAAGCGATTTTGATCTCTTGATTACTGTGGCTGATTATCGTACCTCAAGTTGGGATGATCCCTCCACCTTGGGTTATAAGATTGGGAGTAAGGGTCATACCTTCTTTGCTGAAAATTATCCGAGCCTACGACATTAGCATGGGCCTCCAATTCATTCCCTAGAACTTGGCACTCGTCTGTCGAATGCTCCAATGTGTCACAAATATGGCAGGGCTTGATAACAGCCTTGCCTCCTGCAGCAACCTTTCTTACCAGAGTTGATAACGCTTCAAGTTTATCTTCTATGGCTGAATCAGACATCTCTTTCACTGACTTGAGCGGTGCATCTCTACACCCAAATTACTGCGCATTAGCAACCATCTTTGATATCAGTTCCCTTGCTGCAGTTGGAGATTTATCAACTAGCACTCCTCCGCTAGCTGAAACTATATTATTTCGGTCTGTCCGTGACAATTCTTCATAAAAATACTGGATTAGCAATTGATCTGTTATCTGATGTTGAGGACAGCTCGCCTCCAGTTTCTTGAACCGCTCCCAATACTCATACAAATTCTCCTTGTGCATCTGTCTAGCTCCACTGATCTCTTTTCGAAGGTTCGTCGCTCTAGAGGTAGGAAAATACTTCTCCAAGAAGAGTCTCTCCATCTCCTCCCAGGTAGTGATGGAAGATGGAGGCAAATAGTAGAGCCAATCCTTGGCTAAGTCCTTCAAAGAGAAGGGGAAAACCTGCAACTTGATTGCCTCTTCACTAACCGTGGTTGGCTTCATACTTGAGCAGATGACGTGGAATTCCTTCAGATGTCTGTGGGGATCCTCGCCCGGAAGACCATGAAAGGAGGGCAACAGATGTATTAGCCCAGATTTTAACTCGAATGTGGTGTTCTCTCCCAAGTTGGGGAAAGTGATGCACAAGGGCCGATGAGTGGCTCCGGCAGTAGCCAATTCTTTCATAGATTTTTCTTGTGTCATTTCTGCTAGTTCAGGTTCTGATTCAAAAAGGATAGGTTCAGTTTCCTCTCAAATCTCTCTTGCTTGCTTCCTCAGAATGCGGTCTCTTCGTGTAATCTCTGGATCGAATTGCAAGTCTTTGCTACCGTGTGAACGAGTGATCATTCACAGCTGTAATAAGATGCAAACGAACAAGTGAATGTCCAGTGTATATAAAACAAAAGCTATAATAATAATAACAAAAATAAAACTAATAGTGGTTAATACTAAAACACAATTAATTTCAATCGTTCCCCGGCAACGGCGCCAAAATTTGACCACACTGTCGAGGCACATCAAATTATTATTTTCCTAACTTCCTTCCTAATAGTAGGTAGAGTAAGTCAGGGTCGATCACAAGGAACAGAGAAACTAATTGAATTATTGTATTAAACCAATTTATATAAATAACTATAATGATATTAATATAACTTTAAAGTGGGGGGAAGGGGGGGGGGGAGAGTTGTTTTGAGTAAATTAACTAAGCAATTAACAATTAAACTAACTAACTAACAAACTAATGATGAATTTACTTATGATAAAAGTATTCCCGCCTTTAACCCAATATCCCCCTAGTCCGAATTATTCATGTAACTATTGCAACCGTTTGACAAACTAGTTCTGAGACCCCTACTCCAAGAATTAACAGGTACACTTAGCTAATCCTTGTTACCCCTTAAGTATAACTAATCACAAGTTCGCTTAGCAATTAATCCTATCCGATTAAGTAGTCCTAGGATACGATCACTAGAACACCGTTAATCAAATGCGTAGGGAACTAAGGCGACGGAGTAGGTATGATGTTGTACTCGCAAGCTCGGTACAAGTGACCGCAACTTATGTTATCCTAGTGAATAAATCACTATTTGCTACTTTTAGACATAAACGCATAGCAATTACGAATTATGAATTTACGACCTAGCAACATTTATATGCCTACTACCCGAGTGATCAGTCCAAATATCACACATATAGAATATATGAAGAAAGCAAATAACATAAATAATCTCAGAGCATAAGTTCAATCAAATGATTACGGGAATAATTACATAAACATCTTCCTAAGGTTCAACATAGGTAAAGACGAAAATAAAGGCTTAGCCGATCATAGCGATCGCTAAGAACAGACTAATAAAGGAAAATATTAAACTAGAAAAACCCGAGTCGTCGAATCTTGATTCTTCGTGCTCTTCTTCCCAAGTCCATGCTCTCCAAATTGATGCAAAAATTATAATTTTAGACTTAGGATCTTCTATTTATAGTTGGGGATGAATTAGACTCAATTTGGGTTGGAAAAGGATAATCCGCGCACAAATCTTCCATGGGCCGCCTCTTGTCTCGGCCGAGGTACACTGGCTCGGCCGAGCTCTATGTATTGTTGTCTCGGCCGAGAATCTTCTCCAGCCAAAACCCTAGCTTTTCCCTGACCTTCTGTCTTGGCCGAGCTCTCCTCTTCTCGGCCGAGACCAATTTCCTGAAGTTTTGGCTCAATTTTCCTCGGTTTTTGACTTGTATAACTTGTTTGCAACATCCATCTTTAGTCGAGTTCGACTTTCTGGTCTAAATTCACCCAAATAGCTTCAAAACAAGTCAAACAACATCAAATTGTCCAATAACGGAATTACGAGAATTACACAGTCATTTACGCATGCAAATGTCACTAAATGAACACTCGAATTGACCTATTATGTACGCATAATCACGTGTATCAATTGGATAATAAAATTTTAGTAGAGGCCAAGGAACTCATTACAGACATGGTAGCTATTTCCCAGCAATTCAGTGCATGGGATCTTC
Organism: Ajuga chamaepitys; assembly: GCA_958295605.1. Classification (NCBI taxonomy): domain Eukaryota; kingdom Viridiplantae; phylum Streptophyta; class Magnoliopsida; order Lamiales; family Lamiaceae; genus Ajuga; species Ajuga chamaepitys. The sequence goes on along the minus strand of OY282501.1, from coordinate 53,048,674 downwards.
CACCGAAAATGGTAAGGGAGGTAGGCGTTTCTTCTGTTGGAGATATATTAGAAGAACTTTCCTCTATTGTCAGGAAGATAGCCGCCGCCGGAACCTCACAGGTGAAACCGTGTCGAATTGCCACACACTTGAGCATACCATCGATAATTGCAAATTTCTAACAGATGAAATTGATGCACATGCAAATGTTGTTGGTACGGGGATCTTTCAAGGAAGAAGATATGATCCTTACTCTCAATCATACAATCCCAGATGACGGGATCATCCCAATCTCAGATATGGAAACCAGCAAACACAAGCGGTGAGCAAACCCAAAAACCACCACAGAGGAGAATGTATTACCCAAAACAGATGACAGAGCAAACCTCAAGCCCATCCTTGGAAGACATCGTGAAAACCATGGCAACCAACACTGTTCAATTCCAAAAGAATACACAATATAGCATAAAGAATCTTGAGACCCAAGTGAGTTAATTGGCCACCACTGAAAGCCGACTGAAAAGCATGAATAGTGGGAAATTGCCTTCCCAACTTGTGATAAATCTGAGGAATGTTAGTGTCATTACTTTGCGATGCGGGAAACAACTTGGAGAGCCTAACAAGCCCGAACTAGAATAAGAGAACAAAAAAGATGATGAAAATGTGCCTGAACAGAAGCACATTGGGACATACAGTGTGCCACATACATTGGATCATCCAATGCATCGAGTCCAGAATCTGTTATCGAGGTAAAATCTCTTATTTCTAATTCTTTCATTACTAACATGTTACCATTTCCTTCTAGAATTAGAAAACCCGAACATGAGAGCAAGGAGAATAGGTTATTGATATTTTACGGAAGGTAAAAATCAACATACCGTTGATCGATGCAATTCAGCAGATTATGAGGTATGCACAATTCCTTAAGGAATTGTGTACTAACAAGCGGAAATTGAAGGGCACCAAGAAAGTTCTTATGGGAGAAAATGTGTCAGCCATCTTCCAAAAGTAGTTATCAGCTTCGATTAATGTAATGCCACAATCTATTTATGTTTCTTTAAATCTTGGCCCATTAAGGGAAACATGTGTAGTTATTCAGTTAGCCAACCGTAGTAATGCGTACCCGGATGGGGTGATTGAGGATGTGCTTGTACAAATTAATGAATTTATTTTCCCAGCTGATTTTTATGTATTGGATATGAATGATGGTCCATCGGATTCCATGCCTATTTTGTTAGGGAGACCATTGTTGAACACCTCCCAAACAAAGATAGATGTACGAGAGGGCACTCTCACCATGGAATTCGATGGTTTAGTTATTAAATTCAATATTTATGATGTTATGAGATTCCCTGATGATTCAAATTCCATTTTTACTATTTATGTCATTGACCCTCTCGTCGAGGAAAATTTTGAGATGGGTTGTAGGAATAAATTGAACATTTCTCAGATTTGAGGCATGATAAAGATGAAAGGAATGAGCATAAGAAATGAAAGCGCTTAAATTGGTTGGAGCCAACATGGAAACCACCTTGGTACAATTGCTGAAGGGAAGTTGTAGGTCGAGCCAACGACATTAAAAAAAATGCGCTATATGGGAGGCAAACCATACTTCATTTTTTTTCCTTTCGGTACTTCATTTCTTTTATTTTCGTAATAGTATAATTCCTTTTGCATAGTTTCTTTCTAATGTAAATTTCAGGCAAAAGTTGTCATCGGGATATAGAGGGTTAGAGAAGATTTGAGGCGACTCACCTTGATTAGAAAAGAAAAAAAATCAGCCCTAGTCCTTCAATTGCCCGGTGATCTTCTACTACTACTTTACTGCAATTCTCTTTTTACTTATGTTTATGTGCTTGTGCAAGATGATTGAAAATTAAGTTTGGGGGTTGGGGGGGTGGGGAAGGGGAAGGGGGGTTAATTGCGCGTAAGTAGTTGCCTGTTGTTTGCATTATTGCATTTTGTGTCATATTTTCATATAGATTAAATAGGATCTCATTTAGTTTTCACACATTTACTTTACAAAAAAAGAAAAAGAAAAAAAGGGTAGGAACTCGCGATGATGGCAAGAGTGTTGTTTGGTTTATTGGGTATATTGTTTGAGTAGAAGAAGTCGGCTTATTTAATTGATAAATTCTGGTTAAATTTGCTGAAATTGAATAACCTCGAAACTGTGTGGAAGGATAACATTGTGTCTATTTTTATTTTCGATAAGTTGGTTTGTCAAGTATGCTTCATATGTTAATTTTTTGTTGTTTTATTTCATGTTTCTAATAAGTTGGGCTTGAATTGGTAAAAGTTTGAGTAGTTGTGGATAGAGACGCAAACGAATCAAATCGAACCGAACATTAAGAAATTTGATTCGAATTCACAAATATAAAGTCAAATTCGAATTCGAATTCAAATCGAATATTATCGAATTTAAATAGGTGATCGAATTTGATTCGTGAGAAATATTCGAACAATTCGATTCAATTCGAGATTCGAAAAGTTCTTTTTTATTTTATATATAGATATTTTTTATTTTTTTAAATATTCAAAAATATTATTATTTTTTATTTTTTTTCACTTACAAATTTTAATAATATATATTATATATAATTTTATTTAAATATATAGCTATATAAAAATATTTAGTATTATATGGATTATTTAATTTTTAATATATATTATATATGTAGACGAATCAAATATCTATTCGAAAACACAACTGAATTCGAATATTATTCGAATCTTATAATTAATTCGTATTTGAATTCGAATTCGATTTTTTCGAATCCGAATCATCTTAATCGAATTCGAATCACGAATCGAATAAAAAATATTTTATTTGTTTACAACCCTAGTTGTGGATATCACCCCTATGGTTGTAAAATAATTGTCTTCAAGATAATGGTGTTTAGTTGAACAAAATGATGAGAGAAAAGATGATGATGGGCTAAATCCATTGCCAGCTCGTAGGAGTCCAAGTGTAAAAGAAAAAAAAATTGCAAAAATTGCAAATCAATAATAGCACACAGACTAACCTACGAGTGATTTGGAGTTGCCGACCTCACCTAAAAAGAGAAAAAGAAAAAAGAAAATTTAGAGAATAAAAGGGGGTGGATACGAAGTCTAATTCAATGGTCCGACTAATTTATTGTTTCGTTAGTATATATATTATATTATAATAAAAAAAGAAAAAAAAACCAAAGCATGCTTGATAAAAATTTGTGGTTCATTTGCGGGGAAATTCAGATTGCGATACCCTTTTCACAAATAAAGTTTAGCGGGGAGTTTGATTCCAGTGCAGAATTTTTGTGTGCTTTATAAGAAAGTTTGTGCTTCTTCCTACCAAGTGACGAAAATCCAAGTGTGTTTGATGAGGTGTCTAAGTGAGTGATAACCTTGTTTATTTCCCCTAGATTGTTTTGTGCTAAATTGCTTGAGGACAAACAATGGTTTAAGTTTGGGAAGATTTGATAAGTAGAAAAATGTGCATTATTTAGATTGATAGGAATGTGATTTTATTGCATTTTATTTGTTATGCACCGTTATTTTTCTACTTATCTGCACGTTTAAGTCAAATACTCCAAAGTTATATTTTTATGTCAAATTGTAGTAGACTTGGAGTAATTTTAGATCAATCAGATTGAATCGACAAGTGAATAAAGAACTGAGTCGAAATGGACCCTGTTGAAAGAGTCTTGTGAAGAAAAGGGGCGAAATTGGCCCGTGAAGTTAATCAATTATGCAGCCTACTTAGAGGCCGAATTGGGCTGTTGATGCAGACAATGGTCATGTGCCTTTTATGTAATTAAGGATTGGGCCTAGACTTTGTGAAGTTAGGGGGCCGCCAGCCTTTTTGGATAAAAGGTGGATGTGAGGCGGTGTTATTGAAAAGGAAGGCCATTACGGGCTTTAATATGATATATGGGAAAACGAGCCCATGTGGGCTTATAAGAGGTGGAATTCAACGTAAGATAGAGAATTCATCCAAGAATTCAATTCACGAAGGGAGAACATGATGACATCGAGAGTTTCGAGGCTCGTTCTTCAGACTTCGTTTGGTTTTCTTTGTTTTCCGTTTATTTTAATTATGTATTTGTTTTATCAGATTTTAATTATGTGTAGCTGAACTATTTTTACCAGTTCAAATGGATGTTGAATCCTACTCATATTTTTCTATTCGATAGCTTATTTGTATTACTTGATCGTATAATTTATGATATTTTGATTTCTTAATTTGATATGGCCTGTCAAATTATGCTATTGTTTATCTATCGCTAGGTTATAGAATCATAATCTGTAGCTGTTGCAGGGCCAACATTCATTTTTCATCCCGTAAGCATTTACTTTTTCGATTTTGATCCCACAAGTATTTATTTTTTTAATGTATTCCTATAAGTGCTGAAATTGTCCAATTTAAGGACAATTGTCATGGAAAAACACTATATTGATCGGAAATAATCATGTGCAACTCGCGTGACCCTAATATTTGGGAAAATTCGACGACACTAAGCGACGTGACATTAAATAGCTGAGTCGGGCTTATATTTTTGTCAAATTTTAATTCAAAATAAAAAGAATATCCATATTTGAGAAGGACCCGATCCACAACCCCTTATTCTGTACAAAAATCATGGCGAAACTGCTCTCTCGCCTCATCGCAGATAACTCCTAATTCTCGGGTTTTTATTTAGGGAATTTTTGGATTTTTTTTTTGTACAGAATTCTTCGAAGAAATTTGGTTCTGTGTTTTAGGATTCGTAGTGTTTGGGATGTCAAATTACGCTAATCGATGTTAATGATTAAACTCAAGTTTAGTTTTGATATACTTTTAACTTTTAACATTAAAAAAAATGTTGTTTCTTGCAAATAATAAAACGATCATTATATTTGAATTAATGATGTGGATATTCTCTTTATTTTGAATTAAAATTTAATACAAATTTAAGTCTTACTCAGTTATTTTATGTCACGTCACTTAGTATAGTCAGATTCCCCTAAATATTAGGATCACGTGACATGCGTGTGACTATTTCCGGCCAATTTAGTGTTTTTTAGTGAAAATTGTCCTTAAATTGGACAATTTCAGTATTTATGGGACTGAATTGAAAAAGTAAATACTTGTAGGACTAAAATCGAAAAAACAAATATTTATGGGACAAAAAATAATTTTTGACCGTTGTTGCAGTTTTATAAATCATAAGTAGCAAATAACGATTGATTTGTTAGGGGTAATACAAGTCTAGGTCATTCGAATCGAGCTTGTGTGTTTGGAGTCTAGTCTCTTCTATTATCCTAGAACTTAATGCGTTTAATGAATTAAACCTAGAGAGCTTATTCTAGGTTGTTCCATTAAATAGGGTTAGCTAAATAGCTTATTTTAGTTAAATAAGATTAAGGAATAATTCGCACCGGCAAAGCTTGTTGTCGGTCTAGGGTTAGAGAGTTGTGGCATAGATAATCAGGTATAATTAGTCAATTGATTCGCATACGAGTAGGGAAATACTGAACTGAGAAATTGTATTTTTTTTATATTGATTTAAGTCGAGTTATTATTTGCTTATTTGATTTCTTTAATTATTAATTGTCTAGTTGATTAGTTAAGTTAGTAGATTAAATCCAATCAAACCCTCCCCCCTCCCTCCCCCAATTTACTTTTGCTTATTTAGTTATTAATATTAGAAGAGTAATTAATGCATCCGCTCCTTGTGGGATTCGACCCTTACTTGCCACTTGTACTATTTAGTAGAGATAGATAAGGTAATGTAATTTGCGTGCCTTGACACCGCGGTCATTAGTTCATCACATATTTTTATGTCGTCGAATATAGTCTAGTACTCTAGGTATTCATCTAATTTTCATTTTCATTGCAAATTATATAAGATTTATCTTCAACTAAAAAAGGGATATGTTGTTTAACATTAACTACTTTTGACTTTTAAAGATTGAAACACTTTAAAGTTCATACAATAGAATGATGGATTAAATTAAATTATTACATTAGAATGATTGATTAAAGTTAACAATTTTATAAATTAACATTTTTATAAGTTTTCGAGCCCTAACTTTAAAGATGTTGGTGATATGTTTGTAGATAGGAATAGGATACACTTTGTATTGAAAGATTATAAAGAATGCAAATTTTTTCTCCACTTAAAAGGGAAAATATGTTTAATCAATTTAGTATATTAATAATTATCATGAGATTGATTGGACTGAATTATCTATTTTCGTGGTATAGTTAAGTTTAAATTGAATTTTTCATTCTTGCTAGTTACTTGTTTTTTTCCATGTTATATTTTAAAATGCACATATCAAGTTCTTCATCAACATCAAAGCCTACAAAAAATTCACCTGGAAGTAGGATTGATATTGGATGGAAGTATAGCATCAACGTAGATAAGACAACAAAATACAAATGAATTATGTAGTTTGCCACTATATTTTGGTACTTCTTATTTTAGTATATAGTTTGCAACTATTTTGATATTTCTTATTTTATTTGCGTTACTTCATGTGGATCACTCTTCACATAAAAATGAATTAATATAGTTTGTGAATACAATTTTCAATATATATATATATATATATACACATATATGAGTTCTATGAGTATATGATATGACATCTGATATCAATTTTAATTTTTAACACTTTTTGTAGTTATTGTCTTTATAAATATGTTATATGTATGGTTATTTGTAAAGGTTGTAGAATCTAACGATTTTACGATTCTCTTGTTCCCTTTGAGCACATCCCTGAACCAAGCTTTAAAGCAGTGCGAGAACTGCCCTCGCTTTTACGATCCAATTTTACAAATAGTACACTGATTCTACATAAAATCGTGAGTTTGACAACCTTGATTGGTACAGGGCAGACACTTCCTTCCAAGGATAGTGAAACAATCAGCAAGCTGAAAACTATACCAGTCCCAGAAATCCATCTCTCAACTTAGTTCAAATTCAAAATAATGGTGTTGATGATGGAGGAGATACAAACTGCTATCCTGATACTGGAGCTTGTAATCATGTTGCCAATGATTTTACCGACCTCAGTCTTAGCAACATAAGTGAGTACCATGGTAATTTCAAAGTTTAGTTGGGCAATGGAGTTGGTGAGTCAATAGCACATATTGGGAACACCTTTCTTACTCCTCTTGATCAATATAGAGCTTTTGTTTTAAGAAATCTCTTACATGTGCCAAATATTACCAAAAGACTCTTAAGTGTTTCACAGTTTGCCCATGATGATGTTATCTTTTTTTTTTTTTTTTTTTTTCTTTTTTTTTTTAATTTCACCCTTCTTATTGTGTTGTTAAGGACCAAGTAACTTGGGAAATCTTAAGGATGGGCTCTACCATTTCAACCTCCAGCCTTACAAGTCAAATTTTCACAACACTTCATCAAATATGTTCTTGTTTCAAGTTCCAAGTCTTCTAGTTCTAATTTAAGTTCCAATATATTTTCTATTTCCCTAAGCAAAGACCCTGATCTAGGAATATGGCATCAAATAATGGACATAGTAGTTATGATATTGTAAGAAAGGCTTTGCAAGATTGTAATGTTTCATTTGCAAAGAAAGAATCTCTAATTCCTTTTGTCAATCTTGCACCTTAGCTTAAGAGTCATAGATCTCCTTTTCCTGATTCTGCCACTTTATATACCTCACATTTTCAACTTGTCCATATTTTGTACCCACTAAATCAAGAAATGGTTTCATGTGAAAGAATTCAATTCCTTGCTTTTCTCATTCCAAACCACCGTACATATACAAGAGAGACTAAGCTAATCATGGCTATAATTATGGAGCTAAATTATCTCTAATTACATAACTAATTAATCCCTACCATATATAATGGATACACACAATATTTTACAAATTTAGCAGATATCCTATCTATTACACCCCCACAATCGAAACGGGAGGAAGACGGACGTTGAGATTGTCCCGAAATCCATCAAACAAAACACGAGGCAGTCCCTTAGTAATTATATCCGCAAGTTGATGACGTGAAGGGACATGTAACACACGAACTTGACCTTTAGACACCTTTTCTCGGACAAAATGAATGTCCATCTCAATATGTTTAGTACGCTGATGTTGGACCGGATTACCCGAAAGATATACAGTGCTTACATTGTCACAGTAGACTAGGGTCGCCGTCGGAATTGGACAATGAAGTTCGAGAAGTAAATTACGTAGCCAACACGACTCGGCTACCACATTGGCAACACCACGGTATTCAGCCTCGGCGCTAGAACGAGACAGAGTAGGTTGTCGCTTTGCCGACCAGGAGATCAAATTATCTCCCAAAAATACACAGTAGTCGGAAGTGGATCGCCGGGTATCAGGACATCCCCCCTAGTCGGCATCGGTGTATGCAACAAGGGAAGTGATAGAAGTAGGATAGAGGTGGAGGCCATAATCCAGTGTCCCTTGAACATATTGTAAAATACGCTTCAAAGCAGACATGTGACTTTCCCGAGGATCATGCATAAAGAGACACACTTGTTGCACTGCATAAGCAATATCAGGACGAGTGAAGGTGAGATATTGCAGAGCACCGGCGAGGCTTCTGTACAAGGTAGGATCAGAGACCGGAGGACTGTCATGTGCCCCAAGTTTGGGCTTAGTGTCCACCGGTGTGGCGGATGGTTTACAGGAGGATAAACCGGCACGTTCAATAATCTCAGTTGCATACTTGCGTTGAGATAAGAATAAGCCCTGATCATGAGAATTGACAGCAATCCCCAAGAAATAGTGAAGGGGGCCTAGATCCTTCATAGCAAACTCAGAACTGAGGCGGGAAATAATAAACCTGCGAAGAGAGTCAGAGGAGGCAGTTAACAATATATCATCTACATAGACGAGAAGGTATGCCATGCTATCGCCATCACGAAAGACGAACAAGGAGTGATCTGTCCGACTTCGAGAAAAACCGATAGTGGAAATAAACTCTGTAAACAACATATTCCAAGCCCGTGGAGCTTGCTTTAACCCATACAACGACTTTTTCAAGAGACAGACATGATCCGGAAACTTGGGATCACGAAAACCAGGAGGTTGATGCATATAGATGGTATCCACCAGTGTACCATGTAAGAAAGCATTCTTTACGTCAAGTTGGGGAATTGACCACTTTTTCGAGAGGGCCAAGCTGAGGACGGTCCGAATGGTGGCGGGCTAAAAGTTTCACCACAATCAATCCCAACCTGTTGTGTTTTACCATCACCTACAAGACGGGCTTTATGCCTCTCAAATGAACCATCAGCATGTTCTTTATGAGTAAAAATCCACATAGATCGTATAACATTAATACCAACAGGACGGGGTACCAACTCCCACGTCTTATTGTCAATAAGAGCTTTAAATTCATCAACCATAGCCGATTTCTAGTTAGGGTCATTTAAGGCAGATATGGGATTGCGAGGTAATGGGGATTTGTGGATTGACACGTGAAGATTAAAATGCCTTTTCGGTTTAATAATACCTCTCTGGCTACGAGTGACTGGATGAAAAGGAGGATCGGCCAGAGGAGATGGAGTCGGAACAGGAGGGGTTGGGCCCGGCGATGGTGACACAGGCGGGCTAAGAGGAGGGTTAGTTTGTTGAGTGAGATGATGAGTGACGTAAGGAGAAGGAGAGTCATCCAAAAACTCATAAGACGAAGGAGAGTGTTTACTAACTTCAGAGAAAGGGAAACGTGTCTCATCAAAAATTACATGACGACATATAATGATTTTATTTGTTGCCATATCATAACACTTATAACTGCTATGATGCGATGGATACCCCAAAAATACACAGGGAGTGGAGCGAGGTTGAAGTTTGTGGATAGTAGTGGAAGGAAAAAGAGGGTAACATAAGCACCCAAATACTCGAAGATGAGAGTAAGATGGGTATTTTTGGTATAGTCGTGTGAGAGGAGTGATATACGACATGTGTTTCTTTGGAAGTATATTGAGTAGGTATGTGGCCATTTGGAGTGCGTGATGCCTAATGTACGAATCATATTATTGATAGTACGAATTTGTCGCTCGGCCTTGCCATTTTGGGAAGATGTATGGGGGCAAGAGAACCGAAACACCATCCCATGGGTAGAACCATAATTCCGAAAAGATTGATTATCAAACTCCCGCCCATTATCACATTGAAAAGATTTAATATCCCGCTCAAATTGAGTGTGGATAAAATTTCTAAATTTAAAAAAAGTAGAGAACACTTGTGACTTATGAGATAATGGAAATGTCCATAGGAAATTAGAAAAATCATCCAAGAACAAAACATAATACCAATGACCCATAGTACTTAACACAGGAGATGTCCACAAGTCACTATGAATAATATCAAACGGTAACATAGTACAAGAACTAGAAGCGAAAAAAGGCAATTTAATCTGTTTCCCAAGTAAACATGCTTGACACACATGAGACAAACGTGGTCGAGGACAATCAATAAACTTATGTTGTCGAAGAGACGAAAAAATAGAAACTCCCGGGTGACCCAGACGGTCATGCCACAAAGTAGGCGACACAACAGCAAATGCAGATGGTACAGTAGCTTGAAAACTGGTGAGGGGATATAGCACACCCCGACTCTCACATCTCATGAGGCGCATCCCCGTCCGAAAATCCTTAACAGAAAACCCAAAAGGATCAAATTCGACAAAAACGCTATTATCACGGGTAAATTGTCGAACAGAAACGAGATTTTTAACTATATCGGGTGCATGCAGGACATTTTTCAAGGATAGGGAGTTATGAGGTGGGGGTAAACTAGCATGCCCATAACCAGAAACCGGAATAGATTGACCATTTCCCACAATAATACCATGGTGTTTGCTCAAATTGAAATAAGACGAGAGCGTACCTGGGGTAGAGGTCATATGAGACGTGGCCCCCGTATCCATGTACCAGTTCGTGTCCGGCGGTGTAATCCCAAGAGTGTACATGGCTGCCTCTATATCAGTTGGTGAAGAAGAAGTATGGGCAGAATAAGCCTCTGGACGAGAACCGAGAATGCCAAATTGAGGGGTGGAGGATCGTGAGGCAGTCGGTGGACGACTCCATGAAGCGGTCGGATAAGGGCACGGAGGAACGGGCCACTGCCAAGACCAAGCAGGTGGTCCACCTGGCGAACTAGGCCACTGGTGGGCCCATGGGGGGGAAGTACCCCGATGCTGTCCCTGGAAGACAACCGGGCCCGAGTTGAAGGTTGGGCCCGAACACGACCGCCCTTGAAGCCTTTCTTCTTCTGTGGTTTGCGACTGGCAGAAGTGGGTCGCTGTTGCAAACCATCCGAAACTGGAGCTGCAGGTGTAGAAGTTATCAACGCAGAAGCAGAGGCAGCTTTCTTGGCGAGGCCCGATTCTTCAAGAACCAGCATCGAGCGAGCCTGGTAAAATGGAGGCAGTAGATTACTTTGTCGAAGAACTGTGCCAACACCATTATAAGCCTCTATAAGTCCAGCCACCAACTGCAATACCAAACGATCATTGGAGACAAGTGCGCCGACGTTCTTCAATTGATCAGACAGAACCTTAAGACGTTGACAATACGCCGAGGCGATAGGAAAATTTTCCATATTCGTGTGAGAAAATTCCTGTTCGAGTGTGACTGCACGGGAATTCTTGTTGTCTTGGAAGATATCTTGGAGACGTTTCCAAGTCGCCGCAACAGTGGAGTCAGGTTCGAGAATCGTATGAAGAAGATCCGTCGAAATCGTCGCGTATATCCATTGAAGGACTGTAGCGTCGAGAGTCTGCCACAGTTCCTTCTCCTCGCCTGTCGCAGGAACAACAGTATCGGCAGAGGGAAGAATATGATGAAAAACGCGGTGTGATCGGACATGAATCTTGAAAAGTTCAGCCCAAGTCGCGTATTGGACGTTCTCCATCTCAAGGGTAATTGGGATATGATTTCTGATGTTAGAGATAGCAAGAGCAGGGTGGAACGTGTTCTTGCTAGTCGACATTGTGAAAGAAGGAGAAATAGGATTGGTAATGGAAGAGAAGAGAGACGAGGAAGCAGCAGAAAAAGTTGTGCAGAAGAAACTTTAAACTTCTGATACCATGAAAGAATTCAATTCCTTGCTTTTCTCATTCCAAACCACCGTACATATACAAGAGAGACTAAGCTAATCATGGCTATAATTATGTAAATTATCTCTAATTACATAACTAATTAATCCCTACCATATATAATGGATACACACAATATTTTACAAATTCAGCAGATATCCTATCTATTATCATGTATTACATCAATTTTATTGACCACTACACCAATTTTGTGTGGATATATCTGTTAAAACTTAAAAGTGATGTCACTTTTGCATTTCTTAGCTTCAGAAGCTTTATTGAAAACCAATTTGGTACAACACTCAAATGTCTTCAGAGTGATGGTGGAGATGAATTTTAGGGTTTAAAAGGTATTCATCAAGCCAATGGAATAGGATACATTATTTTATGTCCTTATACCCCTCAACAAAATAAGATTGCTGGGAGGAAACAAAGACAAATAGTTGAGATGGGGTTATCTTACCTTGCTCACTCACACTTACCTATTCATTTCTGGAATGATGTTTTTATCTCTTTAGTTTATATTGTAAACGTATTACCTACCAAATCCTTGAACTATAAAAGCCCACTGGAACTTCTCTACAAACACAAGCTTGATTATCTAAGGCTTAGGGTCTTTGGATGTTTGTGCTTTATGGTAGACCTTAATTACAATAAGAAAAAAGCTCCAGTTCAAATTAGCTCTTTCTACTTTTATTGGTTACAAAAACCAATATAAGGTACAAAAGAGTTATCGTCACTAGGGATGTTATCTTTAATGAGAAAGTATTCCCTTATGATAATTCCAAATTGAATCCACTTCCAAACCCTATTGATTTTCAAGGTGTCCTATCTACTCTACCCATTGTCCAAGAGAATATACTCATTCTTGTCATCTACCTGATACCGCAAACACTATTGATCTAATACCATCAGAAAACTCAGAATCTGAGCAAGGTGACAATCATGACCTCATACAAACCTACCTCACCTCACTACAAAAAAATGTTCTTTTGAGACAACAAATAGTGGTCTCAAATAATGAGTATTTGTCACAACTTATGAGAAGTGGTCTCAAAGAATGAGTATTTGTCACAACTTTACTATCGTCTCAATAAATCGGACGCAAATAACATATTTGTGACGATAAAAGTGGTCTCAACTACGTCTCAAATATTGTTTGCTACAATTAGTTGTCTCTGTACCCTAAAAATGGTCTTAAATAATGTGTAGAGAGGTTTGTGACCACAAGTGGTCACAGATAACTTATTATTAGTGACCACAATTGTGGTCTCAAAGTGTTATCAAAAGACCTCTTTCGTTGTAGTGCCTGAAAGAGCTGAAAGCCCTTCTCAGTCATCTTCATCTCATCAATCTGCTCAGTCTAATCCTCCAACTCAACATGCTCCTGTTCATCACATGGTCACCAAGTCCTAAGCAGGAGAATACAAGCCTAAAGTGTATTCCGCAGACATAATTGATAACAAGGAACCAAGGTCTTACAAAGAAGCTATCTTAGATGCTAATTGGAAAAGGGCTATGAAAGCTGAGTTTGATGCTCTTATAAAGAACAGAGCCTGGAGACTCACTACTCTTCCTCTTGGGAAAAATCTAGTTCGCAGTAAGTAGATTTTTAAGCTCAAGTGAAACTCTGATGGGTGTATTTCCATATATAAAGCAAAGTTGGTGGCTCAAGGATACTCTCACGCGGTTGGTTTTGGATTTCTATGAGACTTTTAGCCCAGTAGCTAAACCAACTACAATAAGGCTCATATTTTCTGTTGTTGTCTCTAAAGGCTGGTATATCAAACAGTGGATGTTGATAATGCATTCCTTCATGCTGAGTTGAAGGAGAAGATTTACATGAAGCAACCACCTAGTTTTGAAATTCACTCTTCTGATGGAAGTGAGTTGGTTTGTAAGCTGTCCAAAGTCCTATATGATCTTAAGTAAGCCTCAAGGAGCTAGTATCTTAAAGTTAAAGGCCTAATGCTCTAGTGTGGCTTCAAAGATTCAAAGGTTGACTATTATTTGTTCTACAAACTTTAAGGAGCTTCTGTTATCTACATACTTATATATGTTGATGGCATTATCATCACATGTATCAATGATCAAGATATCTATGTTGTCATAATACAACTGAGCACTAATTTCTCAATTAAAGATATGGGAGAGGTACAACATTTTCTGGGCATCAAAGTGACCAAAACCAGCCAGGGCTTACATCTAAATCAAGTAAAGTACATCAGAGAGCTTCTAAAAAAGGTAGATATGTTGGAAGCTAAAGGAATCTCTTCCCCAATGGTCACTTCTCCTCTATTATCCAAGAATGATGGCAACCCTTGTTCCAATGGCTTTGTCTACAGAAGCATTATGGGTGGACTTCAATATGTCACAATCACAAGACTAGAGATCTCTTATGCACTTAACAAGGGGAGTCAATATATGGAAACTCCACTTAACACTCACTGGAAGACTGTAAAAAGGATTATGAGGTATTTGGCAAGAACATATGATCATGGTTTGCATATCCAACAATCTCAGCATCAACATTTAATTGGATGCAGTGGTTCTGGTTGGGCCTCTGATGTTGATGATAGGAAATTCATTACAGGATTTTGTGTGTTTCTTGGTTGCAACTTAGTATTTTGGAGGTCCAAGAAACAACAAAGTGTATTCATATCTAGTATTGAATTAAAATATAGAAGCGTTGCACATCTTACAACTGAACTCATATGGTTACAATCTCTTCTTCATGAGCTAAAATTCCCCACAGCTAAAACTCCTACAACTTGGGTTGATAATTTAAGCACTAGTGCTCTTGCTTCTAACCCAATTCTACATGCCAGAATAAAACATGTGGAACTTGATTTACATTTTGTCAGGGAGAAGTTTCATCAGGTCAGTTGTAGGTTTTACATGTCCCCTCTCAAGATCAAGTTGCGGATGTGCTTACCAAACCTCTCAGCAAAGAATTCTTCCAGATTAAGAAGCCGACTTCAAGTAGCTTCCTTAACCCAACTCAAAGTGAGGCGTGATGTTCAGATAGATGTAGAAGTTGTTGGAAATTTGCTTTGAAAGATTGATGTTGACCAATCTTTCAGAAATTTCAACTTTGGATTCCATTTGTTGAAAATGGAATTAAGTTGCAAATTTATAATCTACGTTTCGAGTAGATGGATTTAGGATATTTATGTTCTCAAATTCAATTTTGGATGACTGAGAAATTAATGCCTAAAGATTGTAACTTAAACATGGAAAGTTGGAAGAGTTAAAAGGAAATCTGGGAACTTGTCCCACATAGGAAATATGGAGTAAGTTGAAACTCCTTGTTTAGAGGAGCACTTGATAAGGAGTTATCAAGTGTGCTCCGTTATGGTGGACCCTAGTGGGATTAGCCTTTTGCTAAATGGACCCGAGGATGGTGCTTCACACCATCCGAGCCGGGCCTGGGCACTCATGCGCACGCTGCACATGTCGCATTGAGTCGCTTTAGAGGCGCACTCTTCGAAAACTATAAATAGACCCTAGAATCTGCATTTCAATTCACTTCAGCAATTCAATCTACATTTGCATTCTAGTTCTCTAGCCCTCCCGACTCCTAAATAAGAAAGTCTTGAGTCGCCAAGAAATTTGGTTTTGTTTTGCTGCGATCCCAAAGCTAAAAGTCGTTCTATCTTGGGGACGATTGTCCAAGACCGGGAGCACTAAAATTCAGGGCAATATCGTCTTACGGATAACGAGTCCAACTCGTGCCTCGACTTTGCCAATAATATTATCAAGGCTATCTTTCAAGTACACCACACTAAAGATCAACATCGTATGATAATATTTCGTGTATTTGGAAGATGTCGACCAACATCGTTACTGTGGCACCAGTTCACGCCGAAAGATCGGCGAAGTTTGACGGAAGCGAATTCAAGCGGTGGCAACACAAGGTGTTGTTCTACCTAACGACGCTCAACCTAGTTCGCTTTCTCAAGGAAGATGCTCTCATCGTATATGAAAATGAGAAAGACAAGCAAAAGAAGATGACGCTAGATGCACATAATCATACTGATTTCTTGTGTCGCAATACATCCTCAACAGTCTCAATGATTCCCTCTACAATGTCTACGCGGTTATGAAAACTACAAAGGAATTATGAGAATCGTTAGACAAGAAGAACTAGAGCGAAGATGCCAGGATGAAGAAGTTCATCGTCGACCGGTTCTTGGACTTCAAAATGACGGACTCCAAGACAGTTTTGGATCAAGCCCAAGAGTTGCAGTTGATCCTACATGAGATTCATGCCGAAGGTATACAACTGAGCGAATCCTTTCAAGTAGCTGTTATGATCGAGAAGCTACCGCCTCTATGGAAGGATTTCAAGAATTACCTCCACAAGCGTAAGAAAATGGGGGCTTGAGGACCTAATCGTGAGACTAAGGATCGAGGAAGATAACCGAAAGTCCGAAGTCAAGAGTGGAAAGTCAAATATAGAGGCAAGGGCAAACTTGGCCGAGTCCAATACTAGCAAGAAGCGGAAGTGATCGGGTAAGAGATGCAGTAGGAGCCAAAGTCTAAGAAGATTAAGGGCAACTGCTACAACTGCAATAAGCCCGGACACATGGATAAAGATTGTAAGCAACCGAAGAAGGACAATCAAAGCCAGACTCATTTAACCGTAGACATGATGTCACCTCCAGACTTGTCTGGTCTACAATTAGCTACTATTATGTTTGAAGCCAATTTGGTGGATAATCTAATGGAGTGGTTCATGAACACCGGAGCTACGTGCTACATATGTTTAGACAAGGAAATGTTCTCAAGCTACATGCCAAGTACCTGTAAGAAGTTTATATGGGGAACTCCGCAACTTCCAACATAGTAGGGTTGGGAAGAGTGGTGTTGAAGATGACCTCGGGGAAAGAGTTGATGCTTGTGGATGTCCTGCATGTCCTGGACATTCGCAAGAACTTAGTATCCAGCTCCCTATTAAACAAAGCCAGGTTTAGGCTAGTATTTGAGGCTGATACGTTTCTATTGAGCAAGAATGATCTATTTATAGGAAAGGGATACCTAGAGAAGGGGCTCTTTAAGATGATTGTAATGACTATACAATGCGATATTAATAAAGTTATTAATTCTTCTTACTTGGTTGAGTGTTCTAGTTTATGGCATGATAGATTATGACATCTAAATTGAACAAACTAAAAAGTCTAGTTAGTTTAAATTTACTTCCAATGGTGGAATTTGATGCACACCAAAAGTGAAGTGTGTGTTGAGGCAAAGATGCCCAAATCATCGTTCCGTCAGGGGAGAGAAGCACTTCGTCTCTAGAATTGATACATACTGATATATGTGATCTGAAACATGTGCAGACTAGAGGTGGAAAAAATTATTTCATTACTTTTATTGACGATTGCACAAGATATTGTTATGTATTTCATTTGAGTGGCAAATACGAAGCTCTTGAGGCCTTCAAAAGTTATAAGAGCGAAGTTGAGAATCAACTTCGCTTAAGAATCTAGATTATTCGAAGTGACAGAGGGGGAGAATATGTGGCTCCGTTTGAAGAATTTTTCAAAGAACATGGCATTATTCATCAAACAAATGCCCCTTACTCACCTCAGTCGAACGGCGTTGCTGAACGCAAGAATAGAACTCTTAAGGAGACGATGAATGCTATGATGATCATTTCAGGGTTACCCCAGAACATGTAGGGGGAGGGGAGGGGAAGCCATTCTTTCAGCCAATCGTATTCTCAACTTGTTGCCACACAAGAAAGGGATCTAACTCCATATGAATTATGGAAAGGAAGGAAGCCTTCCTATAGTTACCTTAAAGTGTGGGGGTGCCTAGCCAAGGTCGAAGTACCTAAAATTAAACAGGTTTGGATAGGACCCAAGGCTATTGATTGTATTTTCATTGGATATGAAAACAACAACAGTGCATATAAATTCCTGGTGCACAAGTCGAAAATCCCAGATATAAACGTAGGGATGATTATAGAGTCAAGGAATGCAAAATTCTTTGAAAATGTCTTTCCAAAAAAGGAACAGAATGAGATAAGTCCTGTAAAGAGGAGTTCTAAGGTTGTGAAGAGTTCTTTTCAAGAAGAAGAAGAGGAACCGAGGCGCAACAAAAGGACAAAAGTAGCGAAGACTTTCGGTCCTGATTTTCTAACTTCTATGTTAGATAATGAACCCAGGATAATTCAACAGGCATTGTCAAGTCCAGATGATCCTCTTTTGAAAGAAGCTATCAACAACGAAATTGAATCCATCATGCAAAATCATACTTCAGAGATAGTTGATCTTCCACCGGGGCGCAAGCCTTTAGGATGCAATTGGATCTTTAAAAGGAAATATAAGGCTGATGGATCAATTTGACAAGTATAAAGCTCGCTTGGTAGCTAAGAGGTTTAGACAAAAGGAAGGATATGATTTCTTCGACACATATTCGCCCATTACAAGGATTACGTCCATAAGGGTTCTCATTGCTATTGTTGATTTGCATAACCTTGAGATACACCAAATGGATGTGAAAACTGCTTTCCTAAATGGGGAATTGGAAGAGGAGATATACATAGAACAACTTGAAGGGTCCTTTGTCCTCGGACAAGAGCGTAAAGTGTGTAGACTCGTTTAGTCACTATACGGGCTTAAGAAAGCGCCGAAACAGTGGCATGAGAAATTCGATAGAACTATGCTATCGAAGGGATTCAAGATCAGCGAGTGTGACAAATGTGTTTACATTAAGAGCACACCCGATGAGTACGTGATTGTTTGTCTTTATGTAGACGACATGTTGATCATGGGAAGCAATCACGATGTGATCGTGAAGACTAAGAACATGTTGAAAAGTCGTTTCGACATGAAGGATATGGGGATGTTATAATGGGGATAAAGATCTCTAGGACACCCGAGGGAATTGTCTTGACACAATCTCACTATGTTGAGAAAGTACTCAAGAAATTTGAGGCCTACGATCTTCCTCCGGCTAGGTACACATGTGGATGTAAATCTACTGTTGGTCAAGAACAGAGGAGAACCCGTATCTCAGCTAGGGTATGCTCCAGCGATATGTAGTCTTATGCACCTAGCGAATTGCACTCGTCCTGACATACTGTACTCAGTTAGCAAACATAGTAGATTCACGAGTAATCTATGAGATGATCACTAGATAGCATTGAAACGAGTGTTAAGGTATTTGAAGTATACCTTAAGTTATGACATACTTTACGCGAGAAGGATACAACGATGCGAATTGGATATCAGACACTAACGACCCCAAGTCCACTAGTGGCTATGTATTCATCATTGGTGGAGGAGCAGATACAGACATTCCAACAAAAATGATGACGGGTCAGGGACAATTTTACTAGGTTGTCAAATCCATAAACTTGGTTTATAAAATGACGAAATTAAAAGATAAGGGTTAGTTACTAAAATCAGCTTGGACTTTGCGTGTTTTGGCACTTTAGAATCTAAACTATTTTTTTTTTTTTTTTTTTTTTTGCCGATTGCAACTTGTACTTCATGTGTTGCCACACATTGCGACTTCTGGCGAAAAATTCAGGAGAAAAAGTAAACAATTATTAAAAAAATATTTAAAAATTAAATTATTTAAAAAATATGCAAATATTAGGTTTTTTTGAAAAGAATCAATTTGATTTAAAAGTCTTAAATTTTTTATAAAATATATTAAAATTATTTAAAAATTATCAAATTATTTAAAAATTCTAAATTTATTTCTAAAACTCTAAAAGTTCATTTGAAATGTCTTAAAATTAACTTAAAAATGTTGAAATTATTTTTAAAATTTTTAATTTTATTTAAAAAGTTTAAAATAATCTATAAAAATGTATAAATTATTTAGAATTCAGAAAATATTGTCTTATAACTTCTAAAAAAAATTCAGGCTTTTTAAATAATTATTTAGAAGTTATAAAAGAATAATTTTCTAAATTCAAAATAACTTATATAATTTTTAAAAATTATTTTAAACTTTTTAAATAAAAAAAAAATTAATTCCAAGATTTTTAATTTTAAAGTTAATTTCAAAACATTTCAAATTATTTTTTAGAGTTTTAGAAGTAATTTCAGAATTTTTAAATAATTTTTATATATTTTATAAATCATGTTTTGACAAACCGGTTTTTAACAAATAATTCTAATATTTTCAGATGTTTTAATGAATTTTTAGTGTTCTTTTAAATACCTTTATAATAATTTTTAACTTTTATATTGGAAATTTTCGTCCAATGTGTAACAAAACGTGGAGTACCAGTTGCAATCGAAAAAAAATAATTTAGATTGCAATGTGTCAAAACACGCAAAGTTCGGGGTGATTTTAGTAATTAGCTCAAAAGATAATATAGCAAACAATTTACTCAATGAACCCTAAAATATTTTATTTGTACCTAAAAATTGGGTACAATTGCATTGTGGGGTGGGAGTACGAATTGAAGAGAGAATGTGGGGGTACAATTAATTGTACCCCAATTAAAGAGGCTGCCGAGAGTGAGGAGAGGGAGGGACGTGCACTGTAGGCACGCAAATGAGGGAGGGTGAAAGGTGCGTAGCCACCACTCGCGCGTGGGCATGCAAAAGAAGTGGGGTCCGCGCCTCAAAAGTTATTTGCCACCATCTCCTTTTTTTTTCTTCTATTATTTAATATATTTTAATTTGCTTTTAATTAGAATGGTGATAGTAATTCATCAATTTTTAGTTTATGTCCAATGATACCAACGGTCGTATTTATATTAATATTGCCAACGGAAAATTCTACTATTTAGTACCGTTGGTAAAATATATATAAAAAAAATTACCTATAAAAACATGGCAATTCTTTCATTTTTTAACAACTTCTACAATTTTCTCCTAGAATTTCTTACTTTTTATTTCTAGCACTTTCACTCTTGTGATGGAAGGAAGATCTTGAACGAATTAGTTCAATAATTCTTCTAATTCGGAAGAAAATTTCAATCCTCGTCCTCAAAATTTTACCACTGGTTCCCAAAATTCCACCATTCCTCCCAACATGATACCAACTCATAATTTCCCAATCCATCCAAATCCTCAGATGAATCCGATGACTACCCCCGGTGCTCAATATTATATGTATCCACGTGAATGGGCTCAATTTTCTTTCATGTTGGCCCCTCCTTATGGAGTTCCTCCCCCTCCTTATGGATTTCCTCCTCAAAGTTTACCAACGATGACTCCAAAATCGTCTAAAAGAGCTAGTATAGACGATTCGAGCACTGACAGGGAGTGTAATACTCCGTCCTTGGGTCCAACTTCTCCATTCCCATCACATTTGTTTCCTCCAAGGACCGAGAATATTAATCTCGTGCAAATGCGTATTCCGACGGGATGGACACTGTTCCACAAGGAAGAAAGACAACATATAATGCAAGATGAAAAGGGCCAGAAAATTAGTTGCTTGCATGGGACTGGGTGAATATCAACGAAGATTCAGTGATCGGCAACGCTCAAAAGCTAGACCAGATGTGGAAAAGAATCGCGGCCGATTACAATAAGAATCAACCCACTAACTTTCCGAAGCGAGATTGGCCCCTAATGAAAACACATTTTTATACTGCTCAAAGATTCGTGTCTATATTTAATGCAAATTACATTTCTCTAAAGGAGAATTGGGGAAACGGAAACAGTGATGTTGATATCCTGATGGAGGTGTTTACACAGTGGGAGAAAACTAATAGCCAGGCCTTCAAAAAAGTTTCTTGGTATGTGGAAGATTCTAAGTGTTTGTCCTAAGTGGATTAATCAGCAAAACCGTGATCATCGTGGTAAAAAAACGTTAAGAACTTCTGAGTCGGGGGCGTACAGATCATCTTCCAACAATGAAGACGATGATCCAGACCGCACTCGCCCAATTGGACAAAAAACAGCAAAGAGGAAAGGCAAGGCAAAAGCTGATGTTTACGATGAGATCAAGGCGACTATCGATAATAATATAGAATAGTATATGACCATTTCACAGCAAAAAATAGCCGAGCTAAAAGCCCTCAATCAAGCAAAATATTATGACATATTCATGAGAGATACTTCAAGGATGACTCCGGAGCGACTTTGCGTGCACTATCAAGTGTGTGAGGATATTAAGAAGAGATGGGGCTGGGGAGTGGAGTTATTTCTTGTAATTTTGATTTCGAGTATGTTGCATTGTTGTTTGTATTTTATTTCTTGTATGTCTCTAGCATGGTATGCTATGTATTTTATTTCTTGCAAGTTATATAAAAATTTATTCAGTTTAGTTTAAAAAAAAATATCATCATAAACTAGCCGTTATTATTTGATCTATAAATGGAATATCATACTTCATTTGCAGCAGAATTCCAACAACAACTACTTCGCTCAATAACTTCTTCTACCCCTATTACGAGCTAAAAATGTCTTCAACTCCAAACAACAACATTAATACCGAGAGTGATGCGGCAGTCTACGGACATTTTTATTGATTATGTTGTGATAGAGTGTTTTTGCAAATTCTAAATCAACAGAGGATGTTGCTCGATGCTGCAGAAGGCTCATCCGGCCCATAAAAAAGAAGAAGATACGTGCAACGAGATCGTGAAGGAGCACACAGTCGCCTCGTGCAGGATTACTTTTGTGATAGTCCAACATATAATAGTGATGTATTCCGACGGCGTTTTCGGATGAGGTTATCACGGAGTGCCAACGATAATGCTTGAAGCAGTTACACTGGCAGACTTGTGGATATGGCATGTCGTTTTTAAAGTTGCAGGTTCAAATAATGACATCAATGTGCTCAATCAATCCCCTCTGTTCAATGACGTTTTGCAAGGGAAAGCCCCGGAGATAAATTTCATAGCTAATGGTACGCCTTATAGTAGAGGATACTATTTAACTGATGGAATATATCCTGAATGGACATCTTTCATCAAGAGTTTTCAATGTCCAACTGATCCAAAAAGAAGTCATTTTAAGCAAATGCAAGAGGCTGCAAGGAAGGATGTCGAGCGACAATTTGGGGTATTGCAAGCTCGTTGAGCAATAATTAAAGGCTTGGCACGTTTTTGGTACAAAAGTAATTTGAAAGATATCATGTATACTTGCATTATTTTACATAACATGATAGTGAAGACGAGGGGGAATCAGCGGTCAATTGGATGAACAAACCTAACATCGACAATAGCATAACCACTCAATTTTTTTCAAGGTTTCATCGGAGGTTTTAATGAGTACATACAAAGAAATTCTGATCTACGGGATAAGTAAAAACATCATCAACTTTGAACGGATTTGATTGAGCACATACGAGCACGATGCAACACTAACTAGTTATATTTCAGAATTAAATAAGCACATTTATTATTTGTAATTCCAATTTCGAGTTGTATGGATCGTTCTCCTTTTTTTCTTTTAATTCATCACTTTTAATAATAGTATGTAAATAAAAAAAAAAAAAAGTGAATCAAATTTTTATCGTAGTTACAAAATCTAGAAAAAGAACTAAAATTCATTACATTTTCAAAAAGAAAAAAATCACAAAATTTCAATTTTAATAAAAAAAAAAATTATATATTAATTAAATTTATTGTGTATGTGAAAACTGTAAATAAAATTTTAATTAATTAAAAATATGAAAATGATATGGGTTGTTAGGGATGTTGGACTCCCCAAATACTGTTATTTGTAATTTGGAGGATAGTGAAAAAATTAGTATAAATATAAGACTTAGTTTATTGGTGACCTGTGTTCATGTTCACCTTAATATTAGCAATAAAGAAAAAACTAAATGATAAAGGTATGACAACCTCCCACAACCAGGTTGTGTCACATGTTACTACCTCATTGGTTGTATTAAATTATTTATTGGATATAATTTTAATAATAAATAAATAAAATAATTTTTGTAAAAATAATTTTTATTTTACAAAAATTATTTTTTTGTAAGAAATTCTTATTCTTTTCTCTACAAGTAGAGCCTAATATTGACATTAGGGTTGTGCATGGAGCTTGGAAATTACCGAAATTGGATCGAAACCCGGACTGAATTAGTTCCGAATCGAAAATATCCGTCGACTATTTGACATTTCTGAACCGAACTGAATCGATTATTTACTTGTTACGTTATTGGATATTTCTTAATTTTTCGAACCGAAAATATACCGAACAATACCCAACAAGTTATAAATTTAAATATATATTATACCTGAAAGATTAATTTAAATAAGAATTAAAAATTACATTATTCATAAAATTTTAGTTAGTTATACTTAATCTAAATAATTAAAGAATCTTATATTTAATTATTGTACAATTTTCAAAACACATTTAGTGAGTTGGAAACAAATTGATGTACTGGACTTTTTTATAGTAGTTAGACATTAATATATTTTCGGACCGACCTAATTTTGGGCTCGCCGACCGGGCCCGCAATATGGTGTTAGCCTGGCTCGACCGGAAATATGGCGTTAACAAAAATATTGATATTATTGGGAAATAGGTTATGTATTTGGATAAAAGAAATTAATATTTATTAAAATGTTGGGTTGTATTGGGTTGTTGATAAAGTATAAAAATGTATTTTTTGAATTGTGGAGTAGGTTGTGTATGTAGATAAGAGAGAAATAAATATTTTATTGATAGGTTGGGCTGTGAAAATTGTGAATAAACTTAATCTAATAAGTACAAATGGTCATACGGCGGATATAAATCAGGTGTGCATTGTGGATGGTCTTAGGCCTCGTCTCCTTTGGGTGATAAGGGCTGATAGGACTAATTTATCACCCCCAATCCACCGTCTACTTTAGGGGTTAGGTTGCTTGATTTATCCCCGGGCTATCACCGGGCCCGAGTTAAAATGTTCAAATCCAGGACAACTTGGTTGATTCGTATCCCTCCTAAATAGGAGGGACACAACATATCCTCGTTAATATCACTTACATCAGCCCCCAAAAATTAATTTGCATTTACATTTCTACACAGACCACACTCCAAACCCTAGTCGCAGCGGCGCGGACTGGGTCGCTGGTTTACCTCCAGCTCTGCCAGATTTCGAAAAAGCCAAGTATTCCATCCTATTGCGTCGTCGTCTCGGAGAAACGGACAAATCCTCGTTCAAGTTCATCAGTCAAGTTTTTTCAGGTAATGTCGGCTTTATTGGATTATTGGCGTTATTTTATGGCGGCGCTTGGTGGACGCCATTGGAGCTGAGATGGAAGTTAATGGCAGTGTATATCGGTGCCCTGGTTATGAGAAATGATAAAAGAAGAGCTCCGGTAATTTGGAGGAGTTGGGTCAAGTGTTGGTGTGAAGAAATCTCTTTCTACTCAAATTTAAGTGGAGGGACAAAAAATATCCACTGACCTAAATCCTAAAGTAGACAAGGGATAATTAGTCCCCTTTGAATCCCAACCCTCATCTTGTCCTCACTTTAATCCTATCCCATTCTTGTCCTAACCTAAAAGGAAACGAGGCCTTGGGGTTCAAAATTAAAAGAAAAACTCCGATGTAACTGCCAAAGGGAGCAATAAAAGAAACAAGATCCACTGAAATTACTAAAATAGGGCCAACTAAAATAATCCGACATTTTCTCCCAACGTTACCTTCCTGTCGGTCCACTGCTCACTCTCTTCCCTCTTTATTATTAACAATACTGTAAATTTTTTGTTGGAAGAACATTAATTAATTTGTGAGGTAAAGCAAAAGTCAAAACAAACCCCTTTTCACCATACCAAAACCATTATTCCCATTTCTTCAATTCCACTCCTACAAAATCAAAATACACACACAAAAACATCTTCTGTGTGTTTTTCTCTTGCTGGATTATTTGTTAATCATGGACTCCGATTTCTGGACGATGAGGCTCGCAGCTGCGAAGAGGCAACTCAATATGCAGAACAATCATCATCAATTCGGTTTGTTTCTTATCTTAATGTAAATTTCTTTTCTTCATCTTAAATTTTTTTTGTTTGAATTTTTTTCCTCCTTTTATTGGGTTTTGAAAGATCGGTTTAATATGGAGGATTTTGAGGTAGAAGAAGAGGTCCGACCCGAATACCCATGCCCGTATTGTTATGAGGAATTCGATATAGCATCCCTTTGCTCACATCTTGAGGCTGATCACCCTTATGATTCAAAACCCACTGTGAGTAATTCTTTGATTCTCTTTAGATCCATATTTTTCTTCTTACGTTTATGTTTCCTTAATTTCATTGCATCGCCCTTTTTTAGTAGATTTGTTTTTTATTTAGTGGGAAGTTTTGTTGTTCCTTTCTCCTATTGTTTTTGTTGCCCAAAATGCATATTTTGACGTTGCTCTGATTATGCTTTATCCTCTTTAATGTTGGAAAGTTCTATTTACTAATATCGGGTAAGAATATTTGGCATATTTTGGGCAATTTTTTGGTTTTTTTGTTACATTCTTTTTTTTTTTTCTTTTAATTCCATGTGCATATATTTTCTGGTTTATTTTGGCTGAATCTACTACATAATACATAGGGGTCCTTCACACACACTTGATTTACACAAATCACACGCACACGCTCATGAGTGGTTGTGAAATTAATGGCTAATATTACGGGCGGTATAGTCGACCATGGGTGGGTAGAATCATCTACTTACATACGTCTAAATATAACGCATAGATGTCTTGATAAGGCAGACGTAATGTGATAGCATCAATGTTGAAAATGCTACTTGTTTGTTGATGGTGTGTAGTGTCTTCCTCATGTCTTCTGTCCACATGCCTTTATATGAGATTTGGTCGTCTTGAAATTAGACAAAACTGTTTCTGAATTCAACCGCATGAAACTGCCAATCTGACGAGAAAGATCTCAAACAAGTGAAGAATAGTAATGAAGCAGATAGTCATAGTCTAGGAGCTTAGCTTTTGGTTATAATATGTAACTACATAAGAAATTAGTGATGCATAAAAGGATCCCTTTAAAGTCTTACCAACACTTAACTTTTCTGTATACAGTAACGTAATTTCCCTTTGTTTTTGCAGGTTTGTCCAGTTTGTTCGGTTAAAGTTGCTGGTGACATGCTAAGTCATATCACTCTGCAACACGGCCATCTCTTCAAGATATCCTTTTAATCAAAATTTCATTTTTTTATGTTTTTTTATGTTCCCATTTGAGTTTCTAAGTGGAATATGTGAATTTGCATTTGATGCACTCACTTGTTCCCAATCTTAAATCGAAAGAATTATCTTTAACTTATAGATACTTCCAACGCCGTGGCCGATTGCGCAGAGTTCCGTTTCCCAATAGTCAAGCACTGTCTCTTCTTGGAAGGGATCTCAGAGAAGCCCATTTACAGGTGCTTCTTGGAGGCTCTGGATTCCGATCGAGTAGTGCAACGTCATCGTCTTCTGCTCCAACTGATAATCTTCTCTCGTCTCTTGTCTTGAACTTTCCTGCATCTGAATCCGATGAGATCTCGAAATCTTTCATGTCGAGCTTGGAGGAAAATTCTGCAAAAAGCGCAGTATCTCAACATATGTGGAACTCAAGGTAGCGATCGATAGTCGATACAAATCTGAACCATGCAAATTTTCTCTATATCATTAATTTTGAGGCAATTATAAACCTGGAGACAATTCTGATTGATCAACAAAAATCGATTTCAATGCTACTTTTACGTAGATAATTCATTTGTTTTGTTTCTTATGTCTCCTATCAATGCTTAAGTTGCTCATCTCTCCACCTAATTATCTTTCTCTTTCGTTCATTCAGTTTCCACTCTTCCCTGAGTCGTGAAGAGCGGGAACAAAGAACGAGACAGGCAGCTGGGAGGGCTGTTTTCGTCCAAGATCTGCTTGTTTCGACCCTATTAGCCGACTAATAAATACAGGTAACCCCTTTAATTTGCAACAAGTGACTCTCAATAACCTTATAAGGCAAATGTGATGTGAAGTTGTAACCTTAATTATTTGTGTTTCAGCTTTTTTATTGAGTAAAACAGATCTGTGATTCTCTTTACTTATTCGAGTTTCAGAAGACACCGATGACCTGCGAAAGCATTTCTTGAATTAAGATGCGATTATTCATATTGTGAAGGTAAAGAAGATGCCTAGGAATTGTGCTTTCTCTAGTTGCTGGTCAAAGTTAATGAAATTAATTGGAAGCACTGCAAACATTAGAAAGTAAAAGAAAAATGTCTAATGGGGGCAGAGAACAGTTAAAATGTTTGTTGTATTTTATAATAGATTAGAAATGCATCAGAAATTCTCTCTGGGCCATTTTTCTTGTACGTTTTTCTTCTAATTTTAAGTAGTTTCCATATGATCCTGCAATTTATATGGGGCAGTTAATGTTGTTAACACGTGACACTATCTACAACGATGACAAACTAAGGGTCCGTTTGCTTAAGATTGAGCTCAGTAGATTTAGAGAATCGAATTCCAATAAAGCACACTCATTAACTACTTCAGCCAGATTGGCCCAACACTCTTCAGTCTTAAGCAAACAGAGTTACTTCTGGTACATCGATATAGTGCTGAGTAACGTGTATTTTCCTGAATTAGGTGAATTGTATCCGCAACCGTTTCGGGCTGATTTTCTTAATTGGGCACTTCTATTTTATGTATCGAGGGTTTGTACTTTATATATCAACGAAATTCGGAACTTTTACTGATACTATAATATAATTCAGGCCTAAACCGAAAATTTCCTCAAATAATTCGTTCTATTTTTTAAGAAATTTCCTTCTCTTAATTTGAGTTATGAAGCGGGAATTAGGTATACATGTCTCATATACTTAAATATTGCCACTTTTGTTACTCTCATGTTCATATTCACTCAAATAAGACATCAGTTGATATTCGGAGATCAGTTACTTCCTCGATGATAATTTTAAGACATTGACTAGTTTTTAACATTTTATTTGATGATGAGTTGTATGGAGATAATTTTATGTAGATATCCCAACGTATTAGTTTGTTGGAAACTTCTTCCAAATTTAGTTATAATAAATGATCCCAATATGTCTAAAATAATAATGATAAGCCAATCTACTAAATTATTAAGGTTTGTTGTACCGTTTTATTTTAGTTAAAAACAAATAAAATTTCTGAAATTACTAATTTACTTCAAAATGATATTATAATATATTATTATAAAAATGTTGTGCAATATTTCATTATGATGCTGTTATGCCAAACAAAGGTAAATTAAACGAGAATATGGTAAACAAAAGTATGAGATGATTTTTTAAAAAAAAATTCATCCAGGGACGAAAATGCTTTGATTTAATTTTGATTGGAAATATGATAATTTGATTTAGTTATTTTGGACTATTTATATTTTGAGTTTAAAGTAAAATCAAACATTATCTACGAAAGGACTTTATGATACTATTTTTCAACACTTTCAGGATCTTCAAGCATAAGTGATACTTTGAGAGTTTTTTAAAAATAAAAACTAACACTTTATGGACCTTTTGAAACAAAATGACAATTTAAGGACTTCTCAAAATAAAGTTTCATACTTTAGGAACCATTATATGTAGGGTCTTCCATCTAATGATAGTGAGGGAATTGATTGTAGTTTTGGGAATTAGACGAAATCGTTGTAATCTAATTTATTTTTATTAGAAATCAAATTTCTCCAAACTCTTCATAATTGGGATATGTACTTAAAAATAAATAAATAATACTAATAGTAAAAAAGACAATACTAAAGAAACAAATAAAAATAAAATAATAACGAGAAGCGATTAAAAAGACTATCCAACCTATGAGCAGGGGCAGCATGCGAGTTGGGCATAGAAGGGGCGGGACGGAAAACACTAAGGATTTATTATATGAAAATTAGGAGGTTTTGAATGGTTATTATTTATAGTATGACATTTTAGATAATTATATACAATACCTTATATTTATATTTTTTAATTTAATATGATCGAGTAAATTTTTAGCTTTAGTTATTGATAGATCTTAAATTTGAGATTTTGAGGTGCAGAATCATATGATATTTTTAAATTCCTAATTAAATGAAAACAATGACATTTAATGATGAAGTTTAATGATTAAACAATATCGTGTTCATTTTGGAATTAAACGTATTCGTACGATTACATGTATATAATTTGGAGGGGCAAAATCCCAATTTTGGCTCCATGAAAGTGATAGGAGGGTCAAACTTGCTCTGATGTATTGAATTCAAAAAATTATAAGTGTAGCATATTTTTATGTTACTGGTAAAAGATAATGCTCTGATGTATTGAATTCAAAAAAATTATAAGTGTAGCATATTTTTATGTTACAGGTAAAAGATAATATTGCAAATGACAATTAAAAAAAAAATCGTGAATTTTACGTAGTCAATCCTTAAAGGGGAAAATTTATTTTTTGTCTGGTAACTTATGACTAGTCCAGAAAAAGTTTTGTATGTTTTGAATTATCAATTTTACTCCTGTATGTTAGAATCAAATCCAATTTTAGCCTGTTATATTAGGATCAGGTCTAATTTAAGGACAATTTTACAGAAAATTGTGAAATTGATCGGAATTTGAGTGCACGTGTTCAAAATATTTGGCTTTACGATCTATTGTTACCCAAAACAACAATGTAGATCTTTCTACCTCTCAAAATTTGCCGAGAAATGAGTTGAGGGCTTGGACGTCGGATATGGAGTGGGCGTAGAAGAGTGCGTCGATTATTTGAGGGATGCATTGCGGTCCATCAAGTAATGTAGCCCAAAATTTGTGAACACGTGCAGTGCAATTGATAAATTCCGGCCAATTTTACAATTTCCAGAAAAAATGTCCTCAATTTGGACTCGATTCTAGCATAAGGACTAAAATTGGACTGAATCTTAACATATAAGATTAAAATTGATAATTCAAACATATAAAAAATTTTCTGGACCGATCCTAAGTTACAGGACAAAAAATGAAGTTTTCCCAATCCTTAAATATATTGTTTAGGAGGAGCAAAAAAAAAATGGACTCTTCTGTTGTTCGTATAATGGGCGTGTGTGATAGAAACTGGTAGATTTGCTACTTTTTACTTAAAAAGTTGTTCAACATAATCAATTTGTTTCTTTTATCATCCTTCGTATATATTGACCTGTTGTAACAATTTAGATCCTTGGGGATATTTGGAGTGGATGTAGTGGAATGTGCCCCGTCCGCTGGGGCACATCCACGGCTGGTACATCCATTTGAATAGTAAAAAGGTATTTTTGTTTAAGGATGTAGTAGGGTAGGATGTGTAAAATGATGTCAAATCAATAGGTATTGAGATGATAGGTAATGATATAAAGGTGTATTGGAAATTGTAAAAGGTTATGTAGGGTATTAGGTAATGATAAAAAAGTGTATTGAAAATTGTAAAAGTGATGTAGATAATGATTGGATGATTATGTAATGATGAAAATGTGTTAAAGTTGGATGGAAATTGGCTGGGCGATCCGGATTGACGATTCATAAAGTGAAATACCTTTAGGCTGGGCCATCCCATATCCGGCTGGCAACAACCTAGTCCAAATATGTCCTTACATTTAAGAAATGTAATATCTCCTAACACAATTATATAATTGCATGACATCAAAATACGTTTCTAATCACATAGGAGTATTCGTTTTTTAAGCTACTTCAAATGGAATATTTAGTCCTTATAATGTTTGTCTCTAAAATTAGAGATCAATTTATTTCGTCTATAAATTTAGCGACGAAATTTTCGTCTTTATTTTGAAATCAGGGACCAAATATCTACATAATAAATATGAATTATGTTTATCGATAATATTCAGTTGTTATTTCATCACTAATAGAATATTAATGTTTTTTTACCATTTTTAGTCACTTTTTTTATTTTTGTTCCGTTTTTATTTAACAATGAATATTATCCATTATTAATTTATACCTCTAATATAAAAATTTGTTGTGGTGTATATAGGACATTTTGTTGCCCCTTACCCCTCTTGACAATTTCGACCTAACTGATTCACCCATTATCAATACATATTTGTGCAGGCTAAATCATATTTGTGCCGGATAAATTGATGAAAAAGAATTTAAAATCACAAATTTTAAGCTGTCACATGTGATCAGACCTTCCCAACATAAAATCCAAAAAGCAGGTATTTTGCTGTCACATTAGCGCCACCTCAAAAGTAAAAATACCTCTACCTCCAAAATAAAACTCCTCCCCAACAATATACCAAAAAAGTAGGTATTTTTGAGGGACCCACCTTTAATTTCCTATTTATTCCGTTTATATTTTAATTTATCATCTATATTATAATTATCTCATTTTCGAATAATTAATACATAATTAAGATTCCGATTGTTTTAATTTTCTAATATTTTATTATATTTTTGATAAAAAAATCCAAAAAAAAATTATTAATTTTTTTATAACATAAAATGTAAAATACAAATTGAAAGCTTACACCGTACAAGAAAAAAAAAAAAAAAACCCGAAAGCAACAACGCAAATTTGAGAGTAGTAGATAATGTGGGGAAAAGGATGAAGTGGGAAGATATATTTATAGGGAAAATTTAAATTAAAAAAAAAATATTTTCTAACGGCTAGACAATTTCGGTGAAAATAAAAAAAAAAATTATTTTAGAACCGTTGCAATAACGGCTATTTTTAATATACACATATCTCAATTATCATCTTTTAAAACAATAAAGAAGCCAAAAAAACTGAAAAAAATGAAAAAAAAATAATATAGTTGGGGACAGGCTGCAGGCTGCAGGCCGCGGGGCCCACGCCTGCACGCGCCCCGCACGTGCGTGGCGCCCACGCGCCTGTCCTGTCCCTTTAATTTTCGCGCGTCGCTCTCCCCCGCCGGCCTTCCTCACTCGCATTTCACCCCAAAAAACTTGGGTAACGATGTTGCTACCCGAATTCACCCTTCATACCCTAAAATTCATCTCCAATGATGAATACCCTATTTTTGAGTATTTCACCATTTTCCACCTCATCAAAATATCTTCTATCGGAGAAGACCTCGTGTGAAGTTTTGACAAAACATCCACTTCAGTTCCCGATGCTTAATGATTACTGATAATGCGCAATCCGGTAATCACCCAATCAAACAGTAATCAACAAGAACAAAATATAAAAACACAGAATTTACGTGGTTCGATCCGGAGATCTACGTCCACGGGGAGAAAACGGCAATCGCCGAGGTGTTTCTTTCACTCGAATGTTGAGTTTACAGTGCGTGTTGCAGAAAACAAAGTCCGAACCCTAATTCAGAGTTCTTTTCATCTACTTATACTACTAAACTCAAACCCTAACTAAATCCCTATAATCTTGCCCCCCAAATCTGCATGGCAGTTGGGAAAAGATCATGGGCCTTGATTCACGGAACCGATTTGATTCGCTGAATCGGATGCGCGTTGCTGGGCCTGTTGGGCCTGGGCCTTCGCGCTTGCTGGCGCGTTCGCTGAGCTTGGTAAATGGGCTCAGGGTTAACCCGGCCCGAAGTAACCGGGTCATCCCTATCAGATGCCCCCCCCCCCCCCCAGCCGAAGTGAGGAGGGAGCTTCGGTTGTCACCGGGGTGGAATCGTAAGTAGGAGGAACCGTGGTTGCCGGCGGGCCGAAGCGTTCATGGAGGACTAAATCTATCCGCGTCCCTGGGCACTCCGCGGAGCAGTCTGTAGACTCGGAGTCGAGCTGAGCCGAAGTGCACGGGGCATTTGTCGAGAGATCGAGTTTCCCAGAAGCAAGAAACGCGTTGGGAGTTTATAACAACCTGGCCGAGGTGAAGGTACGCCGGAGCGAGTTGTTTGGCCAAAATGGAGGGATCACCGGAGTGTGGCAGTATAACCGAGGTAAAGAGGACACCGGAGTGCGGTAAGCTGGCCAAAATGAAAGGAACACCGGAGTGTGATTTTAATCTTCCTAGCGAAGAGTAAGGCTGATGTGATTGGCGGCGCCATAATGAGAGAGAGAGACGTGAAGTGACACGCTCTGCGAGTTCCAAGACAGCTGTTCCCCATGCGCCTTGGTAACTGTAAAGCGCGTGAGAAGCACGCATGAATCTCCATCACTGAATTTGAATAGGCTGCATCTGAGCCGTCGGCTTTGTGCATTTATATTAGGAATAACTGCACAGTAACTTTTCATCTTCTCCATTGTGATTCATCTGTTATAGAAAGCGGGAAAAAGAGGAACTTTGCGTTTGTGATTCATCAGAGATAAAAAATTTCTCAAATCCGTCCTTTCGAATTCAAATCAAGTAAGTATGTCATCCTCTTCATCTTCTTCATCTTCTGCCCCATCTTCGGTCTCGATCAAAGTAGTAGGAGGTTCGGATAAACCGTTAGATATCCCCCCCCTATCATATATCCTTCCGGAGAAGGATGTGATTAGAACCATAGACAGAGTCGATGGTTTAGAGTGTAATACCATGGTGGTATCGTTTTACGAATGTCCGGCGGTTGATCTTGAGGTATCCTCCATAGGTTTACGGATGTCGCGGGGGCAACTTGAGAGGGAACTCCCATCATTTTATCTTCCTTTCGACCTTGATTACATAATTCCTACCCCCGAGGATAGGGCCTGTTGCCCACCGCAGGGGTTTATGACCGTATATATTGACCCCCTCAGAGTAGGGTTGAGACTGCCGCTGTGGGGCATAGTTGTAGAGTTGTTAAGATACTACGGCATTGCCCTCTGCCAGTTAGCGCCGAACGCGGTGAGGCAATTGGTAGGATTCACAGTAGTTAGTAAGCAGGCCGGGGTAGAGCCAACTGTAGAGCTTTTTAGGTTTTTCTACCAGCTGAAGAACTTCGGGAAGTCCAAGGGGTGGTATTCTTTTAGTCCCCGAGCCCGAGGAGGGTTTAAGGTCCAAAACCCGAGCAAAGTAGAGGGGTAGAAGGAGAGGTTCATATTTGTCAGGAATAAGATAGCTCTCCCGAAGTGGAGGAGTGACGAGGTGCAGGATTCCGCCCCTGTGGAGAATCCGGGGGCCGAAGTGAGGCACATATTCCTGCAAGTGGGGACTTTCCAAACCCTCTGTTCCGAGGAGGAACTGGAGAAGGCTGGGCTTAGCCCATATTATTCAAGAAACGGAGATGCCGAAGAGGGTAGGAGTTCTTTCGTCCTGTTTTTTAATTTTGCCGTTTGGCGCAGAACTGACCTTAGATATATATTTGCAGTGGGACGCTTCGGAAAGCAACCGGCATCGGGGAGCCCCGCCAAGGCTGAGGCGGCCAAGAAGAAGGGAAAAGCTGTGGAAGTGTCTTCCCGGGGGAAGATGCAAACCGGTGCGCGTCCGTCGACGGGGTCGGAGGAAAGAGTGACGCCGGCGGGGTCTCCGGCGTTGTCAAAGAAGAGGCCGGAGCCTACTGGGATGCCACAGGCCCCATCCAAGAGGCCCCGGACGGGGGAGAGCTCGCAGGTAACACCCAAAAACGCTGCTCATTACGTGAACTTACGCGAGGTGTATAACCGAGGTCTAATCCCTGTGCCGCGTTGTGTTTAAATTACCCAGGGAGAGCAGGCGATCCCCAGTATGTTGGGGTTTGACAGCACGGATGCTGAGAAAATTCTTCGGCTGGCCAAAGGGATTATAGAGGTCGGCCTGAAGAGCGAAGTGGAGGCCAGGGAGGATCTAGCCGCGACGGCGCGGGACCTTCGCGCCCGAAATGACAAACTGTCATACGACTTGACCCAGGCACGCAAGAGGGCTGCCTTGGTTGAGTCCGAGATCGCGCGTCTGCGCGGTGTGGAGACGGAGAACCATGGTCTCCGGGGTGAGCTGATGCAGCTGCGAGCTGAGATGGAGGCGAGGGAAGCAGCCGTGGTTGGAGGGCAGGGAGCTCTGCTGAAGACCTTCGCTGAGAAGCTGTTCAAGACCACGACCTTCCTCGACTTTCAGACGAAGTTCGTGGCAATAGGGGACAAAGCCACCCGAGCCATGGTGCTGGAGGAGGTGAAGGAGGCATACCCGGATGTGGACATTACCCGTCCAGAATTCGGGTATGACCCTGAGGCAGCGGCCGAGGTGGAAAAGGCGTACTAAGCCTCTCTAACGGAGCTGCCGGAGTGGCCGTTGGTGAATGCACTCGGGGAGAAGAAGCAGCTCCTAACTGCCGCAGAAGTCGCGAACTGCGAAGTGGACCAGGACGCTGAATTCCTGGCCTTCTGCAGGGGTGAACTGGTCCCAGCCCCCCAAAACACCGAGCCCCTCCCACCGATAGAAGCCGAAGTCCCCGCTGAAACCGAGGCCGTCGTAGCAGCCGAAGGGGGAAATGCCGAAGTGCCTGAGGGCCAGCAAGAAGAGTTGCCCGAGGAGACTGAGGCAATTGAGCGGGAGGTCAGTAGATCCCCGCAAATTTAAACTTGTAAATTTGTAGAAATGTTAGGGATGATGTAATTGAACAATTGTACTTTTGCAACTTGAAATACAATTCCCTTTTCTTGAACTCTTGTCATTTGTTTATTTACGCCATCCATTTTGTTGTTGCCGAACTGTATTCAACTATAATATGTTGGTGAGTAATCGTTCTGGTTGACTCTTATTATGTGTCTAGAACACCGCGGAGCTGCACGAGACAATAAAGAAGTTAATGAAATCACTTGAGTGGTTCCGCGGAGAGAAGAACCGTCTGGAAATGCACGTAGTGCCGAAGCTGAAGAAGCAGATAGCCTCGGCAGAGGAGAAGGTGGTTGAGGCCAATGAAAGAGCCAAAGACTTCGAGATGAAGTATCGAACCACAGCTGCCGAGATGAGCCGCGTCCGTGTTCACCACAAGGAATATGAACGGATTTTGTCCGAGTTCGGTCTTCTAACTTTTGAAGAAGTAGAAGAGCGGACTGTTGAAATCCAGAGTGACATCGCGGCGTTGATGTCGAGGAGCTCGGTCGAGTCCGCGGAGCTGGTGAGAAAAAGAGAAGTCCTGGAATTGCTGCTTAGTATGTACGAAGGGCTAAAGGGCCGAATCAGGCGGAGGCCCGCTGCTGAAGAGTTTATTGCGAGCACAAGCCAGGACCGAAGTACGCAAAAAGCTCCTCGGAAGGAAAAGAAGACCAAAGGCAAGAAAAAGCCCTCTGAGCGGAGCAAAGGCATAGTCATCCAAGAGCCAACTCCGGTGACTATAACTGAAGAGGAGCCAGTGACGATTGCCGAACAGGTAGTCGATGAGCTGACTCAAGAGATTGAGGCGATGGTCCCGGAGGAGTGGGACCCTGAGCAATGGGCTCGAACCCCGAGGTCCACGTCACAACGAACCAGCCGAGAGCGGACCAGAGATGAAGCTCCTAGGCCAGCGCCTAGAGAAAGTCCTCGGCGAAGGGAACCGCGAAGGGATGACCGAGCCAGAGCCCAAGAG
Organism: Ajuga chamaepitys; assembly: GCA_958295605.1. Lineage (NCBI taxonomy): Eukaryota > Viridiplantae > Streptophyta > Magnoliopsida > Lamiales > Lamiaceae > Ajuga > Ajuga chamaepitys. The sequence goes on along the minus strand of OY282501.1, from coordinate 53,011,367 downwards.
GGTAATAGAGCCGGAGCCCGAGGTCAAAGATCTTCAAGATCCCGGAGGACTCAACACAGACCGGGGAGCGGGTCCCAGCGCCGGAGCGCGCAGTATTGGCTCGGGGGCCATAGACAGTAGGTTTATCTGTTGCCTTGTTGTTATTTGTTTTTTTTTTTTTTTTTTTTTTTTTTTTTTTTTGGAGTTTTATGTAAAAAACCATTTGATATGTAATATTCAAAAGATGATAACTGTTGTAATGTGTACAAGCTGGTGTAATGAAAGTAACTCGTTACAAATCATTTTAATCGGGTGTTCGGGAACATAATAGAGAACTTGTTAACTGTTTTAAATAGATGTTCGGGAACACGGTATGGATAAATCCAATCTCCCCGGACGGATCAGGCAGGAGTAAAAATACCTCCCCGGACGGATCAGGCGGGAGTAAAAATACCTCCCCGGACGGACCAGGCGGGAGTGGGCATTTCTCCGATTAAACAGACGAGAAAGGGGTGTAAGTCCGGAGACTGATATGCAAACCTCCTCGGACGGACCGAGAGAGAGACTTACTTGTCCGGAGACTAATAATGATAGTGTGATTGTGTTAGGGCGTCCCCGTAACATAAAGAATAACACAGTAAGTTATGCAAGCAAAGAATTTTTATTCAATGATAAGTGCCGGAGCAAACTCGAAAGTACAAAGCGAAATAACAACTAAAAGGAAATTAAAGGAAAGATGGTACTTGCAATGTAGCCTTCACAAATAGAAACGCCTCAAATTTGTGACGTGCCAACTTCGGGGGATCGGGGTCCCGTTGATTTGTTCAAGCTGATAAGATCCGGAGTCATGTACAGCAACGACTCGGTAGGGGCCTTCCCAAGAAGCATGCAGTTTGCCCTCGGGGGCAGCTTTGCTGGCCGAGTTAAGTCGAAGGACTAAGTCCCCGACATTGAACTGTGTACCTCGAACCCGGAGGTTGTAATACTGAGCAGCTCTCTGTTTGTACTTAGCCTGCTGAATGAACGATTGTTCTCGGCGATTCTCGAGCTCATCCAGATTTGCGCGAAGAGCCTCGTCATTATTATCTGGAACTAATGTGAGGAGGCGAGGACTCGGCACACTGATCTCAGCGGGGATAACGGCTTCAGAGCCGTAAGTAAGGCTGTAAGGAGTCTCCCCGGTGGAGGTGTGCGGCGTTGTCCGAATGGCCCATAAGACTTGTGGAAGGTTTTCAGCCCAAAGACCTTTGGCATTATCCAGGCGCTTTTTTATTCCCGTGAGAAGGGTCCGGTTGGTGACCTCAACCTGCCCGTTTGCTTGAGGGTGAGCCACCGAAGTGAAAATCTGTTTGATGTGGAGTTCTTCACACCATGAGCGGAATGGATCGTTGGCAAACTGTTTACCGTTGTCCGAGATGATAGTGCTCGGGATGCCGAAGCGACAAACAATATTGCGCCATACAAACTTTAAAATGTTCTGTCCGGTGATAGCCGTAAGTGGTTCGGCTTCGACCCACTTAGTGAAGTAGTCTACGGCGACGACCAGGAATTTCAACCCTCCCGGAGCGACAGGGAAAGGCTCAACAATATCAATGCCCCATTGGATGAACGGCCATGCTCCTTGGATTCCGGTGAGCTCGGTCTGTGGCAAATGCTTCACCCTGGAGTGTAGCTGACACTTGCTGCATCTAGTCACTAAGTCGTGAGCATCGTTGAATAGGGTAGGCCAATAGTATCCCCAACGGAGAACTTTTTTTGCTAGAGTCCGGGAACCTATATGGCTTGCACAGGCCCCTTCATGAACCTCTCGCAGAACTTGAATAGCCTCGGCAGGGGCGAGGCACCGAAGATTCGGTTGTAGGTACGATTGTCGGTATAGAACTCCATTATGAAGGGAGTATTTGGGGGCTTTGAGCACAACTTGCCGAGCTCGTAGCTTGTCAGTGGGTAGAATCCCATCTTGGAGATACTGAATGATCGGAGTCATCCAGTTCGGATCACTGTCGGTCAGTACCGAGACTGTAGCCTCATGAATTGCTGGATGGGAAAGGTCTTCAACCTTGATATCCGGAGATATATTAGTTTGGACCACGGAGGCCAACTTGCTGAGTGTGTCTGCCCTGGAATTTTGAGCACGCGGGATTTTCCGGATAATAACTGTATCAAAAGTTGATATGAATTTGAGTGCTAGAGCGCGGTACCTGACCATTGTTTCTTCTTTGGCGACATAAGTCCCCTGAATTTGCTTAGACACGATCTCGGAGTCCGTGAAAAGCTCTAAGTGACGAACACCTAAAGATTGAGCGAGCCGGAGCCCGGCGAGGACTGCCTCGTATTCTGCTACATTGTTAGTCACCTTAAATTTGAATCGGATGACATATTTGACCTCGACCTCCTCGGGGTCGATGAGAAGCAGCCCGGCACCACTTCCTCGGACTGTGGATGCTCCATCTACAAATAGTTGCCACATCCGTGGTGGAGGAGCGGGTGTGACGCGGTGTGGTGTATCATTGTCTGCGGGGGACTCATGATTATCTGCCGGAGTTTCGGCCAGGAAGTCAGCAAGTGCTTGACCTTTAATTGCTCGGCGGGGGAGGAACTGGATATCATACTCACCTAACTCAATTGCCCACTTAGCGAGGCGCCCGGACACCTCGGGTTTCACAAGGATCTGGCGTATAGGGTGATTGGTTAGGACTCGTATTTCACGCCCCTGGAAGTATGGCCGAAGACGCCGAGCTGCCATAACAAGAGCCAAAGCGGTTTTTTCAAGTTCTGAATATCGCGTCTCGGCTCCATGGAGCACCCGGCTTGCAAAATATACGGGATATTGAACCCCCTCCACTTCGCGCACAAGAGCGGCGCTGACAGCTTCTTCGGCGGATGCCAGATATAAGTACAGTGGCTCTCCAGGGAGAGGAACTGACAAAGTAGGCAGCTGCTGTATATGACGTTTCAAGGCTTCAAAAGCCTCGGTGCACTCTGGAGTCCACTCAAAGGACTTCGCCTGCCTCAGGATCTTGAAAAATGGGAGCTGGCGCTCCGCTGCTTTCGATAAGAATCTGTTTAAAGCCGCTAGGCCACCTGTAAGGCGTTGAACTTCCCTGAATGTTTTTGGGGGCTGCAAATCTAATACATCACGGAGTTTAGCTGGATTGGCTTGCAAGCCGTTTTGTGAAACCATGTATCCGAGGAACTTCCCGGAGCCAACACCGAAAGTGCATTTTGCCGGATTGAGTCGCAAGTTATAGCGCCGCAGGGTGCGCAATGTTTCGGCGATATCCTGCACACATGAAGGATGGGAGGAGCTTTTGATGACCAAGTCATCGACGTAAACCTCAACATTGCGACCTATCTGGTCGTGGAAGACAAAGTCCATTAGACGCTGATAGGTGGCCCCAGCATTCTTGAGCCCGAAGGGCAGTTTCTTGAAAGCGTAGCATCCAAAGGCAGTGATAAACGCCGTTTTGATAGCATCCTGTGGATCCATAAAGATCTGATGATATCCTTTGTACAGGTCTAAGAAACAAAGTGCCACGTACCCCGTAATGGCTTCGGCCTTTTGATCGATGGAGGGCAAAGGATAGCAGTCCTTGGGACAGTGCTTATTGAGATCGGAAAAATCAACACACATCCGCCATGCCCCACTGCTTTTTGTTACCATTACTGGATTGGACAACCAGGAGGGGTAGAATACCTCGAACAAGATGTCCGCATCTAGGAGTTGCTTCACCTCAATTCGAATGGCTTCATTTCGCTCCGGAGCGAATTTCCTCTGCTTCTGTTGGATTGGCTTGACACTAGGATCAATATTCAGCTTGTGGGTAATCACCTCGGGAGAGACTCCGGGCATGTCCAGAGGAGACCATGCGAAAACATCGGAATATTCTCGCAGGGTCTGGATAATGGCCTGATGTAGCCATGGCACGTCCACGGCCCCTACTGTTACTGTCTGCTCCGGCTTAGACGGATCTAGCGGGATTTGAGCAGTGGCATCCCCCAATGGGGTACGGTCCCGAGGTTCTAGAACCTGTGATGTTACCTGAAGCTGCTGTTTGGGAGAGACCTTAGCAGTCTTCTTGAGCGCTACATACATGCACTCTTTTGAGACCCGTTGACTGCCACGGATGGTCACTTCACCATGCGAAGTGGGAAACTTTAGCGCGAGGTGATACGTGGAGCATATGGCTTTTGCCGGGGTGAGCCAGTCTCGGCCCAATATCATGTTATATGGTGAGGGAGAATTCACCACATAAAAGTCCACGAAGATAGTTTTTATCTTCGGATAAGTCCCCAAAGACGCTGGGAGAGTAATGATACCTTCCGGCCGGACTTCACCCTGGGTGAATGTCTGTAATGGCCCGGGGGCCGGTCGAAGTTGGTCTCGGGAGATCCTCATCCTCTCGAAACAGTCCGCAAATATGATGCTTACTGCAGCACCATTGTCCACGAAGACCCGCCGTATTGTTATATTGGCTACAGTCATGTCAATGACAATAGCGTCAGTGTGGGGTGTTATCTCTGGAACCGGATCCCTATCCGTGAAGCTGACAGTTTCGGACTGATGGAGGCGTTTGTGGCGTGGCTCCTCGGGAGGAGGACGTCGAGCCTCTGCCTTCAAGGCATGTCGTGAAGCCCCAGTGGGTAGGGCTCCATATATCACGTTTATCACGTGAGGGGGTGCGTTGTCCCCGGGTCCTCCCGGAGGAGGAGGTGGAAGTGGGAGACGTGACGGCTGGCGATTGCCAGAATCTTGTCGCGCGTAGTTATTGGGCCCCTGCCGATTATTCTGCCAATGTGGCCGATTTTGTTGATTATCTCGATCATGGTAACCTCCGCGGTGATGAGACGAGCCCCCATTGTGGTTTGCCCGAGGTTGGTCTCCGGTTCGCGCAACGTATTGCCGCAAAAACCCTTTCTTGAGGCATTCCTCAATCTCCTTGCCGAGTTCTCGGCACTCCTCTGTCTCATGTCCGTGATCTCGGTGGTATGCGCGCCACTTTCCACGGTTCCTCTTTTCAGGAGGCGCTGTCATCCGCGGACAAGGTCGGAAATCGTTTTTGTGGAGTGAAAGAATTTCAGCCCGCGACTTCGTCAGTGGAGTCAATTGCGGAATTGCACTTCGGGATTCTGAATGCCCCGGTGTCAAGCGTGAAAATGCGCTAGTTCGCGTACTAGGACCAGTTTGTGCTTTGTCGGCCTGTCGCTTGATTGCGTGCTTCTCACGCTTCTGCCGTGTCTGTTCCTCGGCCTTAGCAAATTTGCACACTGTTTTGAACAGTGCTCGAGTTGTGACCGGGGTGTTCCGAGCTAACTCGGTGTGGAGTGCTCCAGGGCGGAGTCCATTCATGAAGGCGTTGATGGCCACATCGTCGGGGCAATTTCCCACCTTGAGACTTACCGCTGTGAAACGGTCCAGAAATTGAGTAACAGTTTCACCGTCCCGTTGTTCCATACTCATGACGTCGGCCAGAGTGGCCATGGGCTTCGCTCGGGCTTCGAACCTTGCCCAGAAGTGCTCGGCGAGTTCTCTGAATGAGGATATGCTGTCTCGCGGGAGAGAATCAAACCAGACCCGAGCTTCATCCTGTAAGTACTCCGGGAAAATCCTACAGTACTGAAGGGATGTGATGTTATCATGACTAAGCATACTGTGCCTAAAAGCGCCAAGAAAATTGGCCGGATCTCCCGTGCCGTTGTAAGGTGATATAGCTGGCCGTTTGAACCCTTCGGGAAGGGTGATGGCCATGATTTCGGAGGAGAACGGCGTGATAATCTCTCCATTGGCATCAAGGCCTAGGATTCTGTCCAGTTCAACGTTGCGTTGAACCCGCTCATACTCTTGGAGATCCTGAGCATGAGAGTCAGCGTAGCGAACTTTTTTAGCCGCATTAAGTGGACGACGGCGATCCACATCAGCTGGTTCCTCATTGCGAGGTCGTGATCCGTTTGAACTCCCAAGGTCCTCGGAAGAACCAGGTCATTCCCGTCGTCGATCCTGACGCCCGCGATAGCCCGGTTCCCGCTGTCCGCGCGGGCGAGGTGGGGGCACCCCAGGATTATCATTATGGCTAACAGGTTCTGCGGCGGGCCCCGCTGGGCGTAGGCGATTAACTGCCCAATCTTGTAGGACATGCGCATGCTCCTGTAAGAAATCTTGGAGCAGTTCTGGGGTGATTTGAATGTTCACCGGTGGCTGAGCAACAGCAATATTAGGGGCTTGCTGATCTTGAGGGGGTGGAGGGTTTTGATTACCCTGATGATTGGATGCACTCGTTTCCGGCAATTGCCTCGGCGGTGCAACTTGATCCACGGGTGGATCTTGATCGGAATGGTCTCCACGGCGGGCTTGATTCAAACGAGTCGTCACCATGATTCTTGAATGCAATGTAAACGTCAAAGATTACCGGTTAATGCGTTAAAAAAACTGCCTTGTCGTTCCCACAGACGGCGCCAAGTTGATAATGCGCAATCCGGTAATCACCCAATCAAACAGTAATCAACAAGAACAAAATATAAAAACACAGAATTTACGTGGTTCGATCCGGAGATCTACGTCCACGGGGAGAAAACGGCAATCGCCGAGGTGTTTCTTTCACTCAAATGTTGAGTTTACAGTGCGTGTTGCAGAAAACAAAGTCCGAACCCTAATTCAGAGTTCTTTTCATCTACTTATACTACTAAACTCAAACCCTAACTAAATCCCTATAATCTTGCCCCCCAAATCTGCATGGCAGTTGGGAAAAGATCATGGGCCTTGATTCACGGAACCGATTTGATTCGCTGAATCGGATGCGCGTTGCTGGGCCTGTTGGGCCTGGGCCTTCGCGCTTGCTGGCGCGTTCGCTGAGCTTGGTAAATGGGCTCAGGGTTAACCCAGCCCGAAGTCAGGGTTAACCCGGCCCGAAGTAACCGGGTCATCCCTATCAATTAAAAAACTTAATTATTTGTAAACAACTATTGTCAACTTCCTTTATTTTATAATTTAACATTACTACCACGTAAGTATTTATATTAAAATTTTGGTACTTAGTTTACAAATGTATAGGAGTATTAAACAAACGAAAGAATTTAGTGGAACTTATCCATAGGGTTGGCATGAGTGGGGTCTTCAACTTCAAGTTGTTGGTCAATACAATATTGTGTAGTTACGGTAGTATCCAGCAATAAATCTACGAGGATAGTTGGTTTCACTGTCACACTTAGGGACCGTAGCTGGGCAATTACCTGCCAAATAAAGAGCATCCATTTTTTAATTATAATAATCTTACTTCGTCCCATAATTTTTATTTTTTTTATTTTTATGTAATTAATTTCATAATATTTATTTTTTAATTTAGTCCCGTTAATTAAAAAATTGCTCAATTTAATTTGATCGAAAAAAATGAGCGAACCACCCCGTATACCTCACGCTCATTTCCAGTCAAAATTGACCTTAAATTGAGCAATTTTTCAACTTACGAGACTAAAATGAAAAAATGTGAAAATTAAAGGATCAATTGCGTAAATGTAAGAAGTTATGGTACGAGTTAAGATTTTTTCCCAAATAATCGTGTAGTGCCATAATGAAATCAGGTTCAGCACTATGAAGAACTGTTGGGCCCGAAAAGCATTTCGGGTCGGTCCTTGTCTCCGATTTCTAACTTCGAGTTGTGGGTGGTCCGTCTCTTGATCGATTAGACCTGCAAAAACCACGTCGGGGAGAGCCCCGACGTGGGACCTCCGACGCTCAAGTCAGTTCGTGCATATTGTAGGGCCGAAATATATATTCTATCGGGTATTTAGAGAGAGTGAGTAGACAAGATATCAAAGTGTGTAGTGGAGAAAACTTACTTTAAATTAGGAGAAATGAATGATTTATAGTATCATTTTGACAAAATTAACTATATTATTTAAAAGGATTAATATTATTTTGCATCCTAAACTTCGGGCCTTTTTTCCGTTTCTAACCTAAATTATGTTTTGTATCTGATAAAAAAACGCTCCCTCTAGTTTAGGGTTTTTTCTCCCGGAGCTTGGAGAACCCTTCCTCGCGATTAAGAACCGTTGTTCGTAATGATCTACGTTGCTTTCACCATTAATGAAGATTCTTGGATCGGGTAATACATTCCAATTGAATAGCAGATTTCCTTCGTGTTTCTTGTTTCTTGCAATTTTATTGTTTTCCTTCTCTTACTGATTATCTCTTTCAAGTGTTGCTTCGTCTCGTTTGGTTTGCTTCTTCCCTTCCTTGGTTGTCGTGTGTTTATATTTCAGGCTCGTTTGCGATGACTTCAACTTACTCGATCCCACATGAATCTGATAATGAAGACGAGCTCTTAATTTATTTGCCGATCCATCAACGTTGGATTATTCCTCTCTATGTATAGTGGCATCGGTCTGGACGTCAAAACCATTTAACGGCTTTGGATTTCTGGAAGCTATGCGCAATGCTTGGAGACCAAAATATGGTATGACGGCGAAGGAAATACGAATGAATCTATTTGCTTTCAAATTCTCTCAGAAAAGTGATATAGACAAAATCATCAATCTTGAGCCTTGGACGTTCAAGAGTGATCTAGTAGTCATTAAAGAATTGGGATTGACGGAACAACCGTCTTCCATTACATTTACGAAAACAGCTCTGTGGATCCGTATTTATGATCTTTCCTTGGCTGTACGGATGGAAACACATTTAAGGAAAATTGCTCAACGTGCGGGTAAAGTCACTGAGATAGACAACAATTCGCTTGACGGGTTTGGCAGGAGTGTTCGAGTAAAAATCTTGATTCCTCTGAATAAGCCACTTAAACAAGGGACCCAGATTCAAATTGCCAAAGACCAAAATATTTGGATCCCATTCAAATATGAGAAGCTCCCATCATTCTGTTATATCTGCGGCATACTGGGACATATGAAACGTCAATGTGAGCAGGCAGACAAGAACCCAGACTTATTACAAACAGCAGAATCTGAACTGACTTTCGGTGCTTGGATGAAAGCTTCTTTGTGTAAACAGGTCCAAGTTCGAACCGAAGGTTTTGCACACCATAGTACGAAGGAAGGTACGCGTAGAGAAATCTTCGGATGTGACCATCATCAGAACCAAAATCCTCCTTCGGGATCCAGTGTTAAAAAAATTCAAATCCTTGAACCTGAAACGGTGAATAAACTGGCCGAAGGTATTCAAGAAGTGGTGGTCTCTAAACAAAAACCCACTGATATTGGAAAACAACCTCTTACACCCCAAACCACTCAGTCCCATACCAATACCAGTGATACACCTAAAAATACTATGGTGGACCTTAATCTACCCATACCTGACTCAACAATTCACTCTAGCATGTGTAATCACACCCCATCTAGTTTCGTGCCAACGACCTCTAATTCCAAAGAACCCAATTCTTCTTCCATCCCTATTTCCACTACCATCCCCCAATGTATCTAACCCTGATAACACCACCTCAATACACAGCTTAATGCCAAGCCCATATCAACAGTGCACGCAAACCGTGATTGCCTCTACTGCTGACCCCTCACCATCTCTTTGATTCCCCTCTCAGTTCTGGAGAAACATTGCCATGATACCATGAAACTCCATCTCCCAAAACCTCCACTTCTGATACCGAAAAATGAACCAAGGACAGAAATAGTGCCATCTACGTCGAAACGTCGTCCAAATTTACTGAAACGTGTTTCCTCTTACTCATCTCCAGTGGGCCCGACTTTCTATATTACAGGAGCTAAAAGACGAGAAGGTGGTGAAGGAGATGATAGGAACCCAAAACGGAACAAAGAGAGAGACACTTCTTGCTCAGGAATATTGGCGGAGGCTGGTCCCCGGCCCCGCCGGGAACAATGAGTTTGCTATCCTGGAACTGTCGCGGGCTTGGGAACCGGGCGACAGTTCGAGAACTGGAAAAGATCCTACATGCGGAAAATCCGAGCGTAGTTTTCCTCATGGAAACAAAATCCACTATACGCCAAATGCAAAATTTAAATTTCCGTCATTTTCAATTTACTGGTTGTTTTCCTGTTGCATGTGAAGGTGAACGACAAGCTCGCAAAGGAGGCTTATGCCTGTTGTGGAAAGCTCCGTTTGACCTTCATATTTCTTCCTACTCTTCTAATCATATTTCAGCTAATATCTTCTTCGCAGGTGAGTCTATTTTTTTTTTTTTTTTTTTTTTTTTTTTTTGTATCAGATAGCAACCTATAGTTCACTCCGGCGAAGAATTCCGGTGAGAAAAATATAAAAAATATTTAAAAATCATAAAATTATGTAAAAATTAGAAAAATCAGAGAAAATATTTTTGAATTCTAAAGTTCATTTAAAATATCATAAAATTAACTGAAATTTTTAAAAGTAATTTTCATAAAATTGAAATTTTTACAAAAATTTTCAAATTCTTTAAAAGGACTTTAAAATTTTAAATTTTCTGAATTTTAAATATTTTTTATATTTTTCATAAATAAACTCTTTTAAGAAAATCGAATTTCTTTTAAAAAAATACTCCCAACAATTCATAGATATTTTTACGTATCTTGAATGATTTATTTAAGATTTCAATAATTTTCAGATTTAATGAAAATTATATGATATTTTCAAAAAAAAAAAAAAAACGTAAATAATTATACGACAATCTAGTTAATTTGAGATTTTCCTAAAAATGTTTAAAAAAGTTGGAAGTTGGAAAAAAAAAATTAAATATATACCATTTTGAAAAATCCTTAAATAATTTGAATTTTTTTTGAATAATTTATCATAATTATTACTTTCAATTTATTTAATTTATTTAATTTTTTTAAAAATCCCGATCATATTCTAAAATTAGATTTTTAATAATTTATTTATAAATAAGTAAATTTTTTAAATTCATAAATTTTAAAATTTTAAAATCCTTTTAAAGATTTTATAAAAAAATATGAAAATTATTTTAAAAAAAAAATAATATTTTCAGTTAATTTCTGATATTTTAAATGAACTTTAGAATTGGTAAATATTTTTATGATTTTTTTATTTTTACATAATTTTATGATATTTAAATATTTTTTATATTTTTCTCGTCGGAATTCTTCGCCAGAGTGAAGTATAGGTTGCTATATGATACAAAACACAGTTTAGGTTAAAAACGAAAAAAAGCCCCAAAATTCAGGGTGCAAAATGATATTAACCGTATTTAAAATATAGTTGGTCTTTTACTACCCAACAGTATCTCCAGTTTGACCACATGACCAATATTTGACTCCAACCATCGCGATGCTTAGAGTCCACAACCCTGAATACCTCAAGGACTTACCTCCTATCGTGATCCGAGATAGCTCTGTAGGGCCTTAGGTCTCAACTATCTTCTCATCTAGAATTTCAACTCTATCCAGGATAACTTTCAATCATAAAACCCAAACGCACCACAGACTCAAAATTAGATACCATCTAGTGTTGAACATTTAGATAGAAACTATGACACCCAGAATAGAAAAATCGAGACTTATTTTAGTCACATGCGCAGAGTCAACTCTGAACATGTGACTGGGGGAGTAATATACCCAGGGAAGGACCCAGCCCTAGTGGACTCACCATATTCCGAGAAATTAAATTTTTTTTACCCTTCGAGACTTATTTGAGTCACATACTCAAAGATAACTCTGAACATGTGACTGGGGGAGTAGTATACTCAGGGAGGGACCTAGCCTTAGTGGACTCACCGTATAGCTCGCGCACTTTGAATTAGTTTCAATGTTGTCCTACACTTGCTCAGTCGCAGTCCTAATAGTGTTGGGACACCGTAGTTTGTTTTGAAGACTATGGAGTAACTTGATGATAAATACATGAATTTCTCATATACATCGTCATAAATATCAACATGATTTTTACTTTTTGATTGCAGGGCCATCAAATACAGATAATTGCTTGTTTGACGCCTCGTGGCGTATGTTACTTGATTAATGTTTATTAACACCATTCACTAACATGATAAATTCTTAGCTCTACTATTGGTCAAGAGGGTAATGTATGTGCTTCGTCGTTGAGGGCACCTTTCATACTTGAGCAGCTCTGTTGTCGTGTGATTCTCGCACAACTTGTGTATGGAGTTGATGCTCATCCTATGAAGGATGCAATTTGATGACATTGGCAGTTGAGGATCTAAGGCTGAATGCTTCATTGTCTGCAATTTCGCTGGTTATCAGTTTTTTGCACTAATTACAGCTTTGAGTTTTCAGGGCGATTGGACTAGTTCGTGCTTATTAGCCAATATTATTTGTGTATATATTATCGGATTGTAATAATGTAATAGTTAGGGACCTTGTATGTATTTTAGATAGTTGGCAATTAGGGTTGTAACTCTATATATACTGATTCAATAAAATATCCCAGGCAGGGAGTTTTCTAGAATCTTACATGGTATCAGATTTCACACGATCCACCTAGGTTTCACGGAGCCTCTCCCCTCCCCCCCCTTCTCATTCTTTCTGCCGCCACCCCCTATCTCTTTCAAACATGGTTGACCCACATACTCAATTTGCCAGCGCCGCCACTTCCTCCGGCAGCGCCACACCTTCCACCTACCACCCTGCCTTCGCCGTGACAAATATCAAGAACATCATGAGTTTTGTTCTCGACCAAGAAGACGACCAATACATGACATGGGTCGAACTATTCACGATCCATGCCTGCGCCTTCAACGTGCTTGATCACATAGACGATTCCATTCCTCGTCCCTCGGATATCGACGACCCTACATGGCGTCGTCTCGACGCCATCGTGAAGCAATGGATCTACGGTACTATCTCCAAGGACCTCGTCAATACAATCATGAAACCGGGCGCCAAGGCCAGTCAATTGTGGAAACGATTGGAGGAAATTTTTCACAACAACAAACACATGAGAGCTGTGTATTTGGGTGAGACTATTGCAAACAAATCAAATTACTCGCCGATCAGCTTGGCAACATCGGCGATCCCGTGTTGGACCCCAAAATGGTACTTCAATTGATCTCTGGTCTTACTACAGGCGAATACGACACTGTTGCAGCTTTGATACAACAGTCCGATCCCCTCCCCAGCTTTAATAAAGCCCGCTCTCAACTCGTTCTGGAAGAAACAAGATGGTCGAAGCAAGACGACCACCCCGTATCCACCGCCCTACTCACTGCTGCTCATGGTTCTCCAGCCGACTCCTCCTCGCCGGCCTCTAATTCTGACGGCGGCGGCACCCCTGGACGTGGTGGCAAAGGTCGTAGTAAGAAGCAGCAGGGCCGCGGCACTAGTCGCGGGACTGGACGTGGGAATTCTTCGCAACTTGCGTGGCCTTTTGGGCCTAAGAGCCCTTATTGGGCTCACGCCCACCATCAGATGCAGCAGCCCACGTGGGCTTCCCAACCTCAACAGTACTGGACCGCTCCCCCATGCCCTTACCCCACTATTGGGCCGGCCCAGTCTTATTCTTCAAGGCCCGAACTTTTGGGCCCACGCCCACCCCAACAGCAGGCCCTGATCTCGGCCAGCCCACCTCGTTTGGCCCAACAACCTTGTTTCAGCGGCCAGCCCATGTCGCTTACTGATCTGGGTCAGGGTTACAGTTCACTCAGTCTCGCTCAGCCGGATGATCAGTTGTACATGGACACCGGGGCGTCTTCGCATTTAACGAACAATTCAGGCAACCTCCCTCACCTGTTTAATTTGAGCACACCCCCTTCAATTTTCGTTGGTAATGGTTCCCGTATCACAGTTAAAGGTCAAGGCACCACACACACACCCACCCCCCGCCCCGCCTTTTACCCTTAAAAATATCCTTTATACCCCATCCATCATAAAAAATTTAATTTATGTGCGTCAATTTACCTGCAATAATTCTATCTCCATTGAATTTGATCCCCTCGGTTTTTCTGTGAAGGACCTTCCCACGCGGACACTTCTTACGAGATGCCATAGCACCGGGGACCTTTACCCTTTCTCTCCGGCCACCATGCCCTCGCCACCTTCCCCTCTCGCAGTGGCAGTCGTGTCTCCCTCACTATGGCATAATCGCCTCGGCCATCCCGGGCCCCCTGTTTTTAGTCTTCTTCGGCAAAATAAACTCATAAGCATGTTTCTTTGACATGTAATAGTTGCCAATTAGGCAAACATATTCGTCTTCCATTCTTTCGTTCTGAAAATAGTACTTTATCTCCTTTTGATATTGTTCATGCAGACCTGTGGACTTCTTCTGTTCTCAGTAATTTGGGACATAAATATTATATGTTTTTTTTTGGATGATTTTAGTCATCTTTGCTGGGTATTCCCTCTAAAGTTCAAATCCCAAGCATTTCTCGTTTTTGTGCATTTTTACAATTACGTTAAAGTACAATTTGGGCGCGCTCTCAAAACATTCCAGTGTAATGATGGACGTGAATTTAATAACGCTTCCTTCACTAATTTCTTCTCCACTAATGGCATACTTTTTCGGTTTTCTTGTCCTCACACCTCCTCACAAAATTGGCAAAACCGAACGCCTTATCCGCTCTCTCAACAATATGATGCGAACTTTGCTTTTGCATGCTTCTCTCCCCTCCTCACTTTGAAACTATAGCATACATATGGCAACCTACTTAATCAACATACTCCCCTCCCGGTCATTACACAAGTCCACTCCCACTTCCGCTTTATTTCATCGCCACCCGACTTACTCCCACCTTCGTACCTTTGGCTGCCTTTGCTATTCCAATTTATCATCCACCACACTTCATAAACTAGCGCCATGTTCCACTCCATGTGTTTTCCTCGATTTCCCGACGCATCATCATGGCTACATTTGTCTCGATATAAGTACTCGCCGTATCATTATATCCCGCCATGTTACATTTGTAGAAGATAAATTCCCATTTGCCAATTTGTCTTCCTACAACCCTCCCCCGGAAAAACCGGAATCTATCTCCCCTCTCTACCACTTTCACAACACCGTCTCTCCTCCAGCCGTAACACCTATGGCCCCACCCGCCCTCTCGGCTACATTACAGACGCCACCTTCCTCCACCTCCCACCCCTCGGTTCCTACCCCCCCTCCGCCCTCCCATCATCCCATGACAACCCGATCCCAACATGGGATCTTGAAGCCGAAACTTACTCAACCTCCACATCCAAAAATCCTCCCCTGCTCAAATATCCCCCATTCCCAAATCCCCTAAACTTGCCCTGCTTGACCCGCACTGGTATACAACCATGACTGACGAATATTCTGCTCTTATTAAACAGCATACGTGGGACGAGGTCCCACGTTCCCCTGAGGGGGTTAACATTATTCGTTGCATGTGGTTATTCAGGCACAAGTACAGGGATCGCGGTATTTTTGACAGGTACAAGGCTCGTTTGGTTGTCAACGGAAATTCTCAGCCGGTTGGCATTGATTGTGGGGAAACCTTTAGTCCAGTCATCAAACCGGCTACTATCCGCACAGTGTTGAGCATTGCCCTCAGCCGCAATTGGCCCATTCACCAATTAGACGTAAAAAATGCATTCTTACATGGCAATCTTCCGAAAATCGTTTACATGTATCAACCGGTTGGCTTTGTCAATCCCCAGTTTCCTCGCCATGTATGTCGATTACGCAAGTCTCTTTATGGCTTGAAACAACCCCCGCAGGCCTGGTATCAGCGATTTGCCACCTACATTATATCTTTGGGCTTTGTGTGCGCGAAAAGTGGCATATCTCTATTTATTTTTCGTCATGGCTCTCACACTGCTTACCTCTTGCTTTATGTTGATGATATTGTTCTTACAGTATCTTCGGACTCTCTGAAACACAGTATCATTGCCAAGCTACGGTCCGAATTCGCCCTCACCGACTTGTGCAAGCTCAGCTATTTTTTAGGTATATCGGTCTCTCGCTCCTCCAAGTCCATGTTTCTCAGTCAGGCTGACTATGGTAAGGGATAGGGAAAGAAGGATACCCAGACCCTCTACCAGATATACTGATGAATATCTTACAGCCTATGCACTGATCTCAGCTGAAGAGATGGATAGCTTTGAACCCAGAAGCTATAAGGAAGCTATTGAGAGTAATGAAAGGACTCAGTGGATGCTTGCAATGAGGGAAGAGTTAGACTCTTTGGAGAAGAATCAAACATGGATTCTAGTAGACAGACCAAAGAATCAAAGATTGGTCAGTTGCAAGTGGATCTTCAAGAAGAAACTGGAGGTAGCTCAGACAGAATCCATCAGATTCAAAGCTAGGCTGGTTGCTAGGGGATTCACACAGAAGGAAGGTATTGACTTCAATGAAATATTCTCTCCAGTGGTAAAACATTCATCAATAAGAATCTTGCTAGCAATTGTGACTCAATATGATCTGGAACTGGAACAGTTAGATGTTAAGACAGCTTTCTTGCATGGAGATTTGAATGAAAGGATATATATGGCTCAACCAGAAGGTTTCAGTGTTCCTGGAACAGAAAACAAGGTATGTTTGCTACAAAAGGTTTGAAACAGAGTCCTAGGCAGTGGTATTTAAAGTTTAATAGCCATATGCAAAGGATTGGGTTTCAAAGGTCAAAGTATGACAGCTGTGTGTATCTGAAATTCAAAGGAAGAGAAGTTGTTGTGTTTCTACTACTGTATGTGGATGACATGTTAGTGGCTAGCAAGAGTAAAGAGGAGATTCATAATCTGAAGAGAGAGCTTCAATCTGTGTTTGACATGAAGGTGTTAGGAAATGCCAGGAGGATATTAGGGATGGACATCATCAGAAACAGAACTGGTGGAGTACTTTGGCTAAATCAGCAGAATTATATTCATAAGGTGTTGACCAGATTTAATATGCAAGAGTCAAAACCAGTGTCAGTACCTCTTGGGTTACATTTTAAGCTGAGTGAAGATCAGAAGCCAAAGACCAGAGAAGAAGTCAATGAGATGAAGAATATACCCTATGCAAATGTAGTGGGAAGTGTGATGTATACCATGATTTGTACAAGACCAGATGTGGCTCATGCCATATCTGTGGTCAGTAGATACATGTCTGATCCAGGTGGAGCTCATTGGAATGCACTAAAATGATTGCTTAGATATCTGAAAGGAACTAATGATTTTGGGATCATGTTCAAGAAAGTTGAGACAGAATCTGGAAATGTGTTGTGTGGATACTGTGACTCGGATTTTGCTGCTAATTTGGACTCAAGAAAATCTCAATCCGGTTATATTTTCACTATGTTTGGAGCATCAATCAGCTGGAAGTCTATGCTGCAATCAGTAGTTGCCTTATCTACTACTGAAGCAGAGTTTATGGCCATTACTGAAGCAGTTAAAGAAGCTTGCTGGTTGAAGGGTATTCTGGAAGAGTTTGGGTTCAGACAAAAGGCAATCAAGTTGTTCAGTGACTCACAAAGTGCCTTACATTTGTCTAAGCATCAGATGTTCCATGATAGGAGCAAGCACATTGATGTGAAGTTTCACTTTGTAAGAGATATTACTGAAAAGGGAACTGTGATTTTGGAGAAAATCAGAACTGAGGATAATCCATCTGACATGCTTACTAAAGCTTTGACTACAGAGAAGTTTTATCTTTGTATGCAGTTGGTTCAGATCTCGAGTTTGGGAAGGAGTTAGCTCCTGAACAGGAGCAAAGATTGGTAAGAGCAGAAATGATTCAATATGATTAAGGTTGCAGGTTTGGTTTGTTTTCTACATTGTTTGACAAGGTGGAGAATGTGAGTTTGTGTGTCAAAAATGTTGTATATTGTAGCTGTAAAGCTGGTTAGCTCATCTGGGGAAAGAATAGGAAGATGAAAGCTGAAGAAAGGATAAAATCAGATCATATTGAATAAGGGGAAAGAAAACGGTTATTTTTTATTAACAGAAGAATACAACGGTTTTCAGTTACAAAACCGTTGTCTATTACTATTTTGGCAGCTTCTGGAATCAGTTTTGTGAATCTGTTTTGGTGACGGTTTTTTCAGCGGTTTTCTCTCATTCTTAGCTGAGTCTATACGCGTTGATGAGCAGCATAACTTCACATTGTAATTCTTAGGAGTTAAGCCAAGAAATGAGAGCTTGAGAGGAATATTCATCACATTATGCAAAGTGATTGAATCTTGAGTGTTTCTTGTATTGTGTAACTCATTCTCATAGTGAATTCTTTCTGTTCTTGCCCGTGGATGTAGGCTTTAAGCCGAACCACGTAAATTGCTTGTGTTCTATTTTTCTGATTCATTGTTGTTCGTTTTTCTTTCTCAAAGAGAGAACATTAGATTGAGAGATTGAGGAGTGTGTTTTGAGTGGTTATTTGAGTGAGATTTACAACAAAAAATTTATACTTGTGTTTAGCGTGATTAGAATACAAGACCAATGCGAACCAACATATTTCACGAACACGAACTCGAACTCGAACAATGTTATCAGCTTTTCCGAACCAAGTTCAAGCTATTTGCGAGCTTAGTAAATATACTTTTAACGAACTCGAGCTCAAACTATGTTCGTTTACTATGTTATCGAGTTTTTCCCAAACCGAGCTCGAACTATTCACAATTTTAGTAATTAGAAAATGAACCGAACTCCAACACAATTTTAGAAGTTAGAGTCAAACTCGAATATACTGAAAAATTAAACGAGTCGAACTCGAGCCTTGTACTGTTCGACTTGATACGCCTCGTTTACATCCCTATTTCCGTTTGAAGCTTAGTTTGCACCCCGAGTTGACGACGACGACGACATATATTATAACAGTATTGTATTTAATGAGAAAATTCATACTAATTTGATTTGATATAACTGTTTCTTCTTCTTCTTTTGAAGGGCCTACTATTAGGTTGTGTTTGGACTTGCTAAAGGCCTCCAGAAAGTAACATAATGCACCCAAGTCTTTGAGAGAAAAACTCTTATCCAACAAATCAATGATGTGACGGATCAACCTCTTGTCATCTCCGGGAACTAGAATGTCATCCCCGTAAACTGGCACAAGGAGAAGGTCGTCTTTACAATATATGTGGAACAAAGAGATATCTGAAGCAGATGAGTGAAACACTTGACCAACCAAAAAGGCTTTGAGATTCTAATGACATGCCTTGGGAGCCTGCCTCAATTCATACAATGACGTGTTGAGCTTACAAACATACATTGTGTTTTCAGGATCAACATACCCCTCAGGTTGGTGCATATAGACACACGTTTCCAACCTCTCCCTTGAGAAATGCACTATTGACATCTACTTGATGGACACACCAACCTCTGGACGCGAATAAAATGAACATTAACCTCACAGTCAAGGGCTTCGCCACATGACTAAATATATCAGAAAAATCTATCCCATCAGTAAGTTGAAATCCCCCTAGCAGCCAACCTTGCTTTGTATCTCTCTGTAGTCCTATTAGCAAGGTGTTTTATCTTGAAAAGCCATTTGTAATAAATGAGGTTCATATGATCAGAAGGTGGAAGTAAGGTCCATGTATACTAGACGTGAGAGCTTGAAATTAAGTATCCATAGCTTGTTTCTAGACTAAAATAGCTAAAGCTTCTGTTACAGATGTAGATTCACAGGTAATGGCACTGGTGAGGAAGAGTTTTGGCTTAGCAATACCAAACTTAGCTCTAGTGGTCATAAGATGAGTATGGGCTAGATCGGAATGTCTAATATAGTAGGAATTAGAGCCTGCTGGGGAGAAGGAGCAACAGATGCAGTAGAGCTAGCTGATGATAATGATGAGAGTTGATTTTGTGGTAAGTTGTAAGGTGATGAGGAGGAAGAGTTATGAGATAGTGATTGAATACTCTGGAGCATTAAGCACATGCTGAAAGACTGTCAGATGAGAGGAGACTAGTGTATCAGATTTGTCATTGATATATCCAGGGAATAAGTTGTCATATGGGAACTCAGCCTCATTAAAGGTTATTGTTCTCGATATATATATTTTGCCTTCTGCACTAAGGCACTTATGCCCTTTATGAGTAGGGTTGTACCCCAAGAAAATGCACTTAGGTAATCTATACTGAAGCTTTGAATGTGTATAGGGTCTGAGGTGTGGGAAACAAGTGCCTTAGTGCAGAAGGCTAATAATCAGACTATTTCTGAGTGAGTTTAATATATGGAGTTATGTTGCTAATAGCCTAACTAGGAAGCCTATTAATAAGATATACTGCAGTGTAGAACAAATGCCACCAAAATTAAGATGGCAAGGATGTATGTGCTAGAAGAATAAGGCCACTTTGTAGAATATGTTGATGCTTTCTTTTTGCAGTGCCATTTTGATGATGTTTATGGGGACATTTATGTCTAAAGATGATGCCTAGATTATCAAGGAAAGACTTCAGAGGTCTATACGCCCTCTAATCAGAGTGAACACTCAAGATCTTAGTGTTGAATTGCCTTTCCACCACAACATTAAAGGTGTGAAACACGGAAGCTACTTGAGATTTTTTATGAATTACATATATCCATGTGAACTTTGTAAAATCATCAATGAAATGGACATAGTGTCTATACCCATCTATAGACAGAATTGACGTTGGTCCCCACATATCTGCGTGAATAAGTTGGAAGAGAGTTGTAGTTGTATGAGGAACAGAAGAGAAGGGCATTTTATCCATAGCAGTTGATACATTCGAAGTTTTGAGAATAGGTATGAACATATTCTGACATGGATTCCCCAATCTAGCATGATAGACTTCTAACCAAGTATCAACTAACATTTTAGTTGGAATGCTAGCGTTCTGTGAATGCTAAAGGGAGAAATGAAGCTTGTGGACCTGGTGTGCAAGAGTCTCCTTAACTGCATAGCCAGAAACACAGAATTCCACAAAAGCAGAGTTATCAGACAACAATTTTGTGACACTAATGAGATTTTTTGTAACTTCATGCACAAATAAGGATTATTAAGTTGGATAGATCTATTAGGAAGGGAAGTACGGAAATTAGACCGACCAATATGTGATATAGGTAGCAAGGAACCATTGCCTACAACCAGAAGATCCTACAAGTGTATGGTTGTTTTAGAGTGAGGTTGATGTGATCATTGGTGACATGATGTGTGGCACCACTATCTAGGTACCAGTTTGGCTCATGAGCAGCTATAGAGTATGCTAATGGAGCATAAGAACCTGCAACAGATGGAGAGGTTGTATAAAAAAGGAGAGTTAGAATAAGAGGAAGAAGGATAATCTGAAGTGGAAGGTTTAGAGTAGGTTTGCTGATGGAACTGCAGTGTGAACATTACTTGGTGGTGCTAGAAGAGTTGCAGCATTAGCTTGAATACCTTGAGTATCTAGACCAGGAAATTCTTCATTAAACCTCCAATAACACACAGGTGCAAAGTGATTATTTCTTCCACATATTTTTGACAATTTTTTTTCCTCTTCCAATGGATCTAGCTCTGCCTCGATTTCTACCACCAAAACCTCATTCAGACTGATTAGGAGCTCGTGAATCAACAAACTTATTCCATTTATGAGGAGTAGATCTCTTATTCACAATATTAGCATTAGGATGATAATCCACTCTGTGATTTTTTTTTTATTCTCATCTCATGAGTCTGCAGAAGATACTGAATCTCAGAGAACTCTATGGAACGTATGTGAGTTGTGAGATTAACAATGATTAACTCAAACTATGGTCATAATACACTTATGTGTAATATTAGATCATCAATAGCAACTATTTATCCTGAAATAATGTCTTTGCATTTTGAGGATGTATTCTTTTATGCTTGAATCACCTTTCTTCGTCGTTTGTATGTATGTGTGGGTAAAAATGGGTAGTTTTACCCAAGGTTCTAAAAGTCGCTAGGCGCGAATTAGGCGGTGGACTGTGGTTTAGCGATTAATCGGGGTTTTGGCGGGACTAATCGGAGCATAGACGGAGAGGAATCGAAAAATAAACGTAGGCGGTCAATGGGAGCCTAGCCCCTAGACGAGGATTAATCGAAGTAAGTCGGGGATTTTTAGAACAGATGTTTTACCTACACATTAATGTGTGGAAAATGTATAAATTTGTGTAAGTAATTATGTCTCACAAAGTTGCATACATGACAAGGATGATAACTTAACTAAAAATCCTATCTACTTCTATAACTAGTTTTAATTAAAAATCCTACTAGAGAAGCTGACATTTATCGTCGAACGTGTACAAATACAGACCTATTGTATACGTTCTTAAAAATACTCATTGCATACGCATTAAAACCGGTTAACTGATATTTCAACTACAAAATTACTTCTTCTTCAACTATAAAACATAACTTCCACATCGGGAGAGTAATGGACGAGCAAGGGAACATCAAGCTAATCGTGTGGCTAAACCAACTTGATCACCATGCTTACTTTTTTGTTCATCGAGTTCTACGTAAAGTCTCGTTCATACGGTTAAAATCCATAGAAGAGGGAAGAAAAAATTGCAAGTTCACATACAATATAGGAAAAATAACAATTATAATCACCAATGTCAGGATTTTATTTTTTTTCTTAAGTTTTTTAGCAGAACAATACATTAAGGTATACAGACCTAATTATAAACCCAAATAAACTTTATACTCAAACCTTAGCGTGTCGCGATATTTATTTATCCACTTTAGTTTTTACATCTATTTCAAGTAGTTACCTGATACAGATCTGTTGACAAATAAAACAATGGAGTCTCCTTTATATAAAGCAATAAATACAAGATCTATGTATTAATAATTAATCTATCTATTCAGAATACTCATCAATATATCAAGAATTGATGTTATACATATATGATGATATACATCGATTAACTAGAAGACTCAAACAAGAATAAATGGGTATACCTTGGATTAGTTCGACGATTCAGTTTTCTCCACCACGGGAGATCAAAGAGAGTGAATTCAGGAGAATGGCTATTAATATCCATCCGGCAGAGAGGAACAAAATATAAACTTATCTTAAATATCAAATCCAAGGCGAAATGGAGAAAACTATTATAGGATCCACCTACTGAAGTGGAACATCGGCCACATCCACACATAAAAGGCTATTTGAGAACCGACCAACTGATTAATGAATCGCCGCCATTAATGAGCCCAAGAAAGAGTATATTCATCATTCATGATAATTGTGATTGATATGGATTGAAAATGCAACCCATAATCAAGAAATTTTTTAGAGAAAGAAGAATTATGAACTAAGGGTAAAAAACAGAAAATGCATTACTCGAAATGAAGGATATTCTTGATCTTCACACTTCTGGTCGAAATAGTCGTGAAATTCCTGCAAAATCACCAGAAGAATTACCGGTGGAGAAACCTCCGATGCCAAAGTCAGCTCAACGACTAGTGGTGGAAGAGAGATGATAAAGAAGAGAAAGTAGAGAGAAGAAGTAGAAAGTGAATAGTGAGTTATGAATGTCTATGTCTTTGGGAATGAATGGATACTTATACATTTTTCCCGAAGGGCAAAATGGTCATTTCCCAAACTTCTTTAACCTGGACCTCGTATAATTCCGATCACCTTAAAACCGTCTGTCCAACCCTTCAATTCTGAGATATCCCGTTCTGAACCCGACCCGGTTGGATCCTCCTAAAGGGTAGGCAGGCGTGCAGCTCTCAAGGTGTCCGCTCTGAGGATCATGCCCCCATTCCCTTAACTCAGCTCTGTATTTCAATCCTATTTATCAGGCCTGAAAGACATACAAATTTACCCGCATCAGAACTCCCCCCTCCCCCCCATTCTGAATAACTCATTGGAGTTACTTAGAGTAGACAATAATACTCAGAGAATTTTATAGTTAGGTCGTTAGCACTGTAAGATTCTAGAAAACTCCCTGCCTGGGATATTTTATTGAATCAGTATATATAGAGTTACAACCCTAATTGCCAACTATCTAAAATACATACAAGGCCCCTAACTATACATTATTACAATCCGATAATATATACACAAATAATATTGGCTAATACGCCCCCTCAGACGGAGCGGGAGGAGGACGGACGCTAAAGCTGGATCGAAAATCAAGAAATAGTTGTCGAGGCAGTCCCTTGGTAAAGACGTCGGCAAATTGAGAAGAGGAGGGGACATGTAAGACAAGAACATGACCAAGTGCGACTTGTTCACGGACGAAATGGATGTCAATTTCGACATGCTTTGTCGTTGATGGTGAACGGGATTGACCGAGAGATATGTAGCCGAGACATTATCACAATACACAAGAGTGGCAGTTCGAAGAGGGCAATGCAACTCATACAGTAGGTTACGCAGCCAACAAGTTTCAGCGACAACATTGGCAACAGCGCGGTACTCGGCTTCGGCGCTCGACCGGGAGATGGTTGCTTGCCGATTGGCAGACCAAGACACCAAGTTATCACCCAAAAATACACAAAATCCAGAGGTAGAGCGGCGAGTGTCGGGGCAGCCGGCCCAATCTGCATCGGTGTATGATACGAGACGAGTCGAAGGGGAAGGATAGAGATGAAGACCATAAGCCAAGGAACCCTGAAGATACCGAATAATACGTTTGAGAGCCACAAAGTGAGGCTCTCGTGGGTCATGCATGAATAGGCAGCATTGCTGAACTGCATAAGAAATGTATGGACGAGTGAATGTGAGATACTACAGGGCACCTGCAAGGCTGCGGTAGAGGGTCGGATCCGGGACCAGATCTCCATCAAAGGCGCTGAGTTTGGCCTTAGCGTCAACCGATGTGGCAACTAGCTTGCAATTCGCCATATGAGCACGGGAGATAATATCGCAAAGTCATGTAACCTTGAGTGTTCATTATATTCAGTATCTGATCCTTCTTCAGAGTCTTCTTCTTCATTTTCAGACTCCACCTTAACTGATAACTTCTTATTAGTGTTATCAGCTTGAATCCTGATCTTCTGAGCTTCTTTCAGTGGCATGTCTTCTTCTGAGAATACCACATCTCTACTGATGATAATCTTTCCTGCTCCAGGTTCTGTATTCCACAGTCTGTATCCTTTTGTTCCCTCAGGATATCCCAGCATCAGGCATTTGATTGCCCTGGCTTCTAACTTGTCTTGTTTTGTGTGAGCATAGGCTCTGCATCCAAAAACCTTTAAGTGTTCATATCTGGGAGACTTCCCTGACCATTTTTCTTCAGGAGTTAGGTTTTCAATGGCACTAGAAGGACACCTGTTGATCAAATAAGCAGCTGTGGAAGCTGCTTCTCCCCAGAATCTCTTATCCAACCCTGAGCTTGATAACATGCTTCTAACCCTCTCCAATATGGTTCTGTTCATCCTCTCAATGATACCATTTTGTTGAGGATTTGCAGGGACTGTTTTATGCCGTTTTATCCCCTTGGTAGTGCAGAAACTGTTGAACTCTTCAGACACAAACTCAAGACCATTGTCTGTCCTTAGGCACTTCACACATACATCTTTCTCATTTTCCACCTGCTTGCACCAGGCTTTAAATTTCTCCAAGGCTTCAGACTTCTGTTTCAGAACATATAACCATAGCTTTCTTGAGAAATCATCCATTATGCTCAGAAAGTATCTGCCTCCTCCAAGAGTTGGAGTTCTTGAAGGTTCCCAGAGATCAGCATGAATGTATTCTAATGGGGCATTTGAGCATTTCTTCCCTTCAGGGTAAGGGAGTTTCCTGCTCTTACTTAGAATGCAGTCTTCACAAAGCTTCTTATGACCCTCATCACTTGTCTTGATCAGGTTTTGCTTCATCAATAGTCTTAATCCAGAATCACTTACATGTCCAAGTCTGGCATGCCATATGTCTGCACTACTCCTTTCCACAGCATCAGCTTCTCCAAGGATCACTGATCCCATTAGGTAGTACAGGCTTGATCTTCTTACCCCTCGTAGGACAATTGACTGATTCCTTATGACATCCAGAAAACCATTCTCAGACTTAAACCAGCAACCCTTCTTTTCTAGAGTGCCAAGACTTATCAAGTTCCTTTTCAACTGGGGAATATACCTTACTTCAGTCAAGGTGATGATCTGATTATTGTGAGTTCTCAATTTCAGGTCACCTATACCTTTAACACTACATACTTGATCATTCCCCAATAGGACAGTTCCAGTGTTCTTTTCTTTGAAATTTTCAAGCCAATCCAAGTGAGGTGTCATGTGAAAGCTACAGCCTGAATCTAGAATCCATTCATTCATAGATTTAGTGTCTGTAATGTTCAATACCTGATTCTCATCATTTGATTCTTCAGCTGTTTCTGCAACATTTGAAGTAGAGGCACCCTTTTGGTTCTGCTTCTTCTTCCACTCGAAGCAATTCTTCTTCAAGTGTCCTGGTTTCTTGCAAAAGAAACATTTCCTGGACTCCTTCTGATCAGCCTGTTTTGGCTTTGAATTTTGATTCTTCTGAGAATTGTCTCCAGATTGGGAAGCCTTTTGAAACCTGCCTTTCTTGATGTTCAGGCCTTCAGGGATGCTTTCTTGTTTTACTTGTTTCATCTTCTGGAGTTCCTTTCCTTTTAGAGCTGCTTGAACCTCGGCTAAAGAAATCCTTGAGTCTCTCCCATAGAGCATGGCATCTCTGAGATGATCAAGTGCTTGAGGTAGAGAGTTTAAGAGCAGTACTGCTTTGTCTTCATCCTCCATCTTTACATCTATGGCCTCCAGATCGTCTAGAGTTTTGTTGAACTCATCCAACTGATCCTCCACCCCTTTCTCTGCCATAAACTTGAAGGAGAACAGTTTCTGCTTCAAATACAGTCTATTTGCCATGGATTTGATGAGGTATATCTGGTCCAATCTTTCCATAACTGCTTCTACACTCGTTTCTTTGGCCACTTCGCGCAAAACCTTATCAGAGAGACAAAGTATCACCAGGCTATGAGCCTTTTCTTGAATTTCTAACCTCTGATCAGGGGTCACCGAGGCAGGAAATCCTTTATCTCCCTTGAGTGCAGCTCCCAGGCCCTGTTGAATCAGCAATGCCTTAACCTTCAACTTCCAGAGCCCGTAGTCGTTCTTGCCATTGAACTTTTCTGCTTCAAACTTCGAGATTGACATTCTGAATGGAGATTTAGATCTTCAATGTGATGCTTCCCACAGACGGCGCCACTGTTGTAAATCTCACTCAAATAACCACTCAAAACACACTCCTCAATCTCTCAATCTAATGTTCTCTCTTTGAGAAAGAAAAACGAACAACAATGAATCAGAAAAATAGAACACAAGCAATTTACGTGGTTCGGCTTAAAGCCTACATCCACGGGCAAGAACAGAAAGAATTCACTATGAGAATGAGTTACACAATACAAGAAACACTCAAGATTCAATCACTTTGCATAATGTGATGAATATTCCTCTCAAGCTCTCATTTCTTGGCTTAACTCCTAAGAATTACAATGTGAAGTTATGCTGCTCATCAACGCGTATAGACTCAGCTAAGAATGAGAGAAAACCGCTGAAAAAACCGTCACCAAAACAGATTCACAAAACTGATTCCAGAAGCTGCCAAAATAGTAATAGACAACGGTTTTGTAACTGAAAACCGTTGTATTCTTCTGTTAATAAAAAATAACCGTTTTCTTTCCCCTTATTCAATATGATCTGATTTTATCCTTTCTTCAGCTTTCATCTTCCTATTCTTTCCCCAGATGAGCTAACCAGCTTTACAGCTACAATATACAACATTTTTGACACACAAACTCACATTTTTTTGGATTAATATATATACTCAAGTTGGGGTGGCGAGCTTACGAACCAAAAAATTTTGTCGAACTGAAAATTGGGGTCGTATGTACTCAGTTCATTAGGCTAACAAATGACTACAAAAAATATTTTCTCGAATTGAAATCCGAATAGTTTTGCAAATACTTTGATATTTACATCCCTAAACGGAAACGGGCTTTAGGTAAAAAAATCATGTAATGTTGCAACGTGTATTTTATTCTCTAAAAGACAGAATATACCTAATCTGGGCCCAGTAAAATTGTTGATTTCCTATTAGAAAAATATCACTGAATGTTCCATAAATTGATAAATTATAATTAATTCTCTACCTACCATTCATACAACAAATAATTCGGAGTAGCCGACTTTCATGCTGCAACCGACTATTCTTAATATATTGACGTTGAAAATTTTAAGTTAAATACTTAAATCCAAATAATGTAGATCAAAATTAAATATCACCGTCCGAATTGACTTGATGCAACACTAAAATATATAGTGAATGATAGTATAAAGATACTCCCTCCGTCCCAGTTAACTTGTTCTACTTTTCATTTATGTATGTCCCACTTAACTTGTCACATTCATAAATGACAATTAAAGACAACAATCTTCATTCTCAAAATATGGATATTCAATCTCCACCTTTAAAAAGTCAAAGATTCCACAAAATCTATTTTTCTTAACATTCGTGTCCAGTCAACTATGACAAGTTAACCGAGACGAAGGGAGTATGAAATTACAACTCGAGAGTAAACAATGAGTATTTTACTAAGTGTATAGACAGTGATGTTGTATCACTAAACAATTAGATAATAAAACACAAAAATTCCAGAGAAAATTCTAAGGAAATAATGATTTATAGTGTCAGTATTCATAGATATCAGAAACGACCCATAAAATACATTAATCTTATTTATCACTGTCTAAGTATGAAAATAAGTTTATGGACCTTCTGTAAGACTTCGGACCTACTTAATAAGAATTAAAAAAACAAGCTCATAATTAGACACACACATCCATTATTATATTTAAATGTAACCAAAGAACGACTTGAAAGTTTATCATCTCTAAAATTAATTGGATGAAGTTTGTTATTATATCATATGGATAACGTAACTAATTTAACCCTATGAAAGCACGATGGTTAAGATAACGAACACTATAAAAGATACATAAAATTAAAATAGATTGTATGTTTATTTAAGGTTGGAGAGTAATGCGTTGTTAGATGAGGTAAATGTGATTAATGAAGCCGGTGTTGTAGATTCAGTTGAGATTTATTTATATTATTAAATTGTAAAAAAAAAGTGAGTTTGTTAGGATAGAATTAATTAATAATTATAGTAATTATCAGAAATTATAATTACATATTGATGTATTTCAATGAATTAACAAAAGCATCAATAACCGAGCACCATTTAGTTGGACCCTCCCTTAATGGTTGCAGCGATTATTGGGTGGTAAGAATAAAGGTATGATCATAGTACAAATATACAAGCTGATAGGATATTGAGTCCACGTCAGCCCGACTAATATTTATATTATAGTTTATGTAAAAGACAAGATAATAAGCATCTCTCCCTCTCTCCACATATATAAAGCAAAAGGCAGCTACTGAAGACGCTAATTTTGTCATCGAAAAAAGGATGGTGGAGTTTTTCCTGCTGGGGTGCACCGGAGTTGTCATGTTCCTTCACGGAGCTAATTTCTTCTTCCATGCCATTTCTTCTCACTTCTCAATCCGCCACATCAGGTTCTCAATTTCAATTTTTTCTTTTTTTGAAGAAAATGTTTCTTGTATTCAATAACAGCATATGGTCATGTTTGAAATTTAAGAAAAGGGGATTTAGTAGAAATTATGGTGTGCTGATGTTTGAATGGTTTCTTGTCTGATCTTACAAATTCCAGTTTCGTGTTCACTTCATCATTATTGGCTATATGTGAAGTATACAGATATTACTGAAATATAAAATTGAATGTAGGCCCTCGTTTATATTTTTTTCCCTAAATTTATTAATGAATTTTGATGATTTATGCAATTTTTTCTTGGGGTAAAAGGGGGAGAATTCTTTTCAAGGGGATGTTTGTGTCTAGAGCATATCAAGCTGGACTCATTCAAGATGTATACGATCAAATTAAAAAGTAATTGTATTGAGGTGGAATAAAATTAAGCTGAGATAGTGATTAATGATTAAGAAGTTATTGAGAATTGCTATTGCGATTAAAAATTGAAAGTGATACATAATGATTAGTTGATTGGTATTGATTAAAATTATTGTCAAGGTTTGTAGAGGAGGGTAGGATTTTGGAGGGAAGATGGATACATCTCCATCTATAGCCTAGAACAAAAATTATGTCAGATATTCGAACAGGCCTAATCCAATTCAAATAGTCCTAAAAGGCTTGATTGATTTAGAGTTGTTTAAGTGGACCTTCTTTGTGTATTTACCTAAGATCACAGATATTTCATGGTGGTTTGGACCATCTTATGGGTCTACATAGCCCTAATCGAGCAATTATTGAAATATTTCCTACAACATGATTATTTGTGGAATACATTAAATTGAACTACTAAATTATTTGGTTGAAAGTAACACTAGTTATTCTTTTTTTAAACAGTTTCTTGGGAATTGCTGCTTGGTAGAGCCATGTCGCTGGAACTCCATTAGAAAAAAGAGGGTTTTATTTTTGCACGCCATTTGTAGATATGTATTATAATTATAGTTAATCTTAAATTGTAAATGTACAAATTCAAATGTCTTTCACGGCCAGTTGAATAATTAAGTAATTTCACTAAAGTTGCTCATCCGGTTCTAAAACCAGAACCAAGTAAAAAAACTATACATATGAGTTTCGATTTTGGTTACACCATATTATGAATCGGGAACCGAGGATTCGGTTTAATCGTTGATATGTTTAATTTTTTTATTTCATTTTCAATGTTTCGTCTATGGTCCAAGATTAAATGGGATGAAAAGGACGGCCGAGATTTAATAGCCATAGGATGAAATCGACAGTTTCGGTTGAGCAACGGTGAAAAACGGACGAAAGTCCTTAAAGAAATACAGAATAAAATTGAACAGATGGTTCAGACTAAATCTTTGGTTTTTATGTGGTTAGAAACTAAAAGCGGGACCTAATATATGCGTTGAATTTCGATTAGGGAGTGTTGGTTTTTGAAACCTATATGAAAGTGAAACTGCATAATTTGCATTTACTGAGAAGTGAAGTGGAGCAGCAAGTTGGGGAGTTAGTTGTGATTTGGGGAGCAGCAAGACAGTTACTCTTCATAACCGTTTTTCTATTGCATCTAAGGGAAGTTGTAAGGAGTTAGTTGCTGAGTTTTAACAGCGGTTTCATCTCTAGTCTTTAACACATACTTGTATCTTAGGAGAAATTAATCATTCCTAGATAGACAGTAGAGAGAAGCACAAGAGGGAAAACAACAAGAAGAGTAGCAAGATCAAGACAGTGTTCTTGAGTGTACTCGTGTGTTAGTGTTGTATCTTGTGCGTACCATTATTTCTTGATTCATTAATAGTAGAACTAATCAAGCACCGTGGGCAGTGGCGTATCCAGATTTTTGAGATTGGGGGTGCGATATATAAAGAAAATGTAGGAGGTACGATATAATAAAATTGTACAAAAATATTATCCAATATTTGAAGTTGTAGAATCCCAAATACGAAAAAAAAAATACACAACATTAAAATGGAAACTACTATCTTAATTGGGTCCGACGAGTCTTCATTCTTTGAAAGCGGTTTATGACATCACCATCGAGAACTTGTAAAAAAGCATCATTCACAATGAAAGTGACCAAACAATCATTTAACAATTGATCATCCATGCTATTCCGCAACTTATTTTTTATGTAGGTCATTCCGGATACTCCTACACTTGCAGTGGCGACGGGGAGAAAACTTACAGTGGGGAGAGTTTATTTTAGGGGTACAATTATAATTTTTATGGGCTTTATTTTTTAATACATAGTAAAACGAAAATTCCGCATTGGGGGTACAACCCAAAGCCCCAAGTGAATCCGCTAGTGCCCGTGGACGTAAGCCAATTTGGTTGAACCACGTACATCTTTCTTGCAATACATTCGAGCGACGGATTAGAGCATTTGAGAGCATTGGTGGGGATGGATTGTTCCGCGATTCATAAAGTAACAAGTTTGGCGTCGTCTGTGGAAAATTGAAAAGGAATTGAACCAAGATCATGTCATCATCGTGGCTGCGATGAAATATGAAGCGAAGAAGTTCACAGGCACGAATGATTTTGGGTTGGGGTAAATCAAGATGAAAGCCCTATTGGTGCAGCAAGGCTTGGCAGGGGCTTTGAAGGGGGTTAAGGAACTAACAGAAAAATTGGATGAAGCTCGGAAGAAAGATTTTGATGGATAAGGCACATTCTGAAATCATTCCGTCCCTTGGTGACAAAGTACTTCATGAAGTGGCCAAAGAGAAAACCGCAGGAGATGTATGGAGCAAACTTGAAGATCTTTACATGAAGAAGACCATGCAAAATAGGTTGTACATTAAGCAAAAGTTGTATTCCTTCAGGTTTTCAGAGGAAAAGGGAATAGAGGATCAGCTGGATGAATTCAATAAGTATCAAGATGATCTTAAGAGTATTGAAGTCAAAAAGGATTAAGATAAGGCAATAATAATCTTGGATGCATTGCCAAGAAGCTTTGACCACTTGAAAGATGCCATGTTATATGGCAGAGAATCAACCATCACACTAGTTGGAGTTGAAACTACTCTCAAGGCAAAGGAACTGCAGAAGATGAATGATTCAAGACAAGATCCCACAAATGAGGGATTGAATGTAAAGAAAGGAAAAGGTTTCAAACAAAAGAAACCATATCTTGTCGATCAAAACAAGAAACAGTTCCAAAATAAGCCTTGAGTCACTGGTGGGAACGAAACTAGGGAATGCCATCATTGTAAGAGAAAACAAGCTGCAAAGAATGAGAAATTAAACAAAACTAATTTGGCAGAAGTGAAGAGGAAGCAGATGTTTTGAACATCACTGAATATAAGGCTAAGGAGAAGTGGATCCTTGATTCAGGTTGCAGCTTCCATATGTGTCCACACTTCAGCTGGTTCATGGATTTCAGGGAGCAAGAAGTTGGCTTAGTAATGCTTTCCCATGACCAGGTGTGTCATGTGAAGGGCATTCGAAACATAAAGCTTAAGGCTCGTGATGGATCTGTCAAGTTGTTGGCAGATGTCAGATATATTCCTCAACTCAAAAGAAATTTGATTAGTCTTGGAACTCTAGAGAACAAGGATACAATTTTAAATCTGAAAGAGGATATTTGTATGTCTTAAAAGTTCCCAAGGTTGTGATGAAAGGAATAAGAAAGTCAAGTTTATATTATCTAATGGCCGAACCCTTAATAGGGAACTCAAGAACTGTTGTAAATGATGAATCTGTTGTGTGGCACAACAGATTGGGGCATATCGGTGAGGCTGGTCTCAATGAACTATTGAAACAGAGCATGTTAAAGAATCAAGGGACATTCAAGATTAATTAATTTGAAAATTGCATTAATTCCCTGTAGGAAAACATAGCTCAAAAGCTCCAATAGACTATGTTCATTCAGACCTATGAGGCACTTCAAAAGTAGAAACTCTTGGAGGAGGGTATTTTGTGAGTATCATAGATGATTACTCTAGGAAATTGTGGATATACATCCTCAAGAATAAGTCAGATGCATTCAGCAAGTTTCAAGAATGGTGTAAAGAGGTGGAAGTTGAGAAAGCAACAACACTTAAGTGCCTCAGAACTGATAATGGGCTTAAATTATTATCTGATATATTTCAACATTTTTGTAAGGAGAAATAGATAAGAAGACATAGGACTGTACCTGGAAATCCACAGCAGATTGGTGTGGCTGAGAGAATGAATTGGACAATACTTGAAAAAGTAAGATGTATGTTACTCATTTCAAGGATGTTGAATTTTTTTGGGGATAAGCTGCTTCTACTGCAACATATTTGATTAATAAAAGCCCATTAACAACAAAGGGTTTTGTGACACCTGATGTAAGATGGAGTGAGAATGTGCCAAGTTGATCTCACTTGAGAACTTTTGGATGTATGCATATGCACATGTCAAACAATACAAGTTGGATGCTAGAGCCTTGAAATGTGCTATGCTAGGATATCAAAAAGGGGTAAAGGGATACAGACTGTGGTGTTTTCAACCTGACATGAATAAAGTATTGATAAGTAGAGATGTGGTATTATGTGAAGAGCAAATGCCATTCAAGGAAAGAAAAACACAGGAAGTAGTGATCTCTTCACCCAAGGGCAAATCACAAGTTAAGGTGGAGCATGATGAGCACAATGAAAAGTTCAGTTCAGAAATTATTGATGGAACAACTGATCTTGATGATGATCAAAATGATGGAGATGATCTCAGTGATTATCAACTGACAAGAGAGGCAAAGAAGGGTAGTGAAGCCATCTACAAGGTATGGAGATGAATACCTTACAACATATGCTTTAAGTGTTGCTGAGGAAACATAATTCCATGAGCCAAAGAATTTCATTGAACCAATGGGAAGTAAGGATAAAGATTAGTGGATGATTGCTATGAAGGAAGAACTAGACTCACTGAAAAGGAATGGGACATGGATTCTGGTGGATAAGCCAGCTCATCAGAAGTTAGGGAGCTGCAAATGGATATTCAAAAAAAAGATTGAGTTTGCTGATATAGAAAAGATGAGATATAAGGCAATGCTTGTGGCCAGTACACAAAAGGACGGTATTGACTACAATGAAATATTCTCACCAGGTGCGAAACATTGCTCAATCAGAATCCTCTTAGCACTAGTTACACAAATGGACCTTGAGTTGGAACAACTGGATGTAAAAACAACATTCCTATATGGTGATTTGAAAGAGACTATCTTCATGACTTAATCAAAAGGTTTTGTGTTGCCTGGGAATGAAAACAAATCTTGTTTACTGAAGAAATCATTGTATGGACTTAAACAGAGTTCCAAGCAATGGTATATCAATTTTGACAACTATATGAAGCAGATTGGCTATTCAAAGCCTAGATATGACAATTGTAAGTTCTTGAAGAAAGCAGATTGGCTATTCAAAGCCTAGACATGACATGCTTGTGGCAAGCAAGTGGCATGAAGAAATAGAGAAGCTCAAGGCTGATTTACAGGCAAGTTTTGAAATCAAAGTACTAGGTTATGCCAGAAGAATCCTTGGCATGGACATCATAAGTGATAGACAAAAAGGCTTGTTGTGGTTGTAGCAGAAAAGTTATGTCGAGAAGGTTTTGAAGAAGTTTAACATGCATGAGTCAAGGGTTGTCTTTGTATCTTTAGCTCAGCACTTTAAGCTTTCAGAGTTGCAAAACCCAAAGACAACAAAAGAAGAAAAGGAGATGAATAAAATCCCTTATGAAAATGTTGTAGGAAGTATAATGTAGATTATGGTCTGTACTAGGCCAGACATTTCACATGTTGTGAGTGTTGTCAGCAGGTACATGGCCAATTCAAGAACACAATATTGGGAAGCTCTTAAAACGGTGATGAGGTATCTTAAAGGAGCCTCAAACTGTGGCATTCTGTTTAAGAAGGATGTGAGTTGCACTAATGTTTTGAAAGGTTATGTTGAATCTGACTATGCTGCTAATCTTGACACAAGAAAAAGTCTCAGCCAGGTTATGTTTTCTCAATTTGGAGCAGTTGTTAGTTGGAGATCAATGCTCCAATCAGTGGTAGCTTTGTCCACAACTGATACATGGCAATGACTAAAGCTAAAAAAAAGAAGGTATGTGGTTAGAAGCAATTGCTGCAGAGTTTGGTGTTTATATATCAACAATCAATTAAGATCTTGTGTGACTCTCGGAGTGCTCTACACTTGGCAAATCATCAAGTTTTCCATGAGAGATCCAAACACATAGATATTAGGCATTATTTTGTTAGAGATATAGTGGAAAAGGGAGATGTGGAGATTGTCAAGGTTAGAACAAAAGAAAATGTTGTTGATATGCTTACAAAAGCATTGCCAACATAAAAGTTCAAGTATTGCTTGGACTTGATTCAGATTCTTGAATGCTAAAGAAGCTGGAATGCCCTGTAATGGGGGAAAGGTGGAGGAAAATCAGTAATATTTTTAAAGATTTAATTGGTTTGGCCCCATGCTATAGCTAAGGTGGAGATTTGTGAATGTTTCTAGCTATTACACTCAGCAATTTTAGCATAATTTGTATTTATTGTGAAGTGAAGCAGAGTAGCAAGTTGGGGAGAGAACTTGCACGTGCGCATGAGATGACATGCAAAGGAAAACGGTTACTCTTCATAATAGTTTTTCTGTTTCATCTAAGGAAAGTTGTGAGGAGTTAGTTGTTGTGTTTTAACAACAATTTTCATATCTAGTCTTCAACACATACTTGTGTCTTAGGGAAAATTGAACCATTCCTAGATAGACACAAGAGAGACACAATTGTAGAGAGAAGCACAAGAGGGAAAACAACAAGAACAGAAAGAACAAGACTGTGTTCTTGAGTGTGCTCGTGTGTGAGAGTTATATCTTGTGTGTACCATTGTTTCTTGATTCTTTGATAGTAGAGTTGATCAACCACCGTGGACGTAAGCCAATTTGGCTAAAGCACATACATCTTTCTTGCAATACATTCGAGCAACAGATTAGAGCGTTTGAGAGGTTGGTGAGTGTTGATTGTTTCTTGGTTCATAAACTAACACTGGCAATTCTAACCACAAGAATACAGTTAATTTCACACTCATGTAATGTTGTACAAACACATTAATTTTGTATCTACTCCTTCCAAATACTTCTCCCAATCTGTTTGAAACTCGTATAGATCGTACACAAACACAAAAGAGAGAAGAGAGAAATCAGGGTAAATTAGTCGATTACTAAATTAATTAATCTTTTAATTGAGTATTTATCCAACTATTTTACAGACATTGGGCCTTTTGAGCCTCTAATAAATCTTATTGAATAAACAAAAGATATAGACCCGATGGGCTTAAATTATACGGCCCAACTATAATTGTTACAATTGGACGATATTCCAACTTAATGTGGGGTGTTGGGAAGTCGTAGTGTGATGCTTAGGTTTTCTTAATTGGATAATCTCAAAAAGAAAAACTATTATTTTAATTAGACAGTATTTGTTATAATCTGGCATTTTTATGTTATTATGTGCAGGGATAAAAATGATTCAGAATAGGATTGCTTGAACTCTTTGTTCCATCTTGATTCTTCCATTTTGATTATATATTTCTCATTAGCGTCTGGGGTAGAGGGTTAATTAGACATGATTATTTCGGTGGCTAAAAAGGTATTAAACTTATATGATGATATTGTCAAAATATTGCTCTAAATTACAATGCATTTATTGAGTAACTATGTGATGCTTTTATACAGAGGTTTAGGAGTGTGATTAATACCTCTCCTCTCTAACTACTTTGCTAAACATAATCCTAACAGCCTAACTTACTATATTATTTATAATATAAAGTATATCTAATATGCTCCCCTTAATATGAGCATCCCTTTCCTGACCTAGAACATCAGGACAAAAGTTGAAAACAACACTACAAGGCAAAACCAGACAATACATAATAGCTACAGTAGCTGAAAATACAATAGCTACAGTAGCTTATACACTCTTGTAGCTTAAACTTTTGGTGTAGCTGGCAATTCAATGCTAGGGGTTTGGTTAAGACATCCGCAATTTGCTCTTCTGAATTCACAGAGCTTACGTCAACAACATTTTTTCTGAACCAGTTCTCTAATGTAATGAACGTCTATTTCGATATGCTACGTTCTTGCATGGTGCACTGGATTTGATGCTAGTGTAATTGCGCTGTTGTTGTAAGACCATAAGACTGAAGGCTTCTTGATCAGAATTCCCAGTTCTGTGAAGAGAGAGTCCATCCACACTATTTCAGTAGAAGCATTGGCCAATGACCTATATTCCGACTCTGTTGAGCTTCTTGACACCACGTCTTGCTTTTTGGCACTCCATGTAATCAGATTCTTGCCCAGAAATATGCTACAACTTAGTTTTGAACCTAAAATTGAGCAACTGGAAATGTACGGCGTCAATAGTAGCACTAAGCGAGCACACAGTCACTCCTACGAGAAATCGTCCCGACATCGAATACATAAATCGTTATAGGTATTTAATGGCTAACTAGACGATCGAGTAATTGGTTTTTTAAAATTTTTAAACTAAAAATGAACTAAACTAGGACTTAAACTAGCAAGATTACTTAAGGAGCAAATTATAGATGTTAAGTGATCAATTAGAGGTAATCTAGGGTTAGATTTCAATTATGGGCATCTAATTATTATTAATCCAATTAATTCAATCTTTAAATCGAATGCTATGTATTAAGGAACGATCATAATTTTATGCAAGATCCCCTCTCAGAGCAAATTACGTATTGATTGTATAAGATTAATCGCTGTCTCCGGTCGATTAATCAAATACAGCTCCTAATTGATCCTAAGATCAAGGTTCCCACAATTAACTTAAATTTCTCGATTCTATTGCTAATCATTTTGATTAATGTGGTCTTAGACTAAAAATCCCCTCTCGGTTCCAATTTCATCCTTAATAAAATGTTAAACAATTGATCAAATCATTCAACAAGCATTTTAAACAATTAATCAATTAATAGCATAATAAAGAGTTGAATTGATCGGCCTTTGTAGTATGCACGGTATGTCCGCCTCCTTTGTAGTATGCACGGTATGTCCGCCTCCTTTGTAGTATGCACGGCCTGGATCGTGCATGCTTAAATTCACTGGTAGAGCCTTTGGCCGTGCACGGTCTTCTTTTCACACCGTGCCTACCCTGTTTTGGTTGTTTGGCTCGTTTCTTCGACTCTCTTCCACTCATTGTCCCTTCTACTCCTATTTTACCTACAAAAATGCTTGAAAACGAGGTTTTTCGATAATAGAAAAGACGTGCGAAGAATATAACAAATGGGTGCTTAGAATCTGCAAATGTAGTTAAAAACACATATTCTAAGCTTGTTTTTCATCATAAAAACCCTGTTTGTCAACCCCCGCAAACTAGAACCTTGATCGTCCTCGAGCAAATAAGAATAAACAATAAGGGTTTTCATTCTCAATTGGAGGAAAACATATAGGTTTCATTGGTTTTACTTGGACATGTACATCTCAGACCAAAAGCACATTCTAACTGTGCAACATCACAAGTTAAGGAACTTTTGAAATCATCACAATATCCTCACAGATAAGTATATTACTCAAGCACTCAAGTGTATACAATAGGGTTGTGTATCGCTCGAGTTGAATATATATGCATGCCCTACCACATGCTTGCCTATTGTCTCATCTCTCCGTCACTTTTGATAAATACGAGCAAAGCATCAGAAAGGTCTTCTATTTTGGTTGTAAAGTAGGCTTTTTAGACTAGGTGAGATATGTTAATTTGGTGTAGAGACTTAAATTGGATCAATTGAGTTGCACTGAACTGGCCCTCATATAATTTCACTCCCACACCGTTTTTACCAATTCAACACTTCTATGTTTCTTTCACCTTCTCCAAATTACCACAACCAACTATTGTGCATAAATGTGAGTGAGCGACTTCTAACTCAATCAAAGTAAGCTCTATTATTGGATTCTCTTGACCCTTTTCTTGGTCCTACACTATAAACATTTAATCGAAATGAAAAGTACATTTTCTCTCTTTTTTTACGATTCAACGCTCGATTTTCTTTTTTCATTTTTTTGCTTTTCTTCCCCACTTTATATTCATCATCGCACTCTCATCATTTTTGTAACCCCACTCATATTCACTTTCCAACCTGCTCTCTCAAACTCATTCAATCCAAGTGTGGAGAAAAGGCTTAAAAGATGGATATGGCTTGTAATTTTAGCTATAAAAAAGGGTACAAGTTCAACTTGGCTAACTAGGGATAGGAAGATGATTTTTAAGCTCAAAATAGGCTATAATCAAAGATCACCTAAAATCATTTTCAATGCTCATAAATATATCTCGTGATTTCAAGTAGACTCAAGGCATGTTCTGGAGGTACTATGCATATGACCAATAGCATACAAATCAAGGAAAATATTGAACTCTAAAAATAAGAGTTCCTCATTTTTGGCTCAAAAGCTCATCGGGCTTGTATATCATGATCAATCTCTTTGTTCCAAAACAAGTGTGTGCATAAATCATATTTTTCAAGCAAAACACAAATTTATGTATCATCATTGACAACATTTCCAATACCTCATCACCCTAATATCTTCTCTTTCAAGATAGGTTTTGAAAAAAAAAACTTTCTTTCCTCAAAGTTTATCATAAAAATCATCAAGGTCCAAGCATCAAGAGACAGGCATAAACTCTAGATATAACAAAACAATTCAAAATACTAACAAAAGTTCAAGACATAATTCAAAATCCAAATAACCTTCAAAGAACTAATAAGGTTCAGTTTTTTTGGTAAATGCAAACATCAAGTAATAAATCAAGCATGATCATTTTCGCAACACAAGCGATACCCTCCTCAAAATATTTTTTAGCTACTTTCGAAAAGCTTAAAAATAGTTGAAATTTAAAGGGTTGCGATACGACTTACGAATTCCCTCTAAGGGGAGGGTGGTGTGGGATCATAA
Organism: Ajuga chamaepitys; assembly: GCA_958295605.1. Lineage (NCBI taxonomy): Eukaryota > Viridiplantae > Streptophyta > Magnoliopsida > Lamiales > Lamiaceae > Ajuga > Ajuga chamaepitys. Next base: position 52,971,154 of record OY282501.1, on the reverse strand, counting down.
TGGCCAGCCTGCACATGATAATTTTTCACTTGTTGCATCATTCTCATCACCCGCCGAATGGCTCGGGTGTGCTCTACCTGTGTGCTAGTGTGATCAGCTAATACATGTGTATGGTCGGCTTGTGTGGTGATCATGCCGGCAATTGACGCTTCTAGAGTGGTAATTTGTGCTGCAAGACTCATATCCCCTTCGCGTTGTCGAGAAGCTGAAGCCTCTCCTCATTGTCTAGAGGGCATATCTTGATCATCTCCTTCCTCCATATGCTCAATCTCTTGTTGCTTTTTCACTGCTTCTTCACTAACATGACCCTGGTTAGCTAATAATCTTGTCGTCCGTTCTATTGCCGCTTCGTGAGCGGCTGTGTTCATCAACCAGTTCTCATGATTCTCTACGGTGGTTAAAGCCATGTTAGGAAGAGGGAAATGGTCGTTAGCTTTCTGTTGAAACATCCAAAAGGAGTTTTCTTTAATACATAGGTGTTGTTTCGCATGGATGTGATAGACAGTAATGTTTTTTCAAAGACTGGTTAAAGATTGGCAAAACGGAATTTCAAATGTTTGGCAATTGCAGTCACAAGTCCCCCAATTCGTATGTTCTTCGCTCTTTTGGCTACCATATGGAATTGAGTCATGAGGTAAGAAGCAGAATCAACCTCTTTAGAGTAAAGCGTACTTCATAGGAAAAATAGCTCATCATTCCTGATTGACCCGCTCTCCCCTCGTGCGAATAGTGCGAATATTGTGTGTTCCATGGCTTTCCACATGTTGCACAGAGTCGGGTTTCATATCCATGTAGCTTTAACATGACTGGTTGCGTAAGTCAGAGCATTCCAAGTGATTTCATCCCAAAAACCTTCAAAGTTGAAATTCTCAGGATGCCCCCACTCCCCGTGGGTATGGAATTTGAAAATTTTGATCACCTCCTAATGTCATAGCATGTGTTCCATACCTCCTAGTCGGAAAAATATACTGATTGGGATCTTGTTCTCAGCATTGAGTGTGAATGTCCTGAAAAACTCCAACACAAGTTCCTTGTATGCAGGCTAAAATTCCTTCAATAGGTATGTCCAACTCATGCGTTCAGAGAGCATGGCCACATCATCAGCAATCCCCAATTCAGTCAAGCATAGTGTATCCGAATACTTTGTTGGGATTATCTGTCTCTGGCACATCTTGTTCCATTGTACCCTCACATTCTCGATTTCCCAATGAGGGCCAAAGTTTATATTTTAAGCCCTCGGTTCGTCTATGGGTTCGGGCAATGGAGGAGGAGGATTACTAAAGCTAGCACTAGCACTAGATGAAGATGTTTTCCTCTTTGGTGGCATGGAGATGACCTATAATAATTCAACAAAAATGCCACATTAAATCTTCCCTTAAACTACGAATGAAACATGTAGTTAATTATTGAAATAAATTCAAGGTATAAACATACATGTTATCAAAACTAGTTTGATGAAATGCAACTATCATCACCAACAACACACATTGCTACACAATTAATATAATCAACACATACAATTTCAACAAATCCATGGGTTTCATAAGATTAGAATTCTAACATAACCCAAGAATGTACATAAACTCCCTCAAACTAGATTGGTAGTATGTGTTTGAGATAAAGAAATGCATAATGCACTATACTACCAATTAGTTTGACTTAAAAGCAACTCAATGATTGAACAAAATAAGCAATGTGGGCAAGTATAGTGCAAACTCCTAAAATTCTACAAGAATGTGTTAAATTTGCATCCCACATGTCATTCAATCAACAATTTACTTGAATTTTTTCATTAACACATCTAAATTAACCATATTATTGGGAAAAAAAACTTAAAAGTAGGGGTCAATTGGCCTTCAATCAACAAGAAGAGCACAAAAATCATATGCATGCCAAGAGTATGATGAATTGCTCCAATGAATATCCAATACCAAACGCAACAAGCTTGATTTCTAGACAATCCTCATGGTCAATATTAAACAATAGATGTTAATTAAACAATTCTATCCACAACATTGCAAGAATTTCAAATTTATAGACACTTTATCATAACAACACTTATTCTCCAAAACATTTAGGAAGAAAAATAAAAAATAGGGGGATTTACACACATACCTTGAAGATTTTAAGGAGATTAGACCTTGAGTGTTGATGTTCCAAGTGTTGAATTCGTTTGTAATGTGTGAGGTTGTGTGTGATATTCGCGAAGAAAAATAAAGAAGAACTAAAAATGAGGGGGTTTTCGTAGTTAAAGGTAGGTCTGCCCAGGTCATGCGCGGTCCGTGCAAATGCTGCACGGTCGTGACCGTGCACGACCGCCAAAAATAGGTTGTATACTAGTCTATTGCACGGACCATGCAAGCCTTAAGGGGCTGCACAACCATGCCCGTGCGCGACCCCAAAAATTGAAGGACATAATGTTCTCTTGCACGGTTTTAAGGGTGTGCACGACCTGAAACTTGAATTTTTTTACCATTTTTAAAGCTCTTCTCATCCCTTTTGCATCTCAATCACTTTTTCTACCATTTCTTATATTCACCGGCCATTATTCAACAACTAAAAATTTAAAAACACATTAATTACCATATCTAACTAACCAAAACACGAAATTATAGAAATTAACCATCGGGTTGCCTCTCGAAAAGCGCTAAGTTTTACGTCTTCAGCCGGACACTTATGTAAAATTAACCAAAATCATAACAAGATGGAACAACAAAACCATTAATTCCTAATATTCTACTTCCAATCCGGGTTTTTATTGCATCTATGTTCTTCTTATATTTTAGAGTTTATATCACAGAACATTCATTTTCACCACTCACTTTGGGTTTTCCTTTCCTAAGGAACCTTAACTTTTCGTTGTTACTACGAAAAGTTAATTCCCCTGTTTTGAGATCTATCAATGCTTGACTAGTGGCCAAGAATGGAAGAGTAGTGGAAGCCTGTTTTAAATCATTCAAACCTGACTTACGATACGTGCAAATGGATATCAAATTTATGCTCGACGCAAGATCACATAGCACATTATCAAATGCAAAACTATTAATAGAACAAGGAATTAAAAAACTCCCTGGATCGAATAACTTTTGTGGTCTCTTGGGTTGAAGAATCGTCTTCTCCTTCTTCCAAAAATTTGCTTTCTTTTTCATACTTGCCACCTTCTCAAAGTATGAACTCTCGTCTTTCTTCAAGCAATCACCTTCATTCTCTTTATTTCTTTTCGACCTTATCTCCTCTCAAAACAGATGTTCTTTCATCGCCCCTTCATCTTCTCTGACAGTTTCATCCCTCTTGCATTCTGCCATCTTTTCCTTCTTCTCAAGTTCCCCTGAATAGAATCAGTAAAGGCAGCTTCAAGTAAAACCTTTTTGAAATTTTTTGGACATTTGGCAAATTGTTCATCAATTACTTTCCTATGAAATTCTAACGGAGAGGGTAAAGAGGGGATGTATTTAAGACTTTCAAAGTTAGACATCGATTTTGGTTTCTCAGCCCCTGATTCATACAACTCCTCGTTGGTCGATGCAGTTACTTTTACTTCCTCCCTTTGTTCCTCTACGAGCTTGGACTCCTCAACATTAAATTGTGAATTAGGCTTTTCTTGATTGGCTTCAATCCAGGTGAACACAACATTGCACTGCTCCTTGGGATTCTTTACCGTGTAAACTTGTCGCCAAAATTGCTCCAAATCGATGTGATTGGAACGACCTTCTCAAACTGCAAGCATAGGGTTTGTGACAGAGGTAGTATATAAGATATCGTTCCACTGGCTTTAGCACGTTTGAACAAGTTAGGTCAAATGAAAATTGAGAGTGATGACTAATCTAATAACATAAAGCAATAAATAAAATCAAGGAGGAACCTATCGATTGGGAGATATTCACGAAGCTCGGTTTCACACAAGCAAAATAGAAAATTAACAATTCGAAGACGATTAAAGAAAACATGTGTGAGTCCTTTGTGGTTGAATTCTCGACCCAATCGATATCTTAATTGGGTGATAATTCTGGAATATGGTTGAGGTGTCGTATTCCCCTAAGATAGGTAAGTAATTGGGGTTCGATGTAGACTACCTACACGAATAAGATGTACAACTCAACCCCCGGCCCCGGGTAACCAACTATGGGAGACTAGAAGAGGATAGCTCGACTTCTCCTACGCTAAAGATCGGCGTAGGGGTTTAGTTCCTACACACGCGACTAAACCTACTTTCTTCCATCCTAGCCAAGACCCCCTAGACTCTACTTCCCCGTTTGGTAGGTCTTCTCCTCCATAGATCTCCGTTCTACCAATTGGGTTTTGATTGATTTAGGTTCCAGGTTGAAGTTCCTTCCCGACTAATCTAAGGCATAGAAATCCAATCCTAAGCTCATTTAAGATCAAATCGAATCTCCTCGAAATGGTAGCAATCCCTAGCCTAGGTTTTGATTATCCCATCTCAAATGCACAATCATACAAAATAAGCTAGATTATCGAAAGCCCAAGCCACCGAGTCAAGCCTATAATCAAAGCCCTAAAATTTCATATGAAAATCATAATAAATCAACCAAATCCTAACCTAGGTTACCAAAACCCACAACAATCCAATAATCAATCAACTAATCATCAAGCCCGAAGCTTGGGCTACTCCCGGGCTTCGGGAAACATGAAAACTACTCACAGCTCATCAAGGTATAAACAAGAATCATCAATATCAAGAAATAAAAACAATAAAAACTGAAAATAAATAGAAGGGGAGAGAAAATGCTCAATAACTTGACGAATCCTTAAAATACTCCGACAATCTTGAAGGGTGTCACAAGCCCGTGACTAGCCTTCGAGTTCTCCACCAAAGATGGCTTCCTCCTTGAAGAGGAGGAAGAAAAACCCTAGTTTTCTAAGTACAAATCTGAAAATTGAAGAAGAAAGAGAGAAAAAGTGTTTGGGAAGCTTTTAAAAGGGAGGTAAGACTTAAATTGATAATGGAAATGAGAGGGGAATCGATATATATAGGTCCCCCCCAACCCTCAAAATTAGCTGAAAATAAGCCCTAGTAAGGGCAAAAGTGTAAAAATACAAAAGGGAGTGCTTGGTCCTTTATGTTGTTGAGTCGAGCCCCTTGTGCGTGATTTATGGGAAACATCCATCCAGAATCAGCCTTCGAATTCAACTACAAATTTATAGATCTTTGTCTCAACTACACGTGGCAACTTGAATCACTTGAAGCGGAGCTCAGATGAGGAAGTTACGACCAAAATACGAAAACTGCACGAAACAGGGCACGCGCACGAAAACCGCCGGAACTACTGCCGGTCCAGCAGCCGGGCCGGTATCTGGCAGGTGGTCGCTGGGTCGATTCTGGATTGACAGGTGCTGGTCCAGCCGGTCTGACAGCTGGTCCGACTGTTGGTCCGGTTCAGCTTTCCAGCTTTGCACCTCCGTCTTCTGTCGCCGTTTCGGAGTCTTTTCTCTTGTATTCTCGACCCGATCCCCTCATGATTTTTGTTCATGACTTGATGAACTTCGATTTGGGCTCTTGTTGGGTATAATTTGTGTTCCTTTGTGCCTCAATTTTTGGGTTGGAACGTGGCATATGTGTGATCGACCTCTTCTTCTTTCTTTCTCCAATTTGAGGCCTTTTCATCCATTTTCTCGGCCCGACTCCTTCATGACTTTTACTCGTGACTTGATGATCTTTAGTTCGAGCCTAACTCTAACTCTTTTTGGGCCTATTTAGGCCTCGAGATGTGAGCCGGAGTATGAAAATGGATGCGAACGATCTTCTAAATTCTTCCGAGTTTCCTAACCTTCAAAATAAGACTAAAAAACTCCGAAAAAGGCATTAAATCATACTACAAAGGAAAATCAACCCGAAAATACAATAAAAAACGAAATCACACATAAACAAAACTATTACACGTAATTCTTAGCAAAATATGAACATGAAAAGTACAAGAAAAATGGTAATTTTCACGTTCATCACCGTGTCACTCGAAAACTGTCCCTTGTGGTGTTGGGGGCTAATGGCTTGAGCTAACTGGATCATTTGCAATTGCAAGCTTTTGATGTCAGCGTCCTTCATCACAATACTCTTCTTTCCGTCGACTTGGGACTTTTCAAAAGAGTTGTCCATTTGCGACATTCTTTCATCTGTTCTTGAAATGAAAGATGTCAAGAATTCCTTTAGGCTCGGCTCCCTACCTTCGTTTATTACCCCGTTGGTAACAGAGAATCCGGGTTGGTGGTTGGATCGAATTGTTGGGATTGGCATAAGAAAGGTTTTGATGATCTTTTGATCTTGATTAGTGGTGACCTGAGTGGTGTTAGCTGTGATTGTAGTTCGAGTATTTGCCTTGCCCCGGGTGTGGATTTGGATATTGGTGTCCCCTTTGGTTTTTGAAATCCCTTTGATAAATGAAATTACAATCCTCAGGGTCTTCTTGTGAAACAATGGTCTTCGCACTTTGTTTCGCTTGAACCGAAGTGGCGGCTTGAGATAGTGACTCCAATTGCTTGACAAAGCCTCAATTTGAGTCGATAGTGAGGAGTTTGACTCTTTTTCCACCACACCTGCAACCACCTTTGGGTTGTCCTTTTGTTTGGCCAAGATATGAATTTGTGGCCATGTCATCAATAATTGTCATTGCATCTCGCGCCGTTCTTGAAAATAATGAACTGTTGGCGGCTGCATCTATGGTTACCATTGTAGGCCCAAATAATCCGTCATAGAAGTAGAAAACTTACTCCTTATCTTGCAACTTGTGTTGGGGCCACTTTTGGAGTAGGTCTTTGAAACGCTCCCTCGCCTCCCATAACGGTTCCGCATCGAACTGCCGGAATTGGGTGATTTTCCCTCTCAATCTTATAGTCTTACTCGCCGGAAAGTATTTCTGAAGAAATCTTTCGTATAGATCATCCCACGTCCTTATGTCTTCATTGGCAAGTGAGTTGTACCATTGCTTCGTCCTATCCCTCAATAAAAAAGAAAAGAGGCGAAGCTTGATTTGATCGTGATGGACCTAATTGATCTGAATTGTCCCACAGACTTCCAACAATGTAGACAAGTGCAAATTGGGGTCCTCACTGGCATGGCTTCCAAATTAATTTTGTTGGATAATATTGATGAACACGGGTTTTAGCTCGAAATTTACTGCTTTCGCCGGTGCTCTACCCATCCCACCATAATTTCAATTTCCTATCGGTCGTAGAAAATCTTTAATAGTGTCTTGGGGTGGCGGGTTAAGCACCGGCTCTCTCCAATTTCGGAGAGCATTCACCTCCTTTTGTTGCTTCCCATCATATCTATCATTTGATGATAGATGTTTGCTTGATCTGGCGGAATTAAAAGCGTATTCCTCTCAACTTGATTAACGACCCTTGGGTCATTATCTCCATTGGCCATGTCTCTTTCTCCATTCCTTCTCCCTTAATTGTGTCTACAAGTTGCCTTAATTTTCGGGTCAATTGGTAGCAATCATTCCAACCCTTGTGACTTCAAGTGCATCAACTCCTTGCAAAACAATCAACAGAGATCACCTGTAAGCTCAATTAATAACAAATCAATAAATAAAACAAAATAAACTAAAAATAAAATAAAATTCTCTACAGTATCACCAAACACCTATAACAACGTTATCCGTCTATCGTTCCCGATTCCCCAGCAACGGCGCCAAAAACTTGACACAACTTAGTTTTTGTAACTAAAATTGAGCAATCGCAAGTGTACGACGCCAATAGTAGCACTAAGCGAGCACACGTTCGATCCCACGAGGAATTATCCCGATATCGAATACACAAATTATTATAGCTATTTAATGGCTAACTAGACAATCGAGTAATTGGTTTTTGGTAATTTTTAAACTAAAAATGAATTAAATTAGCAAGATTATTTAAGGAGCAAATTATAGAGGTTAAGTGATCAAATAGAGGTAATCTAGGGTTAGATTTCAACTATGGACATCTAATTATTATCAATCCAATTAATTCAACCTTTAAACTGAATGCTATGTATTAAGGAACGATCACAATTTTATGCAATACCCCCTTCTCGGAGCGAATTGCTTGTTGATTGTATAAGATTAATCGCCGTCTTCGGTCAATTAATCAAATACAACTCCCAATTGATCCTAAGATCAAGGTTCCCACAATTATCTCAAATCTCTCGATTCAATTGCTAATCATGTTGATTAATGTGGTCTTAGACTAAAACTCCCCTCTCGGTTCCAATTTAATCCTCAATAAAATGTTAAACAAGTGCTACAATCATTGAACAAGCATTTTAAACAATTAATCAATTAATAGCATAACACGGAGTAGAATTAATCAGCTAATAATCACTAATCACCCATAATCTACTTTCTAAACCTAAATTAAGAAAATTTAGCCAACCATAATCATAATAAAAGATAAACACAAATATATAGACATAAGCATGTTCATACAAATATTAAATAAAAATGAAAAGAATAAACCTAATTAATCTTCACTTGATCTTCAACAAGGTATTTTTTTCCCGAACATGCTCTCTAAGAAACCTCTATCTTAAAAAGTTATACAAATGAAAAGTGATGTGAAAATCTGAAAAGGAAAGTGTTTAAATAGTATTTGAAAGCCCTAACAACATTTGGGCAAAAAAAAAAGGGATAAAAAGGCTTGTCCCATTAAATTCTGGCCGGAATGACGCATGGTCCGTGCGACCTCTTCACTAGTGAATGGGCTAGGCCGTGCGGCCCGAATTCCACTGTTAGGATTTTTTGGCGTGCATGGTCCACGCCTCCTTTGTAGTGTGTACGGTATGGACCGTGCATGCTTAAATTCACTGGAAGAGCCTTCGGTTGTGCATGGGTCTTCTTTTCACGCACGGTCTGGACCGTGTCTACCCTATTTTTACTGTTTTGGCTTGTTTCTTTGACTTTCTTCCACTCATCGTTCCTTCTACTCCGGTTTTACCTACAAAAATGCTTGGAAACGAGGTTTTTCGACAAGAGAGGAAATGTGAAGAACATAACAAACGGGTGCTTAAAATCTACAAATGTACGTTAAAAATACATATTCTAAGCTTGTTTTTCATCATAAAAACCCTGTTTGTGAAAATACACAATGACCTCCTATAGATCTCATATCGCCCGGTGAACTGGCTCGATCTGCATCCGAGTATGCAACTAATTTGTTTGTTCCAAGGGGTACAAATGAAAGACCTTGGTTGATGGTTCCCTTCAAGTATCTTAATATTCCCTTACAGGCCTACCATTGTTTCACCGTGGGGCTGGATAAGAACTGACTGGCCTTGTTCACGATGTAATTAATATCTAGTCTCGACATCGTTAGGTACTGTAGCGATCCTACAGTTCTACGGTAGACCGTTGGCATGTCAAATGGTTCAGAGTCCCCTTATGACAGCTACATAGCAATACAATATGGGCTTTTGGCTGGCAAGCTCTCTATCATGTTCGTTTTCTTCAAAAGGTTGCCAATATATTTGGACTATTTCAGTAGAATGCCCTTGGATGACTTGCTAACTTCTAGTCCTAAGAAGTAGTGAACTTCACCCAAGGATTTTAGAGCAAATTTTTTGTTAGACCAAAGAATTCACAAACATAAAATCACAAAACAGATTCAGCTGCAATTTTGAAACACTGGCTGAACAACTTCTTTGTGTTCGGCCACAAAAACTGTTAAAACCAGCCAAAGAAGAACTTGCGCAGAAATGAAAATTCAATCAACAAGAACACATCAACTTTACGTGGTTCGATCAGAGATCTACGTCCACGAAGGTTATTCGCACCCCAATCCACTAATTCACTCAGTCAATTACAAAGAATCCAGCCGAATTACAGAAAACCCAAATTAGAACCCTAATTTGCTCAATTCAGCTCTACTTCGCAATTCTACAATTGATGTGAATAATATAGAGGGAAAACTTGATAATGTTGTTCTACATTTCAACACGAGGCTAATGGTATATATATTGTATCTCAAATCATCCAGAAAATGCAATGAATTGAAGAAAGGAAATTGGCAGTTGAACTTGAGCTGAAATCGGTTGCAGAACCATTGTCTTTGATGGTGACTGGTTTTAAATCCTAACTGCCGGTTTGGTCTTTACTGACCAACCGGTTTTCTTCTCCAGTCCGGTTCTACATATACTGAACCTGGTTCTGAGTTTCTTGTATTCAAATACACTTGTACACCATATAGTCTTGATGAAATTGACCCACATAACAAATCTCCACCTCAATGAATCAAGACAATACCAATAACCTCAAGTATTTCTGTTGATTGGCTTCAAACACACGGTACAAGCTTAATCAAGCTTGCACAAACCAGGGAGAGATTTAGTGAAGAAGTCAGCAACATTGTCTTCAGTTGCAACCTTTTTCACCACAACAACACCTTTCTCAACAAGATCCCTTACAAAGTGAAGTTTCACATCTATATTTAGATCTCTCATGATATACTTGATGCTTCACTAAATGGATTGTACTCTGATTGTCACAGAAGATTGTGACCCTCTCCTGAACTACCCCAAAGTCCTTCAGGATCCCTCTCAACCAAATAGCTTCTTTTATTGCCTCAGAAACAACAGTATATTCTGATTCAGTGATTGACAAAGCAACCATTGTCTGATGAATAGACTTCCAACTCATTGTTGTACCATACAAGGTAAAAACATATCCAGTAATAGACTTCCTTGTATCCAGGTTTCTAGCAAAATTTGAATCTACAAATCCCTGTAGTGGTTCACTTGGATTCGCAGGATGCTCAAACATCAAACCCAGACTTAAAGTTCCTTTCCAGTATCTTAACACATATTTGAGTGCTTCCCAGTGGATTTTGCCTAGATTTGACATAAATATACTAACCAAAGAGACTCCATATGTCAAATCAAGCCTGCTGCAAATCATTCCATACATGAGACTACCTACACCACTTGAATAGGGTATTCTTTCCATGTATTTCTTTTCTTCTTCAATTGTAGGACACTGTTCCGTTGATAATTTAAATTGATGACCAACTGGAGTCACCACAGACTTGGATTGATGCATATTAAATCTCCTGATAACCTTTTCAAGATAACCCTTTTGAGACAAACACAACTTCCTGTAGATCTGTCTCTCGGAATGTCCATTCCTAGGATTTTCTTTGCTTCCCCTAGATCTTTCATTTTAAATTCAGCATTCAATTTTCCCTTTAGATAGTCTATCCTCCACTTGTACTTACTTGCTATAAGCATGTCATCCACATACAAGAGATGGTAGGTCAGAATATCTTTTCCTTGTCTTCGAAAGTACACACAACTGTCATATTGGCTTCTTTGAGAACCAGTGTCAATCATGAACTTGTTAAACCTTTTGTTCCATTATCTTGGACTCTGCTTGAGACCATACAGAGACTTTCTCAGGTGACACATTTTATTTTCATCTCCAGGTTGAACAAATCCTTTTGGCTGCTGCATATAGATAGTTTCTACAAGATCACCATGTAGAAATGCAGTTTTAACATCTAATTGCTGCAGTTCCACATCTTCTTGTGCTACCTTAGCAAGATTCTTATGGATGTATGTTTGACCACTGTAGAGAAGACTTCATTGAAGTCAATACCCTCTCTCTGAGTGAAACCTCTGGCCACTAATCTTGCTTTAAACCTCACTTGTTTAGCTCTAATTACTTCAACTTTCTTCTTGAAGATCCATTTTGAGCTCACTATTTTTTGGTTCTTTGGTCTTTCCACCAAAACCCAGGTATTGTTTCTCTGCAGTGACTGAAATTCTTCTGTCATAGCAGCTAGCCACTGAACACACTCACTTCTTGACACTGCCTCCTTAAAGCATTGTGGTTCAGTCTGTTGTACAATTTCTGCAATTGACAAGGCATAACAAACCATGTCTGCTTGTCCATACCTGCTTGGAGAATGGATATTCCTCCTTACTCTATCCTTTGCTAAGTGATAACCCCTTAGGTTTTGATCTTCATGAGTTTCCTCATTAAAACTGTTATTTCCATCATCCTGATTTGTCACCTCTGTATCTACTGATGTGTGTTGAATCCTAGAGATATCCACCTCAACTGAAGTTGGTTCAGTTGATAGCTCTCCATCAACCTCAACATGATCACCTGTGTGTTTGTAGCCCAGATGCTTTTCATTGAAAATAACATCTCTGCTGATTATCACTCTTTCATTTCCAGCTTCCAAACACCACAACTTGTATCATTTAACCCCTAGTGGATATCATATGAAACATCTCAGTGCCCTTGGATCCAATTTTTCTTGCTTTATATGAACAAAAGCCTGACATCCAAACACTTTTAAATCATCATAGTTGGACAATTTCCCATGCCACATCTCATCTGGAGTTTTGAACTTTATTGCTAAGGATGGTGTCTTATTAATTAAGTAACAAGCAGTGGTGACTGCTTCTTCCCAAAAGGATTTTGGTAGTGCAGCATCAGCAAGCTTGCATCTCACTCTCTCGAGCAATGTTCTATTCATTCTTTCAGCTAGTCCATTTTGTTAAGGATTAAGTGGGACTGTTTTGTGTCTAATGATGCATTTGTCCTTGCAGAACTTATTAAATTCCTCTGATAGATACTCAAGTCCATTATCAGTCCTTAAATGCTTCAACCTCTTTCCCTTCTTGTTCTCCATCAGAGTCAACCATTCCTTGAACTTAGCAAATGCTTCACTTTTGTGTTTCAGAATGAAAACCCACAATTTCCTGCTATAGTCATCAATGATAGTCATAAAATTTCTTCCACCCCCATGTGTCTCCACTCTAGAAGGACCCCATATGTATGAATGTATATAATCTAAGGGTTCTTCAGTGTTATGAGTTCCCTTTCTATAGGAGTGTTCTTTGCTTTCCCAAGAACACAATGCTGGCATAAATCTAATTTTACTGGTCCTGTACTACCGAATACACCTCTCTTGGATAATTCAGACATTCCCTTCTCACCTATATGACCTAATCTTTTATGCCAAAGCTTAATGTCTTCTGGTTTTAACATTGTCTCAGCTTCACTAGAACTTGATTTTCCCATCAAAATGTATAAGCCATTTACTTTCTTGCCTTTCATGACAATTTTCCCAGATTTAGTCACATAGATGAATCCATCTTCAGTATTAAACTCTCACACCCAGATGCTGTCAATGATCCAAGAGATATCAAGTTTCTTTTTAAGTCAGGAATATACATTACTTTTGTAATGATTCTTTCAATACCACCATGCATCTTGATCTTCACTGATCCAGCTCCTTGAACCTTGCATGTTTGATCATTCCCCAAGAGGATAAATCCTCCATCATACATATTCAGATCTTTGAACCATGACTCATTAGGGCACAAATGAAAGGAACACCCAGAGTCTAGCAACCATTCATCAGATATTTTTCCATCAGAAATGGTGAGAACCTCTGCACTTTCATATCCCTCTTCAGCCACTGTTGCATCAGCTTCTTTGCCTTCAGTTTTATTCTTTCTTTCAGGACAATTCTTCTTGAGGTGTCCAGTTTGTTTGCAGTGATAACACCTCATCTTCTCCACTCAATCAGTTCCTTTCTTAACACCATCTTTAACAGATTTCTGATCCTTAAGTTTATTCCCTTGAGACTTCTTCTTTAGGTTATTTTTCTTGAACTTCACATTAAGTCCTTCTGGTTGATTTTGGGGTTTCTTTTCCCCTTGTAGTTGTAAAATCTTTGTCTTCGAAGCGATCATGATAAAATCCATGCTCAGTTTATTTTGACTTCCAAACAACAAGGTGTCATTAAAGTGATCAAGAGATCTTGGCAGTGAATTCAAAAACATTAATGATTTATCATCCCCTTTTAATTTTACTTCCAGATACTCCAATTCATCTACGAATCGATTGAAATCATCTAATTGTTTAAATAAGCTCTTCTCATCTACCATTTTGAAGGCCAACAGTTTTTGTTTTGGGAAAAGTTTATTAGAAACAGATTTGGATTGGTAGAGTTCCTCTAACCTTTTCCAAGCTTCTATAGCAGATTTTGCCTTGGATATTTCCCTTAGAGGCTTGTCTCCCAAACACAGAATGATTGCATTGAGAGCCTTTTGATCAGCATCCAAGAACTTGGGCTTCTCTGCTTCTGGCCATTCTTCAACAGGTCTCAAATCCATGAAAAGGCCGCTGTGAATCAACATTGCTTTCATTTTGATCTTCCATAAACTGAATTCATTTCTTCCTGTTAATCTTTCTACATTTGATTTCATGGCTGCCATTTCTCCTTAATCCAAGTTGGCTTCCCACAGACGGCACCAATTGTTAGACCAAAGAATTCACAAACATAAATTAGAGAAGAGCCGCAAGTTTGAAACACTGGTTGAACAGCTTCTTTGTGTTCGGCCACAAAAACTGTCAAAACCAGCCGAACAAGAACTTGCGCAAGAAAGAAAATTCAATCAACAAGAACACAACAACTTTACGTGGTTCGATTAGATATCTACGTCCATGGAGGTTATTCGCACCCAATCCATTAATTCACTCAATCAATTACAAGAATCCAACCGAATTACAGAAAACCCAAATTAGAACCCTAATTTGCTCACTTGTTGTTAAGTAGTGTGATTAGTTGATGGACTACTCGGGAATCATCACCTGTAAGTAGTATATTATCTACATGACCAATACCATTAGTAGTTTACCATTATTGTGTTGAAAAACAAAGAAGTGTCAGAAACAGAGGGTGTAAAATTGAGAGAGATTAGAGCATTTTTTAGCTTGTCGTTCCACGACTATGGTGCTTATTTCAGACCATAAAGTGACTTCACTAATTTGTAGACATGATGAGGTCTGTTTGGATCCTCAAAACATGTTGGTTGGGACATGTAGACCTCCTTTCTTAACTCTCATTGAGAAAGGCATTATTTACATCAATCTGATGTATTGGCCAACCCTTTGAGACTGCCATGGACAACATAATCCTTATAGATATAGGCTTGGTGTTTCTGTTGGATAGGAACAACTCTTTGTAAGGAAATTATGTCTCATTAAAAGAGACAACTCGTGCTATATATACTTTACCAGAAGGGTGTAAGCAGTTGTACCCTTTGTGACAAGTGCTATATCTCACAAAAACACACTTGCTAAACCTGAATTGTAGTTTGCTACTATTGTAAGGTCTTAAATAGGGAAAACAACTGCAGCCAAATGGTTTTATATCGCTTTTGAAAAGGACTAAGATTATCAAGCACAGTAGTAGGTATACTATTTATAGTATAAACAACAGATTGCGAAGAATTCCACCAAAAATTAGATGGCAAGTCTGAGTGGCAAGCATGTTTAGACTCCCATTTCTACCACATGCTGATGCTTTCTCTCAGCTTTGCCATTCTATTGATGAACATAGGGACAAGAGTATCTAACATGTGTTCCCCCTGTAGTGAAAAAATGTGTTATTTGACTATATTATGTGCCCATATCAAATTGGAACGCATTAATATTAGTTTTGAATTGAGTTTGTATGCTCTTATAAAATTGTTGAAAAACTCTTAAAGACTCAGTTTTAGTTTGTATAGAATAAAGCCAAGTGAATCTAGTGTACTCATCCACAAACAACATATAATATTTAAAGCCAGAAGTAGACACACTGGAGGCAGGGCCCCATATATCAGAAGACACAATATCAAAAGGACTAGTAGCTTTGTCATTAACAACATGAAAAGTGATGTTGTGCATCTTTCCCTTCTTACAAGACTCACAGAAATGAATATTTCTAGACTTATCAGCCTTTACATGTAGTAAACTCATGACATTTTATATAGTGGAATGACGAGAATGGCCTCTTCTAAGATGCCACATATTTGTATCACTGTTCGTACACATGAAAGACTTATTATGCAGAGATCGTTGATTAATTTCTAACTTTTCACTTAGGCAGTGCATTAGTTTTTCCAGTTGCCCTTCCTAGCTTAGTTAAATCCAATTGATACAATCCCTCTTTAAGCTTTCCTCTCAACAGCACCTTGTATGTTTTGGCATCCTTCACAAAACAAGAATCAAAATGGAATTGAACATAAACATGATTATCTTGTGTAATTTTCGAAATACTCAGTAGATTCTTGGTAATGCCGGGTACACATAGTATACTCTTTAGCACTATAGGACATGATTCATCTTGTGTGCAATATGTAGTGGTGCTTGTGTGTGAAATGTTTACTTTACTGCCATTACCAATAATCACTTTACCTGAACTGTTGTACATGCGTTGGTTTTGAAGCTGTAGAGGATCATATGTGATGTGACTGCAAGCTCTTGAATCCACACACCACTTTGAATGTGAGCAGCCCTCTTGGTAGTTATGATTTGCACTCAACGCAGGGTCATAAAACACATTATCAGGATTCTGTGGCAAATTCGCTTCAGAGGGTAGATTTCCAGTGCCATTTTCCTCTTCTGTCAAGTTGACCTGAGTATTGAAGGTCCCACCTTGATAACTCTCATCAAAACGGTAAAAATACTTTAAAGCAAAATGGTTCATCTTTCCACATATCTGACACGGATTCTTGAACTTGGTAAACCATCCTCTACCTCGACCACCCCTAGCCGGAGGTCTGCCACCCCTATTGTTTGCATAACCTCTGCCATAACTCTGATTACCAGAGTTCTTACCAATTGCCATAATTTCCACCTTGGGCATAATTCGCAGCTGCATGAACATTCTCCACAATAGAATATAGTCCCTGGTTCTGAGCCATCTGATGAAGCCGTATCTCGTAAGTTTACAAGGCAAACTACACTTCTTGCAAAGTTACAGATTGAGATTTGGTTGACAGATTAACCACTATTGACTCGAATTCTAGGCCAAACCCACTAAGGATGTAGACAATCAGTTCATCATCATAAATTATCTACCCAACATCAATTAAATTGTCAGCAATGCCCTTCATGGCCAAGATATATTGATCCACAATCATGTGGCCCTTCTTGAGGGTTTGTAATTGAAAACGCAAATTCATCGCTCTTGCTTTCGAAGACGATCTAAACAATGATTATAACACCAACAACGCCTCATTAGAGGTCTTATGTCTATTCCCATGACTCAACATACCTTCAGAAATGGACGATAAAAGCCATCCAAGAAGAAGATTATTCCTGCGCAGCCATAAGAGGTATTGCGGATTGGTTTGCCAAGGCGCAGTCGCAGAAGTGGACTCCATAAATTGATCAGAAGCGAAAATCGTTCCGAGAAGTAATCCATCATACCCATGTGCCCTAGCGACAACCATTACTTGATTCTTCCAAAATATGTAGTTTGATCGCTCAAGCTTTAGCTCAATCGGCACCATAATAATGTGATTAGGAAGAATTCCATCACCCGTCGCCATTGTTACAAAGAATTGAAGAAAATAAAAGAAGAGGAGGAAAGAATCGAGGTGAATTTCTTGGATCGATTGGCTAACCTGAAAGGCTGAAACCATGTCAAGATATTGCTCTGAATTTCAATTGCATTTATTAAGTAACTATGTGATGCTTTTATACAGAGGTTTAGGAGTGTGATCAATACCTCTCCTCTCTAACTACTTTGCTAACCATAATCTAACAGCCTAACTTACTATATTATTTATAATATGAAGTATATCTAATAGATATATGGGTAGAGGTGACAATTTAGGTTGTGGAGTCGGATTCGTGCTCGATTTCGGGTTACACAACAAAAGTTAATTGCAAACGTATGACTATTACATTTTAAGATAAATTACTCATTGCTGGTCTATTTAGATCAAAATAAGGATAATTGTATTTGTATTATTTTAATTTCGAATTTCTCTAAATTCGAATTAAGTTCGTATTGTCGTGTTGGGTTAAGGATTTTCACCCCATATTTAGGGTTAAAGAATTATCTAAAAGACTTTTGTTCTTTATAGTGGGTGGATGCCAGAGGCATATTAGACGTTTTACTAGAGCATAACTTTAATCATTGTAGCATGCTGTATAAGCTATGAAGTATCAACCTAACAAATGTATAAATAGGAAATTTATGGGAGAAACTAAACATTAATTGCTTCTTTCTCCATTTTGGTGTGCTCAAAATAAAACCTGTAAGAATTGTGGATTTAGATCCTCTACATTTGCCTAATATAAATTTTGGAGAGAAGAAAATACAAAGTACTACTGATCTAAAAAAGATAAAAACAGGTGCTCCACACTGATATAAGCATGTGCCTTGTTCACCGGACACCTCGGGATTACACCATAGTATGCATATTCCTATTATGTGCACTTTCCTACAACCAACTTACCTTCTTACAATGGTCTATTTGTCGACGTATATATAAACGAATTCAGGTAATCAAAATCAAGCTTAAAACAAAAAATTATTGGTGGTATAAGAATGTTAATAAATGTACAAAGCATGTACAACAAAGACACCCTTCCGTCGAGATCACCTCACATCAACAAAGATCATCCGAAACTATAGTCAACAGCGAATACTTCACCTTAACTCGTATCATCCCATTCTCTACGCAAAGCTTTGCCCCAGTGACCACCCAATACCCCGGTGAATCTTCCGGGCCTCTCACCATCTCTTTCGTATCAACAAAATGGGACATCTTTGGAGCTCTTGCTGGCGAAGGGGGCCCACCGGGGTAAACAGCTGAGTTCAAATCTACCTTCACCGACTTCCCAGGCTGATTAAGAGCAGTACTAAAAGGTGTGCTTATTAACATTGAAATCAAGCCCGATTTCTTTGATGTGGCTGTAGGCCCGTCCCATTCTGACCTACGGATCATGGCAGACGCTACCATAGAGAATCCGAGCCTCAGGAAGAGGACCTTTTTCATGCCGAGGACCTTGACCTCAAACCAGGCCTTTGTCACTATGGATGCTGAATCATCGATGCGGGCACCATGATACTCTACAGGAGCAGTGCATATGTGTGAGAATATGCTCCACTTTACAGGTTCGAAGTATCCTTTGTGTAGAGATTCATCTTCTGGTTCGTAGCTGAGGTCCGGTGAAGGATGAAGAGACTGGGGAAGAGTTGATAGATGTTGAAGATGGATAGCCAAATGATCGCACCTTTTGCCTTCCAAGTATAAGCGAAGACCAGTCACGGGCCTGTTACCTGTGTCGACCTGCAGGAAATTGTAACTTCTCATGTAGGCTATGGGAAATATATATCACACATTTGAAAAACTACAAGACTGCGCACGGATTGATTAAAATGAAGAATGGATTTTAAATCCATATAAAAAATAAGTTAAAAATGTTAGGCAATGAATTGAAATCATTACCAATCTAAACAATCATCAATTATTTGCTACTACGGATTTTAAATGCATCATCATGTCCTTCAATCAAAAAGCAGCCTAATGATTCTCAAGAAAGGCTTACTGAAAAAATAATAAATAATGTGACAAAGTATGTTGAGCTCATATGCAAGACACACTCGCATGATAACAAGGTTCAGTCAATTAAGTGTTAACCTTTACGGTATTGACATAAAGCTTGGGACCCAGTAATGTGAACTGAAGAGATGGAGATGCTTTTTTCCTCCTTCGAGGCCCCAGAGGAAGATCATTGTATATAGGGGCCCACTGTCGAGGCAATTGATATTCCAGAAATTGAGCAAGTTCCTCTAGGGGTGGCTTATCTGCAGAAATATATTCTATCAGAGACGAGCAGAGCTAGTAATTCGATTTTTTTTTTCTTTCTAAAAGTTGCTTACCATTGAAGAGAATTACCAAAAAAAAGATTCAAGACATGAAACCCTACAGAAATAATGTGTCTACTCACAAGATGAGATACTGATGATTATCAATGACACATAAAAGTTATCTCAGCATCTAAAGGTAGACTCACATCGCAGATATAGATTGATTGCATGGCTTAGGAAACCACTGCCTCGAATTCCACTTAAAAGCGATGCAATAGGCACAAAGGACATTGATATGACATTAGGATGCTGTGATACGGTTGAGAGCCACTGATTATGACTTTGGCCAACATCTAAACCTCCCCTTGTAACATGAATGCTCAACAAATCCTGCATGGAGCACCAAGTAAATTTAGTTGCCCCAGGAAAGTGCAATCAAATACACATAGTAGACTTACATCAGTTTTGGAGTGGGAAATAACAGGGGGTCTCACTGTACTTGCAATTGGTAGCTGTAGATCCCAAATCGTAGATTGTTCAACCTGTGAGCGGTAGATTTAGAAGCAGAACAGATAAGCTAATTTCACATAATTTTGAGTTAGATTCCGATTTAACACTAGTAATCAACCAGTAAACCTCAACCATGAGCAAAAGAAATTTATTATCAGAAAGCAGTTCAGTGGAATTACTGAACAATCCTGGGAGGATGTAAGTATAATAATATCATAATAAACCACACCGCCCAGTTGTTTCCTGAGACAGGCAAAGCTTTATGTGTGTATGCTATTCATTTTCGAGGAATTATCAAAAGCTTAACTAATGCCAATTTTCTAAAAGCTGTTAGCTGAACAGAGAAAAGCTGGTGTTAACTATTAGGTAGTTGTCTTCATACTTTGTCATGCTTCAATAACAATGTAGAGATTGTATATCATAATGGTTCGAAGTGCATCAATATGGGACGGAACGGACTCTAAATATTCCAAGTACCTTTGTCTTTGCAGATGATATACCAGGGTTAGCTACTGGGATATTTCCATCATCACAAAATCGTTCATCTGCTAACTGCTTCAACAATTTCTGCACTTCTGTGGGCTGAAGATTTGAATTTTGCAGCTGCTTAACATAAATTACATCTTTACCTCCCATCTTAACCCCAACAATGACATGAGTTCCGTATTTATCAATGAACCTGGAAATTCAGGTCATACGTAATGAGTTACCATACTGGCTATCAGGATATAAGCTATTTGCTGAAGGAAACATCATGTTAGCCTAAGAGAATAAGATTACAGAAAGAAGCAGAATAAATTTCTACCAACAAGATCATGCTGGTGATAGGAAAATGAGCATCAAGGTGATGGATCTTACTCAGCAAGAGCAGCAGGATCCCACATAGAGGGCACTTCTCGTTTCACTTTATCAGATAAAGTTATTTGTGACCTTTCTAACTCAATTGTGTATAAGCCGATCAACCAACCATCATATGCAAGTATTTTAGTGGTAGATGCATCAATCTGCCAGCAACCCTTGAAGCCAAACATTGCATTGAATAGACCAGAAGGTATTTTTCCCGAAAGAGATAGCTCCTGGTTAAAATGCTCCGACATCTGAACATATTTGGGCCAAGTTAACAAGAACGTCATTAAGCTTCTGTTTGATGGTGAAGGGCACATTTCAACTAAAAAATAAAGCAAGACTACATATTGATGGCAGTTCATTGAAATTGTCAGTTCCTACCGACTGTGTTCCATGATTAGGTGATCAAAATTTTATATCCAATTTGAATTGGGGGGGAAATGACAGGAGATATTTTTCAGTACCACATGAAAACATGGTATATTTCTCAATTTGGTAGTTGTGTTAGCCATGATGTAATACATATAGAAAGTAAAAACCGGCTGACTTAACTAAGAAAACATCAACTATTGGCCATTAACAAAATCTGAATAATGCTAATACAGTGGGTTGATGGCGACTATATTGACTAACATTTCAGTCTTGTAAGGATAAGAATGATTTTCTTTTTCAATAAATATATAGAAGCCTTCCTCATGTTTGCCAACTACTATGGTCTGTCCATTACCATGTAAAGAATTCTCACAAGCAAAATAGTTGACATCGTTGAATATACATCATAATCTAAGGTCATTCGAGATAGGGAATAACTAACTTCACGAAAATGAAATCCGGGTCATGAGACTGTTCAACCACCCTAATTCAACACGGATTCGGTCATAGTTGACTTCCTGATTAGAAACTGCAAGATAGCTCTGTAAGACTTATGAACCTAATTCTGAAATTAAGCTTTACCTGCAGAACGGGCCGTCTATACCTCATAAATCAAATATAAAGCTTAAATTCTCTTTTAAGGAACTAGTCCTTGTCCATCTTCAGCTCATATCACAAAGTAAAAGTTATGTATCTAGACATTGTAATGATTGAACTTGTAGATATAATTGCATTTATTTCCTAATTTGTTTAGGAACTCAATTAACTAAGCGCCATCCTTTCGCTGCTGAAATTATCATGAAAAAATTAATAATAATAAAATTCCAACCAGAATGAAAAGACAACACCTATAACGTTCCTACATAGAATCAATATCTTCAGAATTGATATCATTTTATCCAGAACAAAATTTCGAAGCCAAATTTTAAAGTATTACTAAATTACTGACCTGATTGAAGGAGAGAGCATCGGGGCTAAACCTTGTGCGCTCGCCTTTATCGCACTTTATTGAAGCAGACACTTTGGGAACAACGACGTTGCCTGGAACCACCAAGTCCTTGGTTCGGTCCCGGTCCAGCTCAATAAGTCCCGACCCCGATGGGCCGGGCTTGCAGGCGGATAACCGGATATCCGACGTCAGATCGTATCCGTATCCAATAACTGAAACTGCCTTCTCCGCGGCCATCTGCGGGTCCATCCGAACATTGCTGTTCGGATTGTACGCCATGGATGGAGGTTTTATCCGAAGGTCTTTACAGAGGTTTTCGTGGAGCTGGAAGATATGATGATGGCGTTGACCGTTTTATACCACCATGTTTTGAAAAATTGAATGGAATGATCAGCAAACAGTAAATTGACTGAAATGCCATTGTTTCAGTGCCATGCACGAGGGTAGTTGGGTCAACTTCTGTCTGAACCATTATTAATGACGTAAAAGGGATAAGTTGGAAGTTGGAACACACTTTTCTATCTAGCAATAATAATTTTATAAAGTTTAATTTCCTTTTTTTACGCTTCTTTCTTTTGAAACCGAAGAAAAGGAAAACCCTTCTTGCACGCTAGAAAATAATAAGGCTAAATTAATACGAAAGTATCATTTTATAAAGAGAGGAGTCATGTAGTGCACCACGGCTGCAAATGAATCTAGTCGAATCGAATTTGAAAGTATTTTGTTCAATTTTAAGGGCATTCGACATAATTCCACACATTGAAACGTGTAAATATAAGGAGAGATATTAGCCACTTAGCGAATTTTAATCTTAAAATAACGTCGTACATCTCCGAGTCCGATGCTCCGTCACTTCGACAACCCATCCACCATCACAACTCACATGCGAACATTATCATAATATCCTCTCAATACTTCAACATATCCCCCTCATGTAAGTCATTAATTTGCTTACATGTAAGTCCTTTGCTCCACACTTCAACTGTGCATCCGCTGTCACAACTTACATGTGAACACTATCATAATCGTCACATCGGCAGCCCATGCACCATCATTAATTTGCTTACATGTAAGTCCTTTGCTCCACACTTCGACTGTGCATCCGTCGTCACAACTCACATGTGAACACTATCATAATCGTCACATCAACAGCCCATCCACTGTCTCACATATGAGTCTGATGCTCCGTCAGTTCGATAACCCATCCATCATCTCGACAACCCACCATCCAGGACTCGCTCTGGTACCTCTCATCTGCCGTCACAACTCACATGTGAACACTATCATAACTGTCACATCCACCGTCCAATCAACAACCTATCTGCCGCACATCATCAACAAACCACCATCCAACTTGAGCATGAGACCCACTCTAGTACCTTATTAAATTATCCGTCGTCACATCATCAACAACTCACCATTCGGCTTGAGCATGAGACCCACTCTAGTACCTTATTAAATTACACACTCATCCGGCTTGAACATGAGATCCACTCTGGTACATTGTCAAATGACAGGGTCCACACATAGTGTGGCAATATAATAAGAGACTTTAATCACCTATTGAGCTTCCATCCTAAAACCAATTGGTAATAGGAGGAACGACTCACTAGCCTTATAATATGTCCTCTCTTCTACTATTTTATCAATGTGGGACAACTCACATGTGAACATCATATTTTCATCTCAATACTTCAACATGTTCGTAATTGGCTCGTTTATTTTTAATGGAATTCGACCTGACCTAATAATCAATTCATAAATGTGAGTCAATAAGAGCAAATAACACAAAACACTTAAATACACAATAATCTCGGTAACATTAACCGTAATAATCACATCAATGTCCCGACTCAAGGTTCCACAATGATCAAGGATGAACTAACGGTACTAGCCACCCATATTAACTAATACAATCAGAAAATAAATGGAAAAATAAAGAAACATGATACTGATATGGGTGAATCCAAAGATGTCAATTGGAGAAGATGATCCTTCAATCTCTAGTCCAATCTCCTTCCTTGGTGGCTGAAATGTGCTTTCCAAGTATAAAAAAGGTACCCAAAAGTTGTCTAAAGTTAGGTTAAATTCGAATGGGATGATATATATATAAAAGGAGAAAGTGCTAGACAAAAATAGGCAAAAACGTATTCAGGATTTTAAAACAGGGCAGTGGATCTCGGCCGAGACAGAAGTGTGTCTCGGCCGAGACGTGAAAAAGGTTTTTCAAGAATTTTGGGTCGAAGGTCGATCTCGGCCGAGATTGGGTTGCATCTCGGCCGAGACGTGAAAAGGGGAAACTAGGGCTTGTTTTAAGTTTTGACTCATCTCGGCCGAGATTGGATTGCATCTCGGCCGAGACTTTCATCTTTGAGATTCTTCAGAAATTCCCTGGAGCCTCATCTCGGCCGAGATGAGATTGAATCTCGGCCAAGATCTTCAGTCTTGCAAAACTTCAGAAAACCCCTGGAGGCTCATCTCGGCCGAGATTAGCATCTTGTCTCGGCCGAGATCTTCAGTTGGCTCTTCCTTTATTGCCTCGATCGATCCCTCGACTCCGCGGTCGTTTAATGTTCGATTTCGACCCTTTTTACACCTGTCTTAATACAAAAATAGCTAAAACGCATTATTTTGCCCATTAGAATATAAAAGCACTAAATACACATAATTATGCACGTTATTGACACTAAAATGACACTAAAAGTTCCCTAAAATGCGTGCACGGAACACGTGTACCAAATCTCCCCAAACTTAAAACTTGTTCGTCCCGAACAATAAAGAGAAAGATAAAAGAACACGTGTTTAGGGCAAAGTTTAGTGGCATTTGATTTCAGAATTTTCATGAAAAAGAGTAAGAGATCATGATAAAAGTGAGCATGTGTGATAGATTAGATCCACTACTCTCGAGACAAAACACTCTAAACTTAAGATCCTCACATGGTGAGTGTAACTCTCGACTCTCAAGTGTATCAAAAGGGAAGTGTATACGCTCACATTGAAATGCATAAAATGCCTACCATAAGCTTGCCAATCATCTAAACTTCGATGTATACCGACATGTGTGACAAAAAATCAAAAAGGTCTTTAATAGGTTGTAATATTGGCTTGGGGTAAGGTGGGAAAATTTCTGGTATAAGTGACTATAAAATGGACTAAATGAGTTAGCTAATCTCATCCACCCCTCAAACAACAATCACTTTACCTCACTCTTTACTTTCTTAGTAAACCAATCCCAAAATTGGTTTCTTCCCCTTACCACAAAGTCCACAACCTAATTGCTTTCTCAATTCTCTGTTGGAGTGTATTTTCTTTGAATTTCTACCACTTTGAGAACATCTATCGAAAGGTATTTATATTACTAGCCTCTCCAAATCAAAAGCAACAATTGAGTACATACAACTACTTTATTTTTTTTTTCTTTTTTTTTTTATAAACAAATATTAGAGAGGACTAGTGTTCTCGATTCTGTTCCTAGTGTTTCATCTTTTTTCACCTTTCAATATTCCCCATAGATTACCCCTTTCAATCCCAAATTACCCGACTACCTTCCAACCACCTCCCTCATACTCAAATAGTCCAATTAGGTTCAAAGGCTAATTGAAAGGGTTTCGGCTTGTAGAGTTGGACTGTTAAACAAGAGGCTAAAAGCTCAAGGGGCTCAACTAGAGACAATATCAAATTAGGTAAAAAGGATGTGTTTTCAAGCTTGAAAGTAGGCTCAAGTCAAGGATTGCCTAAGATCATTTTCAATGTCACACAATGCACCGACTCATGCAAAATAGAGAATCAAGACAAATTCTAGAGACAACTAAATGCACTCAATGAATTTCACACCGAAAGAAGGTTTACATTACTCCAAAGATGGGAGTATCTTCTAAAGCTCAAAAACTCACTCGGTTGCAATTTTGATCAAAAGTTTTGAGTGTATGTTCAATTTTGTTTCAAAAAGTCTATCATGCTCTACCATGTGCTTCTTTCAAAGATATTTGTCAAAAAAATTCATCATTAATCGATGCCACATTTTTTTTTTTATCCTAAACTTCATCCAATTGCTTTCTCGAGCTGCCAATTTGTACGAATCCCACCCCCTCCCCAAACTTAGTTGCAAACTTAGTTTGTGGAAAAAGAGGAGTACAATTTGGTGGCTCGCCGAACTTAACCATTTTATTTCACGTTTATTCACAAACATTAACTAAATGAACTACTTTATTAAGAATCCTACTCCTATAACAATAAAGGGAAAATGTGTGTGTACTTATCAACACAAACAAACAATTTGACTTTAAGGCACCCAATGATTATTCAAAAATCCGAAACATCCAATTGAATATGTAATAATATTACCAACAAGGCTAATAAAAAAAATATGACAATTGGCTCACAGGCCGGCAATATTACCAACAATCAAAATGGACATATATCACAAAGGCAATCAATATGCAAATCAGATTGGCACACAGACCATCACAAGAAATCCAACAAACAAGTCATGTCAAGTGGCTCACAGGCCAACAGTAAAGATAATGAAAGAAGAAAAACGAGGGGTAGGGGGTTTCGAGCGGCCGAAATGGTCTTATCTCTTTGTTTTCCCCCAAACTTAGTTTTTTCAACTAAGTTTGGGACAAAAAGGTAAGACTTCTCGGTCGCTCTACTCACAGCGAGCGGGAAGGTCGGGGGTTCGAGCCGGTGAAGCATCCTTTGATTGATTTGAAAAGGTCGAGAATCTTGGTTTGATTTTCTTGGATAGTCTCATTGATCCCTCTCAGCTCAGCTCCAATAGATGCTCGCATCTCCACCAATTCGGCTCTGACGCCTTTGATTTCGTCCCCCATGGCCGCCATCAAGCCCTCTTGCCGTTCCTGGAACTCAGATTGAGTTAGAATGGCAGTAGATGATCTTTTCCTTGACGGTTGCTCTGGTTGGCTATTGCCTTCCCCTTCAACCCCCATGCTCCGAACCCGTGCCACCGGACGTGGCTTTTTAGTTCACTTGAATTTGGTCAATTCTTCCCGGTTTGGCTCCAAGGAGGCATTAAGGTGTGCCTCGGAGCTCAGTTCCAAATTCAGCTTGCTTTCCAAGTTGGTGATGTAAGTCAGTCCGGGGTTGGGTAGGCGGAGGTAAGGTCCCTCGTTTTGGAGAACGTAAGGGACAGCAGGACCCGATATGCCCTCTTTGTACCCGAGCATGGCAATGCTCATGTTCTCCATCTCCTCCCAATCCAAATAATAATCAGTAGTGATAGGTGTGTACTCTGGGAGGGGAACATGGTAGTGCTCGAGTATAGGGGTTATCAACGCCCCACAGTAGATCGGGTCGGGCATTTTCGTTTCTCTTTTCCTCTCCGTCCTCAATTCTTTCACTATCTTCTGAAAACATGATACTAGGTCCTGCCTGAAGTTTCTCTGCTTCCTGTCCACTATGCCCCAAAGAATTTCCATCTCGTATAACCGAGGAGAGCTGATTTCTTTCCGTCCACATATGGTGGAACTCAGCAGCTTCTGTAGATACTTCACCACGGGGCTTCGAATGGAGGTGAGCTTGGAGCTTCTTGGATCATATGCCTGAGGTGCAACTATTCCAGGGGCGGCAGTGATTTGCCCCAGAATTGTTGCACGTTGAACTCTCTCAACGCACGGCTATCACCAACAGCTGGACTCTTGAAGCCATAAATGCTTTTCAAAGTGTCGTGGCGTAGTATCTTCTCTTCGTTAAGAAGATGGAATTTGAAATGATGAACTGAAGAGCCGGAAATGACTTCCTCCTCGATCTCGAGTGTGCTGAAAAACTCGAGCACAAATTTGAGGAAAGTTGGGCGGGGTGCGAGGCACTGAACTAGACCTGCTGCGTCTAACAGTTCCAGAACGTTTTGCCGGATGCCCATGGCATCCAAAATCTTGGGATCGCCATAGCGGGTAGCTGACACCCCCCTCTTCATCAATTTGTCAAAACGTTTCCTTTGATCTTCCGTTCCCAGCACTATATCAAAATCTATGGGTTTCGTGGACTTGTCAGTGGAAGTCGGTGGAACTTCCGATGGAGGAACCTCCGGAGTAGGCTCAACAGCCTTCTCCTTGCCCTTGGCTTGGCTTCTTCGGATTTTTTGCGTGACTCTTCGGCCAGAGGTGCCTTCTTGGGTGTTGCCTTTTGTGATTTTCGGAGGTGCCATGGGTACCTAAAATCAACAATTCAATCATCAAAAACTTGTGGCAAAATAACTAGTTCAAGTGCAAGTAAAAGATGCCTAGGTTCACTTGAATCCGACTATATCTCTAACAAAAACAAGGCAAAATGTATCAACCATGCAATGACAACCAAATCATATTCAAATAAGGTCACACATTACGATAATATCAACAATTAGTCTTAAAAACCAGAGAATATAGTCGAATTTAGCCAACTTAGGCACAACAATTTAACACCTAGCACGTGTTTGATAATATGCCACAACGAATTTAGCCTTTTCAAAAACTCACAAGACTATACTCAACAATCCACCCACTAAATCATCAAGCAACTATACGAACTATCATGTCAATTCTATCATTTAAATGCATAACACTTATCAATTGGCAAAAAATCAATACAATTACTTGTATGTATAACCAAGTTCAACGAACATGCATATAAACGTAAAATTAACTTTCAATCTCAACAATGTATACACTAATACGCAACAATAAATCGAAAGGAGGAGATAGCCGTACTTACCAGTTGAGTTTAATCGAAAAGTTTTTGAATTTGGGTTGCTCGCGCCCTTTTTGACTCGACCTCAAATGTGCTCCAAATCCAAATATTTTCGAAGGAGAGTGGGTGTGGTGATGTGAGTGAGGTGTGGTGTGAATTTGAGAGGTGGAAATAGAGTGCAAGGGTGATTATTGGAGTAGTGTGTACGTGAGTGTGTGAAAATCGCAAGTTTTGGGGAAGAACTGACCTAATTTTCGCGCAGGGGGTATTTATACCTGTTTTCCGTCTCGGCCGAGATTCGAATTTGGGCTCTGTGTCTCGGCCGAGATCCGTTCTACGCTTTCAGGACAACTTGACCCGGCAAAGGATCTCGGCCGAGATTCTGTAGTGTCTCGGCCGAGATGAAGTCTCAGCATTTTTACCCCCATTCTGGACAACCCCGTCTCGGCCGAGATGCATGTGTGTCTCGGCCGAGATTGTTCTTCAGCAAATTTGCCTCCATTCTGGACAACCCCGTCTCGGCCTAGATTCGGTCCTGTTTCGGCCGAGATGCTCTTCCATCGAAATTGGCTCAATTTCCATTCAAACCCGTCTCGGCCGAGATAATTTTATCTTCCAGCAAATTTTCCAGTTTTTGGCATCTTTGGATCTCGGCCGAGATGAGGCATGTGTCTCGGCCGAGAAAGGCTTCCAGGGAAGATTTGCCCTTTTCACTCACATGGAGTCTCGGCCGCGATTGTCCTCCCCTGCATTTTTCCACCTTTTTGGTGTTCTTCACCCCCATTCTACACCATGTCTTGGCTTTGATTTGCTTGTTTGGTACCTACACACAATTTAACCAACACAATTCAAAATATGTAAATAATAGTAAAACTACTAAACTATGAATTTAAAATACGAGAAAACGAGTAATCGCCGGGTTGCCTCCCGACAAGCGCCTTTGTTTAACGTCGTTGGCTCGACGGACGCTCTTTCAGTTTGGTGGTGAGTCTTCCACTCGTTCTTCTTCACCGGGGCTTTCTTGAATATGCTCTAGATAAGGCTTGAGAAGATGCTCATTGACATTGAAGATTTTTCCGGTTTTACCACTTTCAATTTCGATGGCTCCATGATCGAACACCTTAGTGACAACAAAGGGTCCTACCCACCTCGAACGGAGCTTGCCCGGAAATAACTTCAACCGAGAGTGATATAATAGCACTTTCTCCCCAACCACAAACGTTTTTTGGGTAATTCTCGAGTCATGAAAAGCCTTCGTTTTCTCCTTGTAGATCATGGCGTTTTCAAAGGCTTCATTTCGAATTTCTTCGAGCTCTTGCAATTGGAGCTTTCGGTGTACACCGGCTTCATCAAGGTTCATGTTGCATCTCCGAATAGCCCAGTAGGCTCTATGTTCAAGTTCCACCGGGAGATGGCATTGCTTTCCATAAATGAGTCGAAAGGGAGACATACCAATTGGAGTTTTATAGGCAGTCCTATACGCCCATAATGCATCATTGAGCCTCAAACTCCAGTCCTTGCGATTTGGTTGCACGGTCTTCTCCAATATCGACTTGATTTCCCGATTCGAAGTTTCGGCTTGCCCATTGGTTTGTGGATGATAAGGCGTCGAAACTTTGTGCAATACAGCGTATTTCTTCAGCAATGCGTCGATTGTTCGGTTGCAAAAGTGTGTGCCTCTATCACTTATGATGGCTTTTGGTATCCCAAACCGAGCAAAAATGTTGGATTGGACGAACTCGGCCACAACTTTAGAGTCATTGGTTCGGGTTGCCTTCGCCTCCACCCACTTGGACACATCGTCAACAGCCAACAATATGTACAAATTCCCATAAGACAAGGGAAACGGTCCCATGAAGTCCATACCCCAAACATCAAAAATTTCACAGACTACAATCGGGTTTTGGGGCATTTGATTTCTTTGAGAGATATTTCCCGTCTTTTGACAGTTGTCACAGGACTTGCAAAAAGCAAGGGCATCTCTAAATATGGTGGGCCAAAATAATCCACTCTCAAGCACTTTGTATGCCGTCCTCTTCGGCCCGAAGTGGCCTCCACAAGCATGTGAGTGGCAAAAATTCAACACCGACTGCACTTCGTCTTCGGGAATGCATCTCCTGATTACTTGATCTGAACCATATTTCCACAGGTATGGATCATCCCAAACAAAATGCTTCGACTCACTCTTCAACCTATCCTTCTGCGGTTTACTCATCCCAATAGAAAATCTCTTGGAGACCAAATAATTCACCATGTTGGCATACCAAGGAACCTTCGTGCCTGTCATTGCTAGTAATTGCTCATCTGGAAAGCTTTCCCGGAGAGGCAAGTCTGTTTCCTGTTGGGTTATTCGGCTGAGATGATCTGCAACACAATTTTCTGACCCTTTCTTATCCTTGATCTCTAGGTCAAATTCCTGGAGAAGTAATATCCAGCGAATAAGCCTAGGCTTCGCCTCCTTTTTAGCCATGAGGTGCCTCAATGTTGCGTGGTCGGTATATACGATGATCCTTGTCCCAACAAGGTAAGACCGAAACTTTTCTAATGCAAACACAACAGCTAGCAGCTCCTTCTCTGTGGTAGTATAATTCATCTGAGCTGGGTTCAAAGTACGTGAAGCATAGTAGATGACATGGGTCACCTTTCCTCTTTTCTGTCCCAAAACTGCCCCCAAGGCTTGTTCACTAGCATCGCACATTAGCTCAAAAGGCAATTCCCAATCTGGCGGTTGGATAATTGGAGGGGTAACCAATCTCTTCTTCAACTCATCAAATGCCAACTTGCATTCCTTGCTCAATTCAAACTCCACATCTTTTTGTAGCAACCGGCACAAAGGAGCAGCTATCTTCAAAAAATCTTTGATAAACCTCCTGTAAAATCCTGCATGGCTAAAAAAAGAACGCACTTCCCGCACATTTGCGGGGTAAGGAAGAGAAGAAATAATATCAATTTTTGCTTTGTCTACTTCTATTCCCTTACTAGAAACGACATGGCCCAACACAATTCCTTGTTCCACCATGAAGTGGCATTTTTCCCAATTCAACACAAGATTTGTTTCTATGCACCTTTTCAGAATTTTAGCAAGATTATCAAGGCATTTTTCGAAAGACTCACCATACACACTAAAATCATCCATGAAAACTTCAATAATGTGCCCTACATATTCGGAAAAAATGCTTACCATACACCTTTGAAAGGTGGCCGGGGCATTGCATATCCCAAATGGCATTCTCCTCCATGCCAAAGTGCCGAAGGGACATGTAAAAGTGGTCTTCTCTTGATCTTCAGGAGAGATGGGTATTTGAAAATATCCGGAGTATCCATCCAAAAAGCAATAGAAGAAATGCCTGGCCAATCTCTCAAGCATTTGGTCAATGAATGGCAAAGGAAAATGATCCTTGCGGGTCATGGCATTTAGCTTGCGGTAATCGATGCACACTCTCCATCCGGTTTGCAAGCGGGTGGGAACCATTTCCTCGTCTTTGTTCTCCACCACCGTCACTCCCGACTTTTTGGGCACGACTTGTGTGGGGCTCACATATTCGCTATCCGATATTGGGTAGATAATCCCAACATCGAGTAACTTGATGATCTCCATCTTCACCACCTCCATCATAGGTGGGTTAAGTCGCCTTTGGGGTTCCCGACTTGGTTTGGCATTATCCTCCAACAATATCCGGTGCATGCATAGGGATGGACTAATGCCTTTGATATCAGCAATAGCCCACCCTATAGCTTCTTTGTTAACCTTGAGGACCCCGATCAATGCTTGTTCTTGAGTGGATGTGAGCTTTGATGAGATAATCACCGGTAGGGTTTCGTCCTCCCCAAGATATGTGTATTTGAGATGGGGGGGGAGGGCTTTGAGCTCAAGGGTTGGTGCCTTGATGGTAGAAGGTAGCAGCTTTTCTTGAGGTTCAGGCAAGGGTAAGAATTTGGGAAAGGACTTGGTTTGGAAAGGCTTGGATGATTTCGATTGTTCCACTATCCCCACCAACTCTTTCTTGGTGTCCATTGGCTCTATCTTCTCTAGATCGGCCGCCAATTCAATTGCTTCTTTGTCCCTACAATAACACTCAAACACTCCCTCCACAAGGGGATCAATAACATCAATGACATCAATAGAACAAACACTATGCAATTCCTCAGGATATTTCATTGAATCAAAGATATTGAATTGCACCACTTGGCCAGCAAATTCCATGCTAAGAGTTCCCTCTCGCACGTCAATCTTTGTTTGGGAGGTATTCAAGAACGGCCTCCCAAGCAAGATTGGAGTGGAATCGGGCGAATTTCCATGCATGTCAAGTACATAGAAATCTGCTAGAAAGATGAGGTTATCCACCTCAACTATCACGTCCGAAAACGAGGTGCTTCGGTCCGCCAGTTGGATGACTACCCTCGTGTCTTTCAGTGGACCCAAGTTCAAGCTATTGAAAATAGAACGGGGCATCACATTGATCGATGCCCCCAAATCAAGCATAGCTTTCTCAATCAAACAATTACTAATCTTACACGGGATGGTGAACATTCCCGGGTCCTTGCATTTCTGTGGCATCTTCTTCTGAAAAACCGCCGAGATATTTTCTCCCATGAAGACTTTCTCATTCCCATGTAGACGCCTTTTGTTGGTGCATAAATCTTTCAAAAACTTTGCGTACCGCGGAATCTGTTTTACGGCGTCCATCAAGGGAATACTGATTTCCACCTTCCTGAATACCTCCATTATCTCTTTGTCTCTATTTTTGTCGGGAATCTTCTTCATTTGACTCGGAAACGGAAGTGGGGGCATTTCAGAATTTTTGTTGGACTTCAGAGAATCTTGGTCGAGATCTTTATGTGTCTCGGCCGAGACAAGTGGGCAGAGAATTTTGTCTTTTGGACGAGGTGGGACATCTCGGCCGGGATCCTGATATGTCTCGGCCGAGATTTCATGTTTTGCACACTCCCTTTCACTTCCAACTCTACTTGCTCCTTCACTTGACTTCCCCTTTTCAAGGACTCTCCCGCTTCTCAAAATCCCCACATTGACATTCTCAATTTCACTTTGTGGAGAGTATTTCATGGTAGGAAAAGGCACTAGGTGGTCGGGGAAGCATGCAGCTAATGCCTCCTTTTGCTTACGCAACTCCTTGGCAATCTTCCACTTAGGTGTCCGAACATTAATTTCAACCACATGGGGAGTCTCTTCTTTCCTCGAACCATCATCCACGTCCTCAGTCTTTCCTTGTGAAGTATACCCGGGCTTTTTAGGCTCTCCACGTAACTCCTCATTCATAACAACAATGGCACTCACATTTTTCGGGTTGACTTCCGGTTGAGCCGGTAATCTTCCTCCTTGTGCATTTTCTAAACGAGATACCGCCGATGCTATCTAACTGACTTGATTTTCGATACTCTGAAACCTAGAACTTGATTCCTTCTGTAATTGGAGCGTACTAGTGGCTAGGCTTTTCACTATATCAGAAAGAGATGGATCACAGGGTACCTGCTCGGGTTGCTGTCTTTGCTGGAACATTCCCCTAGGAAAAGGGAGTTGGTTTTGCCCACTGTGATCACCTTGTTGATTATTGCTCGGATTCTGATTGTCGTATTTGAAATTCGGATGGTCCCTCCAACCCGGGTTGTATGATTGTGAATACGGATCATACTTCCTCCCGGATGAGTTGGGATTAAAGTTGTGAACCGCATTGGTATGGGCCTCCATCTGTTCTCCGAGAACCGGGCAAGTGTCAGTGGAGTGCTCAGTGACTTGGCAAATTCTGCAAGGCTTGGAAGTAGGTGTGCCACCCGAGATTACCTTTTTCACCAAGTCGGTGAGTTGGTCTAACCTCTCTTCAACAGTTGAGTCTATCACATCCTTGACTCTCCTAACCGGCTCTCTACATCCAAACTGTTGAGTATTGGCAGCTATTTTGGATATCAGTGCTCGAGCCTCAGTAGGTGTCTTATCAGATAGAACCCCTCCACTCGCCGAATCAATCATATTTCGATCTGCCAAGCAAAGTCCTTCGTACCAGTACTGAATTAGCAGTTGTGGAGTGATTTGATGTGGAGGGCAACTTCCGACAAGTCTCTTGAAACGTTCCCAATACTCATATAATGTTTCACCTTGCATCTGCCTCACTCCACTGATCTCCTTTCGAATGGTGGTGGCTCGAGAAGCTGGGAAGAATTTTTCAAGGAATTGGGTTTCCATCTGCTCCCAGGTGGTGATTGATCCGGATGTAAGGTAGTATAGCCAATCCCGAGCAAGATCCTTCAGGGAAAACGGGAATGCTCGAAGTTTGATATGTTCTTCCGTCACCCTCGATGGCTTCATACTTGAACAAACCACATGGAACTCCTTGAGGTGCTTATGAGGGTCCTCTCCGGACAGTCCATGAAAGGAAGGTAGTAGGTGGATGAGTCCGGATTTCAACTCGAAAGCAGTGTCGTTTCCTATGGCTGGGAAGGTGATGCACAAGGGCTCTTGAGCAACCCTTGTGTTAGCCAACTCCTTCATTGTTCTTTCTTGACCTTCATCCTCAGCCATTTCTTCCAAGCTAATAATCTCTTCACCCCCTAAATTCAGCACTTCGATTCTTTCTCGGACTTGCTCCAAATCTCGAGCTCTCCTTCTCAATTCACGTTCACGTTCCTTAATATCCGGTTCAAATAGCAATCCTTTTTCTCCTTGCGAACGCAAGAACATTCACTACAAGTAAACAAAAAAATAAGGAAACAAAGTGAGATGATGAAATTACTAAGCTAAACAAGAAGATAACTATATATGTAATTAATCATAATGCTTGATCAACAAATCAACTCTATTCTAATCACCGTTCCCCGGCAACGGCGCCAAAATTTGGTAGCGTCGTTTCCTGCTACCAAATTAAATGTGTATTAAGAATACACTTAAAGCTTACTAACTATCCTACTGAGTAGAATGGTAAATAAGGGTCGATCCCACAGGGAACGGCCGAACAGTTTTGATTACAATGTCAAGCAGTTTATGATTAAGTATGCAAGAAATAAATACTTAAGAAAGGAATAATGGGGGGTTGATGGGAAACTAACAATCTATTAGTGACAATTAAAAGCAAATAGACACAATTAAAAGAAACAAGTACTCAAAAACACTAGAAGAGATCTTTTTCGGTTTTAGTTTTCAAATAGTAAAATAAGTCACCCTTGATCATGCTTCCCCTTGGTCTTGAACAGTTGATGCAACTATTGTTAATGCCCGATTAAATTGTGATTTAAGCCCTTATCTCAAGACTATTAACAAGCTCTAATAGCCTTGTTGTCCCTTAATCTTAGTTAATCAAAATAAGCTCTTCGACTAACCCTATTCAGTTTAACCGAATCCTTGAACAAGCTCTCTTAGATTCAATCACCAAAAGCATTAAACACTAGGACAACGAGATAAATTTAACATAAAACTCGAAAGCTCGGTTTTAGTGGTTGAACTTTGTGTTATCCCCAATAAATAACTATTGTTTGCTACACGGGAATCGGAAATCCAACAATTACGGATAGTAATCTCCTATTCTAGCAACACATTCACAAATCCCTTAAAGAGTGATCAAACCAATAATCAAGTCATAAATGTGAGTCAATAAGAGCAAATAACAGAAAATACTTAAATACACAATAATCTCGGTAACATTAACCGTAATAATCACATCAATGTCCCGACTCAAGGTTCCACAATGATCAAGGATGAACTAAGGGTACTAGCCACCCATATTAACTAATACAATCAGAAAATAAATAGAAAAATAAAGAAACATGATACTGATATGGGTGAATCCAAAGATGTCAATTGGAGAAGATGATCCTTCAATCTCTAGTCCAATCTCCTTCCTTGGTGGCTGAAATGTGCTCTCCAAGTATAAAAGAGGTACCCAAAAGTTGTCTAAAGTTAGGTTAAATTCGAATGGGATGATATATATATAAAGGGAGAAAGTGCTAGACAAAAATAGGCAAAAACATATTCAGGATTTTAAAACAGGGCAGTGGATCTCGGCCGAGACGGGAGTGTGTCTCGGCCGAGACGTGAAAAAGGATTTTCAAGAATTTTGGGTCGAAGGTCGATCTCGGCCGAGATTGGGTTGCATCTCGGCTGAGACGTGAAAAGGGGAAACTAGGGCTTTTTTTAGGTTTTGACTCATCTCGGCCGAGATTGGATTGCATCTCGGCCGAGACTTTCATCTTTGAGATTCTTCAGATATTCCCTGGAGCCTCATCTCGGCCGAGATGAGATTGAATCTCGGCCGAGATGAGATTGAATCTCGGCCGAGATCTTCAGTCTTGCAAAACTTCAGAAAACCCCTGGAGGCTCATCTCGGACGAGATTAGCATCCTGTCTCGGCCGAGATCTTCAGTTGGCTCTTCCTTTATTGCCTCGATCGATCCCTCGACTCCGCGGTTGTTTAATGTTCGATTTCGACCCTTTTTACACCTGTCTTAATACAAAAATAGCTCAAACGCATTATTTTGCCCATTCGAATATAAAAGCACTAAATACTCATAATTATGCACGTTATTGACACTAAAATGACACTAAAAGTGCCCTAAAGTGCGTGCACGAAACACGTGTACCAGGTGGATACACACACACACACCCAAAATATATATTTGGGTTTCAATATTAGGAGATATCCATTCATAAAAGTAGATATAATTTATTCTTTACATTTAATAATTTATCTTAATGTAAATTTATAAAATACATATTTATAAAATGTAAGTTATATTAAATCCATATTCACTTGGGAGAAATTGATATTTACGTTATTTATATTTTGGGTTTATATTATTTTGTAGCATGTAGTATGCGCGTTTTTCAGTGTCTCTTTTGTTTTTCAATTGCAACCTGAAGTACACATTTTTTCACGCTTGCAAACTCTGCCAGCAATTTAAGTGCGAAAAATAAAAGAATACAGAAAATATTTAAATAACATAAATTGTTAAAAAATCTAAAAAATATTTTTTAAATTATAAACTTCATTTAAAATACCAGAAAATTAACTTAAACATGTTGAAAATATATTAAAAAATGAGATTTTTTTTTTTTTTTTTATAAAAAAGTTCAAATCAAATAATTTTAAGCAAGAAAAATAAAACTTTATTACTTTTTTTTTTTTAATCATAAAACTATTATAAATTTCTGAAAATTATCTTTTAAACTATAAAAAATTACTTAAACTATTTCAAAGTTACCTTGAAAAATTATTTTAAAATTTCTAAAATTTCGTTTAAGACATGTGGAAGTATCTATGAAAAGTCTAATTTTATGATATAAGTATCTTTTCAATTATTTTTTTGAAAAAATAAATCATTTTAAAAATATTTAAAATTATTTAAAGTAATATCAAAATTATTCGATCTTTTTTTTATGAAAATTAATTTTTTAATTAAAATAATTTCTAAGTTTATAATATTTAAAATAATTTTTTAGAATTTAAAAATAAATATTGTATTTTCTAATTTTTATTATTATTTTTAAATAGTTTCTTTTCTCTCCGAAAATTGCTACCAAAGATTGCAAAGGTGGGAAACCTCAAAGTTCAATTGATCGGAAAAAAGAAATGATCATTCAAATATTCATTTAGCTATAATATAATTATTCTATTTTTTTTATATTAGATAATATTATATTTAATTTAATAAAATAATTACTGTTTAAATAATTTTTCGTGCATCGCACGGGAGCGATACTAGTAATAGTAATAACAATAGAAACAATATATATATATATATATATATATATATATATATATATCATACTACATATAATCTAATTTATATTCTTATATTACCTCTTATTATAATGAACATGTGGTAAAATTCGTTTATTTGCATGGAGACTTTGGAAAATATATTATTATCGATATTCGTGGATATATTAATTAGTTATTCACAACTCACGAGCATAAATGTTCACGAGTATGCTCATGCAGGTACACGAACATGTTCATGAACAAAATGTCACCCTTTAAGGGATTTGTGAATGTGTTGCTAGAATAGGAGATTACTATCCGTAATTGTAGGATTTCCGATTCCCGTGTAGCAAACAATAGTTATTTATTGGTGATAACACAAAGTTCAACCACTAAAATCGAGCTTTCGAGTTTTATGTTAAATTTATCTCGTTGTCCTAGTGTTTAATGCTTTTGGTGATTGAATCTAAGAGAGCTTGTTCGAGGATTCGGTTAAACTGAATAGGGTTAGTCGAAGAGCTTATTTTGATTAACTAAGATTAAGGAACAACAAGGCTATTAGAGCTTGTTAATAGTCTTGAGATAAGGGCTTAAATCACAATTTAATCGGGCATTAACAATAGTTGCATCAACTGTTCAAGACCAAGGGGAAGCATGATCAAGGGTGACTTGTTTTACTATTTGAAAACTAAAACCGAAAAAGATCTCTTCTAGTGTTTTTGAGTACTTGTTTCTTTTAATTGTGTCTATTTGCTTTTAATTGTCACTAATAGATTGTTAGTTTCCCATCAACCCTCCATTATTGCTTTCTTAAGTATTTATTTCTTGCATACTTATTCACAAACTGCTTGACATTGTAATCAAAACTGTTCGAGCCGTTCCCTGTG
The DNA here is from genome assembly GCA_958295605.1 of Ajuga chamaepitys. Taxonomy (NCBI): domain Eukaryota; kingdom Viridiplantae; phylum Streptophyta; class Magnoliopsida; order Lamiales; family Lamiaceae; genus Ajuga; species Ajuga chamaepitys. The sequence goes on along the minus strand of OY282501.1, from coordinate 52,931,603 downwards.
GGATCGACCCTTATTTACCATTCTACTCAATAGGATAGTTAGTAAGGTTTAAGTGTATTCTTAATACACATTTAATTTGGTAGCAGGAAACGACGCTACCACCACCTTAACCTATGCGAACAACGTAATAACTTAATTGAAAATAAATATTAAAACAAACACAAATACATATGTATCACACGACACACCCAAATATATCAAACAAAATAAATTGAATTGTATTATAAGAAAATTAGTGTTTTCTTTTATTTTTTTCAATTTTTTAAAATATTTTGATTTATCCATGTAATTTTTCAAATTTTAACTATAACTATTTACTTTATTTTAAGAAAAAATAATTTTCAAGTTTTAATATTTTACATGGTGGTTTAATATACTCAAATACTTTATAGATTTTAAATAAATCTTGATATTAATAAAATAAAATTCAATGATTATTCTATAGTTGGACTAACAAAATAAAGCATATGAATTCTTCAATATATCTGAGTAATACATGTATATGTTGAAATTTATTTAAAAATACAATTTATATGTGTGTGTGTGTGTGTGTGTGTGTGTGTCTGTATATTTTGCTTGTGTTGCAAAATATGAAAAAATGCGACAAAAAAGTATTGTTTGTATTGAAAACTCTAAAAAACCTAGTTAGCTCAAGCATGTTAATTTTATTTTTTAAATAGAAATATAGATTGTAGCACATATACAATCTCATAGTTTAGATTGCAAAATGTAATTATTATTTATAAAGAAATAATATTAATAAATAGAAAATATGAATATGTAATAAAAAATAATTTCAAGATTAATTATCATATATAAATATATGTGAAAGTCGTAGTCCCATGATTAATTATAACAAATTAATATTTGTAAATACAATAATTTAATTAGTAAATCATTAAATTGAACATTAACTTTTACTTTTAATTTAATAAAGTATATATTCATTTATTAATGAAGGTAATATTTAATATTGTATTAATTTGAAGAAAAAAAATATAATTAATGCCTTAAAAGAAATTAAGAATGCATTAAAGATATATTTTAGGCGGGAAAGGATAATTTACAATAATAACCCTCATTTTACTTTTATATATATATAGATAGGTTGTTTACTAGGTCCTGAACCAATGAGTTTTCTGTGAGCTATTAATGAACGAGTTAATCAGTTCAAACTCTGTTCTTTTATAAAAATGAGCGAGCTCAAAAATTTATTCATTTATTCAATTATGAGTTGTTTAATAAAAAAATTATTTTTTAGTTTTCTATTGATGACCACCAAAAAAAACCGTCAATCATAAAAGTTTCAAATTTGATGTGAAAATCTATGTCAAAAGAATATACCTATATTCTATGGCAAGGATCTTCATAATTGCATATAAATATGCCAAATTACTATATCAACACAAAATGCATTAGCTTCGAAATTATTCTTGCTTCAAGCATACCCGTATTATTATCTAAATCTTATTATTTATGAGTATAACTAATGGTAAATCATTAAGTTAAAATTTAAAAAGGAAAAATATCATTTTAAATTAAAATTATTGTGGATTAGCGGCTCGCGCCGTCATGAATAAGCATGACGTGTTAGGAAAGAGAAGACGACAAATGCGGCCACGTAAAAGGTTCTGTGAATGAAGATCAGGTCGTACAAAGCAGGACTTGTGAATATAGACCAAGTCGTGCAAAGGACTGGTCGTTAAAGCGGGCTGGAGAAATAACGACCCAACATTTACATGCACCATCATGACAGTGGCAAACAATGATGTTGCGTCTGATCACATGTGTCAGACATGTATACAAGACTTGCGATTGGACGTTAGTGAAATAAGTGTAATAATTATGTCACCTATCGTAATACCAGTCTATATATAGTAGAACGACACAATAGAAAAAGTAGTTAATTCTCGCGAGTACAAGATAAAGAGTGAAATCACGGTGTACTGACCTAGCATTTATTACATTAAGATAATATGTGATCTCAATTTCACCCTCTTCACTTTATGGTAATTTAGAATTTAGAATTAGGAAAGCAGAAGACTAAAGAAAGAGCACCTGGGGTTAGAAGACATGAAGACAATCCAAGAAATCTATATTTTTTTTTAAAAAAATAGAAAAGGAAACCTAAGACGGTCTGGACGGTAAAAAAAATACAAACGGTTGACACGGAAATTAGATTCGGTTAATTTATTGCAAAAGAGGACAAAATTCATCCCTCGTTCACTTTTGCCTGACTTGAAAGAGGTGAAGATGTTGACTTTGACTAGTCATTTGGGATGTGATTACTAATCCAATGTGAATGGAGCCTAGTTGATTCGGCGGCTGGCCACTTTTTAAGGCCTCACTCACGGTATTTTGTCTCTGGTGCGTGCATAAATAAATTTTCAAAAAGTAAAAAATTATTGGTGATTAGATTATTTGTGCTTAAGATCATATTTATTAATAACCCATCATGATTCAATCTATTAATAAAATATTTATTTATTTTTCATTCATATATATTTAAAAAATATATTTTTATAGTTTATCAATAACCTAACACAACCCAACATTTTAACAAATATTAATTTCTTTTATCCAAATACCTATTTCCCAATAAAATTAATGTTTTTGCTACGATTTAATAATTGCATATTATTTTTAGCATTTTTTTCAAATATATTTTAAGGAAAAAAATTTATTTTAATTCCGCAATTTCGATCCCAAGAAAATAATCGGTTCAATTCGGTTCAGAAAGGTCAAATAGTCAACGGATATTTTCGATTCGGAACTAATTCGGTCCGGGTTTGGATCCAATTTCAATAATCTCCAAACTCCATGCATAGTCCTAATGTCAATATTAGGCTCTACTTGTAGAGAAAAAAAATAACAATTTTAATTTTAAAAAAATTGTAAAATAAAATTTATTTTATTTATTTATTATTAAAATTGTATCCAATAAATAATTTAATACGATCAATATGATAGTGACATGTGACAGATTGTAGAATAGAATTGGGTTGTGGAATAAGTTGATTGTGCGGGTCATCTAAATTAATTTTTTTTCTTTTTTACTTCCGATTTTAACTTATGCGGATGGCCCTTAGCCGAGGGTCACCGCTAAAACATGGTCTAACATACATTCTTAATATTTTAAATTATTCATTATATTTAATATCTTTCAGTTAATTACAATATTCAATAATGGTGTAATACAAATTAACAAGTGCATTTTACACATTTAATAATTGTTTACAAATTATATCCACTGTAAAAAAAATCAAATTTGAGATGTATTTGTCTTTAAATTAAAGTAGTTATGAATTTGAGATGAGATGTTTGATCTTTAAAATACACGTTAACATTTAAGGATGAAGTTTCCCACCTATAAATTTAATGATCGAATTTGCATCTCTAATATGAAATTATATATAAAATACTTGCAAATGTAGAGAGATTAAGTCTATATCTAATATTCAGACCCACCGTGGACACGAGTATGTGCCCACAAGGAATTTGTAGATATTCCATCCATAAATTTCAAATTAATTAATTAACTTAGTTTATAAGAATATGACACATTAGCTAAAGGACATAATATTACTGTGAATAGTAGAGCTAGACCATTGGCCTATAAGGATCATCATACAACGTTAATAAGACACTAATGATATAAAAAGATTTACACCGTCTCTATTCTGTTTCAATATTATTATTGTGTTAAATATTACTCCCCCGTCTCAAGCTAATTGTTTTACCTTGACTTGGCACGGAGACTAAGAAAAACAGATTTTGTGGAATCTTTGACTTTTTCAAAGGTGGAGATTGAATGTGGATATTTTGATTGTGGAGATTGTGAGAGAATTTGCCATTTATGGAGTAGGACAATTAGTTTGGGACAAACAAATAAGGCAAGTAGGACAATTAGGTCGGGACGGAGGGAGTATCTGTTAATTTGTGGTCCGAGTTAAGCATTAATAACCTTACTATATTCAGAATCTTCTGGCAGCTTTTTCTTACGTATTTTATTTTGGAGTAGTCGCGACAATAATTATGTAGCACCACCTTTCCTTTATCAATCAGTGTTGACTAATTTCAACTAATCTATGAATTAGTTTTAACCTTAAAAAAATGTTTATACTTTATGATTCCATTTGGATGGAGGGATTTAAGGGGTGGATTTAAAATCCATTCAATTTGTTTGGCAAAAAAAATCAAATCAAAGGATTTTAAATTCTTCCTAATTTCCAATTCGTTTTGGATGGATCTTTAAATTCATCCAATAACCTAGTCATTTATAAATCCATCCCACATCTATCATATATGTATATGCACATTATCACACACATTTCATACGCTACAAATACAACACATACCCCGCGCGCGCACACACATGCGACACACTTCACACATTTTAGACTACACACACACACTACACACAAACTACACATTACACACATACTACACACACAAACTACACATTACAAATACATACTACACACACGTACTATACACATACTACACACACATTACACACATTTTTGTTATAATCATCCTGTAAAATATGTTAGGAAAAAATTCAAAAACTTCAAATTCACTTATTTGAATTTAAACACCCAAACAAAGAATTTGAAATTGTCACAAGACCAGCTGTTCGTCACACCGCAACTCAATTCCTCAGCAAACTAGGCATTTCCCCATGAATAATCGAGCGATTATCTCAGGGAATTCTTCCAATAAGGGTTGCTATGTGTGCAAGTGCAACAATCCTGCGTAAAAGCTAAAAGAAAAGTTTGGGAACTGAAGATAATTCTTTGATTGATCTTTCTGAGTTTTACAACAATTATTTTATACAACTGCGAAAGAAGAAAACCGACTAACTAATTATGGTTCTGTAATCCTCTCTCTCTCCTTCCTCAAGTGATTTTTACATGCCTACTTAGTAAAATGTGGCTTCTAATGTACTCGCTTATTCTTCAATGCGACTTCTAAAAAATAAAAGTGAAAAATACCACTAAACTAGAAAACTAAATGAATTCATGACAAAAATGAGTTAATTTTCAAATACAAAGACTTAGAAATCAAATCCGTTGATTTCTAAATCCTTCCCTCCAAATGCAACTTAAGGTTTTTGCTCCTCAAACTCCCTCCAAATGGATATTTTTAACTGGTACTTACACTAATACATATACATATACATACACACACAATGATACATAAAAAAAATAGAAACAATATATACGGAGATGCCTCATAGGCTCATACTCATTATGGACACATATTAATATGTTTATTATTGATATGCATAAATTTTATCCCTAAATAATAAGTAAGATATTGCACGATTAATATGGAACGTGACTTAAATCTATCCAAATTAGTATCACCTAATTAGGAATGTGCATGGTACAGTGTGAATCAGATATTTGAAAATATCCAGATCTTACCAAACTTCAGCTATTTAAAAAATAAGTATCCATTACCGATCTAAAAAATAAGGACGGTACGATTATATTTAGTTTTTGAGTCAGTTCAATTCACAATTTCGAATCTAACGGAACGATTCAATTATGTTCAGTTCAGTTCGGATAACTGGAGATTTTTTATCTTTTAAATGACAAATTTAAATTGAATAAAATATGTTGACGTCAAACGAATATAAATAATTTTATTACATTAAATTTATTTCCAACTCACTAACTTGAGTTTTTAAAATTATATAACACTCCATCCTTTCCATTTTAATTGTCTTATTTTATCCAAAACGTCGTTCCTTTTTAATTGTCACAATGTCATTATTGATGGCAGTTTACCTTCTTTTTTTCCATAAATAACCATAATAAATAAGCAAAGAATTGTGAATTTGATAAAATCAATGAGTTCCTATAATTAAGTGAGTGGTTAAAAGGCTGCGAATGTGTTTGGAATGTGTTTTGATATTCTAATTAATGAAATAAAAATGGCTTGTGTGAATGAAAAAAATGGGACAAATAAAAAGGAAGGGAGGGAGTAATTAAACCCATGAGATCATCTGTTACACTTTGGTGTTACATCTTGTGCTTTACTACATTCACTAACCGACACGTGTATGGTATGATGTCACAAATTAATATGTGTCACATAGTAAATTGAGTGTAACAGATGATGAAACACTTACTGTAACAGAGAATTCGAATTGTGGTTCTTTAATTATTTATGTTAAATATAACTAACTACAAAATTATGAATAATTTAATTTTTAACACTTACTTTAATTAACCTTTTAGGGATAATATATTTTTAAAAATTTATAATTTATAATTTGATTCTGTTATTCGGTTCAATACAGTGCAATATGGTTTGGTATAGTTAAGTACAATTTCCGGTTTGAAAATTTGAGAAATATCCAAATTCGTACTAAAAAAATAATCGATTCAGTTCGATTAGAAAAAAGTCTATTTATCAACAAATATCTTCGTCTCATAACTTATTCAATCCAAATTTCGATAATCTTCAAGTTCCGTGCACTGTACTACACTTAATGGCTAGGATTGAGGTTTAAAAAAAATGCTAAGATTGAGACAATCATGCAAGTCAGGTGAAATCCATTTTCCTAAATCCTAGCTAAAATAAAAAACCACATGCTAGGCTAATCGTACAACGCTTGTTATTGAAAAAGTTGGCGAAAGTACCGACAATGTATTAGTAGTTAGTACCACCAAAAAAAAAAAAAAAAGTGGTTTCCTAGCATCTTCTAGGTTAATTATAAAAATATCACGATCTTTCATCTAATTATTAATTGCTACATAATTTTAAGAATTCATCAATGTTAATATTTAATTATTTTTGAATTATAATATTAACTATATTTTTAGCATCTGATTGTATCACCATCACCACTATTAAATGCGTATAGACAAGATGTTTGTCTACTCTCGACCCATTTCACAATTCGTCATTTTCATTTTCGTTAATTGGTGATTGAAGTTGTTGAGATTATCAGCTTTGCTTTGCAGTATTACCAAGTCTGCTAAGACTTCTTTTGTAATTAATCTATATTATCAGCTTTAATGTTGCCCTTTTGGTGGTAGAACTCTTTTAGCTTAAGCTACATGGACACATGCAAAAGCTGGCAGCTTGTGTTTAGCCATTTTAGGTAAGTCTTTATGTATTTTGTCTTGTTTTGACATCTTCTAGGGCAAACACTCTGAGTCATATATATAGCTTGTATTAGGGATTGTAAGTTAAGTTTTCCTCTTCTCATTTTGCACAGCTACAAGCTGAAAACTGAGTTCATGAAATATATATAAACTTTGTTCCAGATTTCTTCTATATCTTTCAAGTGATGAATGTATTTTGGTTTATCTGTTATATGTATGTTTAAAGAATTCTTCATGGTACCAGAGCCATAGTTCCAAACTATGACTTCAAGCACGAATCCATCGAGAAATACAGCAGCAGAGTGGCCAAGACTTGGATCTGGAGCAGCAACTCCAACTTTCATGGCTACTGAAACAGCCTCTTCCACAAAATTTTCAGAAAACGATCCCCTTAACCTACATGGATCCGATCACCCAGGTATGAGCCTGGTTTCTTCTAAATTAACTGGGAATAACTATTTGCCATGGAGCAGATCTGTTCAGATTGCTCTTCTAGCTAAAAACAAACTGGGGTTCATAACTGGTAACATAGAGATACCTACTGATGCTAAGTTAAAAGAACAGTGGGAAAGGGTGGATGGTATGGTACGAGCATGGATTATTAACTCTTTTGCTAAAGACATTTCTGAAACCTTTTTGTATGCTGAATCTGCCAAGAGTCTGTGGGAAACTCTAGCAAGTAGGTTTGGTGATAGTAATGTCCCTCAACTGTTTCAAATACAAAGAGACATTTGCAATCTTTCTCAAGGGAATCACTCAATGGCAGTTTACTACAACCACCTGCACAGGCTTTGGAATGAAATTTCTCTCTTGAAGCCTATACCAATCTGCACATGTAATGCTGCAAAGCAGTGGGAGGAGTTTGAGATGTCAGGAAGATTGATTCAATTCCTCATGGGATTGAATGACTCATATGATCAGGTGAGAAGCCAAATTCTGATGATGGACCCATTGCCAAGTATAGATAAAGCATATTCAATGGTACTGAGAATTGAAAAGCAGAGAAACATTCATGTTGGACCAATTGAGAATGCTGATCACAGTGCCATGGCTGTAAAATATACAAACAGTGGAAGAGCTTTTTCAGGAAGAGGTGCTTCCCATGGTTCAAACACAAAAGGGGATACTTGGGAGGCAGAGGAAGAGGTGGTCCAAGACTCAGTAAAGAAGAAAAGGCAAAACTCCAGTGTGATCACTGTGGTATCCATGGGCATGTGATAGCAGACTGTTTTAAGTTAAAGGGTTACCCTGATTGGTATTATACACCCAAAGAATAGAGAAATTATGTAAATGCAGCAGGTGATGGTTTGGGAAGTGAGAATCAAGGTGAAAGCATCACACAACCTGCAGGAAGCTCTAGTGATATCTCTGCTCTTATACAAAAAGAAGTGGCAAAAAATCTTGCCTCTCAGTCGATTTCTAGAGGAAATTCAGAAGGTCCCAAAGGCAAATCACAAGATCACTCTTGTATTGGAAGCTCTCATTTTGCTTTCACTTTAATTGAAGGGATTGATGATGATGCTTGGATCATTGACACAGGTGCAAGTAGGCACATGTGCAATGATCAAACTCTTATGACAAATCTAACACCTCTCAAACAAACTGCCATGATCACTTTGCCAGATGAAGCTGAAAAACAAGTTACACATTATGGAGATGTGATTTTGTCAGATAAACTGACCTTGAAGGAAGTGTTTCTAGTGCCCAGTTTTACCTGTAACTTGCTGTCCATCTCACAGCTCACTCTGAACAGTGGAGCTCAAGCTACCTTTGATCAAGATTCATGTGTTGTGAAGCTAGGAAACAATGGAGATGTACTACTCACTGGTCATTTAGTTGGAAAACTTTATGTAGCTAAGCCAAGACACTCCAAAGAAGCAGCTGCTGCCTATGCCATCAGTGCTCCGCACTACATCAAAATCTTTCACAACTGGCACAGGAGACTTGGTCATGCATCCCCAAGCACCTTACAGTATCTATACTTCCTTAAACATATGTGTACTCCTCCAGTCATTGAAGAGCACAAGAACTGTGAAATTTGCCACACAACTAAACAGACTAGACTTAGTTTTCCAATCAGCTCTAGTCAGAGTTCAAGAGTGTTGGAATTACTTCATGTGGACATCTGGGGTCCATATTCTCAACCTAGTATTACTGAGACATCTTATTTTCTGACAGTGGTTGATGATTATAGCAGAATGACATGGGTGAACCTGATGGCAAGCAAGAAGCAAGCTCTGTCATCTCTGCAACAGTTTGTGCATATGATTACCAGACAATTGGAAATGGAAGTGAAGGCAATAAGGACAGATAATGGATCAGAGTTCATGAGCAGGGATTGCCAAGATTTCCTATCCAGCAAAGGCATTATTCATCAGAGAACCTGTGTTTACACTCCACAACAGAATGGAGTAGTGGAGAGAAAACACAGGCATCTCCTTGAGATGGCTAGAGCTCTCATGAAGGAGTCTTCAGCACCACACTATCTGTGGCCATATTCAATTCTCACAGCTACACATATAATAAACAGATTGCCCACCAGAGTTCTAAACTGGCAGGTCCCTTATGAGATCATGTTTACCAAAGTGGCATCATATGGGAACATGAAGCCATTTGGATGTTTGGCTTATGCTACTGACACAGAGCCACACAAGACAAAATTTGAGGAAAGAGGAGTAAAGTGTATATTCATAGGATATGTTCCTCATCAGAAGGGATATAGATTATACAACATTGGAAAACAGAAAGTGATTACTTCTAGAGATGTTATTTTTCTTGAATCAGTGTATCCTTTTACCAATGCTGATAGCAAAACATCCACTGTTGAACCTACTGTACCACTTCCTCTCTTTCAGCATGATGAACCAGAACCAAATCACAGTTTAATCTCTGATAACACTTCATCTGAAAATACCTTGTCATCTGCACCAGAATCCTTGAATCAACCCATACAAACTGATAATGTTCCACTCACTCCTCAACCTCCTATTAGGAGAAGTGGAAGGGTTGTTCATCAACCAGCTCATCTGAAAGATTATGTTCAAGCTTCCACTAGTTCCCTATCCTTATCTGATCCACTCACATACTTCCATGCCCCACCAACACATGCTGCTTTTCACACTTGCCATCTTACTGTACCTGAACCCAGCAGCTTCAAGGAAGCAAACAGATACCCAGAGTGGGTTGATGCTGTGCAGCAAGAGCTGAAGGCTCTGGAGCAGAACAACACCTGGGAAGTTACCTCATTGCCACCTGGAAAAAGAGCCATTGGCAGCAAATGGGTCTACAAGGTGAAACTACATGCAGATGGATCTGTTGAGAGATATAAAGCCAGATTAGTGGCAAAGGGATATAACCAGATCCTTGGAGAAGACTATGATGACAACTTCTCCCCTGTAGCCAAGCCTGTGACAGTAAGATTCTTAATAGCCTTGGCCACCATAAAAAATTGGGAATTGCATCATGTTGATGTCAATAATGCTTTTTTGCATGGTTATCTAGACAAGGAGGTTTATCTTAAACCACCTGATAGTTACACCAGGGCTGGGCCTAATCAAGTATGCAAACTTCAGAAAAGTCTGTATGGCTTGAAACAAGCCTCTAGACAATGGAATACAGAATTTTGCACTACACTAATCACTTTTGGTTTTGAGCAGTCTTCACATGATCACTGTCTGTTTACTATGACCAAACATGAGGATTTTATGGTTGTTTTAGTTTATGTGGATGAAGTCCTCATTACTGGGAATAATGGAATTCTCATTGATAATCTTAAGCAGTTTCTGGACAGAGCCTTCACCATCAAGGATCTAGGAATGGCCAGCTACTTTCTAGGAATGGAACTGATCAAGAATGATGATGGCACCTTCCTGTCTCAGAGGAAATATATTCTTGATATCCTCACTGATGCAGGTTTGGACAACTGCAAACCAGTCTCTACTCCTTTACCATATAATAAAAAATTGAGTAACTCAGAAGAATCTCTTCTTTCAGATCCTGAAGCATACAGACGGTTAATTGGGAGGCTCCTGTACCTAAATTTAACCAGGCCAGACTTAACCTTTGCTACACAGCAACTCAGTCAATTTGTCAGTTCACCAAATCTCTCTCATTGGAATGCTGCAATGCATCTCCTTAAATACTTGAAAGGTACTGCCAACCTTGGCCTTTTCTATTCCACTTCTAGTGACCTCATTTCGAGGCTTTTGTGATTCAGACTGGGGGTCTTGTTTAGACACCAGAAAATCAATCACCAGGTACTGCGTGTTCTTAGGAGACTGCCTCATCTCCTGGAAAGCAAAGAAACAAACCACAGTCTCTAGAAGCTCTGCTGAGGCAGAGTATAGAGCCATGGCCTCTGCCACTTGTGAGCTTGTTTGGATTGACTACATTTCTGCTGACTTACACACTAACATTCCCAAACCAATTACTCTTTCTTGTGACAATCGTGCAGCCATACACATTGCCGAGAATCCAGTGTTCCATGAACGCACTAAACATCTGGATATTGACTGCCATGTTGTGAGAAACAAGTTCAAAGAAGGATTCCTAAATCTTCATCCCGTCTCCTCCAAAGATCAACTTGCGGATATTCTGACAAAACAGCTCTCTCCTGGCGCATTTCACTCACTCTTGTCCAAGCTGGGATTGCAATTCAGTACAATTCCAGCTTGAGGAGGGGATGTTGAGATTATCAGCTTTGCTTTGCAGTATTACCAAGTCTGCTAAGACTTCTTTTGTAATTAATCTACATTATCAGCTTTAATGTTGCCCTTTTGGTGATAGAACTCTTTTAGCTTAAGCTGCATGGACACATGCGAAAGCTGGCAGCTTGTGTTTAGCCATTTTAGGCAAGTCTTTATGTATTTTGTCTTGTTTTGACATCTTCTAGGGCAAACACTCTGAGTCATATATATAGCTTGTATTAGGGATTGTAAGTTAAGTTTTCCTCTTCTCATTTTGCGCAGCTACAAGCTGAAAACTGAGTTCATGAAATATATATAAACTTTGTTCCAGATTTCTTCTATATCTTTCAAGTGATGAATGTATTTTGGTTTATCTGTTATATGTATGTTTAAAGAATTCTTCAGAAGTTATTACGTCACGTCTTTCACACCCAATTAACGGCAGCGAAGACAACGAAATTAGTCGAGGGCAAGTGAAGGTCTTGCCAAGGTGTACTTAACAATGATGATGATTACACAATTTAATTAATTTTGTAATTAAAGAAGAATATAGTTGATGACCAATGCTAACAAATTTTAAAAATTATATTGTATAAAAATAGGTCTAAACATCGTAATTTTCTTGTAATTAACACTATCTTCTAACCGGTGTGTTTTGCATTGTGGGACGGTGGACTACACATTACGGAGTGTGGACCCCGGACATCTATGGTTGGAGGGGGAAATGCTCTAAGATGGTTGTTACAATTAAAGCCAACCAATTTAATAAGGGAACATGTACGTTTACACATTCCAACTTATTGCTCAAATTCAAATCAATTCTTTTTTTTTTTTTATTATTATTAATCAAGCACATGAACATTTGAATTGGGACAAACAAATCCTTTGACTTGCACAACATAATAATAATAATAATAATAATAATAATAATAATAATAACAACAACAACAACTACCCCGTCATGTTTTTCACCAAATACAACTTTGTTGGAAATTTCACGTGTAACGCATCATCACAACAACTAATACAACAAAGTAACTAATGTTGCAACTATAGTAATAGATATTACAAAAATTATGTTGATATTCTATGTAACATGAATCACGAAACTGTCCAAATAGACATCTTTGAACGTGTTGAGAGTACACTTCTGAAGGCACTTCCACAATTCTTCTAGGAATACTGAATATAAATGTTACAGAAGGCTTTCAAGCACTTCATCAAACATTCTTCAGACATGCAGATCACATAAGTGTTGTCGTAAATGTCATGTACATTCCACCATCAGCTTCAACGAATAAACTTATTATAGGAAAAGCATGGATGCATGATTGAGGGCAAATTTAATAAACTAACGTACTGTTCACGTTATTATTAAAATTATACGCGCTCTTTTTGGGTATTTAGAAAAATAAGTGATCTCGCCCCTGCCAGGGGCGAGATCAGTTGAATTTTTTCATTATTTTTTTTTTTATTGAACTCGCCTATCACAGAGGTGATATACGGTATGCGTACAATATCCATACGTGAACTCGCCCCTGCCATGGGCGAGTTCAATTATATAATTTTTTTTTTTTCTTCGCCATACATGAATATGCATGCAAAGACTATTTTCGAATAATTAATTATTTTTGTGAATAAGAAAATTATAGATAAAAATGAGATTATCAATAAGAAAATTATTTTATTTCGGGCGTGTTATGCATTTTATTTTTTTAATTTTTGATTTAATTATTTTTTAATTGCGTGTTATGAATTATCGTGTGTCTATATATATATTTCTTTGAAAACAATAATGTATTTAATAGACGTTCAATAATTTGACTCGCACCCAACTGTTTTTTTTTTAAAGATTAAAATTCGAATTTGACTAAGCAAAATGGTAATATTTAGTTTAATGATAAATTCGAATTTTAATCTTTCAAAAAAAAAAACAGTTGGGTGCGAGTCAAATTATTGAACGTCTATTAAATACATTATTGTTTTCAAAGAAATATATATATAGACACACGATAATTCATAACACGCAATTAAAAAATAATTAAATCAAAAATTAAAAAAATAAAATGCATAACACGCCCGAAATAAAATAATTTTCTTATTGATATTCTCATTTTTATCTATAATTTTCTTATTCACAAAAATAATTAATTATTCGAAAATAGTCTTTGCATGCATATTCATGTATGGCGAAGAAAAAAAAATTATATAATTGAACTCGCCCATGGCAGGGGCGAGTTCACGTATGGATACTGTACGCATACCGTATATCGCCTCTGTGATAGGCGAGTTCAATAAAAAAAAAAAATTCAACTGATCTCGCCCCTGGACTGTTCAAGTGTCAGAACCCACACAGGCGAGTTCACTTATTTTTTAAATACCTAAAAAGAGCGCGTATAATTTTAATAATAACGTGAACAGTACGTTAGTTTATTAAATTTGCCCATGATTGAGTTGTGGCGAGTGATACACTCTTCCCTGAAGAAAAAATCACCATGCACATGGTCCTGATAGAATTTTGCAAATTACCTTTAAGATATAACGACTCGATAAACTCAGAGTAGTAGCAATCCAAATTCTAAATACCAGTGAACAATGTAGTGCTATGGACTTTGTGCGCATATAATTTCATGATTATGATTCTATGTATCTATATCTTTTATCTCGTATTTTTCTTGACAATGCAAAATGCCTATTCTATTTATAGACATTTTAAAGTTGTGGAGGTACTACATTATGACCATAATTGATGAAAAGGTAACTGTCAAGTGTCTATTAACTTTTGAAACTCCCAAAATAAATTTGGATATGTATCAACTCAAAATTTGTGTTTAATATATGGTTGTTTGTTTACATTGGTTTATATATATATATATATATATATATATATATATATATATATATATGTATGTATATATATGGTTGTTTGTTTACATTAGTTTAACAGTCATAAATGTCATAACCAAAGAACACAAGGAGGCAAAAAAATTTGTTAGACACAATATTCCCGAAAGTGTCGTAACCCCTCGTGCAACACACTAAATCATCTTGTGCAAAGTTCAAGGTTAGCACTTAGAGCACATTTCCTCCAAGTTCACTAAACCCTCCATCGGTTGCAACCATACTTCACCATATTTATTCAAAATATCGTGTATCGCTTTCACTCTTTCATGCAAAAACATGGGTTGGATATTAATCTACTCCTGCTCCACATTTTTAGTGGTTATTATGGACATTAGTTTCTCACTCATTCCAATTCAAATTTGAGAAGGTCAATACGTAACAATTTGGTAAATAAATTAGGATTTTAAATTCAAAATTTATTTCAAGTAAACTTAAACGTAATCAAGTCAATACTTCACTTCTCAAAGTAAATGAAGCAATGACATGACCTTTATTTCCCAAAAGTATCATTGTCACTTAGGAAGATTTTCTATTAAAAGGGTAATATGGTGAAAACAGGTGAAGGAAAGTACCTATTGTAACAAAAATTTCGCGTTTTGAATTAACAAACACAAAAGATTGTACAAATTGATTTCGACTTGGTTAAATGAAGAACTTTGTAGGTTACAATCTCTATTAATGGCTTGATTCCAGATCAACCGTTGTTTCTTGATTTTTTTTGCTCTTCGAATCCTCAAGAACATCTTCGGATCTTCAAGTGTGTTTCCGAGTATTCTAGATCTTTTGGAGCTCTTCTAATGTTTTGAAGCTCTGAACTTGTATCCCGAATGAATGAAGAGAGGCCTCATTTTATAGGTATGGGGAGGAGCTATTTTCATATTTTCTTTGCTAGGTGGCGCCATCTGATTGGCCACCATTTATTTGATTGGGCTTGATTGATTTAGTTGAGTCACTGGCTTTTGGGTCTTTTTATTGGATTATGTCATTTTGACTTGACTGGGTCTTGCTTTATTTGATAGGGCCATCTTACCACAGTATTGGTAGATCATTTACTTTGGCCCAAGTTAAATATCAATTATACTATATACTTAGGAATTACTTTAATTAAATTGTCAAAACATGAATAGTATTATTTTATTAATATTTAATTTCCACGTGTCACCATTTGATTGAACAGGAAATCTATTTATCTACACCTATATATAAAACACTTCAATTTTTTAATTATGATAAAAAAATATTTTATTTTCAAACTCTACCTATTTTTTATTATAAGTAATTTTCTAACAACTTCTAATTTTAACCACTTATTTAAAGACATACATAATCACGAACATCCTTAATCTTACTATATAATAAAATGAAACTCTTTATAGAAGAAAATCGGACTATTTTCCCGCATTTCACATTCTAAACATAGTAGGTCTAAATCATAATTAACATAATAAGATATATATATATATATATATATATATATATATATATATGATAAAGATTTGCATGTATATGGTAAAATCTTTCCAAATTAGTTACAAATTTAAATTTTATTGTCAATTTGATATATAAAAAATTATAGGTGACAACTTTTGATTGATTCATTTTAAAATATAAATAAAATAAAGTAAATTTAAAAAGCAACAATAAACTCAAAATAAATTAAAAAATACCTAATATTTGGTTCTTTTTCCGTTTTTAATGCAGAATATAGCAAATTCATGTTTTTCATGACTTTTAATTTGATATCTATATTGCATATTTAAAAAAATTTATATTAAAAAAATACAATTGTTTGTCGAGTATTTAGGTTAGATTTGTCTATGTAATATGAGTTGAATTACTTGATTGAGTTTGAGATATAAATAAAAAATAAATAAATATTAAGAATATTTTCTTATAAATACTTATTAACTAATCTTTTTAAGTATAAATCTCCTAAAGACAATAATAATTTTTTTTTAATTTTTGAACCCATTTCTTTTATTTGCAATAGATAAAAACCGGACCTCTTTTTCTTAGTATTTAATCCGATATTGATATTTAATATTTTCATATAATTTATTAAATATAAAAATAAATAATTGTTAGTGGTTAATTATTGTGCTTAGATTTAAATATTTATTGTAAGTTGAACCATTTGCATTGAATATGAGTTGCAAATAAAATAAATTAAACAATTTTTATTGATGCAATTAAACAATTAATTAATATTCTTTTATTTAACAAAGAATAGTTAATTGTTAGATTATTAACTTTTATTTTTCTTATAAATAAATATAAATCGTGCATTGGATGATGGAAAATTCTAGTTTAGCTAACATCAAAAGCCGGATGACAAAAACTTATTGATCGGGCTCAATCGGACCTATAATTTTTTTTGTCAATCAAAAATAAAATTGGCATCCATTTCCCAACTACTTTTTCAAGAAAAAATAATATTTTTTAGAGAAAGTGCATGATTGTATTAAAATTAACACATGAAGTATCACATCTTTTCGAAGAAGTATTATTTTTATAGCAAAATGCATCACTTAACTCTTTTCATTTAATAAGCGAAGATTTAAAAGTTTAGCTGGATCGAGTCAATCCGTTGTACATAAAAATATAATCTACATGGAGTACATAATGTTTAGGATTTTCCGGCACATGAAACGGCGACGTCGAGTCCAATTTGTAGTTTGAAACATTAGAACTTGGGACAGATAAAAAACACATGGGATCTTTTATCCTACTTTTATCCTATTTTAATTGTGTTTCACTCGAAAATCGAGTTAATTATAGCTTTTTGGATTTTGTGAATTTAAAGTTCATAATTTAGGTTCAGAGTTCAAGATTCATGTCTAGATTCAGGGTTAGACTTTTTTGGACTAAGATATATTTTATATTCTAGACTTACGATTTCATGATCCACGCTTCATGATTTAATAGTTTATAATTTAGGGTTTATGATTCATGTATTTGGAGTTCACGATTCATATTGTACGACTCAATTTTACATTGAAATACGATTGAGATATGTTAAATGTGGGACAGAGAATTTGAATAAAGAGGAAGAATTTTCTTGTCTCCCAACACCGACCACTTATAATAAAAGGTTGGTGCAGTTTCCTACAAATCCTCCCACGGCCCACCGGCCCTAATCTTTTATGGAAAATTTACTCGTCATGTTTGAAATTCTGAAACATGCATAAAACTATGACTTTCAAGAAACAGCGTTGTAACATCGAATTTACGTTGATATAGGTCAACTCGTTCAAATCAGAGGCTCCGCTATAGATATTGAAGCATATCTAATAATGCCTCCGTTTCTATTTAGTTGTTTTTTTTGACTAAAAATTACTTCTTTCACTCACAAATATGTGTCATTTTAGATTTTTAAGTGTAATTTAAGAGTTTAGGGGATGGACAACAACACCCCTCCAATTTATTCTCCATCATTTTCTTTATTACCATAAACTAGTAAATGCTCCCGTGCGATGCACGGGCTATTTTTTTAAACAGTAAATCAATATTAACATGAACAATACTTTTTATTGAAAACGCATTTTTATTTGATAATATAAACAAAAAAAGAAATGGTTAAAAATTTTTACAAATAAAACTTTTGTGTTCTTTTGCAGTGTTATTCATTCCTTACCTCTTACTCCGGAAAATCAGTAATTTCCACTAATAAAAACACATTTTAATTTTTTCACGAATTTTTGTTACTCGTATCTTATTCCAGATTTTTTTTTTTTTATCTTGTCTCTATCAAAACATTCATATTAAATTATGATAAATTTTGAATAGATTACACTGATTGATAATAATAAATAAAGCGAACATACATAATCCAGAATCCGATATCAGTTAATAGAATTGAGAAACAAATAATCTAAAGGATTATTCTTATATAAAATATTTTATTAGTTTACGCACAAAACATCTTCTATTAGAAACAAAAATAATTTTTTTTAAGGATTATTCTTATATAAAATATTTTATTAGTTTACCTACAAAATATCCTCTATTGGAAATAAATTTTAAGAAAGACATAGAAAATACAATTTTATTTTAGGATGAATTGAATCTTCATAGTCCATATCATGAGCTCATTCATATAAATAGAGTTGGATTTGGATTTAGAATTTTTAAAGACATAGATGACCTCAAATCTTTCAATTTTTTTATCGAATAATCTCCTATATCCATAAGATGAACTCATTAATATAAATAAAGTTGGATTTTGATTTAGAAAATTAATGAACTAAACTAATAAAATACTTTATATAAGAATAATCATTAAGAAAATATATTCTTTTCTCAATCTTATAAAATTGTATTACAATTTTGGATTGTATATCTTCGTTGTTCGTTTATTATTATTAATCAGTATGATCTATTTTAAAATTTATTATAATGTAATATTAAAATTTTGGAAGAGAGATGAGAGCAGAAAAAAACAAATGAAATTATTTTTTAGAGAAGAAATAAAACGGATAAAATAATTTTGGGAAAAAAAAATATTGTACAGTGGAAAAATACTAAAAAAACTGATTTCGTGGAATAAGAGGCAAGAAAGAAATAAAAAAATATATTTAGCGTGCTTTTTGGTGGAGTGTGTTAGCTGACCGAACACATTATAAGTGGGCTCTATAAGAAAATCCACCAGTGGTTCCATATCATTATTGATATACAATATCATATCATTATTGATATACAATAATCTATATATAGTTTGATACATTGATTTTTACAATTTAAAAATTCTTGAGATCGAGCAAGCGACCATCCTTTTGCCCTTTTTATAGGGAGTATAGAAAATTAAAAATCATATCTGAAAGATTTGGAATGACTTTTGCCATTTTCATGGGGAGTATAGAAAATAAAAAATCATATCTGAAAGATTTGTAATTATCTGAATATTCTGTTATCAGATATCTCCAATTAAAGATTACATATTATTATATATTAAAAAATTCATATTAAAATATCCACATCATAATTATAATTCATATTAAAATAAAAATCGGTCTATAATGAGTATTGATTTCGCTAATCTATGTGATAGTTCTAAATTTATATGTGATATTTGTTATCCACTAATCTGTATATTAAATTTATTTTGTTTATAAGATAATATTTTGCAAATTTAAATTTATTTTGTTTATAAGATAATATTTTGCAAATTTTTCTGCAATAGTTCATGATAGTTGTTAAATGAGATATATTTCTTCTTAAAAGTACTGCGTATAGTCGACTAAGTTTTATCAAAATTTAATTGTAAACATATTGTAATGACAAAAAAACTCAAAGTTTAATTGTAAACATATTGTAATGACAAAAATGAAATACTGCGATAAAATTAGAATTTCAATTGAAGTTGATACATGAACTTATTTTTGCAGAAATAAAAAAATTGAATTCTGCTACAATAAAATCAGAATTAGTCTTCAATCTCAGAAGCCCCGAAGAGTTGATTGTCTCTAATCTTTAATCTCAGCTGTCTCGAAGAAGAGTTGATTGTCTCTAATCTTTTGCCAGTATTTTGAACGGATTGAGACTGTACATGTTATAAACAAAATATAAAATTTAGCACAATATATAGACAATAATATAAATAATTCACAATATAAATAATTCACAATATAAATTGTGAAATAAGAGGGGAGGAAGGAATAAAAAACATATGTAGGTATCGGTAGACATAGTAGAAAACTAAAAACTGATTTATGTTTCTGAATAATTGTTACGTGGGTGGCGATTTTATAGGTAGATTAAGAAATCAAAAATCATATCTAAAAGATTTGGAATCGATTTTATAGGTAGATTAAGAAATCAGAAATCATATCTAAAAGATTTGGAATGATTTGTCAAATATTCAGTTGAACATTACATATTATTTTATATCAAAAGTTTAATAAAACAGATCCAATTTTTGGTAAAATGTTAATTCTTACATTAATATGCACATCATAATTATAATTCATATTCCTATGATTTTAAAATCACGTGTATTTCGAGTTTTGATTTTGCTGATCATTCAAAATATATATTAGTTCAAATGTATGTGTGATTTCATTTGTGCAATAGATCAATATATTATATAAATTTTTCTGCAATAGATGAAATAATCAATTTAACCTGATATGATGTATATGGGGTGTTTCTTCTTAAATATACTGCATATAGTAAACGTTGTTGCCTGAGTTTTTTCAACGTCATTTTATTGTAAACATATAGTGTAATAACAGAAGAAAAAAAAAGGGGGAAAAAATTAGAATTTCAATTGAAGCTGATACATACTGTTTTGTATAGAAAATAAAAAATTGAATTCTACGACAATAAAATCAGAATTATTCTTCGATTTCGGTTGAACCTCGAATGAGTTAATTATCTCTAATCTTTTCCCGATATTGTAAACATATTGGCTGTATTCATGTTATAAACAAAATGAAAAGTTTAGCACAATATATGAACAATAATATAGACAATCTACATAACAGAAAATAAAAAAATCAAATTTGTTTTGATGATTAAATATTACCGTAGAAAACGATGATGGTAGATAGACTTGAATTCTACAATTATCAAAGTTCTTTTCGCCAAAATTAAGATTCAGTGTTGCTGCTTTTTTCTTATTCTGATTTGCAGGTAGTCCTTTTGGAGCATCCATTGTGAAGTACCTATCAAAGTTGACACTGAATGAAAGATGGATGAAGGAATAACAATAATAGAAATTTGAATCGTGAATAGAAACCGGGGAAATAATTGCGAAATAAAGCTATTGCAAAATGAATAAGAAATAAAAAATACCTAGCTGCAAACTTGATTCTCATTTACGGAACACTTTGTGAATTTATAGGAGAATTTATGTAATTGGATAAGTTTTTTTTTTTTAAATTCAAATTTTAAAATTTTAAAAAATATGTAACAAATTCTGTTATAAATATATCTACGGATTTATTGTTACTGAATTTTAGATGTAAAAAAATAATTCGAAATTTTAATCACACTAATAAAATAGGATTTTTCAAAATTCAAATTTCAAATTCACGTCTATTTAAAGTAACTAAAAAATGAGCGGGAAAATTTGCAACTTACTATTTCCGGATGACTTGGCTTATTATATATATATAGATATAGATTTATCAATATCTTATTTATTTAATATTATAAAGATTTATATGAAAATTTTCTTAGATTTAACTAAGGATAATATTGGAATAAACATGCAAAAAAAATACTAAAATAACACTTTTTTGTGAAAACATGATTTTTCCTAGAATGACACTTATTTGTGAATGGGGGGAGTATAAAATTAAGAAGTAATTAAACTTGACAAATAAATCATCAATTAATTTTCGTACAATTTCTCTAATTCCTATAATTATACCACTATTACCTTTTTAGAATATCTTTTATCAATTATTAAGGGATATTATTGGAAAATACATGAAAAAAAAAAGGATAAAAGGACAAATATTTATAAACATTTAACAAAACCTAAAAAAAATCTAATAAAAAATGGAAGTAATATAAAAAAAGAATTTTAGTTATCAATTAGTAATAAAAGTAGCGCATTATGCTTATAAGATAGTGTCCCTCTTAATTAATTTATTAATGTAAGATCACTGGCATATGAAGTGTTGAATCAAATTAATATTTGAACAGAGCGTTTCTTATTCCTCCCTCCATTTCATAAAGAATGTCATTTTATCTATTTTTAGAGAAATTAAGGATTGGAATTTCCTGATGATCTGAGGTAAGTCATTGTGTGATACGCCCGATACATTTAATTGGTATGTTTTGTGACATAAGAAAATAATCAACTAAATTAAGTATGTTGTTTAAGATAATATTGGAAGAATTGTAATTTTTTGGTAAAGTGACACTTATTGTGAAATTTTTCAGAGTGTCTAAAATGACATTTTTTATGAAATGGAGGGAGTATTTAACAAATTCGTAGATCAAATTTTACTTTTGAGTTTAACTGAAGGCATAAATTCTCCTTCCATTTTATCATAAGTTAGAGCGGGTTGTGAGATATTTAGGTGTTTGCAATTGCTTTTAGTTCTAAAGAAGTAAGTAAAATAAGTGCTTTTCTAAAGCAGAACCGTGAATTCCTCCTTTCTCCTTGGCAGACCATTTTTAGTTCTAGTTGATTTTTTTCCTTCTTTTCTTTAAGGTACTAGGATTAACTTTTCCAAGTAATCACATATTATAAAAATATTTAAAGAAAAAATAAATTCTAAGAAATAATTTAAGAATAAAAGAGGAATAAAATTCAATGGAAGAACAAGAATTAAAAAATATTCAAAAATACCAAAAAAATTACAAAAGCGAAAAAAAAAATGCAGTAAAAAGAACTCTTTAAAAAAAAAAAAAAACGTTTAGAAAATAAACAGAAAGTTTCCGGGAAAAAAAAAAAGGATAAAAA
This sequence comes from Ajuga chamaepitys, assembly GCA_958295605.1. Classification (NCBI taxonomy): domain Eukaryota; kingdom Viridiplantae; phylum Streptophyta; class Magnoliopsida; order Lamiales; family Lamiaceae; genus Ajuga; species Ajuga chamaepitys. The sequence goes on along the minus strand of OY282501.1, from coordinate 52,908,477 downwards.
TTATAGAAAAACTTGCCATAAGTCAAATGATTATTAGTTTGAACTTGGTAACTACTTTAACTGATAGGGATAACGAGATCAGCTCGGGTCGGGTTAATGCCTGAGCCCACCGACCGGTCCAACACGCGTAGGCCCAGCAGGGTCAATTAGGGTTTTGATTTGATAGTATAAATAGGAGGAAAGAACTCTGATTAAGGGTTCGAATTCCGTATTCTAAATTACTCCGTGTAAACTCAACATTCTAGTAAAAGAAACACTCCGGCGATTGCCGTTTTCTGCCCGTGGACGTAGATCTCCGGATCGAACCACGTAATTCTTGTGTGTTTTTACATTATGTTTGCGTAAATTATTGTTCAAATTGTGTCGTTACCGGATTGCGCTTTATCAAATGGCGCCGTCTGTGGGAACGACAAGGCAGCCGCCAGGCCGCCCTCCGCCGTCTCGGCATCATAACCGCCGCCGCCAGGCCGCCCTCCGCCGTCTCGGCATCCTAACCGCCGCCGCCAGGCCGTCCTCCGCCGCCTCGGCATCATCACCGCCGCCGCCAGGCCGCACTCCGCTGTCTCGGCATCATCACCGCCATGTAAGTTTTTGGTTCAAACAACAACACGGCCGTGTCACACAAACGACACGGCCGCGTCAATAAGTTTCTCAAAACGAGAAACCACACTGGATTGCAACACGGCCGTGTCACACAAACGACACGACCGTGTCAAAATCGTGCTTAGGAACCAATTTTTGGTTCAACAGCAACACGGCCGTGTCACACAAACGACACGGCCGCGTCAATAAGTTTCTCAAAACAAGAAACCATGCTGAATTGCAACACGACCGTGTCACACAAACGACACGGCCGCGTCAAAATCATGCTGAGGAACCAATTTTTGGTTCAACAGCAACGCGGCCGTGTCAGCCTTAGAACACGGCCGTGTCATAATCATTTCCCAAACACCAATTGAAGAGGTTATTCGCGTCTTCGGACAATCAATTCTCTCCCCCGATCCGTCCGGGGAGATTCGCGTCTCGTCTCCGGACAATTAAATCTCCGTCTTCGGACAATCAATTCTCTCCCCCGATCCGTCCGGGGAGATTTGCGTCTCGTCTCCGGACAATTAAATCTCCGTCTCCGGACAATTAAATCTCTCCCCCGATCCGTCCGGGGAGATTTGCATCTCGTCTCCGGACAATTAAATCTCTCCCCCGATCCGTCCGGGGAGATTTGCATCTCGTCTCCGGACAATTAAATCTCTCCCCCGATCCGTACGGGGAGATTTGCATCTCGTCTCCGGACAATTAAATCTCTCCCCCGATCCGTCCGGGGAGATTTGCATCTCGTCTCCGGACAATTAAATCTCTCCCGCATCTCGTCTCCGGACGATTAAACTACTACACTCCGGTGTCCTTTCCATTTTGGCCAGAGTAATCACCCCGGTGTACCCTCCACCTCGGCCACGTTGTCACATCGCGTTTTTCGCTGTTGAGAAGTTCGGTGTCTCACTACATGCCCCGTGCACTTCGGCCCGCCAGCGACCTCGGTCCTTCTTCCACCCCGGTGACTACCGAAGCTCCTACCTCGCTCCGGCTGGGGGGGGGGGCATCTGATAGGGATAACGGGATCAGCTCGGGTCGGGTTAATGCCTGAGCCCACCGACCGGCCCAACACGCGTAGGCCCAGCAGGGTCAATTAGGGTTTTGATTTGATAGTATAAATAGGAGGAAAGAACTCTGATTAAGGGTTCGAATTCCGTATTCTAAATTACTCCGTGTAAACTCAACATTCTAGTAAAAGAAACACTCCGGCGATTGCCGTTTTCTGCTCGTGGACGTAGATCTCCGGATCGAACCACGTAATTCTTGTGTGTTTTTACATTATGTTTGCATAGATTATTGTTATAGTGCTTCGTTACCGGATTGCGCTTTATCATTAACAAGTTACCGATAACTTAATTTAGAGGTCAAGATTAAAAGGAGAAAATTCAATAATTATTACCTATAGTTATATTAATGTGATAGTTATATTGTAAAAGGACCCTAAAATATATAGCATGATACTATTATATGCAATAATTGTATATTTATAACATTTGAATAGTATACTAATACAACTATATATTCGTATAAAGTGAAGCAACGTAAGATGTTTTAACTAAATATTTGTTCGGAAGTCACATATATTATATTTAGTCATATTAGTAAAATCTAACAATGGTCTTAGTTCATTAAGCTAGGGTATTAAATTATATTATTGTGACGTATTTAAATAAAAATATTAATAAACTTATTATATTTGTTGTTAACATAATTTTTCTTTTTCAAAAAACCTAATTCAATCAACAAATTATTTGAACTATTACGTCTAAACTTTTTACTGTAAATTGTAACTCTAACAAATTTTTAATGTTTTAATAAAATATTATTTTGATCATATCTGGCATTTTTAAATGAATGTCAAATCAATTATTGTAAAAAAAACTTAATTCAGTATATTTTTCATAGAAAACGGAGTTGAGACTAAATAAGACTTTTAAATACTGAGAAGAAAAAAACAAAAAGGAATAAAGAAATCTTATTGGTTTGGTTTTAATCAACTTTCCTCAATTGTAGGAATTGATGCTCCCAAGCACTTATTTTCTTCTTCTTATTTTTTTTTTTTTTTTTTTGGCTAAAAAAATTAAGCAAGTATGTATTTACCTGCATACATAAATGTATTATAATTTTCTTTTTCTTTTTTTAAAAAGACACCTCAAATAGCTGGCTTGTCAACTATTTTTTTATTATTAAAATTATGGTGTGTTTACTTAAGGCTGGGGACTGCTGAGTCAAATCTGCCTGAGAAAGTTAATGAATGTGCTTTATCGAAATTTGGACCTCTAAATCTACTGAGTCAAGGCTTAAGTAAACACACCCTTAAAGTAGATGTTAATGTTAAGACGACGACTATTCGCAGTCCGCAAAATTTCTTAATGTAGCCCACTAATTTTATTAACTAAAATATTATTATAAATTAACTATATTACCCTTAATGAGAACAAAATATAAATAATTTAGAACATTAAATATATTTAATTTATAAAATTAAAAAAAAAAAAAATCTCCATCCCTGTCATCTTCACCAGATGCATTCTATCATAATTTATAAACCCTAATTTTTTCAAGGTTTCTTTAATGGAGGATCTAATTAACAATGATAAAACCAGTTAATTAATACGGACAAAGTAAATGGACTTATTGTGGTCACCGTTCGATTAAACGGGGCTAAATACAGTGTATTGTTTCGATTTTAACGACACGGGACATATTCAACCAATAAAATTGAACAAAATTACAGATATGAGTTACGCCTGTTATGGTGGACTTTTCAGTCGACTTTGCATTCACAATTTTCTTTTTTAACGAAATTGATATGCCGATAATTAATACCACAGAGTAATTGCTTGCGAGATGGTGATCAGAACGTTCTGTGTTTATTCAAGTAATCTTTTCTTTTTTCTTTTTCATATTTTAATTAATATTTTTAATATTGATTTTAAATGATATAATTTAGTAATTTAATAAAAAAGGATATAATTGATAATGAGTGGACTGTACTAAATTTTTTTTACTTATTTTTAAAATATAAATAAACTATATTAAAAAATGGATTGCGTTAAGAAATTTTTGTGGGCTGTGAATAGTCGCCGCCTAATATTAATGTTCCCTTTGTTCGTTCGTTTAGTCGTTTTGGTGGTACCAGTGACAAAGGCAAAAAATTAACTTGGGAACTATATATCATAGGGCATAACAATAGTTTTGTAAAATCCAGAAAATCATCAATTTTGGTAAATGCTTATTTGAATAATTAAATAGTTTTGTAAAACCCAACACATTTTTATGTTTGTATCCCTTATTTGGTAAAATTACACGTCCTACCCACTGTAATATACGGGGGCTAAAATATATTCCATCCATTCTACATCAATTAACGTTTTAGTCCGTTATTTTCTTTTTTTTTAATTAATCTACTAATTTTCTCCGCTCAATCCTAAAATATCTCTACATTTCACATATCACTAATATTTTTTATTTAGTCAAATTTTTATTTAGATATTAGTTGAGGGTATATTTGTCAAATTATTTAATTCGTAATTCTTCTGTTGCATTCTAAAACATAAATCATTATGGAATTGACATTCTAAAACATCAATTATTATGGGACGGATGAAGTATAAGTCATGGTTGTTCTTTCAACCAAGATTGTCAAACTTGCGATTTTAAGTAGAATCAGTGGAGTGTCCGTAAAATCGGATCATAAAATCGAATCGTAAAATCGTAAGATTTTACTGCCTATACAAAATAACCATATACAAATATAAATTATTCTATATATGTTTTAGTTACAACAACTTTTGAATAGATATTCCATATAAAGAAATACACATATTACATACACAATAAATCAAAAAGAAAAAAATATACAATATGAAGAAATACTTTAGGCACCGTGGTTCATATATACATTTAGTAAGGTATTCCTAAATTATAATTATGAATATTTTAATTTTAAGAGAAAATTAATGACCTTAGTGAAATTAAATACTACGTAAAAAAGATATATTTTATGAAACTCATATTTTAATTTAAAACTTGATAGTAAAAAAGATTTTCAACAAAATTGGTTCTCTTTGTGTATAATTTGCTTTAGAAAAGTTTTAAAATCATAATTTTAAGTTATTATAAATCCTACAATTCGTATTATATATTTTTTTAATTGGTAAAATAGAATAAAAAGCAATATGTTATAAAACTGTTAAACTCGTACACAAAATCGTAAAATCGTAAAACTCGTAAAATCGCATGAGCAAACTTGAGAGTATACTCCGATTTCATCAAATCTCGATTTTATCACGAGTTAATTCGTTTAGGAAGAAATTACTCGTAAACTCGTAGGATCGTAAGAGTAAACTTGAGAATTTGACAACATTGCTTTGAACTACGTTTGTCTAACTACTCATTGCCTTCTATTGCAGAATTGATTATGGAATAACTTCAAAATAATCATGAAAATAAATTGAAAAAGGAAGTACCTACACATATTATCAATGAGTAAAATACAAAACCTTTCACTAATACAAAGAAAAATGATGACTCACCTCAACATAGATCAACAATACATGAAGTAAAATAGAAAAAAACAATAATCACTGAAAAATACAATAGCCATTTTCAGAACTGATATTCTTTTGCCCAGGGCTACTTACATTTTGTTTAATCCGCGATACGTGGACAAGCCAATAATTTTCTTTTATCTCTTTTGCCACGTCACGTACATCTAACGTGTAATTTCTGGACTACACAGTTTATGTTCCAACTCAGAAACTGACGAAAATAAAAAAACAGAAAAACGAACACCAAAATAAACACAGGGCTGAATCCCTCAGACCCTTCGGACCTTTTGTTATTGATACTCCGTATAACCATAGGTTTTACAAAGAGACTCGATTCCCTAACACCTAACCTATACTATACCAACAACGCCCGACGACTCCCGTCGACTTGTTCGGCACTAATACGGCAAACCACTGAAGGCCGGACGAGCTCTCCCGAACCCACCTTGAAGTCCCTTCTCCCGAAGGTCCTTCGACACAAACTAAACTAACCTATCTACCGGAACAATTTGTTCCTCACAAAATCAATACGCACTCATGACAAAACAAATAAATCAAAGGTAATAATAGCAATTAATTGCTCTCTGCTCTCCACCACTTGTTCACGCCGCCAAACATATGTGTATATATATAATGACGCTGTCAATCTCTCTTCAATGATATTACGTGATTTATTTCTTCAATCCTTATCCACTGTAGATTCTTGATATCCAAGTAATACTTGACACTCAAGTATTATCTCTCCATATCTTTTCCAATATATATCTTAAAATGATACTCCATCAAATCTTATCCGTTTCTTATGATCCGCCTACAAAAACAGTGAAACATTAAAATAATAAATCTAATAAGTTTAATAAATTATATAAACATAATATAAGGGATTTTGACAAAAATATCGCCAACATAAAATACTCTAACAATCTTCCCCTTTGGCATTTTTTGTCAAAAATCCGAAAAATAACTAATGATCTGCAAAAGCAAAAGTTACTACATCATAAGACAAAATTACTCCCCCTAAACATAAGCAACAATGATGGTAAAAGAGTTTGGCGGAGTTTGGCGGTTTGGCGGCGAAAAACAATTAACAACTACAAAAAAAAACAACCTAGCAACCTAGCATATTATCTCCCCCTTTTTTGACGAAAAATCCAAAGAACCAACTGACCAACTTAATAAAATAGACGCAAGTAAATTAACTCCCCCTTACTAAAACTCCCCCTCACTTGAACCCACTGACCCATAGTCACACTCACTGTATGGGTGGTAAATTAAGAGGTGCAACATTTAATTAAACCAAAATTCCAAATACACAAATATTTCAACTCAAGGCATATAGAATTTTTATCCATAACCTCATAGAAAATCATGCAGGGGATGCCTAAAAATAAGAAAACAATAGAATGCAGACTCAATTCATCTTATCACACCCACGGTATTAGGCAAGCAGAAGTGTTTGGCAAAGAACTAAACGAAATTCCACATCAACTTCATAATTGATTTTGACTTTTTGCACACAACAAGGTACGAAAAAAAATTAACTCAAGGTATCCTTATTCCTCCAACTGTTTTTACCCTCTCGTGGAGTAGCTCACAAACCCCACGAGCCAGTACTGCACTAGGAAAATCCGGTGCGACGAGCTCTTGTTGATCCTTATAACCCCTTTGATAATAGAGATACAAAAATATTAAGCAATTTATTTTTGTGGTCGGCGGCTTTCACAAATCAATCACTTTCTGTGCTAGTAGCTCTTTCCGATTTGTGGACCGGTAGCTGCTCTCAACATCATTTCATGACCGTAGCCCTTTCCGACAAGCGAGGGATAATTAAAACAGGCTAGTCTTTATCAACTAGAAGGAAAAGGATTGTAAAGTTTTAAGCCAAATAAATCTTTGAACTTGCCCTTTTGCATGGAGTTTATAAAAAATAAAATTATGATGGATGCATGAAAAAACAATGCCTAATGCAGAATCCTACATGATATGCATGTTGCAACATTCGATATTTTTTTTTTCTTTTTTTTTTTTTTTACGACTATGAAACACAAAGGAACGATAATCCTAAAGATTTTCCAGAGAGTTACGAAATTTTCTCTATAAAATGCCTTATTTTTAGTTGATTCGCTGCTGGAATATGATCAATTCTTTTAGCACATTATTATACCAATACCCAAAAACAGTGGTGACACGGGCCGACGAGCTTACTTCTGGGAAGTTGAACAAGTAGATTTTCTAACCCATATTTTTCTTTGAGTGCGGTTTATTAAATCTACTTTAGGTCTAGGGGTTTGGCGTGGTATTCCTCTAATATCCAATCTACCAATCTTACTATTATAAAAATCAAAATGCATTTTATAACAATTTGGACGTATATGACCCAAAACACCACAATAATGACAAATAGGCACAAAACGAGAATTTTCAGCAGTTTTTGACTTTCCATGTTGAAACATAGCAGGATGAGCAGTATTATTAAAATGAGCATAATGTGATCCTCGACCAGAATGTGCAAAAACAGCCCGTTTCTGAACTGGTGCAGTGTGTGTGCATTGATTATGACCAGATTTCTCATTAAGATTACAGTGATCATTCTGTGTTGTAACATACTGACCAGAATTCAGGAAACCCCTTTGCGAATTTGAAGAGGACTCACCATGATAACCAAGACCGGTGACATCACCATGACTTTTGCCTAGATTAACAAGTTCGGTTAGAGTGGCCTTACCAGAGTTCAGTCGTTTCAGAACCTGTTTGGATTGCACCAAATCGGTGGATAGCTTCTCAATTGTTTGATCTTTGCTTTCCAAACTGCTCCTACATGTGCCAAGATCACTTTGCATGGTCTGGAGGTCAGATTTCAAAGAATTTACCTCAGTTTCTTTTTCGGCCAGTCATGTTGGAACACAACTTCTAGCTCACGAATTTTTTCTTCCATTATCGCCTCCACGCTTTTCTTTCTTAATGTGAGCTCCTCATTCAGTTTACTAATGACCATATCTTTCCCTTTAACCTCTCTTTCTAATCTTTCAATCATCGCCAGTGATTCTTGGAGTTGACTCTCCAATTTTTTGATGACCTTGCTTCTTTGAAAACATGCGACCGGTAGTTTCTTGTACATGTTCTGCATCTCCTCGATTGTGGGACCTGTTTCTCCATCAGAAGCATCAGATTCATAAAAGTTAGGTAATTCATGTTGCAACATACCTGAACTTTTCCCGGATCAGTATCTTCGGTTTCGGTTTGCCCCATAAAACACACATATGATGCAGACAAAGCTGCCATATTTTTCGAATGATCGTTCTCTTCTTCATTGTCTGACTCGTCACTCCATGTGGCTGCTAAGGACTTGTTTTGCCTTCTCAGAAACGTTGGACACTCTTTCTGAAAGTGACCCCATCCATTGCATTCTCTACATCTAACTTTGTCCAGCGTTGAACCTGCAAGACTTGAAGAAGAATTAGGGCTACTTATATTAGTTTGACTTGATTTCTTACCTAACGAAGAGGGACTCGGGTCAATCTTTCGGAACTTCTTCATCATGCTCCCAAATTTCTTTGAGAGCAATCTCATATTCTCCAAAATTTCCGACTGATCTGGATTATGTTCGCTGACTTCTTCATCCTTACGATTGACTTTTGCTTTGAGTGCTATGCCTCTACTTTTCTCCTTGATCTCAAACCCTTTGTTGAGTTCGAAAGTTAGAGATCTCCCACTAGCTGATCCATCATCATATTTTCGATATCTTTTGAGGTGTCAATCGCCGAGAATTTCTCTGAAAATCGATCCGGAAGGGTTCTCAAAAATTTATCCACCATAAGTGATTCTGGAACTATCTCTCCAAGTGAGAGTCTCTTGTTTACGATGCCCATGAACCGTGAGTGATAGTCTTCAATAGACTCGCTTTCCTTCATCTTGAGGCTGTCAAATTGATTTCACAAATTCCTTAATTTGGACTTCTTCACTTCTTTGGTTCCTTCAAAGTAATTCTCGAGCAAGTCCCAAGCTTCTTTGGCTGTTTTGCAGTTGCATATTTTCATGTGTTGGACTTCATCAACAGTCGTTCGAATGAAAAGGAGAGCCTTGTGATTCACCTTATACAGTCCCTTTTCAGCAGAAGACCACTCAGATTTAGGCTTTGGTGTGGTCGAGTCTGTGGCAGCAGGTGGAGACCATCCGGATTCAACAATCTCCCAGTATTCATCACCCATCGCCTCAAGTGAGCCCTCGTAAGTGACTTCCAATATTCGTAATTTGTGCCATCAAGTAAGGGAAGTCGTACAGTATTGCCACGCAAATCCATAGCAGTGCAGTTCCAGAATCTACCGTATTAGGATACGGACCCGCTCTGATACCACTTGTAATTTCTGGACAGTACAGTTTATGTTCCAACACAGAAACTGACGAAAATAAAAAAACAGAAAAACGAACACCAAAATAAACACAGGGCTGAATCCCTCAGACCCCTCGGACCTTTTGTTATTGATACTCCGTATAACGATAGGTTTTACAAAGAGACTCGATTCCCTAACACCTAACCTGTACTATACCAACAACGCCCGGCGACTCCCGTCGACTTGTTCGGCACTAATACGGCAAACCACCGAAGGCCGAACGAGCTCTCCCGAACCCACCTTGAAGTCCCTTCTCCCGAAGGTCCTTCGACACAAACTAAACTAACCTATCTACCGGAACAATTTGTTCCTCACAAAATCAATACGCACTCATGACAAAACAAATAAATCAAAGGTAATAATAGCAATTAATTGCTCTCTGCTCTCCACCACTTGTTCACGCCGCCAAGCATATGTGTATATATATAATGACGCTGCCAATCTCTCTTCAATGATATTACGTGATTTATTTCTTCCATCCTTATCCACTGTAGATTCTTGATATCCAAGTAATACTTGACACTCAAGTATTATCTCTCCATATCTTTTCCAATATATATCTTAAAAAGATACTCCATCAGATCTTATCCGTTTCTTATGATCCGCCTACAAAAACAGTGAAACATTAAAATAATAAATCTAATAAGTTCAATAAATTATATAAACATAATATAAGGGATTTTGACAAAAATATCGCCAACATAAAATACTCTAACATAACGGACTATAAACACTACACATAAGGGTAGGTAATAACATTCCCTTTAAATATAAGGAAAAAATACAGATTTACTCCTCTATGTTTTGGTCATTTGCATTTGTATTCCCCTCTGATGATGGTTTTGCACATTTAATCCTCTAATTTAATTTTTTCGCGATTTAAGGACTTCTGTTGCCTGAATTTGTTGGCCTCGTCGGAGAAGCCCACATGCAGCTCACACGATCTGCAAATTTGGGTATCTCCGTCCATTGCGTACACGTATCTGCATCCTGACCTTCAACATAAGTAAATTCCACATAACTTAAATTAATTACACATCATCATTAAAAATTAATAAATTATATAAATAAATTTTAAACAAAAATATTATTAGATCATATTCATATGGCAAGGAATGATTCTAATGGGCTCTCCCTGGTACAAAAATTCAAAATAATATAAAAAAAAAAAAAAGAAAATTATAAAAACTTCATAAAATTTCTGCAAAATAAATTTATAAATTCATAATAATAAATTAGCAAGAGTCTGTGCATATTATTCTGAAATTTAAGGATTTAACTTAGTTTATTCATAACTTTCCAGAAAATTAAAAAACGCAGAAAATTCAAATAAGTTGATGCTAAGTTCTATTCGTTTTTATTATTCTGAAATTTAAGAATTCAACCAGTTCATACATAAATTTCAGAAAAAAAATACACATACAAATCCGAACAAGTAGACGCTAATTTCAGTTTTGTTATATTATTACAAGAATGATAGACCGCGACCGCCTATTACTAACGTGTTTGTGCGTAGGCAGAAGACGGAGGCTGGATTATTGGAGCTGTTGGAGTAGTATTGGGTCGCTTTTAATTAATTATGCTATTATGGGTTTTGTTATTAATTGTTCAGTTGGGCTTTATGCATGTGCACGGGCTTTAGGTCGTTTAGTTACTCTTTATTATTGTCTTTCGTTTTGACATTGGGGATCAAGTATTATTATCATTATTCAACTTCGGTTGTGGCAGAGTTAATCTCTGGGGCCTCTTTGAGGATTTATCGTTGGTTACTTTAGTTAGTATGTTTCTGTGGTCTTGCTCTATCAAAGAAGATATATCTATTTATGAAAACAAAAGATGTTCATATCAAATCTTCCATCGCCTCATCTAATATGAATCTAGATACATATACACATATCTCAAACAAATAAAAGGAAAAAAAAAATATATCAGCCAATCTGAGGAGCTTGATTTTGTTAAAATTCTTCAAGGCCTGAGTAGGAGGAGATCTGGAGGAGACCTGCAAGGATTTGAAGAGTCCAGAAAATAAGATTCGGAAGTGGGAGGAGATCGTGTGGCGCGACTTATCGGAGACGATAAAAGCGGCGGCGGATGAAGACGAGTTGGCGGAGGAATCATCGTCAGAGATAAGTCCAGATCTCAAGATGATGTTTTAAAAAGCTCTGAATTAAAATGAAAAGTCCATATCTGAAGGTGATTCAAGAATTAAAGATGATTCAAGAAGTTGAAGATCTGAAGATGAAAAGTCGCAAAATCTTCTTTATTATTTTCTTCTATTTCTTAATATACCCATCAAAAAAGATGTGAAGACCCAAAGAATAAGATGATGAAGATGCAAGAACTAGTTTCTTTTTCCATTTTTTTTAATCTATAATTATTTTTATCTTTAACAGAGGGTTTTTTTTTTTTTTTTTTCTTTAATGTGGCTATGATGAATGCTTATGTGTAATTTAAAAATCTGACATGAGTTTTAAAAATCTGAGGCAGATTTTTTTTTTTTAATAAATTTTAGTAGTCCAGATTGCGTCATATGGCTTTTTTCTTTATGGATTTTTTCCAGGAGCTGTTTACTTCAAACGGAACTTGTAGTATGCACAATGTTATTGAGTCGGTTGAGTCTAGTGGGGTGGGAGATGTGTTTGGCCAGCTCCTAGCACCATTTACTGAGGATGAACTGTTACAGGCGCTTAGACATATGCATCCAGCGAAAGCACCCGACCCAGACGGTATGCCACCTCTCTTTTTTCAAAATTATTGGAATATTATTCGTTCTAATTTTGTGTCAACCTGTCTTGATATTCTTAATAATAATGTTTGTCCTAGTAGTCTTAATCATACTCGCATCGTGTTGATTCCCAAAGTTAAATCCCCTATATCCCCTAAGGATTTTCGACCCATTAGTCTGTGTAATGTGATTATGCGTGTAATTACTAAAACTATTGCCAATCGCATTAAAGTCATTTTATCCCGTGTAATTTCCCCTTTTCAAAGTGCCTTTATTCCCGGACGGTTGATTACAGATAATGTTATGATAGCGTTTGAAACCTTTCACCATATGAAGAATAAGAAAACGGGTAGATTGGGACATTTTGCTCTAAAACTAGATATGAGCAAAGCCTATGATAGGGTGGAATGGTCGTTTCTCCAGGCTATGCTCATTAAATTAGGATTCCCCTCTACCTTTGTGAATCTTATAATGCGGTGTGTTTCAACGATGTCGTACTCTTTGATGATTACCGGTTCTGTTTCTCGGTCTTTTGTTACCTCATGTGGACTCCGACAAGGAGATCCGCTTTCCCCATATTTGTTTGTGGTGTGTGCAGAAGGATTTAGCTCGCTCATGAAACGAGCTGAACAAATTGGAGATACAGGGGATAAAAGTGGCGCGTGGGGCCCCGGCAATATCTCATCTATTTTTTGCGGATGACTGTATCCTCTTCTTTCGGAATCGTTCGCATGACATTCACACGATTAAGCGTATCTTACATCAATACGAGATAACGTCAGGACAACGGATAAATTATGAAAAATCAGAACTCGCATGTAGTGCGAATATTTTGGAGGGGCAAAGACAGGAGGTTGGAATACAGTTGGGAGGTCGCACGGTACAAAGTTACTCTAAGTACTTGGGTATGCCATCTATTGTGGGGAGGTCGAAAAAGGTGGTCTTTATGGGCATTGTTGATAGAGTAATACAGAAATTGAAAGGATGGAAGGAGAGTACACTATCAGTGGCGGGTAGAGAAATTTTGCTGAAATCGATAGCGCAAGCAATTCCCACATACATCATGAGTTGCTTTATTTTTCCGAAGGAGTTGTGTAAGGAGATTGAGAAGTCTATTGCTAGATTCTTTTGGGGAGCTGCAAAAGGAGAACGAAAAATTCATTGGGTGGCCTGGTCGAAGATGTCTCGTCCTAAGAAATTCGGTGGTATGGGATTTAAGGATATGTATGCTTTTAATTTGGCAATGGTGGGTAAACAATTCTGGAGGGTGCTGAATAACCCAACTACAACGGTGGCGCAAGTGTTGAAGGCAAGGTATTTTTCGAGAACCTTAATTACAGAGGCATCAATTGGGTATCGGCCAAGCTACTTGTGGCGAAGTCTGATTACAGCGAAGGGACTGATCGAAGAGGGTACGGGTTGGTAAGTGAGGAATGGGAAGAATATTCACATACATCTGATAGATGGATAGGTGTTGAAAGGCTAGAGAAACCAACTGTAGTGCGACAGAGCATTGATGTACATACTAAGGTGGCGTCACTGTTGCTTGGGAATGGAAAGAGGTGGTGTGAAGTAAGAGTGAAGGAGTTGTTTGGTGAGGACGAGGCTGCAGAAATTCTATCTATACCGTTAAGTTTGCAAGGAGACGCGGAGGATAGACAAATATGGAGATTCTCTCACGATGGTGAATATACGGTAAAATCGACATATTATGTGGCTTTGAAATTATACTCAGAATACGAACAGAATGGCCCAGCGACGAGTTTGGAACATAAACATTGGAAAGCCTTGTGGGATATAAAAACGCTACCGAGAATTAAACATTTTGTTTGGCGGGCTTGTGTGGAGAGTCTTCCGACCAAGGAAAATCTGATTCGAAGAGGTATGCAACTAGACCCGATTTGTGATTTTTTTGGTATGGAAGGCGAATCGAGGAGTCATGTGTTGATTCTCTGCAAGTTTGCGAGACAAGTATGGCATCTCAGCCCAATCCGATTTGATGAGAGGGCCTTTACTGATTCATCGGTTCGAAATTTTATATGGTCTTTGATGGGAAGATTACCTGGAGATGGATATGTATTGCTGATGGTTCTATTGGAAGGAATCTGGAGGGTAAGAAATAGCCGGGTGTGGGAAGAGAGACAGAAAGTCCCACTCCAAGTTGTCCAAGAAGCTGTCCAATTAGCAGGAGAGATTGGCGAAGCTAAGGATTTACCAGCAGCAGCAGCGGGAACTGGTGGGATGGGCCTTAGTACACATGCGACAGCTTGGATGGCTCCTCCCATGGAATATTATAAATTGAACACTGATGCAGCAGTGTTTAGTGACGGCTCCGTCGGGCTGGGTTTTGTGGTGAGAAATAGTGACGGGCTTGTCATGATTGCGGGAGTGAAACGGGTTAAAGCTAGAGGTATCAGTACATTTTTGGAGGGGCTTGCTATGCGGTTTGCATTGATTACTACTATCCAGTCAGGCATAGTTAACCTGGTGATCGAGAGTGACTCGATTAATCTGGTCTACTATGTCAAACAAAACAGAAGTTTGTTGCCTTCTTGTGGGGTGCTCGTTGACGATATTTGCAAGATGATGACAAGAATAAATTGCGGTGGGGTTAATTATGCACCTAGAAAATGCAATAAGTTGGCGCACCAAATCGCAAAGTATGGGGAACAAGTGATTGACGAAGAGATTTGGATTGAGGAATTACCATCTTATTTTGATGTTTTTCTATTGAATGATGTACGGCATTTGCCAAACAATTAATTAATGCGTATTTTTATTTCTCAAAAAAAAAAAAAAAAAAAGCCATGTGAGTCTCACATGTTTTAGTCCGCGAATTTTTTAGAAAATCCGGCCAAAATCGGCCTTAAATTGTAATTTTTTTTAAAATTCTAGGACTAAATATGTAAAACCCTCATCGGAGAGGCCTAAAAACATAAATGACCAAAACATAGAGGATTAATATTGTATTTTTCCCAAAATATAACAGTAACATCGATATCACACCACTTGCCTTCTAGAATTAATTGAATCACCCGAAAATTACCCGCCGCTGTGAACATAACTAACGAGGATGCCGAAGTGATGTAAGTACAAAAAAGCCCATTTGTACAATCCTTTGTTGGCACCGACTATTTATGCTCTCAATGCCCCTAATTCTCATTATACATGAATATCTGTTGACTATTCGTTTACAAATCAAATTGATCAAACTAGGTATAATATCATGAATTATCAGTAAATGTCATAAAACAATATTAATATGATAAATCTATACTTTGTAGGTCAAAATTGTAAGAAATTGAGGATCTGTAGCGAAATATCTGTAAACGATATTAATATTGGTTTCTTTGAAAGATAAGCTAGTAAACCGGTGAGATATCGATGATATAGGAAAATATGGAGATGATATCACATCAGGTAATTGGCAAAATTTTATTTTTTAATCCTATAGCTTAGGACGAGTCCAAAATAAATCATGTAAGTTTGAAATATTAATTTTAGTCATGCACCTTTCAGCCTCATCCAATTTAAGGATGATTTTCGTCGAAATTCACTTAACTATCCGGAAATTAATACGTGACCCACACTTGAAGTTTAAAATTGCGGCTTCCTGGTAGATGACATTTACGTGGCATTTTGATGCTATGTGGCATGCCACCTAATAGTTTTCAAAGAAAAAAGAAACATAAATTAAAATCTTATTTTCCACATCAGTTGAGTTCTCCCGCGCGTCTTCTTCTTCACCTCCATTATTTATGCTTATGTGACACAAGCAAACCCTAGCGCAACACCCCGATCTCTCAATCTCATGTTGCACATGGTTCTCCTTCCTTACCTCCATTAATGTTTTACCTGAGTATGATTAAACCCTAGTTCATAAACCTCATTTTTCTCAAGCTCGTTTTTACATAAGTAAAAAAATCCCATCCATCACTTAGAATATTGCAAGTCACAAGCTCGAACTTTAGCTCAGATCTCTCAACCGACTGCTACTGTGGATGGTGCACGGCCTAGCATTGCGGTTTGAGGTCCGTTGGTATGTCAAGAACATCGGAGTATCGGGAGCGTCAGTTCTCTGGATGTGTTAATTATCTAATTATTTATTCATATTTTTTATTTTATTTTTTACTTTTCGTTTAGTCGACGTGAAGATGTAATTTTTTTATTGGGCTGAAGAAATGATCGATAATTGTAGATTATTTGCAATGAGGCATGCTAATGAAGTACTAAAGCAAGAATTGAACAAGGTGAAGGAACATAAGATCAGTTTAAAAAATAAGGTGACTGGTTCGCAAAAAGAGGTAATGAAGTTGAAAGAGATCATCCAACGATAAAAGATAAATAATAGGAGATGATAGATAGGTCTACAGCCCCCTAGAAACCACCTCCTCAATATCTCAAAACACACGTAAAATCTAGAAAAACCTCTTATCATCATTAATACCCATATCACAGTATATTATGGATTTGTCTTCTAAGCTCATCACAACAGGACCAAAGCCTTAAGTATTGCTCATCGCAATCACCCTGAATCATTTTCAAAGCCCGATACTTAGCCCTATATGCTTGTTTCTTAGAAGCATGACAATTAATATCTTTGATCACATCCTCCCAAAATCCAGGTACGTACACACATATATATATATATATATATATATATATATATATATATATATTAGCATCATACTGAAATTGCTGGATAAACCTCTCACCTAACCAAGTTGACTAAATATTCTTACATTTATATCGAGGTGCACAATCGTGAATGGATTGATATTCTCTCATGACAACAAGAGTAGACAACAAACTTGAGACGTTTCTTCCTCCATTCACGATGACTTGATTTGCACTCAAGTTATTCTTAACTATTTTAAAATTTCTCCTAGTCAAGATTGCATGTGACTAAACTGATTTTCTGAATTCCTGTTTGGAATTTAAAAAAAAAAAAAAAAAAAAAAAAAAAAAAAAAGACAACTATTGTAGGGTGAAAGTGGGGTCAAATGTGGTTTTGGGATTGAACACATGGTAATTAGGAGAATCAATATCTTCACTAGATATCCTATTCTCATCAAGATCATCCAATGCAGTACCTACGACATTCTCTTCTTCCTCACTAGTCTCAACAGCCTTCCTCTCTTTCTCATTATCCACATAAGCTTGGTGGATACTTCTTACCTATTACATTATCCTCAACACTAATTTCATCCCTAATTACAAAATCAAGGCCCTCTTGTAGGTCATTAGCACCCTCATCTAGGTCTACTTGTCAATTGTTTTCTGTGTTTTTAACCTCAAGGCTTTCTACATAAACTTGTAACTCCTTAGATTTTAAACTCTTTTAGCAAGGATTTGCAAATACTTGGTGTCTACGGTAAGCTTAAACCTATTGTTCACAATTACATGTAACCTAAGTTCACTCTTTACCCTTAAACCCCCATACACAGCCCAGTCAGGAAATTTAAGTCTATTGGTATTCACATAATCCAACACCAAAATATTACCATCTATATATTCTACGAGAGGTAAAACCCTAAATTTACACTTATAGTGCATTATTAGGGATAAAATATTTGGATTTAGCATTTGTAGAATGCAAACAATAGAATCAATATTACTCTGTTATTATAGTAATCAAAATACTAATTATCACAACATAAATTAAAAAAAAAAAAAATCACACATTACCAGACATAAAATGAACCAGAGCATTCACTCCTCTCTAGTCTCAACTACCAAGCAAAAAATGCAAGCAAATGAGTTAAATAATTATCAATAACAAAAATCAAGCACTCTGAATGATTGAGTGGTGAACTCCATCATATCTGCTTAGAAAAGCCAAACTACGCTAAACACAAAAAACAAATATGGAACCACAAGTACCCTTGAATTCCCAAACATCTGATTCGAAATAATGCACAATATCAGTAAATTACACAAACACCCTCATATATAGTCAGTGTACAACAAGACAACTTTTAAGACCACAAACGCAATAAATCATAACATGCTCTACATTTCAGACACTAGAGAGCCATATACGGATCATCTCATATCACTCCATCGAATGCATAAGGATTAGAAATTACTGTATTTTAGATGAGGGGCTTGCAATTTACACCTCCCTCAAATAGCACCATATTTTTCCGCTTGGCTCTTTCTTGATCGAGGTTTCAGTAGTTAGCGAATGGAAATTTTACAGATTTTGGGGGTAAAACTCGTTTAAATCATGTGATTTGGTTTTTTTATTTTGGGGATTAGGATTAGTTGTTCAACTTAGGACTTTATGAATGAAACAAGGAAACTAGAAAGTCATTATCTTTTCTTTTTTATTTACCACTCTACTAGTTAAACAAGTAGATCAAAGATAAGTGTGTGTATATATATATATATATATATATACCAATTTGTTATGAGTTCAAGTGGCTTCTTGTATTCTTTCTAGGACTATGTACGCCCATTCGTCTCACAAATGGTTATATTACTCATCTTTATTTTGTTAAACTTAAATAAATCATATTTTCCATCATAGTTATTAATGAGAATTTTGTTTTGTTCTTTC
Organism: Ajuga chamaepitys; assembly: GCA_958295605.1. Classification (NCBI taxonomy): domain Eukaryota; kingdom Viridiplantae; phylum Streptophyta; class Magnoliopsida; order Lamiales; family Lamiaceae; genus Ajuga; species Ajuga chamaepitys. The sequence continues at coordinate 52,889,655 of OY282501.1, read as the reverse complement.
TTTTAAAATTAAATACAAAATGCTTTCACTTTTTGGAAAAGACCATCCAAGGAAGACGAACACCATCATATAATGTATGGGGACATAGATGTGGAACTTCATTGCATTTCGAGTAGGAGTTGCTTTGAGTCCAATGTTGATTTCTTAATTTAGAAATAATGTATATATTCCATTTTTTTAGTAATTGTTGATTGTAATTAAATGATTTTAGATGCTTGAGAGAAGGAGTTATAATTCATTCTATTCGTTTATCTTCTTTTTTTTTTTTTTTTTTTTTTTATTACGCAAAATGTTGATTGTATATTTAATTGTACATTAATTTCACTAATATAATAAAAATATGTAAATTACAATTTTCAAATAGCATCAATAACCATTTTTTAAAAATTGAGAAACATCTATGACAATGGTTCAAGACCGTCGTCAATGAATAACCATAAACTGTAGTCTTTGTTTAGATTTACTACAATTCAAATCGTAGTCAATAAGACTTCATTAGTCATTTAAATCTACGACTACGGCTTTCAACCTATCGTTAATATATATTACTACAGTTCAGACCGTAGTCAAAGGTAATTCCCAACCGTGGTCAACATACCGTGGTGGTTGATATTAAATGTACCACTACGATTGTTAACTGTAATCGTAATTATAAATTACTACGGTTTAAATTGTAGTCAAAGGAAGTTCCCAACTGTGGTCTTATATAGCATATTCGTAGAAGCTACTACAATGACTACGGTATCCAACTGTAGTCTTTAGAACTAACCATTACGGTTATGAACTGTAGTTATTGGTTGATGATATCTATATCACGGTCGCTTTATGGCTTTAATTACGATTTTTTACCATGGTCTAATACGTTTTTTTTTGTAGTAGTGTTTAGCTATATAACCAAATTTTCCAATACTTTGATCGTTGGAGTAAAAAAATATTGAAAATTCAGTGGTTGGGATATTCAAGATATATGGAGAAAATAATGACAATTTTTCGTAATCATAGGAAGATTCACATTTTTTTAGGAGGAAGAATCACATTTAATACTACAATTAATTAGGGAATATATCGACATGATTGTCTAATCACTCTACAAAACTGATATTTCTATACCCGTACTATTAAAATAATACTCTATTAACCCATATATAAAAATAGGGTTTTTATCGGCCAACACTACAAGAAAAACAGTGTCTAGCTACTCTATTTTTTGTTGCTTTTTGTGACGCTAATTAGCGTCACGACAAAAGTATCTACGCTTGTAAAAGCGTAGCGAGTTGCGTCGCTAAACTTGAAGTCGCAATTTTTTTTACGACACAAAGCTATGCATGGATAAAATTAATTTTAGTGACGCCTTTGTCAACGCGTTGAAAATATTCAAATATGGTGACACTAGTATTTGTCGCCTTATGAAGATCCGTATTTTATTGTGCAATAAATTGCTAAGGCTAATTATTGATTGCGTCGTTAAATCAGTGACACTAGTAAAATTACACGTCACAAAATTACCAACGTTATTTATAATTAATGTCATCAAATTTACGATATTTCTATAATAAAGACATTAAGTTAGCAACACCTTTTTATTATTTTTAGTCTCTAAATTGGTGACACTAAGTTTTTTCCAAAATTAAAATAACTATAGACAACAAAATAATTTTTTAACAAAAGAATATATGACAACCAAAGTATAATACTTCAATATATATGAAATCATTCGAACATAAATCCCAAATCTAATTACACATCATTAAAATTAAAATTTATCTCATAACCGAGATCTTCAATCAAACAAAAACATAAGGAAAAACATTGTCTTAAATATGAAAACAAACTACTATATAAGGTAGTGACTGCTCCAGTGCTTCCATTTTCTTCAACAACGTTCCAAGTTCCTGTGCAAAATAAATTACAAATAACAACTGAATTAGTTTTCCTTTGAAGCATTTGATGGTACATGACCCAAAAAAAAAAAAAAAAAAAAAAAACAAGAACAACCACTTGCAAAATCCTTTTCTCCTGTAACCCTAGCTCACGTTAACCATTTTCTCCTTTGGCGAAAGGAATTCTGAGAAATTAATTAGAAAACGTTTGTGAGCCTAGGTTAATACCAATTCTTTTACGTTTTTATTTAAGTTTGGCTTCAAATTATTGAAGTAATTTCACACTTTTAAATTAACTTAAAGAAAATAAAAAGTAAATAAGTTAACTAAATAAAAATTACTGTTGTTTAAGAATCGAGGTATATCTGCAATTAGAGATGGTAATTCGGTTCGCCTGACCTGGCCCAGTCTAGTCCATCAGGCCAAGACCATTAGTTCGGTAAAGCCTGTTGGGCCCGATAGTCCTGTGGGCCAACAATATTGATTGTGCTCAGCCCAATCCAGCCCAGTCCAGCCCCCTTAAATATACAAATATTTTCGGACCGGTTCATAGTCCGGCGAGCTTTTGGCCCATTATGTTTGGGTCTAGATTTCTATGGTCCAATCCATCTAAAATGTTGGGCAGGCTCAACCAGCCTATCGAGTCGGGCCGATTTTGCCGGCTCTATTTGCAACTTGCTAATAGACCACGAGTTTAACAAATCGTTATCGAAATTGTAGCCTATTTGTGTAAAAATTTTGCTAATAGACTACACTTAGTAAAAAGGAGGTACAATTGTAGTCTATTAGCGAGATTTTATGAGTAGACTATGTCTTAGGCAAAAATCGTACTTATGACTCTAAAAGACTTCAATTTCAAACAAAATCAATGTCTAAGTGTAGTTTATTTGCAAAATTCTAGATGAATACTTTTTAAAAATTGGAGATATATTATAAGCAACAAAATTCAAAAAAAAAATTCAAAAAAACTTAAAAAAAAAAAAAAAAAAAAAAAAAAAAAAAAGGCAACCAACTAGTGGGTGACTAGTTGGCACTTAGGCGCTAGGTGATCCTAAAATGCTCGACTATGCAACTATAATTTTTCGACTTTTGCAACCTTGATTTAAAATGTGTCACTAGAATTTATGATGCGAAGTGTAGAGCAACACTGATTTTGTGACACAATACAAAACGTTATCCGCCATATGCGCAAGGTGTAGAGCGTCAATGATTTCATGACACAAAATATAAAGTGTCATCTACGTTGTGATGCAAATTGTAAAGTGTCGCTGATATTATCACACAAAATACATAGAGTCATGGACCTTCTAATGCAAAATATAACACTAATAATATGACTAAAAAATCGTCACTACATTATGACACACGTAGTCAAGCGTCGCTGATTTTTGTGATACAAAATAAAAAGAGTCATCGACCTCATGACTCAAGATGTAAAAAGTCATTAATTTTATAACAGAAATTATATTCGTCACCAACACTATGACGCAAGACCAAGAGTGTCATTGATTTTATGACACAAAATCTAAACTGTAATAAAAATTGTGACGCTTTATAAAAGGGTCACTAAATTGCAAATTATATTGACATTTTTTAGGTATGTATCGCTGTTTGCCATAAATTAAATACATTTTTTAAAAAGCGTCATTAAGTAATATTTTTGCGTGACACTTTTAGAAAAGTGTTATTAAGAATTTTTTTCCATGGGACACTTTTAAACAGTGTTAATAAATTAGCGTCACAATGAGTCATTTTTCTTGTAGTGCAATGACTCGAAAGATAGGTCACTATCATATTCTCATAGCAAGAAAAAGGAGTTTTATCGATCAAAGACTCGAAATAAAAGTCAACTATCAATTCAGGTCCTGAAAAATAATTTCTATCAATCCAGGGCCTAAAAGATTTTAAACTATCGGTGGAAGACCCATAAATCCAAAATCATTACAGGGCATGTTTGGAAAATTGCAAAACCCAAAAAATAAACTTATCTCGAAGTGATAAGTAAAGGAATATATGTCAAAAGTCTTTCACTACGTTTTTAATTATCGTGGTATATCTAAAATAATTAAATATTTATGATTTTTTTAAATATACAAAGTAACAAAAAATGTATTTACATAAGAAAAAAATACAGTTTTGTGAAATATGGTTACATGAATTTATATATTATGAACTCAAAAAGAAATTACAGACTTTTTTAAAAAAATAATTTTTTCCCCGTGTATGATTTAAAAAAGAAATTACAGATGCCAAAAAAAACAAATAAAAAAAAAAACTAACAATATCAAATATGAAACTGTAGAAAATTCAAAAAATAAAACTTAAAAAAAAAAATCGTAAAAGACTTTTGACGTATATTTTCACTACTTATCACTTCGAGACAATTTTATATTTTGTGGGTTTTGCAATTTTCCAAACAAACCCTTTAATGATTTTAGACTTATGGGTCTTCCATTGATAATTTCAAATCTTTTAAACCCTGAATTAATAAAAATCAGGATCTAAATTAATATTTAACCTATCTTTCGGGTCCTTGATCAATAAACACCCTAAGAAAAATGATAGAATGAAATGCAATAAATTATAAACAATCTTTTTGCATCTTAGCATTGTTGAGCTAATAATATTGTCTCACCAAAAAAAAAATGTAAATAGAAATTTTGATCCCCATTATTGGAGAATAAATGACTATAAACTTTTTTAAAAAGCATTTAACATTATTATAACCGCCCCTCTCAAATATATACTTTTTTAATTTTCTTACTTATTAGAACAACTCAATTACTATGAAACATATTACTACCATTTTTTAATTATTCTTTAAATGTTGTGAGATGTTTATAAATATTTATAATTTTAAACTTTTTTTTACATTTCTTCTAATACTATCTTTAGTAATTGAAAAGAAATATTGAATAAATGAAAGAATATAATAGTTTAGAAATTTGAGGAAATAGAGAAAAAAATAAAATAATAATAATGACTTGATTGATCATTTAATTCACTTCTTAATTTTCTAATCTTAAGCTAAAAGAACAACTAAAAAGGGAGGTGATATCAAATAGAGTTACAATGGTACATAAATAAAAGGGATAATTACAAAATGGCCGCCGAACTATTAGCACTTTTTCACTTCGGCATATAAACTATTAACAGTGACTAAATCGCCGCCAACCTATTTGAATATTACTACTCGAAAGCTGCCGGCCATAATACCGCCCAAATTCATTGCACACCTGATTTCGGAAAACCACCTTTTGGGACAGAATTTGGACGGTATTCTGGCCTGCAGCTTTCGAGTAGTAATATTCAAATAGGTTGGCGGCGGTTTAGTCACTGTTAATAGTTTATATGTCGAAGTGAAAAAGTGCTAATAGTTCGGCGACCATTTTGTAATTATCCCTAAATAAAAAGTAAAAATGGGTGTAAATATCCATTTTTATAATTTTTACCATAATTTTTTCATATTTGTAGTTATCGTATAATTTTATCATTTCTTGTAACTATATCATAATTTCGGTCTTGCCACGATATAAACTTGCTACGGCGCTCACTTGTCACGACACACATTTGCCACAAATTCACATAATTTTAGCCTCCAGACTGTTGTGGCAAATAATCTTTTCAGATTGTCGTGACAAGTGTGTCCTGTGACACATTTGTCATGATTCTTGGCAATGGTGTATGTTGTATCTAGTGAACATCGTGACAAGGCTAAAATTATGGTATGGTTACAAGAAAAACTAAAATTATGGTATAGCTATAAGAAATGCTAAAATTATAGTAAAAATTACACAAAAGACTATTATTATCTCCTAAATAGAAAAAGTTATCAAATCTAGAAACAAACTTAGGGCCTACTTGGTTGAGATTAGGGGCAGGTAATGAGAATCAAAGAGAACTATTCCCATTAATTATTCTTGGTATCATGAATAAGTTAATCATTACTCCACTTTATTAACAACTCTTCTCATATCAATACATAGTATAATTAATCTATTATTCATACTCATTTTTATTATCATTTCTAATTTTATACGCCCCTTAAATATGGGACAATATTGTACATATCATCACCATGATCATAAGTTAATGTTGCAATTTGTGGATTGATTAAATTCTCAATAAAGTTAGTTAATTAGTTTATCAAAAAATTATGAATAAAATATTTAGACAAATATAAATATATTAACAAGTGTTTATGATAGGTGGGAGAATAATTTCGTACGATGGATAAGGGACTATTTTCATATATTTGGAATATTATAAATAAAAAAAAAAAAAAAGAAAAAACTACATATGGGAGTGGGAAGGACAATAATAGAAGAATGGGGACGAAAAGAGGAAGCAAGTCCCAAGTTATGGAACACATGCCGTTTAGACCAGAAACCACGACAATAAGCCATGCATCAGTTTCGGCGCGTACAGACACGCACAGTCGTTCACACTTCCCACGTATCTATTAACCAGTGCCGCCAACAGATCCTTCTCGCCACGTAACCCGCGGGTCCCACTCAGGTTCCCCACTCCACCCACCGCTCCTCCCTTTTTATATCTTTCGCCCATCCCTCTTCTCTTTATCTCTCCTCCAACATTTTCTCTCTCTGTTTTTTCCCCTACAACAAAACAATTATTTGTTGTTAACCACTATTTACATGTGATGGCGCCGAGGGCGAGGGCGGCTACGGCGGCACTGGCCAAAGACGGCGGTAATGATATACATTTTCGCGGCGTAAGGAAGAGGCCGTGGGGGAGGTACGCTGCCGAGATCAGAGATCCGGCCAAAAAGTGCCGCGTTTGGCTCGGAACTTTCGACACGGCGGAGGAGGCCGCCAGAGCTTACGATGCCGCCGCTCTCGGATTCCGTGGCCCCAAGGCCAAAACTAACTTTCCTCCGCCGGATTTGGAGGTGAAGAAAGCAGATAATTTCTCCAACAACCAAAGCCCCAGCCAGAGTAGCACCGTTGAGTCGTCAAGCCGGGAGACATTTCCCCCGGCGGCGGTGGCGGTTCCTGATTCAAAATTTTTGGACCTCACACTCGGCCACCGTCGAATGAGATTTCCTTTCCAGCGTAACAACCAGCTCCGTCCTGTTGCCCCTGCAGCGGCCGCCGCCTCCGGCGGTGGATCTGTCAGGATCTTACCTGTGCAGAACTCGATGCTCAATCTTCGCCCCGAGTCGCGGCAAGCAATTATAGAAGCGATGAACGAAATGCGGCGGGCGACCGATTTCCTTGGCGGCGGTACGGCGCAGAGCGAGTCTGACTCGTCATCCGCTGTCGTGGACCTGCCTAAATCGCCGCCTAGTGAAAGAATCAATCTAGATCTGAACCTCCCTCCGCCGGAAAATCTTTGAACTCCGGCGGCGTTAGAATAGTAACTAGTGAACGGATTAAATTCATATCCACCAAAAAAGGAAAAGAAATTTGAAGATATGTATATGGTCAAAACTGTGATAATTTAGGATATTTTTGGATAAGATCGCCGCCGGCTGTGAACAGCAAAATATTAGCCTCTGGTTTTGTTTGCAACGGCCACACGGAAGTCCGTCCGGGTTCCAGGCCGTTGTTTATTAGCTTCACATAGTGGCGGTGTTTCAGATGAATGTAATTTTCTGTGGTATTGTAGTTTAAACAATTAAACATAGTTTTATTAATTTTAATCAATTAATTCTCCATTGATCTCTATATTGTGATTTGTGACCATAATATTTTGGTTTCGAGAGAATTAATTCCGGCGGAGAGATAGCCGCCGCCAAGACGGAAGAGGGGAGGTGGGATAAAGTTAAGGCACGTGTAGTCCATGTCAGTACGGACATACGCGGATGGACTTCCTCCTTCCGTCCCACGTAGTATTCTGCGCCTCTTCCTAGAATAGCATTTATTTCCTTTTATCGTATGTATAATCTTTACATACGGTCAATCACGTGATGATGATATTGATACATAATAGTAGTTGGAAATTTGTGCTATGGAGCCTTCTTTTTTTTTCTCTGTAAAGAAATTAATGTTAAGATTGTCGAAAATATTCATCCTGTAAATATCATCAACGATCGATATACAAAGTTAGCTATATTAGTACAGTGGTTAGATAAAGACTAGAATAAAGTACAATTTTAGAGGAACTCTACATAGAGAGACTTATTATACCACTAAATGGAGATTATACGTATAAATAAACTAAAACAAGACAAAGAAAGTATTAACATCGAGTACAAATGACTAATTGTCACTAGAAAGAATACTCAGGCGAATTAAGTATAAACTTACACATATTTTACATGCAGAGGCCAATAATTTTATCAAAAGTGAGACTAAATATCAAATAAACGAAAACAAAACAAATGGAAGAAACATAAATAAATATGTCTCCGTATAAACTTATCACCACCATTAACTTATTGTCTCCATTTTCATCACTGCTGCCGTTGTCACCATTAGATTTGGATCTTTTATATATTTTTGGATCTAGGTAAAAAAATAAGTGGAGATGCTTCCAGAAACAAGGAGGAGGACAACATAAACTAAACTACATGTTGTAATTTGGATCAAAAACACTCACAAGAACACCCTAACTACTCAAGAATCACACACACTCAATAATGATGATAAGAAATCAAACTAAATGAATTGTAAAGAACAAGAAGAATTACGTGGTTCGGATTCAATGAGAATCCTACATCCACGACACCAAACTCTCACACCTTTATTGATTCCAAGAAGAACAATTACAAGAGACTTAAACAAGATCAAAACCAGAAAAGAACACACACAATCTACAATGCACTTTCTTCTCCTTTGTATCTCACTCTCTCATTCTTCTCCCTATGTCAATTCTGTGTTATATGAGCTGCTGCATCCACGGTTTTCCACTTATACCAAGTAACCGCCATCCACCTAACCAATCAAGACCCTTGGCAACCGTCAAATACTTCCAAAACAGCCTAACAGAAACAGAAACGGTTATCTGCAATTCTCGGCCACTAATAACCGTTATTGGACCGAACAACACTAAACCAATTCGGCCAGAACTGGTTCGAGGATTGAACCGGAATTCGGCTAGTAATAGGCCGAACACTGCATGAAACCTTCTTTTATGTTGAACCTGATTTAGATGACTTCCAATGATCCTTTGATTGAGTTTTAATCATATTAAGCTCATTCTAAATGAAGCTTAATACCTCCAAATGATTGTTTGAGCTTAAATCTTCACAATTCTCCACCTTAAGCTCAAAACCATCATTCTAAACCTGTCACTGACTTTCCTCAGTAACCTTCCTCTGATCTTGCTCCTCAACATAACTTCTCATATTGATAAGATCCAAGCATAACTGAAACTTTGCTGCTGGAAGAGATTTGGTGAAACAATCTGCAGGATTTACATCAGTGGATATCTTCTTTACATGTATCAACCCTTTGCTCACCAAGTCTCTTACATAATGTAATCTGACATCAATATGCTTTGTCTTCTCATGATGACTCTGATGCTTGGCTAAATGTATTGCACTTTGACTATCACAACAGATAGTCACTTGATGTTGAAACACACCGAATTCTTTCACAATTCCCTTTAACCATACTGCTTCTTTGATTGACTCTGTTAGTGCCACATATTCTGACTCAGTAGTTGACAGAGCTACTACTGACTGGTGGTATGCCTTCCAACTGATAGCTGTCCCAAACAAGGTAAAAACATACCCAGTAATAGACTTCCTTGTATCAATATTAGCTGCATAATCAGCATCAACATATCCTGTCAATGCATTTTCCAAGCTGTCTTGCTTCTGAAACTTCAAACCCATGTCAGTTGTTCCTCTGATATACCTTAATACCCACTTCATAGCCTCCCAGTGTTGTGCTCCTGGATTCCCCATATATCTACTTACTATGCTCATGGAATGAGCCAAGTCTGGTCTGCAACAAACCATAGTATACATCACACTGCCCACTGCACTTGCATATGGAACTCTTCTCATATATCCTTCTTCCTGATTTGATTTTGGGCATTGCTCAAGAGACAATCTGATATGCTGTCCCAGAGGTGTAGAAACAATCTTGCTCTGATGCATATTATACCTTTCCAAGACTTTCACTAAGTAATCCTGTTGAGATAGGAATACTTCATTTCTACTCCTGTTCCTTAGAATAGTCATTCCAAGGATTTTTCTTGCCTCTCCAAGGTCCTTCATTTCAAATTCAGTCTTCAGTAGCTCCTTTACTTCACTTATACCAGCTTGAGTTTCACAAGCAATCAACATGTCATCCACATAAAGAAGTAAAAATATCCTTGATGACTGAGAGTTGGTCTTGAGATATACACAACTATCATACTTGCTTCTCTTGAAACCAATCCTCAACATGAACTCATCAAACCTCATGTACCATTGTCTAGGACTCTGTTTGAGCCCATATAAAGACTTCTTCAGTAGACAGGCTTTCTTGTCTGGTTCTGGGACATGAACTCCTTCTGGAATTTTCATATAGATTTCTTCTTCAAGCTTTCCATGAAGAAAGGCTGTAGTCACATCCATCTGATGTAGATAAAGGTTATACTGAGCTACCAAAGCAAGTAAGATTCTTATGGAGCAGTGTTTTACAACAGGTGAGAAAATCTCAGTGTAATCTGTCCCTTCTTTCTGAGTGAATCCTTTTGCAACTAATCTGGCCTTATATCTGAGCTTTGTTGGTTTTGAGGACTCTATCTTCTTCTTAAAGATCCATTTGCACCCCACAAGTTTCTGTGATTTAGGTTTATCCACTACTTTCCAGGTGGAGTTCTTATCCAAGGATAACAGCTCTTCTTGTATAGCCACTGTCCACTTATCACTTTCAGAGCTCCTCATTGCTTCTTGATATGATTCTGGTTCAGAGCTTTCAACTTCTAGAGCAGTATATAAAGCATAAGACACTATATCAGCTTGCCCATATCTCTGAGGTGCATGTATTTGCCTTCTCTGTCTATCTCTCACTAGCTGGTATGATCTTATTGTATCCACTTCTTCATCCTCTAGAGTGTCAGCTTCTGTATTTACATCAGGCTCCAATTGTGGTTTTGTACTATCAAGCTCCACCTCAAGCTGATCTTGATAGGAGTTTGAGTTGTTAGTTTCTCTGTTGTTCTCCTTCAGAAGTGGCATCTTTGATTCTTCAAATATGACATCTCTACTGATCAAGCACTTCTGATTCCCTGGTTCAATACACCATAGTTTAAACCCTTTCACACCTTGGGGATATCCCAAGAAGATACACTTTAGAGCTCTTGGCTCTAATTTGTCTTGTTTTGTGTGTGCATAGGCTAAGCAACCAAACACCTTCAACTCTGAATAACTAGCTGGTTTGCCACTCCACATTTCTTCTGGAGTTTTGAATGACAGAGCAGTGGAGGGGGATCTGTTTATTAGAAAAGCAGCAGTTGTGACAGCTTCCCCCCAGAAACTCTTACTTACTCCAGCACTGATCATCATGCATCTTACTCTTTCTAGGAGAGTCCTGTTCATCCTTTCCACCAACCCATTTTGCTGTGGAGTACCTACAACAGTTTTATGTCTCTTGATACCCTTTCCCCTGCAAAACTCATTAAACTCTTCAGAGACAAACTCTAGACCATTGTCTGTTCTGAGGTGTTTTATTTGTTTCCCTGTTTGGTTTTCCACCTCAATAACCCAGTCTTTAAACTTCTGTAGAGTATCACTTTTGGTTTTCAGAATGTATACCCAGACTTTCCTTGAGTAGTCATCTATGATTGACAGAAAATATTTTCCTCCACTGAGTGTTTGCACCTTGGATGGCCCCCAGAGATCTGCATGTATGTAGTCCAGCTTGTCATTTGTTGTGTGTTCTGATTTGTTAAACTTCAGTCTCTTTGCTTTGCCATATACACATGACTCACATAAGTCCATGTGAGTGATTTTATCCCCACACAGTAGATTCTGCTTACTCAGCTCCTCCAGGCCCTTTTCACTTATGTGAGCTAGTCTTTTATGCCAAAGTAGAGTGTTATTTCTTTCTTTAGCCATGGAAACTTCTCCCAGGACTGTATTTCCCTGAAGGAAGTACAGTTCATTTCTTTTCTCAGCTTTGATCACCTCTAAAGACCCCTTTGACACTGTTAGGACTCCACCTTCAGATTGAAACTTATACCCTAATGAATCCAACATACCAAGGGATATAAGATTCCTCTTAAGTTGAGGTACAAACCTCACATGTTCCAAGATTCTAACAGCTCCATCAAACATCTTGATCATAACAGATCCAATTCCTTTCACCCTGCATTCAACATCATTTCCTAATAGCACAGATCCTCCATCTATATACTTTATAGTTTTGAACCACTCTTTTATAGGACAGATGTGAAAAGAGCATCCTGAATCTAACACCCATTCAGTGGATACAGGGTTTGAGGAGATAGTTAATACCTCAGCATAGTCTGTATCACCTTTGGCTTCAGTCATGTCTGCAGTAGGTTTGGCCGGTTGATGCTTCTGATGTTGATTCTGAGGTTTCTTGGGTTGATTCTTTGCCTTGGTGGGGCAATCTTTTGCCAGGTGTCCCACATTATGACACTTGAAACACTTTCTGGTTTCCTTGTCAGTTTCCTGAGATTGAGCCCCTTTCTTCCAATTCTGCTGGTTCTTTTGATTGGCTTGTTTCTTGTGAAAAGCCTTCTTGATAATTAATCCTTCAGCTTGCCTTTCACTTTGATGATTATCAACTCCCTTTTGCAGCTCTTTAGATCTAAGAGCTCCTTCTACTTCCAGCAGAGTCAGTCTAGTTTTACTCCCAAATAGGAGAGCATCCTTCAGGTTTTCATATGACTTGGGCAAAGAACTCAATAGGATCAGGGCCTTGTCTTCATCTTCCATATTGACTTCAATGTTTTCCAAATCATCCAGGATTTTCTTGAATTCATCTATCTGATCTGTGATAGACTTTTCTTCAAACATCTTGTAAGCAAACAACTTCTGCTTCATGTAAAGTCTGTTTGCTACTGATTTCACCATATAAACTTGATCCAATTTCTCCCAAACACCTTTTGCAGTAGTTTCTTTGGATACTTCCCTTAAGGCCTTATCTCCAAGGCTTAAGATGATAGTGCTGTGAGCTCTTTCCAGCACTGATTGCTTCTCTTCAGGTTTCATTGCAATAGGAAGATCATCTTCCCCCTTTAGAGCAACTGCAAGGCCCTGCTGCACCAGGAGTGCCTTCATCTTGACTTTCCATAATCCAAAATCTGAATTCCCGTTGAATTTCTCCACATCAAATCGAGCTGTAGTCATGGCTTTCCCACAGACGGCGCCACTTGTTGTAATTTGGATCAAAAACACTCACAAGAACACCCTAACTACTCAAGAATCACACACACTCAATAATGATGATAAGAAATCAAACTAAATGAATTGTAAAGAACAAGAAGAATTACGTGGTTCGGATTCAATGAGAATCCTACATCCACGGCACCAAACTCTCACACCTTTATTGATTCCAAGAAGAACAATTACAAGAGACTTAAACAAGATCAAAACCAGAAAAGAACACACACAATCTACAATGCACTTTCTTCTCCTTTGTATCTCACTCTCTCATTCTTCTCCCTATGTCAATTCTGTGTTATATGAGCTGCTGCATCCACGGTTTTCCACTTATACCAAGTAACCGCCATCCACCTAACCAATCAAGACCCTTGGCAACCGTCAAATACTTCCAAAACAGCCTAACAGAAACAGAAACGGTTATCTGCAATTCTCGGCCACTAATAACCGTTATTGGACCGAACAACACTAAACCAATTCGGCCAGAACTGGTTCGAGGATTGAACCGGAATTCGGCTAGTAATAGGCCGAACACTGCATGAAACCTTCTTTTATGTTGAACCTGATTTAGATGACTTCCAATGATCCTTTGATTGAGTTTTAATCATATTAAGCTCATTCTAAATGAAGCTTAATACCTCCAAATGATTGTTTGAGCTTAAATCTTCACACTACACATTAATAATAAAATCAAATAAATCACCGTTCTCCATTAAATGAGGGCATCATCCTCCACTAGATGAGGGGGATCAAATTAAAATTGTGTTTTCTTTGCTTCCCTTTTTTTTTTTTTTTTTTTTTTTTGTTGTTGTTAGATTAGAGAAAGATAGGAGAGTGTTTTTCCTTTTATTTATTGAAATAAAGAGTATTGAGTATTCAATAATTGAATTATGAGCGTGAATAAACACCCTCGTTTCATCCAAGTACGTCTCATAAAGAATAATGAGAAAAATGATAAAGGAGTGCAACATGCAGTGTGTAGTGAGAAGCAGTGGATTGGACCCTATAGCTCCATGGAACAATAAATAGTCACTGAATTAATTCGTTGCATAACAGTTTCATGCGAACACGTATCTAGGTCTAGAGGATTCCAAAATGTCGCAAGGGTATACAACAGTTACTATAATTAGAGATAACTTGTATTATTGTGCATGAATTAATGAAGCAGTAAATTATCCAGCAGATTTGTCCAATATCCTTACTCTTCTTCAGCTTTATGTCTTTTTTCATATTTCTCACTATGGTATCAGTGCACAACCTTTGAGTTGGTGCCAGATTAATTCTTTCTTCATCACCATTTTAACCTTTAAGATGGCAGATGCCATAATCACAACTTAGTCAGAAATGACACTACCACCCCAAATCCATATCATTCAATCACAGGCACAACTCATAACAACCAAACTTGGAGAATCAAATTTTTTGGTATGGAAACAATATATTTCGGCAGCAACGAGAGGATATGGCTTAGATTGCTACTTCACAGGAGAAACCAAAGCACCAGAACAATCGGTGCAAGGTATTGTCACTACTAATTCTAACCTACATTATGATATTTGGGTTAGACAAGATCAGTTGCTTGTTTCCTAGTTGCTCTCCTCCTTGTCTGGAGAGCTCTTAGTCACAATAATTGGCTTGGAGACATCTTGGATGCCTTAACATCTTGGATGCCCTAACATCTAGCTACACGAGCCAGTCTATTGGAAAAATAATTCAACATGAGCTGCAACTACAAAATATCAAGAAAAACAACAAGGGAATGGGAGAATACCTGAATAAGATCAAGGCATGTTGTGATGCTTTGACTACTGCCGAGCAAACGATCTCAGATACATACCACCTTTTATACCTTTTGAGTGGACTTGGTGCTGACTACAAACCAATCATGGTCGCAATTTCAGCCGAGATAGGAGGATGCACACTAAGAGAAGTGTACTCACTGTTACCCAACTTTAATAGCAGGATTGAAAGTCTTGAAGAACTTCAAATCAATTTTGATGGATCTTTACTAACTGCAAATATTGCTACTCAAGAAAGGGAGGAAGCACATAATATTGGAGAAAAAAGATGATCCCCAAACATAGGAGGTAATTGGAAGGAATTCTGGAAGGAATAGAAACTCTAGAGGCAGAGAAGATAGGTATACCAACTACAAGAAATGGTGTACCTACTACAACTGAGATAATCACAATCTTGTACAATGTTTTTACAAGATAATCTAGATCATGCTTGCAACAATGTGCAAGCACAACAACAAGGTAGATGTTATGGAAATAGAGAGAGAAATCCTACATCCGATGTTGTATCTATGGATACCAATGAACAATGAGAATGATTGGTATCTAGATTCTGGAGCAACAAATCACCTTATCTATGATCTCAACAACCTCAGTATGGCGTCAGAATACCAAGGAGCTGATAAGGTGCAAGTTGCAATTAGATCAGGTGTGTCTATTTCTTATTTTGGTAACTCTATAGTGAAATCATCATCTCCTAGACCATCACAATCCTTTCTCTTAAAAAATATATTGCACGTACCTCAAATCACCAAGAATCTGATCAGTGTTTCTCAATTTGCATAGGCAACTCTGTATACTTTGAATTTCATCATTCTTTCTATTTGGTGAAGGATCATTTGACAGGGAAAGTATTGCTCAAGGCGAGTGCTAGACATGGTCTCCACTCTCTTGCCCTAACCAAACAGAAAAAAAGGTCCATCAAAACAACCTACTCAACTTTCCAATAGAATTTTAAGACGCCTCTTGCAACTTGTGCTGCAGAGTTGAAGAATAAATATGCCTTATATATAGATCGATTCTAATTTTAAGGAATTATAAAAATAATAAAAAAAATTGTGTGTGTGTGTTTGTGAAACGAAACCCATTTATTGATCAGTGTTACAATTACAATCAAAATAAAGAAGAGCCGTAATAGAATCAGACGCATTAAATGATATACCATAACATCCAGTACGAAGCTAAGCACAATCTTAGCAAAATTATACCCAATGCCTTTAGTCTATTATTTAACAAAAGCAACTTTGAATGAAACCTCTCCTCTATGAATCCTGACAAGATGAGACAACAGAACCTAACTCCGGAACATCACAGGATTTACAGTTTATGGAATCAACCGGCACCTTCAAATCAGATGCTCTAATTACTTGCTAATAGCCCAAACTCTTCATCCAACTCAAAGCTTCTTTAATAGCCGCAACTACCGCCTCTGTATACACTACAAGAAATATAGGTTTTTGCGTCCGCTTTATTTGCGTCAACCATTGTTGACGCTAAACATCATCTTTTGCGACTACTTGGTTTCGCAAATGCTGGTATCGGGACTCCCACGCCGGCTCTTAATTGCGATAATTTGTTGTCGCAAATACTCATTTTATTAGCGTCGACGTGCCCACGCAAATAGAGAAAAGAGTATTTGCGTCTACATGTTGACGCAATTAACCAAAATTATTTTTTCCGGATTTTTTTACTTTTAATTGAATAGATTAGTTGACGCTAAAAGTTAATTAATATTTTTATATATATCGAGAAAAGACTATTTGCGTCTACTCGGTAGCGTCAACTTTTTGTTGTCGCTAATACCTATTATTTACGTTGACTAATTCTCGCAAATAATTTATAAATTTTATCCCCGCGAATCTCCAAATATAATTCCCTCCTTCCCCCTTAAACCTTTTGTATCCTTTTAAAAAAATAGAAAGGAAGATAAATAAACCCTTGTTCCATACAATCCGGACTGCAGAAAAAATTATAGAAGAAACCCGGAGGCATTGCCGTGACGTTGTGAGAGGGGCCGCGATCAGGGTTGGACAATAGGGTTGGACAATAGCGGCGCGATAAGGGGCCGCGATCAGGGACTGAGACCAGCGGCCGTGACCCGCATCGCCACCAGGGCTGCGACCAGAGGCGCGACCAGGGGCTGCGACCAGCGGCGCAACCAACGGCGCGACCAGGGGCCGCGACCAGCGGCCACAACCAGCGACGCGCGACCAGCGGCGCGCGACCAGGGGCCGCCACCAGCGGCGCGACCAGGGGCCGCGAGCAGCAGTGCGACCGGCGGCGCGTCCAGCGGTTCCACCAGCGGCTGCGTTTGATCAACACCGTGCACTCTCATCTCCGCAAATCTATGCTCTTCCTGGTAAGATTATTTTTTTCAGCTTGGTTTATATACAATTGAGATTTTATTGTTCAATTTACAGCTTTTGTTATGTAGATGTTTAGGTTAATAAATCATGCCCCATTGCCCTTTTATGATTGAATATATTGATAAATCAATTGACATTTCGGATTGTTCAATTTACAGCTTTTGTTATGTAGATGTTTTTGTTAATAAATCATGCCCCATTGCCCTTTTATGATTGAATGATGGATGAAGTACTTGTTAAATTTGATCAAAATTGAGTGGTGATTAAGAAAGAGGGTATTAGATTGTGGTGGATCAGAAACGTGAGAATGATGAACTGTGGAAACATGTAGTTTCACAATGTAATATTTAAATGTTGTTGCTTGGTGATCTTCATATTCTTACTTTATTTATTTTTTATTTTATATGGCCTTTTGGTTCTGTACTATATCATTGATTTTATATTCTCTGTATTTTGCTTTGCTGATAGCTTGTCTGTATATTGTACTAACATATGCGAGTGCATAGCCTACCAGGACAATATAAAGATCCAAAAGATATTTATTTAATGTAGAAAGAAAAGATAATAATAATTGCATATACAAATATCACAGAGCGCTTATGCTTAGCCATTGGGACAATACAGTCGCTGAAATCAAAATAATGGTAGGATAACTCACGTTCTGTATATTTTCACAAGTATTTGCAAGTGAATTTGTTTGATATAGCCGATTCCTTTTTAAGAAAAAATTGGGAGTGTTTGATATAATAAGTGATTCATTAAAAAGTATATACCTTCTTAAGAGTTACCATCTTCCTTATATATTTGTTTTAGCATTTGTTTTAACTTTCTTTTGTTTTTATATTTGTTTTTATATTTTCCTTCTATTATTAATTTGTATTGTATAATGATTTTATTGTGTTTCTTATTCATAGTTTAGTTAAAAAGAATGATGGACAAGAGTATCTTACATATAAAAAATCGTTTGTCAAATGATTTTTGGAAAGCTTTGCAAGCATTTATTGAGTACGCTAAGAGGACATTGTTGTTATTTTGTGCAAGTTGGAAACAATTTTTCCACCAGCTTTTTTCGACATCATGGTGCATTTGACGATGCACTTGCCAGAAGAAGCCATCCAAGGAGGTCCTGTTCAGTTAAGGTGGATGTACCCAACAGAACAATTTCTCGGATCCCTGAAGAAATATGTTAGGAATCGTGCACGTCCTGAAGGGTCAATTGCTGAGGCCTATATTGTTAATGAAGCCTTGACATTTTGCTCAATGTATTTCACTGACATTGAAACTAGGTTTAATAGGCCGGAGAGGAATTGGGTAGAAAATGAAGATCAAAATGCAGATAAGATTTCTGTGTTTCGATCTTGTTGTCGCCATATCGGGAAGATGACTCCAAAAAACTTAGAGGACGCTATGCGAAACAAAGCTGAGTGGTACATATTACAAAATTGTCCAGAAGTTCAAGAATACATCAAGTAAGTCTTTTATGTTTAAGTAATTTTTAATTTGATCTAAACCTTACAGTCTTCTAAACTTATTTCTTTAACTTAATGATGACCAGTGACCATATGAATGAGATCAAGCAACACAACCTAGCTAGTTCGCTTGATGGAATACATTTGAGAGAGTTTCCTTTGTGGTTTCGGAACAAGGTATAACATTTAATTTTATTTTTCCATTATACAATTAGACACTTATTATCTAAACACAATAATTACATTTCAGATGTTTACACTACAAGAAATACAAGTAACAGAGGCAACCAAGCAGTTAGTTTCCCTTGCATTTGGTTCAAACTTTATAGCAAAACGGTATCCTGGATGCGTGGTGAATGGAGTTAAATTTTTTACGGCAAGTCGAGATCTTAATAGAGTAACCCAAAGTAGCGGGGTTTCAGTTAAGGGACCTGATGACCAAGTTTATTATGGTCAAGTGGAGGATATTTATGAATTAAGTTACGGAGGCGATAACACAGTTACTCTTTTCAAATGTAAGTGGTTTGACACAAACCCAAGACGAAAGAGAGTTAGACAATACAAAAATAAGATAAGCATTTGTATAAAAGATGTGTGGTACGAAAATGAGCCATTCATTCTTGCATCTCAAGCAGAACAGGTGTTCTATGTGGATGATATATTTAATGGTCCACAATGGAAGGTTGTAGAGCATTTCAGGCACAGACATATTTGGGACCTTCATCATACAGAAACTGATGATGTAATGATAGTTCAAGATAATGAGTCATCCGGGATTGAATTATACGTTGAACTACCAACTGTTGACTCAATGACATGGAATTCTGGAAATGTGCCATCAGGTGTTGTCACTTCTGATGTGGGAGGCATCTTTACAGACAAGTTACCTGTGCAAGATAATTTTATTAATGATGAAGAGGTTGAAAATTTACATGATGAGTATAGGGAAGAGAGTGAAGATGATTCTATGAGTGATGATGATGATATAGATGATGATATAGATGATGATTTAGATGATGAGGGAATGAACATTAATAGCGATGATGAATAAGTATGTGCATTACTTTTATTTATGCTTAATACTCTTGTTTTGTGCATATGTGTTTATCATTGATATTTCAAAGAGCATTCGGTGGCTTCATAGAAATTGTATCGACGGTATGTTGCTTGCCATACTGTACTTTTATTTTTATTTTTATACCTTTTATCTAGATTTTTCTTATTTGCTCATGAATTTACCTATAATTTCTTTGTTTATTCTTAGATAGAAAGATCTTATGGCTGGACCTGTAGCTACTTGTGCTGGATCATCCGGAGGAGCACAACCTCCACCTGATCCTAATAGATTACCAGGGCATTGTGAGTCAGGTAATAAATATAATATCTATAATTTGATATAATATGAAATTAGTATTATGACTAATATTTGTGTTTGAGATTGTGTAGCCCCTGAAGCACGTATTCGTACTCGAGAGAATGAAAAAAAGAAAGGTAGGGGGGTGGCAAAAGGAGAGGACATCATATCTGCTATAGCCAATGGGGGAAAAATAAAAGTTGATTTTGACATGGATGGTAAGACGTATAAGGCAATTGGCCCTAATGCTAACTGGTGGCAAAGTGCAGTAGGGATACACACTCGAGATTGTTGTGATCCTTTTTATGATCAGTGGGCAGATGTCCCAGGTCAACAGAAGGCTATGATACGGCAGCGTATGTTGGTAAGTATTTTAGTAACAAATCAAATTTTATTTTTTGAAATAACTATTCTACACCACCTATCTAACATCGTTGATCTTTTAAGGATTGGTTTGACTTGACTTTGGATGGCGTCTTACGTGAAGTACTTGATCGAGATGCAAATGAATGTTACAATGATTGGAAGGGCAACCTATCAAAACATTTCAAGAGGCATAGAGGTATGCCGGCAGCCTTAAATCATAAGCCACAATCTGTACGGAATGTTGAGCAGTGGCGACGATGTTGTGAAAGATTTGCTTCTCCTGAATTTCAGGTTTAGTTAAAAGATCTTTTCCAGTTATATTCTGGTTTACAATGTTTTTCTAATACGAACTTCATTTGTAAATATAGAAAGCCTCAAGGAGAAACTCAGACAATCGTCACACGACTGAGGATACTAGCTCACATGGCCGAAAAGCATACGCTCAATACCTCAATGACAAGGTAAGATAATATTTAGTTTGATATATTTATTGAGAATTTATTGATAATGATAATTTCAATTTCTATGTTCGATATTTAGTTTGATATGTGCTTATATTGCTTATTGGCAGGTGAACCCCGAAACGGGTGAGTCATATTCTCCTATTGAAAATTGGAAAGATCAACGCACTCGTGGGGGTAAATGGACTAATGTGGAATCACAACAAAAATATGTAAGTACTTTATAATTGTCTCTATATGAACAATTGTAGTAATTTTAACAATAACATTTTGTATATGTTTAAATGCTTAGGAAGGGATGTCTGAAGAACTTCAGACACATCTGACGTCAGGTTCCACTAATGAGAGAGCTATAATGGACAAACATCTAGGAAAACGTAGAAAACGTTTGAGTGGACAGGGCCCCACATTGCGTAAGTCGGCATTTCGATATTCAGAAAGTACCGAGTCGGCAACAGAGTCATCCGCATTATCAAAGGCTTATGCATATATTCAGAGAATGGACAGTGAGATGGCTCAATTAAAGGATGCGTTGGCACGCTATATTCCAGGCTTTCAGGTTGCCCCACCTGATGATCCTACATCTTCTTCAGGTGATAATCCTGGTAATTGTGATGATGAGGACGCAGCGAATTTGGAAGATTAGGAGTGTTTAATATATTATGATGACGTGCTTTGATGTAAATTTAAAACTTACTTGACATTTGACTTGTGTCTTTTGTGGTATTTTGATGAGGATTTAAAACTTAGTTGCCTATTTACTTGTGTCTTTTGTGGTTTTTAGCATAAAAGTAATTTCTTTAATGCGATATGTGGTGAATGCAAACAGGTTGGACGAAAAAACAAATGAAAATCCATATATATATATATATACATCCTATTTTATTTTTTTTTAAAAAATGCCATAATTTTAGCGACGACGAATTGACGCAAATGTTGATGTAGAAAATAATTGAATATTGTCTTTTGTGACAAAAAATCGACGCTAAACAATAAGAAAAAAATATATATATATATATTTGTGTCAACACGTCCACGCTAAAAGTGGGAGCAAAAAATAATTGTTATTTTTAAAAAATGTATTTGCGTCAACGAGTCGACGCTAAAAATTCGAATAAAAATTAAATGAAAAATAAAATAATATCTTTTACGTCAACCTGTCGACGCAAATGACCGGCAAGAGGATGAATGCCGAACTGCTATTGGCGTCAACAAGTTGACGCAAAAGCTTTGAAACTTTTGCGTCAACCTTTATGTCGACGCAAAAGCGCTTTTGCGTCGGAGCTTCAACGTCAACTTAATAGCGTCAGCTTGTTGACGCAAAAACACTTTTTGCGTCGACCTCCCAGTATTTGCGTCCACAAAGTGTGGACGCAAAAACCCCT
This sequence comes from Ajuga chamaepitys, assembly GCA_958295605.1. Taxonomy (NCBI): domain Eukaryota; kingdom Viridiplantae; phylum Streptophyta; class Magnoliopsida; order Lamiales; family Lamiaceae; genus Ajuga; species Ajuga chamaepitys. The sequence continues at coordinate 52,867,270 of OY282501.1, read as the reverse complement.
ATTTCTTGTAGTGGTAGTGCCTCCACCTGAAAGAGAGTAGATCGTTAATCCAGAAATAGACATGACGAGTCTCTAACTAGCATTCCAACTCCAAAGACCTGATGCAAATCTGGTATTTTGCGTTACATTTGAAAAATCCGGCATGGGGTCTTTCTCAGAAATAATTTGGGCATCACACTGAATGCACAGTGAGCTAACTGGTGGGTTGATACAAATGAGACCATAAGAGCAGGTGACCATTATGGCCGTAAATGAGTCGAGCCAAACATATTGTTCGTCATGCTTGTTTGAAATATTATCGAACTTCTAATATTTTGTTTGAGTTTGTTGAATTATTAACCGAATCAAACTTGAACGACTTTAATCCAACAAACACGAGTCGAGTTCGAGTAGGTTGATATTTTTACACCTGTTTTAACATTTTTCACTTATCGAGTTCGAGCCGAGCTTTAGATTTTAGGAGACGTAAAAGTAGACTCAAGCTTGTTTGATATTTTCAATTGCATATTATTCAAACAAGCTTTTAACGAGAAATCTCGAATCAAGTTTCGAATAGCTTGATTTGATTTTAGCCCTAGTGAAGATGAAATTCCTTGGCATAATATGCTCGGCTACCATATCGCGGACAAAATAGAAAGAAAATCTCCTTTTTTTAGCTAAATAAGTAGTTTCATAAATAAAAAAGAAATTCTCCTTTTTAAGCAACACAAAGCTAATGAAGAATTAAAAAGAATGAGTCCATAAAGGAGCCAAAATCGATGCAGAAAGAATTTAATTGCCACTAGAAGATAATGCCCAACACGACACTCTCTAGCAAAAGCATGCCCAATTAAAACTAATGCAAAATCACAACTAATGCAACATGTCTCATTTAAATTAACATGCCATTATGAATCTTAAGGAATTTATCTTAATGAGCCCATTTTAAACGTTTTGCCATGTCTATTAACCTACAAAACACTAGTAATTTGTTATCATTATGCTTGTTCAAAATTAGGAGGGCTTCCATGGTGCATCGGGTGTATCGATATCCCAATAAATTATAACAATTAGATTTTCATCTTTTAATTATAATTTGTAGATTTTACAACCTGCTACTTGAGAGGTTGTCTATATAAAATAATGATTTAAACATTTAGATGATAAATCTACAACTTGACATTTAATAGTTATGATTTTCATTGTTTTCTCTTTTTATTTTATTTTATTTTATTTATTTTGGGTTTGTGTTCGTCATTTAACTTTTTTTTTTCCTTCTTTTTCTTTTCTCGTTTCTTTTGCAACAGTATCGTCATTTTTATTTTTAATGTAGTATCTTTTTTTTTTTAATATCTTTTTATGTAAAATATTATTTTAATTCAAGAAAGAAGTAATGATGATGATGATGATGATGATGATAATAATAATAATAATAATAATAATAATAATAATAATAATAATAATAATAATAATAATAATAATAATAATAATAATAATAATAATAATAATAATAATAATAATAATAATAATAATAATAATAATAATAATAATAATAATAATAATAATAATAATAATAATAAGAAGAAGAAGAAGAAGAAGAAGAAGGAGGAAGAAGAAGAAGAAGAAGAAGAAGATGGTATAAGTTTCCTAGTAATTATTTTCCTGATAATTTTTATTGTGGATCATAAATTTATGTTTAATGATTCATTAAATAGGCATAGAGATATAATCAAATCAAGTCGATCATGAATTATTCGAATCTTATATAATTCGTCAAAAGTTCAATCGAACTCGTTTAATACGACTCATTAAAATAAGTAAATCAAACTCAAGATTGATATTATTTGATTCATTAGCTCGGGAGCAAGTTTGTTAGTGGGCTCATGAACTACCGAGTTAGTTCGTAAAAATTAAACAATGTATTAACAGATAATTCATGAATTTTATTACTACAATTATAATTATTATAAATATAAAATTATTTATTCGTACATGTTCAACTCTCTAAAAACCATCAATTATCACTTACACGACTTATTTTATTTATTTAATTTATTTAATTAATTATATGTTTCTAATTCATTAAATAATTTTTTTTTAAATTCTTTTACTTAGATTAATAAAACGAGACATCGACATTTGAAACAAAACTTTTATTTTAGGATGATATATATATATATATATATTTTTTTTTTTTTTTTTAACGGGACTATCATTATAAGACGGAGGGAGTAACATTTTACATTAGAAGTACAATTAAGTTCAATAATATCTACAAACTGTATTCTTTTATAACTTGATTAAAATAAGTAGTTTTAAAACAAAAACTGTAGCACATATAATTAGATTCATAAATTTGAATTTGCAGTTATTAATATTTCAATAGCCAAGATATTTTTCATGAGATGAACTATATAAATTTAATTACTTATTTATTGATAAGGAGGAATGAATGTTTTGCACAAATTTTATTTTATTAAGTCCTAGATCGTTAAGGTATAATAGTAAAAAAAAGATATAATAGTAAATTCATGTATGTTCTCATTTACAAAATAACTATTGTTTATTCACTTCAAAATTTCAACTATTTTAAAAATTGACCCAAAATATATTTCAAATCCAAAATATTAAAAGTATAATATTGAAAATGTTAAAAGCCCAAAATCTAAATATTAAAGCAAAAAATTAAATAACTCTTGTAAATTACTATCTTATTATAGTAGGTAAATTCTCCAGATGCACCGATACCCCAGGTGCTCCCTAGAATTCCCTCAAAATTATACCTCACCAACAATAAATTACCTTTTCCCTTAGAAAAACAAACTATTATCCATTATTAAAAGGAAATTAAGAACAAATCGACATATAATTCAACGTTGTGTATAATGATCATATATAATATAATTTCCCCTGTATTATGTATACAAAATTATTCTGATGTTGAATTTAACTCAAAAATATCTGATTAACTTAATCTTGAATTTATATCGGTAAAAAATATATATATATATATATATATATATATATATATATATATATTAACATTAATGTATATACACACATCTAAGTGCGTAGCAAGCTTATAACATTTTACCATTTTATTCCATAGATTTAGTCCTCTAAAATGAATCAGAATATCGACTTCCGTCAATTATAAAAGCGATTAAGAGCTCAAATAACTGATTCTCAAAATAAGACCTCAAGTTCGATCTACATGGAACTCAGTTTTTTCAATTTATAATCATTATGTTTTTTTTTTTTTTTTTTTTTTTTTAATTTGACCATTCACATAGCAAATCAGAACGATCTAATTTAAATAATTTTATAACCTAAATATGCAAATTAATACGCTTTGTTCATTTTTTAAGGAAGATTTACCAAATTATATTATAAAACAAACATTAACTTTAGCATTCTTCCGGATCTTACGATCACTAAACAAACATATTCATGTGCTAGATTAATCTAGATCTTGTCTTGGCAAGAGATCCTTTTCACTTAGAAGGTGTTTGAACTAGAATGTGGGAAGATGTCCTCTATTCGAATGAAGCACATCCTCCATCCAAAATCTCATTTTCACAAATTGCAATTATTATTTTTTTTCATTTATTACATAATCAAAAAATCATTATTCATATCATATTTTACAATATAATCCTCCCTCCGTTTCATAAAAAATGTCATTTTAGATAATTTTTTGGAGAAATTAAGGATTGATATTTAATTGGTATGTTTTGTGAAATAAGGAAATAATCAACTAAATTAAGTAGGTTATTTAAGATAATATTGGAAGAATTATAGTTTTTTTGGTAAAGTGACATTTATTGTGAAATTTTTCAGAGTGTCTAAAATGACATTCTTTATGTATATAATTTTATCAATCATAACAATCATTGTTTAAGCATTGCATATTATTTCTCATAATTTAATAATATAAATCATCACCCAATCTAACGCATTTTAAATGAATACATCCTCTCATCTCATCTGAATATGTCCTTCCTTATCGAAACACCACCTTGAGCGGTGATGCACATATAAGTTACCCAACCACCAACCTATAACTACAAGGAAAATCCAAAATTGATTTTGTCGGTCAAAGATTAGCTAAGATATTACAACAAATAATTATTATGGGGATAATTTCCAGCAGTCACTTTTATTAAACAGTAGCAACAAAAAGTCATAATATGAACAGAAATTATTTATGGGTCAAGTGTGAACACGCCAAAAGTCAAATAATCCAAAATTATCGAATCCTCTTTTTTACACAAGTCAAAAGGTTCTACATCACATTGCACTTGCCCAATTTCCCCTTCTTCCCTTTTTATGTTTCACTTCCCACTAAATTGTATGGATATATGCATTTCAAAATGTCTGTTAAGATGATAAAAAATAGTCTTAAAAGAATGAGTATCTATCATAACCTATGAGTATTTATACACTAAAAATATGTATTACTTTCATTTTAGGTTTAAGAAAATTAATAAGTACAGCTCTCAAATAGATTATGTAGATATAGTACGCTAGATAATTAGATTTTCTTAAAAATAATTATAGAGATAATATTGAAAAAATATGTTAAAAAACTAAAATAACAACTATATTTACAAACAAAGTACAAAAACTAAAATGACTTTAAAAAAAGGAGGTAGTATTACATATGCAGACATTAGGGATGATAATGGGACGGGTGTGGGGCGGGTTTGCCCTTTACCAGGACCCGCCCCACTTGCAAAAATTCAGATTTGTAACTCGTTTCGTCCTGATAATCTTAAAAACCCACCCGCCTCGCCCCCTCCCGCCAACCCGGCAGGTTTACCGAACCCGACTCGTCCTACTGATTTTTACACATTCAATATTATTGTCACTTGCAGACTTGCCACTATTCTTCAATGAAATGATTACAAAATTAAAATATAATATAAAGAGTGATTATAAACTGAATGAGGATGAGGGAGACACTTTAGTATTAAAAATTAAAGTGAGAAGTAGCGGTAACTTGAAATATAAATGATATATAATTCTATATAACTATATTAAATTAAAAATATTAAAAATGTATATAATATATATGGGGCGGGTTTAGCAAAAACCACAACTCGCTTCAAATCCGAAAATACCCGTTTGACTGGGTTCGAACCCGCCATGTAGTCCGTTTGACCGAGTTTCTACCCGCACCATTTGAAACGGGTTTGGTGAAGACTTGGGTTCAACCCGGTTCATTGTCATTCCTAGCAGACATATCTCTAAGCGGATCCCAACTAACCTGACTTAATTTACTTAAAAAATCTCTCTCAGTCAAAATAAATAAATAAATTTGCATTCATTTTGCACACCCAACAATTCTCAGTGATCGCCTTTTCTTCTTCTTTTTTTATTTTATTTTATTTTGCATAACTATAATACTTTTTCGAAAAAAATTATTACTCTTTATCGTAAATTAATGTAATACTCTCTCCGTCCCGGCTTAATTTGCCTACTTGCCTTTTCGATTTGTCCTAAATAACTTTGTCAGCAAAAAAAGAAATTTCTCTCACAATCTCTATCCTCAAAATCTCCACCTCAATCTCCACATTTAAAAAAGTAAAAAATTCCACACTACTTCATCTTAATCTCCGTACACGATCAAAATAGACAAATTAACTTGGAACGGAGAGAGTATCATTTAGTAGAAGAGTTACATATATGAGGAGTTATAATTGTTGTACTTATACATAAACTTGATATTAAAGACTTATAAGAACATAAGTCTCAATAAATTAAGTTTTCTCAAAATATTTAAATTATACTTAAAATTTTATTACTATTTCTAAAAAAAGTATTATTTTTTCTAATGTTAAAGTAATAAATACTACCTTTATTTTTTATTTTTTTATGTTCTTTTAGCTTTTATACTTTGTTTATAAATGACCGCACTGTCGTGGTGCAGTAAATTAATAAAACCTAGCTACCCTTCTAGCTTGTAAAAGTGATAAATAAGGTCAATCCCACAGGAAGTAGGGAAACTTATAGTGTTTGATATAAATCCTAATACTAGTAATATATTAATAAATATATAAGTAATGGGGGGTTTGTAGTTGATTCTTAATTAACGAATGAGCTAAAAAAGAAATTAAGCAATTCTATGAAAATATTCTACTTATGATATGACGAATCCCAGCCCTTTATCTTATCTCCCCCTATTTGATACTACCCTATGATAGATGCAATTATTAACCAATTTCAACCATAAAACTCCTACCCCGAGGTTAGCAACAAGCTCTGCTAACCTCGTTATCCCTTATGTTTAACTAACCAAAACAAACTCTTTAGTTAATCAACCCAGTTGAGTGATCTCAGAATAAGCTCTCTGGACCTCATAAACTGGACGCCTAGAGTACTAGAATAACGGGATAGACACGACCGAGCTATATACTACCCTATTGATATCACTCACTATTCGTTACTGAGTGGTTATAGGTTCGTAACAATTACAGATTACGATTATAACCTAGCGTTACTTATGCAATTATAATCCTAGGTGATCAATCTAGCACATAAACACATAAGCATTGAAAGATAAATAAATAGCATAACAACGTTTTTAAGGAATCAATCGTATAACAATTGCTGTAAATATCACAAGATAATAAAACTAGGGTTCGACTCGACTAAGGACTGAAATAACCTACTAGCCATTCATGGCGATGACAAAAGACATCTTAAAATCAAAATACATAATCGAAATAACTCAAAGGAAAGAAAACCCCGAAGAACTGTCGATCTTGATTGCTTATCTCCTTCGGAATCCTCTCAATATTGCTCTCGTAAAATAAAACTGTCAGTTTCCAGTCATTAGGATCCCTTTATATAGAGGAGGTCAAGTTGAGGTGATTTTGGGCTCAAACTCGGAAATCCTGCAGCCCAAGTATTAAGTGGCCGCCTTAACAGGCCGCGGCCGCGAAGTATGGCCGCTCCCGCGCTCGCTTCTTGTCTTTCAACATGCCGCGGCCGCAGCACATGCCATTTGTACAGGCACTTTGACTCGTTTTGCTTCAGTTTGGCCGAGACCGCGTACTTGGGTAGCGGTCACGGATGACTTTTCCTTGTTTTCACGCGTTTTTCCTTCATTTAATCTTCCAGACTTCGTTCCTTTGGCGTACATCCGACCGAGTACAAATATTTGGCCTTATATCACCTAATTAGCTCAAAACGAAACTACAAGCGTCAAACGGTCCAAAGATATAAAAACAAGCCACTCATAATCAATTATACACACAAACATTGTTAATTCAACACTTCAACAGACTTAAAGTGCATTTATAAACGCGTGTACCAAAAAATTAAATAGTTATTCTTTTAGCTTTTTTTCCACATTTTTTTCAATAGTACCCCTATAATTATTCATAAAAAAACTTTAATTATCTAACATACATATCTATATAATCTAATTAAGGGTTTATTTGTCTATTTTTCACATTCCTTAATTTCATTATCTAAACCTAAATAACATTAAAAAAAAAAAAGGAGGTAGTACTTTTTTTTCTGAAACGTGGCTACGTAGTATTATTTTCCTACAACGTTAGTTATAGAGTAATCCAAGTAAATGTGATAACTAATTTTTGAGGTGTGGTAGGTTCGACCAATCCATTACGTACACTTAGATCCATCCAGCTCCAGCTATTGGTGTGATTAGCTGCAAAAACTTCGATTTTATTCAGTCTATATATGTTGCTATCTACATACTACCTTTAAAATTACCTCTTATACTTATTCTTTGAGGTCTTTCTTCACTTCGGGATGCTCAATTAAAAAAAAAAAAAAAAGACAAAAGAAATATTGTTGCAAATTCTCTTCATGAGAATTGAACTACATTCTTATTTTAGATTAAGAAAGAAAAAAACGAAAGTAAAATATTGCTTCTCAATATTACCATTTGACGTATTTCTTCCATTTCATAAAAATAATTTAACTTAAAAAAGAAAAAAAATATTTAAAAAAAAAATCATGTTTTAAGTATCAATATCTCGTTTTCTCTTAGTCCAAGTAAAAAACGTAATTTTTTCATTTCACGAACTAACTATATATGATTGAATACGTCAAACAACAAATGAAATAAGTCGTGTAAGTGAGAATTGATCTTTTTTTAGAGCTATACCTTTTCATTAAATTATCCAAAATAAAAAGTTGTATTTTTAAACAAAACTCTTTTTATGAGATCGAGGAAGTATGATTTATGGGATTCAGATCCTTTGTTGGACAAATACCCCAGCACCTTGTGAAGTACAATAAAACAACATCGTTTCATCAAATGACATCACTTTATATTGGAGCTATCAAAACAACGTTGTTTTATTGCCAAACACATGATGCTGGGATGTTTGACCATTGAGTATTCATTTCCATGATGTTGATATGATGCTAGTTTTAACTAATATCAGTTACAATAACGTTACAACTGATATCGTGTACATTGATACTACTAGTACAACAACTTGTTTCAATATGAACTATGTGATAAATCGTGCGGGTGGGTAGGCTAGTCCAATAAGGCCAAAACTAATAAGGGCTAACCCGAACCAACCTATTAAGATTATTGGGTTATAAACCTCAACTCGTACCGAACCAATAAAAATTCGATAACCCAACCTACCTGATAAACCCATTAATATTTATATACATATTTATATCTTATTATTTATACATGCTCACTAAATATATTACTGTTACCGATTTTTTAAAAGTTAAAAAATAAATTTAAACATTCAATAAGTAGCACATATATTTTATAGTGAATCTCCATTCACATATAAATGAAAAAATACAACAAAAAAGGACGTTACATCGAAGATCTATAACATAAAACATAGCTATTGCACAAAATTCTTCCAATTTCTCTAATCAACATTTTTTTTGCTATGCTTATGCCTTCAAAATCTTCTTCAAATAAATTTCTTACACTAGATCAATCAACTCCAACCTTAACAAATACATATCATTAATTAAAAATATTCAAAAAAGTAAGCATCATGATTTGTAAATTTATATAACCTAATGAAGTTGTTGCAACGTCTTGAGTAAAGTTCAATGAGATTTTTAAGGACCAAAGCCTCCAACATATTTGAAAGTTTTGAATTCAAATAATGATGTAGTATTATTACTAATAAGTAATAATTAAAAAAAAATTATCGGGCCATAAAAATAATATACAATATATATATATATATATATGAATTTATTACAACTTTTAATAATATATAATATACATAAGTTTATTTTAAATTATAGCTATAAAAATATTATATATATATATATATTTAGTACTAGATGTAGTGATTTTTTTTTTTTTTTTTAAATATTATTTGTGAACGAATTGAATATTTAAAATATTTGAATTGAATACAACTATATTCGAATTCGAATGTTATACGAATCTAATAATTAATTCGTATTCAAGTTCAAACTTTCTAATACGAATCAGATTAATCGAATTCAAATCACGAATCGAAATTAAATACTTAATTTGTTTACATCCTTACTCATGAACCTACAAAATACAAATTTATTTCAAGGGCAGTCGATGTGAATCCATGACTCTTCTCGCTTGACAAATATGCCCTGTCCAGATGTGCTCATGGTCACTATTGTAATGTCTTCGAGATACAACGACTGGCGTCTCAATGATAGTAGCACTACAAACCTTTGACCTTTGGTTAACTAAAACATATCGAGAAACTGGACATTTCTCGACAAAAGACCATGTTCATACGAAAGTCTTATAATACGAAGAATCTTGCGAAAAATTCTTGAAAAATCTACTAAGAAGAGATGGAGAACTTCTATTTATAGGACTCTACATGTAGGGGATATTTATGACCTTTGGGCGGTGGGGTTGGTGATCTTTAAGGGGTGTGTAACCTCTAACCACTTTCTCCAAATCAATGTCGCACTACCCATTATTTCAGATAGTGACACCCTTCTAACTTCCACGTAAAAATTTGGACACAAAGTTGTTCAGATTCGTCCCGGATATCCAACATTCACAAATTGAACCAGATCGACCCCAATTTGGTTATGGCTAGACACAATTTAACATGACTGTCTTTAACCATAAGTTCTCACTCACCCGAAAAATCAATTTTAAGAAATTTAAAAAATTACGTCGATCCTAGGAAAATGTAATATTCCAATTTACTATTTAATTTAACTCAAGAAATTTATATCACACATAAATCGATTTAAATCAGAGTAAAAAACTAGTTTAAAAAACCGAGTTTCCAACAATTTGAGAGAAGACCATCAAGAGGAATGGGGCCAATTAATTCTCCTGTAAACCGCAAGAATATAGTAACCAAATAATTCTCTAGAATGTCTTTTAATATATTTTGTGGTTGCAAGTATAAAGTATGAAGCCGCGTGATGATGATGAGGTGGAGGATTTGAAGTAAGTTGTAAAATTAATAGAGACCGCCAAGGCGGCTGCGTATTGTTTATATTATTGTACTCTTTCGTCGTTTTAAATAATGATATTTAATAGTTTGTTGTATATAGAATATTGGAGTATATTTCATACATACCTATTTAGAATTTACAAAGGTATATAATCGGAAGTGCTTAATATGTACAAAACAAGTTGCAGAAGTTTCAATGAGGTAATTAGGCCGATTGAATTGTATTTTGAATCTTCTACTTCATACAATACATCTTTTATTATATTTTAATTCATACACGATATGCGTATATGATGATATTGCAAATACATCATAAGTGATTATGTGTCATGATTAATATAATATATTGTAGAAAATCTTGTACCTAATGCGGTAGGAAATCCGAATTGTTAATTGCAGACTAGGTGACAATTTGATTTTCTTTGTTTTTGTTACATCTTCTATTTGTACTGTAGTTGTATTAGCTCAAAATGTTGGATAGCATGCATGTGGTATCTGAATTAGTAAAAGAGGCAAAATAGACATTATACTTTTGATTTCTATTTTGAGAAGTGAAAGGAAGAGTGTTGGAGGGGGAACAAAATGCGGACAATTGTCCGTAGCTGGACAAAAAATATACACTCAAAGCCGCACAGATAAGCAGTTGCAACTGATTTGGCTTTGAGATAGATTCTTCTTTACTTCATCTACATTTTTTATTCAGAGATTTCAAAAGAGAATATCACATTCGTGGTTGTTATTATTCAGTAGTTGGGAGCTTAGAGAATGATATAGATGATGATTTAGAGTGTATAATTATATGATCTTGAGTGAGAGATTGATTAGCTCTATTCATCTATTGATTGTATTCTTATACTACATTTCTTGGTGAATTAATCAGATTGAGTGTGATTGGACTCTGTGAATGTAGAATATATGAACTCTTGATTTGAACCACGTAAGATTATGTGTGTTGAATTTTATTTCATGTTCTTGAGCTTTGTTCTTATTTTTTACAAGTCATGAAAAAATAGATATATATATTGCAATTATAAAATAGAGAAGCGGAAACAAAGCATATTAGACGCCATCTATTCTGCCAAACACAATATATTACTCCTGCTTTAGTACTTACTACTTACCTAACCGACCATTTTGCATTTACTAAAATAATTTATAATTAGAAAGTCAGATGTGGGCGGCTGTTTCTTTTGTCTATTCTTCTCTTGCCGCAATACTAATGCTCCTCTCGCAATATATAGGTGGTATTACTTATTTAAAATACAGTGGATTTTGCGCGTAGTTGGCCCACGAAACTCATTTCGTGTGAACAAGAATTTTTTATTTATATAGAGTCAAGACTTATATATACAGTTTAGGTCATTTATTTAGTTATAAAATAGATCCGTTACATAAAATAAAACTCGTATGACCGTCACTCGTAATTTTTCAATCTTATAATCGAAAGATATATAACTAGTGCAGATTTCATGTTTAGTATACCGGTGGATTTTAAAAAGATAGCCACCTTCAAAGTTTCACACTAATTAAAAGTTCAATTATTACAGTTATTAATTACTGCTACACATTTCCTTGATATGATGAATAAATTATTTAGTAGAGATATATTAAGAGAAAAAAGTATTTAATATATTCTTTTAAAAAATATGAGAATATCTTTTTTATACAGAGGGAGTAACATTTATTTATCACATTTACCAATATATCCCTATTCATATGAGCATCAAATAATATATTGAATAATATAATACTCATTAAATTTAAGTATATCAGCAAGTTATTAATTTGTCTTTTCTAATATTTTCTTAATCCTTGTAACAAATAATCAACTTATGTATATGGAATGGAGGGAGTATATCATATCTAACTCAAGACTATATTATTCTTTTGGTTATTTCAGGGGAAAATTACAAAATTGAAGAAGATATTTTTTCAAAGGGAAAGTTTTATGCGCACCAGTTGTACGGTGCAATGCGGGGTGTGTATCACGATTTATACTTAAATATATCACTTATTCTGGATAAAGGTATTAGCATGAACATTAATACATTGTCTTCATGGTAGATTTACCCAGAACATGTACTACATTTAGACATAAACATTAAGGTTGTGTTTGAGTGGAGGGATTTGAAAATCAAAGGATTTGATTTTCATTTAATTGTATTTGGAAATCCACCCATTTCAAATTCCTTATTTGGATGTTTAAATTCAGGGTGGTTCTATGGTACCACAGTGGTACCGGTACCACTGTGAGATAAAAATGAAATTATATAATTTATTGGGTCCCTCGTATTTAAATATATATGTATTCTTCTTTCACAGTGATATCAAATGAGTGGATTTGAATTGTTTAAACCTTTCATTTTTCAGTTCTTTCTTAACATTTTTGAAAGGATGATGATAATGAAAGTGCGTGTAGTGTGTGCGGGTACTGTGTGTAGTGTGAGTGTGTGCGTGTAGGAGTGTTGTGTGGGTAGTGTCTAGTATGTATGTGAAGTGTGTGTGTGTGGTATGTGTAATATGTTGTGTATAGTGTGTGATGATGTGGCTATACATACATGAGAGGTAAGATGAACTTGAAATGACTAGGTTGTTGGATGGATTTGAAATCCATCCAAAATGAACTAGTAATTTAGGAAGGATTTAAAATCTCTTGATTTGATTTTTTTTCGCTAAATAAGTTGGGTGGATTTCATGATGGATTTTCCAATCCATCTCTCAAATCCCTCCATTCAAGTGCATCCTAATATATTTTTGCTCAGAAATCAAATTGCACGAATATAAGATCCATGCAATTTGAATCACTGATTAATCTATTATAAGCTAGAAGGTTAATTTCTTTTACAAGTCACCAAAATCATCTAAAGTGAAACAATTCTAAATCTTTTAGCAAACTTGCTTTTCAAAACACACATAACTTATCATTCTATTTTGGACGTCTGTATATCACATTAATATATTTTTCACTATCTTTAATTTGATTGTAAATTTTAAAATGGAATAGTTGGTTCGAAAAATCCGTTTGTGTGTTGATTGTTTATTTGGATTAAATTTAAGTATTTATTGCTAGTTGAATTATCTGGATTGAATTTGAGCTACAAAAGTAATAACTTTATTATAAAAAATATTAATATTTATTTATTTTTAATAACACTAATTAATATATTTTATTTAATATGTTAATCTTACATTAATAAATAAATCTATATCTATACTAAGTGAAAAGTGATCTAAAAAGTCATTTTTGTAACTTTTACCATAATTTTGTCATTTTTATAACTATAGTATAATTCTAATCTTTTAGAATACAAATATAACCTTATTTAACTATACTACATCCACTAATTAACCTAAGCCCACCCCACACTTCTCCAAAAATCTAGTGCCACCCCCAAATTCCCACCCCGCCCCCTGGCCCAACCCCGTTAACCAAAAAAAAAAAAAAAAAAAAAAAAAAGAAAAAAAGTGTTCTTATTTCAATGCTTCCACCACCAACCTCACCTCACCTCCACCCTACCACCCCACCCCAAATCAAAAGAAATTTTTTCATCATCAACTCACTCTCCATACCCCACCCCAAATCTTCTTTTTCTAGTTTTCTTAAACTGCACCCACGACACGCACTTATCATAAATTGTAATACGACGTGCACTTGTCACAAATTATGAAAAATGTACTGTGATACGTACTTACCAAGAGAATTTGTAAAATTTTAGCCTTTCAGACTATTGTGGCAATTGTGCCACGTTACACACTTGTCACGACAATCTGAAAGGACTTGCCACGAAATGCAATTGCCACTAGAATCTGTATAATTTTAGCCTTTTAGACTGTCATGGCAAATGTGTCACAATATGCATTTTCCACGACAATTAATTTGAAAGACTAACATTAATATAGATTCTCATGACAATCGTGTCGTGACAAATGTAACACGATTTGTGGCAATAATGCCACGACAATCTGAAAAGACTTGCCACGAATTGTGAGAAATGTGCCACAATATGCATTTGCCACAAGAATATACATATTTTTATTCTTTCAAATTGTCGTGGCAAATGCACAACAATGGACTTGTCACTACAGTTTGAAAGACTAAAATGATATGGATTCCTAGCAATTGTATTTCGTGACAAATACGTCACAATTCGGGGCAATAACACTACGACAGACTGAAATGATAAAATATATAAGAATTCATGGCAAGTGTTTGATGTTACAAATTTGACATGATTTGTAGCAATAGTGCCACGACAATCTAAAAGGCTAAAAATATACAGATTCGTGAAAAAAAATGTATATCGTGTTAAATGTACCACTGATTCATGGTAGGCACAATTTGTGGTAACAACCCCGACATTAACCCACGACACACATTTTCCACAAATCGTATAACGACATGTACTTGCCACAAAATGCACTGACTATGATTCGTGCCACAAAACGCACTTACTACGAATCATGCGATGAAACGTACTTACCAAGAATCGTGGTACATTTAACATGATATATATTTGTCTCGAATCTGTATACTTTTAGCCTTTTAGACTGTCGTGACACTATTGCCACGAATCATGTCATATTTGTAACGACAAACACTTGCCACAAATCCTTATAGATTCTATTATTTCAGTCAGTTGTGGCACTATTGTCCCGAATTGTGACGCATTTTCCACGAAATATATTTCCTAGGAATCCGTATCATTTTAACCTTTCAAATTATCGTGACAAGTGCATATCGTGGCACATATTCCACGACAGTCTGAAAGACTAAAATTATACAGGTTCTTGTGGCAAGTGTATACTGTGGCACATTTTTCACAATTCGTGGCAAGTTCTTTCAGCCTGTCGTGGCATTATTGCCACGAATTGTGTTACATTTTCTACGAAACAGTTACCACGAGAATATGTATAATTTTAGGCTTCCAAACTGTCGTGGCAAGTGCATATTGTAACACATTTGCCATGATAGACTGAAAGGCTAAAATTGTATATATTCTCGTGGCAGGTGCATTTCATGGAAAGTCCTTTCAGACTGTAGTGGCAAGTGCATGCCATGTTATAATTTATGGCAAGTGTGTGTCATGGATGCGGTTTAAGCAAACTGAAAAAAAATGACTTGGGGTGGAGGAGGGGGCGGTAGGGTGAGGTGATGTGAGGTTGATAGTGGAAGCATGAAAATAAGAAAAAAAAATGGCTTGGATGAAGGTGGGGTGGGGAAGGGGAGGGAGTTGGTGGTGACATTATTTTTTTTAGATTGAGGGTGGGGTGGTAGGGTGGGGGTGAGGTTGGTGGTGGAAGCATTGAAATAAGAACAATTTATTTTTTGTTTGGTAGGGTTGGGGGATGGGGATTTGGGGGTGATGAACTTTTTGGGAAGTGAGAGATGGGCTTAGGTTATTGGTTTGTTAGATTTATTATTGTTACATTAATTCGTGGAGAAGTATTGTGAATTATAATTAAATTTATATTCTAAAAGATTAAAATTATACTATAATTATAAAAATGATAAAATTATGATAAAAGTTACAAATATGACTATTTAAACCCCTGTTCAGATTTCTAATAATCAAAGCTAGCCACAAGTGTAAATGAAGTTAGCCAAATGAATAAAACAATTTTTCTTGATATAATTTTGTCCAGCAAAATGACTCATCCATTAACAAAACCTAATGCATAGCTTTAGCAAGTAATAGATACTCAAAATGGATTGAAATATTTCATTATATTAATAGATGGTGGATTTACTTATTTGTGGTGGACTTATGTCGCAAAATATAAAATTAATTAATTATTTTTTTATTAAAATAATAACAATTACTAGATTATGTGAATAAGAAAAGATATTTTTAATAATATAGTTACTACAAGAAATATTTAGTCTATAAATTAAATCACTAATGTATTTGAGACAAAATATTTAGTCTCTAAAAGGCTTATCTCTAAAATTTAGAGATTAATTAATTTTTTCCGTCTATAAATTTAGAGACGGAATTTATGTCCCTATTGTTGAATTAGAGGCCAAATTATCTACTAAAATAAAGACGTATTATGTCGCCTCTAATATTCGACTGCTATATCGTCACTAATCGAATATTAATGATATAAAAATTATTTTTGCCACTTTCGACTACAATTCTAGTTCGTCTTTTATTTTTATTTAGTGACCAATATTATTCATTACTAATTTCAATCTTTAATATTAATTATTTTCAATAGTGGGGGTGTATTCAGTTTATCATACTTTCTATACCAAAAGTGAAAAACTTATGATCCACATAAATGAGCTTCAAGAACAGAACTGAAATGATCAAAGATAAAATTATCAAATAGTTTCCTCAAAAATTTCTTTTCTGTAATCCAACTAGTAAATTAATTATGAATTTGATAGTAATGGGTTTTCTTAGTTTTAAACAATAAATAATAAAAAATGGGAAGGCTGCTTCTGAAAATGTAATCAACAAGTGGGATTGTGGCAGGCTATCGGGCCTTCCGAATTGGGCTTTCCATATATTTGTGAAATAATCTCTACTTATCCACCACTTTACATTGGTTCTATGCTTCTATCTTCATTTTTATACATGTGAAAATGTTGTTTTGCACCCCTGCATGTATAACATTTTTTTGTGTCAATTTACTTTTTTTCCACCTACTTTTCATGTGCACGGTCTAATTTCTCATGTATATGCACGTTCAAAACTCAATAAAAACCGTAAATTCAATTGTGAATTAAATTGTGTGAATCGTGAATCCAAGTGTAAAATAAATTGCGAATACGAATCGTGAATTGTGAAACTATAAGTACATAATAGAGATTATAAAACTAAACATAAATGTTAGAATTTCATGAGTTTCATATTCTAATAAGATACTCCCTTCAATCCTAATTAAGTGACATTTTCGGGGTGTATTACTTTTCCAAATTAAGTGACGTTCCACACTTGAGGGGTGGAAAGTCATAGTAATATATATTCAAACTACCTAAATTAATTGCATATATTATTCTGGATATTAATGTGAAGCATATTCATTCCTTTTGTTCTAATAGAATAAGTAGTCAGATGACTTATAATTTAAATTAAACAAGAAAATCATCCAACAAACATATTTATATATATCCCAATTAAAAAAAATATGTGTAGTGTGTTATGAAGCACATATTGTTTTGAATTGAGAGGGCACCTGATAACCTTCTTTAGAGAGAAACAGAGGACATCAGTTGGGTGCTTATTCCAACGTATACACACCCCAATTAACATGTAAAAATAATAGAAACACCAATCATAACCACGATTGTAGGAGAAGGTGCAAAAATATATTAAAACAGAGCAAGACAAACTTCTCTATTTTACTCGAACCAAAAAAGAAATTACCCGGCTCTATTGATGAAAGCTCTCCATCTTCTTCATGTAAGTGATTAACATCTAGCTCTAGTAATGGCAAATCAAATTCTTAATCCACGATTGTATTTAAATCCAATACAAGAGTATGTGTTGACGAAGATCTGATTGTCATGGGTATCAATGAATCTGCTTCCACATTAGGATGACTATTATAACGGGAGAAAAATCTTCATCATTCTCATCGTCAATTTCTATCGGAATTGTGTTTGAGTCAAATTGTAATCTTTCCTCGTTGCTTATAACTGGTACATTCAAATCAATATTGAAAGCCATGAATGAAATGAAAAAGGTGGTCTCAGTATATAGAATTATAAACTAAAATTTTACATTACCCTAAATTGCTAAGTTCCAAATATTTAATCAAATTCAACTTGCCTCCATGTTTACATTCATTTGAAGAATTTGGAGCCAAACCTAAAAAATTGATTTAAGTTTATGAAATCAGATAAGAAATGATGAAGATGAACAGACAAAGATGAAAAATAAGATTTCATGATTTTGATGTAAAGAAGTCAAACCAAACTCATTAAGGGGTGGTCCATATCATGAGTTTTTATATTTCTTAATTGGAGGGTAGAACTCCAAAAAGTCACTTAATTAGGATGGAGGGAGTAGAAAATTAAGGCATTAACTTTGAGGCGACATGAATTCATTTATTGATGGAAAAAGTGATTTCTCCCTCCAAATTTCTTTTTCTAGAACAGAGCACTGTAATTAATTAGATGATAAAAATACTGTAACTCATGTTTTTTATAGGTGGAGAGATGATCAATTCCTGATATACAATTAGAATTTAAAGCAATTAGAATTACTATCTATTCACGGTCTATCAACACGAAAATCATATCTTATCAGATACAAACTGTCCAAAACTTATCCGGAACATTATTTATTCAAACCACAAAGATATATAAGTAAACTATCTTAATAACGTAATTTGATAGCTCGTGGCCACAAAAAAACTTACATTCTCCCACTTGGCGAAAGTGACATAATTACGCTTTCATGGTTTGAATCAGAGCCCGAACCGGTCCTGAACACCCCAAATAACCGTTTTGATGGTTGGAAACCAAAAACGGGTGATTGTCCATTTTTTCAATTTTTTTTTTTTTGTTTTTTTTTCTTGTCTTTTCTATTTATTTTGAATATCTTTTAAGTTTTAAAACATTCTAATTACTATCGCAAATCTTAGCCTCTATGTTTTATTTTTTTCCAATTTCTTCTACCGTCGTTCTTCCAGGCTCTTTCCCAAATAAAAAACTAGGTTCTTATTTCTTCTTTCTTATCTCCTCTTTTAATAGCTCGGGTACATTGATTATTCCACAGATGTTTTGCCTATTTTAAAGTTTAGTACTACATTATGGGATATATTATGGATATTGTGTTTGAACTATTAATATTTTGATTTTATTGAAGATATATTATTTCTCAAGTTATGCTGAATTATGAAGTAGTGTTGTTTTGATTTGGAAATGAATTATGAACTTTGTTATATATGTCTTAAAGTGATTTTATATTTTGTGTGGATGGTGATATTGTTATAAAATCTATTATTAAATATAATAGGCAATCTTCAGTTTTCCAGTTAAACCACGCATTCGAACGATCCAACTGATTGAACCGCCTATCGGTGACAAGGTCAGGTTGACCTTCGATTCAGTTATAACATCACTGATTCAGATAATGACATAATTTGTGCAACGTAAAGATAGGTTTCAAGTTAATTTGGTCATATCGTAATGTCGATATCAAGTATAAACTAACACGAGTCATGTCGGTTCCATGTCATTCACTCGACACAGTTCCTTCTACGTACCACAATATTAGTTTCTATGTAACATGACTAAAAACTTTTAATAGTGGTTTACATTAATGTCTTGGTTAGAGACTAAATCGTGTCAAATTTTATGTCAACATTCATGTATGCATCAATGACAAAATATAATATCATTCAGTTTAAAAAACAACACATAAAAGCTGAAAGTGCCAATTACACGTCATAAGTTTATTAAGACATTTTAATAATGCTCGTTCTTTCGACAAGTCTGATAAATGTCTTTGAAGATAATTCTTTAGTTAATGGATCCGCAATCATGAGATTGCCGTTAATGTGCTCAATTGAAATTTTTGTTTCCGAAATTCTTCTTTAAAGGCAACCTACTTTGATTCCATGTGTTTGACATTTTGAAATACTTCTCGTTTTTATAGAAGACTATTGTTGCGGAATTATCACAAAGTAGTTTGGCAATACTATCGACAACTCCAAGTCTTGAAATAACGTTCCTCAACCAATTACCTTGAATTTTGGTCTTACATTATGACATAAATTCAACTTTCACAGTCGAGGCAACACTTAGAAACTACTTTGCCCTCTTTTATGAGATTACTCCTCTCGCTAATAAGTACAAGTAGCCAAATGTAGATTTTTAGTACCAGCACACCCGACATACTCCAAATCTAAACATCCAATCACCTCTAAATGTTCTGATTATAAGCATGTGATTTTTCGTTCCTTGCAAGTGCCACTGTACTTTCTTTGTAGTTTTTCAATGGTCCATTCTTGGATTGCTTTGATAACAATCAAGCATTATAGCCTCATACAAGAAATGATCATAGGCCATGTTTGATTATTCTAGCTTACTTTAGCCAAAAAAAATTCCTACCAAATGTTAATATATTTCTAGTTAGCTAGCTTATCCTTGATACCACAATACAAGCTCATAATTACCTTTTCCCATTACTTGAACTATTTTAAGTAAGGGGGAAGGATGAGAAAGTGAGTGGTTGATAAGGTGAGAGTTGTTTGTATTGTGAGAATGCTTGTTGTGCTTTAAAATTCAAAAGGTTAGAACAGTTAATTTTGGTTGCCTTAAGAATTTTTTGTGTACAAAGGGTGCCATCATAAAAGATATACCCCCTGCACTGTAACTTTTGAGTAATTATAATAACAAAAAATTCGAGGTTGCTTTGAAGGAAAGGGTATTATAATAAATAAAAAGTCCACCCCTACATTGTGATTTTCGAGTAGAAACAATCAAGAGAATCTAACAATAATAAGGGTTACACGAGTATGAAAAAGTTAGCCATCCTGCTAACAATATAGAAAAAGACCAAATGAAGGAAGCTAATTTTAAGCTTCCCTGAGAGTTGAAAAGTGAGGAAGCGTGAAAATTTACTAAGTGTTACTTGAGGGTAGTTAACCCAATTACTCCAAGTCAAAAGTCACTTTCCAAAATTTTATCTCAGTTTTACCAAAGAACCTATGTAACAAAATAATAAAGTCTTATTTGATTCCAAGTTTACATGCAATTAAGTGCGATGAGGGGCTAGACGATATGCAAGCACATGGTAGGTCGTATTTATGATACAACTTGAGAGTAAACATGACCCATCTTACACACTTGAGTGAAGAGCGATACATGTAACTCGTGAGGATCATTAACTCGAGGGACTAAGTTCTAAGAGCAGTTGAAGTATGTCTATCACCATATGTCCATATTACCTTGTTGTATATTTTAATAGGAATCGAACTTGAAGCAAAAATATCGCAAGTTATCTATAATAAAAGTTACGCTTTGTTTTAATTCTTTAAGTTCTTTTGTTGGTCGGGATGCCCAATGGATAAAGTTTTAAGGATTATGATCACTCTAAATTTTCGTGATTTCTAGGCATTAAATCATATTGAATTTGAAAATAATTACAACATGTATCGCCTATATATTAATGATTGATGTGTTAATTGTTCACAATGTACATTTCTAATTTGCAGGATGACAAAGATGATTAGCTGCTATGTTGCTTGGACTGGAGGAGCACCTACCACCCGAAATAATAATTATACTGACAAAAAGAGACTAGATCTTCTCGAATACCTTTCATCAATTACTATTCAACTCTTGTACAACTATATATATCACTTTACTACTATTCACAAATAATAATTCTCTGAATCATCTGTGGTTCCGATATGGGGTTTGTTTCCTGAGCTGCCTTTGAACTTATTTCATAAAAAAAACTTTATACAAGATTGCTTCTCTAGTGGGGGGTCCTTTGAGAATAGATGAAGCGACGACAGACAGGTCTAGGCCAAGTATGGTGTGTGTGTGTGTGTTGAACTTGATTTATCCAAACCTAGACCTTAGGAAATATTCATAGGCTGTGGATAAAATTTGATTACTCAAAAAGTGCTTTATGAAAAAGTTTACAACTATTATTCTAAGTGTAAACATCTAGGTCATATTGCTAAGGACTGCTATAAAAAGGATTATAAGAAAAAATTGGCTGCTTAATTTGTTGTAAATGAACATGAAATTAAAAAACCTGAAATCAGTGGTCCCTAAGAAAACTGTCCCTGAAACCACTGATAATATTGAATCTGATCCCAATGATGTGCATGTTGAAAATGATCTTAATAATAAAGGAGGTGAAATGGCTCTAGATGAGGTGGCTCTTCCTTATGCTGCCCTTAGAGATCTTGATGTTGGTGGTGTGGAGACTAGTAACAAATCCTTCCCTGATAAAGGGAAGAGTGTTGTTGTATCTCCCCCTCTAACTAATGTGGTTTCAAAAGATGGTGGTATCCATGATAATATGTCTTGGAGTAATGTGGTTAGGAAACCTGAGGGATCAGGCTCTATTCGGTTTGATTCCTTGGATCAAATTGAGATGCATGAGAATTCATTTTCTAAGCTATCTCTTAATGTTTATGATGATGTTTGTATTTTTGAAAAATAATTGAATTCTGACCATGTGTCTCATATGTCCCCTTTGCATGAGTTGATGGATGATAAGGATGATGAAGATGCCTAGGATGAGGATTGGGAAGCTTATAAAAAGAAACTTGGTGAAATGAGGAGGTTAAGAAACATAAAGAAAAAGAGCACAAGCCTATTGTGATGCACACAAGACGAGGCAATGTGTTCACAAAAGGTAATCATTCTACCTTTAAGAGATGATTGTGATAACTTGGACTTTGAGAGGTATTGGGAATAAAAAAAAAAACTCAAACTTACTTAAAAAATTGTATTAAAAAAAGAAACCTGATGTGTTGGCAATTTTGGAGACAAAGTGTGATAATCCTGAGGCCTTTTTTATTCAGACTTTAGGGTTTCAGCATGTTTGTGTGAATAAGAATGCTAAGATTTGGGTGCTCTGGAAAGATCCTATTGAAGTTGATTTGATGTTTGCTTATGAGCAATTAATAGACGTTGTTGTGTGTAATAGTGTTATTGGTTGCAGTTTTTTCGCCTCTTTTGTTTATGCTTCTTGTAAAAGGAAAAAGAGATTGATTTTGTGGGATGAGCTTAGGATGAACTCCCATTCCTCTGATCCTTGGATTGTAAGTGGGGATTTCAATACCATACTTATTGATTTTGGACTAAACATCATGACTTTTTGGAAGTGGTTAAGGAGCATTGGGAGGCTCTCACTGGTCAAAGAGGTATGATTAATGTTCAACTTAAGTTGCTTATGAAATCCTGCCTTAAAACCTGGAACAATTTTTTTTTTTTTTTTAATATAATGGATAAAACTAAGATTGTTGAGGATCTTCTGATGAAATATCTTAATAATCTAATAGATTCTAAACTTTGTCTTTTCAAACGGAGACAAGTTGAGCTTACTCATTGCTTGTCTTTTGAAGAGTCTTTTTGGAAACAAAAAACAACCTGTAAATGGCTAAAGGAAGGGGAGAGGAACACAACTTATTTCCATGCTTTAGTGAAATAAAGAGATTTAAAAATAGGATTTCTGAAATTAAAGTGAATGATATTCTACACTGATCCAAATGGTATTTCCTCTACTGCTTGTGACAGTCCTATCTTTTATACTATCAAACTCCTCATAGACCATACTGAGACCAGTAAACTAGTTGCTAGTCCTAAGCCTTGTGAGGTTTATGAAGTTGTATTTGGTATGGATAAGGATAGTATAGTAGGGCCCTATGGGTATTCTGCTATGTTTTTCAGCACTGTTGGGACATTATTAAAAATGACCTGATGGAAGCTACCAAAGAGTTCTTTTTGGGGGTTCCTATGCCTTGGAGTTATACTTGTAGTTCTATCTCTCTTAACCCTAAAAATGACCACCCAATCAGTTGGTCTGATTTTAGGCCAATTAGTCTTTGTAATGTGATCAAACAAAGTTTTCACTAAAATGGTCAATAATAGGTTGTCTCATCTCCTTCCTACATTGGTACCTCCTTTACAAAGTAGCTTTGTCCCTTCTAGGAATATTTCTGATAATATAATTCTTGCTCAAGAAATGATCCAAGATCTTAATATGAAAAATAAGAATGGAAGAATGATATTGAAAGTTGATATTCAAAAAACATATGATAGGATCCAATGAGAGCCCTCTATAAAGTCCTTAATTTACTTGGTTTCCCTTCTCTTTTGTGACTTATGTGGTTAATTGTGTTGAGAATTCCTGGTTCTCTCTTCTTATTAATGGAATTTTGTCTGGTTTTTTCAAGTCTTCTAGGGGTATTAGACAAGGGGACCCACTTTTCCCTAGTTTATTTTCCCTATTATCTAATGAGCTCACTAATGGCACTACAAGAAATTTGAGTTTTCGTGACGATAAAATTCGTCACATAAAAGTCATATTTCGTCACTATAAGTATTTGGTGACGAAATTTTAGCGTCACAACGATCGTCGTGGTATGTCCGCGGTATTAGGTATATACGACAGTATTTGAATTCGTCACCAAACGAATGATTTTTTATGACGCTAAATGTCATTGTCGCCGTATTTTATAATTTATAGTGACGCCTGAGTTGTCACTTTTAGCATCTAAATTTTGTCATCTTATATTGTATTTCGTCATTGAAAGTAAATATATAATATGACGAAAGCTACTTTTGTCATAAAAACTTCAAATTATGGTGACGAAAATCAATATATTGCCCAGCTCATCAAACTTTAGTGACACTTTCATCGTCACAACTATATTCATTATTTTGTCTTTTTTATAATAAATCGTCACAAAATAATTACTTTATAGTTACAAAATACCTATAATGACGACGCACTACGTTAGCAAAGACTAAAAATTAGTGAGAAAAATTTCACTGTCACTAAATGAGTACAAATAGTGACAAAATGTTTTGTCACAATAAAATTGCATCAAGTGACGAAAATCTTATTTGTCACTAAAGACTTGGATATGCTGACAATAAATTTTGTCATTGTAAAGTGACCTCTAGTGACAGAAATTATTATCACTAAATGAGTACTAGTGGTGACGACTGATGTGTATCGTCATATAATTGTTTAAGTAACGTTAATATAAATTGTCACAAAAAAATGTAGATATAGTGACGAGATATGTTTTCGTTACGAAGTGACATATGGTGACAATTTATCATAATATAAATGTGTACGGGAACGCACTAATTGTTCCAGATTATTATTTTTTAGTTTCAACTTTTTCGAACTGTCATATAATAAATTTGTATATGACATAAAATAAATTTATATGCAACAGTGCAATTCGTCAGGAAAATGTAATTTTGGTGACAAAAATGAAAAAAAATTACTAAATGGATCTTATGGTGACATCTAGATTCATAGTGAGTTTTTAGTGACACAATATTGTTTTACTTTATAAAATTGTAAATGAATTAAACTAAACAATGCAAAAAGAAAAAATAAGCAAGAACTAAGTACAATGGGATTATTTAGCCTGCTAAGAAGTTCAAAACATCCAACATATATATCTGAAATAATTAAAATCTTTCAAAACATAAGAAATGATTTGCTAGTAATCATCACTTACAGAAAGAAAAATGACTGTTTAGCTCTTACTTTCAAACTTCACTCATTCCATACTCCCAAATGCTAATGATCAAAACTTTATTGTCTTTCAGTTTTTTCATCAATGCATCAAGCCTAAAAAGGTAAATAATGGACACAAAAGAAATATATCAAATTGATTGTTCAATATCAAAAGAAATGGAAAAAAATGCCCTTTTTTTTTTTTTTTTTTTTTCTCCAGAGAGATAGAGTAAGCTAACCTTATAAAAGTTTTAAAGCTGTGCTCCACTACTTTCCAAATAAACCATAAGTTTGTTCATAGTTGCATGCACCTTGCTGAGCTATCTGATCTTTCAAATCGTTCACTTTCATGTTCGAACCCAGTCACTTGTTACTTAAGCACATTCACTTGGATTTTGGAATGTTGTAAGTTTTCTCGTGTCTCTTGAAGTTCCTGTTGCAGTTGTTGGCTGTTTGAATCGCATGATGCGTTACGTCTGCTTGGTGATTTTGGAATATATCCGAGGTCTTTTATGTAACCCGATCCATGTCCTCAGACCTCGAGGACAATTTAATCATCGGTCTTCTGAATTCCTTCTTCTCTATATTGGTCGCCCTTCTTGACCATTAATTCCTTTTTGAACATGTGGATTTGTAAAAGTGATAAATATCATAATTTTTATTAACAAAAATAGCATAATTTTCATTAACAAAAATAAATGTAACTTACTCAGTTCTCTTTTGCCCATCAGATTTCCAAGTGTCATTCTCTGAACAATGTGTACATTTATACAACTCAATCGATCACAAGATTCTCTATTTAACTCATTCTTAGACTGGAACAAGTAAATGAAAAAAAATCACAACCACAAAATATTAGAAGGAAATAGAAAATGATAAAGGCCACAAGAAATAGCATTAACATAATTTTATTATAAAAGAACTAAAAGAAAAAGGCTAAAAACTATTGTCCTTATGACTAATATTCTTTTAAAATTAGCCATTAGCTTGAAAAGATCACTTGTCACCGAAATCATAAGATGTTATATGAATGATTTTGCTAGAACAAAATATTTTTTAATTAAATATTATTTCATAGTAAAAAAAATATTTACCTATTATGACTTGGTAATTTACAAAGTGAATTTGACTACCCTACAACTTTCCCTTATAAAAAAAAAGAACTTACTCTAAGACTTATACACCAAGTCCTTAATTTCATGTGTTTTATTAGTAATCTTGTTTTTTACTCAGTCAACTTCATTAACGTAACTTTCCTAAAGTTCAACTATGTAATATAAATAAATTCTATACTATAGAATTTACAACAACACTAACTAGAAAAAAAAAAATCATAATTAAACATCAGAGGTGTATCTAAAACATAACACTCATATAAAAAAGAAAATGACATCACATAACTAGCAAATATATCTCCCAAATTCCATTTTCACCCGGAATTGGCAGTACTTCAAAGAAAAAACACTTGTATCTTCTTAGCTCTATATCATTTTCAAATTAAAACCCCCATAATAGATCGTTATTTATTTAATTATTATTATTTTTGGGATCCAGGGAAAAATATGTACTTGAAGAAAAACGAAGCAAGTTGACACCATCGGAGACGCAGCCAAGAAAGATTTGAGGCGATGTACATTGTACAATAAATGCTCATATGGTTAGTCACGAACTTGGTGGTGAACAATGATATATGCGTCGACAATAGGAAAAAAGAATTATGTCAACACAAATTTAATTTAGTGTAGGGTGTCTCTTGAACACAATGACAATACGAATCATATAGATTAACCTCTCACAGCAAGATGCATGGTTTGATGGAGGTTGTCGTCGACTCAAGTTCAAACAATCAACATAATAAAACCAAAAGTACATGAATAGTTTATGATATTGGAAAGGTAAGTCAACATGAACTTTACATGGTGATCTATTCAAATTTGCAAAAGCTTCACAAAATCTAAACTCCTTTCCTCTCTCTATTTTAAAAAATAAATTTAATGGAAACATTGGAGTCAAAAACTAATATTTGCAGTATATATAATGATCTCAAAGTATAACAAAATTAGTCCAGAAGATAAATATCTAAATGCACCAAGTGGAAAGTCCAGTAAACTCTACCTCAATGTATTTCTTGGCGTTGTCCCAAGCACCGCCAGTGTTTGAAGCTGATATTGCTACCTGCATTACACAAATGGAGAATAATAAGGGTTAGATTATCTCTCATCCAAAGAAGATGACCAAATGCAATGGAATCATTCATTTATTAATTCAAATTAACATGAAGTATTGTTGTAGAATTCACAAAATCTCTCAACCACCTCACTCAGCCGCCGCCGCTGCCACCCTCCCATTACAATTCCCTTCGCAGTCTCATCTCCCCATCTCACTAAGAACGAACAATTTCTCCCTTTCCGCCATCCTCGAGAGCCGAGAGTCAGCACCAGCGCCACTCAAACAAGAATTCAACGCAAAGTTAACAGAATCATCGGTAGCAGAGCGCTCGAAGACGGCAGCGGAATGGAGTACTTGATACAATGGAAAGACGAACACGCCCCAACTTTGGTACCCACAGGCTACATCGCCAAGGACGTGGTGGCCGAGTACGAAATTCCGTGGTGGACCGCCGCGAAGAAGGCCGACGACGCCACTCTCGAGCAGCTAATCGAGTCCGATAACGCAGAGACATCGACTCATCGATCTAGACGGTCACACTGCCCTATTGTTCATCTCCGGCCTAGGATCCGAGCAGTCTGTACAAGTTCTGGCCGAGGCAAGGGCGGATGTTAACTACTGGGATAACACCGGTGGATTTACGGCGCTGCACATGGCCACCGGTTACGTGAAGCCAAGCGTGGCGAAGCAGTTGATAGATTACGGCGCAGATGCTAAAATTGAAGACGATAGAGGGCGGACACCGCTGCAATTGGCGACGGAGATCCTGAAGGGGATACTGCAATTGCAATTCGCAAGGAAATTAGGGTTAGAGAGTGTGATTAGAGTATTGGATGGGGCGATATACAAGTTCGCTAAAGTAGGGAAGATTGTGGAGTATATGGTGAAGTGGAAGGAAGGACGGAAGGGAAAATGAGTGGGTGAAGGCGAGGTTCGTGGCGGCGGATTACGAGGGCAGGTGGAATACGCGGTGGCAGAGGATCTCTCTCTATTAAACCTTGGACTAAACATAGGAGTATTACATAAATACTTTTTGATCATTATATTACAAAAAATACCTGAACATTAATTTTGTGCACACATATATTTCTTTCAAATATTTTAGATAGGTATACTAAGTTGGAGCAACATTCAATCAAAAAGGCGCATTATGTGTTTTAGAAGATATTTAGGGAGATTTGAAGGAATATGCTCATGGACAATATTTAAAATATTTGCGACAATAACTTATTTTTTCGATAGAAAATTATCAATTCTTTTGAATTTCATTCTTGCCAACGTACTCCTCAGATGGGATAATGCGTTAGCTACAGTACTGCACGGGTCGATACACACAGCGCCCATTTTTTAAAAATGACTTTAACTTGGAAACAGAGGAAATATATAAGTATATATAATTTTATAAATTTAGTTTCAATAAAATATTAGATACTTAATTAATTGAACTTATCAAAATTAATAAATATAACTCTCTTCGTTTCATAAAGAATGTCATTTTAGCTAATTTTGAAGAAATTAAGGATTGATGTTTAATAGGTATGTTTTGTGAAATAAGCAAATAATAAACTAAATTAAGTAGGGTTTTTAAGTTAATATTGGAAGAGTTGTAGTTTTTATGGTAAAATGACACTTATTGTGAAATTTTTCAAAGTGTCTAAAATGACATTCTTTATGAAATGGAGGGAGTATTTATTTAGTTAAATTACAAAGTACCAACACACACATATACATATAGGCAAAAAATTATGTTTTCTTATTTAACGCCGTATTTAGATTACACGGAGTCCAAATATTTAATATTTTTTAATTGAGTGTAATTTTTAAGTTCGCTCAATAAGGTGATGAAAAGTACCACTTAATTGATCAAAATTATCTCTTTTACTAAGTATCAGTAAATGATACTTTGTTGAAAATTCAATCAAAAAAATGTAATATTTTGGTCAATTAAGTAATATCTTTTGCCAGAAAAGTAATACTTCTAGAATTGATATAACTTGTTATATATATATATATATATATATATATATATATATATATATATATATAACTATACATTGCTAGAAAACTTAATGATTAGAAAGTAATCTCAAAAGGTCTTGTGTAGGTTGAATAATCACATTTTAGATCTATATTTACCATAAACCTTTTCTATTTAAGCAAGGTGCATGAGAATAGGATGTATGTAGGGGCTAAGGGGTGACTGAGCCTCTCGGCCCCACAGAAATTTACAATCATATATGTTTATTTTAGTCTATTTTAATACAACTTAATAAAATAAAATAAGTAATTATATTTTTAATAACAAATAAGATCGGCCCGACTCGATAACTGGGCTTTTAGATAGGCTGGGCCAGAGGAAGGTAGGTTAGAAGTATCGCCGGGCCCAACAATCCTGACCCAATGAACTAAAGCCCGATGCGCGACAAGTCAGTTTGAAAATATATTTTTCTTTTATAGGTTGACCCGCCCCATGGAGTATTTTAGATAGGCTGAACCATGAATGTAGGTTAGAAGTACACCGGGTACAACTCGACCAACTCGATGGCTAAAATTTTGACGTGCCCTAGCTGGTTTAAAATTCTTAGTATATTTTCCTTTTATAGACTGACTTGGGCTCGATAATCTTTGGCCTGATGAAATTTTAGGGCAGCCTGACTCGACCTAACATGTAGTTAGAGCTGGTAAAATCGACCCGACTTGTTGTGCTGGCCCCAATCCGTCAAGTATTTTACATCACTACGTCATAGGAAAGTAGGCCCGAAATATCACCGGACCAAACAAGTCGTCGTGCCTCACGTCAGCCCGAAAATCTTAGTATATTAATGAGATAGGCCGGGTCGGACTCGATAATTTTTTGCCCTAAAATTTTTCTGGCCGGTTCGACATATAGTGTCGGCCTGATGGACTAGACTAGGCATGTCAACGGGGCGGGGCGGGGCGGATTTTTGGATTTTTTGACCTGCCCCACCCCGCCCCGCCCCGTGCCCCGCCACGGGACAAAAATATCTGCCCCATGATCTGCCCCGCACGGGGGAGGATCTGCCCCGCCCCGCCCCGACCCGCCTTTATCTTTTTTTTTTTTTTTTTTTTTCCTTTAAAAATAAAAACTATTTTTTAATTAAAAACCTTGTTTTTTTTATAATTGAAATTAATAGGGTTTTAATTTTTAGGTTTACATTAGTTTTGTTTTAACATTTTTTATATTTTGTAAAATTAATTATTAGAAAATGAAATTTGATTATTTAAATTTATTCTAATCATAATTTAATGTATTAGGATGCATATATATAACATATCATATATTAAAATTTGATATTATAAATACATATATACACATATTTAATATTTATGTGTGTGTATATATATATATATATATATCTATATAATATTACATAATATATATTTAAAATTAAAATAAAATATATATATAAGGGAGGGAGCGGGGCGGGGAGGGGCGGGGCAGGTCAGGGGTCATGACCCGCATCTGACCCGCCCCGTGGACGGGGCGGGGCGGGGCGTGCCCCGTTCTTCATCGGAGCGGGGCGGGGCGTGCCCCAAGGACCTCGGATCGGAACGGATCGGGACGGGGCGGATCGATTTTGACATGCCTAGACTAGACCTAATCGTACCGTCCAAATGACTTACTCTAGTTATTTTACTTTCATTTGAACTTTTTCTAAAGATATCTCATATTCCATCAGTAGAATCCATTTGGTCCGTGACACTTATGATTTACATGATAAAAGTTGATTAGAGATTTTACACCAATTTTTTCGCATGATAGAATGCTTGTGCATCTATAATTTCCGAATAGTGAGCTTTATTTATGTATTTAATCATGAGATCATTAACGTAATTGTAGGAGCTATTCATGATGTGCGGTTCAAAGCCTGAGGCCTAACATCACATATTGTGCACAATAAAAATAAATTGAACAATTAATAATCAATCTATAGATAGCTTAGTTGGAGGGACAATCAGTGTTGTTTGTGCAAAGGCAGGTTCGACCCTTTGTTAGGGAGAATTATTTTTATTTTTAATTACTACTCCCTCCGTTTCATAAAGAATGTCATTTTAGTTATTTTTGGAAAAATTAAGGATTGTTATTAAATTGGTATGTTTTGTAAAATAAGAAAATAATAAACTAAATTAAGTAGGTTGTTTAAGTTAATATTGGAAGAATTGTAGTTTTTATGGTAAAGTGTGTGAAATTTTTTAAAGTGTCTTAAATTACATTCTTTATGAAACAGGAGTATTACTTTTGAATATATATTAAATGAAGCAATCATCATTTAATTTGTTAGTTGGTTGAGTTGATGTGATGACCATTTTATTTTAAGCATGTTCTAGGTACAATGCTTTGTGAAACTGGAATAATTCTTTTTAATTACCATTCCTATTATCATTGTGATGTATTAAATGAAACAATTATCAATCAATTTTGTAGCTAACTAAATTGGTGGGACGTTCATTACAGTTTGCGCAGGTCCCAGGTTCAATGTCTAATAAGGGTGGAATATTTTTTTTAGTTACTATTACTATTGTGATATATATTAGGTCAAACAATTACCAAATTTGAAGTATAATTGACTTTAGCCAAAATGATAGGTGTTTGGTTTTGTTTAGGGGGAGGTCATAGCTTCGAATCCTTCCAATAAGGTTTTATACTTTTACCCAAATATTATACAATATATAATTGCATAAGAAGAATTAATGACTAACTTGTATTGTTAAAATTGGTTGAGGCATTGTGGGAATTGCTCAAGATTATAGGTTTGACTCTACAATGGAACAATATTTTTTAGGCTTTAATTATGATTAGAGTCATTTTTTTTATTTTTTAATTATTTCATTTATTATTTCAGCAAAATAGTGATAACTTCGTATCCTCGTCACTAAAAATACATATTGTGACGAAAGAATTTTGTCACTTAATTTTCACAAAATTAGTGACAAAATATAATATTGTGAGAAATTGAATTAAGTTGCCATAGTTTAGCAAGTACTTGTCCTTAATAAATTAAGTGATCTCTCTCAAATAGATGATAAAGGTAACTAGTATCGCAATATTTTATTTCCAACATAATAAATTTATACCGCATGAGTTCTGTCTCCGATATTCAATAATTGATAATAATATGTATATTTAGTATTAAAAGTATTTTTCAATACAAATCTTCGATAGGTAAAACTATGTTTCTGATAGTAAAATTACTTTCATATAAAATATTGACGAAATAGTTTACATTGTCACCAAATATAACATTTGTGATAAAATTATTCTGTCTTCTATTTTATTAATAAAAAAGTGATGAATTGATACTCGTCGTTACTAAATATGAACATCTATGACACAAGAATATTGTCACCTAATTTTTTAATAGATTAATGACAAAATTTAATCTTGTCACAAATTAAAGTATGACGGATTATTGTCCATCGCTACCAAATATAATTAAATAAGACGAAATAGTTTCGTCACCTATTCTTATAATTAATTAATAATGAAATAATATTTTGTCACACAAAAATAAGTATTTGTGACGATAAACATCGTCGTAAGTTAAAAAAAAATCGTCTTTAAAAAAAGTAGTGACAAAATGATGTTTATCGTCACAAAATATAAGTATTGGTGACAAAAAAATGTTGTCAATAATTTCTTTAAACAATTAGTGACAATATATGACATTTTCGCGAAAGAAAATAATTGGTGACACTAAACGTCGTCACTAGTTATTTTTTAGTTGTCATCAAAAGGTTTCCTTCCAAACTTTTGGGGCAACATTCTCTCTCTAAAAATTATTATGACGCATTTATGGTCATCGTCGTCATATATGCAAATGAGTGACGATAAAAGTAATTCATAGTGACAAAAATAAAAAATTATTACAAAAACTAATATTTTTACGACGAAAATTAAGTTCGTCGCTATTAAACAACAAAAAGTGACAAAATTTTGTGCGTCAAGAAAAAAATCGTCACAAAATGTGTGATTTCTTGTAGTGTGGGTTGTTAGAACTTTTTGAATTTTATCTAGGTTTGAGATTCCACAAAAAAGGTTTGCTTGTCCCTTCCCTCTCTATTGCTGATGATATTGTGGACGAAGTTGGATAGTTCAAGTGACAAAACATCTACTACCTAGGCCTTTGGTCCTGGGTTCAAGTCACCGTGGGGGAAGGGGAGGGTTTTTTCTTTGTTCTTAGATTAGGAGAATTTTTTTTTTTTGCTGATGATATTGTCATTTTCACCTCCACTAATATTAATTGTTTAAAAAAAACTGTTGCATTTTCTTACCTGTTTTGAGTACTCTGTCATTTTTGGAAAATTCACCCATGGATATAGGATGAGGAAATTTTTTAGAACTATCTAATTTTGTAGAAGGGTGGCTTCCCTTCAAATACCCAGGTGTCCCTTTGTACAAAGGGAGGGTTAAAACAGTCTTTTTCAAGAGCTCTTTGAAAAGAAAAAGTCAGACTTTCTGAGTGAGATAAGCACTTTTTAAGTATGGGCAGTAGACTTAAGCTTAACTTATTCGAAGTGTTCTTGCTTCCCTACCTCTATACACTCTTAGAGTTGTAGATCCTACAAAGACTGTTGCCAATAGAATACATAGGTTATTCAATAGTTTTTTTGGGGGATCTAGCTTATATTAGGAAAATACACTAGTCTTCTTGAGATAAAGTGTGTTTTCCTAAGATTGATGGTGGATTAGGCATGAGAAACCTTTTGGATATTAATGAAGCTTTTGTTGTAAACTCTTGGTGGAAATTGAGAACTTCTAGTGCTCTTTGGTGTCAATTTCTAAAGCATAAATATCTTAAAATACCCATCCTTTTAATGCTGACAATTCTAGAATTAATCCTATTTTTGGAGTAGGCTCCTTAAAGTTCAAGAATTTGCTGACATAAACTTGTTTTGGAGGGTTGATTGTGGTGAAATCTCTTTTTGGTTTGATAATTGGGTGATTGACTCCCCTTTATGCAGGTTTGTAGGCATGTTTAACTGTAATGAAATGGTTACAGATTTTTGGGATGAAGGGGGTTGGAAAGTTGATAAATTACTCAATCTACTGCTTGAAATGTGGTTAATAATATTAGAGCTCTATCTGTGGATGTTAACTGTCCAGATAGACCTGTGTGAAAACTTACTTCTAATAGCTTCTTCACATTTTCTTCTACCTAAAATGCTCTGAGAATGCAAACCATAACGTGTCACTAACGTTGATAAATTCCTTTGTTCTTTTTTATGACAACCTTGAAAAAAAAAAAAAAGGATTTGAGGTCGTATCTATTTTCCCCTTTGTGCTTTTGTGATTGTGAAGAGGTCGTGCATACTCTTATTCATTGTTATTATTCTATCACTATCTGGAATTATTTTGTTTCTTTTTTTCTAGATAGTGAATTGTTAGGAACCGTGGCCGCGAGCATATTAGAATTATTCTTCATATTTTGATTTATCTGGTATGCTCGTAATATGGCCAAATTTCAGGATAAGGTGCTACCTACCACCCAAATCCAACAATTGGTGGTTGATAAGCTTAGACTCGCGTCTATGGCTAATCTGCTGCCCGTTGGATTTTGGAGTGATAGTTGGTACTTTGCTGCCAATTTGACAGATTCCTTTGCGGATCAGGATAGAAAAAAGTCGATTTTGTAAAATAGCTCCCTCCAAATGATGATTCTTTAAGCTGGATACTGATGGGGATAATAAAGGAAATCCAGGTCCTGTTAGGGCAGGTGGTTTGATTCATGATAAAAATAGCAACTTCGTTGTTGGTTTCTGAAATGTTTTGCACATTTGTGATAATTTTACAGCCGAACTATCTTTCGTTGTTGAGGGCCTCAAACTGTGTAAAAAATTGGGCTTAGCCAATGTTTGGCTAGAAGTGGATGCATTAGTTGTTGTTAACTTGTTAAAAAATGATGTGACTAGTGGTTGGAAGCATCAAAGGCTCAAAATTTTCGAAACTTGCAGGATCAATGTAGTTGCGGGTTTCGTATACCCATAGAGAAGGAAACAAGGCAGCAAACCATTTGACTAACAAAGTTGTACAAGAAGAAAGTATCTTAGAATTCGTTGATATTGAGAAATGTAAAAGTATTAAAGACTACATTTCTATAGTTGCTTTAGGACTGCCAAATTTTAGATTTCCATAATTTTGCTTTGTACTTGAGATGATAGGAACTTTTTTGCTGTAAATTTACAGAATTCCTCAATATATATGTTTGGGGATTTGCCTAATTCCTCCATCATGGTGATGATTTTTGCTTAAAAAAAGTTAATAATAATTATAAAAAATATTTAATATTATTTCATCCACATATAATATATTAAAATTAATAATAATATTCACTATGATATTACCACAAATATTACATGCGGGGAAAATTCGTAAAAGTGCCCTTTAACTTTGATATAATTAAAAAATTATCATTTAAGTTTGGCACTTTATAAAATTACCCTGTATTTAAAAAAAAAAAAAATTGATAGAAATGCCCTATGACCGACTATTACCTGTTACTCATCCGGTCACTGATGAGCTGTAGCTCATTTACTGACGTGGCATTTGTTTTATTTTTATTTCTTTTTTCGCGGACTCACTATTTAGGTTGGAAAAAAATTTTAAAAAATAGTATTAAAGATTAATTTGTGAAAATTATTTTAAAATTCATAAAATTAAAAGATTTATTTTTAAAAATTATTTAAAAAATTTTAAAATCCATTTAAAAGATTTAAAATTATTTATGAATATTATTTTAAAATTTTAAAAATTCATTTAAAAAGAAAAAAAATAATTATTTCTAATAAAAAAGTTAAAAAAAAAATTAAAGACACTATCTCACAACAATGGCTTTACTTCTGTTCTTGACAGCATCAATCGAGGAATGGCTGAGAAAGAAAATGTTATTTTACCAAATTCAAGGAGAAATGAGCATTTGTATGCTCTTTGGAAAATGTTGTAAGCTCAAACCATGACTTTAGAACTACTCACCCCGCACTGTACCACCACCAACCATCCACAACTGAAGTCATCTTTTAAATTTGCAGAGTAATAGACATGCTCTATAAGAAGCTCGTAGAGACCATTAGTATGTTATTTTGGTTTTGAATTAATAGGTAAACTCGTCTGAACACCATAATACCGTAATTCTTTTAGTTGTGTAATTCAGATTTAGATGAAGAGACAGAGAGGGGGGAGAAAAAGGGAGAGCCAGATCTTGCAAAAGTAAGAGATTCAATCGAACTCAACTCCGCCACCGTCGCCAGCTCCCTCTCGCCGGAGCTGAACAGCTCTCCCACCTCCAATCCCTCGTCCTCAAGCGAAACTCACTTTCTGGTGCTTTACCCACCTCCTAAAACTTCAATCCTTTGATTTTCGGCTCATTCGTTCATTCCCAAACTTTATGGGTCACATATTCAAAATCAAATGGGAATGAGTAAACCCTATTTTTTATGTGACACGTGTCAAAAAATCGGTCCAAATCAGTTCCTTTATGCCACGTAATCCCGTGATCGGATGAGTAACGTGTAATAGTCGGTCACGGAGCATTTTTATCAATTTTTTTAAAATTACGAGGTAATTTTATAAAGTGTAAAACTTAAGAATAACTTTTTAATTATAACAAAGGTAAAGGATATTTTTACCAATTCATGTAAGGGGAAAGTACTAGTATACCCTGATGGGTGCAATGATTGACGGTGCGTTCGAAAGTTAAGAGTAGCGCTCCTATAATGGAGTTGGGGGAGGAAAGTTACTGTACCCCTGTCAGACCTTGTCAATCCACTTTTTTACTTCTCTCACTTTTTTACTTACAATATACCCTTTCACGAGATTACTCACCCCTGACTTACACGAGATTACAGCTTACACGAGATTTCTATGAGTTACACGAGATTACACGAGATTACAACTTACACGAGATTTTTCTGTACATGAGTCTTACACGAGATTACACGATATTACAACTTACACGAGATTTTCCTGTACATGAGTGTTACACGAGGTTACACGAGATTACACGAGATTACAACTTACACGAGATTTTTTTGTACATGAGTGTTACACGAGATTACACGAACGTGTTACACGAGATTACACGAGGTTACACGAGATTACACGAGATTACAACTTACACGAGATTTTTTTTTTGTACATGAGTGTTACACGAGATTACACGAACGTGTTACACGAGATTACACGAGGTTACACGATATTACACGAGATTACAACTTACACGAGATTTTTTTGTACATGAGTGTTACACGAGATTACACGAACGTGTTACACGAGATTACACGAGGTTACACGAGATTACACGAGATTACAACTTACACGAGATTTTTTTGTACATGAGTGTTACACGAGATTACACGAACGTGTTACACGAGATTACACGAGGTTACACGAGATTACAACTTACACGAGATTTATTTGTACATGAGTGTTACACGAGATATAGCAATATATGGTACACGAGATTTGGATTGTAAAAAATTAAGTAAGTAAAAAAGTGAATTGACAAGGTCTGACACGATCTGCGAGAGAGTATTTCCTTTGGAGTTGGACGTCAGTCAACGCTAGTGAGACGTGGCAGCCGCCAAGACAGCTGTAAGCGAGACCCACAACGACGCGACAGAAAACGGAACAAAAATTGAAGTAAAGCTTTTGTGTGTTTAACGTAAGGAGTAAGCCGGCGTGAGGCCTCCACTGTTGCCGACAAAATTTTATAATCATAGTCGCAGATCTATGGTGGTGCCCCATTCTGATTCTCAATATTGCTATAGCCGCCACGTCGTATTATGACCCCTCCCCTCTTTCTAAATTTTCAACATTTTCGGCACGACCAATCATCCACATGTCGTCTTCTTAGTAAATCAAAGTAAGAGCATTATATTTATATGTATAAAGTATGTGACGGTAGAACAAGTCAAGTATGAACGTATGATCGTAATGGTTAATTAAAATTAATTCATTCGTATGTCGTCAACCATACAACTTCGTCTTCTATTTATAAAATACTTAATTTAATAGATAAATTATTTTTGTTATTATTGGTATTTATTCTTTTATGTGCTCCCTGATGGAAAAATATTTTGTGAGGTTTCTTTTTGTTTCTACTAGATGTCCACTCGTACATATTTCGTGAGGCTTTCTTTTCTTTCTACTAAATGTCCACTCGTACGATACACGAGCTAAATATTATTTTATTATTAAAATATAAACGTAAAATATGTATTATAATAAAAAGCAAATGCGTAATTATTTAAATTATAAAGGACTTGTACGAAATATTATACTATAATTAGAGTTCGCGAAATAGGCCTGGCCAGATGGACCGGTCCGTTTAATTCGAAATATGTGGGCTGGGTCGGAATATTAGAGACCAGAAAAAATTCGGACTCTTTTGGCCCAGGTCGAACGGGCCTTTTTTTTTTTTTTTTGATATAATTGAATTTTTTTAGGCTAATTAGCTAATTTTTTGTGTATGTTACCCAATTAATCGGACCAAGTTATACTTACAAATTGCTACAATGAAACAGGAGCACATAAGACACAATCTTTTTAACATATCTATTTCTTAATAAATACTCCCTCCGTCCCAGCTTATCTTGCACCGGGGGAGGGAGGGGGGGGGGGGGGGGAGGGGGCGGAAGGGACTTTGTAATGTGAATACTTCTGTCACAAATTTTCTTTGGGCGGGTCTATCTATGATTACTCGTTCTCTTTGGCTCCGTTTATTTTGGTAGATAATTTAGGATAATGAAATTTTATCTAGTTTTATCTAGCGTTTACCTTGGTGAAAATAAAAAGCTGGGTTATCCTTCCGACCCTGAATAAAATGCTAAAATTCTGATAAAACCTTTGATAATAATCTAGGCTCTCCCCTTAGAGTAGATAAAATTAAACTGAATTATTCTCATTATGATTTTTTTGAAGAGAATTAAACTGAATTTCACCTCAATATATAATTCTCCTTCGTGGTTAGGGTAACGAAAAAGAAAAGAAAAAAATTCATTGGAGGGCAATTTTCCGCCCGATGGCCCGAGGTCCGATGGGCTGGGCCTAGCATTTCTAGGCTTGAAATAAATCGGGCCGGGCCGGACCGCCCGAGTTGCCAGCTCTAACTATAATAAGTAAAAGTTTTGATATGAAGACACACATCGAATTATCGTAAACTGCACAAAATGCAAACTAATTGAAAAGTTAAAGACTTCTCTATGTGCAACATTAATAATTAAATTGTCATGTTGTTTCTTCACATTGCATATGAGAATCTTTAAGCCACGTATATTTGTAACTCTTCACAAATTAATATTGAATTAGCCATGAC
This sequence comes from Ajuga chamaepitys, assembly GCA_958295605.1. NCBI lineage: Eukaryota > Viridiplantae > Streptophyta > Magnoliopsida > Lamiales > Lamiaceae > Ajuga > Ajuga chamaepitys. The sequence goes on along the minus strand of OY282501.1, from coordinate 52,827,178 downwards.
TATAAATTGGTTTGTGAAAGAAGAATTCTACATTAGACTCCTTAACTCTTATTGATGGTCATAGCATATGAAATTGTAAGAGGAAATTGATGGCTTTGAAATTTGAAAGACATGCACTCTCACATCGGATGAAGTAAGTGATTAACTTGGAATTAACACATTTGTACCTACATAAGTTATGGCCATGACATCCCTTCAAGTACATGTGTACGAAGTCTTATGATGATCAATTGTGTACCATTACACTATTCAAGAGTAGGATCAATATTCCTCAGTAGCATCACCAGTGTACCAACCTTTAACATCAGCTCATGACTCGGAACACCAGAGCACTTTCTAGTATTTAAAATTTCTTGCATGTGCAAATTAGTCATTATCTCAACTGTTATATCTGATTTGCTTGCACTATCAGAATGACAGTATGTATAGCTATCCTCAGTGTTTTAGTAATATTAGAATGAGATCCGACAATAGTATTAGTCATTAAACATGGCGATGCTAAACTATATTATTATGGCGTATTTAAATAAAAATTACTCAGCACATTGTTTTGCGATAGATTAGCGACGAAAACGGACAGATAGAAAATAAAATTTTAGAAAAATAATTACTGACGGAATCGCGACGGAATACGACAAATTTTACCGACAAATTTATTTTGGTCGGTAATCCGTCACTATTCAGGCGGTAAATAGTTCCCCCTAATTTAGCGACGGATATTGGTGACAGAAACTACGTCATCGTTAATTAGTGACCGAAAAATTGTCACTATTTATAGTGACAAATATATCCTTCACTTAGTGACGTAATTTGCGACAATATTTTTTTCGTAAAAAAATAGTGATGAAAATCGCCGTCTCTATTTATATTGGTGTGACGAAATTTTCCGTCGTTAATTAGCGACGGAATATCCGTCACTATTGTTGGCGGCAAATATTTCCAACGGTAAAATAATTAACTTTTAAATTAACGACAAAAGATTTCGTCGCTAATACTTTGACAATTCAAATATTAACATTTAGTTTGCTACGGAACGTTACCGTTGTTAATTAGTGGAGAAAAATCCGCCAACAATTTTATAATACCGACGGATTTATTTTTAGCGACGAAATTTGCTTAGTTACTGACGGATTTGTCCGTAGCTAAATAGCATTTTTTTGTAGTGTTACATTTAAAAAATAATGTTTTAATAATATATATACATGATGGATGTCAAATCGAAGATCGTGAATAGAACAATAATTCGATATACTTTTCATAAAAAATGGAGTTGAGACGCAAAAGTTATAAAACTTTTAAATATTGAAGGGGGAAAGATAAAACAAAGGGAAAAATATTATTGGTTGGCTTCATACCAACCTCCTTATTTGTAGCAAGCAATTACGTACATGTCAATTAATTATTATTTTAAAAAATTCAAAAATCCCAAAAACAGACACATCACCTAATTGAAAATTCAACGATTCTTCTTTTATATTTGTGGACATCGTTAGTGTAAACCTTTGTCAGACATGATTAAAGAAGGTTCAATTAACATCCCAGTAGACCGCTATGATTACCAGACCTCACCCTCATCTCAATCGACGGCACCAATCCACAAAGGCAATTGACCGATCGATTACAACGCATTCCTTGACCGTCGAACGTCGTAATCATTGCAATGCAGGGAGTACACATGAAGGATGCACGAGCTTAACAAAAAAGGGTCCACGTGGCACCATGTCACGTGGCCCCGACCATGACACTTGTCAGAACACGTGTCAGTCATGCAAGAGCAGCTTCGAATGACTATAAATACCCACCCTCATTATGAGGGGGCATCGAAAAATAGAGAGTCAGAAAAAAAAAAAAGCTAAGACTAGACTTGAGACTTAAGAAATATACATGTACTCTTATCTAACAAGTATTAATCAATTATATTGGTTGGTTACAACGATTACTGTGACATTTTAACTCTTTTAAAATGATCGCCTTACCGGTCCGATTTGTTGTGGAAAACGGTTAAATTAGAACAACCATAATACCATAATCATAATCTGAATCTGGTTTCCAGGAATACTCAAGACCACACATCCACAATCTAGCGCTAGAAGGAGGGGGGCCCTTGAACCTCCAAAATGGCAAATGAGTCTACATCCTCCCCTACCCCGTCGAGACATGTGCTATCAAGGCGCAATTGAAGGACCTCACCTGTGGTCTCGTCAATGCGACGACCGTCTCTAGGTCGTCAAGAAAATAGTCCGCCCCCTCCAATAAATCAAACATAGGCCGTGTTGCTTCACGCAATCACCACTAAAACACAACAATTGGCCCAAATACAAAGGAGAAGAGCGGTCCTGATTGGAGAATCCTCACATATCCAAAGATGCTGCGTCCCCCAGAAGTCACAAGGGAGGATATCAGAACATCAACAACCAGCTGCACTAGACCAAGATCTAAAGAAAAAAGGGCACCAACCCCCAACACCAATACTTGATCGAGATGTGCAACGACATCAAAGCACTCCCATCATGGCCCCAGTGAACGCCGAGAATCTCGGTCCCCACAAAAGACGGTCTTTGACAGGCTCGGGAGCCGCAAAGATCCAGTCCGAAGACCGCGACGACCTATTTCACCCCATGAGTGGAACTCCAATGAACCACCTCCCCATGACGAATATTGGCGACAACAAAGGACCAAAGAATGTCCAAGGGAGAGGAGCTACAACCACCCCGAGGTGGATCAAGAGGAAATTTCTAGGCTTAAGGATCGTTTGAGCCGATTTTAGGGACGATCGCGGATGCAGTCGTCACCTGTGGGAAGAAGGTCCAGCATTCAGATCGAAATCCCCGTTCCTATCCTCTATACTGACATCCAAAATACCCAATGAGGTATGACCGCCGAATATCATGTGGTAGAATGGTGCAACCGATCCCTCAACACACTTAAATACATATTTATCTTGTATGGAACTCTTGTTGCCAACTAGGGGTGGATCGGTACGGTATACCGTACCGAAACACCGATACCGAATACCATACCGAAATTTTCGGTATAGCATAATTCATACCGAAACCATACCGAAACTTTCGGTATACCGAAAGTTTCGGTATAGAATTTGGTGATACCGTACCGTACCGAAAATTCGGTATGCCGAAATGGATATACGGTAACGGTATTACCATTTTCATACCGATTTGTTTAATACCGAAAATACCGAACTTTAATTATACCGAAATTGTCGAAAAAATACCGAAAATTTACTAAAATATTACATCAAATTAGTGTCAATACAACAAAAGATTAAAACAAAAGTAGTCTGATAAGTGAACCATAAAGTCCAAAAAATATTCCATCAAATAGAAATCACAATAAAAAAACAATCAAAACAACTTGGGGTCACTACAACAAAGCGCACAAACAAATTAAGTCAAGGATTGAAATCCTTATTTAAAATCCACTTCGAAGCTATCTTCACTTCAAATCCTTGGAAATGAACTACTTGCATTCAATAAAATTCATATAAACTTACTAGAAAAAAACTCAAATGGCAAATCTATATTAATCAATGATTATCAATCCAACACAAGTCAACTTAAGCGAGTTATTCTGACGAATGCCACACAAAATTCATATTAATCAATATCAATCAAACAGAAGTCAACTTAACCTTGACAATGGTATAATACCACATAAAGCAACTTAATTGTTCTAGAGTATGTTGAATATAGTGAGAATCTCAATAAGTGATATAATGCCACTACACAACAATCATAAATCAACTTCTCATATGCAATTACACTTTTAAACTACTCCAGCTAAGCCTGTTTTCATACTTAAAAAAATATATTACCTTAAAATGCTCCACATCCAGCAGATTAAGATGTGGTAAACAAACTCAAACACAAGTCCCTAAACCACTGAGTTCAAGAATGTAAATATTTACCTTGACATCTTTTACACCATAGATAATGTGGAGGCTGGAGAAAAAGTTTGAGAGCAATCTTGATTGGCATTTACCGCTGGAAAAAAAAAAAAAAAAAAAAAAAAAAAAGACGTGATTAGAAGATTCATATAAGTGTAACATAAATAAAGGATAAAAATTTAATGTGCTTAATTAATAAATAAACACTTACTCTTTTCAATTTCTTCAATTTCCTTATATAATTCAAGGTCATCATCGGTCGGATCTTTATAAAGGCTGAACTCCTCCGCTTTTAGCCAATCATTAGTGCACACCAATGCCTCTACCATTTTAGGACTCAAACTACTCCTAAAAGGATCCACAACTCTTTTACCCAAACTAAAAGCGGACTCACTAGCCACAGTTGAACTTGGAATTGCAAAAATATCCTTGGCAATAATTGAAAGAACCGAGTACCTAGTTTCACTTCCTCTCCACCACTCCAAAAGATTAAAAGACGAGTTAGATCGTTTTTCAATCTCATCGGCTAGGTACTTATCTACTTCATTAGATATCTCTTGAAGTTGTTCTTCTCATTTTGTGCTTCCACTTCATTAAAGAGTTCATCCCATAGGCCATCACCATCACCGGTTCTAGTACCCTCTCCACCATCACACTCTATCTGCATACTTTGTTTCTCAATTTTCAAAGTATCATTTATTCCCTTATACTCCATCCACAAAGTTACCAAATTTTTCTTAACCTTATCAATGAATTCTTGGACCATTTCCGGAGTACCTCCCAATTTCTTGACACTAACTTTAAACATTTGAAGCTTGTTTCTAGGGTCCAAAACATTGGCGATAAAAATCAATGGGTTCATGTTATTCCAATTTCCCCAATACTTATCGAATTTTATCTTCATGGCACTTGCAACCTTTTTAAGAATTTGATCTGAATCATCATTCTTTCTTTTCTCAATCTCAAATTGTAGAGCAATCATTGATGGATAAATCAATTGGGAGGTAGGAGTCTTTGATGCACTTAGTTCTAAAGTGGTATCATAGAACTTCTTTAGAAAGTGCACAAAGGCCTTTGCTTTCTCCCAATCCTCTTGAAGTGGAGGCCCCATTCTTTCTTTGCCCTTTTCATCCTTCTCACGGAAACAATTCACAAAAGGCAACCATTCCTCAGACATCCTTTCAAACACCCTTCTATACTTCAATGCAACTTCAAGCATTTTGTAAGTTGCATTCCACCTAGTTTTGACATCCATAGGTACTGTTGACGTACTAGCAAATTTTGCTAGCACGGCAAATTCCCTAAACTTATTCAACCTAGAGGGGGAAGAATGAATAAAAAGAACTGCATTTCTTATGGATTTAATTGAGGTACTAAGCTCCTTCAAACCATCCTTAACAATTAAGTTAAGAATATGACATGCACACCTCAAATGTAAATATTTTCCATCAAACAATAATGTATTCTCACTTTTCATTCTTTTTTTCAAATAATCAATTGCAGTATCGTTAGAAGAAGCATTATCGACTACTATCGAAAATACTTTTTCTATCCCCCACTCTCTTAGACAAAACTCTACCAACTTCCCAATCTCTTCCCCTACATGACTAGTGATTTTTGTGAAATTTATGATTCTTTTATGCAATTTCCAATCACTATCCAAAAAGTGAGCAGTCACAACCATGTAATTGATGTTTTGAATGGATGTCCAAGTATCGGTTGTGATACTTACTTTTTGACCGCTAATCACACTTTTAATCTTAGTTTTCTCAACTAAGAATAAATCATAAACCATACCTGCCACCTTTTTCCGATCTGGAATTCTGAACCTGGGTTGTAGTTCATGCACCATACCTTTATATCCCTTCCCTTCCACAGCTCTAAAGGACATCTCATCGATAATCACCCACTCTGTCACCTTTAGCTCACACCGTTTTTTATTAAAGGAATGAGAAACCATGGCATTTCCTTGCCCCATCGTCTCATTCGTCAAGACAGCTTGATTTTTCTCACTCCCACTTGCTTCGTATAGCGGGCTTCCCTTGCACCTCTTCTCTAAGTGATTCTTTAACCCACTAGTACTCCCGTAAGCTGCCGGCACCTCGGCCTTACAATATTTGCATATCCCTATTTGTTGTACATTGCCATTGGCCAAGGTCCTAGACCCTTCTTCACAATGCAACCAATACATACTCCGTTTTTTGTACTGCTGTTTGGGAGCTACTGGAGGCTTTGGTGCAGAAGTAGTTCTTGCTCGTTTTCGACTCGTAGACTCATCATGTGCTCGTTCCTGACTCGTAGACTCATCATGTGTTGAAGTATCTACTGTATTTGGTGTTTCAGATGGACTAGGCAATGAATGGGAAGATTCAGATTCCATTCCTATCCTGAAAATAAGTAAAAATAATAAGAATTTGTAGAGCATTTCATGATATTTGTATATACAAAGATCAACGGATAAATTCTGGAAAAAATATTAGCCCTTGCGAAAAATTATATAAGTGAAAATTATTTTGTGATTGTCATAAAACTATTCAACAGATTCCTCTACATTATCAAAGACTGTTTTGTTCCGCTCCCAACCAAATAGACCAGCATAAGGCTTGTACACAATGGCAAACAAAACCACAACCTCATAGCTTCCATTTGAATATTGAGTCAGGAAGAACTTCTATGTAGTACAGTGTGAGCTAAATGGACACCATTGTTGCAGGTAAGGCAAAATCGCAAAGCAAACAAAGGAACTTTTGTCTGAGTTCTAGAGCTCTAGCTTCGAGGAACATATTTCTATATGACAACAAATTTTTCTTTGAATAAGCTATTTATGGCTAAGTCATTTCACAAGATTGTGAATCAGACATTCCCCCAGGGATCCAATATGCAAGGCCAAGCATGATGATTGGTCAGGCTTTGCATTTCCTAGCTGACACCCTGACAAGCAAATGGACTAATGGATTTAAACATTCCCTTATCATATAAACCTCGAGAAAGTCGGGCCTATTGAGTTTCAAGACAGACCAAGACAGATAACTAGCAAGAGTTTGCAATCAAGACATCAATGCTGAACGATATATAGATGTAATTTGTAATCACAAAGAAAGTAATTACCAATTAAACCTAATATTTATAAACTCAATCCTGAAGAAGGAACATTATTATAGAACTATATGGACAACTTGATTACACTGAATAGTTCACCTTGTTTCTTTCAGTTTTTTTCTTCTCCAATATGAATAAAGCTTACATACAGAAAACTGAAGCAAGAAACCAAACTCCAGAATCTTACAGTGCGAGGAAGATGATGTCGAAGAGCTGGCGGCGGAGCAGGCGGCGGAGCAAGCGGCGGAGCGAGTGGCACGAGCAGCGGAGCGACTGGCGCGAGCAGCGAAGCAAGCGGCGGAGCGAGTGGCGCGAGCAGCGGAGCAAGCGGCGGAGCGAGCGGCGGAGCTAGTGGCGGAGACGGTGGAGAGGAGCGCGGGCTGCGCGGCTAGGGTTTTCAATTTTTAATGTTGTGAGACTTCAGAGAATCACTGAATCAGAATCAGAAATAAGTGAAACTAAAATAGCTGATAAAAAAAAATGATATTAATTCGGTAATATTCGGTATTACCGAAAATCTTATTTACTGAATAATCGGTATATACCGATTTTACAGTATATACCGGAATACCGTTAATACCGATGAGTTCGGTATATACCGAAATACCATACCGATTTGCTTCGGTATTCGGTATATACCGAAATACCGAAAATTTGACATTCCTATACCGATACCGTACCGAAAATCTTCGGTACGGTACCATACCGTACCGAAAATATTGGTATACCAAAAATTTCGGTATTTTCGGTATTTTTCGGTATGGTACGGTCGGTATACCGAAAATTCGGTATTATTTCCCCACCCCTATTGCCAACCGATGTGACTTTGTGTCGAGTGTTCCCCGCGACCCTTGGAGACAAAGTGTAACGCTGGTTCCAAGCCCAACTGCCTCATTCAATAATAGGTTGGGAGCACTTGTCAGATCTCTTTAAAGTAAATTTTATGAGTTTTAAGACGCGCACAGCGCCAATTGAGAGATTGACGACGATTGTCCAGGGAAAGGATGAAAAATTAAGCAAATATTTAGAAAGATTAATAAGCTGCTACTGGAAACAGAAAGAATGTCAGATGATGCAGTGTTAATCGCTGCATTGCACGCTTTGCGGACGGGCACCCGTATCTGGTGGGCTGCCCAAATCGAGGGTCCACGGTCGTTTGCTGATTTTATGATCAAGGCGAACTAACATCGGGGCGGAGGAAAGTTTAGACGTGTCCCAGAAAAAAGACTAGCCTGCAGGCAAACAAAGAGCCGAGAATGCAGGAACCCGTGATGGAAAAAGCTTCCGCTCTATGGAAAGTCAAGAACAAATGGATGAACTAAAGGAAATCATGACCATCAGCCCAGAGGAAATCTTTCTTCAGATCAATGGACAGGGTCTCCTGAAGGAGCCCCGGAAAATTTAGGCCGATCCTTCTAAATTAAATCGGCAAAAGTTCTGTAAATATCATGAGTCAATCGGCCATAATACGAATGAGTGCCGAGATTTGATGACTCAACTCTACGCTCTCTATGAGGGCGGGAAGTTAGACCATTTTATCACACCCAAACTAGTAGCTCGTAATCATCGGCCGCGATTGATGGACTCCCAACCACCGAGGCAACTAATGGATCGAGGTGTGCCTCAACAACGAATTGGCGGTGACCCAGAGGAAAACCCTCCCCAAGAAATTCTCATGATGGGCCAAATAAGCGATCCTTATGCACGATACAACAAAAGAGCACGGAGAACACAATTATGAGCGGCCCAAAACAGTTATCAGAATGGTCCCCCGATGTATAATTTCCACCGAGAAGATTCTTACCCTAGCAAATCTGCAGCCCCGATGGAAGATCCTCATAGGAAAGCTCAAGGGTCTTCCAATCCAACATGGGATGAGGCAGGGCCCTCCTATACTCATCACTCGGGACCAGGCATTGACATAATCATGTGGTAGGCGCAATACAGTCACGATAGAGTGGTTCACGAATTCACGCCAACAACCCAAGATATCCACTTCTCCAATGAGGACGTAACCGGTCTAGTCCTACCCCACAATGATGCCTTGGTAATTGTTTTAAGAATAAATGGGACATTTGTCCACCGAACGATGGTGGACACTGGGAGTTACGAGAACGTCCTGTTCCTGACTACTTTCAAAAGGTTGGGACAACTTCAATCTTATTTGGAGCCTTATCCTGAGGTCATTCGAGGCTTTGGTTCCGGTGAAGTTCGCCCCATTGGAAAAATAACGTTACCAGTGAGGCTTGGAGAAAATGGACGAGGGGTGTCTCATAATCTGACTTTCAAGGTGGTAGATCAGCCATCGATCTACAACTGTATGCTCGGACGACCATGTCTGATGGCATATAGAGAGGTAGTATCAATCTATCATTACTGCCTTAAGTATCCGACCCCTGATGGAGAGATTACCGTCAAAGGAGACCAAGTGAATGCCCGAGAATGCACATACAATATACAACCATATGAGCTGAATATGGTGGATCCGTTGTGGAATCTCACTCGGCACCTAACTTTCCTGGGCTAGGTGACCAAGAGTGGGAACATATGGATCCAGCAAGGCCCCAAAAAGAAAAAGGGCTAAACCTGCAAAAGAATTGATGAATGTCTCGATTGACCCAGACCGACCAGAACTTGAAGTTGTGATCGGGGAGAACTCCTCGAGCTAGAATGGATGATGCTTCTAGAATTCCTCCAAAGAAACCTCGATGTATTTGCCTGGTCGCATGAGGACATGATTGGCGTGGATCCTAAAGTGATCACCCATCAGTTGAATGTGAATCCAGAAGCATGACCAATAAGATAAACGTGTCGGCGTTTAAGTCCCTAGAAATACGACGCACTAGAGTGCAAAATACAGAAGTTACTAGCTAACGGTCCAGTGCGCAAAGTGTTTTACCCAGAATGGATCGTGAATCCGGTCCTTATAATGAAACCAAACTTCACCTGGCGGATGTGTATAGACTTCATGGATCTGAATAAAGCTTGTCCAAAGGACAGTTTTCCCCTGTCTCACATTGACCAATTGGTCGACGCGACCAGGTAATAAATTAATGAGCTACATGGATACCTTTTCAACTACCATGAGATACCGATGCATCCCGATGATCAAGAGAATACCTCTTATGTTACTGATCACGATCTATTTTGTTGGACTAAGATGCCCTTCGGCCTGAAGAACGCTAGAGCAACATACCAACGTCTAGTAAACAAGATGTTCGCCCAGCAAATTGGAAAGACCATGGAGGTCTATGTCGATGACATGTTGGTCAAAAGTTAGCGCCGAGGCGACCATGTGGGCCACATAATGGAAGCCTTTAAAATCTTGTGACGGTTTCGAATGAAATTAAACCCAAAGAAATATGCCTTTGGAATTGCTTCCGGAAAATTTCTAGGGTTCATAGTGAGTGAAAGAGGGATTGAAGCCAACCCTCGAAAAATTCAAGAAATACTGGATCTACAGCCACCGCAAAAAATCAAGGACGTTTAGTCCTCAGCGGGCAAGGTGGCGGCCCTCGCCCGATTCATTTCCAAATCATCCGACAGATGCAAGATCTTCTTCCGAGTTATAAAAAAGGGAAGAACATTCAAATGGGACGATCAATGTGTCCAGGCACTGGGAAAATTGAAGGGGTTTCTCCTAACACCGCCGCTCTTATCTAAAGCTCAAGATGGAGAGCTACCTATATCTCGCTGTGGCGGATGAAACAGTAAGCGCAGTCCTTGTTCGAAGTCAAGAAGGATAGCAATACCCGGTCTACTATATAAGCCAGGCTCTACACGAGGCCGAAGTCTGTTACACTTCCGTTGAAAAGTTAGCGTACGCACTGGTAATCGCAGCTTGAAAGCTATGCCCTTATTTTTACAAACACACGATCGAAGTACTCACAAATTATCCGCTGCGGTAGATCCTACAAAGGCCAGATGCGGCTGAAAGACTGTTGAAATGGGCGGTCAAACTAGGGCAACTTGACATATTGTATGCTCCACGTATAGCGATCAAAGGACAAGCTCTAGCCGATTTCATCCTAGAATTCACCCCCTCGGTGGAAATACAAACATCAGAAGCTGCTTCTTAGGAAATCTATGTTGATGGGTCTTCGACTGCACAACAGGCAGGTGCTGGAGTCGTACTCTTAAGCCCCCACAAACAATATTTGAGCTCCATAATACGGTCCGACTTCAATGCGACGAATAATGAAGCAGAATATGAAGCGATCCTCTATGAGATGATCACCACTAAATCGCTGGGCATCGATAAAGTGAAAATCTACAAATGATTCTCAACTGGTGATTCACCAGATAAATGACGATTACGAAGCAAAGGAGGAAAAGATGGCGAAGTATCTGAGAATGGTCCGAGAAAAGGCCAAGGATTTCAGAAAGGATGAATTTCAGTAGTTCTCGAGAACCAGGAACGCACAAGCAGGCGCTCTAGCCCGGTTGGCCACATCAGAGGGAGCAGAAAATCTCACATCAGTAGTGTTCCTCTGAGCGGACGTCCCATTTATTCAACAGGAAGATTCGATGCAAATCGAAGCCAGCCAAGAAGGATGGATGGCACCGATAGAGCGGTACCTCAAGACCGGCGAACATCTTCCAAACCAACTAGAGGCACACCAACTCCGAATGCGATCGGCCCTCTATGAGGGAGCTTGCTTTTCCCACTGCTCTTCTGCAGTGCCCCCCATCCCCTAACGGGGCTCCGCAACTGTATTTTGTATTCGAGAGGACCGAACTTTCTAATAGAGGTGGACCGCGACGGAAAGCATTTTCTCATATTAGTCCTACAATTTATAATCAATAAACTTCCAACAATGTATACCATGTAGGCCACCCTAATGGTACGCGTCCATCGGACGTGCACCGACCGTCCGAGAAGATGAGTCAGTATGGGGGATGGGTGATAAAGACCTAAGCGGATGCTCATAGGAAGACCGTGTCGAGGCTGATTGTGTTAATCACAATCATGCTCAAAATGCGGCACACACTAACCATAAAGAAAGTGAAAGGGACAAAGACGTCGAAACGAAAAATCTGAATGCTGGAGCATGGAAGATGGACCATCTGTACGCAAACTAGGTATGTGGGGACGAGACTGAAGGTGGGGTTGTTGAGCCAGCGGAACAATGCCAGCCTCTACCTGTTGTTGTCTACGCACCCCCCGTGCCATCGACATGTCCTCGATGGATTATTCCGGGGGCTGAATTCCATCGGGATGATGGTACGGTGTAATCACCCCAACCTGCGATGATGTTGGATTCTAAGATAGCCTTCAATTCTAAATGGAACCTTATTTGCTCAACAGGACTATATCATATTGTGAACAAGGCCAAGTTCTAAAACCAAGCGATCAAGCCCTTCACGGTACTATATAGTTTGCAAGTTCTAAAGATGTTTATTCTAGATGTTGACTGAACACAACTGTGAACTTGACCACACAAACACAGGTTCTAGGCGGATCCCGGTAAAGACAATAATTGCGTTGTATGCGCCAAAGTTGATAGAGGGGCACTCTCTAAGTGAAAAAGCAATGCAGTGCGGCATGAAGTGGGACCATAAATTCGATGTTGATTATTAGATTCTCCTTCAGGCCCACCACCTCGCACATGGGATGGTATATGGTGAGTACGAAAGTTCTTTCCACAAGATACCAGCCTATTTGTCGATGCTTGAGCCCATGAACCCTGGCACGGTTACTGCACATGCGAAGGACAGTCAGGGACGTTTCGAGAACTGTTTCTTTGCTCTTAAATCTTGTGTTGAAGGCTTTCTAAAATACAATCGACCTGTCATTGCCTTTTTGTGGCCGTGTCAAAGGATGGGAACGAGCAATTATGGCCAATTGCTTATGGGATTGGACACGTGGAGAATAATCTGGCCTGGAGTTGGTATTTGAAAAAATTTAAAGAAAGTATCGGCGTGCCTAAGGATTTGTTGATAATATCGGACAAGCACCAGACATATTGAGCAGTGTCAAGTCTTAGTTCCCGGTTGTGTTGCATGGACTATGTTACTACCACTTGAAAGGTGCACTTGCTTCTTATGGCAAGCACGTGGCAACCTTGTTCTACAAAGTCATGTATACCTACAACCAACAGGAGTTTGACGCGTGTTATGAATGGATTCGAGCAAACTCAGAATTTGGCGCTCATGTTAAATTGAAGCCGAAGGTGTTAGAGCTTGGTCTCGAATAATGTGCCTGATTAGGCGTTACAATTTTATGACATCCAACGCAGCAGAGTCATGGAACAAGCGGGTCCTTTGGGGGTGAAGACTAACAGTATGTTCCCTACTGGAATGCATCAGGAGTGTTATCGAAGACTAGTTTAGCGAGAGACGCCATAAGCACGAAGCACGAGTGAATGAACTTACTGTATTTGTGTCTGCGAAGCTGGCAACAAATGTCACGGCCGGAAGATGGTTTACAGTGAAATGTCTTGCGGTTTCAAAATACAAGGTAAATGACCACCTAAACTTCATGTAATTGATCTGACGGAATTAACGTGCACCTTTCAGGAGTTCCAACTTTACCAAGTGCATTGCCCACATGCGTGTGCATGCATCGGGTCAGTATCATTTAGCTAACCTGTTACCTTAGCAATTTTCTGTGCAGTGAACTAATTAAACTACTATCGTTAGTCTGGTCGAATAAACTGAGTGGTCTCTCTGGTTTTCTTCTAGTTATGCGCGAGAGAATATCAATAATTACGTTACACCATACAATAAGACCTCAACGTTATGGAGTCAGTACGGAGGAGAACTAATACCGGTCCCAAGGTTGGATGATTGGGTGATCCCAAAAGATGTCAGTGATTACAACGTGAAGCCCCCTAAATGCCCGAAACAAGCAGGAAGACCGAGAACCACCCACAGTCCACATCCTTCAGAAAAGAAGTCAACGACAACGGACCGGTCTAAACGATCTTGCAGTAGGTGTGGTGAGGCTGGCCATAACATATAGAATTGCACGATTGTCATGCCAGTCACGGTCGGTAGCACAGCGCAAGCTGGACCAGTAAAATGTCTCCCGACCAGAATGACAAAAAGAGAAGGAAGTGCAAGCTACGTAGAGAAGAGGGTCATCGAGCAAACAAATGTTCCAGCCCAATTGAGAAGGACTGCAATGACAATGCTACCCACCTAGTAAAAGAGGGGGCCAACGGAATGGAGCAACCTGTGATTGGCGCAGGTGAAGCCTCGTGTATGAAGGGCGCCAACCAGACTGAGAGGGGCCACTTGTCAAACAATCAGAGTCCAATGAAGATAAGCAAGATTAGACTAGTCACAATCAATTTATATTGAATTGTAACGAGGAACCAATCGTGGACGATGAAGGACTAGAGGAGACCTCAACCATGAGATATAAATCGACGATGGATGACTCGTTCGATATGGATGGCACAGATGACTACGTCATATCGCTATGAAGATAACTGTGGGCCTATCGGACTTATGATGTAGCTGTATGTTGAAGAAATTATCCACCCCTTGAGTGTAGCTCAATTTCTGCCACGGTCTAGAATGCAACTTGTAATAGGGTGTATCAAGTTTGCTATGGTGTTAGGTAACTAGAGATCTAGCCTTCGAGCGTCAAGTGGACAGGTTGATGTGGTCCATGATTTTTGTATTGTGAGTTCCGAATATACACGGGCAAAAAACATCGTCGCATTCAATCTATGCGGCCGACATAAAGTGAAAATTCGTGCGAGAAGAACTCTCGAACTACGTAGTCTATAGCATGAGATACATGTTCATTGACTCCCTTGATTTACAAAGGGAAATACATTACTCGATCCATAGACTATTCGAGATAGTTTTTTTTATTCTAAACTAATCCTAGGATCAACTGTGATTTGGGATGCCACTCCTTGACGGTAGAGTTTTTTCTTGCCAATAGGACTTTATTTTACATGATACTTGGTCTCGTGCACCGAGGTTATACTTTAAGTTGTGCATGCCTGGAAGTTCAGCGTGTATTCATTATCATAGAGGACTATGGGTGTCCTCCACTTCTATGTTGTATGTACAACCACTGATGTTAACTAATGTATGAATACCAAGACGATCTAAAATCTTATTAAGCATTGAAACCCTTCACCAATTTTTTCCTTTGAATATGAAACAACAATCAACATAGTCAAAAAGGGAAGTTCGAGCTAAGGCAACTTGGCATGGAAATTGCAATCGGGTAAACATGTTAGATTTACTATCAATGTGAAGATGTGAAACAGGTAGTATAACTTTGAAGGTTGGAAGTTATGCTTCGTACATCGTAGTGTGTGTATAGGTGTGCACAAAAATAAGCTGGGTTGAGCTCTAAGTGACTGCATTCGTTAGCAGAAGTTGTGAGTGGGTCGTAGACCCTAATTTATAATTTGAAGTAAATGCTACATGTTTATTATTGTAGTAATGACTACCAACCACCCAAAGCACCCCTTTCAAGTGGTTGGTTGGGCTATTTATTATGGTTCACATATGTATTGTCAACGGTTGGGTGTGTATATATAGGCCACAAATAGACCACTCGCCTGAAGCAACTTTTGCAACTCTCACACATCCAGAGGTTCAGTTTTCCACTTAAAAACATTACACATGCCCCGAAGCCCATCGGATCTATGGAGACCTCAGAAGGAACATTTCTACACTAAAGGATGGATCATAGGCATGAAAGCAGCACTTATTTAGTCTCTCGCAGGTACGTGTAGGGATAGAGGTGGCTTACTAGATGAATGCTTACAATGAAGCAGTGGAAAATGGTATGTTTGATGCTGCAGCTAAGACTCTTCAAGTGTGGCCAAAAATGAAAGTGGATATGGAAGTGGAAAAATTACGCACACGATACGATGTCTTCAAATGGATAACTGACGACCCAAGCGTCCAGTATTACCTCGTAATAATAAGGTTGTAGCTACCAACAATACATGGGAACGTCTGTCCAAGGTAACTTGCTTTAAAATTTTCGTTCTTACATGTGTAGTATGAATATTTCAGTGTTCTTGCTAGTGAGTAGTTACAACTAACATATAAACATGGGATGGAAGTATAGAAATGTTTGTTCGCAGTCGCTTACTACCACGATGGTGAATCGAGTTGGGAGAAGCTACAAAAGATCTTTGGCCGGGTAGATGGAGTGATGTCGTCTTCGTCCAGTGGTGATTCAATAGGGTACGAGATCGACCCTATCAAGGATCATCTAACTTCATGGATGGGAGGGTTCGAATACAGTGCTTACGATGAGAGAAACAACAAGGGAGGGGGTGACGGATATCATTAGCTAGGGCTTTGACGGGCGGGCGATCACATTGTTTTCCCAGCTGATTGACGTAAAATCTGCAGTTTAGTTTAGTTTTTGTTAATAGTGTAATAATTGTGTGGGTGTACCTAGAAACTGTCTGTGGCCCTTACATGTATACCAACCATAATATAGTTTGATTTGCATCGTATAATATTATGACAACTAAATCGTGTACACGCTTATAATCTGAATACACCGACCATCTTGTAACGCAAAAGACTCTATATGAATGTCTACAATAGTATTCCCAAACAATCTATATAATGAATTATGTGATATAATAAGTCTTTCAAGAAAACCCTAATAATGGGCACAAATAAAATTCCCTACACATTTACGACTGTAAACCACGTCACTATGAAACGTAATGCCAAAATAAGAGCAGCACAAGATTTTGTGCCATGTAACTTTTGCACGAAATCCAATATTTCAAAGGCATGCTTTTATAATGCCCTAATGTACGTATACTAAAGTAGCTTTCAGGTAGCAAAAGGAGTATATTATTACTCCACAAAGAGCCTACCACACCAATCCATTCATAACGAAACCCCAGGAAAGAATGCCACCAACCCCATCAGACTTATGGAGACCCCAGAGTGAGTACTTTTTCACGGAAGGGTAGACAGAGGAGATGACCAACGCAATTGACTCTCTAGCCGGAACATGCAAGAGTATGAGGACGATTGCTATTTCACGACACTTGAAAGTGGCAGGGCCGACATTGTAAGGAAGGAGAAGAAGTTATGGGAACTTTACAGGGTGGACTTAGAAGCAAAATAAAACTATGGTGTTGGTACGAAGTCTTCAAGCTGGTGTCGTCCCACCGACTAGTCCAGTACCTTCCGTATTTAAACAAAGTGGTTGCAACAGACAAGGTGTGGAAGCGTCTTTGCGAAGTAAGTGTTTTAGTGATTTGCAGAACAATCCACTTACGTTGTATTTTCTTAGTATTGATGTGACAATTCTTTAGGTCAGTAATGCTTGCTCACGGCCGCTTTTTATCACAAAGGAGAGCCCAGGTGGGAGAAACTACAAGAGATATATGGAAGGGTCGACGACAGCCCAACATAGTCATCAAGCGATGGCTCGGGAGGCAACCTAGGCAAAGAGGTCGATGACAGTGTGAACGAGTCTATGTGAAGATCGAGCCTCACACTGTACGAGATACCAATCACCAGCGATGGTGCTAGTAATATTATCGTCCGTACGTTGTCGCCGAAGGACTTACAATAGATGCAATTTTCAAGAGGGCCGTTGTAATAGATTTAAGTTATGTATTGTATCATGCGTAGTAATATGGTAGTAGTAGTAATGTTACGATCTTCAGTTATCAATGTTGTCGGCTATGGTGACAACTATAAAATGACCCAAAATTATATAGACAGCGTTGCCCGAGGGGTAGATTTAAAGTGAATGAACATGGTTATAAACAAATCATCATAATATTACAAAACACAATCGAAACAAAAGCAGTAGGGGAAAAACTTCTACCACAAAAGATGTAGCTGTCGAAACAAGTCCTAATACATAGCTTGGATATACGTACTAAAATGGTAGAGAACGACTTAGAATTTGGGTGATCCCAGTGATTCGGCACTATTGACGCCTAAATCGCCGCTCGAAGGCGATTCAGTATTATTCATCTTAGCCGAAGGCCAGAATAATCAGACAAGCTAATCCATCATTGGTTCACCATGACTAATGTAAGAACGGACAAGGTCACCATGTTTATTCATGAGGAGACCCCATAGTTATTTTTTCATGCTCACGGTGTTTGTTGAACCGTTGTAGGCCACACCCGAGGTACAAAGCACTGCACTCCAAATATTATATCTTACTTCCAACAACTGAACACGATCAAATACATCGAGACAGTAAAACCACGGCTTGCATAGGCAGCACCGAATGTAAATTAGGGCCATACCATTGTGAGCATCATTTCTCGGTACCTAACCATCGAGGCCATGCTAACCCTGAAGAAGGTTAACCAGAAAGATGTCCATGCAATTGGTCCAGTCAGAATCGGTGTACCAATCTGCATTTTGAGTAGGCATTCTGGAAACATTTCGTGGTGTTGGGCCAGACATTTCGACCGAACACTTTCTTAGCCATTTATCAATATAGAAAAGACAAGATGTATCTCAAGGAGAAGTGTGGAACATTAGGGTTACACGTAGGGCTTTTGAACTGAATTTCATGGATATAGGTTCATGCTAGATATTGACAAGTCAAAGTAAGTAGTTAGAATATTGTGTCAAATTTTATTGCATGTGACCTAACAGGGATCTTGATATGCCATCATAAAGTTGGAGGCACGCTTCAACAATACATTCACGTCTAGTTATAGGTCCTTTCAAATCAAATTGGTACTGCAAGAATCTAAAATAAATCTATCGTGTGCCTGATTATATATTAGCGCAGAGGCACGCCAACTATTGTTGGTCCCACTATTCAATTCTCGTCCGTAGTGCCAAGAACAACACACACAACAATGTTGTAATTTGATACTAGGTTCTTGTCTAATAAGGTGCATGGGGAAAAAGAAGCAGGCCTACCTTGGTCACATAGGAGATATAATTGTGAGGATGACTCGATGGGACTACATGCCACAACATGAATATTTCTACATGGAAGGGTGGACGGAAGTAAGGAACGAGGGATTACTCGAGGAACTTGAGGATACTTGTAAGGATAAAGGATGCCTTCTCAACTCATGTTGGGACGAGGCAATGAAAAACGGGAGGTTAACTGTTGCAATCCACTTATATTATGGATGGTTGTTGACCAAGATGGTTGAGGAGACAGAGAAACTCAGAAGGAGGTACAATCTATTCAAATGGATCAAAGGCCAAGAGGGTCTCCGTCATGACAGGCACGCCAATAAAATTATTGATTTGTTTATATGTAGTATGATAACGGGGTGACTTTTTGGATAGGAAAACCGTCTCTCCGCGGTTTACAGACATGGCGGGGACCCCGACTAGAGAAGCCTGCATGTAATTTTTGGCAAAATTGACGGACCCCTATCACTCACCTCGTGGCCCGAGCTTTACATGAGCCCAGGTGAGGAAGAAGTAGGATTAGATTTCGGCGGGTATTTGAGCTATGAAGAGTGAAAACACCTGTAGCTTCTTATTCCACATTTGGTATACTCCTAAAGTAGTACTTTTTTATGTGACAACTTGTCAAGCCACGTTTGTAATCCGACGATACAAGTGGTTTCATAGTATATTAGCATGAGGTATGCAATAATATGTAGTTGGCTATGTGCTTATTTCAACAAATTTAACACACATTCAACAGAATAATCCACCGTGTTGAGACCGGCATTTATAAATAACAACATTATTAGCTCACATTTAACCAACGCTCAATTTTTTAAAGATAGGATCAATACATCTAAGGCATGTTTAGCTTTTTTGTGCCTTCGAAGTGCTCAAACTAATTTGTGTTTGGTACACAAGCCCGTTTCGTCACGATTACGTTTTAACTCCCACCGCACTACGTACACATGCACTAGACTATAGAGTTACGCATGTAATGCTGGTAAAATTCATTTCTTGTCAAAAATAACACAAGAGATAACGTACACACTATAGACCAGAAATAGGGTAATTAAATTATTATATGACACGACTACATTTTTGTCGATTGGAAGCCACTAACAATAGATGCTACATATGAACGGGATTCTTTCCATAATGGGGAAACTGATCTCAATCGTAATTATACAAAAGAGAGGGCGACTCTTAATCGACTGCAGAAGGAGGCGACCGAGGAAAGCCACAAGGTGGTATGGGCTCGAATATCATTTGTAACGCATCCCACATAGGGTCCCCTTCAACACAGTAAGTGAGGGCGCACAGGTCACGCTTAAATAAATGGAAAAAGGCACATACGAACCTATTAGTCCATATGAATTGAAAACTGAAATTGTGTTTTACGTAATGTTGAAAGCTATAAAATGATATCCACCTCGAAGACGTCTGCCCAGCATTCTGGTGGAATTTGTATTGTATTATTCCAGATGTCGAATGTAAAACCCTCTGTTTCGATAATAGACTTAAACGACGTATAGCGACGCCCCAAGCATTCAACCTTTATAGCTAGATAATCAGTAGAGACCACATTTTCGTGTTGACGGACCAAGTACTCCTTCGCATCTTCAAGCACGATAGTATGGCCGCTATCCACAAAGAAGTTTCCCTTGTGGGTGTCATCCGCCAGGAAACCGATGAAGGACTGGTCTATAAGTTTTGATAAACCAAGGGCGTATAGAAACATATCCTGAAAATTTGTAGGATGGGTGGTGTGTAGCCAGTTATTGAAATGACCTCGCCACATCACAACAAAATAGGGTTGCCAGAAAAGTTTCTTGACTTCTCAATAATCTTATCCTAAAGCTTGTATATTATTGATTCTATAGTGTGGTTCTATTTATGGGGGCACTTTACCCAACAGTAGATTTTAGTGGAAAACAAACAATAAAAAGAACAGCTTAACTAAACAGCGGGCGTGCCTATAAAGAAGCAAAACCAAATTAAGCACTCCCTCACACACCTCATGTCCCACACACCTACGTCCAAATCCACATAATCGTCATGGCCAACTAACCCACCAACACACGTGAACCTCTAACACTCCAGCCAATATTATTTTACGAAGATAGCAAGTTGATCGGAGAAATGGATGATTGTATTCTACAGTTTTAAAAATGGGAGAAGGAACTTCGCTATTAGGTGCCTGGACAAAACCCTCGGAATCACCTCAGTATAACGGCCACTCGTTCGCACCTGTGAGAGAAATTTTTGCACATACGCAACTTCACTGCTGAGGAGTCAGTAGCCTGACGGGTTTACGAGAAAGATATGAACTTTTCACGAAGCTCATGAGTACCGCAGGAGTCTTGTGGGATGGTTATGGAAACCGTCTTCTGGAAATAGAGCCCATTGGAACGAATGGTTCGTACTTTACGGGGGACATGGTCTTTGCCTACTCGGAGGAAGGTAAGCCAAATTACCGTACAATGGAACATATATTTGTCGAAGTCAGTCTGCTGTTAGGAAGGGTGCCACGTCCCTCCCTCGTGTGATTATCGATGTGTTCACGTCTGTTATTTACAATCTTCCAACTCGTTAGTACGACCTAGCATTATCAGTTTAATGTAATCCAGAACTGGCTCGCAGCTGTAGACATTGTAGTTCGAATTACAATCTCATAATGCCAATATTATTGTCTTTTAGATGTTATGTTCTTTTAATATTGTCGTAGTATCCATATTTGTTGTCTTATTGTTGGTAATGTTAGAGGGGAGGGTTGGTGATGTGAGGTGCCTTACGAGCGTGCGAGCTTAAATTCCAATCTCGTCTCCTGGTCGGTAAAAAATGCAACAGTGTAGTTTCTACTTTAAACTGGGTTGCATGTGAGTAAAAAGTGATCGTGCCAGACTCCCTTGGGCATTCGAGGCACGTGGACACATAAACCTCTTGTCAATGTTGAGTGCATCGTGCTATGAAGCCTACACCCTGCAGTATTAACTAAGAAACCAGATGTAGTAGTTCAAACACTCTAGCACGAAGCGTATCTTTGTATAACTGATCCGGGTTATAATAAAGTTACACAGTTACGGTGGGCGGATCGCTCACGTGCAGGTTGTGTCATCTCACCTTTAGAGTAACATGTGCATGTGAATATACAATATTTGTGCCAGCTGAATTGTGTTTGCTAGAGCACGGCATTTCGAGGATGACCTACAACTTTCATATACAAACAACAGTGACGTCCAATCTATCTTGTCTTTGGAATGTCAAGCCGATCATTGAAATATATATCCGGTCGTGCCTGTTAAAACCAATGAACTCAACTGTATGGTTAGGGTATAGGCTGGTAGACATAGCTATTGTTGTAGGATCACTTTGTTGAACCTGATAGATATATGCTTAACTGACTCATGTTACCCAATCTTCGTGCCAGAGAGTTTTCATGTGTACCCCTAAGCTAAAGAACAGGTTTAGGGATGCATAATGCTTGCTAATACAATCATGTCGTGACCTGGTCTTCAATAATGGTGCACCTTCAAAACTGCTTTATAGGTGTTACCTACCATTTTGTCTTATACTTTTAATTTAAACATGTCCAGGTAGACGTATTCATATATATGTGTGTGTGTGTGTGTGTGTGTGTGTGTGTATTGACTACATTGGATATAATCTAACAACAAAATCTCAGGCTCTCATTAACTCTTTCCCCGACATGCCTCCTACTCCTACGAGAATTTGGAAACCCTAGACCAATTATTTCTACATAGACGGTTGGACATGGGAAATGCATGTGGGGCTTTTTGACTCGATCGCAGGAGCTTGGCTGAGGATGAGCTGTCGGCTAAATGATTGCTACAAGGAGGCTCTAGAATATGCATTGTTTGATGTGGCTATTGAGATCGGGCTGGAATGGCCTTCCGCAAGGCTGTGCGACACGATGTTTTCAAGTGGGTGAAGGATCACCGATTGGTTTATTACAATACTCAGACTAACAAGACGATCACCATAGGCAATACATGGGAGAATTTAACCGAGATAATTTCGTAGATATGTGTCTATAACATTTCATAGTGCAGTGCATGCATGGAAATGACCATAAATACATTTCTTAGGAATGCCCCTTTCCCGCTGCTTACTATCATGATGGAGAACCTAGCTGGGATCAACTACAAGATATCTTTGGTCGAATTGACAAAACACCTCTGCCGTTGGACTTGGATAATCGATCTGGGAGCATGGAGGTAGATGGAGACAATGTTGATGAAGGACATCGGTTGAGTGATGAGGATATGCTACTGAAGTCAATTTCGATGACTACAACACTTATTAATTAAATTACAATGTTTGGACCTGATCTTGTGGATGAACAGACGTCATGTTCCTTTGTCAATGGTTAGCTTTGTTTGCAAGTGACAGACGTTCTGTATGAATCATAATGTATTAGTGTTTCACTTGCACGATAAATTGCCCAAACTCTCTGATGAACGCCACAACCTAATTTGATTATGCTTTATGATGAATTTTGACACTGTGCCATCACAACTTATTAAATACATCAATTTATTTTGCCCGTAGACACTAACAAGCACACCTCCTACTTCAACATTAATCCTATTATCATGATGGGTGTGATCAAACCACATCTTTTCATTGCGGTTGTTGCCAAATTTATGAAATAATCTGGCGTTATCACTTTTTAAGTTCGGTGCCTTAGTACATCTTCGTGCCAATAGCGGGTTGGCACGATCATAAAGTTTGCATTCGATCAGTAGGTGTACAGCAGGTTACAATTTCAAGGAGTCATTCACAGGATTAAAATTAGTATAAACAAGCCACATAAATTGTGCATTATTTTGCATTGTACTTTAACACCTAAACGCTCAACCGGCACTTCCCTACACTTCATTACCCTCTTATTATTATCTATGTGCCCTCTTTAACCTCTCGTGCCTCCGTGCTCATGCCGTGCCATACCAGATCGCACTCACCGGTTACTGTATACCTCCTGAACAATATCGCAGGTAGAACTACCCCCCACCGCCCCATAGTTTAGCCCACCTTGCCCTATTTATGATTAGTTATACATGCCCCTCTTAATATATTCGCAGCTAATGCGCTGAAAAGTTTAAAAAATTATATATTTTACGTAAAAGCTTGGAAGTGTGAACCAATACAGCAATGGTAAAGAGAAATGGAGTAAGGGGAGAGAGAAAACCGGGTGTGCCAGAGCTTAGAGAAAGAGAGGACAGAGAATTAAAGGAGGCAAGAGAGATACAGAGGGATGAGAAAGGAGAGATAAAATAAAGTTGTCAATCTGTTGTCCAGTCTGCGTCAATGTCAATGAGTTGGGGGTGGGGTGCAAGCGTGGGCGATATCAAAAGTTGGGTGGCTATGAGTAAAGTGGGATCGAGATAAAGCATGGTTGGGAGTTGATTTTAAGAGGTGAGTTGGCGAGCAAAAGGATAAAAAATGATAAATTTTATATGATTTTTTAAACCAGATAAAATCTGTATATTACTATGCAAAAGGGATACTTTTGAAAGTTTCCACTTCATTAAAAACTAATAAAATAATATATTAAGTTTTAACAAATTTTTTTATGAGATGAATAAAGCAATAAATAAGGTTTGTGGAAGGGAAAAAAGTTGCAGTGCCTCTGTCAGGGCTTGTCAACCTACTTTTTTACTTATCTCACTTTTTTACTTATAATATACCCTTTTAAAGTAATCTCACCCACCCCATTTCACTTTTCTTTTGTCACCCCCTCACTTACACGAGATTACAACTTACACGAGATTTCTATGAGTTACACGAGATTACACGAAGTTACAACTTACAAGAGATTTTTCTGTACATGAGTGTTACACGAGATTACACGAAGTTACAACTTACACGAGATTTTTCTGTACATGAGTGTTACACGAGATTACACGAGATTACAACTTACACGAGATTTTTTTGTACATGAGTGTTACACGAGATTACACGAGATTACAACTTACACGAGATTTTTTTGTACATGAGTATTACACGAGATTACACGAAGTTACAACTTACACGAGATTTTTCTGTACATGAGTGTTACACGAGATTACAACTTACACGAGATTTTTCTGTACATGAGTGTTACACGAGATTACACGAAATTACACGAGATTACAACTTACACGAGATTTTTTTGTACATGAGTGTTACACGAGATTACACGAAGTTACAACTTACACGAGATTTTTCTGTACATGAGTGTTACACGAGATTACAAATTACACGAGATTTTTTTGTACATGAGTGTTACACGAGATTACACGAGATTACACGAAGTTACAACTTACACGAGATTTTTCTGTACATGAGTGTTACACGAGATTACACGAAGTTACAACTTACACGAGATTTTTCTGTACATGAGTATTACACGAGGTTACACGAGATTACACGAGATTACAACTTACACGAGATTTTTTTGTACATGAGTGTTACACGAGATGTACACGAGATTTATACAAGACTTACACGAGACTTACTAGTTACACGAGGTTTTTGGTACACGAGATGTACACGAGGCTTACACGAGACTTACTAGTTACACGAGGTTTTTGCTACACGAGACTTACTAGTTACACGAGGATTACACGAGGGTTACACGAGATTCCGAAAATTGTACACAAGCATAATTACTATAGTTACACGAGATTCATTGCCCTATGCTACACGAGATTTACACGAGATACAGCAATATACGGTACACGAGATTTGGGTTGTGAGTCACAAGCATGTTCAACTTATCCAACAGCTAAAATAAAACAAAGCTAAAAATAAAAATACACTACTTTTGGGACATTTCATGAGAAAAAAAGTTAAGTAAGTAAAAAAGTAGATTACAAACTACTGACAGGACCTGCGAGAGTATTTCCTCTTTGTGGAAGTGTAAAGACATAAATGCAAAGAATGCGTGTTGAAATGACGGCCGGGTGGACGCATATAAAAGTAGCAGACTGCAACTGCAACAATCTGAGACGACTTTGGGTGCTGACGCTGTTGCGTGTCTTACTCTCCCACATGTCATTCTTCAGCTTTTCTGACAATCTCTCATTTTCCATTTCTTTTTATAAACGTCATCCCGTGGTCCCCACCTACTCTACCATTCATTTTCTTTCCCAATTTTAAATTAATTTTTGCATTATTAAAGGGGATGTTCGCCCAATTTTCATCAAATTTGTGTACATTTATAAGCTGTCCTTATTATCTCTATCACTTGTTGACTCAATAGTAACACACTGCCACCAAAGTCATTACTTTATCTTATTATTTGTGAAACTAATATTTTTCTACTAAAATTATCAATACACTGTAATGTTTTTTTATAGCGAATATCATTTACAAAGATAAATTTTTTAAATGTTACTCATAAAAGTATCACTTTCTCATCAAATGAGCTCCTCGCACAGTTGAGACTCACTTTTTAGATATCGGGATGGACGAATATGTTCATGTAATCTATTTCTTTCATTTACCACTTTCTTTTCTTCCAAAAAAATCTTTATTATCTATATTTTTGTTCATTCTCTGCTCTCATACCAGATCTTTAAGGGAATTTATTGGAATGTCTAAGTATAATATTAAACGAAATGTGATTTTTTTACAAGCATAATTTATTTTTTAGAATAAAGTAATTTTACTAAAATACATAGTATTCAGGGAGGGGAGCATTTGAGATATTTGATTATTTTATTGCGGATGGACACGAAAACTTTTGTAATCATAAAATAGACAATTTTATTGGGTTGTAAAAAATAGAAATTACTGATATAGAGAGAATGAGATGAAACATACTCCAATTTTTTTTCTTTCCTGTATATCTTTTTATTTCTTTTATTTTTTATATATACGTATTTGGAAATAACGATTATCTCACATAAAAAGAATCGTATATTTCATGTCTACTTAAATCATTTTGGTTGTGTTTATTTAAGGTTAGAGGAGACTGGAGTAATGTAGGCTTGGAGAGGAAAAGTGAAAAGAGAATGTTGGGTGAAATAAAGGGGTGTTTAATTTTGTTGATTGAAGATTGATTTGTGATTTGTTTTTTGTGTAAAATGTGATAAAAATGTGATGTAATGTGTGTAAATATATTATCAGCAATTCAAAGAAAATACAGTTCGATTGACACAATCTTCAATGAACTAAGCCATGCGATGAGTAAACACTGGCTTTGTATTCACCCACCAAAATAATTTTATATGGCAGCAGGTAACTTTTTTCTACTATTGTTTTGTTTTTCAGTATTGGGCCCAAAGAAATTTTGATTTAACAGATGTAAGAATATAATAAAGTTTGTATGGGCACTTTTGGAAAACCGGGTTTGGCCCACCTGACTGCAAGCTTTTATAGCAACAGGCAAAGACTTTATGACCAAATTTAATCATATAAAATGATTAAATAGTAAATTAATGATATAAATAATTATTTAAAGGATGGTAAGCCCATAAATTTATAGTGGTGGCGGCCGGCCTCCCTATTTTCTGCATTTGTCTCTTATCATTATTAGTCTTAGTCGTCCACCCTATTTCATAAGCCTACATAAAAACATGCAATTAATATATCAGTTTAAGGAATTTAATTTTTCTATATAGTAATCAAAGAATGATAATGACATTAAAGTTAAAATTATCCCAATCAACCGCCACTATACCGCCCCACCTCACATTATTCTATCGTGCTCCACTAATACAATTTTATTCACCTTATTTTATTGAAAATCCAAATATAAATATAATCTAATCATGAATTAAGGGGAGAATAGGTCAAAACCTAACTAAAGCAGCGTAGTCTAGTCTACACTGAGTCTATTTCAGCCCAGCCTATTTATTAAAAGAGTTATACTTAAACTTTTCATCTGAGCTACTTAATCTCATCGGTATTTACTCAAGTATAACAAGTAGAGATTTTAATATGATCATATAAACTTAATAGATCGACATACTTAGAATTACCTATATAAACAATATATGGATATCATATATAATAATATACAAAATAATATTTCATGTACTTTGCATAAAATATATGTGAAGAATAGTACTTAATATACTCATGAATCGGGTTGGAATCGTGTCCAGAAACAGATCAAAATTGAGCTGGAAAACTGAAGAGAAGAAAACTGCCATATGACAGTTATAACAGAAAGTTACAACGGTTTTAGTTAAAACCGTTGTGGAAGGCAATGTGCAGAAGCAGTTTTTTGTGATTAGTTTTGCACGCGTTTTTGGATCAGTTTTAACCGTTTTTCTTCCTGAGCTCGTATATGATGTTGTAATTTTCTCATTCTCAGATGTATCATACGTCTAGAGAGAGAGGCAGTAGAGATAGATAGAGAAAACACTTGGATAGAAGAATAGGAGTTATTCTTTGAGTGTTTTTCTTTTGATTTGTTGTTGAAGAGATTTCAGCAGTGGTTTGTTCATCTTGTAAACATCTCTTGATTGTTAAAAGAAACCTGGAAACCCCCTTCGTGGATGTAGGTCGTTTTGGCCGAACCACGTAAACTTGGAGTCAATTTCTTTTCGGTTTGATTCAACATTTTATTGCATTGTTATTGTTTATTCTATTGTTTGATTATCCCTCAACAATTGACGTTGTCTGTGGGAAGGTTGCGAACTGGAGCGGATCAAAGGATTAACAATGGCAGCAATGAAGTATGATGTTAAGAAATTTAACGGGAAGAACGATTTTGGTCTTTGGCAATTAAAGATGAAGGCTCTCCTGGTTCAGCAGGGCCTTGCAGGAGCTCTCAAGGGTGTTGATGGATTCTCTGATAAAGTTGGAGCCAGTGAGAAGGCAGAGTTACTGGATAAAGCACATTCTGCCATCATTTTATCCCTAGGAGATAAGGTGCTGAGGGAAGTATCAAAGGAATTGACAGCAGAAGCTGTCTGGAACAAGCTTGAAGAGCTTTACAAGAAGAAGACCATGGTAAACCGTCTGTGTCTCAAACAGAAATTGTATTCGTTCAAGATCCAAGAAGACAAGGCCATGGATGACCAGCTGGAGGAATTTAACAAGTATCTGGATGATCTTGAAGGAGTTGTTGCCAAGATAGAAGATGAAGACAAAGCCATGTTGTTACTCAATGCATTGCCAAAATATTATGAGCATCTCAAAGATGCTATGATGTATGGGAGAGAAACCAAGATATCCCTGGAAGAAGTACAAACTGCTCTGAGGGCCAAAGAATTGCAAAGTTCATCAGATGGAAAACCAGACCCTCAAGCAGAAGGGTTACACATCAAATCTGGAAAGTTTCACAAGTTCAAGAAAGCCTCAACAACAAATGATATGGGAAAGAAATCACAGCAGTCAAAGCCAAAAGGTATTGAGGGAAAGGAGACCAGAAAGTGCTTCCATTGTAAGAAGCCCGGTCATCTCAAGAAGAATTGCTTTGAATTCAAAAGGAAGAAGGCAGAAGGATCAAACAAGCAAAACACAACAGACTTGGCACAGGGTGAAGAAGATGCTGAAGTTTTGAATATTGTTAAGGGAAGAACAGAAGACAAATGGATTCTGGACTCAGGATGTAGTTTCCATATGTGCCCCAATACTGGATGGTTTCAAAACCTCAAGGTACACAAACATGGCTCAGTAATGTTAGGAGATGATCATGCATGCCAGATTGAAGGAATTGGTGATATTAGGCTTAAAATGCATGATGGCTCTGTGAAGGCATTGTCCAATGTGAGATATATTCCTATGCTAAAAAGAAACCTCATTAGTCTTGGAACACTGGAAAATAAAGGGTGCAATTTCAAATCAATGAATGGGCAACTGTTTGTGTACAAGAGCTCAAAGCTGGTAATGAAAGGCATCAAGAAATCCAGTCTCTACTATCTCATTGCAGAGACTTTGACTGGAGATGCAAACAGTATTGCTGCTGATGATTCACAATTATGGCACAAGAGACTTGGCCACATGAGTGAGACAGGGATGAATGAGCTGCTGAAGCAAGGAGTCATCAATCACAAAGGGAGATTTCAGATACAAAACTGTGAAACCTGCATCCTGGCAAAAAGCAAGAAATTGCCATATCCTATAGGTAAACATACCTCCAAACACCCCCTAGACTATGCTCATTCTGATCTCTGGGGGCCTTCAAAGGTAGAAACAATGGGGGGTGGAAGATATTTCTTGAGTATAATAGATGCTTATTCAAGAAAACTATGGATTTTCATTTTGAAGAATAAGTCTGATGCTTTCAATAAGTTCCAAGAATGGTGCAAAGAAGTTGAGATGGAAAAAGGGTCAACACTGAAATGTTTAAGGACAGACAATGGATTAGAATATCTGTCTGAGGAATTCCAGAAGTTTTGCAAAGAAAAGGGCATAAAGAGACACAAGACTGTTCCTGCTCATCCTCAACAAAATGGAGTTGCTGAGAGGATGAACAGAACAATTTTGGAGAGGATTAGATGCATGTTAATAGAGTCTGGAATGCCTAAGAAGTTCTGGGGTGAAGCTGCTGCTACAGCAGCATACTTGATAAACAGAAGCCCATCCACTCCAAATCAGTATGTAACTCCATATCAAAAGTGGAGTGGAAACTTACCAGAATGCTCACACTTAAGACTATTTGGATGCCTGGCTTATTCTCATGTCAAACAAGATAAATTCGATGCAAGGGCCATTAAAGTGTATGATGTTGGGATATCCACATGGTGTAAAGGGGTATAGGTTATGGTGTTTGGAAGTTGGGATGAACAAGGTGATTATAAGTAGAGATGTGAAGTTCTGTGAAGAGCAAATGCCAATGAAACCAAGTTCCAGTGCTCCACTGGAAGTGACAGTAAAGAAAAATGGTGCACAGCTCAAGGTGGAGCATGATGACACAGATGGAAGATCAGAAACTGATGAAGACATAGATAGACTCAATCTAAGAACAAATTGATTCTGATAAGAATCAATACCAACTGGTTAGAGACATAGAAAGGAGGGTTGTGAAGCCATCCTCAAGATATGGCAGTGATTATCTCACTGCATATGCCTTAAGTGTTGCCGAAGAAACAGAATACTCTGAGCCAAGAAACTATAGAGAAGCTGTCAGTAGTAGTGACAGGGAAAGTTGGATCATTGCTATGCAAGAAGAAATGGATTCACTGGAAAAGAATGGGACATGGACATTGGTTGATAAACCTGCTGGGCACAAACTTGTCAGCTGTAAATGGATTTTCAAGGAGAAAATAGAGTTCAGTGGGACAAAAAGAATAAGATTTAAGGCAAGATTAGTTGCAAGAGGCTTCACTCAAAAGGAGGGAATAGACTATAAGATCTTTTCTCCTGTGGTGAAACATTGTTCCATAAGAATGCTTCTGGCAATGGTAGCACGGACTTAGAGTTGGAGCAGTTAGATGTTAAGACTGCATTTCTGCATGGTGAGCTTAAGGAGACTATTTTCATGCATCAACCAGAGGGTTTTGAGATGCCAGAAAGTGAGAACAAGGCATGTTTGCTCAAGAAATCTTTATATGGCCTCAAGCAGAGCTCTAGACAATGGTATATAAAGTTTGATGAGTGTATGAAGAGGATTGGATATACAAAATCAAAATATGACAACTGTGTTTTCATGAGGAAGTCTGGGGATGAAGTTCTGAGTTTCTTACTGTTATATGTGGATGATATGCTTGTAGCAAGCAGGTATCAATCTGAGATAGAAAGGCTTAAATCAGATTTACAGGAAGAGTTTGAAATGAAGCAACTTGGAGAAGCAAGAAGGATATTGGGAATGGACATATGCAGAGACAGAAAGAAGGGGTTGTTGTGGCTTGAGCAGAAGAGCTATGTTGAGAAGATTCTTAGTAAATTCAAGATGAATGAAGCTAGGCCAGTAACAGTTCCTTTGGCACAACATTTCAAACTTTCAGAATCACAAAAGCCCAAAACTGAAGAAGAAGAGTTTGAAATGTCAAAAGTTCCTTATTCAAATGTTGTTGGCAGCATAATGTATTTGATGGTTTGTTCTAGGCCTGATATATCTCATGCAGTGAGTGTTGTTTCCAGATACATGTCTAATCCTGGAAAGCAGCATTACGAAGCACTCAAGTGGATTATGAGGTACTTGAGAGGGTCTGCAACCAGAGGAATTATGTTTAAAAGAGTTGATGTTTTACAGGATGTTGTGAAGGGTTATGTAGACTCAGATTATGCAGCAAATCTGGATAGCAGGAAATCACAATCTGGATATGTGTTTACATTGTTTGGTGCAGCTATCAGTTGGAGGTCTATGTTACAATCAGTAGTGGTATTAAGCACTACAGAAGCAGAATATATGGCTATGACTGAAGCTGTAAAGGAAGTTGTATGGCTAAAAGGTATGATTTCTGAGTTTGGGATAAAGCAGCAGTCTGTGACAGTAATGTGTGACTCCCAGAGTGCACTTCACCTAGTAAAACATCAAGTCTACCATGAGAGATCAAAACATATTGATGTTAAGCATCATTATGTTAGAGATATAATTGAGAAGGGAGATGTGAATGTAAAGAAGGTGAGTACAAAAGAAAATGCAGCTGATATGCTTACCAAAGCTTTGCCATCTGATAAGTTCAATTATTGCTTGGATTTGATCCAAGTGGTTCATTGCAGTTAAGGAATTGTGTTGCAGAAACATGTTCAGGTTTGGACATGGTTGAGGGAGTTTTATGTTTGATGTTAAGATTCGAGATTGTTTTGTTCAAGGTGGAGTTTTATTCGTATATAAGTCAGGTGGAGATTTGTGAAGAATATGGACTTAATATACTCATGAATCAGGTTGGAATCGGGTCCAGAAACAGATCAAAATTGAGCTGGAAAACTGAAGAGAAGAAAACTGCCATATGGCAGTTATAACAGAAAGTTACAACGGTTTTAGTTAAAACCGTTGTGGAAGGCAGTGTGCAGAAGCAGTTTTTTGTGATTAGTTTTGCACGCGCTTTTGGATCAGTTTTAACCGTTTTTCTTCCTGAGCTCGTATATGATGTTGTAATTTTCTCATTCTCAGCTGTATCATACGTCTAGAGAGAGAGGCAGTAGAGATAGATAGAGAAAACACTTGGATAGAAGAATAGGAGTTATTCTTTGAGTGTTTTTCTTTTGATTTGCTGTTGAAGAGATTTCAGCAGTGGTTTGTTCATCTTGTAAACATCTCTTGAGTGTTAAAAGAAACCTGGAAACCCCCTCCGTGGATGTAGGTCGTTTTGGCCGAACCACGTAAACTTGGAGTCGATTTCTTTTCGGTTTGATTCAACATTTTATTGCATTGTTATTTTTATTCTATTGTTTGATTATCCCTCAACAATATAATAAATATATATATACATATATATATATATATATATATATATATATTAATCATTATAAATACTTCATTTTATATGATTAAATTTTCCAATACCTAATATATATTTATGTATAACTATGTATTGTAGATTTTTAATAGACTTTAAATGAATTTAGATCAGTGTAAAATGTCAAACTTAAACCCAACATCTATAAATCATGTTTCCCATTCAATGTAATGTCTAACCTAGCTTGGATATTCCTACCAATGAATTTAATTTATTAGCCATTTGTAACCTATATTGGTGACACTAGGAGCTCTAATCGATTTTCACCAATGAATCTCTTTCTTGAGATTGTCTTTTTTATAGTGATTAAGAAAATTATTGGAAAGAAAACTGAACAACTTAATTGCCTAATGTAACATATTTAAGAGCATTATGTTATTCAAATATGACATTTAATACTTATATTAACAGGAATATATACGTAGATGAACTAAATAAATACTACTATGTATAGAAGTTGAACTATATTAAGAATAATGGCATACATATTTTAGTGATAATTAGTCAGAGACTTTGTTAATTTGAAACTTGGATAAATCAATATATGTTTTTTTATTAAGAAAAGAGTTATGAATAAATAACCTAAATATGTCATTGTGGCAGATGAAAGGTTGAAAATAAGTATATGATGATGCATTTTATTTTCGTCTCGAGGTTTATTGGATTAAAAAGGAAACTACCGTTCAAGGTCAATTGGAAAAAAATTACTTTATGTTTAAAACACATGACGAGATTTGGACATTTGAATTTTGAAAAAGAATAGTAGTAATAATGCTTACCAATAATCATCTTACATATTAATACTTAAAAGTTGTGCTCAAACCATTTAAAGATGAAATGACACCAACTAATAGCCAATAAGCCATATACCAGGGGACAAAGAATGTAGATAAAAAACATATACATTTTCCTTAATCATTAACTAGTTGGTGTACGTCACACGGTTTCATTGTTGATATGTTATATTTTCTTTCTCCCCATCATTTGGCGGCTTCTTCCCAAGTTCAGTTGGGACCTACGGATCATCGTGATCCTCTTCTCTACTTTTCTTTTCCACATCGATTGCTGTATGTCTCACAGGTTTATTCGTTTTTTCATCGAATGATTCGATTCGGTATGGATATCTGATTTACCTCATCTTTGTGTATTAGTTATGCATGTGCTGATTAAGCTTTCGATGCCTATATTTCCTAAGGTTGCATGCCTCCATAATCAGTTCTGCCAGTAGTATCTGGTTGAACCACTTCTTGGTTTTAATTGTGTTCTAGGGTTTCGGGTTAGGGTTTTGGTCACGCCTTTAATTTCTGATTATTCCTATTTGCTGATTATTCTATTGACGGCGTAGGGTTTTCCAGTTAACAATTTTAGTCTCTTCGTCTATATCGTTTTGTCTGGATTTCGTTTTCTTTGGGGTTGGCTTGTGTTTTTCTGGACAGATTCACTATGACGGCTCCGACTGCATCCAAACTGCCCCACCAAGATGAGGAAGAAGATGAACCTCTACAATTATTTAACTCGGGGTCCGCCTATGACTCGACTTCTCTATGCATTGTCGCCTCAGTATGGACTGGAAAATCCTTTAATGCTTTTGGGTTTTTAGAGGCTATGCGAAATGCATGGGCTCCGAAACACGGAATGACTGCTAGAGAAGTGCGAACAAATCTGTTTGCTTTTCAATTCAACCGGAAAAGCGATGTGGATAAAGTTCTCAGTCTATCTCCCTGGACTTTCAAAAGTAATTTGGTGGTTCTAAAGATTCTCGGACCTATGACACAACCTTCTGCTGTGGAATTCACGGAAATTGATCTATGGCTCCGAATCTATGATCTTCCACCGGCCATTTGCACGGAACATTATCTGAAAGTGATAGCACAACGAGTGGGCCAAGTAGTGGATATTGACCGGAAATCGTTGGATGGTTTTGGCAGAAGCGCAAGAGTCAAAGTATCTGTTCCCCTTCTAAAACCATTGAAAAAGGGCACCAAAGTTCAACTTAGCAAAGATCAGATTGCCTAGCTACCATTTAAATATGAGAAGATAGCGTCGTTTTGCTATCTATGCGGCCATCTGGGCCATATGAAGCGTCAGTGCGAATTAGCAGACCAAAACCCAGAATTGGTGAATTTACCGGAGGAAGAACTGCCATTCGGGATCTGGATGAAAGCGTCACCACAGAAATCGGTCCGTGTTCACTCGGATGGATACAATATGCCTACGGCTCACAAAGTCGACCCACTAGCCAAGAAATCTTTATTTCGTGATATCCGAAGCTCGACAAAGGAAGATTTGCAAGAAAACCCGCAAATTGCAATATCTGAATTAAACACTCTATCAACCTCCCTGCAAGATGTTACAGTATCAAAAAGGCCAGAGTCTGTAAACTCAGACGTGCCAAAGCATGTATCCGATCTACCAAATAACACTCCTATAACCACACAATCAATCCCTACCAGCATTACCAAGGACTCCAAACTCAATATCATGAACCCTACCGAGACCACCGCCCAGACGCTATCAAATAATATCCCCATTCCAGCAAATATTAATCCCCACGTTAAACCCCTTCATGCATCAAAAATGGGCAAAACAACCCCTCACACTCATAATACACCATCCAGTAATCTCTCCCCCGTAATCCACCTGTCCCACGATAGCCCCAAGAAAGCCCATGCAGATCCAGACAAAAACAATATCTCTAACACAAACCACTCAGCATACCAACGAACCACTTGGGCTGAATCCTCCATACCACTATCACTAGACAATCTAACACCCTTAGCCACTCTTCATGAGCTTTGTGAATCCACTATCAAAAAATATCTGCCCACTGCGACCCGTATCCCAAAAATCGAACACCCATCACCGACTAAAGTTCCTAAGCGTAACCGTAGACCGAATATTCAGACCAGAGTGACCTCTTACTCTCCAAATCCGAATGGGAGTGGCAACATTTTGGGAATTAAACGAAGGGAATTGACAGATCTAGATTCGGAAGATAATAAGTTGTCAAAGAAAGTCAAGCAGAACTCTTCTACAGTAACGGCGGAGGCTGGATATCAGCCCCGCCGACATCCATGAGTCTAGTATCATGGAACTGTCGCGGGCTTGGGAACCGGGCGACAGTTCGAGAACTAAAGAAGTTCCTTCGAGAGGAGGATCCGGGCGTAGTCTTCCTGATCGAAACAAAACTAACTATACGCCAGATGCAATTTTTAAATTTCAGTTGTTTGCATTTTTCCGGTTGTTTTCCGGTTGCTTGCCAAGGAGATCGACACTCTCGCAGTGGGGGCCTATGTCTTCTTTGGAAGGAACCGTTTTCTGTTTCTTTGTTATCTTATTCAAATCACCATATTTCGGCTTCTGTTTTAATTTCAGGTACTACAACTACATGGCAACTTACATGGATGTATGGATGGCCAGAACAATACCGTAGACATCAAACGTGGAATTTGATGAAAGAAATTGCGCCACCAAGTCACACACCATGGATAGTGTTCGGAGATTTTAATGAAATATTGTGGGCTTCGGAAAAACTTGGCGGAAGGTGGCGAGCAATCTCACTAATGAAAGCTTTCCGTGATACCTTATACGATCTGGAACTTGAGGATCTTGGTTATAGTGGATATCCGTACACTTGGTGGAATAAACAATCAGAACCGGGATCAATTCAATGCCGTCTTGATAGATTTGTAGCCAATGGTCCATGGAAATCAATATATCCTTCTTTTCGAACCCGCCACCTGCCAAGACTTAGTTCGGACCATGCCCCAATTATTATCGATCTCAAAGCCACAGCGAGAGGATCTGGTCGTAGATTACCAAGAATCAAGATTTTCAGATTTGAACAAGCTTGGCTTATGCATGATGAGTGTAAACCGAAGGTCGAGACAGAATGGGCAGAGGCCCCTGGCAGCTTTATGGAGAAATTGAACACAATTAAGCTGTCTCTAAGTAATTGGGACGCAAATGTGTTCGGGAATGTTCGACAGAAGTTAGCCAAGCTTCGGAGCCAACATGGAAAACTTCAAGCGGGGCTAAAGACGGAGAGGGCAGTTGGTCAGATAAAACAAATTGAGTCTGAAATTGCAGAATTGGAAGGGAAAGAGGAGTTCATATGGAGCCAACGTTCCAGAGTATTGTGGTTAAAAGCGGGTGATCGAAACACAAATTACTTTCATCGCAAAGCAAATCAGAGGAGAACACGCAACAACATAATTCGCCTTAAAACTGGAGACGGTTTATGGGTAGAAGATGAGGTACAAATAGCGGACAGGATGCGCAAATATTTTGTGCAGTTATTCACATCCAAGGGATCCACTAACACCCAACTCGTACTTAATGCGGTGGATCAAAAGGTTACGCCAATAATGAATCAATCTCTTACTAAGCCTTACACGAGCGAAGAAGTCCATACAGCTCTAAAGCAGATGCACCCGATAAAGGCCCCCGGGCCGGACGGTATGCCGCCTTTATTTTTCCAAAAATTTTGGCATGTCATTGGTAATGATGTTGCTTCTGCTTGCCTTGATATTCTTTATAGGGGTTTGGATCCAAAATTCTTGAATCGTACGTTCATCGTTTTAATTCCTAAAATTAAGAATCCTGAAACTCCTAAGGATTTCCGACCCATTAGTCTATGCAACGTTATCTTTCGCATAATTACTAAGGTTATTGCTAATAGACTGAAATTGATTCTCCCCGCTGTGATTTCCCACACTCAGAGTGCGTTCGTTCCTAATAGGTTGATCACTGATAATGCCCTAGCTGCTTTTGAAGTGTTTCATTTCATGAAATAAAAAAATTGGGGTAGAGAAGGGATAATGTCGGTAAAACTTGATATGAGTAAAGCCTATGACCGGGTTGAGTGGAGCTTCTTAGAAGCTATGTTATTAACATTAGGCTTTGATAGTTCTTGGGTTAAGCTGGTTATGAGCTGTGTCACTTCTGTCACTTATTTTGTCCTCATTAACGGGACTCCTACCCCTGACTTCTCGCCTGGCCGGGGGCTGAGACAGGGGGATCCGTTATCACCTTACCTTTTTCTCTGTTGTGCAGAGGGTTTTACTGCGCTCCTCAAACAAGCTGAGCAGGAAAATAGAATTCACGGAGCAAGAATTGCCCGACACGCTCCGTCCATTTCTCACCTTTTTTTTGCAGATGACTCCATCTTGTTTTTTAAAGCCAACAGAGAAGAATGCGAACAAGTTCGCCATATCATTTCTCTATATCAAAATGCTTCCGGACAACGCATTAATCTGGACAAATCAGAGGTTGTCACTAGTTGTAATATCCCTGCGGCTGAAAAAACACGCCTAGCAGCATACCTAGGTGTTCGAGAAACACTTAAATTCGCCAAATACCTGGGCCTGCCAACCGAGATCGGCCGGTCAAAGAAAGTGATTTTTCAGAGCCTGGTGGACAGAGTACACAACAAACTCAAAGCGTGGAAGGAAAAAGCACTTACCAAAGCCGGACGTGAAGTTATGACAAAGACGGTACTACAAGCCATCCCTACCTATACTATGAGCTGTTTTTTGCTCCCGGTCGGAATTTGTCAGGATATAGAGAGAGCAATTGCGCGATTTTATTGGGGATCGTCGGAGACAGACCGAAAATACCACTGGGCTGGGTGGAGTAAACTAACAAAGGCGAAAAAATACGGTGGATTGGGATTCAGGGAGATTTTCTTTTTCAATATTGCAATGCTAGCTAAACAGTTTTGGAGAATTCTGACTCATCCAGATTCTTTGATTGCTCGTTTATTTAAATCGAAATATTTCCCTGATACATCGATCCTATATGCGCAAACAGGAAACAATCCAAGCTATGCTTGGCGAAGCATTTTACAGGCAAAATCCCTAATCCAGTCGGGAATGGCATGGCGAGTCGGAGATGGAAGATCTATTTTAGCTAAAACGGACAATTGGATCGGTTGCGATCCTCCGACATCACCAAGAGATACTACGATGTTTATTCCAGACAATACTTACGTGTCTTTTTTTGTGGACTATAATGCAGGGCAATGGAATGAGGACTTAATCAGACACATGTTCGCCCCGGAGGATACGAATCGAATATTGGCTACACCGCTTAGCAAGCGGTGGCCTAGAGATAAACTCTTTTGGACATTGACGGCAAATGGCAAATTCACTGTCAAATCGGCCTATCACTTGGCAGTGAATCTCTTTTCTGATCTTGGTCGGCAAGAACCAAGTCCGAGTAATCCCCCGGCGGTATGGAATAAGATTTGGAATATGCCGCTACTCCCGAAGATTAAGCACTTTTTATGGCGAGCTTGCACCAAAGCTCTCCCTACTCGTCAAATTCTAGCTTCTCGTCGTATGATAGATGATCCGACATGTCATCTGTGTGGCGAAGGAACCGAAAGTTTCGAACACTTAATCTTCCAATGCTCAAGTTTCCATGAAGTTAGAGGGAGATGCCCGTTTATACTCCCGCGAGAGACACAGAACTTCCACTCAATGCTCTGGAATCTACTGGAGAACTTACCAACTGAAGGTGGTCAGTTACTAGCATACTTGTTCTATGCTATGTGGACGACAAGAAATAAATTTATCTTTGAGAACGTTCCTATTAATGCTGTCAAAGTCATCGCCATTGCCAACCGATGGTTTACGGAGTTTGAAGAAGCTGCTATGGCACATGATACTCCGGCCACTGACCATATTCCAGGTCCAACTCTTTGGTCACCTCCGCCAGCTGGATCCATAAAAATGAATTTTGATGCAGCCGTGTTCCCGGATGGTACGGTAGGATTTGGCTTCATATGTCGTAGCTCTAGTGGTGCACTAATAACGGCAGGAGCAGTTCGAATATCTTTGCTAGGCCCAATTATGTTGGCGGAAGCAGCAGCCTTGAGGTTCGGATTATCGATGGCTAATATGAAGGGCTTGACTCAAATCCATGTAGAAGGAGATAACTTAGTGTTGATGCAATTATTATCGCAGCGAGCACAGCGAAGTGATCACTGTGGCCTCATCATGGATGATATATATGAGTTATATGACCAATGTGGGTGTTTATCGTTTACTCACGTCTCGCGTGAATCTAATACAGTAGCTCACGCTCTATCTCGACTTAAGGGAGATATAGATTGTCGTTTTAGTTGGTCGGATGATTTGCCATCCTTTATTGCTAATCTTGTTGATCGGGATGTAAGGCTTTACGCCTAAACTCTTTCTTTGTTATTATATATGGGGGGATTTCTCAAAAAAAAAAAAAAAGTTTAAGTAATAGAGTCAATTGTTTCAATGATGTAGTTACATCCAGAAATAATCAAACTCATTATGTTAAAAACATGAAAATACGAGTACTTGCAAAAAAACTTGGCTTCCAAAAGTTCTGGTGTCCCCAGATGCAGTGATATCATAGATAGAATATACAAAATATATTCCAACATTTTAGTTTTCATTTTTATAAATTTAGTATAACATTTCGATAATTGCTAAGTAACCCACAACCTATCAATCTTTTTATATATTTCTTATCCTCCGTATAAATTTCTATCTAAATTAGCATACATGACAAATGAAAATCCACAGAGGCAAGCTTATTAAAAAAATTACTAATTTAAAATATATAAATATATCTCAACATTACACATATAAAAAAATCAAGCACAAAAATTGCTAATAAATTCACATTCTATCAATCTTTTTTAATAATATCCTCCTAAAAACATTCTTGAAAAAATTATCATTTTTCACTGACATTCTCATCATAAAACGACCTCAAAAACGTTTTTCCTATCACACATAGAAACCTTGATTTTCATTTTATTCAATTAGTCACTTATCTTATTAATTAAGGACATTATTGGTTCCAATTAGTCACTTTCTTATTAATTAAGGACATTATTGGTTCTCACAAAAAATATAAGGACATTATTAGTAATATGTTTAAATATTTCTTCCTAATTAATGTACTCATTGCTTTCTACATTAACCAAATATTTTTGTATACAATTTAATATTTATAACTGTAATACTACATCTTTTTCATTCATGTAAAAATAATTACAGATTTTTCTTTTATGAGATGGGAGGTATTATTATACTCCCTCCGTTGTATGCTGATTGTCGTTTTAGAAAGGAAAAAAATGAAAGAATTAAAATAAAATATTTTGATAGATATACCCTCAGGTTTCAACTAATATTAGAGGATACAAATTTGATCAAATAAAATATATGTGATAGGTTAAAAAGTCGAGATATTTTAGCATTGAATCCAAGA
Source organism: Ajuga chamaepitys (assembly GCA_958295605.1). NCBI lineage: Eukaryota > Viridiplantae > Streptophyta > Magnoliopsida > Lamiales > Lamiaceae > Ajuga > Ajuga chamaepitys. The sequence continues at coordinate 52,785,715 of OY282501.1, read as the reverse complement.
AGAAAATTAATATAATTTGTAAAAAATATCTAAAAATCAATTAATTCAAAAAGGCGAAAGAAGCTAGAACAACAAGTTATATAGAATGGGTTAGTTCCCGTTATTAGCGCATGTCGTAAGCACCATTGAATTGATATATAGATGTACGACGAAGGGTTAATATTACTTTTATTCTATTGTATATATTAATTGAAGGATGTATTATTCATAGGAGAACCTATAAGATGTAGGGAGTATATAGAAAAAGCAAAGAGGTAGTCAAAGTAAGAAGATTAGAGTGTAATGGTGCAGAAAGAGAGAGGGAGACAGCGACAGAAGAGGCGGCACTGACCCACGCGTCCATCCAATTAATACCTAATCCGCCGGACGGACCCTTCACCATGACGTCTTCCTAACTTTATCCATTCTCGGTTAATTTACTAATTTGGTCCCCCCACTTTACACTAATTGCCCTAACACCCATCACCCCCTGTCTTTTCACTATTTCTACAAACTTGGTCTTCCCACGTTGCATTTTATACATACATACCATACCATGCCATGCCATACCATACCATACAAACCTTCATTCTTCAACTTCCATTTTTATGCTGAGTCAGCCTGTTCACATGTGCTAAACAAACACATATCTATATTCTGACGTTCATACCTGCGTAGGTACGTATCGTGCACTTTCGAGTACATACAATTAATATTTAAAATATACTAGACGCTAAATACTAGTGAGATGGTAAATTGTGTAGTATTAATGGACGAAAATATTGATTTTTACAAAGATATCGATGTTTTAATTTACGAAAATTTCGGTAGAATCTCGATATCAATTAAAATATCGGTGTAATTTTCTGAAAAATATTAAAAAATATATTAAAAATTTAAAAATTTAACATGATATTTTACAATTATTATAACAGACCCAAATACATATATGCATCTTAAATTGATAGAAATATATTTATTTACAACTAATTCATAAATATAAAATAATATAAATAATGAGTGGTAATATAAAACACTTTTTGACCTTTTTTTCATACAACATTACTAATTTCTAGTACGGAAATATTATATTAAAAATTCAAAAGTTTAACAAAATATTTTTAAAATATTGTAATAACCTTTAATAAATAAATTCATCTTAAAATTATAAACAAAACAAAATATTTAAAATACATGTTGTCTAGTATAATAATAATAATAATAAATTTAAAATTTGTATACAAAATTTTCGAATACTTATTCAATTTTATGAATTTTTTATGAATTGAGGAGGCAATTCTTGCTTATTTGATTTTAGATGAATAAGTAATTATATAGATTATATGTGGAGATTAAGACAAGATGTTGACTTGGTCTAGTGATTAGAGTTTGGCGCTCTCTTCAATGGGTCTCCGGTTTGAATTCGGCTCTTGCATTTTTGGACATGAACTCAAGTAATTACCCAGGGTTAAAAAAAAAGGGAGGGGGGGGGGGGGGAATATATTTTTGCGGACAAATAACAGAGCGACGCGTTCCGCCCTTCTCTAGCCGGGATTGCCGCGAGATCTCGGCGACATTCCAACAAAATGCAATTACCCAGCGTTTTCATCTTGGTAGCTCTAACGCGACAAAAAGCCGATTTCTCGCGATTTTTTCATCTCTGGTAGTACTTAATTGAAATTTAAATAAGGTTAAATGAGATCTAGCGGAACAAATTGGATATTTGTTAGGGGAATTAATGATTCTCCATGAATTAATGATAGTAAGTCCACCTTAGTGATTCAGGTTCATTATGTTTGGACCACGCAATTTATTCGACCTATAGTAGTTGTTTTCAATATGTGCTCATTGTCTGTCCAAATACATAAAAATGCACGAGAATTCGAATGGTCAATCCTATGTGCAGTTTACGTGTACTCATACTGGGTTTGTGAGGACTTTTTGTGCCCCTCGCACAAATTAATGACAACTTTTGCAAATTAAAAATCTAGAAATATAAAGATATCAATATTTAATTGTAATGAAAATTAAGAATCTGTCAAATCTAAAAAATAATAATAAATATATAAAAATCAAAATTGATTGTAAAGAAAAATCGGTAATTTATTTTTTTAGAAAATTAAAAAAGTATCTAATAAAATCTAAAATTAAGAATTAAGATAATTAAAAAGAAAGCAACACTCACCAATTCACCTTCATATTCCCCAACTCTACTGTCTGTAAACCTTCCTTATACCCTTCTTCTTATTCCTCAAACCTTCCAAATTTCGCACAGCAAACTTGGTAAAAAGACACAAATATCCGTATTCCAATAGCAAAGTCCAAGAAGAGCAGATTGATAATATCATTCATTGTGCATCACTAAGGCAAAAAAAATAGAATAAAATAAGGATGAGGTATGCACTAATGGTCTGGTTTCGACATCATGAATTAGGAAAATCAAGGGATGAATGGGATTGTTGGGGAAGAAGATCAGGGTGGTGGGGCTATTGAGAGGGGCAGGTTGCAGGATAAAATGATAAAAATTCAGTAATTTTTATCGAAAAATGAAACAATGCAAAATTTGCCCATTATTTGTTTGGCACACAAATTTCTTCCCAAACCCAGCTGGAATACACATAGGTTGCATATATGATTTTCCAGTCGAAGAATTTTTCTTTTTCGGTAAAAGATGTGCACAAATTGCATTAGAACATACTTGTGTATTGTATTGTTCTCTAAATGTTATGTCCCATATTGATTAGTTGTAACCTTTTCATTCCACTGTATATGTAAAAGTTATTATTCTGAAGTGTGAATAAAATTATGTTTCAAATACTTTTATATGGTAGAGTCATCAGGCAAAAAGCCACAAAGGTCCTTTTTTTTTTCAAAGATCACATCTCATCTTTCCCCTCTAAATCGCTACCCATCTCGGTCGCATCCTTCATTGCCTCCGCTCTTTTTGCATTCGTGGCTGCTTCAAGCATTCCGGCATCGTCTCTCATTGCCTTAAACACCACCACACAGATTCTGTTGAGACTCACAACAACCACTACACCGCGTGGGGATTTCAGTTCCAAAGTGTAGAGAAAGAGATTGTGATCACCTATGAATGTGGTGTTTGAATGAATCCACTATATAATGAGTATTGTTCCAACAAATATACATGGAAAGAGAATAATCAAAGATACAAATCAGTCTTCTAGATATTTTACATTATATACAATTATTTAATCACACCCCCCCCCCCCCCTCCCCGCTGGTCAAGCGTTGCGTGGGGTGTAACAAAACGCAGAGCTTGGAACGAAAAAATTCAACGTCTAGGCGAGGAAGACTCTTAGTGAAAATATCGGCCATCTGCAAATGTGAGGGAACAAACTGAGTAGAGAGCTTTCCGGCAGAAACAAGCTCACGAACAAAGTGATGATCGACATCAATGTGTTTAGCCTTCTTATGTGCAACAGGATTCGAGCTAAAAGAAAATTGCACTCTTATTGTCACAGAGAAGTAGTGGACGATCAGGAAGTAAGGCCCTTTGCTCACTTAATAGATTCGTTAACTAGACAAACTCGGATGCGGCATTTGCCAAAGCTCGGTATTTAGATTCACAACTAGAACGGAAAAGTGTGGGTTGTCTCTTGGCACTCCAAGAAACAAGATTTCCACTTAGAAAAATGGAATAGCCATATGTGGATCTCCGTTTCCCAATGCATCATGCCTAATCAGCATCAGAGTACCCTACTAAGCCGGGTTCAGGACGACGGGTAAATGCCAATCCGAAATTAACTGTCCCCTTAACATACCGAAAGATACGCTTCACAACATTAAAGTGGTCAACAATTGGGGATTGGAAAAACTGGATAACAATATTGACACCAAGGATAAGTCCGGACGAGATATTGTTAAGTAGGGGTGAGCATGGGACAGTACGGTTCGGGGATTTGAAAAATTCAGTACCGTCCCAAAGTTCGGTTCTTCCAAAATCTAAGGACCAGAATCGAATCGAAACTTATAAGGATCCGTACCGAATCGTCCCAAAATTCGAGACAGTTCGGTACAGTATTTCGAATCTAACGGATCTATTGAGACGCTTTGGTTGAGTACGACATACTCGGTAATCTAGAGATTTTTCAAGATTTTTAATATCAAAGTTAAACAGAAAACAAAAATCAAGATACTCACATCAGAGTTGTAATTAAAATTTAAATTTATGTTGGCATAAACATCAAGTTATAAGTAAATTCATCAAGTTATTATTAAATTTTTCAAGTAAGGTCTTCAAAAAGTAGTAATATATGAAAATTATGCACAAAACTTGTAAACTATTCAATGTCTGAAATTATTAATATATTTATATATTTTTTTAATCTTGCTTTTCTGTACGGGACGGCTCAGGTCAGTTCGGTACAGTTTGGTACGGTTCTCGGTACAGATATTACTGAATATCCAGAACCGTACCATAATTTTTTTCGGTACAGTTCGGTTCGAAGAAAGTCAAAAATCAATGGTTCTTTTTTGTTTTGGTATGTTTTCAGTTCGGTTTTTGGTACAGTTCGATAAATTCCGAGTTCCATGCACACCCCTATTGTTAAGTATGGCACGACTCCCATAATAAAACGATATAACGTAGGATCATGAAATAGGCCAGTGCAGTTTCACCCGCAACTAAAGGTGTAGCAACGAGCTTGGAATCAAGAAGACCAACACGATCCAATATGTCGTGGGCATACTTAGCCTGCCCAATAAATAGCCCATTAGAAGTATAGGAGATTTCAAGACCCAAAAAATAATTCAACTAACCAAGATCCTTGATAACAAATTCGAAATGAATTCGAGCAGTAAAATGGTGGAGCATTGGCGGATCATTTCCTGTAACAATTATATCATCGACATATAACAGGAGATAAATAACAGAAGTACCTCGATGATAAGAATATAAAGGAATCAAAATGACTTGTTGCGGAGCCGACTCAATAGAAAACCATTAAAGCGCTGAAACCAAGCTAGAGGAGCCTAAGGTAATCCATAGAGCGCTTTCTTTAATCGACAAACATGATTAGGATAACGAGGTTCAATAAATCCTGAATGTTGGGCCCTAAACACTGGTTTCGATAGCACCGCATTCAAGAAAGCATTCTTGACATCTAGTTGGTGTAAGGACCATCGTTTCAGAACCGACAGAGCGAGGATAACCCGAACTGTTGTGGCTCTAACCACAAGATTAAATGTGTGATTAAAGTCTGGGCCTGGAAGTTATGTGAAGCCATGAGTTGCAAGTATGGCTTTGTGGCACTCAATGGAGCCATCAGCATGATATTTAGTTCGGAAGACCTATTTTGAACCTACATTATATGTATTCAGAGGACGCGGAACCAAGTCCCAAGTGTTGTTAGCATAAAAGGTATCGATTCTTCTTGCATGACAAATAACCACTCAGGGTACTTAGCAGCGGATTTAAGACCCTTGGGCTCATAAGAAAATGTTAAAGCAGACAACAAAAATGTATATGATAAATCAACGGGATAACAGGGTTTAAATATACCAGACTTCGCACGAGTTGTCATATGATGAGATGGTTTCACCTGCGAGTGCTCAACAGCCGGAGTAGGGGGTCATGGCTGAGGAATAGGGGCCATAGGCTCAAGAGCGGGGCCATTGAGGTGCTCCATGTTGACCAGCTCGGCAGCAATAGGAGTAGGAACAGCTTGCGAGATAGCCGGGCAGACATGGGCTGCTGATGATGCATGGAACCGGTCGAAGGGCCATGCAAAGAGGTGGAACATCGGTAGACAAATCAGGTTGGAGGCTTAGGTTCCATGAAGCTCGTAATATCCAGCCCCGTTGAAAGAGAGGAAGCAGGATGTCCGGTGAATGGAAAACTGAGTTCATCAAATTGTGCATGTTGTGTGATGTAGACCCGAGATGATTCAGGATCATAACACCAAAATCCCTTGTAAATGTTATTGTATCCTGAGAAAATACAAGGATGACTTCATGGAGTTAACTTGTAAACAACGTAATCCCGTAAATAAGGGAAAACTCAACAACGGAAAGGCTTGAAAATTGCATAATTAGGAGCAGAAATCATAAAGAAATTCAAATGGCAATTTATTCTCCAATAAAGTTGAAGGAATTCAATTCATAAAGAAAAAATGCAGAAATGAAGACAATAAACCAGTGACATGCAAGAATATTAGCATGAAACATCATAGATAACCCAGTTTCATAAATATGTCTATGCTTACCTCAACATGTCCATTCTTGTTAGGTGTGTATGGACAAGAGATGCGGTGATGAATGCCATGTGAATCCATAAAATTCACTTACGCGAGTATTTACAAATGTTGTTCCACCGTCACTCTGAAAAAAATTCACAGTACTGGAAAATTGTTTTCCCATAAAGTTGTGAAACCACACTATAACATCATAAACTTCAAACTTTGCACGTAACGGGTATATCCAAGTAAATCGAGAGAGATCATCCATAAAGGAAACATAACATCTGAAACCATTAAGAGTAAGAATAGGAGCAGGTCCCATAAATCACATTGCACTAAATCGAGGACACAAGAAAAACCTTTTCATTCAATGAAAAGGGCAAACATCTGCTTTTATCCATTTGGCAAGAAGAACAAAGAGTAGGATTCGGTAACTGACACGTCGGTTTCTAACCTAGTGTTCCGCAAGTGTACGGATGTAGGTGTAGTACTATTGTCAAGGTCGATCCCACAAGGAATAGTTTTAGGTAGTTTGATACCCTAATACTCTAGGAATGTCCTAACTAGATACTAAGTTGCAAAGGTTGATTTTAATACGACGTAAAGAATTTAACTAACACTTGACAAACAAAGAGAATTAACAATCACTGAGAAAAGGTATCCTAGGGCTTCGATTTCAGGATATTAATTCAATGTTGAATATGATTAACCTATTAATTTACCAATTCTAGTGTTTATTAGGCGGCACGACAATAATCTAATCCTTCTCTCGAAGCGATTAAACCGTTGATTAATTAAGCTAATTACCCTCTCGAGTCAATTAAACCTAATAACTCCCAAACGAACTTAAGCCACGGCCTACACAGTCATAGACAACTGATAACACGTTATTTATGCATGTATTTAGGTCGATTTAGGATCATATTTTATATCATTTACGTGCATATTTGACCGGCATTAGTTATATTAATAATATTTGGGTCATTTGACGTGTTTCGACTTGTTTTAAGGTATTTTGAGCATTTTCAGGCTACCGGACGAGGAAACAAGTTGGAAAAGAGTGAAAACCGGCCCAAAAGAGTGAGAACCGTCGAAGAACCGGTCCAAACCGGTCTGAACCGGCCTGAACCGGTCCAGGAGCAAAACCGGGCAAGAACCGACACGGCCGCGTCACAAAGAAACACGGCCGTGTCAAAAGTGGCCTGCAACGCGTTGTGAGTTCTGGAATAGAACACGGCCGTGTACAACTATGAACACGGCCGTGTCAAATTGTTGCTGGAAAAGTGGATTTTGCAAAGCAACACGGCCGTGTCACTTCAGCAACACGGCCGTGTCAGACGGGTTTTTATGCGAAGATTTCCTATTTTTAATAGGATTTTGAGCCTATCTTCCCCAAGATTCGTCCCCAACTCTATAAAAAGGACCCCAAGCTCTAGGAAAAAGAATCAATCGTCAAGAACATAAATTACATCGCCTTGGAAGACAAGGAAGACGAAGATCATCGAGACGGAGTCATCCGGGTTTAATTGTTCTTCCTTAGTTTTAATTCTTACAATGTTTTTCATAGAATTTTGTATTGGATTATTACTAGGCATGAGTAGCTAAGCTATTCGTGTCCTAGGGTTAGAAAGTAGGGATTTTTATAACAATGTTTTGATTTATGTTTTAATCTATTAATTCCGTTCTTTATGTGTTTTATCTCTATGTTTATGCTTAAACTGAATTTAGCTTGATCACCTAGATTTAGTAATTTAGTTTAACAATTCCGCTTCGAGAGGAGGGAATTGTTATCAGACTTAGAACATAGAGCGCAGTTGTCTATAACTGTGTAGGCCGTGGCTTAAGATCGTTTGGGAGTTATTAGGTTTAATTGACTCGAGAGGGTAATTAGCTTAATTAATCAACGGTTTAATCGCTTCGAGAGAAGGATTAGATTATTGTCGTGCCGCCTAATAAACACTAGAATTGGTAAATTAATAGGTTAATCATATTCAATATTGAAATAATATCCTGAAATCGAAGCCCTAGGATACCTTTTCTCTTTGATTGTTAGTTTTCGTGTTTCCTAAGTTTGAAGTTATATTTAATTGAGTAGTTTAATTAGTAAAATCAACCTTTAAAACTTAGTATCTAGTTAGGACATTCCTAGAGTATTAGGGTATCAAACTACCTAAAACTATTCCTTGTGGGATCGACCTTGACAATAGTACTACACCTACATCCGTACACTTGCGGAACACTAGGTTAGAAACCGACGTGTCAAGTTTTTGGCGCCGTTGCCGGGGAATAGGATTTAGCGCTTAGTTTTTATCTTGAAAAATAGGAGGAAACTAGACTAGATTTTATTTTTTTTCGTATTTTTAATTTTAATTTTCGTTTTTATTTTTTTGGGTTAATTTTTGTATTACGCGGTAGTTCTTGTTTTTGGTGTTTTCAGGCTTCGTATGCACACCAGATCAAAAGGGAAAGAAACCCTTCTTCCTTTCGATCCGGAAATTGAAGCGACAGCTCGCAGACACCGAACTAGAAGAAACGCCGCATCTGAGATGGAGAACCCACCACAGCATCCAAATCAGGAGGACACACTAAATAGAGTGCTAACAGCCTTAGCACGGTTGGATGATCGAGTCACGAACATACAGCAGCAGCTACCTCCACAAGGGCCACAGCTACAACAGCAGTACGGCCCAATTCAGATAAACCCAGCTGCAGGCGATGAAGATGACACGCCTATTAGCGACTGCTTGAAGCCCAGTCCAAATCAGCAGGTAGGAGGAGTACAACCTCCACCACTCAATGCCAACAACTTCGAGCTGAAGCCTGCACTAATCAATATAGTGCAGCAAAACCAGTATGGGGGAAGTGCGTTGGAGGATCCGAATGCGCATCTGATCAAGTTTCGCAGACTGGCCGACACAATCAAGATCAATCATGTGCCGCACGAGCACGTCAAGATGAGACTGTTCCCTTTCTCACTGAAGGACAGAGCATTACAGTGGTTCAATTCACTAGAAGACATCAGAGATTGGGAAGATTTAAGTACTTCTTTTCTGTTGAAGTACTTTCCACCAAGCAAAATGCTCGACCTGCAGAACCAGATCAACCAGTTCAAGCAATTGGACCAAGAGCCATTCGGAGAGGCTTGGGAGCGATTCCGGGATCTTATCCGGAGTTGCCCTCAACATGGGTTCACCAAGAAGCAGCAAGTATGCAAGTTCTACAATGGTCTACTTGCTCCGACTAGAAACCAAGTGGATGCAGCTGCGGGTGGAAGTTTGATGGAGAAGTCAGTGAGGATGGCATTCTCAATCCTGGACGCGATGGCCAGAACAAGCTACCAATGGTCGAACGAGAGAAACATGCCAAGGAGGGTAGCAAGTGTCCAAAAAGTCGAGCCCGTCAATAATGAGCCAATTGAAAAGCTCACAGCACAAGTAACAGCATTGACGAGCCAAGTGAATTTGCTAACTAATCTAACGTTAGCACAACAGCCAGGGGGTCCGGAAGAAGTTGAAGAAGTAAAATTTGTGAATCAACGAAACTTCAACAACTTCCAGAACAATCAGCCTCGGTACAATCAGTACCATCAGAATCATCAGAACTTTTCATATGGGAACGCGCAAAATACACTTAATCCGCCACCCGGATTTGCTGTTACAAATGGCATGATCCATGACGGTAAGAAGCCCTCACAAGAAGAAATCGCGATGTCACAATTTGAAAAGTATGATGAAAAGTTAGCTCAGTTGGAGAAGAAAGTGGATGGAAAATTCATGGAGCTAAACAAGCATATCACTGGGCAAGGGGCAGACATCAAGAGGCTCGAGAACACATTGGTGCAGACGCAAGCTAGCATTGGAGAATTGACATCACACATGAGTCAGCTGATAAAGATAGTAGGAGCTCAACACAAGCAAGGCCAATATCCGAGTGATACAGTGGTTAACTCGAAGGAGCACTGCAATATTGTGGAGCTAGATGAGCAGGAAGAGAGCTTGAAGGACCAAGAAGCAAAGGAATCAAGCGAGGAAGTCAAAAACATTGAGAAGGAGGAGGTCAATACAATCATAGATAAGAAAACTTCATCTCCTATTCTTGATGAGTCTTTTGATTTTTGTTTTAAAAATTCGTTCTTTGCTAACCTTGACCCTTTAGAGCAATCTAGAGTTGTTGTTGTGAAACAGGAACCACTAAAGGAGAGAATCCAAGTTAAAGAGAAAACAAAGGAGTGGGAGGATGGAAAAGAGGCGACAAAGAAGAGACCGAGCAGGCCCAAGAAGAACGCAAACACAAGCATGAAACCAAGAAGAGCAACAAAAGCAAAAGACCCAGGGAGTTTTACTATTTCTTGCTCAATTGGTAGTCATGAATTTCATAATGTCATGTGTGACTTAGGGTCTAGCATAAATCTGATGTCTCTTAAGCAGTATAGACAATTAGGACTAAGGGAAATTAAACGGTCCTTTACTACTATCAAATTGGCGGATGGATCTTCATTAACGCCGTTGGGAGTAGCAGAGGATGTAGTGGTAAAAGTGCTAAATTTTGAATTCCCTAGTGATTTCTTAGTTGTTGACATGAAAGGGAGTGATGAATTCCCTTTTATCTTAGGAAGACCCTTCTTGGCGACTAGCCAAGCACTAATAGATGTACCTAAAGGGGAGTTGGTTTTTCGGGTTCAAAACGAAATAATCACACTCAACATACATAAATCGGGTCTAAGGGGTAGGCACAATTGTAGCATTATTTACACTACCCTAGCTGCTGTAGAAAATCCTCGTGCCCCAAATAGCTCTTTAATTGGTCAGAAAACATCCGACTCGGGGTGGCTAGAAAATGGCTGATAGAAAAAGGACGTCCGGCTGATGACGTAAAACAAAGCGCTTGTCGGGAGGCAACCCGATGTTTATTGTTTTATTTTTTTTGTTAATTTTATGTTTTTACTTGTATTTTAGTGTCTTATGTTTTTAGGAATCAACATGGACGAGTGTTGCAAGAAACGGGGGTCGAAAAGACGAAAAATCGCAAGAAGATGGAAATCAGAGTAACACGGCCGTGTCACTTTTCAACACGGCCGTGTCAAAATTGACGTTGAAGGGAGAAATCTTCTGGAATGCAACACGGCCGCGTCACAAAATGACACGGCCGCGTCAACGTCGACTCAAAGTAACACGGCCGCGTCTCACACATGACACGGCCGTGTCAAAAGATCACTCCAAAAGGTAAAATGCACTGGAATGCAACACGGCCGTGTCACATTACTTAACACGGCCGTGTCAAACTCGGCCCAAAAACATCAATTTTGGTTCAAAAGTAACACGGCCGTGTCAGTATGTCAATACTTCAGCAGAAAAACATGAAAAATTCAGAGCGTGATGCGGAGACGGCCGAACCAAGATTCAGTAGGAGCAAAATGGCACGATGTCGGAGCTCGTAGGGGTTTCAAAAAGCCGTCGTCGAAACGATTTGTAAGTTAGCACCAAGGCGTACCACGTTTTTCCTCCAAACATTGGCTTTCAGCCAAGTTTGGGGGAGGGGGTAGACCGTGGAACGTCTTGGCAGCTAGATTTCTAGTTTTGAGCTACTTTTTTTTCGTTCGAGATTCTTGCTGTTAATTGCGGGTCCGTGTGCCCATTGTGCTGATGTTTATTGTTTCAATTGGTGTTATCGGGTCTGTGAGCCCAGTTATCTGATTTATCGGTGTTGTTGGGTCTGTGAGCCCGAGTTTAATTGCATATCGTTTCTATGTTGAGTCTTATGAGTTTAGAGTTTAGAGTCTTATTAGTGTCAGTTTTTAGAGTCAATAAAAATAATAAAACCCGGAAATAGGTAACAAGTGAGAAAAATAAAAAGAGAAAATTAGGGAAAGATGGATGATGAATAGTTGATGATGAGATGATTTTGAGAAGTAGATGAAAAATGGCACATAATAGAGCATGAGAGGTGTTTTGAGACGAAATTGAGCTTGAACTTAGAATATTCAATCAAAATTAACCTTGTGAGAATTTGAGCCTAACTATACTCCAATTTTTGGAGTCATATACTTTCTTTCGGTGTGAATTTGATTGAATATGTGTATTAGTCTCTAGAACTTGCCTTGAGTCTTTACTAAGAATGTGTCAAGTATATGTTGTGATTTAGGAAATGATCTTAGGCAACTTTTTGTTTAAACATATTTATTCGAACCATGAAAATTGCCTTTGACCCATAATGAAAAAATTGTCCCTAGTTAGCCCACTTGAGCCTTATAGCTTTATTTATTCATAACCTAACAATGTCAGCCGAAACCTTTTGATTTAACTCTTTTGGCCATAATTGGATTAATCAAGTTAGAGGGAGGAGAATTGAAAGGAGTTTTGGGTGAACAATTTGTGGGAAGGAATGGGAAATAAGGATATTTTCAAAAGATGAAGGGAATAAAAGAAAAGTGATAGGTGAAAAGCGAAGAATGGCCTCTCCTAGAAAAAAAAAGAAAAAAAAAAAAAAAAAAAAAGAAAAAGAAAAAAAAAAAAAAAAGAAAAAAAAAAAAAAAGGAAAAAAGAAAAAAAAGTTTTTATTATTAGTATTATAGAGGAGAGGCTAGAAAATAAAGTGCTCAAATTATGAATTTGCTTAGAACATTCGGGTAGTCCCAAAAATGTGGTACCCACAGAATTGAAAAGCACTTAAGTTGTATGGACTTGGGAAGGTGAAGAAGTCACTTTGCAAGGTGATTTGCTGAAATTTGAAGAGTGAGGTTGAGTGATTGTATTGAGGGGTAGTCGGGTTAGACGTAACTTGATTAGTCCAAGGAATAGTCACTTATATCCAAATGTATCCCACCTTACCTTAAGCCCACATTACAACCAAAATAAAGACCTTTTTGATCTTTTATCACACATATCAAGTACGAGGTCTAGTGTAGACGATTGGCAAGCATATGGTAGGCTTTGCAGGTAATTCAATATGAGTGAAAATTATTTTAGCCTAAACACTTGAGAGATGAGTGAAATACTTACCCGGTGAGGGTTGAATAATTCGAAAGTTCAAAGTCTCGAGAGTAGTTGATTTTCGCGTTATCGCATATGCTCAAGTGAATTGTGTTGCCTAGTTGTTGTAAGAAAAATCAGACTGAAACTGAATTCATCATCTAGTCGCCCTAAACAAATGCATAATCACTTGTCATCTTTGTGTCTTTTGTTATGATGTTCGGGACGAACAACAGTTTAAGTTTGGGGGAGTTTGATAACACGTTATTTATGCATGTATTTAGGTCGATTTAGGATCATATTTTATATCATTTACGTGCATATTTGACCGGCATTTAGTTATATTAATAATATTTGGGTCATTTGACGTGTTTCGACTTGTTTTAAGGTATTTTGAGCATTTTCAGGCTACCGGACGAGGAAACAAGTTGGAAAAGAGTGAAAACCGGCCCAAAAGAGTGAGAACCGTCGAAGAACCGGTCCAAACCGGTCTGAACCGGCCTGAACCGGTCCAGGAGCAAAACCGGGCAAGAACCGACACGGCCGCGTCACAAAGAAACACGGCCGTGTCAAAAGTGGCCTGCAACGCGTTGTGAGTTCTGGAATAGAACACGGCCGTGTACAACTATGAACACGGCCGTGTCAAATTGTTGCTGGAAAAGTGGATTTTGCAAAGCAACACGGCCGTGTCACTTCAGCAACACGGCCGTGTCAGACGGATTTTTATGCGAAGATTTCCTATTTTTAATAGGATTTTGAGCCTATCTTCCCCAAGATTCGTCCCCAACTCTATAAAAAGGACCCCAAGCTCTAGGAATAAGAATCAATCGTCAAGAACATAAATTACATCGCCTTGGAAGACAAGGAAGACGAAGATCATCGAGACGGAGTCATCCGGGTTTAATTGTTCTTCCTTAGTTTTAATTCTTACAATGTTTTTCATAGAATTTTGTATTGGATTATTACTAGGCATGAGTAGCTAAGCTATTCGTGTCCTAGGGTTAGAAAGTAGGGATTTTTATAACAATGTTTTGATTTATGTTTTAATCTATTAATTCCGTTCTTTATGTGTTTTATCTCTATGTTTATGCTTAAACTGAATTTAGCTTGATCACCTAGATTTAGTAATTTAGTTTAACAATTCCGCTTCGAGAGGAGGGAATTGTTATCAGACTTAGAACATAGAGCGCAGTTGTCTATAACTGTGTAGGCCGTGGCTTAAGATCGTTTGGGAGTTATTAGGTTTAATTGACTCGAGAGGGTAATTAGCTTAATTAATCAACGGTTTAATCGCTTCGAGAGAAGGATTAGATTATTGTCGTGCCGCCTAATAAACACTAGAATTGGTAAATTAATAGGTTAATCATATTCAATATTGAAATAATATCCTGAAATCGAAACCCTAGGATACCTTTTCTCTTTGATTGTTAGTTTTCGTGTTTCCTAAGTTTGAAGTTATATTTAATTGAGTAGTTTAATTAGTAAAATCAACCTTTAAAACTTAGTATCTAGTTAGGACATTCCTAGAGTATTAGGGTATCAAACTACCTAAAACTATTCCTTGTGGGATCGACCTTGACAATAGTACTACACCTACATCCGTACACTTGCGGAACACTAGGTTAGAAACCGACGTGTCAACAACTGCGCTCTATGTTCTAAGTCTGATAACGATTCCCTCCTCTCGAAGCGGAATTGTTAAACTAAATTACTAAATCTAGGTGATCAAGCTAAATTCAGTTTTAAGCACAAACATAGAGATAAAACACGTAAAGAACGGAATTAATAGATTAAATCATAATTAAACCATTGTCATAAAAATCCCTACTTTCTAACCCTAGGGCACGAATAGCTTAGCTACTCATGCCTAGTAATAATTCAATACAAAATTCTAATAAAAACATTGTAAGAATTAAAACTAAGAAAGAACAATTAAACCCGGATGACTCCGTCTCGATGATCTTCGTCTTCTTTGTCCTCCAAGATGTCTTCTAAGTAAAATAATGTAATTGGTGTTCTTCCGTGATTGATTCACCTTTTTCCTAGAGCTTGGGTCCTTTTTATAGAGTTGGGGACGAATCTTGGCGAAGATAGGCTCACAATCCTATTAGGAAATCAAAATCTCCTTTTAAACAAGATCTCCCTTATCGGTGGACTTTTTGACACGGCCGTGTTGCTTAAGTGACACGGCCGTGTTGCTTAAGTGACACGGCCGTGTTGCTTTGCAATTCTTCAATTTCTGCGCAACATTTGACACGGCCGTGTTCATAGTGTGACACGGCCGTGTTCTATTCCATAACTCACAACGCATTGCAGGCCACTTTTGAAACGGCCGTGTTACAAGTCTGACGCGGCCGTGTCGGTTCTTGCGTTGTTTTGCTACTGGACCGGTTCAGACCGGTTCAGACCGGTTTGGACCGGTTCTTCGACGGTTCTCACTCTTTTGGGCCGGTTTTCACTCTTTTCCAACTTGTTTCCTTGTCCGGTAGCCTGAAAATGTTCAAAATACCTTAAAACAAGTCGAAACACATCAAATGACCCAAATATTATTAATATAAATAATTGCCGGTCAAATATGCACGTAAATGATATAAAATATGATTCTAAATCGACCTAAATACATGCATAAATAACGTGTTATCAAACTCCCCCAAACTTAAACTGTTGTTCGTCCCGAACAACATAACAAAAGACACAAAGAATACAAGTGATTATGCATTTGTTTAGGGCGACTAGATGATGAATTCAGTTTCAGTCTGATTTTTCTTACAACAACTAGGAAACACAATTTATTCGAGCATATGTGATAACGCGTAAATCAACTAATTTCGAGACTTTGAACTTTCGAATTATTCAACCCTCACCGGGTAAGTGTTTCACTCATCTCTCAAGTGTTTAGGCTAAAATAATTTCCACTCATATTGAATTACATGCAAAGCCTACCATATGCTTGCCAATCGTCTAAACTAGACCTCGTACTTGATACGTGTGACAAAGGATCAAAAAGGTCTTTATTTTGGTTGTAATGTGGGCTTAAGGTAAGGTGGGATACATTTGGATATAAGTGACTATTCGTTGGACTAATCAAGTTACGTCTAACCCGACTACCCCTCAATACAATCACTCAACCTCACTCTTCAAATTTCAGCAAATCACCCCGCAAGTTAACTTCTTCACCTTCCCAAATTCATACAACTTAAGTGCTTTTCAATTCTGTGGGTACCACATTTTTGGGACTACCCGAATGTTCTAAGCAAATTCATAATTTAAGCACTTTATTTTCTAGCCTCTCCTCTATAATACAACTTTTCTTTTTTTTTTTTCTTTTTTGTTTCCTTTTTCTTTTTTTTTTCTTTTTTTTTTCTTTTTTTTCTAGGAGAGGCCATTCTTCGTTTTTCACCTATCACTTTTCTCTTATTTCCTTCATCTTTTGAAAATATCCCTACTTCCCATTCCTTCCCACAATTTGTTCACCCAAAAATTCCTTCAAATTCTCCTCCCTCTAACTTGATTAATCCAATTAGGGCCAAAAGAGTTAAATCAAAAGGTTTCGGCTGACATTGTTAGGTTATGAATAAATAAGGCTATAAGGCTCAATTGGGCTAACTAGGGATAATTTTTCATTATGGGTCAAAGGCAATTTTCATGGTTCAAAGACATAGGCTTAAACAAAAAGTTGCCTAAGATCATTTCCTAAATCACAACACATACTTGACACATTCTTAGTAAAGACTCAAGGCAAGTTCTAGAGACTAGTATACATATTCAATCAAATTCACACCGAAAGAAAGTATATGACTCCAAAAATTGGAGTATAATTAGGCTCAAATTCTCACAAGGTTAATTTTGATTGAATATTCTAAGTTCAAGCTCAATTTCGTCTCAAAACACCTCTCATGCTCTATTATGTGCCATTTTTTTTTACTAAATCATCTCATCATTAACTATTCATCATCCATCTTTCCCTATTATTCTCTTTTTATTTTTTTCACTTGTTGCCTATTTCCGGGTTTTATTATTCTTATGACTCTAAAAACTGACACACTAATAAGATTCTAAACTCCTAAAACTCAACATAGAAACGATATGCAATCAACTTGGGCTCACAGACCCATCAGCACCAACAAAGCAGATAAATGGGCTCACAGACCCGATAACACCAATCGAAACAATAAAACTCAGCACAATGGGCACATGGACCCACAATTTCCAGCAAAAGACTCGACCGAAAAAATTAAATCAAAACTAGAAATATAGCTGCGAAGACGTCCCACGGTCTACCCCCTCCCCCAAACTTGGCTGAAAGCCAATGTTTGGAGGAAAAACGTGGTACGCCTTGGTGCTAACTTACAGATCGTTTCGACGACGGCGGCGTTTTGAAATCCCTCCTAGCTCCGAAATCATGCACGTTGAGGTCCTCCTGAATCTTGGTTCGACCGTCGCCACATCCCGCTCTGAATTTTTCATTTTTCTGCTGAGGTACTGACACGGCCGTGTTTGAAGGTTGTGACACGGCCGTGTTACAAGTGAGCCAAAGTTGATGCTTCTAGGCTGATTTTGACACGGCCGTGTCGTTTGTGTGACACGGCCGTGTTGCATTTCAGTGTGGATTCACATTTTGAGAAGACTTTTGACGCGGCCGTGTCACTTGTGTGACACGGCCATGTTGCATTTGAACTATCTTAACGCGGCCGTGTCGATTGTGTGACACGGCCGTGTTGCATTCCAGTGCTAAAAACACTTTCTAGGTGCCTTCTGACGCGGCCGTGTCCATAGTGTGACACGGCCGTGTTGCATCTTCTGCTCATTTTAACGCGATTTTTCCGTCTTTTCGACCCCCGTTTCTTGCAACACTCATCCATGTTGATACCTAAAAACATAAAACACTAAAACACACGTAAAACATAAAATTAATGCAATAAAAAAATAAACATAAAACAATAAACATCGGGTTGCCTCCCGACAAGCGCTTTGTTTTACGTCATCAGCCGGACGTCCTTTTCCTATCAACCATTTTCTAGCCACCCCGAGTCGGATGATTTCTGAACGATTAAAGAGCTATTTGGGACATGAGGATTTTCTACAGCAGCTAGGGTAGTGTAAATAATGCTACAATTGTGCCTACCCCTTAGACCCGACTTATGTATTTTGAGTGTGATTATTTCGTTTTGAACCCGAAAAATCAACTCCCCTTTAGGTACATCTATTAGTGCTTGGCTAGTCGCCAAGAAGGGTCTTCCTAAGATAAAAGGAAATTCCTCATTCCCTTTCATGTCGACAACTAAAAAATCACTAGGGAATTCAAAATTTAACACTTTTACCACTACATCCTCTGCTACTCCCAACGGCGTTAATGAAGATCCATCCGCCAATTTGATAGTAGTAAAGGACCGTTTGATTTCCCTTAATCCTAATTGTCTATACTGCTTAAGAGACATTAAGTTTATGCTAGACCCTAAATCACACATGACATTATGAAACTCATGACTACCAATTTTGAGCAAGAAATAGTAAAACTCCCTAGATCTTTTGCTTTTGTTGCTCTTCTCGGTTTCATGCTTGTGGTTGCGTTCTTCTTGGGCCTGCTCGGTTCCTTCTTCGTCGTCTCTTTTCCATCCTTCCACTCCTTGATTTCCTCTTTATCTTGGATTCTCTCCTTTAGTGGTTCCTGTTTCAAAACAACAGCTCTAGATTGCTCTAAAGGATCAAGGTTAGCAAAGAACGAATTTTTAAAACAAAAATCAAAAGACTCATCAAGAATAGGAGATGGAATTTTCTTATCTATGATTTTATTGACCTCCTCCTTCTCAATGTTTTTGACTTCCTTGCTTGATTTCTTCGCTCCTTGGTCCTTCATGCTCTCTTCATGCTCCTCTAGCTCCACGATATTGCAGTGCTCCTTCGGGTTAACCACTGTATCACTCGGATATTGGCCTTGTTTGTGTTGAGCTCCTACTATCTTTATCAGTTGACTCATGTTTGATGTCAATTCTCCAATGCTAGCTTGAGTCTGCACCAATGTGTTCTCGAGCCTCTTGATGTCTGCCCCTTCCCCAGTGATATGCTTGTTTAGCTCCATAAATTTCCCATCTACTTTCTTCTCTGATAGGGATAACCTGGTTACTTCGGGTCGGTTAATACCTGAGCCCACTTACCGGCCCAGCAAACGCGCCAGCAAGCGCGAAGGCCTAGGCCCAGCAGGCCCGGCAACACCCGTTGGCCCAAAACGTAATCTGTTCCGCGAATCAAGGCCCATGATCTTTTCCTAACTGCCATGCAGATGTGGTGGGCAAGATCATAGGGATTTAGTTAGGATTTTGATTTGGTAGTATAAATAGGTGAAAAGAACTCGGAATTAGGGTTCGGACTCGGTGTACTGAATTACTCCGTGTAAACTCAACATTCTAGTAAAAGAAACACCTAGGCAAGAGTGATTTTCTGCCCGTGGACGTAGATCTCCGGATCGAACCACGTAATTCCTGTGTTTTTACATTCTGTTTGCGTAGATTATTGTTCAAATTGTGTGGTTACCGGATTGCGCTTTATCAATTGGCGCCGTCTGTGGGAACGCTTTAACCAACATTTTTTGACGATTACATCGCATTCAAGAATCATGGTGACAACACGTTTGAATCAATCTCGCCATGGTGATCAATCTAACCAGGATCCGCCCGTGGATCAAGTTTTGCCGCCGAGGCAATTGCCGGCAGGGAGTACGTCTAATCATCAGGGCAATCAAAACCCTCCACTCCCTCAAGACCTGCAAAACCCTAATCTTGCTGCTGCTCAACCCCCGGTTAACATTCAAATTACCCCAGAACTGCTCCAGGCTTTCTTACAAGAGCATGCACATGTTCTTCAAGATTGGGCAGTTAATCGCCTACATCCCGCGGAGCCTGCCGCGGGGCCTGCCGGCCATAATGCTAATCCCGTGGTGCCTCTACCCCGTTCGCGTGACCAACAGGACCCGGGGCACCGCGGGCGTCAGGATCGACGACGGGAACGACCTGGTTCTTCCGAGGACCATGGGAGTTCTAATGAATTACGACCTCGCAATGAGGAACCTACTGATGTGGATCGCCGCCGTCCACTTAATGCGGCTAAGAGAGTTCGCTATGTCAATCCTCATGCTCTAGATCTTCAAGAGTATGAGCAAGTTCAACGCAATGTTGAACTGGACAGAATTCTGGGTCTTGATGCCAATGGAGATATCATCACGCCGTTCTCCTCAGAAATCATGGCCACTACCTTTCCCGAAGGGTTCAAACGGCCAGCTATACCACCTTATAATGGCACCGGAGATCCGGCCAATTTTCTTGGAGCTTTTAGGCACAGTATGCTTAGCCATGATAACATTACATCCCTCCAGTACTGCAAGATTTTCCCTGAGTACTTACAGGATGAAGCTCGGGTTTGGTTTGATTCCCTTCCACGCAACAGCGTATCCTCCTTCAGAGAACTCGCCGAGCACTTTTGGGCATGGTTCGAAGCACGGGCGAAGCCCATGGCCACCCTGGCCGATGTCATGAACATGGAACAGCGGGACGGTGAAACTGTTACGCAATTTCTTGACCGCTTCACAGCGGTAAGTCTCAAGGTGGGAAATTGCCCCGACGACGTAGTCATCAACGCATTTATGAATGGACTCCGCCCCGGAGCACTTTACACCGAGTTAGTTCGGAACACACTGGTCACAACTCGAGCACTGTTCAAAACAGTGTGCAAATTTGCTAAGGCCGAGGAGCAGACTCGTCAGAAGCGAGAGAAACACGCTAGCAAGCGGCAATCCGACAAAGCACAAACCGGGCCTAGTACTCGACCTAGTGCATTTTCCCGCCTGACACCGGGGCGTTCAGAATCCCGAGGCGATATTCCACAATTGACTCCGCTGACGAAGTCACGAGCCGAAATCCTTTCTATTCACAAGAATGATTTACGGTCATGTCCGCGGATGACTGCTCCGGCTGAGAAGCGAAACCGCAAGAAGTGGTGCGCGTACCACCATGATCATGGACATGAGACAGAGGAGTGCCGAGAACTCAGCAAGGAAATCTAGGATTGTCTAAAGAACGGTTTCTTGCAGCAGTACATTGCTCGGACCGATGACCAGCCTCGGTCAGGCCAGAATGGGGGTTCATCCCAAAGCCGTGGAGGTTATCATGACCGTGGGCCTATGAACATCGAATAACAAGTACTGTTCTTATCTTTACATTTATTGTACAGTTCTTTTTCGTTGTGATTCCTCTTCGGATTGTTTAGGTTGCTCCGGCACACATCATTGAATAAGTACTCTTTGTTTGTGCATCTTACTGTATTCTCTTTTACGTTACGGGGACGCCCTAATGTAGTAGTACTGTTATTATTCGTCTCCGGACAATTGGATCTCTCCCCCGATCCGTCCGGGGAGATTCACGTTTCGTCTCCGGACAATTAAATCTCTCCCCCGATCCGTCCGGGGAGATTCACGTTTTGTCTCCGGACAATTAAATCTCTCCCCCGATCCGTCCGGGGAGATTCACGTTTCGTCTCCGGACAATTAAATCTCTCCCCCGATCAGTCCGGGGATATTCATGTTTCGTCCCCGGACTCATATCACTCTCCCGCCTGATCCGTCCGGGGAGATTTTACTCCCGCCTGATCCGTCCGGGGAGGTTTCACTCCCGCCCGATCCGTCCGGGGAGATTTTAATTGGCACCGTCCATATAGTGTTCCCGAACACCTATTAACTCGATCCGTCCGGGGAGATTTTTCTTTACAATTATCTACGGCCTCCGAGCCAGTATTCGGCGCTCCGGCGTTGAGATTTATTCCCGGACCTCCTCCGGGTCCTACGGGATTCTGTCATTCCTCGGCCTTGAGCTCCGGCTCTCTCCCCTCCGCGGGCCCTTGGATGTCACGGACTTCAACAGAGGCCACTCCGGCAGATGCGTTAAAACTGTGTAGTAGGCCTTCTCCACCCACTGGGTGACGTCTTCCCCCGGGGAGACACCTCAGCAGTTTTTCCCTTATTCTTGGCTGCCACAGCCACTGCGGGGCTTCCGATTGGCTCTTTTCCGAAGCGTCCCACTGCATCCCCAATTTGAAGTTAGTCCTGTACAAGGCAACAGTTTTTACAACAAGATATGAGAACTCCTACCCTCCTCGGCAACCGCATCGCCCGAATAATACGGGCTCAGTCCGGTTTATGGGAAATAGCAGAGCGTGTCACTTCACTTCCCTCTCTCTCATGATGGCGCCGCCAATCACATCAACCTCACCCTTCGTCAGGAAGATTCAAACTACACTCCGGTGATTCCCTCACCTCGGTCATACTCCCACACTCCGGTGCTCCCTCCATCTTGGCCAGGCTATTCACTCCGGTGTACCCTCCACTTCGGCCAGGTTGTTACATACTTCCAACGCGTTTCGGGCTTCTGGGATATTCGGTACCTCGCTATACGCCCCGTGCACTTCGGCCTAGCTCGGCACCGCGTCCGCCGACTACTCCGCAGAGTCCCAGGGACGCGGATAGACTCAGTCCTCCATAAACACTTCGGCCCGCCAGCGACCCCGGTTCTTCTTGCCTCCGGCTCCACCCCGGTGAAAACCGAAGCTCCCTCCTCGCTTCGGCTGGGGGGGGGGGCATCTGATAGGGATAACCTGGTTACTTCGGGTCGGGTTAATACCTGAGCCCACTTACCGGCCCAGCAAACGCGCCAGCAAGCGCGAAGGCCTAGGCCCAGCAGGCCCAGCAACACGCGTTGGCCCAAAACGTAATCTGTTCCGCGAATCAAGTCTGTTCCGCGAATCAAGGCCCATGATCTTTTCCCAACTGCCATGCAGATGTGGTGGGCAAGATCATAGGGATTTAGTTAGGATTTTGATTTGGTAGTATAAATAGGTGAAAAGAACTCGGAATTAGGGTTCGGACTCGGTGTACTGAATTACTCCGTGTAAACTCAACATTCTAGTAAAAGAAACACCTCGGCAAGAGTGATTTTCTGCCCGTGGACGTAGATCTCCGGATCGAACCACGTAATTCCTGTGTTTTTACATTCTGTTTGCGTAGATTATTGTTCAAATTGTGTGGTTACCGGATTGCGCTTTATCATTCTCCAACTGAGCTAACTTTTCATCATACTTTTCAAATTGTGACTGCGCTATCTCTTCTTGTGATGGCTTCTTACTGTCATGGATCATGCCATTTGTAACAGCAAATCCGGGTGGCGGATTAAGTGTATTTTGCGCGTTCCCATATAAAAAGTTCTGATGATTCTGAGGGTACTGATTGTACCGAGGCTGATTGTTCTGGAAGTTGTTGAAGTTTCGTTGATTCACAAATTTTACTTCTTCAACTTCTTCCGGACCCTCTGGCTGTTGTGCTAACGTTAGATTAGTTAGCAAATTCACCTGGCTCGTCAATGCTGTTACTTGTGCTGTGAGCTTTTCAATTGGCTCATTATTGACGGGCTCGACTTTTTGGACACTGGCTATCCTCTTTGGCATGTTTCTCTCATTCGACCATTGGTAGCTCGTTCTGGCCATAGCGTCCAGGATTGAGAATGCCATCCTTACTTACTTCTCCATCAAACTTCCACCCGCAGCTGCATCCACTTGGTTTCTAGTCGGAGCAAGTAGACCATTGTAGAACTTGCACACTTGCTGCTTCTTGGTGAACCCATGTTGAGGGCAACTCCGGATAAGATCCCGGAATCGCTCCCAAGCCTCTCCGAATGGCTCTTGGTCCAATTGCTTGAACTGGTTGATCTGGTTCTGCAGGTCGAGCATCTTGCTTGGTGGAAAGTACTTCAACAGAAAAGAAGTACTTAAGTCTTCCCAATCTCTGATATCTTCCAGCGAATTGAACCACTGTAGTGCTCTGTCCTTCAGTGAGAACGGGAACAATCTCATCTTGACCTGCTCGTGCGGCACATGATTGATCTTGATTGTGTCGGCCAGTCTGCGAAACTTGATCAGATGCGCATTCGGATCCTCCAAAGCACTTCCCCCATACTGGTTTTGCTGCACTATGTTGATTAGTGCAGGCTTCAGCTCGAAATTGTTGGCATTAAGTGGTGGAGGTTGCACTCCTCCTGCCTGCTGGTTTGGACTGGGCTTCAAGCAGTCGCTAATAGGCGTGTCATCTTCATCGCCTGCAGCTGGGTCTATCTGAATTGGGCCGTACTGCTGTTGTAGCTGTGGCCCTTGTGGAGGTAGCTGCTGCTGTATATTCGTAACTCGATCATCCAAACGTGCCAGAGCTGTCAGTACTCTGTTAAGTGCGTCATCCTGATTCGGATGCTGTGGTGGGTTCTCCATCTAAGGTGCGAAATTTCTTCTAGTTCGGTGTCTGCGAGCTGTCGCTTCAATTTCTGGATCGAAAGGAAGAAGGGTTTCTTTCCCTTTTGATCTGGTGAGCATACGAAGCCTGAAAACACAAAAAACAAGAACTACCGCGTAATACAAAAATTAACCCAAAAATAAAAACGAAAATTAAAATTAAAATTACGAAAAAATAAAATCTAGTCTAGTTTCCTCCTATTTTTCAAGATAAAAACTAAGCGCTAAATCCTATTCCCCGGCAACGGCGCCAAAAACTTGACATGTCGGTTTCTAACCTAGTGTTCCGCAAGTGTACGGATGTAGGTGTAGTACTATTGTCAAGGTCGATCCCACAAGGAATAGTTTTAGGTAGTTTGATACCCTAATACTCTAGGAATGTCCTAACTAGATACTAAGTTGCAAAGGTTGATTTTAATACGACGTAAAGAATTTAACTAACACATGACAAACAAAGAGAATTAACAATCACTGAGAAAAGGTATCCTAGGGCTTCGATTTCAGGATATTAATTCAATGTTGAATATGATTAACCTATTAATTTACCAATTCTAGTGTTTATTAGGCGGCACGACAATAATCAAATCCTTCTCTCGAAGCGATTAAACCGTTGATTAATTAAGCTAATACCCTCTCGAGTCAATTAAACCTAATAACTCCCAAACGAACTTAAGCCACGGCCTACACAGTCATAGACAACTGCGCTCTATGTTCTAAGTCTGATAACGATTCCCTCCTCTCGAAGCGGAATTGTTAAACTAAATTACTAAATCTAGGTGATCAAGCTAAATTTAGTTTTAAGCACAAACATAGAGATAAAACACGTAAAGAACGGAATTAATAGATTAAATCATAATTAAACCATTGTCATAAAAATCCCTACTTTCTAACCCTAGGACACGAATAGCTTAGCTACTCATGCCTAGTAATAATTCAATACAAAATTCTAATAAAAACATTGTAAGAATTAAAACTAAGAAAGAACAATTAAACCCGGATGACTCCGTCTCGATGATCTTCGTCTTCTTTGTCCTCCAAGATGTCTTCTAGGTAAAATAATGTAATTGGTGTTCTTCCGTGATTGATTCACCTTTTTCCTAGAGCTTGGGTCCTTTTTATAGAGTTGGGGACGAATCTTGGCGAAGATAGGCTCACAATCCTATTAGGAAATCAAAATCTCATTTTAAACAAGATCTCCCTTATCGGTGGACTTTTTGACACGGCCGTGTTGCTTAAGTGACACGGCCGTGTTGCTTAAGTGACACGGCCGTGTTGCTTAAGTGACACGGCCGTGTTGCTT
Source organism: Ajuga chamaepitys (assembly GCA_958295605.1). NCBI lineage: Eukaryota > Viridiplantae > Streptophyta > Magnoliopsida > Lamiales > Lamiaceae > Ajuga > Ajuga chamaepitys. The sequence goes on along the minus strand of OY282501.1, from coordinate 52,759,949 downwards.
TGCAATTCTTCAATTTCTGCGCAACATTTGACACGGCCGTGTTCATAGTGTGACACGGCCGTGTTCTATTCCAGAACTCACAACGCATTGCAGGCCACTTTTGACACGGCCGTGTTACAAGTCTGACGCGGCCGTGTCGGTTCTTGCGTTGTTTTGCTACTGGACCGGTTCAGACCGGTTCAGACCGGTTTGGACCGGTTCTTCGACGGTTCTCACTCTTTTGGGCCGGTTTTCACTCTTTTCCAACTTGTTTCCTCGTCCGGTAGCCTGAAAATGCTCAAAATACCTTAAAACAAGTCGAAACACGTCAAATGACCCAAATATTATTAATATAAATAATTGCCGGTCAAATATGCACGTAAATGATATAAAATATGATTCTAAATCGACCTAAATACATGCATAAATAACGTGTTATCAGTAACGAAGAAGTAACTAACAAGTGTCTAATCTTAATTAAATGTGAAATAACAGAGAAAGGGACAGACATGCCCCAGTCTTAATTGAATATGAAATAACAGAGAAAGAGACATGCCCCTATCGTAATGCCATAAATCGTAACTAGCTTTCAGGACTTTGTTGCGTAGGGCATCAACTGAAGCCGAATGACCATGATCAAGAAGATATAAACCATCATCACATCTGCCTTAAGCCAGGATTTTCGTGGTTAGTTTCAAATTGATTTTCTCAAAAAGTCAAGCAACACAGTGTAATTGAGCAAATATGATAATGCAAAAATCAACTACTTTCGAGACTTTGAACTTTCGAACTATTCAATCCTCATTGAGTAAGTGTTTCGCTCATCTCTCAAGTGTTTAGGTTAAGACATATTCTCGCTCGAATTAGATTATACACACAGCCTACCACATGCTTGTCAATCGTCTAAACTATACTTCGTACTTGACATGCGCGAAAAGAATCAAATAGGTCTTCATTTGGTTATAATGTGGGCTTAAGGTAAGGTGTTACGACGATGTATTCATCGCATAGGCAGTTTGGGACACACGACTCCTCTTTAAGCCAGAACGAGCCGCAGCTACGCCAGGGTAATCCATTGTCGTGACAGTCTGCTCCCTCAGGCTCCAGCCTTCTGGTCCTCGGCCATATCTCGGCAAATGCAATTATGTGGCGAAATTGGCCACTCGTCACGACGATGCACAACCTTCACGCACGCTCCAGCGAAGAGTAGCCCCCTCTCACATCAACAACCTTCATATACACACACCAACTGCTCACACTGCTGCCTCGATGCCTGTCGATTCCAATTGGATATTCCAATTGGATATTAGAATCCAGCGCTTTGCATCATATCACTTCCAATCTTGCAAACTTGGCCATTCATTCTCCTTATCAAGGTGGTGACAACTTGGTGATAGCTGATGGTAAAGGCCTACATATTTCTCACATTAGCCTGCTTCAGCTTTCCACTGTTCCACATCTTAAATTTCAACATTCACTACGTGTTCCTCATATTCCAAAGAATCTTGTTTCGGTATCTCATATATATGCTACTAATGACGTGTTGGTTCAATTTTCCAATTATGATTTTCAGGTGACGGGTCGATGTTTGGGGGCAATACTCCTATGCGACCCTCGCATTAATGGACTCTATCTTTGGTCGGCTGATGTGTGCTTCTCGTCTGCTTCCACAGCTCTCTCATCAGTAAATTACCTCTTCTTATTTGGCATGCTCGTCTCGAGCACCAGTCTCCTAGAATTGTGAATCATGTTTTGTTGAACAATGGTTTATCTTTATCGAACACTTTGAATTTATATTTATCTATTGATGGATGTAAGTATTAGGTGATTTTCGTTGATCGTTTCACAAAATATGTTTGGTTGTATCATATCAAGAGAAAGTCCGATGTTTTGCACACCTTCACTGCTTACAAAGAATTAGTTGAGAATTTCTTAAAAGCAAAAATAATTTCTCTTTATACTGATGCTATAGGGAATATATAGCACTTCTTGAATTCTCTACCACTTATTATATTTCACATTTCACCATCCCTACTCATACCCACAAACATAATGGGTACTTTAAGCATGGTCACCGTCATGTAGTTAACACAAGTCTCACCCTTCTTCACATGGCATATATTACTCCCACTTACTGGTCTTATACCATGTCCACTGCTACATATCTCATAAATTACCTTCTCAAGGCCAATTTGTCCATGCAATTCTCATTTGAACTAATGTTAAAAAATCCACCAAATATGCTTAACCTTCGTGTATTTAGATGTCTATGTTACCCTTGGCTATGCCCGTACTCCACTCATAAATGTGTTGCTCGCTCACATACTTGTGTCTTTATCGGCTACTCCATCACTCAAAGTGCCTTCCTATACCTTGACCTCTCATCTCTGAAAATCTATACCTCGCACCATGTTGAATTTGTGGAGGATATTTTCCATTTGCAAATCTAAAGGCTCTTGTTGTCTCTCTACCACGAGATACTATCAATGACCTTCCAATTCTTCTGCCTGTCGTGGAGCACACGTCACCTACTCTATTGCCACCTTGGTCGATCCTTTACGTGGACCTAGTGCTGGTACCGATGAGCCTCTCCATGAACCTCAACAATTATCGATGCCTACTCATCATATGACTACGCTTCTCAAAAATCCGATCTCCAAGCTTAACCCAAGGTATTGTCTTAGTTTTTGCACCTCTTTTGAGATAGAACCCGCCATTGTTTCTCAAGCACTATCAGATGCACGTTGACACACTGCCATGTCTGTTGAGTTTGATGCTCTGGTCAAGAAGACATTGCATGTCCGTCGAATCTTACACCGGAAGAGCGAAGCGACTACCGAGCCGCCGTTAGAGCGTCGAAGGCGAGTGAGTGGGAAAGAGAACAGACACGGCAGTTTGGTGGTAGCAGAGGAGGGAGTTCCAGTATGCGACTGGGACCACAATCTTCCCAATTTCGTCGTTCCCAGAGTGGTCAAACAACCAACTTCGAACCCTGTCCTGTCCCGACATTGTATAAATCCGCTGACGCATGGCAAAAGAGGATAAAAAGTATGTTCTCTGGCACCAACTTAAAGGAAAAGTTGGGCAAGGCCATTAGTAGATTTTTCATTTATGATAATTTACCGCCGAACAAAGCTTCGTCTCATCACTTCAAGAATAGGATAGCGCGTGCTCAAGAAGTAGGGCCGGCTGTTGCAACCCCTACTCCATATGAGATAAAGCACAAGTATCTAGACTCGGAGTATGAGGAAATTCAGGAATATGTCAGAACGCAAAAGAAAAAGTGGGAGACGTACGGATGCACAATTATGGCGGATGGCTGGACCAGGCCGACGAAGATGTCCATAATTAATTTTATGGTTTACTGTAAGGGAACAACCGCGTTTCTCAAATCCGTGGATGCATCGAACCGGATAAAGGATCATGAATACATTTATGGGCTGCTCAGGGATGTTGTGCGGGAGGTCGGGAAGGACAAGGTTGTGCAAATTGTTACCGATAACGGATCGGCTTATGTGAAAGCCGGTAGAAAGCTACAGCAGCGCTATAACTTATACTGGACCCCGTGTGCTGCTCATTGTATTGACCTTATCTTCGAAGAGATCGGGAATAGAGATAGCGTCACAGCGGTCATTGTAGCGGCGAGGCAAATAACCAACTTCATCTATAACCATGGTTGGTTACTTGCGCTGATGAGAGAGGTCTGCCAAGGTGATATTGTTAGACCCAGAGCAACACGTTTTACGACTAACTACATCGCCTTGGACAATTTGTATAAGAAAAAATCGCCGCTGAAGCAGATCTTCACTAGTGATGATTGGGCCGCCAATAGACTCAGTCGTACGAATGTTGGCAAAGAAGTGGAGAAAAACGTGCTTGATCATTCATTTTGGGATGGAGTGCAACACGTAGTGGTTATATTTGAGTCAATATATCAAGTGCTCCGAGTGGTTGACACAGAAGTAGTTCTAACTATGCCGATCTTGTATGACTTGATTCGGGTAATGAAAGAAAAGGTCCAATCACTTAGATCTACGCAGTGGGTGACCAGAATTATTGAGTCCAGGTGGGACCGTACACTATCTCATCCACTCCACGCAGCAGGTAATAATGACTTTAATTTTTAGTTTTAACTTTTAACCTTGATTTTGCGAAAATGACTGTTGTTTCCTAAACAATATTGCATAATTTTCGCAACCTACTACCTTAACCCCAGATCCCAGTACCAGCCCGGAGTAGGTGAGGATGCAGATCTTATATAGGCAGTCCTTCAGGTGTTTGATAAGCTACACCCCAAATCCCCAGCGGTTGCCGATTTTGGGAATGAGGTAACATTAACACATTTAAAAATTAAAATCAAATTAGTGACCTAATCATTCTTGATCGGAATTTGTGCAGCTCATCTGCTTCCGTGATGGCAAAAAATCATTCGGAAATCGGACTGCTGTGGCTGCTCGAAATACTATGGCGGCAGGTAAGTTTATTTTGAATTTGATATTAATTTGGTATAAGTCCCATCAAATTGCAACCATTCAATTCATTGACATTAAATCCTAATTTGACAGCTGATTGATGGGTTATGCACGGTAGTTCAGCACCGACAGTGAGAGAACTAGCCGTTAGAGTACTGGCACAGACTGCATCATCTTCCGCATGTGAAAGAAACTGGAGCACATTTGTCTTGATACACACAAAACAAAGAAATCGTCTTGCTTATCCAAAACTCGAAAAGCTCGTATTTTGCTACTATAATATGAAGTTAAGGATACGAGATTTGGAGGTTGAAACAGATAGGGTTGCTGAGCAAGAATTCCTAGATTTAGTGGACATCACCGGTGAAACCGACAACGAAGAGAGTGATCAGATCTATCAATGAATTCGACCAGCACACCTGGACAACGAAGAAGGCAATCCTGATCCTCAGGTCGCTGAAGCGGCCAGCCAATTCGGAATTGATGTGGATCAGGTAATGCGTGAGGAAGTTGGTGTATCAAGTAGTGAGACATGGACGAAGAGCTCAACAGATGAGGACGGAAGTGATGCCAATGGGAGTGGCGGTGGTGGACGTAGTGAGGACCATCAAGAATATAACCCAAGTCCAAGGGAACTGAGTCCATTCACTGTTGAAGGGTTGTACACACACACTACACAAGATGCAGATCACAGAAGTAGGGCTGGAGGTCCAGGGATCGGTGCTATTGGAAAAGATTACACGAGCAGACGGGGTTGGAACCGAGGCACGAGCTCAAACGTAGACGTAGCTTCCCTCTCGTCAAATTTTGACTCGATGAGTGTGAGCATCGATCGGGAAGATCTGTATCCTTATTTATTTCCACATAGAATTGCAGACAGATCACAAGATACACCCTGATCGTAGCACCCTTGAGGACACAGCCCCTCACATGATATATGAAGGACAATAGTATAATTCTTGGGTAAATCCGAATTATCCGGTATATGGACAGACGGTTGGGCGAGACGCTGCAACATATTTATTTTATCTTGATGACTATCTTCATAATTACGCTACCTCGGTGAGCTAGTACTACTATTGTAATTACATCGATAACCAGTACTCTCAGGTTGAGCCTCACAGGAATTCATTTTGGTGCTAGGAGGTAGTACTGTATGATGAAAATAGTTCATAATGGTTACCGGATCAGCGGACAGTGTATGTAATGCTTCTTATTTATCGAATAGTTGTATATACGTGTATTTTGATCTATTTTTGTAAATTAAAAACTAGAATTTAGCTATGTTTTTTACAATCTAACCAATATCGTGATAAATTAAGTATTTTAATACAGTTTCCGGCGTTTTTCAAAAAACTTCACCGATACTTCGATATTAATCGATATCTACCGATATTTTCGTAAATTAAAAGATCAATATCTCTGCGAATACCGATATTTTCGTCCTTTTATAGAGTAGAGTGAAAAGGAATATTAGTAGTAAAAATTTGAAGGTAAAATATTGTAAAATGAATGGTGGTGGTGGTGTGGTTTATGATATAAATGTTAGACATGGCAGCTCCACTGGAAAAAGTAAAAGCAACCCCAGATTTTGAGGCAAACCAGAAAAATAAAGAAAAGGAGGCAGGTAAATGAAGGGTCAAATCGAGGCATCAAAGCCCACGTGAATCTAACCCTAATCCGTCCAAAGAAATCCAACCGCGCGCAATGAATATACTACCACTACTCTTTCATACAAGGATCGTACTATTACTCCTCTCCTTCTTTTTCTTTTATTTTTCAATATTAGTATTATATTATTATTCTATGCCCACACGCTTGCTTTCTCCATCACTCTATTATTCTCTCATCCAAATTCTTACACCTCCACCTCAACTCTTGTCGGCGCGTCACCCACCAAACTTCTTTTGCCTCTAAATTCATCAACCATTAATTGCGCTTTACATTAATTACATTATCGTAACTGCGATCTGGATTACTGGGACAAACAATATTTTATTTTTAATTATGTCCACTCCACTCATCTCTCTAAAATTCATAATACCATTATTTTAAGAGAGGAGGAAGTATGTTCTATGTCTATGTATCATAATTAGATTAAAAAATAAAGACAAATAAAAATATTTGAATTTAAAGACAGCTAATTTGCGAGCAGGTTAAAATCACGAAAGAGAGATTTTGGAACACAAGTCTGATTAATATAAACCTCGGAAAACAAATATATACAAGCGACCATCCGACGATAATGATTTTATCTAAGTCAAGAAAATCTCCGTAGTCCGAAAACAGCATTAACATCACCAGGTAATGCTAGAAAAAGCGAACCAGCATAACCTAGCCTACATCCACAAGGGCGGCGGCTCGTTCAAGTCTATGGGCAGCCCACGCCGCACAATCCCAAAGTACTTAGCCGCCGATGACTCACCGTCAGCAACCGGCGCCACGACGGCGGCCGCCACGGGGCCGCCATTGCCCTGCTGACTCACATCTTTGAGAACCCCAGTGTGGAGGAAGTCGTTGATCATGAGTCTACCGGACGGCGCAATCCACCGGTGATCGGACGGCAGGTTGAGGTCGAGGGACAGCCCCGACGGCGGCGTGGGGAAGTTGGTCTTAGCCTTGGCGCCGCGGAGCGATCTGGCGGCGCCGTCGTAGGCCATGGCGGCTTCCTCAGGGGTGTCGAAAGTGCCTAACCAGACACGTGTCTTCTTCCAAGGGTCACGGATTTCGGCGGCGTAACGGCCCCAGGGACGCTTCCTTACGCCTCTGTAGTGGCCCTCGCGCGTGGAAGCCATGGAAAGAGAGAGATTCTAGAGAGAGAAAGTGTGAGAAGCAGAGAGAAGAGGAATGGAATGGGTTTGAGGGGAGTTTGAAGAGAAGAGGGAGTTATGTTATGTGGGGGTGGCAGTGTGTGTAAAAGTGGGGGGACCCACTGAGTCTCCCGTAATCGTCGGCTGGACGGCACGAACCGTTTAAATAAACAACGAGGATTTATTGTCTGCGACACGAGACTAGGTCTTGCCGTGCGCCTACGCCGTCGATCAAAGTATCGTTCTAATAAATAATTGGACATTCGACACGCAATCACTTTTCTTGTATTAGAAAATGCATTTTCTGTTTCTGTTTTTAGTGTTTCCAAATATTGTGTGCGGAGGTACAATGCACTAAATATTTTTGTTATTTTTGTTATAAATATGGAAGAGGAAGTAGGTCAAATAATGGGATTCAAATTCTATGGGGATAATTGGACTAGGATGTCCTCATCCGAATGTGGCATGGGACATCCTTAACGTATTTTATTTTACACCGGATGATCCATCCCTCCACATTCGCACCTTATTACCTACATCACCTTTTACAATTTCCAATACACCTTTTACAATTTCCAATACACATCCTATCCTACTATATCCTTAAACTAAAATACCTTTTTGGATGTCCCGTCCGTGGATGTACTTCATAAAAACGTGGTACATGCCACTACATCCCAGTCCAATTATTCCCTATTACTTTCCGATCATAATTCACACTCTGTAACCACTATTTAAGACACTGTTTGACGATGATTATATGCAAAATTGGTCAGCTTTTAGATTTCAAAACTGACCACACTTTTTTCCTTCAATTTTCTTTTTAATATATTCTAGTATTCATTTTTTATTTTCCAAATTATTGCTCCATTTTCTTAATTAAAATTCAATAACTTTCCATTAACTTTTGCCGAGACTAATATTCTCCATAATTCTAAGTATTCCAAAATAAAAGGGTATAAAAGGATTTTTTTGTAGGTAAAATTTATTTTTCAAAGTCACTACAAGAAACAGAGTCTTTTGAGACCACAAAAAGTGGTCTCAAATAATGATTATTTGTCACAACTTAAGTGAAACGGTCTCAAATAATGAGTATTTGTCACAACTTATGAATATTTGTCACAACTTTATTGTCGTCTCAATAACTCCGTCGCAAATAATATATTTGTGACCACAAAAGTGGTCTCAAATGTGTCTCAAATATTTTTTGCAACTACTAGTTGTCTCTAAAATTAGTCTTAAAATGGTTTCAAATAATTTGTATAGAGATTTGTGACAACAAGTGGTCACGAATAACTTATTATTAGTCACCACAATTGTGGTGTCAAAAAATGGTATAAGACCTCTTTTGTTGTAGTGAGTAAATTAAGATGTCTTATACATGACAATAAAATAAGTCTTTTGTATAATATTCTTTAAGACCACAATTGTGGTTCCTAATAATATGTTATTTGAGACCACTTTTGTAATTACAAATATAGGGTAATTCTTCGGTGCAATCGTTGCATCTATGCAACTTAAAGTATTTTTATCATTTTAAGTGTTGTACTGGGACCTATTATTGTTTTTTAATAATTTGAATCCACCCCATTATTTTTTTTAAATCATTTGAATCGAGGATCTCTGAAAAAGAGGATGTCCCGACGAAGGTGGGCATGCCTGTTGGGGTCGACGGCGGGAAGGCTGTTGGAGGAGGCCTTGCTCTTGTTCGACATGGTACGTCTATGTGAGGGGAAGACGGATTGGTGTAAAATCGTAATATGTTGCGCAGAAGCAAATAGAAAAAATTGTCTGAAAAACTTAGCTAATGGAGGATTATTTTCGAAACAAACGGAGATAGAGTGTTGAACGTAGTTTCCATAGATGTTTTGATACTTGTAATAACTTATGGGGAAGAGGAGAGAATAATTTAACATTTTAGCCCTTTTTCTTTTTTTAAATTATTCGAATTAAATGAACGTTCATATCGAAATGAAATAAATCTAACAGTGAGAAATGATGGTTGCATGGATGCAACGTGATAGGGATGGCCCAGTCACTTCGGGTCGGGTTAATACCTCGGCCCACTAACCGGCCCAGAAGATCCAGAAATACGCGTCGTCCCAGATAATGTGGCGCGGCCCAACTTATGGCTTGTTCCGCGATTCAAGGCCCACGATCCGTTCCCAACCGCCACGCAGCGGAAAATAGGCGCGACAATAGGGAGTTAGTTAGGGTTTAGTAGGGGATAGTATAAATATGAGGAAAGAACTCTGAATTAGGGTTCACATTCTGTATTCTGAAATTACTACGTGTAAACTCAAAGAGCTAGTGAAAGAAACACCTCGGCAGGTGCAATTTTGTGCCCGTGGACGTAGATCTCCGGATCGAACCACGTAAATCTTGTGTTTTTCCATATTTCTTACGTAAGTTTTCGTTAAGTTTCTTGGATATCAGATTGCGCATCATCACAACGGTTGCGCAGAAGTTGGTCTCACAAATATATTATTTGTATTCGAGTTATTGAGAAGATAATAAAATTGTGACATATATTCATATTATGACATACTCATAATTTAATACAGTTTGTTATTATCTCAAAATACCATTTTTGTTGTATTTTTAATCTATGTCAAAAAATGTGCTATCGTTTTAGGACAATTGAAACTTGAGTGAAGTGTTATTATCTATTTTTGTACTAAAAACATTCATGAAACTGCTTACCATTTTCAACGAGAATATAAGACATTTTATTAGTCTTAAAAAATAATAATGCGTTATTTGTCATGAAATGGACCATGTTGATGACGGGTGTGGACTTCTATCCTATTTTGTATTTCAAGTTGTAGTTTCCAATATTTATTATACGATAGGTGTATTTAATAACATCATTCATTAAGACATAGTTTGTACTAAATTAATGAAATAAAAATTAGAATAAAGATCCAATCTAAGTGTATAAGGGCTCAAAATTAGTATCTACTTTGGCATTTATAAGGTTGGGTTTGAAATTCATAGTCTATGTTCTCTTATGTTGAAACAAATATATCCTGAACAGTGGACTTATCAACATTTTATTTATAATTAGTTGCATCTTCAAAAACAAATTAAGTCATTTGTTAAAGCAGAATCTAGTTCTATAATAGAGTGAGATGTTTTGTTTTAGTTTATGCTAGCTATGGGACTCCTTAACTTTTATTATAGTCCTGAGGAGTTGTACTTGATGTAACTTTTTTATTCTTTGTGCATAGGTTCACAATTTGCTTGAATCCTTTCCTCATTTGATGACTTCTATTTAATTTAAACAAAAAAAGGAGTATGCTGTAGAACATATATAGAAACAGTAAAGTAGAAGGGAAAAAATAAACATAGATCTTCAAAATTGAGATGGATAATTATCCTGTTCTTATTTCCTTGCAAAATTTATGCTAAGGATATTGTGTTACTTCTAAAATAGTAGCTTCCTTATTTTTCCACGTTCTCCATCTCTACTCTATCCTCCAAGAATATGAGGATGGAAGAATACTTCCAAGGCATTGATTATTTATTTTAATTTTATTTTGTAACGTTTTGTTTTTTTATTTGTTTTTTTTTTCTTCGATTTGTTTTTGTGAGATTTTTTCGTGTGTTTATGCATCTTTTCATGCCTTATGTGGCATTCAATATCTCTTTTTAGATGGGTCTTCTTGTCTTTCAAGCCTCATGCAGCCTTCGATTTTCTATGGATTTTTCGGCTATAAAGGGAGCAGCTTATGTGGCCTACGATCTCCGATTTTCTATGAATTTTTCGGCTATGAAGTTGAACGGTTTTACGAATTTCTTGCTTATTGTGCATGCAATCACGGAGCATCATAGTTGCAGAAGGTGGAAAGCAGAGGCGAAGCGGTTTGGGGCCACCTAGGAGGCGCCTAGAGAACTTCTCATTTAAAAAAAAAAAAAAAATTTTACATGTCTAAGTTACAGGTTTATACTTATAGTTGACCAAATTTCAGTACAAAGGTTCAAATAGTTAATTAATTATGCAAGACAAATGAAAATCGGGGGTGACAGAGGAATTTGAAGTGTGGGGGGAGAGGGTTTTAACTTTTGTTTCATTTTTTCGCCGTTGAAATGAAGAGAGCGTGGGTTTTAAATTTTAAAATTATCTTTTTAATTTAATCAACCGTCTCAAGTTCAAAAAAACGACGACGTTTTCAATAAAAAAAATACAATTTTAAAAAAAAAAAAAAAAAGTTAGCGCAGCCTAGCCACAAAAACGCCTAAGGGAGCCGATTCGGCATAATTGGAGGCGGGTTTGAGGTGCTTAGCGCCTAGGCGACCGCCTTTTGCATCAATACGGAGCATTAAATTATTTTGGAGATATTGTGGATGAGATCTAGAGGTTCGTATATGAACGTGACTTTTACACAATTTCTCTTATGTCTAACGATTGTAATTGCTTGGCGTGTTTTCTTTTATTTCTGCTGATTCATCTGTTTGGATTGGACCAAATATCATTTTTTATAGAGATTCTTGTACGTTAAATGTTTTTAGTAGTAAAATTCTCTAATTCCAAAAAGAAAAAGAAAAAAAAAATCTAAAATAGTAGCTCAAAGCATAGCAGATAACTACCATTAACATTTGTCCAAATATTTTTAATCTAGTAGATTGTCTTACCAATCTTAGTATATAATAAAAGGGAACCTTTATAAGAGGAAATCAAGGTATTTTCCCTCCAATTTACTTGCTAAAATAGGTAGTTTAAGCATTATCAATATAATATGATAAGATATAAGATATATATGTGTTTATATAGTAAAATAAAATAAAAAAAAAGGTTCCAAATTAAAAAATTTCTATTAGCAATTATATATATATGAAAAAATTAATTTTATTCTATAAAAACATTCATATAATTTTTTTTATTATAATACTTAAAAATAATAAAAACCAACCATTTTTCAGTTTCCAAAATTAGTAATATATTTGTTTCCGAGGAACAAAACAATTAAAAACTAATGTATGAGGGATGAGAAAAATTTAGAGTCTTATTTCGTCTTTTTTATAGCTCTCTCTCTCTTGAATTTTTTGAAAGTATATTCTCCAACATCCTAAATGCACGAATAATTTTTTTATTGTTACTTGATTTTTTTACTTGCATTATATAAAATCAATTATTCATTCTCAATATTTATTACAATACTTATATGAATATTTTCATATAAAAGTTAAATCTAAAGTAAGCAAATGTTTGTTGGTTCGTTATTGAACTTCAAATAGAATACTTATTGTAAACTGAATTATTTATATCAAATTTGAGTTGTAAATAAAATAATATATTATTTTTAATAAAATAAATATATTTTAAATCATACATTGACCATAAAAAAAAAAAAGTTTATGATTAAAAAATACTACCTCCGTTTTTATTTTAGATGTTCTTAGGTGGATAAGAAAATTAAGAAATATGAAAAATAGATTAATAGGTCTTTAATTAGATTATAGATATGATAGATTAGTTGACTAAATTTTTTTTTAAAAGTAATTATAAGGATACTAATAGAAAAAATGTGAAAAAAAAATTGAAAAAATAATTATTTATAAATAAATTACAAAAGCTAGAAAGAAGAGGCAGTATATGTTCTACTAAAAAAACAGCAATGCCACTTTTTCAAATAAAATAATTATAATTACATTCTATATGAGTATGAATTTACTTTGGTTCTAATTGTGCGGCGAATCTAATATGATTGCACATATTTAGACACCCAGAAGCTACGACCATAATTATTACTACAGGTGACTGGTCAAAATACAAAACGTGGTCCACCCTAGCGATTTGATAAAACCGCAGGGAACAAAATTGTAGAAAAGCAAAACAAATAATAATAATAGCGCGTGGCGCATAGACTAGGGAGAGAAAGGCAGCGTACGTGTGTGGGGTTGGAGGAAGCAGGGCAGGCAGAAGCCGCCGCCTGATAAGACGTGTCGCGGCTTAGAGGCGTGGGCTTTTGTCATGTGACTCAGACCAAACACGTCCCCCACTTCCAGGCTTACGTATGCCCTACCCTTGTACGGCGCTGAGAACCGGCGCCTCCACCTTTCCCCACTTCAATTTATTACTTCATTTCTTTATTTTTTTATTTCAATAAAAAATAAATTCTTCACTATTTTTACTCACTTTATTAAAATTCTTAAACCTTTTCCTTTTCTTTATTACAATTATATTGTTTCTGCTCTTAAAAAAATATATTGTGCCATTTCACATTATATTATACATTAGTATCCCCGGTGTAAGCATGGTGGACAAAAATTAAGACGTTCATCTAATGTGTTAAGATCTCATACAATGCAAATAATTACGTTATTCATAATTTGAGGATCTATTCTTTACACATAAAAATGGACACATTGATTTGTACTTACCATGGATAAGGAGGCATTTTCATGATATTAAACACAATAATATAATTTATTTGGACCAACTTGGCTGATTAGGACCCGCGTAGGCTAAGTAATTGTTCGACTAGCTCGTTTAGACTCAGAAAAAGGCCTAAAAGTGTCGTTTAACTCAAAATCAAGTCACTAAGTACAGTCTACTAACAAATTGATTTTTGCAGATATGTTTTTCTATATAAATAGTGATACTTTTAAAAAAAAAAATTAACATAATACGTAGATCTAAGATTGTACCACCTGATTTAAATGAGATTTTGTGGTTTTTTTAATTATTAATTGAATGGTTATCAAAGTACGTCAAAATATTCTAACTTATTTTTTAGAGTGTAACTTTTTTATTAAGAGTGCATAATAATATCAATTTATGTTTCTTGGGAAAACGACCAATTTTCGTATTATATTATTGTTTGGTGGATCTTGGAAAGCCAATCGATTATGTGGGCGGCTTTGGATAAACAATTATTTTGAGAATGAATTCATTTTTAAATAAATATCTGCCACTTTTTGCTGGCTAACTACTATACTATTTTTTTAATGGTTTCACGAAAGGAAAAGAAAATTAAGACAAACTATTCAAAGTTACTCAGAAACTTCATATGTCTATTCTTATTTTTTTTTAATAATTAAACAGCGGCATGATGTCCACCCATACATTTGTGAGTACTTTTCTACTCTAATAATAATACGTAATTAAATATCCACCTACATATTATTTAAGAATATAAAAAGAATTAATATTTTTTTTCCAAATATTTTTCTTCCTTCTTTCATATCCTTTGTTACATGTTTTTTATTTTTTAACATTTCACATCTTCCGTTATCACAAATTCAAACAACCATTTAAATTTTCATAAAATTTGTCTATTCAATTTTTTATATTTTTAATTTTAATATATAAAGTTTGTTAATTTAATTATTTGAATGCATGATTTGATGAGGCCAAATATTTTAAGTAAAATTTTTAAATACAAACTTGAAGATCTGATTCATTTTCTCTCTCTACTATTTCACCAGTCCATTGCACGGGTTGTAATAATTACATATTCGTATAATGATAAAACAATGTCAACTATTTTAGAATAATTATCATTAAAAAGCCAAATATATTAAATAACAGAATATTAGTATAAAAAACCATATACATGTTATATTAGTTACTTAAGTACACGAGAGATAGACTATATTATCATGTCATATTCAAATAAAAAACAATTGACTTATTGTTGTAGACATAGCTAACATAATTTTTATTTTCACAAAATAAAAAAAACTTAATAAGTAGATTAATTTAATCAAAAAACCGCTTTAGCAAATATATATAAGCTTTCCTATTGTAAAGTGTAAACCTAACAAAATTGTGTCTTTAATTTTTTTTTTAACAAAATAATTTAAACTATCCACAATTATAAAGATAAAAAGAGGTAAAATTAATTTAAAATAATTTTGATCTTCTAAAAGTAGTAAATCGTTTTAACCAAATAAAAAAAAATATTTTTCCAATTACAACACATTTTTTTATTTTATATAAAATGTTTAAAAATTAGAATATACTCCCTCCGTCCCACCTTATCTTGCACACTTTCCTTAAATGACCGTCCCACCTTATCTTGCACAATCTAAAAAAGGAAAGTTATAACATAATCTCCACCCTCAAAATCTTCACTCTCAATCTCCACCCTCAATTTACCTTTGAAAAGTCAACAAACAACCAAAAAGCAACTTTTCTTAATACTCGTGCCGACCCCCCCCCCCCCCTATGCAAGATAAGCCGGGACGGAGGGAGTATAATTTTTTATCATAAAAAACATTTTACACTTCAAAAATTATATTTTAACTAATATGTATCATGGATGTCAAATCGAAGATTTTGAAAAGCGTTAAATTAGTAATTTTTTTCATTAAAGTCCGAGTTGAAACGAAAAAGTTATAAGATCTTGAAATTTTGAAAGAAAAAATTAAAAAATAAAGAAAAAAAAAAGAAAAGGAAAAAGAAGGCAGAAGCTAAAAAAGAAGGTGGTGAAGACACATGTCTCCCCCTTTTTAGGAGCTCTTTTTAATATATAGTAGGGATAGGGATATTGAAGACTCATAATTAACGAATTAAATGATGTAATTTTGTGAGGTTTCATAATAATAAATACTCCCTCCGTTTCTTTTTAATTGATCTTTTAGAAAAAAAAGTGAAAGAATTAAGAATTCGTTTTTTTTCCGAATATATCCCAAGTAATCTATTTACTCTCTCATATCTATCTCAAATCTAAGTTAAAAAATAAGAGATATTTTTTTATTAACAAGGGCAAATTTGACTGAAATGGTGAAAAATAGCTAAAAGATCAATTAATTTGAAAAATCATTAGGAAGCTAAAAGATCAATTAAAAATAAACGGAGGGAGTAGTAATTTGTAAAATATCAATTACAAAAAAAAAAAAACAATGGTATTTACACTAAAGCACACGGTTATAGTCAAAATTTGAAAATGGCAGTTTAGTTCCATTTTCAAGATTATCGTAACTGATATGGGCAAGTCGAATTACTTTCAAGCAATTTTTGAAGTGATGAACACGTGTGATGGTATAAACAAATGATTTATGAACAAAAAGAAAAAAAGAAGAAAATTAACAACGTGGCAAAGCACCTCCCAGTGGTTCCGTCTTAGTAGGATAATAATAAGTAGGAATATAAATTTTCATTTTTTTTCTTTTTCTTTTTAAATTTTCGTACGGTTATTGAGAGAGAAATTGTTTAATTGTTTATCATTATTATTATTATACATATTAAAGAGAATGCCTAGAATTAAGGTGGTGAAGGCACATCACCCTAAACTATCTTGCTTTTATATTAATGAGAATTCTCATTAGATGGGGATGATATTGGAACGTGGAATAGAGGCCGGTATTGGGCTTTATTTTCATCTTTAATTTTTATTTTGATTTTAATTCCTGCAATATTTCTCATTTGAAAAACTTAGGTCGGAATGGTGAATTTTTATTCGGGGAAGAGTGTCCCACGGTAATTCGGCTTCTCTATAATTCTTTTTTATTTTTTCACATTTTTTAAATAAAGCTTTATTTTTTTAAGATCATCTTACATTCTTGTAAACAATAACACAAATTAACATTTATTAACAAAGATGAACGACAATTTACTCAACTCGAACAAAATAGGTAAATATCTAAATAAAAAATTAATAATACAATCCAATAAATTCATTTTAACTTAAAATCAAAATTAAGTAATAAGTGTTAATCGATTTACAAATTAGCATAATTATTATGTGTTTGTGAGATACTACCTCCGTTTTTTTTTAGATGTTCTTTTAGGTTTGGATAAGGAAATTAAGGAATGTAGAAAATAGACAATTAAGCCCTTAATTATATTATATAGATATGGTAGATTAGATAATTAGAGATTTTTTAGGAGTAACTATAGGGGCACTATTGAAATTTTTTTAGAAAAAAAGCTAAAAGAACAACTATTTATAAACAAAGTACAAAAGCTAAAAGAACATCTAAAAAAAACGGAGGTAGTAGTTGCCAAGGAAGAGATGGAATGGTCTAGCGGTTTCTAGGTGGAGTGGAGAGATTGAATATTGAAATATATTGTGGGAGAGAAACAAAGTAGCGTTGAGCTCGGCTGACAAACATGAGAAAATAAAGAATAGGGTTTTTTATTAAAAGTGTGCGACTGTTCGGTTGTGTCTCTCTCTCCATATAAATATATTTCTTTTTTTATCTTTTAAGGGATATATTTATATACTTAAATATATAATAACATGGAATGAGAACTCCACTGTTTCCAGGATTGTATCACTTCTCAAATCTTATGGCCAAAGTACTTGGCAAGTTGATACGGAATGCAATTTTGGGGAACAAATCGTGGAGGCATTGATGAGGAAAACTTGGAGCACCACCTGAGAGCTTGTGGTTCTGACTTGTAGCAAAATGCAATTTTGGAAATCAAACTCCTAATGAATTTGAAGCCACATCGGAACCTAGCCGGCAGTGGTGTTGAGGAGAACTGGCCCGAACTCACCATTGATGGTTCCATCTCGTTTTCTCGTCCCGACCCCTTCACAATTTGTGTTTGTGACTTGATGAACTTTTAGTCAGACTTTGTAGGGTCTGGTTCAGGCCCATTTAAGCCTCGTCTTGTAGGCCGGAATGTGGAGGTGCATGCGATCAATCTTCTTTTCTTTCCCGGTTTTTTCTATCCTTCAAACTACAACTCAAAAATACCCAAAAGTACATTAAACCATATCGAAAGGGAATTAAGACTAAAAAATGCAATAAAATACGAAATCGCACCTAAACATGATAATCACACGCAATTCTAAATAAAAAAATGAACGTGAAAAGCACTAGAAAAGTGATAATTTTCACGTACATCAACAACCTAGAAGTAAAAAAGAGAGGTGTGTTTTACAGTGTGGGCATACAGTAGTGGATGACAGTGAGATTTTTGTAGAGGTGGCGAAAATTGACACGGCCCGATAGCATGACACAAACCTACATGGTAATTTCAGGTTTAGGTCGATGTCTATCGGGTTTGGCTCGTTATCGGATCAACCCGATAAGACACAATAAGATCCGGTTCATATTGGGCAACCAGATAAAGTTCGATAATGGCCCAATAATTTTTATTTATTTATTTATTTATTTATTATTACTACGACTTATTAGTAAGAATGTATTTGGAAATGCCAGAGTTGATTGATATAGTTGAAGAAATTTACTTGAAGACGAACTTGAAAATATGGGCCTAGCTGCCTAGAGCGTAAATGTTGATTAGAGCATTTGAAAGAATTATGTTTAATAACTATATACGACGTTATGCACCTTTGTTTAGGCCTTTTTTCTTTCTTTGTTTTTTCATTCTTTTTTATGTTTGTTCATCTATTATGTAAATGGAGATTAACTATGGAATAGATGTGCTACTAATTATTTGAATGTTTTTTTTTTTTTTTTGTACTATTTATAGAAATCAAGAATAGAAATACGGTAGTAAGCCTAAACAAAATATTAAGACATGGATATGTGTGCAATATTGACGGACTTGTGGGATCGGGTTATCGGGATTTTTTTGGTTCGTGTTCGGGTTACGTTTTTCAACCCAATAAACTTAATAAGCAGGTTTGTGTTAAGCCTTAACAGTTTGGGCCTTATCGGGCTGGCCGATAACACCCCAACCCACACGATTTGACATTCCTATTTTTTGTTTGTTGTGGTGCAGTGTACGACGGGTTGGCTGACAGTTCAATGTAATTTTTGGTCCAATTTACGTCTGCATCATACCTCCCCTCTGTCTAGGTTTATCTCTGATAATGTTGTATGCTAGTGCAAACTCCACCATTTCTCATTACTGCCCTTACGAGTTACAACAACCTTTTTCTTTTTCCCTTTTCTAAAATCATTAACTTAGATTGCAGAAAAAAATTAATAATAAACAAAATAATGAATTTATAGGAAAATCAGAGAGAAAACAAATGGAGTATGTTGAAAAAAGGGAGACCCCCTTCTCGGTCCAATGGGTCAATTCCTTTATCACCAATTGATTAGGATGAAAGTTTACTGGATGGCGACATATTCCTCCTTCACGTGTGGCAGGTTTCAATGTGTGGGACTGAGTCGGACCCTCGATTTTCTGTATGGTATCAAACGAGCCCATGTTTGAGCCTAAGGGATAGGATGGGTTGTCGATATGATGTTCTACGATATCGGCCGGATAGGTTGTCGATATAATGAAGCATGTCAAATTGAGTTGTTGATATGAAAAAAAAAAGGGTGATCCTGCTTATGTTATTGGTTTAATGGGTCAAAGAATGAATAATATGTGGAGGCGTGTTGAAATATTGATTTGAAGAGTTCATATGTCTGAGAATGAAAGCTCACTGATTGGCTAAGGATCTCTGGCTCACATGTGACACACACTTCAACATATGAGATCGTACTCGTTCCTCAAATTTCTATAGAGTCAAAATCTAATATATCCTAAATCATGCATACTTTTAGAGTAACAATATAATTTTTACTAGGGGTATTTCTGGTACGGTGTGGATCGGATATTTTAAAATATCGAGATTCGTACCAAACTTCGGTTATTAAAAAAATGAGTATCTAAAATCAATCCAAAATATCGGAGCGGTACAATATGATTATTATTATTTTCGAGGCAGTTCGATTCAAAATTTTGGATCTAAAGAAATAGTTCAATTCGATTCGGTTCAGTTCGGAGTTCGGATAACTGGAGATATTTTATTTTTTTAATAACATATTCAATTTGAACAAGCTATGACGTCTAACTAATATAGATAATTTTATTACATCAAATTTGTTTACAACTCACTAACTTTTGTTTTGAGAAATATATAATTAAATATAAGGTTCTTCAATTATTTATATTAAATATAACTAATTACAGAATTATAAAAAAATTAATTTGTAAATCTGATTTAAATTAATATTTTAGAGACAATATCTTTTTAAATTTATAATTTATTATTTTCTTCAGTTATTCAATTCAATACAGTTCAGTATGGGTCTGAACGGTTCAATACAGTTTTCAGTTTGAAAAATTAAGAAATGTCCAAATCCGTACCAAAAAATAAACTGTTAAGTTCGGTTCGAAAAAAGTCAAATGTTCAACAGATTTTTCGAAACTTATGCGGTCTGGTTTCAATAATCTCAAAGCTCCATATACAGCCTAATTTTTTACATGCATCTTTGTAAAAAAATGAGTTCATTCCTAATGTTTGATTGGGATCAAATCAAACTAGTACCTCGTCCCATAAAGATAAATGATGGTTAATTCATATAAACTGATTAGGCTTGGTGAAAATTTTGTTGGGATTGTCAATGAAGTTTCACATCACGTATATATTGGAGGATCATAGGAGTTATTAGGATTGAAGTATCTCATTTGACATCATCTTTAAAAGTTAGTTCAAAAATAAATCCGGGTGATCATACCAATGTGAACTAGGTCCCATTAGGTTCGAACAAATAATATCAAAGCCATGATCCAAGACCGAAGTGATGTAGTGGAGATCCTTAGAGTTCCAAACAAATCGACGATGGGGGCTTAAAGAGACAACATGTCTGGTTGTATGAACCAACAAAGCGGTGGTGGAGCCTCAGATGGAGACAGGTCGGGCTCGAAAGATTAAGTGAGGTACACCTTGGTAGAGCTAACTCTCCAGCGCGACGGGGCGACATGTGGTGGAGGTCCACATAGTGCCAAATAAAGCGACAGTGAAGCCTCAAGGAGATGACAAGTCTAGCTCTACGGACCACAAAGCGGCAGTGGAGCCGTGGGGAGGCGATAGGTCTGGCTCTACGGATCAGGTGAGGTACACCTGGCACAAGTACAGATAGGGATGGCAATGGGACGAGATATCGACGAGTTTCGCTAAACCCATAACCCGCTCCATAAAAGAATTCCTAAAATCATAACCCGCTTCACCCACCGGGTTACCACCCCGCCTGAAGTGCAACGAAATTAAATTAAATATTAAATATTATAAAGACGACTCTTAAATTAAATATTAAATAAATAATTTGTTTAAAATCGAAGAGCGTAATAACTCACACTGCACCAAAAGAGGTCTTTTGTATTACATGTTTTTTAGACCACAATTGTGGTAACTAATAATAAGTTATTGAACTCCTGGCCCAATCTCTCCTAGAACAGTTGCCGCCTAAAACCACCAGTCCACGAGCCTCTGAAAAAACCATGAAAATCCTACCCACAAGCCCACCCCAACATCGACCCCTCATCAATCTAGCAGCTCCTATAAATGTCGGACGCCCCAGCTCCATTAACCTTAATGAAATACCCTCCTCTGAAAACCCGCTAGCTGATATAACCTCCACTAAGTCCATAAGTCTAAGCCAGATATATAAGATGGCAAACATCACCCCTACAGCTGAATTATCCAAGCTTGTCCCTAACCATTACCCTAATCCCATACACAAACCCCAAAAACCCATGAAATGGAAAAGACAACCAAAACACATAACCCAACCCAAATTGAGACAAACAACGTCAAAAAACAATACAAGAGACCCATGGAAGATTCGGATGACATGTTACTGGACCTGGATTGTGATTACATGTCGGGAAGGAAGAAAATAAAGGATGAGGCCCTTGACAGAATGGCGGCGGTTGCAAAGGAGCAACCCCGCCGATCACAATGAGTTGCCTAAGTTGGAACTGTCGTGGGCTTGGGAACCCATGTACAGTTCGGGTATTGTCGGACATTGTTCGACGCGAAGGGCCCAAGATCGTGTTTTTTATGGAAACGCGATTACTCAAGTTAGAAATGGAAAGAGTAGCTTATAAACTGGGTTTTGAATGCTGTGAGGTAGTTGAATGTGATCAAAGTGGAGGAGGTAGAAGAGGTGGTCTCACACTGTTATGGAATGATGGTCTGGATATTAAAGTGGAATCTAGTTCCCCACATCATTTTGATGTCATCATAGGGAGTTCGGAACCAGAGACGAAGTGGAGATTAACGGGATTCTACGGGTGGCCCGAAGAAATGAATAAACCGTTATCGTGGGATTTACTTATGAATCTTGGGAATACTGCTACATCACCATGGTTGTGTATTGGTGACTTTAATGAAATTTTATTCAATTTTGAGAAAGAAGGGGGGCGGTATAGGGAGGCACGGAAAATGGATGATTTCCGGGAAGCTCTGGCTTCCTGTAATTTGGATGATCTTGGTTATGATGGTTACACCTTCACGTGGACAAAAGGGCAGGAAGGGGCTGCTAATATCCAGGAATGCCTGGACAGGGCAGTGGCAACTTTATGCTAGGTTGAAAGATTCCCGAGCTACCAAGTATCACATCTGGTACGCCAAGAGTCGGACCATTGTCCCCTATTGATTTTTTGGCAACAAAAGAATAAAGGGAGGATGAGAACCATCAATGGGAAGAAGAAGGTGAAATTGTTTCGTTTCGAAACTATGTGGTTGCAAGATCAGGGGCGTCAAGCGTTGGTTGAGAAGGCGTGGAATACAAATGATAGCAAATCGGCTATCGCTTTGTCCGGAAAACTCAGGGACATGGGGACAGCATTGAAGCAATGGGATAGTCAACACTTTGGTAACATAACAAAGAAGTTGAATTCACTTAGGGATCAACTTAACAAGCTACAATCCCGAGTGTCGTCTAAGGATAATTTATCTGCTTGCCGCGCTATTAAGGATAATATGAAGAAAATTGAGGTAGTTAGAAAAATCATTGACGTTTATGAACAAGCTTCGGGACATCAAATAAGTAAAGAGAAATCCGAGATTGCCTTCAGTGGTGGAGTTCCTCATGGATTGTCAAATAGTTTGGCGACGGCAATGGGTATTGTTAGAGTAGACCGACATGAAGTATATCTAGGCTTGCCAGCAAACGTCGGGCGGAAAAAATTAGAAATTTTCCGCTCAATCTTGAACCGGGTTGGCAAAAAACTTAAAGATTGGAAAAGTAAGAATTTATCTCAAGCAGGTAGGATGATTCTTATAAAATCGGTTGCTCAGGCGATTCCTACGTATGTGATGACATGTTTTTTAATGCCGCAAAAGATTAGCAAGAATATTAATTCTATGATTGCGCGGTTTTGGTGGGGGCATAAGGGTGATGAAAAGAAAATTTTCTGGAAGAAGTGGGAGGATTTATGTAAACCGAAGTGGGAAGGGGGTTTAGGATTTCGAAATCTTGAAGCTTTTAATCTTGCTATGCTTGCCAAACAAGGTTGGAGAATCTTGATGAATGAGGACTCCACTTTACACCAATGTCTGAAAGCAAAATACTTCCCTAACTGCTCTTTACTTGACGCCGGCCTTGGTCATAATCCAAGTTATATTTGGCGCAGCACCTTGCCAGGTCGCGTAGTTTTGGAGGATGGACTGATTTGGAATGTAGGAAATGGTGACACAATTAGGATATGGCAGGATAGACGGTTACCAACTTCGCGCGCCTAATTTCCTGGTGAGCTCAAGCAAGGGGGAACGCCCAGCAGATCTTAAAGTGAGGGAACTAATGAATGACACTATGGATTACTGGGACGTGCAGAAGGTGAAGGAATGGTTTAATGAGGAAGAGGCTAACACAATCTATACAATACCAATCCGTTTGGTTACAGCGGCGGATCGCTTAAGTTGGCATGCAGCGAAGGATATATGCTATGCTGTGAAACAGGGCTATCAAAATGCAATAAAAATCTGTAGTGATGGGAACGCAAGAGCATCGTCATGATCATCGGACTCTCGAATATGGAAATGGCTTTGGAATTTAGATGTACCTCCGAAAATCCATCTTTTCATATGGAAATGTGTACATGATCTTGTTCTAGTGTCATGTAATCTTGTTCGGAGAAAAGTTGATGTTGACCCCGTGTGTAGACGATGTGGGGACGGGATTGAAACAGTCACGCATACTCTACGGGACTGTATATGGGCGGAACTTTTTTAGAAGCAAAGTTTTATTGAAATATGATATTACAGAAGTTCGAGGGAGAGGAAGCATAGGAGATAGGCTTATGGAATTAAGTCGAAAGGAAGATAGGGCATTCAATTCATTGATGGCGATTCATGTGTGGTTTCTATGGTATGCAAGAAACCAACTTTTGTTTGAGGACAAACAAATTGAGCATGGCAGATTATCTTTTTTGGCAGAGAAACATTACACTGATTACCAGGACGCCAAAATGCCGAAGGTTCGTCAAGTGCGGGAGGCGCAGGTACAGTGGACAGCACCAGTAGCAGGAAAAATGAAATTGGATTCTGATGCTTCGCTACAGCAAGGCGTTGGTACAGGTTTGGGGGCAGTGATACGGGACAGTAGAGGACAAGTAGTGGTGGGGGGATGCTGGAAAATGGAAGGAATTACTAATAGGGAAAATTGGTAAAAATGTCCCATAAGTTTGCCTTGACTAAGAATATATCCTTTAAGTTTGACAGTTTTTAAAAATGCCTTCTAACTTACAAAACATTGATAAAAATGCCCCGTGACCGGCTACTGCAGGTTACCCATCAGGTCATCCATGAGTTGCTGCTTTTTGCTTATGTGGCACTTTATTTTTTTACTTTATTTTTTTTTTTTTTGGTTTTCCTGCTTAGTCACTTACTAGGATGGTAAAAAAATTAAATATATATATATAATTAATTAATATAATATTAAAATTTAGATATAAATGATAATTAAATTTATATAATATTTAAAAATTCATAATTTTAATTCTAATCTGAGAAATTATTTTAATAAATCTTTAATATATTATTTTAGATTAATCTAGATTGTAAAATATATAAAATATTCAAAATAAATTATAGAAAGACTTAAAAATGAAAATATATGTAGATATATAATTACTAAAATCTTTCATATTAAATTAAATTTTTTTAATTTTATCTATAAAATCAGTAAAATTATTTTCGTAAATCTTAAAGTAATTTAATTTTTTTTATAAAATTAATTTTTATAAGAGTCTTAAATCTTAAATTATTATATATATCTAAAAATAAATTATAGAATGATTTATAAAATCAGTAAAATTATATATCTAAAAATTATCTTAAATTATTTTATATATCTAAAAATTATCTTAAATTATTTTATATATCTAAAAATTATCTTAAGTTTTATATATCTAAAAATTATCTTAAATTATAAAATCTAAAGATAATTTAAGATTTAAGACTCTTCTAAAAATTAATTATACTTTTATATATTAATTTTAAAAAAATTCAAGTTACTTTAAGATTTACTAAAATAATTTTACTGGTTTTATAGATAAAATTAAAAAATTTTATTTAATATTAAATATTTTAGTAATCATATATCTATATATATTTTTTTGTTTTTAAATCATTCTATAATTTATTTTGAATATTTTATATATTTTACAATCTAGATTAATTCAAAACAATATATTAAAGATTTATTAAAATAATTTCTCAGATTAGAATTCAAAACTATGAATTTTTAAATAATATATAAATTTAATTATCATTTATATCTAAATTTTAATATTATATTAATTTATATATTTATATTTAATTTTTTATCATCCTAATAAGTGACTAAGCAGGAAAAACACAAAAAAAGACAAAAAAATACGTGCCACATAAGCCAAAAACAGCCAGCTCATGGGTGACCTGATGGGTAACCTGCAGTAGCAGTACACGGGGCATTTTTATCATTCTTTTGTAAGTTAGAAGGCATTTTTAAAAAGTGCCAAACTTAAAGGATATTTTCTTAATTAGGGCAAACTTACGGGACATTTTTACCAATTTTCTCTTACTAATATTGCTATAGTTGAAGCTCTTGCATGCCGCAGAGGAATAATGATGGCGCTAGGACTGGGTATTACGGATGTGGAAATTGAATTGGACTCCACCATTGTTTATGGGGCTATACGGAGAAGAAGTCTGAATTTGTCCTACTTAGGGACTATTGTTGAAGATATTTTACATATTTGCTCTCGTTTTATTTCCTTTTCGTTTTCGTGGGTTAAGAGGAATGCTAACTCTCTCGCCCATCATTTAGCGCATTACAGTTTTAATTCTTCTTTTGAGGGGTCTTTCGTTGGTGAAATCCCCCTTTCGTTGAAACACATTGTAGACCGTGAAGCCGTTTTGGCGACGTAATTTCATTTCGGTGTGTTCCCCTCAAAAAATAAAAAAATAAAAAAATAAAAAGTTATTTGTGACAACTTGTGTAACACCCATAAATTATTATTATTATTATTAGATTGGGTTCAATATTATTCTAGAGTTTAATTATTATTTTTAAATTATGCTATGATCTATTGTTGAAACCCCTGTCTATAATAAAAGACCAAGCCCATGATTTTTATTTAGGGAACAAGAAAACATTTTCTTATTCAAATTAGGAGTCCTAAAACCCTAGGAATACAATAAAAGACCAAGCCCATGATTTGGGATTACCTCATAAATAAATGTCACAACCCAAATATTCTGATTTTCTCTCAAAATTTCAACCATATCAAACTATGGTTTTTATTGTGCCATTTTTATCTTTCAATCTCAATTCCTCCAAGTAGATAGATATTTCGTTTTAAATTTCGTTCCCCTATCTAGAGAATTCGAAAAATTACAAAATTTAAATATATTTTGTTTCTCTATTTCAGTGGTGTTCTATAAAACTTTTAAGTCGATTGAACATGTATTTTATTTTATATGATTTCATACTACCCTAGTACAAAATTTGAAGATTTCTCTATTCTGATTGCAAAATTCGAAACATTTATTTATACTTCTTACCAAATTCTGATTTTTGTTATGTTTTCTATATATGTGTTTTTTATATTTTTGTAAAATTTCAAAGAGATCCACTTCTTACTTTTTGAGTTATTAAGTTTTTTCTACCGTTGCGCAAAATTTCCAGTTTCAACATATGTTGTTTTAAAAATTCAGATTCCATAGTTATACTTCTTAAAAAATTCTGAAATTTTAATATAATCTTTTCACATGTGTCTATTAGCTATAGTAAAGTTTTCAAATTTTTATTCCATGTTGTTTGTAATATATATATATATATATATATATATATATATATATATATATATTCGCATATATATACCAAGCCCAAAATTTTCAATTTCCTCCTAATTTCCAAATCTCATATATTTATTCGCATATATATACTAAGCCCCAAATTTTCAAGTTTCTCCCAATTTTCAAATATATATATATATATAATGACAAGATAGGTTCATGCATGTCTAAGTGGAAAGGAGAACGAGGCTAGCGAAGGCTATGGACAATAAGACATCTGCATCTACATACAAAGTTTCATCCCATTTCAAGGTGGGGATAATTTATATGGGTTTGTTTGTCTATTTTAATTGCTTTGATTGTGATGTTTATGTCTAAGTGCAATATTCCATAGGCAACATGCAACAGACTATATATTATACTACGCTATTTTGTGTTGTGTTATACCAGTCAACAGGCAACATGTTAATTACATTATATGCTATGTGTTGTGCTATGCTATGTTCAACAGGCAATAGGGTTATGCTATCTTATGCTATGGTAACATTTATTTTTACAGTGTGTTGTATGCATTCGTTAATTATTACATGAATTGTATTTAAGATTGACAAACATGTCCTCGCTGAGCCTGTGGCTTGCTCACCCTATTCTATTTCAGTTTCTACAAGTCATTGGAGCTCGGTCGTGGTACGAGGAGGCGGTGGATGTTATGGTCAAAAGGTTCTCAAAACTCTCATTATCTATTCTAGTGAAAATTTTATTTGTGTAAAAAAGAGACTTTTCTGAAGTTCTCATATTTGTATTTCGATTTAAGTTATAGAGTTCTATTCAAATTACATTTGCGCCAAAATTTTCTATTCTAAGATGTTTTGAATTTGGTATTTTCAAAATTTATGTTGTTTTACTTTCAAATTTATCTTTTCAATTTATCAATAAAGTTTTATAAGTTCAAAACATGTGATGTAACTCACATCCCTTAAAAAATATGTTTTATTTAAAGCTACGAAAATCGGGGTGTGACAACTTGTTCTCACAAAACTCTCCACAAATTCTTTGAGACTACTTTTAGAGAAAATTAGTTGTTGCAAAAAATATTTGGGACTCATTGCAGACCACTTTTGTCGTTCCAAATATATTATTAGCATCCGAGTAATTGATACGACTAATTAGTAACAACATGTTATCTCTAACACTAAAGTTGTGATAAATACTAATTATTTAAGATCACTTTTTGTTGTCTCGAAAGACTATTTTTCCTGTATTGTTCATATCTCAGGAGCAATCCCCATATATAAGATGTACATAAACATATAAATATCTCATAAATCGTACAAAATATCTTTGAAATAATTAATATTAAAACAAAGCATTATCACCTAAATGAGAGGGGATGTAGACTATTTTAAAATAACTTGTTTGGTGTTATGTATTAATAAAATTGTAAAATATTTATACATTTAAAATACAGAGGTCAGGTTAGGGGTGGGTTTAGCAAAATCATTTACCTACTTCAAGTATTCTAAAACCCTTTTAACTGGGGTTTTAGCGGGTCTGATCGAGACCAGTTTCAGGCGGGTTCAAGTTTGAACCCACCTTATTGTTATCCCAAGGTACGGACCAACAAAGCGATTGTAGAGTCTTAGGGAGACGACAGGTCCGACTCTACTAACCAGGTATCATACACCTGGGTAAGGCTAATTCTCCAACGGAGGTACGACAAGTGTGGTGGACATCCTCAAAGTGCCAAATAGAACGGCGGGTGAGCCTTAGGAAGACAAGGATTCGGCTCTACGAGCTAACAAATCGGTGGAGGAGCCTTAGGGAGACTAATGATCCGGCTCTACGGACCAGGTGATGTACACATAGGTAGAGCTAAGTCTCTAGCAGCGGTAAAACATGGACTCCATGTAAGGCATGTGATTAGATGTGCTAGGGATGAGTAGTTGACTAGATGGAGTTATCGCACGAGCAATAATACACATGGATTTCACATAAGGCGAGTAGTGATTGCAATGAAGATGGAACTACAAGAACAAATCAAATTAGAGATCAGAAAAAAAATCTGTATCTAATTACATTATATTTGTCTCTAAACTAAAATAGTGATGGATTTGAGACGAAATGTTTGGTCTCTATAATGCTTGTCTCTAACATTTAGGGACCAATTTATTCTACCTCTAAATTTAGTGACAGAATTTTCATATGTATTATGAAATTAGAGACAAAATTACCTATAGAATAGAGACGGATAATCTGTCTCTAATACTTAGTAGTTATTTCGTCACTAATTGAAAAAGGAATTATTTCTTGCCACTTTTTGTTGATATTCTAATTCTTCATTTCTATTAATAACTAATATGATTCGTTACTAGCTGATTTCCATCTCCAATATGATTTTTTTATAGTGTGGGTAGTTGACTCGATCGAGTAAGTATCTTCTGAAAGGGGGAGATGGTGATTGTTGCAATGAAGATGGGTAGTTGACTCGATGGAGCAAGTATCTTCCAAAAAAAGAGAGATGGTACATGTCGTTTAAGAAGAGGTCAGTGGTCCTTTGTTTGAAGGGAAAAATTATTGAGATTGTGAACAAATTCTCGGGTATACGTGGGAGGATCATGGTGTTTATTTAGATTAAAGTATCTCTACTAACAATATGTCTTTTAAGCGTGATGAGGTCTCTTGTGCACCAGTAAGATCCGTGCAATCGGGGTCATGGACAAAAATGTATTAGTATTTATGTCTAAAGGTATGACATGTTTTGGGAAAATGTATCATGGTCTATATTTATGTTTAAAATCACTTATTCTAGGGAAAATGCTAGAGATACCTAGTGGATGAGGTACCCATCAATAAAAAATATTACTCCCTCCTTTCACAAATAAGTGTCATTTTAGAGTTTCAGGTAGGATTTAAGAGATTTAAAAATGGACAAGATTACCCCTCAATTTTTCTCTCCATTAATTTTTTTATTACCATAAATTTCTCCATCTTTCTTATTTATATAATATTATAAGATTTGTATGGAATTTTCCTTAAATGTTAGGCAAACACAGTGTTGGGAGAAATAGGAG